>OW386540.1:4395000-5860000 GCA_936435175.1 Glyphotaelius pellucidus
GTGAGGTCATCTGAAGGCCTTAAATTGGAAATCACCAAGTTAATTTCTAGTGGGTTTACTTACTTTACTTTTTAATAGGGTGTTTCAACAAGAAATCACTGATCTACCAAAAAGGTAGAAACACCCGTTAATCGTAATATGTGTAGTTGATGCTTTTTCAATATTATTTTGATACTTTATTTTTTAACAACCAATAACTAAATATCTACCAATCACGCTCTTTCCAGCAGGGATACGCAGAGAGGATTGTACGCTAAACATTTCTACCAAATCATTCACTCAATGCTTGATTCACATTTGTTCAAGATATCGAGCATATTTTTCGATTTTTTTTTGGCTCTTGGACCGAACCGAATTTGTAGTAAAGTATTTGAATGCTGAAGTATTTAAATGCTCGTGAACCGAATTTGTAGTAAAGTATTTGAATGCTGAAGTATTTAAATGCTTGTGAACCGAATTTGTAGTAAAGTATTTGAATGCTGAAGTATTTAAATGCTCGTGAACCGAATTTGTAGTAAAGTATTTGAATGCTGAAGTATTTAAATGCTCGTGAACCGAATTTGTAGTAAAGTATTTGAATGCTGAAGTATTTAAATGCTCGTAAACCGAATTTGTAGTACAGTATTTGAATAACTCGTATGTTTTTTTTTACATTAAGGCCTCAGGGTCTTGGTCATCTTTGAGGATGCTGTGTGGGGGTCTTTTTATGGAAAGGAAGTTCTGGGAAGATAAAATGTATGAGAGGTGAGTAGGAATCTGGAGGTCAATGTTTCCAGGCGTGACAGACGTATGAATCCGTCCCTCCCGCTACGGTGCAAGGCGATGGGTCAAAAGAGTCCGGCTGGAAAGGTCAAAAGATCTCCCCCAACCAGTCTCTCCCGATCCGGCCGCCACGCAGTAGGTGGGCAAAAAGAGACATGTGGGCAGGTTTCATGATCCAAATATACGCCCAATGTGGGCCTATATTTCTAAACAACAACAAACTGGCAGTCGGGCTAAACGGAACATTTGTTGCCATGCAAATTCGTTTAAAAGGCACTTCCAGTGATATACACATTACTCATTCTGTGGTGGAGTTAGTGTGTTATCGATTTTAAAAAATGGAAGGATTTTAAAAAAAGGAAGGATTTAAAAAAAATAACATTTGTTTTTTAAACAAAATTTAGTTTATCGAGTTTCGTTTAGACCGTTTTTCTAAAAATAAATTCATGCTAAATTACACGAACTTTGGTATATAGAAAGAATTTTAACACTTGTTAATACATAATATGTTGAGAGGTAAGTACTTTCTTTTTTTATTAACTCCATACTTCAAAATATAATGCGTCTTAATTTTCATACACATCTTCTCCTATCTTCATTTAAATATCAGTAAAATATTTGTCACGTACATGTTTTCAGGTGAATATGTTAATCATTCAGTCTGCGTACAGAAGCCGACACGTGATAAAATCACAACCAACCGTAAACACAAAGGGAGGAATGAAAGTGAAAACGAATTTATCTAACATAATTTTCGGATAAACAACCTAAAAAATGGTGCGTTAGGTTTAACCATCGTCGTTTGTTAAATTTAGATCGGTTAGATTAGATATAATTTTTCAATGTTACAAAAATAAATTTTCTGTTCGAGAGTCAAACATACCATTTTTCTACGACAGAGCATACATCAAGGATTAAAGATAACCCCCTGCCTAAAAGGCTTTTTTTAAATATCCTCGTAGGAAGAACTTTCTAAAGTAAGTGAGTAGGGTGACAAAACGGTGTGGAAATTTTTGAAATTGGGAAGTGGAAGGAGAGTTTAGGGGACCGGCAGAGAAATCATGATTCAAAAATATATATAGGACTCTAGAAGTATTGATGTATCGATTGTGAAAAAAGACAAACTGGATGCAAATTTTAAAATCATGGACAGCCGGAAAAAAGTGGGTCCTAAGACAGAAATAACTGATATGTTACGGTATCGACTAGCAATCCGAAGGTGACGAGTTCACAATTATAATTTTGATTAATTTGCGTTATTACACAATTCATTCATTTATAATAATATATAGTATATTTGTGGCACGTTCCAGTTCACACTCTCAGTATTGCCTCAGACCGCCATTCAGAATTGATGCGTTGCTTGAAAAGGCTTTAGCCATGCTTACTGACCAGATCTATATAACCAGGTGCTTCCCCAACTTTCTCTTTCCTTCCCACTACCTTCAGTCTCACACCATACCTCAATTTGGAGATTACATAGTCTCACTGACTCCAGACTAGAGCAGTTGGGACTATTGTGCGGTATTCACATAAAAAATAATAAAATTTCAAGGACAACGGAAAACTTGAAACAACTATGGGACGAGCATAAAAAAACTTAATCAAAAGCTCATATCAAGGAATTCTTTATGATTTCAAAGATAATAGGTACAAACCAGTAAATTGGGTGCATCCCATTACCTCTCTTTGACGCAAATGAACAGAATACGGGTAGGAGGTCTCTAGGTGAACAGTGAATTTAACCCCTCAAGCCTGGACCTTATTTTGTCAGAGGGTCAAAATATTTCCGTTTTTCAATGAAATCCAAATAAAAGGAATATTTCGCAACGTATCCAAAAACCATAGACTGTTTTGGAAAGGTGATAAAACGCGCTTCAAATTTTACAAAAAAAAAAAAACAAAAAAAACGTATAAATTTGGAAAAATAAAAATTTTGAATTCAAACATAAAAAAGTTTTAAGAATGGCTTTGTTTTTTCCAACTAAAATTATTGGTAACGAAAAAAATACATATTTATATATATGTCATATATATATATATATAAAAATAAAATTTCAAAAGTTTCATTTTCTTACATTAGCTCCATAAAGGAGGCTCTGAGGAAAATAATTCCCCTCAGAGCCTATGTCATCTTTGGGTATGCTGTGTGGAGGGTCTTTTTAGGAAAAGTAGGAGAGGAAGTTCTGGGAAGGAAAAGGTTATTAGGGGTGGGTAGGAATCTGGGAGTCAGTGTATCCAGGAGTGACGTACGTATGTATCCACCCCTCCCGCTGTGGTGCAAGGCGGTAGGTTGAGAGTCTAGCCGGAGAGGTCTAAGTTAGGTCTCCCTCAACCAGTCTCTCCCAATCCGTCCCGCCACGCAGTACGTGGGCAAATGCATTCGCCGCAAAGACCTAGACAAATCTCACCGCATGAACCCGGGCACCCCTGCAAAGTCACCAAACGTAGCGAATTTCATATTTTTTTCTCTAAACTTTGTAACTTTGATTTTATAATGGTCTACATTTTACTTATTTTGTGGTTAACTTTTATATTTTAATATTAAGCGTGACGTTTTTTTTCTAAAACCGTTTATACGCCTGCATATCCAGCGGTAAGGCTCTTGACTCGCATCCGAAGGTCGCGGGATCGAATCCCTGCGTGAGGAATAAATTTTATTTGATTAATTTGTGTTATTTCACAATTCATTCATTTAAAATAATAAATAGTGTATTTGCGCCACGTTCCAGAGTTGAAGATACTCTCAGTATCGCCCTGGTGTAAGACCACCGTTCAGAAATGAAACGTTGCTTGAAATGGCTTTAGCCGTGTTTGGTGACCAGATCTGAATAGCCAGGTACTTCTCACCTTCCTCTTCCCCATCTCCTTCTCCTCCCCACCACCTTCAGCCTTACAACATACCCCAATCGGGGATGCCATAGTCTCACTGGTTCCAGACGGGAGCCAGTGAGACGGTTGGGACTCTTGCGCGGTATTCATATTAAAAAAAATCATATTTCTCACTATGATTGTCAGAGACACAACGATTTCCATGAGACCTATACGAGTTGTTCCGGAAAGCGACAAAAACAGCCTGACGGGTTAAATACCTTCATGCAAGTGTTATACCTGAAGTGACTAGACAGCTCAGACACTTTTTGTTTCACCCTTTATTGGAGTTGTTTCTTGTTGCCTTTATTGCCCCGCATAGTGGCCGATTCATCATCCCGGTAAGTACTAGTCCAGCAATTGAAAGTATGATCGGGAGTGTTTATTATTAACTTACGCGCTTTGAATTATGCATCTCTTAGATGTGTAGACTCCAATTAACCAGTATGCAGGTATTACTTACGGGTGTTTAAATCAATGTCTGGTTTGGAAGCGAGCGTTCGTGCCACTCTGACAGTCAAGGTCCCATCCTTATATTTTCATTAAGAGACCCACAATTTATTATTCACATATCTGAGTAGGTTTGTATTTTAAAGTTGTAAAATTTTCTATATTGACCTGCAAATGACTAATATATGGCCACATCATTTAAATCATTAAAAATACATATTTTATCAACCTAATCTAAAATAAATAGTTAAATATGAATTGTAACTGAGGACAGACAAACAATGAAAAAAACAAATTAACGAAAAACATAACTTCTTCAAACTCAGAAAAATTATTTTGTGGCCTTATTTTAATTCAAAATTAAGATTTTTTAGTTTAAACCACGGTATTTTTCAAAAACCGACAGGTTTGTTTTCGATTCTTACTTCATCGGGGTTATTTTAAAACTACTATTTTAGATTTTCACGGACTAAAGTATTTTCGTTATTTGTTTTGGGGGGTTATGCCATGCTGCGCTACCTCCTTCTTTAGCCAACGTTTCGGACGACGTTACAGTGTCCATCATCACATCTGCCCTGATGATGGATACTGTAACGCTGTCCGAAACGTTGGCTAAAGAAGGAGGTAGCGCAAGACGGCATAATACCCCAAAAATAAATAACGAAAATGAGTTATAGTTGTTTACGAAGCATATCGGTTTCTAAGTAATCTTTTAATTTCGATAAAACATGGTTTTCTTTTAATTATAAAAAATCAACGCAGGATTGTTTTAAAATTTAAATTGATCAGGATGATAAACAAAGATCAGTAGATATAACCTAAATAAGGGTATGAAAATGGTTTTTTATAGACCGATAATCGAAATGTTTTAAATTATCACAAAAAATTGGCTAATACTCACGAAATTTCGGGTAGAATTATAAGATATTAACGACTATCGTACTATTTTTGAGTCTTCTTATAAAACCATACATATGACTACGGAATTTGCAATTTAAAGTTGATCAGCTTTGTTAAGCGATTAGAATTCTCATTTACTCTTTTGAGTATTGATTGATGGTCGATAATGGCATAATATTAATAAATAATATGCGAAGGTAGGTAGTACCACCTTTAGTAAATGTTATCATTTTTTACTAAGCGATATTTCACCAAATTGCAAACTTCAAATCTTCATTATAATTAAATTATCAAAATTGTCCTATATCTAATATTTAAATTAATTTTGTAATTTTACATTTTATCATTTGTCTTAATTTCGATGTGTAGACTCCTTTACTCATAACTTTTGCGTCTATGTCACCTTTTGCTAAATATTATATGCATTTTAGTCTGCTATCTCATTTTTCTTTTGTTGTTTATAAAATCTCGAATTCATTTCTTACAACTCATTCTACAAATCAAGGCCCCGGTGCTCGGATCAGAATCAAATCTCATTGTAAAATTGCTATTCATAAATTGTTTTACAAAAATAAATAATTAAAGTATTTTACAACAATATTCAGTCAAAAACATACATATTTTTACTAAGCAAAGGATACACCTAGCAAATAATAACCGCTCAACTTACACCTGACGGTGGATTGTCTAGAGACCACATCCTGGGACCCTACAATCACCATTTAAATAATTAATAATGCCACAAAGTGATTTCAGATAACTATTGTTGAAGAAATATTAATTCTTTTTTATTGTGAAGAGAAATGCCTCTACCCAATCTAAACGGGAATATATTTTTTTAAATAACTAAGACACCTTTATCCAATGCGTATATGCAAATAACTTACTGACACATTCCACGAACAATCCTGTTTGGCAAATTGTGAACTTTTTCTATGAAAAAAACATTATGAACTATACGCAAGGTGTGCGACAAGCGGTAGCGATGTACCTATGTTTAGTTGCTCCAAATTACATAAAAAAGATGTTTTAATATCTCCAATTGATTATTCATATAAAAACTTCTATAATTTATTAGTTTTCAAGACGTCTTCGAGTAACTAGCGGCGAATTTTAACCCGTCGTAACTCTGACGATTGGCATCGTAATTTGACTGTCGACGTCGTAATTTTGACTACCGTTCAACGTTATTTTAACTGACCAAGCCGCCATTTCGACAGGAGCGTTTATGTTTTGAGTTTTTTTTATCTAAATCATAAAGAATATTCCTGTTAAATATATATTTAAATTTAACGAGGACCGTTTAGTTCTTCATAGAATATGAACTTTGGCAAAATATAGTGTTATTTTATTGCTTTCAGGGTCATTTTTTTGGTATCAGGCAATTTATGCAAAAAATTATTGAGCTATTATACAACATTATATTACTATTATGCATAAAAAAGACAAGAAGTCATCGTTTTACTGTAATTTACGATATGTTATGCATTATTAAGGGGATTATTTTTCTAAAAAAGTTAATACATTCTATAAGGTAGGTACATTTAAAGTAATAGGTGTTTCGTCTTTAGTTTTTTTTTTAAATATTGTAGAGACGTTGAGTGCGTGGATGAATAAGAGGCCTAATTATATAGGTATATTGCTATTGACGTAAAATCATGTATGGTGTCACAGTGCTTTCATACAAACAATTCTTGGCGTTTACTTATAAACTTAAAAAAAAACTTGTAAGTAAGTGCCTTTTTTACATTAGCTCCACACAGGATGCCCTGAGGAAAATAATTTCCCTCAGGGCCTATGTCATATTTGGAGATGCCGTGTGGAGGGTCTTTTTAGGAAAGGAAGGAGAGGATATTCTGGGAAGGAAAAGTACATAGGGTAGGTTGGGTAGGAATCTCTGTGTCCAGGAGTGACGGAGGTATGAATCCATCCCTCCCACAGCTGTGCAAGGCGATGTTCCAAGAGAGTACGGCTGGAGAAGCCTGCCATGCAGCTGTCAAAACCTGGACAAACCTCACCCCATGAACCCATACCTGCTAAGTCACCAAACATAGCGAACCACTTGGGGTGACCTTTGGCAGAGGTTGATTATCCAATAAATGGTTCCCATACCTGCCTCACAAATTGCCTACTTATATTATTGTAGGTAGGTTCCTGCTTCTATTCTTGTAAGTGGATACCTAGTTCTATTTTTGTTAGTAAGTGCCTACTTTAACTATTGTAAGTAAGTACCTTTTTTTACATTTACATTTAATACCGCACAAGAGTCCCAACTGCTCCCGTCTGGAGCCAGTGAGACTATGGCATCCCCAATCGGGGTATGTTGTGAGGCTGAAGGTAGTGGGGAGTGGAAGGAGATAGGGAAGAGGAAGGTGGGGGAAGTACCTGGCTATTCAGATCTGGTCACTAAACACGGCTAAAGCCATTTCAAGCAACGTTTCAATTCTGAATGGTGGTCTTACACCAGGGCGATACTATTAGTATCTTCCACTCTGGAACGTGCCGCAAATATACTATTTATTATTTTAAATGAATAAATGGTGAAAGTAACACAAATTAATCAAATAAAATTTATTTGCGCACGCCGGGTTCGAACCCGCGACCTTCGGATTGTGAGTCGAGAGTCTTGCCTCGGGACCACGGAGGCCGTCTTCTATTCTTGTAAGTAGGTACCTACTTCTATTATTGTAGGTAGGTCCTACCTATATGACGCACATTTGAATGGTAGACGAAGTCGGGACGCCCGAGTAAGACATGACACGACCAAGTGAATCAGATACTTGAGTCGGGCGATGTCAAGAGTCAGAATAATAGAAGAGCATATACGAGGCGATGTATGAATGTGAACGAGGCAAGGAGTGTGTGCCAAGATCGAGTTCTTTGGCGGTCCGTCCTCTCTGCCTACCCCTGCGGAGAAACGGAGTGATGGTTAGTTAGTCAGTTAGTTAGGTCCTACTTTCATTCTTGTTAGTAGGTACCTAATTCTCTTCTTGTCAGTAAGTGCCTACTTTTATAATTGTAAGTAAGTACCTATTTCTATTCTTGTAAGTAAGTACCTACTTCTATTATTGTAAGTAGGTCCTACTTTCATTCTTGTAAGTAGGTACTTACTTCTAGTTTTTTTAAGCAGGTACCTATATGCCGTCATTAATTTTTAAACATATCGCGTAGGTACATAAGTACTAGTGAATGTATGTTTTTGCGGAAGCGGTCAAGAAGTACCTAATAATTCACAAAAACATTAAATTACCATGTTACTAATAATAATTACAGAAATCTTTTACGCAATGACAGATGTTTCGATGACATTTACATCACTTTAACTACGCGGTGTTTGTAATAACGCGACCATTTCCGTTCTACTTGTACAAATTTGTCAAATAACCTTAGAAATCAATCAATTAAATTTTAATAAATAAATATCATAAGCAACAATACTATTAACCTTTTTCGGACGGGCAGGTGAGACGGTCAGCGACTATTGCCGACTTTACACGTTTATTTTATAGCGTTTTTAATCGCTTGTCCTCGCTGTGTCAATTAAACGGTTTTCTTCATTGGATCAAAGTGATCAATAAAAATAGAAGTATTGTAATATCCAATTATTTGTATAAATAAGTAAAAGTGCAGGCCCGGTGCAAGGTGCATTTAATGCATAGTAATTTAGCATCGGTAATTTTTCTTTACCTTTTCTCTTAATTTTTTTTCTAACTTTTTTTCATTGTAGTCCTTTCGAATATGTGATTTGTGTGTTTTTAGCTAAGTGGCACTTCAATTCAAAGTTGCGGTTCATTTCATACCATAGACACGAATGAATATTAGTAGAACTGCCCTAGTTGATAAAAGCGTATTATTTCCCCCTCCCCATACCGGTTCTATTGGGAGCCGGCTAAGCTCACAAATGGCCTTGCGCGAATCTAGAAAAAGTGACGTCATCATTCTTGTGCGAACCAGCGTCGAGCTATCATCGGTACATTTTACGAAATAACGCGGCAAAAACGGTGGCTTGTGCTATGCAAACGTGTAAAAATAGATGTGAAAAGAGAATAAACCCAATTGTTGTAAAACATTCCATAGGAAAGCATTATTTTACTTTATTTTAAGCTTATTCAGATCTTGTAATATTATCAGTTTTAATAACATATTCATATGTAGGTGTTTCTCAAGTGTGCTCGTCGCTGTTTTCTGGGGTAAGTAAATTATGGAACATTTGTAAAAGCGTCTTAACTAAATACGGCAACAAAATATTCGACTCTGAAAACAGGCGAGCTTTACTTTGCCGTATTTGGACTTCGCAAATGTGTTTATAACGTGGCGAGCAATTCGCGCTCCCATATAAAAAGATCTATTCATTCAAAAGCAGATTTTACTTTGAAGAACTAAATGGTGATATTAAAATGCGAGATGCCTATATACTGTCAGATTGATTTATTGACGAATCACATATCTTCACAGTCATCTTGCCCCTCTGTAGTTATATGTCTATGATTTCATACCAATTTGGCTGATGGATTTTTTACAACATGATTCACCGTAATTTTTCTTTAATTCTTCATTATGAACACCCGCTAAATTGACAAAGCAGTTTTTCAGAAGGTCAATTAAACAATATGAATTTTAACATTAACGCACATATGTAACGAGAAACCACAATATGTATATAAAATACATAGATATTGAAGAACAACATTTCAAGTGACTACAATACAAAGACATAAAATATACATACAGATAGATATAACACAGGCATACACACACTCAAAGGCACACAATACAAAGGTGCTTAGAAGCAAAATCAATATAAGATATCTGAACCATTTTTTCAAAGTTCAGTGCAATTTTATTTTGCCAACAAATCTAATTGTGCACCGCGTTCTTCCGCAAACTGCATGACTGCTTTAAACCACTGAGCTCTCGATCAAGCTTAACTTGCCTTGGTCTGCCATTATACGTGCATTTTCGAAAACTTCTAAACAAAAAAAAAACTTTATAATACCTTAATATAATACAATTTATAAATAAATTATGTACAAATTTTGCTATAGATACTAAATAGATGATACTATAGATGCAAAATGTCCTGCATCGGTTCATTAATAACTAAATGGTTGATTGACTTGGGTAGAAAGGAGTCTGAAAAACTATTAAAAATGTCTGGCTTTTTCATCAGTAATTGGTTCCTTAGAACAGGCAATCTGCCTAGCTAGGAACTAATATCGACCTACAAGACATAATAACACTTGTACACATTTTTAATATTTACAATTATCTTGAAATATATTATTATGAAATTTTGCAATTTAATTGTATCTAATGTAATATAATAAATAAAATAAAAATAAAATAAAAAAAACTGTAATTAACAAAGCACTGCATTAAGAAACATTAAAAAAAATATCTGTATAAACGTAAAAAAATCATTGATGCGTTGTTCTTGTACAAAATTGTGAACTGATTAATCATATTTGTTAGAAAGGTTTACATGACAGCCTCCGTGGTCGAGAAGCAAGGCTATCAACTAGTAATCCGGAGATCGCGGGTTTAGATCCCAGTGTGCGCAGATAAATTTTGTTTCATTGGTTTGTGTTTCCACAATTTAATCATTTAAAATAATGTAAGGTACATTTGGGCACGTTTCAGAGTGGAAGATACTCTCAGTATCGCCCTGATGTAAGATCACCATTCAGAATAGAAACGTTGCTTGAAATGGCTTTTGCCCTGTTTGATGACAAGATCTGAATAGCCAGGTACTTCCCCACCTTCCAATCCCCCATCTCCTTCCCCTCCCCACTTTTCTTCAGCCTCACAACATACCCCGATTGGGGATGCCTATACTGTATATAGTATACCATCTCCAGAAGGGAGCGGTTGAGACTCTTGTGATGTATATAAAAAAATCACATAAAAAACATTTTGTTGCCCTTAACGCCACACCTGAACGATTTATTTAAAACACCACATTATAAATAACATTACGTACTACGAAGATATTTTGCAAATCAGGCAACATCCTACGAGATGTAGAAATTTTAACTGTACCTTGATTATACATAAAATTAGAGTAACCTATTCTATCTCTTTATGAAAAAATTTAAACACGTATTTTTATTTTTACTGTTCTATTGTTTATAATTTTATGAATTACACGAGTTATCTTTTTCTGTTCTACTATTTATTATAACTTTTTCTAAGCTGGCCCTGTCGACTACTATGTTCGTCATCTAGATCTGCAGGAGGTCCCCCTATGTACGGATACGTCTGTAAACACTTGCACCTGTATAACTAATTAATGATTTTACCCGCATCTCTAGACGAAGTCTCCAGGACATAGTGGCTGTTGGCTGTTGACTCGTGGCGTCTTGCACCATCATATAAATATTGTAACTACTTCTGGCAATACTAAAACATCCCCACTGTTATTTCCATATCCGAGACACGAGGTATATATTACTAAGATGTGACTAGAAGACGATTACTGATATAAGACTATCTGAATACAGCAATACCCAAGTTAAAAAGTAATCCATAACAATCTATCTTGACAATCGAAATCAACATTTTTTCATAAACCTTACATATGTCATGATTTGTAAACGTGTTTTAAATTTTACGAAAATGATAAAAATCTATTAATTTAGGGTAAACGATTGTTCATTAATCGTGTTAATATTTAATAATAAAAGTTTATTAGTAAGGGGGTATATGACGTCCACTGCAGTTGTGAAAATTTTGAACATATTTAGCGATAGTCACAGAAATTTCTTGAATCTCTCAACTTAATTTTATAGAATTTGAACAATTCATCAAATATTCAAGTTAAAAATCACGTTCTGCTACTATTTCATCATAGGCCGGTGGTTTCACAGCACTTTCATAATAACAGAACTTGAATAGGCCTTTCGAATTGTACATATTCTGTGAAACTACCAGTCCTTCAACATTAACTTTGTAGTCCTGGTTCTGTTGTTTTTTGTTATTGTCGTTGTTTTACATACCTACTCATGGTTTTAAATATATTTTATTGTTGTATTAATTGTTATTGTGTTTAATTCGTAGAACTCCATTTAAGTTTTTATTTATTTTTTTATATTTAATTAAAATTAAATTTGATAGTTTTATTATCAAGTTCTGCAAGTATTTTTTACCGCTGTAACTAAAATACATACTAAAATACTTGCAGAACTTGATACTAAAACTATAAAATTTAATTTTAATTAAATATAAAAAAAAATTGTAGTACATCGTTATTATAAGATTGTTATTTTTTTTTGTTATTTATTAGTATTTTTTGTTGTTAACCCTTTGTCTATGTGTACAATAAAGCAAAAAAATTTAAACTTTCTATATAGTATTTCCTATGAAGTATCAAGTTTTGGCAATGTTTGGCTCTGAAGACGATCTCCATACAACATTTTTAATATTTTGGGAAAGATTTCCGCACAGGACGTTGATATGATAAGGATTTGAACTATCAAGGCTCTGCCAGATTATCTGGTTTTGGTAGATCAATTTTTAGAAACACAAAATTGTAAGGGAAAACGCAAGTGTTGGAAAGTTGGTAATGAATTTCGAATGCTTCCAAAATTGACAAAAAAAGCTCTTATTCGTCGTACAGAGGGGCTTTAATGCTCTTCCTTTAAATAATTTACTTAGCTACTCGACGTTATTAGTTTTCTGTCGTTGTTTTTAACGAAAAATAAATAAAATAATATTTTTTTATTTTCCCTTTGTAATGCAAAAAAAAATTTTAAAAAAAAAGTTTTTTTTTATTTTCCTATTGTAATATAAAAAAGGAATAGTGTCCCAAAAAGTAAATTAAATAAATTGTTGCTTAGTTATAACGTTCACTGTTTTTCTCACATTTCTACTGAATCTCAAATATTAAATATAAACCTTTATACTTTTTTAAAGACTTCTAGACGGCCTAACGGAGGCTCTAATATCCTTTATGAACTAGGTTATGTTAATTTCATTTTGTTTTGAAGTGTTTTTTGTTTTCCATGTACATCTGTTGCTTAATTATTTTTATTAAAAAGTTTTAAATTTGCTAGTGAAGAACACGGATGTGTCGAAACCGGTAGCAAAGTTTTTTTTTAAATGAAACAAATGTACATGAAAAACGAAAAACTCTTCAAAACAAAATGTCAAGAAATTGTTACATAGTTAATGCCCAAGAAATACAAAAAAATGTGTATTTCTTTGTGCTTTCTCTGAATGGGTGCCTTGTGAAATAAATGAATCTGAACATTTTTAAAAAATTATTTCCGAAACAAAACAATTCACGTAATAATTGAAATCCCATCCAATAAGCCACACAAATCGACTCTAAACAATTTTTTAGAAGTTGGAATATATGGTATGTTTTTAGAGAAGGAAGATGTATACACTATTATTACCCTTATGATATGGGAGTGGATAAATAAAATACATAGTTTGTATATTATTTCTTAATACTTAGCGGTTGTTTGTGGTGATATTGGAAATTTGATCTGTTAATTACAACAATTGTCAATAATTGTTAATATTTATATTTGTTTGTCTTACATTTACGATACTTAAATCTGGGGTTACAAACAGGTTAACGATTAAACTGTTGTCTAGCTGTGTCACATTTTATAGTTTCAAGAAAACAATATTAAGTGATTTTCCTTAAACAGGTGTCTGCTCTTTTATTATTTGGAATTTCCGATTCGATGCATTTTTTGCACGACGCTTTTTATCCGTTTAAACGGAGAAGTTCATAATAAATAGCTGTCAGAACAAAATAGAAAAAGAATTATTCAGTTTATTTGAGGAATGGGATTTTTTGTAAATAATTCATTTGGTTTTCATTGAATTTTAAACCAACATAAATAAAAACGTCGCCGTTTCACTGAAAGTTGACCCTTTCGAAAATGTTAACACGAAAGTGGCCTATTAAAATGATAAATCCTATTGTTTACAACTTTTTTTCAAATCAGTTTTAAAAAAAGTGTTCATCGTTACATTTTTCAGATTGCTAAAAAATGGTGACAGAAATGTTATAAATCACCTATTTGGTCGAATACCGTGATGTCAGTTTATATTTTGTATTGTTTTTTCATCTTTCTAGGTACAAAATAAATTTTTTTTTTTGAAAGGCAGGCCTTTTATTCTCTCAAAATAACCTCCATGGCAATAACAACATATTCACGTATTTTTCCACGCCGAAATCATGGGATAATATTTTCTCTAAAGTGGAGATAAACCAAGAATATTAGGATGATATTTGTTCAAACTCTTTCCCAATCAGTGTGGGTTTAAATCCGATGATATTTAAGGAAACATGTTTGATCGGTAATTTTCGCTGCATAAACCTACATATTTTTTATAAAGACTAGATTAATCCTTTTTTTTACTTCTTCAAACTTCGCAAATCCACTTTGTGGTGTCATTATTAATTTAATGAAAACAAATAACTTTGTGTACACCACTACATAATTAACATTATCAACATGTTTCAAAAACCATGTTTTCTTCGTCAGGATAATAAATTAATTAAAATAGATTAATCAACCATTTACAGTAGGTACGAGATTTTTGATTATAAAATTCTTAAAATCAAAGAAGATAGGTAGGATCTTAGAGAAAAATTAGTGCAGGGCCATCAAGTTTTAAGTACTTAAAGACTGTATTAAGAAGTTGCAGCGTTTTGCATTCGTCGAAACGTTCGTTTTTAATTTGGGAGGTGGGTATGGTACCGGCGCCACCGGGATCTATTGGATAAATAACACCTCCGCCATTGTGTACCCCAAGTGGTTCGTTACGTTTGGCAACTTAGCAGGAGAGTCGAGATTCATGAGATGAGGTTTGTCTAGGTCTTGGTGGCACGTGTGTTTGCCCACCTACTGCATGGCGGGCTGTATCGGAAGGAGGCGTTGTACCTATCCAGCCGGAATCTCTCGACACCTAGTACCACAGTGGGAGGAATGGATTCATACGTTCGTCACATTGGTCTCCAGATTCCAACCCACCTCTCATACCTTTTTTTCTTCCCAGAACGTCCTCTCCTTCCTTTCCCTAAAAACACATCATCTCCTAAATTGACATAGGCTCTGAGGGAAATTGTTTTCCCCAGGGCCTCTTGCGTGGAGCCAATGAAAAAAAAAATTGAAACGAAATATATTGAATTTAATTTTAATATATAGGTGGTAGGTACTTACTTGTAATGTTGAAAAATAAACTAACTATATTAGCCTGATTGTTTGTTACACGCTTTGTTCTTTTTGTTTATTTTAATGCTTTAAAATAATAGAATACAACGAAATACCACAAATACGAGACAGAAAAAAACATAAAGAGCATAGACAAAGCCAGAAGCCACCCATGTTTTGAATTCCCAATGAGCCTCTTCTTCAGATCCTATTATAGTCTAAATTTACGGTTGGTCCATCGGTCATATTATAATCAAATGTGTCCTTTTATAGGACTTTGTGCTCCACTGCTGCCCGTTCGTGAGGCGAATTTGCAATCATACCACAACGCGTGAAACGTGAGATGCGATAAAAGATTGTAATTCCGGTCATAAGTGCATTTATTTGTTTATTTATCGGATCGTAATTGGCTGTTTGAATAAATTATATCATATTATTGAAAACATTGCAGTAAATGTCATATTTACCTAGGTAGCTTAAAAAACGAAATAATAAACAATACTTTTTAATTTCTTCAAACTTCGCAAATTCACTTTGTGGCGTCATTATTTATTTAATTAACATATTATCCTGACGAATAAAACAAAGTTTTTGAAACATGTCGATATTGTTAATTGAATAGTGGTGTACACAAAGTTATTTGTTTTCATTAAAATAAAAAATTAAAATTTTAACTAATCTTAATTTTTTTAATTAACTAATTATCCTGACGAAGAAAACATAGTTTTTGAAACATGTCGATATTGTTAATTAAATAGTGGTGTACATAAAGTTATTTGTTTTCATTAAAATAAAAAAATAAACTTTTTAACTTTAATCTTAATTTTTTTTAATAAGAATACTGCATAAGAGTCTAATTCCCGCTTATCCGGAGTCAGTGCGGCTATAGCATCCTCATTTGTGATGAGTATGAAGAAGTCAGGAAAGTACTTGGTTATTCGGATCTAGTCAAAACACAAAAAGCCATATAAAACAACGTTTCGATTCCGAAAGATGGTCTTTCACCAAGGCGATACTGAGAGTATCAAAAACTCTGTATTAGTGCGTTCAAAAGATGAATTAACTACCTACTGAATTTTTTATGAGTTAAAGTTTAATGTAATTGAATACCTTTATCGAAAAACACCATAAAAAGTTTATAAACAATGTTTTTACGATTGTCATTCATCAGAAAAGGCGTATTTCACAAATTTTACACACCACGGTGATATTTAACAGCTTTTTTACAGTTAATTAGTTAGTCTAATAAGATAATAAAAAGGGCCACCTCTCTTCTCTAGCATAGTAATACCATACTCGGTTCCACAAATGAAATGGATAAAAATAAGGATTGGGAGGAAACTAGAATGAATGATTTTGATCCTGATTAAGGATTCTGCGAGCGTTCTTGGTATAATTCGTAAGAGCCCCCAAAGGATTTATCTGTAGCTTTTTGTCAAAAATGGACCCCACCTTGCTTCCGTCGTACTATCACAAATGAGGAAGATATTTGATCTCGTTTTCAACAACGATGGATCCATACTAAATTTTAAATTTGAATAAAATGTAATCACGTATGCAGGTAAATATGATTCTTTTAAGAGGTATTGTTTACTAAAAGTTGCTGCCTGGATTTATCCTTTTGCACAACAATCAAGTAATCAAAACGTTTTTATGTTTTTAAGCCTCAATTTGTTATTTTTTTTTGGACCAAGTGTTGCAGCAAATTGAAGAAAGATATTGGCCCAAATAATCTTCAACCAATAAGATCAAATATAAAAATGTAATAAAGTCTTGGATAAATACCATTGATACAAAAATTTACTTGCTGTAACATTTGACCTGCTGTAACATCTGACCTGACGTAACTTAACAAATTTTTAATCTTTTTCAACGTCTATTTTGAATTACAATTCAGAAAACACTGAATTTATTAATTATTTATTTAATTTTATTTTTAATTTTCTACAAAGATAAAACGAATGTTTATGAGTAAAATTTTAACTGTTTTAAAAATCACGCATGTGTATTCACGAACTGGCGATGCCTATGTGGGATTTTTTTGGTTAATCTGCTAACAACTGTATTACTGTTTACTTTGTAACTTTTTATATTAAAAAAGCTTGTATTGTAAAATTATACCAATGTACCAAAAGATTTTTTTTTATAGAAAAAAAATAGCGACAAGTAATAGCTAAATCTATCTTTCCAATTATTTATAATTGTGTAGTTAATACATTATTTATCGTATTACACTAATTGATTACACGTTTAAAAATCTATTAAACTTATGTAATCTCTTGTATATACGAGTATATAATGTATTTACACTATCTATGGGGTGTGTGGGATTGCACTAGCCTCTATAAATTCCGGAATAAAGGAATTATTATTTAATTAAATGAAGATATTATGGGCGATACTCAATCGAAAATCTGGAAACAGAAAAATCAGAAAAAGATATTTACACCTCTGGGACTCGAACCCATGACCTCTCTACTTTCCGGGTTGGGCGCTCTTATCCACTGAGCTAAGGTGTCGATATCCAATTCGGTCACCTTTAACTGTACCATACTTCGACTAAGAACCACCCACATTATCTTCATTTTTATTATTATTAGGTGTTTAAAAATCATACATATTTTTGTAAGCAATAAAACGCTTAAAAAAATCGCTTTTTAAGAGATTTATTTTCTTCCTCACCTCATTTTTATTAAAAACAAAAACCTCTCTATATCAATCCGTTAACTTTATTTAATTAAAAAATATGTATTTTATAATAACACCATAATTTTTTGTATGAAATTACTTTTTTTTATTCTAGGAGGGAGGGGGTCTCACAAATGTGACAGGGTGGGGGGGGGGGGGGGTCAAAAAGTCATGAAATTTGTGTGACGTAATTTATGGATGGCCCCTTATACAAAAAAGCTTTGATTTATAGAAAACCATTGATATAAAATACGCGAGATTGGTCAGAGTAAAGAACAATAAAAAAATCGAATAACTCAACTTTTATTCTAATTTCTTTTATGCTGTTACGAGGTAGAGTATTTATATTACATAAAAAAAATTTAACCCCTAGGTAAAATATATCTGATCCTTTTCAAAAAAGTTCGAAAACAGTCTGTTGTAAATCAATCATTATTTACTGTATAATACATAATCTGCTCATGATTTAATTTTTTGGACTTCTTCAATGTTTGGTAATTTACTTTGGCATTTTGAAGAATCATTTTGTAAAACACCAATTATTTAATCAAAATTATTAACATGTTTCAACCAATGGTTTCTTCGTCAGGATAAAATTAAAATTGCATTATTAAATTCTTATTATTATAATAACGGTATTATTTTAAATTTAACTTGGCGAAAAAATCATTGGTTTTGAAATATTTAATAATTTTGATTAAATAAGGGGTGTTTTACAAAGTAATTTGTTTTAAGATACGTCGATAATATTGATTATTAAGTGGTGTTTTACAAAATGATTTGTTTTCTTTCCATTTTTTGGATATTGAAATGATATTCACATTTTGAAATCGCAACTCACAATTTCAATTTTTTTTACTATAGGGAGCATCTAGGTTATTTCTATTGAAGATAATGAACATTGTTTTCGCTTTTTGACTCACTCAAAATCCAACAGAATACAACAGAATATCATTAAAAATGTAGATACAATCAGTGAAAATAAAGCACAGGAAGACCCATCGACATAAAAAGCTTCTAATTAACTGCCAAACATTTCATTCATTTTAGCTTCGAATCAAATGATTAGTGAAACAATTAAAAATTCAGTCCATTCAGAGATTTCTAAACCAATTAATTAGAATTTCTTTTCACCCGTTAAAAATGCAGCGAAGATTTCGTAATTAGGAAGAGCTAAGCAGAAAACAACCGACACACAATAAAACGAACCGCTTGAAAAAGATTGTTCAAACAATTTTAGAGGATTGGTCGGCTTCCAACAACACACAGATCGTTAGGTGGCATTCAATAATCAAAGCACATCTCCTTTTCTGTTATATCAATTAGGCAATTGACTTGTTAAATCGTGAATGACTAGATCTGAAAAAGTGGGTTCAGCTGCTTAAATCCTTGTTAATTTCGCCAACCGTTTAAGGACCTCATTAATAGTACAAGATCTTTTTTGTAAGCTTCGGCAGTAAAGAGTTTATGGGCAACGCTCTGTCTTTTGTATGAACCGAGCAATGAAATGCTTGAGCTTTTTTATGGTCGGTTTTATCACTCATTAAGGATTGATTAAAATGTAAAAGGCTTGCCTACAGAAAGGTTTATTATTGATATTAATTTTAAAAGTATGAGATCAAAATTACCTCTATCGCGCAGCATACCTTATACTTGTAATAAGTTTCAGTTTTTAGAGTCCGTAAAATATTAATGTGTTTATTGGTTTATTATTTTTTTTATGTGATTACCGCAAGAGAGTCTCAACTGATCCCAACCGCCTGAAGTGGCGTCCCCAATTGGGGTATGCTGCGAAGTTGATGGTAGCAGGTAGAGGAAGGAGGTGGGCAAAAGGAAGGTGGGGATGCTCCTGGCTCTTCACATCTGGTCACCAAACACGGCTAAAACCATTTCAAGCAACGATTCCATTCTGAATGGTGGTCTTACACGAGGGCAAAACTGAGAGTATCTCCCACTCTGGAACCTGCAGCAAATATCCCAAATATTATTTGAAATGATTACATTGAAGTGAAATTACACAAAACTGCGCTATATAAATACTAAGTTATTATTATTATTGTAAAAGAACACAAATAATTCATTCACATTGATTTTTTGTGATGTTTGTCGGGATTTGAACCCCTGACCTTCTGATTGCTAGTCAAGAGCCTTACCATTCCGTCAAAAATAGATCCACTTCACGTAGACTAATCCAAATAATAATACAATGTTATATTTCAATTTACTTTTCATATTTCAAATACCAATTTATTTTTTTCTTTAAAAGAAAAAATACCGGATAACGAATAATATAATAAATAAATAATATTTAAATATATAATAATATTTAAATATATATTATATTATTTAAATATATATATATTATAATATTTAAATATTGTCCGGATAACGGACAATATTTAAAAATATCCTAAAAATCATCACGTTAAGCGGAAAATGTTGTAATGTTGTAAAATGTGTCGTAATGAAGGACTTAACTTCAATGACACTGCGGTGCCTGGGTGATTAAAATAAGCAATGCCAAGTCAGCCACTGACCAGTCAACGTTATTACATATTTTTGAGATCAGCCGTCAATAATTTCTAAATATTATTGAAAGTTTTCAGTTTTAGATTACGGTTTGATTATGTTATGTATTGTTTACTTAGTTTGACCACTCAAAATCTTGGTTTGGGCAAGAGACCCGAAGGGTGAATCTGCGTGATGAAGCTATACGAGAAATCTTATTTAGATACTATTTAGATTCATCTTTATGACGAATCGGTTTACATTATGAACATCAAAAAATATGTTGCGGATAAATTGAAGCTTTTACAAGCTTTTCTTTGTATTGGAATTAAAATAAAATTATTATTTACATAATAAAAAATATAAGCTCCACTAAAAACAAGGTTTTTACATGACTTAACTGTGAAGAAAATAAGAAACAATTTTTTAAAAATACCCCTTTATGGCTAAGAATATTTTTGAGGTTTTGTATGTTCTAACTTTATTTCATTCTGATAAAATTATGCACAAAATAAATAATAACCACTTTTTCGCTTACTAGCCTCGTGCAAATACAACGCGCGATTTTAAATTTTGTATGGCATGAGAATCGAAATATTTCTGGCGTTTATGGCGTTACGATACAATAAAGACAACCTATTGGAATCACTGTTTACTTATACACAAAAAAAGACTTTGTTAATCACGACTTTGACATACGACATATTAGATAGAGACAATAACAATTAGTTTATTACACTTGTATTAACACAAGCACAGCATTTAGTGCGGATACCGCAAAATGTCAACATACGGCCGAATGACATGGTTTATATTATTATTTGGGAATAGGTACCGTCACCCCAAGTGGTTCGCTACGTTTGGTGACTTTGCACGAGTGTCCGGGTTCATGGGGTGAGGTTTGTCAAGCTCTGGGAATAACCTGGACACAGTGAACCCCACTCCTACCCATCCCTCACACCTTTTTTATACCCAGAACTTCCTCTCCTTCCTTTCATTAAAAATATCCTCACCACAGCATCCATGACACAAGCCCTTGGGAAAATTAAAAAAGTAAAAAAAGTTTAAAAAAAAGTAAAAAGTAAAAAAAAAACACCAATCATCGAAATATTCTTTAATGGTCTATCGAAAAAGAGAAATACGCTTTAAATTAAAGGCTTACCAAAATTTCTTGTTTAATGTGGTAAAGTAAAAAGCAGAGTGTGTAATTCACACGTGGTAGGTACTCTATGGAAGGCACGCGCCGAGGTGCCTTCCATATTCCTTCGAATTGTTGGTAAAACAAAATGTAAATGAGAAAGTAACACAAAGGAAAAAAAGATTCATAATATCTCAGAGTTTCTCGATCCATTTTGATCACGCAGTTGCGTCCACTTGCGATTAGCGTGAATTTAGATGTGCCGGTGTGCGGTGTGCGTGATGGAGGCGGCGGCAGTTTGACGCGTGTACGGTGTTGGTGCACCTGTTTGTCACAGTGGCCAGTGCGCGGTGCGCGGTGCGCAGTGCGCAGTGCGCAGTGCACATGCCCGTCACCAAGGACAGCATCCAACAGCTGGACCGACTCAGATCAGAACACATTAACACTTGCTCTCGGCACGCACTATTGATTGTGCGTTGATATGCAATTAGTAGGAAAATTCTATTTTTATTAAAACTCTTTTTGTTTTCGTCCAATGATCAGAGGTATACTACCGTCATAAGTAAAAAGGAATCTGGAAAGTTTTAATGCTCACTAAATAATATACCGTATATGCGGTGCGTTCCAGCGTGGAAAATACCCTCAGTATCGCCCTGGTGTAAGACCACCGTTCGGAATTGAAACGTTGCTTGAAAAAAGTTGCTTGAAATGTTGCGAGGAATTTATGACCAACACCCATACAACAACCTTCAGTCCGCCTCGGAACAGGAAAACCTAGTGAGGAGGACTGAGAGCAAACTACTTCACTCTTTATTTTTTTAATTTACCTTATATTGTATTTTTACTTTACTTGATATTGTCGTAAAATAAAAAATAAAAAAAATCGCTTTAGCCGTGTTTGGTGACTAGATCCGTGACTAGACTCAGAAAAGCCAGGTACTTTCACATCTTCCTCTTCCCCTCACCACTCCCTTCAGCCTCGCGATTGGGAGCAGTTGTGACCCTTAGTGGGACATTCACATAAAAAAATTCTGATAAACGAGACCGTTCACGTTTATCAGATTTTGACTCTTGAAAATTTCCAGCTGTTTTTGCTTATGACTAGTCCCAACGAGAGGCCATACTTGACGTCATCGTTCTAGTGTCTTCTGTCTTTTTTTGTTTTTATACAAGACGTGTGATAAGGAATGGGATAATCGTCGAACACGTACGTATGAGCTCTCTCTGGGATTAATGTAGTCCGTCTGCAACGTGTAACAATAGTAGAATTTAAAAAATACGGCAATTTTGAAAGATTTGCATTGATTGCTTATTTCCAATGGACTCCGATTGAAAATTCTTGGTTCCATTCTTACGTGAGCAATTCAAAACACCCAATCTCTTAGCCAGTGGCTGAGTTCGCAAAGCATCGGGTTCCTACCAGCGCAGTGAGTTCGATTCCTCGGCAGTCCTCTTTAATAACACAAGCAACATTTCCGCTTAGGAGATTTTCAAATTATTTCTACCCCGTGAACATTAGACATTTTTTTCAAAAATAAAAAATAAATTAAATTAAATCGATTGCTCTTAATTTAAATCAACATTAAAATTTCCTCTGAAATCATAAGATTTGAAAGTAAGAACTTAAGTACATGTCTACTTAATTAATAAACACGATGATTTCTCATTACAATGGTCGAGTTAAAATATAACTTTACTACGCTTGGTCAACTAAAAGCACATCTTATACTGGTATCCAATGTAAAGATGGATCGTGAAAAAGGTTATTCGTTTGATTTTTCTACACCCATGGTAAAATGTCCATTTAGTTTTGGGTACTCCGGATTAAGTGAGAGATTTTGAAAACAGCCGTTTCGCCTTCACATGCTTTAAAACTACACGGAAATTCCTCGACATCATCCAAAAATTGAAAAAAAAACTATTTTCTACATTCGGAAAAAAGCTCGCTTTGTTGGTGACAATGTTAACTTTAGAAGAATTTTATCGAGATTAATTATTGATATATGGGTGTTGGGTATTGGGTAAACCGATGAAGTTGTTCTAGGTACCGAGACGCGTGGTTATCACCTGTTACAGGTGGCACATATGCACATTGCACATTGCGCATTGCACATGCGCTTGCAGACAGCCATCACCAAGGACAATATTCCACATGCATAGTAATTGACGATTCTTAATCTTTCCCTACCAACTGCTTAACTTCTGAATGTTTTTTTCCTGATTTATGAAAACTGCAAATCGATAGCAATAACATATTTGTAAAAAGCATTAAATTTGTGGCTCGCCATAATTTACAATTAATTTATCTTTTACAATTACAAATAATTTATCTTTTAGTCTCATTCTAAATATTTTTCCAATAAACCGCTCTGTTCTTCCCGGAAATCCCGCAATTACCCCTAACCCTTTGCTTACCTCCCACTCAAACACCTAAAATTTGTTTATCTATCAATATTCTGGATCTTAGATTAGTTATAATATTCTTCTGACGAAGGAAGGGTGCTTCCGAAACCGGTAGAGTGTTAATAAAATAAAAGTGGTCTAAAACAAATTTAAGTGTGTTTTTTGTAGGATAGCAATAATTTTGTATACCTACGTGTCTCCAGCAAATGGCAGCTTTATATTTGTTGCAAAGTCCATCTGATTGCCATCGAGGATGGCACGAAGGTCTGTTCTACAAGTGTATCAACGGAGCCTGCTCTAAGGAGTAATTTGAAGGATATTAGCGAAACACCCGTTCTCAGATGATGTTTGCTTCATGAGAACGGGTCTGTTTTTCGACTAGCTTTTCTTTAAGTTGGTGCGTAAGCGGAACGATCTACCGGCATCTGTATTTCCTCCTACATAAAATCCGGGTATTAACAATTCTCTTAATACAGCCCCTTCTTTAACCAGCCTCACAATGTTGCCGATCGGGTGGCGATATAATAATAATTTATTCCAGAATGTATGCAGGAGTAGTAGTTAGTATACATAGTTTCCCTGACTTTGAAGAGATAGGGCGCTCTTGGGAGGTGTCACATAAAAAATTAAATTATATGAAATGATCTCAAGACCACTGACCAAGGCCGTGTTAACTATTTGTTTCCTTTTTTAATTGAATCAATATCAAGTTGAAAAAGTAATCAATTAAAGAATGATTTAATTATCTTAAGGATCTAGCATCGTTTAAAAAAAAACAAGAGTTTGTGTGTGTGAGGTACTTGTGATACGTTAAGTAATATCGTTATTATCGTTAGTGATATAGTTAATGATATCTTTAGTGATATCATTAGTGATATCGTCAGTGAATTGTTATGTAATGTCGTTAGTTAAATTGTTAGTGATGTCGTTAGTGATATCGTTAGTGATTTCGTTAATGATATCGTTAGTGATGTTGCTAGTGATATCGTTAGAGATATTGTTAGTGAAATTTTAAGTGATGTGACAGTGATATCATTAATAATATCGTTAGTGATATCGTTGGTGATATCGTTAGTGATACGTTAGTGATATCGTTGGTGATATCGTTAGTGATATCGTTAGCGATATCATTAGTGGTATCGTTAGTGATACCGTTAGTTAAACAAGGATAGTTATGAGGCAGGATGAAATGGGAACGTAGGAGAGTAGGTGAAGAAGAATAGGAAAGTACATTGCTATTCTCTTCTGCCTCACAACTTAATCCTCTCACAACTAAACTTGTTTATCTAACGATCTCACTAAAGATATCACAAATGATATCACCAACGATATCACTAACGATATCTCTAGTTATTGTTTAGGAGAAAATTGTTATTTCTGAATTTGAAATATGAGATAGGCAAAAATGACAAAAAAAATATCGGACGCAATGGCCGAAATGGTTAAGATGCTTTATCCTGATGAGACAAAAGATACTGGGTTCGAGAAAAAAAAATTATAAATAAAAGTTTGCATAATTTATAAAAAAATAGCAAGTCTCATTATTTTCTGGTTGGAATTATAATTCCTAATGAATTCGTTTGGGTGATTTTTCGAATTCATTTTAATCGAGTCTGATTTTCTCAGTATTTATGAGCACAGAACCCATTAGATCGACATATGATACAGATTAACATTGAAATATGCAAGCAAATAAATAATTCCCGCCCTCCGTTGGTAAAGCACGAGATAAATGGGATAGATCGAACCCGATCTGCGCGATTGTCTGAGAAATAAAAGCAACGGCCGATAGCTTTGGGAGAACTGGAAACAATGAGAGATCAGGATAACAGAAGTCTCCTGACTATATTAAGGGTAAGTTGCAGCATGAGACGCATTGTTTTTATTATTCCAAACACCTTGCGTGGCGGAGTTAGCAGCTAAAAAGGTAATTCGGCAGGCGTTTTGTAATTTGGTAGCCTGTTTGCCACTTCAGAAGCAGAAGTTTTGTATGAAAGTATTATTAAAGCTTAGCTCAAATTTCCGAAAATAATTGAATTTTTTAAAAATAATTTGTTTTAAAATTTTGTGAAATAGTTGGATTTGATTGATTACGAAGAGACCGCAAAAATAATAACAAATTAACATCATTTATGCTCTCTTTTTTGGAGATCGGGACTAACAAAATGAATCTTATTCTTTGGAGGAAAAATTTGTGTTTTCTTTTTTTTCAATGTGAATACCGTACAATTTAACGTTCCAACTGCTCCGTATTTAGCCGGCGAGACTATGGCTTCCCCAATTGGGGTAAATTGTGAGGCTGAAGGTAGTGGATCGGGGAAGGAGATGGGGAAGAAGGAGGTGGTGAAATTGGCTATTCAGATCTGGTCACCAAACACGGCTAAGCCATTTCAAGCAAAGTTTCAATTCTGAATGGTGGTCTTACACCAGGCCGATACCGAGAGTATCTTCCACTCTAGAATGTGCCGCTAATACCTTATATTATTTTGCATCTATTGAAAATTTATGTAATAAATATGTCATCTTTGGGGATGCTGGATGGACGGTATTGTTAGGGAAAGGAAAGAGAGGAAGTCCTGGGAAGGATGAAGGGTAGGTAGGAATCTGGGGTCAAGGCTTTCAGGTGTGACGGACATATGAATCTATCGCTCCCACTGCGGGTCGAGAGAGTCAAACGAGAGTTCAAAGGATCTTCCTCAGCCAGTCTCTCCCGATCCCGCGTGCCACGTAATAGGTGTACAATTTCATCCACTGCCAAGACCTAGACAAACCTCACCCCATAAATCCGGGCACCCCTGCTAAATTATCAAACGTAGCAAACCACTTAGTGTGACAAATGGCAGGGGTGTTGGTTATCCAATGAAAGGTTCCCGGAACGGCAGTACGTACTCATACCCTCCTCCAATTTCAAGTAACGCTTGTCTATGATTTTCTATCTTTCAACATGGCAATATTACAGTTAACTTACGCTCCATGGTAACATGTTGATTTGAATCAGTAAGTAAGATTTTTGATGCCGTCCAAATACACACTTAAAGAAAAAATGTCAATGTTCCTCGAAAAAATAACGTTGTCACACTCTTACATAAGGATAATTTTGGTGCATTCAAGCATCATATCGAAACAGTTCTTCACCTGCAAGTGATTAACCGAAAGAAATCACATATCATTCATCAAGCAACCCTTGCATTAAAACCCATGATCAAGGTCAAACAAAAACCACCTCTTCCAAACAAGAATAAAATATGTTTCGTGTCTGATGCTGCAGAGGTGATATTACTCGTGTTATCTCGCCTCTGAGTAGGTTGCTATCGCCGACAGATTACAGATCCCGAGCTATAAGCTCCATTATTTACAGAGGGCCAGCCTCCCGGAACAGCTATCACGCCTGCCATTGTGCTGCGGTCCCCCCGGGGTGGACTTACATGCATCAAGCCGCTAACGAGACGTGCGATATTTGCTTCAGCGTGTGGGTAACGGTGTGGAGAATTAAAAAACATATTATTTAAACGTTTAAAAATAAACGGTTTGAAAATACTGAGATTGCGGCAGGAGATGATTTATATTTAAATGAATCAAACAATTGTTTGCGGCCATTTTTGTGAGGTTGAAATGGGCCTAAAAATAATTATTTAACTGTAAGCTATGAAACACGGTAAATTCTTGTCAATAAAAATTTGTCCTGGACTGTGATTAAACAACATTTTTTTTAATTATTAATGTTTTTAAGCAAAAAATAACACCTGGGTTCATCTTGCTCCTGACAGATTGAATCAAATTTTTCCGCTGAAATCAAAGAATTTAAAATTATTTCATACTATTTTGTGAATACCTTAAATAAATAAATAGGTAGTATTTTCCTCAGGGCCTCCTGTGTGGAGTTAATGTAAAAAAAGAAGGTAGAGTTGACTTTGTAGCATTATGTTTTATTGAGAGTTTTCGTTTTTGAATAAATCAAGTCCAACGATGGTATTCTTCAAGTCAAATTCGAAACAAATCGATCGCTAAAGTGTTTATACCATATATTAGCTTTTACCCGTAGCTTCACTCGCATGGTGTTAGGCGGAAATTAATGTAGCGCTTGCACTTATCAATTATCCCCCCCTCTCCCTCCCCCTTCTCCAGCATTCCATAAATTTATTCCCGGTACATTCAGTTTTCAAACAGCTTGCGTGCCACCTAAATTTCATAATGCCAGAGCTCACCAGTAGTAAAAAAAAGAATTATCCAATTCGGTCCAGTCGTTCGCGCGCACAAACATTTCGGAGATTCTTTTTATTTATATAAGTAGATAGATTTATTTTATTTATTTATTTATTTAAACGCCCATAGGGCTTTTACATATAGTTCAGTACATGCTTTTGATAAAATATAGGAAATAACATAAAATATAAGAAACAAACTAAAGATAACATAAAATATAAGAAAGGAAATATAGATAACACCAAATATAAGAGTTGACACAAAGCAGGTAACATAGAATATATAGTAAGTAAAAATAGAGATAATAGATAGATAGATTTTAACTACGATTTCCCACAAATATATCAACATCGTTTCCACTGCAACGATTTGTTTTCTGACGTAAGCTATAACTCGCTTTTGTTATAATATAATAATATTTATAATTTCATAACGCCAGAGCTTACCAATATATACAGCCTATATTACTCGCACATAATGTAGCATTCTATAGGTGAAAGAATTTTTAAAATCGGTTTATTGGTTTACTCGTGAAAGCGTAACAAACAAACACATGCAGTTTCGCATTTATAATATTAGTACAGATATAATATTTTTTCAAATGCGTTGAAGTGTAGACCGGATTTTAAAAGCTTTACCCTTTAGCTAAACTCTTTAATTACCGAAAAAATGGAAAAAAAGTGAAATAAAAAAATGTTCAGGTTGGGAATTTTTTTTTGGGTTCTCTATGTACTAAAAATTTTCAGACCCCGTGTATTGGTAAGAAAATAACATCATTAGTTGAATGAATTTACTGAAAATATTTCATTGAAGACAAAAAAAAAAGTCAAATTAAAAGATATCAAAATGGCCAGTAGGTTCTTTCAAAATGTCTTAAAATATCCGTATTTCCCATTCATCTCAATAACCGAGTGTTCCATAACTTACACCCTAACCTGTATTCTTATCATTAGCAACGCATGAAGAATGCATAACATAACATGCGAGCGCATCTTCGGGCAAATCACTGCACAATTATATGTTTGACATTATCTCTGCGGAATGAAGTATGGGCTGCCTTGGGAAGGTATTCCTCTGTCTGTGGGTCTGCTGGTCTGCTGGTGCTGGACTGCTCCAAGCAGACATGGAACTGTTGTATCGCGGATTTGATCTGTTTTTAATTTTACAATATAGTACCCGGTGCCGCAGGGACCTCTGTTCTGACGTTTACCTTTATTACACATTGTATAGGAGCGTGGCTGGTACTGGGTGTGTAAAAAAATAATGCAAATTCCGAATAATGAAAATCTGTTTAAGATAGCAAGGCCTATTTTATAACATGTAAAAAGTTTAATTTGAAGTAATTTCTGTTTATCTGTTTTCGGAGGTTTGTTATGACAAGTATAATCTTTACCCTGTATTTTATTTGTTGACTATTAATTTCAAATTTTACGTGGTGCTGTTGGAAGGTATCATTTTAACCATATGCCACCACAGTATTAAGAAGATTGTGGTATTTTCACTGTTTCATAATGCCGATTTTTTTTTTATGTTAAAGGAATAATGATTACAAAAACGACACGTTTGTTCGTTTTTGTTCGTGAATTTGACATTGTTGACGTCATGCCGGCCAACATCGGTGACAGCTGTTTTACTGTCTTAGGGGTGTACAGTTTTTTATTCCAATTATCTATTTAAGTATATAAAAATCAAAATATTGATTGGGGGTATATGAGTTCGGAAATTTCTATGTATTGCTATATTAAGCATAGAAAATGTTAGAAACTTTCAAAATACGTTCTTTCTGTCCTGGCGAAGGTTTCTGGATTAATGCAACCACATGACAATACATCTGAAAAGTTTTTTTAATCATTACAAAAAGTCTAACAAAACCGTCAAAAATGTCACAATTTGAGAGTGACATTTTGCAAACCATCGATTATTAAATCAAAATTCAATTTTCGAAACCCTTTCAATTAATGAAATTATTTGAAGTACTCGCCTAATACTTTGAATGGAAACAAGAATTATAGATATTTAAAATAGGTACCTATGTTAGGCACCAAATTTGATTGATTGTTCTTATGATATACAAAAATGAATATTATTTGTAATTATGTGAAAAATGAGAAAGTGAATAAAAAAATTGTAATGGGTGGCACATAATAATCTATTTAAAAACTGATTGTATTGGGATTGAATATATGGAACGCGGGAAGGGGGTTGGCGGGACCGGTGAGCGGGGAGGGGAGAGGGAAGGCGAGGAAGGTGGAAGGGAAACGCTAGAGGGGAAGGGGATGCGGGAGGGGAACGGGGACGTACGCGTGCCGAGAACCAGATAGTTATGAATAAAATATTCAAATTACCCACTTTTAGAATAATGATCCTAATTTAAAAAAAATAAATGTAAATCTTCGACAGTATCTGCGAAAATTTCCCTTTGTGGCGCACCGGTTCTTTTTTAGTTTTACCATCCGATACTTAAATTATTTTCAAACTAAACTGGGGAAGAATATTTATAATGATCCAATGCACTTAAATACGAGCCATGGCACCTTTTCTCTGATTCAGTAATGTCACTCTAAGGCTTCCAATAATCCGTAGATTTAAGGCAGTTAGCACTTCCCCTGGTAATATTAAATTCACGCAACGGATCAGAGTTTCAGCTTTTTATTCATACGTTGAGAATAGTAAAAATAACACGGAAATAATATCCGTCTTTATTAAACAACTAGCTTTTACCCGTGGCTTCGCTCGCATGGTGTTAGGGAGAAATTACTATAACACTTGCACTTATCAATTATCCCCCCCCATCCCTCTCCCACCTCCCTCCTTCACTCCCCCCCCCCATCCCTCTTCCGCATTCCGTACATTCATTCCCGGTTCATTCATAATGCCAGAGCTTACCAGTAGTAAAAAAAGAATTATCCAATTTGGTGCAGTCGTTCGGAAGTTATGCGCGTACAGACTTTTCGGAGATTCATTTTCATTTATATAGATAGATAGATATTAACTACGATTTCTCGCAAATATATCAACATCATTTCCACGGCAATGATTCGTTTTCTGACGTTGGCAATAACTCGCTTTTGTTAGCGACAGAAAACGTATAATAAACATAATATATTAATATTTATAACTCCAAACGCCAGAACTTACCATTATTTACAACCTTTATTACTTACATATTATATAATGTAGCTTTCTAGTGGTGAAAGAATTTTTAAAATCAGTTTAGTGATTTATGCGTAAAAGCGTAACAAACCAACATACTCGGTTTTGCATTTATAATATTAGTATAGAATAATGCTGACCTGTAAGGTCAGAGCACCAAAATGCGGATTTTTTTCAAATTTTAAATTTTTTCAAAATTTTAAATTTTTTCAAAATCTTAAACCGAATGAAAACACGGTGTTTTATACCAATTTTTGGCAGCAATACATATCAATTTTAAATTACGTACTTATTTTACGCTCAAAATATATCAATCTGTTAATTGTCTCTTGAGAAAATGTTCGACGTGCAAGGTAGTCGAAGATATCAATTTCCTCCGGCAACGGAAAGGCCACTTGGTACTGTACTATTACAGTAGGTACTTTCAATAATAATTAAAACGCATTACTCCAATCTCTACTAGTTGTTGGCAAGCATCAATTAAAAGGCTTTTCGAAATTCAATACTTTGTCAAAAAACCTGACTTAATAACACTGAACCAACAGCTTTCTCAATGTCATAACTTTTTGAATGAAATATCTTGTAGGGATTTTTCGGCCCACCTTATCCGACTTTATCCCAGCACACACCGGTACGCTTCCCCTTTTAATGTAGAAATGGCAATACATGTGAGAATATTTCATACATTTAAGTACTTGATATTTTTCTCCGCTTTGGGCCCGGGATGCGCGTGGGAAATGGACCCAGTTTGGGCCACTTAGTGTTTTATCGCTTCAGAAGTACCTATTTACATTTTTTACGGTAATTAATCAGAACATAAACCACGGTTTGATTTGCTTGTTGCTCAAATTTTAATTTTTTTGAGTTTAGGATTTAAGGTCAATCAACATTCATTTATGAACAATTTTAAGTATAATAAATATTTTATCCGTAAAAGGTTAAATACATTGTTAGTATAATTGAACGCCTCAAAGCGAAGATGCATGAAGAAGAAATATTTATTCTTGTTCTTAGTTCAAATAAATTGTAACTAAATTTTACTAACACTACTTGTAGGTTTTTACTCTATAACGGGCTGTCGTCTGGTGATCTGAAGGTCGCGGGTTTAAATACCTAATCCCGGGGTGCGCAAGTAAGTTTTATTTGATTGATTTGTGTCAATTTAATCACATAAAATAATATAAGCTATATTTGCGGCACATTCCAGATTGGAAGATACTCTCAGTATCATCTTGGTGTGAGAGCACCATCCGGAAATGAAATTTTGCTTAAAATGGCTTTAGCCGTGTTTGGTGACTAGATTGGAATAGCCATTTTCATACATTAAGGTGGGTCATTTAACCGAAAATTATATTTTTAAATTCCGACAGCCATAAATGGGTTCAAAACGTGTTAAAAAATTTTCAAATTACTGATACGTTCTTTTTCCTCAGAATTCACTTCAAAGTTTTGAAATTTTTTTTAATTTTATTTTTTTTATTTTTTACCAAACCTTCCATAACAAATGTAGTACATTTTGACGAAATCATTTACAACAAGTCCCAAAATTGAGTCTTACAAAATAATGCCGAAATTTGAGGTAAGAAGGATTTTGCTGGTATTTGAATACACTGCCTTGAGATAATTTGAATTAAATTCAAATATATTTTTTTATAATTAAATCAAAATATTTCTTCTATTTTGTGTTTTATTAAAAATAGATCATTTTTAATGGTAGATTTTTTTAAGATTTATCAAGAGAGGGTTTTTCTCTATTATGTGAAATTTCAAAGTCAATCCGGAGGAAGAAGATGATTCAAATATTACTAAAAAAAATACGAGATTTTATATCTCCATTTAACACCCTTTTATCACTATTAGACAAATCAAAACCAGAAAAATTTTCCCCATACAGTCGTGACCCATCCTAATGTACATCCCCACCTTCCTCTTTCTCATCTCCGTATTCACTTTAATTTGTAGGTATCTGAAATTTCAAATGTTTGTGTAGACCATGGCTTAGTTACTCATGTGAAGGTTATTATTAAAAATAGAAAGAAAAAAACGCACTAATCAATATTTGGTTGCACATTAAGCTTCACGAAATCTTTTTAATTAAGTCTGCTTACAAATGAATAAATACATTCTGCCAAGTGTTAAGAAGGTATCTACCTGTTCGCGGTTCGTTGAATTAAAACGTAAAGGCGGCGTAAATCTGTAAATAATAAGATAAGGTCCATTTAAACCGGCGCGTTAAATATTTTAACAATTAGCCGTCAGTTCTTTCTGCGCGGATTCAACGGATAACCTCTTCACCCTTCCTTCCAGCTGATCTTAACGTATGGCCGCAGCCAACTTATTACCGCCGGTAACAATTATTATAAAGCATTCGCGCTCTGGGTTCTTAACGACTGGAATTTGTGGGTCAGTTTTATCGGGCAATCATTGGCTTTAAGGTGTTACAATGTTTTGGAATGCGAGATTTGAGATACAATTAGAACAAATAAAATTGAAATAAATGTTTTTGTTCGTAGTAAACTATTACATTACTTTTACACATTTTTTTGTCAATTATGAATACAGGTTAAGAGCCATAGCTGCACGAAGCCAGTGTGACTGAAGAAGAATCAGAGGAGAAGATGTCATCAACAACTTTCCAACTCTCTATCAAATAATGTATTTATTTATTTTCAACGCCGTGATAGGTCTTTAGTCTTTACATAATTACGATACAAACTTAATGTTTAAATAAATAAAAAATTAAAGAAATGAACAACAAATATATAGAAATAGCACACAGGAGGCACAGAGGAAAATAAATTCCCTCGGGGCTTATGTCATCTTAAGGGATGTTGTGTGGAGAGTTATTTTAAGGAAAAGAAGAAGAGAAAGTTCTGGAATAGAAATAGGTATAGAAATAGAAAGAGGGGTGGGTAGAAATCCGAGGGTCAGTATGTCCTGGAGTGACGGACTTATGAAGCTATTCTTTCAACTGCGATGCAAGGCGAAGGGTCAAGGGATTCCGGCTGGAGGGATCAAAAGACCTCCTCATCCTATCGAAGCGGCCCGCCACGCAGCAGGTGGGTAGAAACATCAGCCGCTAAGACCTTGACAAACCTCACTCCATGAACCCGGCACCCCTGCTAAGTCACCAAATGTAGCGAACCACTTGGGATGACCTAAGGCAGAGGTGTTGGTTATCCAATAAATAGTTCCGGGCCGGCTGTAGCACCACAAGTTTAAGTGAAAATAATATATAAGGAAAGAGTAAGAAGAAAAACGGAAATCAGTTTTTAAATAGCAGATAGCATAAAAATAATAACATGTTAAAGGTTAAAAAAAAATTTACACGTGAATAATATATTACAATGGATGATACAGAAAAAAAGAAAGGAACTAGTTATTAGATTAAAGATAAAAAGAAAGAATTCAAAAATACATGCCAAAGTTCCTACACGATGCTCCTTCATTATAAAAATATGTCAGATAAAAATATCATTCTAATTGAGGTGAATTTATTTCCAAATGTTTGAAAGTGAAAAATTGGTTCATGTATGTGTTAGTTTGTTCTGGAATTATTGCTGCAAAATAATAATTTTTTTTTTTGCCTTTTTCTCCGATTTTGTATTTTGAAGTCGATGAGATGCAAGAGTTCACAACAGTCAATTATGAAAAATATCAAAAAATAAAAAATTAAATTAAAAAAGTGTTGGTCACAACTGCGACTCAAACCCGGATCCTCCCGTCTTACCAGAACTGGCGTCTTTACCAATTGAGCTTTTAAGACCTTTGTAGCTCAATTTTTAAAGATGCCAGTCTCGGTTCAAGTACCTTCTTATTTTCTGTGTCTGAATGTTTTCATTGAAAGTTGTTGATATTTTCTTCAATGTCATAGAGATATAACAAAACTATTTCTTGTATTAATCTCTATATATAAAAATCTCGCGTCACGATGTTTGTTCGAAATAAACTCCGAAACTACTTAATCGATTTTGATGATATTAAGCTTACTGTGTGTATTTTGGTCCAACTCAACAGATAGGATATTTTTTATCCCGAATATTGACCTCGATACATATTATTGCGAAAAATGTTATAAGAACAATGCTTTGTAATTAATTGTAAGTTCAATAAAATTCTGACAAATGGCGGTGTGAGTTCATTTACCGTCACAACGCTTCGTTATCTAGGTTGGGTAACCATCCAGTAGATGTTCACTACGTTTGGTGATTTAGCAGGGGTGCCCGGGTTCATGGGGTAAGGTTTGTCTAGGTCTTGGAAGTGGATGACCAGGACACACTGAACCCCAGATTCCTACCCACCCCTTAAACCCTTTTCCTTCCCAGAACTCTCTTCCCCTTCCTTTCATTAAAAAATCGCTCCACACAGCATCCCCAAAGATGACATATTACAAAGATGATATATACAAAGATGGGAAATTATTTTCCCCAGGGCCTCCTATGTGGAGCTCATGTAAAAAAAAAAGATGGTGTTGCATTTCGTTAGCCACAGCAACGCGTGGCCAGGGCAGCTAGTAATTTTATACATTTTAAAAAAATGGATGAGGTAGGCAACACCGGTACCGAAAGTAAAATCCTATGTAATTATTGTTTTAGTATTGTAAAATATTAATTTTAGATAGGTACCTATCTGTCAAAACCGCAGCCCTTTCAGAAGCTCGGAGGCATCCTACGCCACTTCTAGTCTAGTAAATAGTGGCTGTTTTTTGCGCCTGTTTAAACCTTCAAATACTAAGATGGATCGATGAAACGTCTCTACCTTGTTGGCGAGTCTAGTTTGTACCTCGTTAAGTTTTATTGACGGTAGTTTGAGACAAGACCTGTACAGCCGGATTTCCAATGAATTCCATAAAACCACTAACAAGGGCTCTCATTAAGTGGCTGAGCAAAAAAAACGTCTGTCGGCACCCCTAACTATGTAGATTGCTGTTAAGGGTTAAATATTTTTCTATCTCAATTTTACCCAGAATAAACTAACAATAATCAAAATATTATTTAATCTGCCGTGACGCTCATAAATAATCATTCTGGCTTATACACCAATACAAACATATCCAACCAACAAGTCCCCATATTTCTGTCAGATATTTTCTAAATAGAACACCAGTGAACTTGTATTATGAGACAGAGAAAGAAATTTGAAATGTTGCCAAAGTAAGTTTCTTCTTCTGGCAGCGCTCCTATCGGAGGTTGGTTATCACCGGGGTGATCTACAATATCAATATCTACAATATCAATATCTCAAATCAGAACAATAATTTTACTTGCAGAGGTAACTTGCTGAGTCGTGTAGGTAATTGTACAATTGTACGACAAATTCGTGCATGCTTCACTTGCGGTCATTCCTCAATTCTGCAGCGTTATTCTATCACTCACAAACAAAGACATGTTGACGGAACTAAATACCTTTCTTCATCCTACCTACTTTCAAAACCAATCCTGTCGTCCAATATTACCTGTGTCAATGTTACCTACCTGTGGATTAATAACTCCCAAGGGACATTCAGTCTGTTATGTTAATACTACAGAGGAGATCCGGAATCACATAGTGAGGGCGGTTCCATGCCAACTGATAATAAATTCAACTCAAATACCTCCTTGAAAAGTCATTAAAAGCTATTAAAAAAGTCATATTAAATTAGCCGATAACTTTAACCTAACGCCACCTATTTAACCTAATTTTTTTTATTTTTTTATTTTTTATCACACTAAATGACTTTTCTGAGATGGTTCTGAGTTGGTTTCATTCCGAATTGTCCGGTCACCAGTGAGCGCGTATCGGTGTTTTTTCCGCTTACAAAAGCAGATAAAATCCAGACTGCCGTCCAAAAAACACCAAGTTATTAGCGTTCAAAACACTTATTAGACCAGTGCTCACATACGCAGCTGAAACTGGTACTTACTAAGAGGAATGGGCGAGCACTGGATGTTTTTGAAAGGAAAATTTTGAGGCGTATCTTACAACATCTATACTCTGTAAATTTATAAAACTGGGAAGAATTTGGTGGCTGTGTCATGTGAATGGTGTCTGGTGCATATTCGGGAAACACGCCAAACACGCGCCCAACATTTGTACACGGTTGACATTAGTCACATGAGAACGGGTCGTTTCTACGACTCGTTCTTGAATTCAAAAGCTCGGCTGTGGAACGATTTGCCGGCCTCTGTGTTTCCTCCCTCCTACAACATGGGTCTCTTGACCAAGACTGTCAAGACCCTTGTTCACTCCTTCCTCCCCTCAAAAACACCCTCCACGCAGCATCTTCAAAGATGACATAGGCGTTACGTTTGGTGATTTAGCAGGGGTGCCCGGGTTCATGGAGTGAGGTTTGTCCAGATCTTGGAGGCGGATGACCTGGACACACTGAACCCCAGATTCCTACCCACCCCTTAAACCCTTTTCCTTCCCAGAACTCTCCTACCCTTCCTTTCCTTAAAAAACCCTCCACACAGCATCCCCAAAGATGACATAGGCCCTGAGGGAAATTATTTTCCTCAGGGCCTCCTGTGTGGAGTTCATGTAAAAAATAAATGTTGAGAGAATGACCAAGCATCAAAGTCCCTGCTGAACTCAAGACCAACAGGGCGAAGAAACCTGGAAAGGTCAAGATTAAGATGGAGCGACAACGTCCTCAAAGACATCTTGGAACTTCTTAACTGGAGAGAGCTGGCACAAAACCGAGATGAGTGGAGGAAGACTCTTGAGGGTTGAGCAGGGGTTGTAGAGTTAAGAATAATGATTATGAATAATATTATTTAACATTACCTTTTTTTCATATTAATTACGGGATGGTCATTTTATTATTCGACCTTTAAATAAATTTTGTTCCTTATTTACTGGTTGCGCAAATCAATTCGTCCGCAGGCGGGTGCGGTGTGATTCTAAAACAACAATCACTGGAAAACTACTCAAAGGAAACGGAAAGGATAGGTATTGCCAAAACTCACCGAGTTCACTCGACATTTGCCGCTGGTTCTGTGGTCCTTTTAATTCTCCCTTGTCTTTATAATAGTTCACTTGTACACATATATACGTAAACACGGTTACTTCTGCAACCGCGGCGGTGTGGTCAATAAGTTCGCAAATTAAACTTAGGGCGTTACTTTTCAATTAAGTAAAATGCACAAATTTCTCCGAACTCGAAGCGGGTGCGTTTTTCAACAAGTCAAATAAAAAAACAAGTGAATGAAACAATCGAACGTTTTATTGGGTTTTGTCTTGGCGTGGGATGGGTAGGTACTTGGATAGAGGAACTGGGCAGGTACTTGGGTAAAGCAGTTTTCCAGTAGGTACTAAATCAAACAAAAAGAACATTGATTGGCGCAAACATTTACTAATAAAAGTAAAACTGCACCAATGACAAGTAGATAGTTTTTTGCAAAACAAACAAGAAAATAATCATTAAATAGAGACCAGTTCTGTCAATTAAGTCGATGATTACAGTTAAGAACAATTTAACTTTCTTTCCGAAATTACCAACAAATTAATTTAACAAGCTCTTTAAAAATGCCATCGATTATTTCACCTTGCTCATGGACAGCTCTTACGAGTATTTCCGGAAAAAACTTAAGATTGAGTAAAGCCTTCAGGCTACCACGTAAGTAATAGGTGTTTAAATGTTTATTCGTGATGCATTGTTACGCAAAAACTTGAGCTCGGCCTGATCTTTCACCTGTGAATGAATTAGCTCATACGAAAATTACCCCTACAGGGTCAGCGAAAAGTATCGAACCACAAGTCGTGATTACGGTGGCCGATTCGGAAGCGTTTTGTTTGTACTTAAACAACATAATAAAGATGAAAATACCACAATTATGAATAATATTTGAGTAGGAAATTACCTTTAAAATTATGTACAACAGTACCATTAAAGAGATTCTTACTTCTGTATTGCTTGTACTGCATCGCCTATTGCTGGTTTATCGGGGACTGAAGGCGGGTCAAATTATTTTGAGCCAATATCGGTGTGCACACCTTCAAATGTGCCCTAATAACTTATCTGTACTGTACAGGGTGTTAAGGGACGTACTTGGGGTAATTTACCTGTGATTCCTGACATTATGTGGAGTACAAAATGTCAATGAAATTTTGGTCTCCGGTGACATTTTTTTTTTTAAATTAAAAAAAAAGTAGATATTGGACGGTTTGGGTTGGGGTGGGCGATTGGACGATTATTCGGATGAGTGACCAGTGATATGTGGAAGATTTTTTGTTTGATTTTGAAGAAAATAAAATTGTAAAAATAATACCTAGGTACTGATTTCTAATGTTTTAAATAAAAAAAACAAAAACACAAAAAATAACTGGAGTTCAAAATTTCAGTTAAATACAATTTTTACTCCAAGCAATGTCAGAAATCACTGGCTACGTCCCTCAACTCCCTATAAAATACGAAACAACTAATTAGTTTGAAATTAGTTATACGAACCAAATAACGTATATTAGAGAAATGATGATATTTAATAATTTTTTTTTTTCGGAAGAGATTAATGTTGCATTTTTTTGGTGTAAATGATGAACAACTAAACTCTAATAAGTGAAACCCAAAATTATGTTATTTCTATAAATCCATTAAAATATGTATTTAACTATTTTTTTGTCAATATATTATGTTTTAATACTGTAATAATGTCGTAAAATAATATTTTTTTAATTTAAAAAAAATCACCGATTTTTGGATAATTGTTCATATAGACCTATAAATAGCTGGGTAACACCTTATGAATACTAAGAAACTGGGGTCCAGTTGATTCGTGAAGATCACTCGTTATTTTCGGCCCTTCATATGGCGACAATTATTTTTAAAAAATGTACAAATTATAATCTTAGAAATAGAAAATTATGAATAAGATTTGTTTAAATTAAAAGCATCAATATGTTTGAATTATTAATAAACTGTTTATTAATGATTCAAACACACTAGCATTTCGGATCTGTTGTATTATTCCAAGTATAGGTGGAACTAGTGTTGCCATTGCAACAATTTCCTTCCACTTCTTGTATTTGCTAGGATTGCGCCCCATTGATAAATACATGAATGTTGTAATAGGTAAAGTCCAAGCGCTTAAGTAAAAATCAAAAGGATGGGGTCTAAAGGACAAAATTGTGAAATTGCAAACAAATTTAAACAACGGTACGAGCACACATCGTGGAAGAATGTCCACTTCACCAGTATTCCAGGGGACACAAATGCTGAATCAAGTGATTCCCGATATCGTCGACTGATTGAATAGTCCCAACATCTATGATCCCCACCAACTCTCTTCTACCATACGAAGACATCTTCGAGTGGAAGATTTGTCGGCTTAATTCCTGTGGCAGTCTTAAAATATATTGCATCGATTTTTTCCTACAGTACATCAACAAAACCGATCTGATTCACGAAAAGTGTTATGTTTTATTGACCATAAAGAAATGGCCTCACAGCTGTCGAAAATAACATTGATTGATTGTTTGGTATCAGCTTGTATACATTATTGACTCAAGATTTTGGTTTATTCCGCGTAAGGCACCTCAAATTACTGTAGTGCTTCCAAATTACAAATTGTTAATTTTTTGAGTGGTCATTTATCAACTTAACTTTTTAACATTTCGAACTGCAGCTTTCTTTTGTTTCAGGTTTATTTAATTATTCATCATTGTTAACTAAAGTAAACCCATTTTGTGAAGTCCATAAATCTTAACGAACAAAATCGAGCACGCGTATTATTGGCAGGGCCGATGTGAAATGAAATAAAACAAAGCATATGCTTGCTTGTTCCAATTGAACCAGCGACTTTCAACTAAATTTCCAAACGGTAGACGATTTTGCTACCTAAGTAATCTGTCCTTTTTTCGTTATTTTTAAAGTAACTTATAATGCATATTTTACGACAATGCTACAATTTTTAGCCAACGTCCCAATATAATAAAAATTGAATAATTTGAAGACAACTGTTTTTGCGAAAAATTACCCCAAAGGGAGGAGCTGAAAAGCATAACACATTAAAGAGATTGTTTTTCACAATCGAGTAGTCAATTTATTAATTATTAATTGTTTTTGTGCTGAATTCGTAGAACTTCAATAAATTTTTTTATTGAATTTTTATTAAGAAAGACTCTCTTTTTTATCTTTTTGAAGGTAATTCCCATTGATCAGGTCTGGGTTTGAGTCCCAGTTACGACCATTTTCTTTTTCTATTTTTCCTTGTCTTGTTCTCTTTCATATTTTTGTTTAGATTATTATTGTTATTTTTTTCTTCAATGATTTATTACATTGATGGGAATAACCTTCAAAAAATTACAAAAGAGAATTGTTCTTATAAAAATTTAATATATATTTAGACTTTAAAAAAGTCAATAGTTTCATAAGAATAAATTGGGATATATTCATCCGAGATACTATCCAGGTCACAAACCAATTCTTAGAATGAATTTTTCGAATAAAACGAGTATTTGCCCATAATATGGAAAAAAAAAATTAGTTGAAGTTATCGTTAATTCTAAAATTTTAAATATTTATGTATGAGATTGACAAATATGACCGTTTGACAGAAGGAGGCAATAGCAAAATTGTTTAACGCGCACGTTCCGGTTAAACGAAAGGTTTGAGTTCGAGTCCCAGTTGCGACCATTATCTTTTTCTATTTTTCTGTATCTTGTTCTCTTTCATATTTTTCGTTAAGATTATTATTGTTATCTTCTTCTTCAATGATATATTGAATTTATTAATGTTTTTATTAAGTTCTGCAAGTATTTTAGTTTTTAAATTATTTTAACAGTTGTTTCGGCAAAGGACATTTTCAAACTGTGGTTAGACCACTTTGAGACCACTAATTATAGGATAATAAATTTAAATTTTGAAGATGCCTAAAATGATTTATTACCGGTTAAACCACCGACTTGCTGATAAAATAATTGTGACGATAGAATCTCTATTTTGTGGTAGATTTATTTATTTATTTATTTCTATATATTACAGTATTTACCTATAGATCAATTTCGAAAACATTTTTACATAATATATTTTGTAATTTTATAGATAATTTGATAGATCTGTAATTTTTTGACTGATTGAAATCCGTCAAACATTTAAACAAAAGCCATACATATTTAAAGTAAATAATTATACCAATATTATTTTGGTGCCGACTACATCTTTTGTCTATCTATCGGTTCCAATTTTGAAAATTAAAATTAAAAGTTCATTGAATTCGATAATTTTTCGCACTACGCAAAAATATAATTTCACATCATGCACCCAAGCACTGACAACTGAAATCGGTTTGTTTAATTATGTCAAGTTTTAAAATAGGTAGTTTTTGATAAGATATAACTGGAATCAAAAGGCGGTAGATAGAACCTGGACCCATAAAATTAACTTGAAATCTTGACGTAATTATCGAATTACCAATTTTGAAATTGAATATTTGCCCCGACCATTGGTACAGTTTAAAATGGGAGGTAAACAATTTGGAAACACTAACGAACCGGACCAGGTAATGATAATAATTATAGGCCAGGTAACGCGGGGCGTGCGAGGAAATAAATTGTTTGTCTAGAACAGGTATTTGGACCGACTAAACGTGCGTTTATGGCACATTGTTTCTCCAAATTGATGAAAAATACCGAGCCGGAGACGATTCAGAACATTTTCGGTAGAAATATGAAGGACTTATACAGCACCACACTAAAGACCAACGGCCCAGACCCTAGTCCCCAGACAAGGACTATCTATGGTGGTTCCATGCCAACTGAGAATAAAAACAACTCAACACCTCCTTAAAAAGTCATTAAAAGCTATGAAAGCTATGAAAATAATTTTAAATTAGCCGATAACCCTAACCTAACGTAACCTACTTAACCAATTTTTAATATAATTTTTTTTTATCACTCTAAATGACTTATCTGGGATGGTTCTGAGTTGGTTTCATTCCAAGTTGTCCAGTCACCATCTATGGTACATCTGGTGAGAAGACTAATATTATGAAATACCTATGTGTAATTATTTGTTGTTTAAATAGCATAATTAACGACATTGGTTCCGTCGGTTCCATGCCAACTGAGAATAAAGTCAACTCAACACCTCCTTGAAAAGTCATTAAAAGCTATGAAAAAAATTATTTTAAATTAGCCGATAACCCTAACCTAACATAACCTATTTAACCAATTTTTTTATATATTTTTTTTTATCACTCTAAATGACTTATCTGAGATGGTTCTGAGTTGGTTTCATTCCGAGTTGTCCGATCACTGGTTCCGTCAACACGTCGCGCACGAGACGTGATTTTTATAGCTTTGGTAGCGCACTGTAGGATTTTTTTTCTATCAAGGGAATTTCATACAATTACCTACCTTTTCAACTCTGCATCTGAACTTGAAGTGTTCAATGGAAGTATGCTATATAATTATTAAGATGTATTCTTCTTTTCTTTGCTAAATTGTATTAGTTTTTTTATTAGCCTACCCCTAGACTCGTAATTCGAAGATCGCGGGGTCGAATCCCACAAATAAATTAATTTGTGTTATTTCACAATTAATTAAATTAAAATAATATATAGTATATTTGCAGCACATTCCGGATTGAAAGATACTCTCAGTATCGCCCTGGTGTAAGACCACCATTCAGAATCGAAACGTTTCTTGAAATGGCGTGTTTGGTGACCAGATCTGAGTAGATACTCCCCCACCTTCCTCTTTCCCATCTTTTTCCCCTCCCCACAACATTTAGCCTCACAGCATACCCCAATTGGGGATGCCATAATCTCACATTAAAAAAAATGGTATTTTTTAAATACCAGCAATACTATTCTATATTACGCTTAAATTAAATTCTTATTTATTCTATTTTATTGGTTGGTAATGCAAAATTAATATTTTAGCGTGTACGCATGCATCTGAATTTATAAGTTATACATATTATTTTACTTACTAATTCAGGCTTATATTCTCATTAGATATTATTTAAACCATTGTATTAATATTTTTAATAATTATTTCGAAAACTCGCCTATCGAAAGGCTTCACAGACTCGGAAATGAGTATAATTCAATAGATGTTTATCGCCATCAGTCAGTGTCCAAACTTAAATCCAGCCCACTAGAATATTTTAAATAGAACTATAAATCTTCAGAATGTGCACTGTTATTTGTAAATCCTTGTAGTTGTGTTCTGAAAAACACTCATCATATAGGGCGTAATAGAAGTTAGTAATAAATTTATAGCTTATAAACAAACTTTTCATTATTCGATGCTCTGTTAAATTAAATTATCGAACTCATTTGTCTTTTCCGTGATAGTGTACCTAACTATCTGACATTACTTGTTTAAACCTGAAATGTTCCATGGTAACAGTATAAATTATTTTGTTTTCTGAAATTGAATTTTGTGCAGAAGTTCTGACGATATGAATTCATATGTGCACGTCGGTAGTATGTATTTTTGTTTTAAATCAACTTCGCTATATATTCAGCATATACAAATTATATATTAAGAACCTATACATTATCATTGTTTGTTATGTACGTATTATGCCAACTGCAGTTCAAAATCTTACTATTTATATATCTCTCTTATTGTATAACGCTATACTTTTTACCTAACGTCTTTACCATGTGTAATATCTATGTATGTTATCTTTGTCATTTAAACTCACCAGTATGCACTAAATCATAAAAAAATGTAACTACGTATGTAAAAGCCTATAAGGGCGTTAATGATTAATAAAATAAAATAAAATAAATTTTATTATATGCATTTGTGTTATTTTCTTACAATCGTTCATGTTATACTGACACCGTAATCAATTGTAAAATTTTCATGTAAAAAGTCAAAAACCACTAGGGCGTTAATAAATAATTGATAAAATAAAATGATCTCGGTAGAAATTCGAAATGCGTGGTTTTAATCATGTCGTTTTTCAGAATATAGTGCGTTTTATCAAGCAATGTCTCGAATAAAGTAAAACTCGAGAGGAGTACTTCCCGAATGGTGCTGAATCGGGGCATAAACCATAAACGTTTTTTGTTGGATATAAACGTTTTTTACATCACGCACCATTTCATTAAAACACCCCGCGACGGCATCAACTTCTGAAGTAGATCTTGATGTTTATGGCATCAATCATCGCAGCAATATATTATATTGTTTGTGGCCGATTGTAAAATCTTATGTAATTCGTCTGTCATAAAAGCGATGAGCGGTTCATATTCAGGAAATTCTTACTCCAATTTATTAATATTAAATTGATGAGAATATAAAGAGAATGAACCCTTCATCAGCCATGGTTCTGTCAGTCGCGATATCAAAATAATATGTTTCATATTCAGTACCTCGACTTGAAAAATAATTTGTGTAATTTTGATACATATTACAGAATGTTTTATAATTAAAAATAAAGTAGTTTATGAACAAAAAAAGGTGGACAAGAAGAATATATGAGCTAAATGTGAGTGGTAGAAGAAGTTGGGGACGCTCGACGAAGACAAGGCACGATCAAGTGAATCAGATAATTCAGTCGATCCATGTCAAGAGTCAGAATAATAGAAGGGTATGTATGAGATGATGTACGAATGTGAATAAGGCTATAATTGTGTGCCAAGACCGAGATGTTTGGCGGTTCATCAAGAATTAAAGGTATTTTAAATAGGTACCTATGCTAGGTACCAAATTAGATTGATTGTTCCTATAATATACAAAAATGAATGTTTGTAATAAGTGAAAAATGAAAGTTTGTAAAAAAAAATTACAAAAAAATGGCACGCGAACTGTTTTAAAACGGAATGCACCAGGACTGAATACATGGAACGCGGGAGGGGAGAGGAGAAAGGGAAGGCGGAGATGATGGAGAAGGAACGCGTGAGGGTAAAGGGACATGTTAGGTGAAGGGGAATTTTTGTTTTTTACACGAGCTCCACACAGGAGGCCCTGAGGAAAATAATTTCCTTCAGGGCCTATGTCATCCTTGGGGATGCTGTGTGGAGAGTTTTTTTTAAGGAAAAGGGGGAAAGGAGAGTTCTGGGAAGGAAAAGGGTTTAAGGGGTGAGTAGGAATCTGGGGTTCAGTGAGTCCTGGTCATCCGCCTCCAAGACCTAGACAAACCTCACCCCATGAACCGGGGCACCCCTGCTAAATCACCAAACGTAGCAAACCACTTGGGGTGACCTATGGCAGAGGTGTTGGTTATCCAATAAAGGCTCCCGGGGCGGCGGTACCCATTCCCGCCTCCCAAATTGAAAATGAATGTTTTGAATGGGAAAGAACAAGCAGAGAGAAACAATTTATTTATTAAGTGGCATTGCAACGCATGCCGGTAACTCGCTAGTGTACTATCGTCCACTCACTTTTTGTCGTTAGGTGTAAAAATAATTAATAAAAAACTCGCAAGGTTTCATAATTTTTTTTCAAATCTTTGGTTTCATAAGAGTGTTCATTTTAATTATTTTGTTGTTAACTTTTAGATTTGAAAATAATTTTTTTTTATTTTTATTTATTTATTTATTTATTTATTTATTTAAACGCCCATAGGGCTTTTACATATAGTGCAGTACATGTTTTTGGAAAAATATAAGAAATAACATAATATAATATAAACATAATATAAATATAAGAAACAAAATAAAGATAACATAAGATATAAGATATACAAAATATAGAATATATGGTAAGTAAATTAATGTGAGATTGTTATTTTAATTATAGAGGGAAATACGATAGGATTGTCAATATTTATGTTTGTAATTAACAAACTTGTTTAAAGTATTTATTACGTGTTTATCGAAACATAGCTACCATAATATTTCGATTAAGGTGCTATATAGTGCATGATATTAATAGATTTATTTTAATTGTTCTAATACACTGAGTTTAAATTTTGACCTCGATTGATACCGTTTATCTTTTAATACCGTTTAGATCATATTTACTAACCATAATAGTAAGGCAGACACACCAATTTCTATAAGACCTATATGAGTTGTTCCGAAAAGTGTACAAATTAGCCTGGGGGGTTAATAAGACTTTTTAACTCCCTTCTGATTGCGGCTTGACATTATGTCTGTAGTTAAAAGATCCCGGCGCATGTGAATGGCCGGGCGGCATCTCCCTTGCTAATAATTAGTCTCGTAGCCGATCTTTTCCTCCCCAGTGAATGAAGCCTCAGAGTCCGTGTAATATTATTTAATATTTATCTCTAGACACGTGGGTAAAGCAGTCAGGTTGTGTGAAAGTGTGTTATTACAGTCATAAATGTGGGGCTCGTTTTTACGTTTTGTAATTATTATCTGAGAGGTTAAATAACTGGGGTAATTAATAATATTATATTCACTTTAAATGCTACCTTCACATCATTCATCCACATTCCGACTGTCTCATTTTTACTTGCTTCGAGGTGTTTTTATCCAAATTATTGTTAAATGTTTTGACGGTTGGAAGTGAGACTAATTTTGATTACCGGGGAGAACTTTTTTGGTAAATAATACGACAAGAAATATAATAAATACAGTTATGCATATTTTATAAGATGCTTGGTTATTAATTTAATTATAAAATCTAAATTTTAAATCGTTTTTGAATAGTTTTTGGATACTTTAAATGCTTTAAAGGTTTAATTTCAGAATACAAAACTCTTCTACTTTTCTACCCCTATTTGGAAAGAATTGGCACTGCTGCTCCGTTAAGAGGAATATAAACGCTAGAAATATTTCGATTTTCATGCCTTAAAAAATTTTAAATCGCGCGTCGTATTTGCACGATGCAAGTTAGCTAAAAAGTGGTTTTGATTTATTTTGTGCATAATTTTATAAGAATGAAAATAATATAGAACATACAAAACCTCAAAAATAGTCTTAGCCATAAAGGGGTATTTAAAAAAAAAAATATTATGTTACTTCATAGTTAAGTCATGAAAAAACTCTTTTTTTTTAGTTGGTTACGCTTATATTTTTTGTAATGTTAATAATAATTTTATTGTATTTCCAATACATAGAAAAGCTAGTAGAAGCTTCAATTTATCGGTAGCATATTTTTTGATATTCATACTGTAAACCAATTCATCGTAAAGATAAATCTAAATAGGATTTCACGTATGGCTTCATATTAAGATAGCTAAAGAGAATCTATCAAAGCTCCGTGAAGGTTCAATGCGTAATATCCAGCAAATAAAAGTGCGTAGCAAGAAAGGTTTCACAATGAGTTATTAATGTCATAAAAAAATAATAAGTTATACAAATATCAGTGCATTGATCGAATATTTCTAAAATAGGCAAATTTTTTTACTATTTGGCATATTTTTTTTTGATTTTATCATAATGTTATGCGTGCTAATAAAGGCCAAAGTAATAGCATAAATAAATATTTTTTCTTATATCCAACCAACCCTCTGATAATTCAGATTAATGCCAAAATATAATTCACAACAGGTCTACATTTATTGCGAAATTAATAAACGCCATTTTGATAAATATGAAGACCTCCCACCAGAATGGAAACTTAATTATTTAATTAAATAATTACACGAACAGTTAATTATGTGTCATTTGCAACCATACTTGAACAGTTTATGTTATCAATTAACTTCTCTGAGAATATTAAATCTTTCATTGGGCATTATGGCCAACAAGAATTTCTTTCATAAAATTGAAAAAAATATAGAACGGACTTAATTTATAGTGTACCTATTTAATTGTTGAAAATTAAAAACAACCTTGAAATAAAAAAAATATAATTATATTAGAATGTTATGTATGTACTCAAATGTCAAAACAATATATCTGGCATAGTCCCTTATCGATTGTATTGTCGAAACTCTATCATTCCCCTTTTTATCAAAAATCTTCAAAATGTCACAATATCTTCAGTTACACTGCCATCAAAAGCTAAAAGTCAGATAGGAATCAGCAAAAACCTTTTACCTATGATTTTGAAAAGTACATCAAAATGTGACTTTTGCAAAATCCTAGCTGCCTTTTTGCTTATGACGGCATTATGTAAGACTCCCAAGAAAAAACAGTATTTTAGCATTCTTTCATATTTTTTACAAATATTGAAAGAAGGATTAATACAGATAACTCAAGTAATAAATCTAGTAATAATAAGCCAAATTAGTATTAGCATTCTTCTGTCAAATTTAAAGCATATTATATTATATACATATATTTATTATTTACAACTTCATCGTTAAAACAAAAAAAAAAAACTTTTATTTTTTACTTTAAATCAGTCCTCAAAAAAAATGGTCACCCTACAAAAGTCTACATGTTTACATGAATGTACTACCTAGCGCCAGCAGTTTAGATTTAATCTCAACCTGTAAGAAAAGCAACAATATTGTTCTTTCAATATCTGTATAATTTTGTGTTATTTTGTTAATTGTAGAATTGTTAACCTCAACACAGGCTTGTCCTAGTGAGGTTGCAAATTGTTTTGTAAACATTTTTACCTGCAATGTAAAGATACAATAAATAAATAAATAAATAAATAAAAAAAATTAACGGAGGACTGCATGCCGTTGGCGCTAACAAAAAACTGTCAAAGGAAGCGAAGCTAGCAGACCACAATGAAATGCTGGGACCTATCCTGATGCATGGCAGCGAAGCATGGAACTGGCAGAGAAAGGATGAAGGTCGACTGAATGCTGTAGAAATGTGTGATAAAACCATGCATGATCGTATGAGAAATGTATAGATCAACAAAGAAGGCAAAGCTGATGTAAGCGTAGTGGGTAAGATTAAGAGTGGGACCCTCAGATGATTTGGGCATGTAGAGCGAATGAACGAAGAAAGAGTATAAGGAGAATATATGACGGAAATGTGAATGATAAAAGAGGACGCCCGAGAAGGACACGGCACCATCAAGTGAATCAAATGCTTGAGTCGGGCCATGTCAAAAAGTAGAAGAGTATGTATGAGACGATGTATGAAAGTGGATGAGGCAAAGAGTGTGTGCCAAGACCGAGTTGTTTGATGGTCCGTACCCTATGGTTAGGCAGAGAGGTCTTGAAGAGACCCATGTTGTATGAGGAAGGAAACACAGAAGCCGAAAAATCATTTCACAGCCGGGTTGTTGAAACAAGATGTTATGATTGCTAAAGCAAATCTATTTCGCATTCCAAGAAAACTGCACAAATATTGTATATGGTCGACATTGTTAACTTTATGTTACAGTCTGTACAGCGCCATCGGGGTAAATTTTCACAAAAATAGGACTATACAAATAAACCAAATCTATTATTGTTATATTAGGTAAAGTTTTACATTTCAGACTTTTTTCTAAATAAGCGTCGATTATTGAAGAACACATAGTTTCAACTGAATGCTGTTAAAAAACAACTTTTTAACCACAGTGTATTTTTGGCCACATTTTAGCCAATTTGCTTACACCCGCGTAAAATATCTTTTCAAATTGGCCAAAATATGGCCAATTTGAAGAGATTCTTTAACACATTTTTGTATTTTTAAAGTTGCTGCGATCTTCGGATAATCACACAGCCAATTCGATGGTTCACAGTTTAACACGATATGTCTCGCATCTCTTCTTAATTATTTGTTATTGACAATATACAACCGAAATTATTGAATTTTTTTTCCTAAAAATCACTGATTCTGTGTTTACATATTAAAATAACGTTTGAATTTAAATTTATGTAATAATAATTAATTATACATCTTTAACCAACCTGTTTCGGTTCGACAAATCTTCATGCTGGTGTATGAAATATATTAAATAAAATACAGAGCTACAATTATTTCAATGACAAATAGAAGATTGGGAGAAAACATCAACTTTGGTGGGGAGGGAGAAAGAGGTACATAAGAGGGAGGGGGTAGAAAGTATTTTATTAAATATACAATATATTAACCCCTGATGAAGGTTCAGATCGAACCGCTGCCAGTTGCTTGGTTATTTTATTATCATTAGTATAATTATGTTTACCTACTTATTAAAATTTTAATTTATTTTTATTATTAGTTTTGATTGTCAGCTAGGCCATAAACAACATACAGAAGTCATAATATTCAATATTCTACAAATAATATAAGTTTATTTGTATATTTATTATTATAACAATTCATATTATAATTTATATGAAAATAAATAAATTATAAGCTATTGTACTTTAAATCGTGGGTGGAGAGTATGTGGAAACCTTTCTGAGAAACAAAAACAAAGGTAAGATTTGTAAATCAACAGAAGCCTTCGGACGAAGAAAGCACTTAAAAACATTCCCGCCCTTTGTGCCATCGATCACACCTTCCTGACATCAAACCCCACTATTATTGGCTAAGTTACTGCTCCACAGAAATGATCCAGTAGAAACGTACTGAAGGAAGAAAATTGCGCTAACAATTTGATTGAATATCGGCGGTACACGTATAACGTCGGAGAAATTTGTTTGTTCAAAAGAAACGTACGAGATCCAAAAACCAATTCTGCTTTTTTCAAAACAATTATGCAAATTTTGAATCTCAGTACCTGCAAAATTACTGCCGATTCATAAAATACCACAATAAATCAGGATTTGGTACTTACTAAAAGTGGCATTCATCGTACTAAAGTGTTAAAATTTCTCCGTACAAATGTTCCGAACGTTTTTATATAAAAATTTCAAATAAATATCGAACTCTGAAATTTTGAAGTTGTTTCTACTGCAAAACTTTCTTGTTAGAGCCAGCTGGTTCAAACAAAGAGCTTTGTAAAAAGGTTTGATGAATTATTTACATGTGATTTCATCACAGTATAACTGATTCATCCATTGTTATCGATTGTTTTGATTTAATGAACTCTGAAATCGCGTGGCATAATGAAAGTAACAAGTAACCAAAGATGGGTGTTTATTCAAATTTGAAGTTTTTGGGAGATAATGGAGGGCTCGAGTATCAAATTGATATACGTGATAAGACTGCAATGAATGATTGAAACAATTTAAGGGCCATAAATAATGCATTGTTTTGGGATCAGTCCTCCTGTATAATAATGCTATAAGTACACATCAATTTAAGAAATAATTGCGGGAAGTCTCATACAAGGAAGCTGCGAACAACAATTTGATAAACGTAAGTTAAGAAACAACGTTGATAATGACTGGACTCTTTGACATAAAACCTGCAATTAAATACAATAATTTACATGTTAAAAATACCTTCTCCCCAAACACTGATAATACGTAAATACGCATACACTACCTCCTTGAAAATAAGGTAGAAAATTTGTCTGTATATCCAAACAAAACCTCAAGAACGGTGAACTATAATGACCTAAACTTTGCTGAGCTTTTGGTGTCTAAAAGTTATTATTGTTGTATAGGTATTTTTTGTTCAAAGCATCACTGAAATCAAGAGTTATAGAGCTTTTAAAATATCCGATCTATTGTTTACACCAGAAGTTCCCAAACTTTTTTTTCTCGTAGACCACTCTCAAAATTTTACTGGTCACGGTGGACCCCCTGCTGGTACATTTCTACCATATTCTCAAAACTCGACACGCGTTGTACTAAATATTAAATTGAGAAATTGAGGCGAGGTGTGGTCCGTCGCAACGGAGCCGTACCGGATCTACGACTTTTTCAAATGGGGGCAATATTTGCCACGACGGAGGGGGCGTAATGGGATATGGGTATGTTCCCATCTCAGTACAGTACACTCATATCCCATTACGCCCCTCCCCCCTTGCCTAGCTGGGCGTTTTAAGATCTCATGCATAACCGATACAACAAGTACATAAGCTGTACGCCAGTTGCTCTGTTATGAAGGGGGCGTAATGGGATATGAGACGGGGGGTGGTATGGGATATGAATATGGGGCATGGGATGGGTCTCAATCGAAACCAGTTCGTGGACCTCCACTTACAACTTGTGAACCCCCATTTCTTTATCGCGCCTACGTAGACTCCTGCCCGGTCTCCCGTGGAACCCTAGGGGTCCACCTGGACCACTTTAGGAATCACTGGTTGACACTATCAAAACTCGTAATTTCAACGTTTAGTAAGTAAAACGGTTTCCAAAAATAGAGTTAAAGTTCAAACGAAGCCGGGTAGCAATCGACAGTAAAAATTTGAAAATTTTATATTAGAAACTTTTGAAAAAAAAGATGAACAAAACAAATACATAATATGTGAGTTGGTAAACAAAACGAAATAATCCTCACAGTAGTCCAAGATACATAGACTTCAATTGTAAAACATTCTGTATTTTCTAAGGCTAGTTAAGATTACTGTCGTAAAGGGACCAGTATTCAGCATCTTGTTTCAGATTGGAAGGGCTATGAAGATGGTTCACGTGATCAATTTAATCCAAGCCATATCGTGTTTTATGTGAATAATAATGACGTCATTTGAGAAATTTTATTAATACATTTACGCACTAACCTCGCCACTAATGTTTTACAACAGCCTTAAAGTGATTATATCTGAACCTCATCAATGGTTGGAATTTGCACTCATGTATACCTACATATATACGCTTTTTAAAGTTCATATTTCGTCGTAGTTGTATCTTACATACATTGTGAATCTCGGCATTAATGATGTAATACATGTTTTATATCTCTCTCTATCGAGGCCAGAGTTAAGTTAGCCTCTCAGAAACTGGGCATACTGTACAGGGCACGCAGATACTTTAATAGTACACAACTGCTAGCCCTGTACAAATCGCAAGTGCGCCCCACGGTTGAATTTGGCAGCCACCTCTGGTCTGGAGCCCCAAAATACCTGAAAAAAACCCTTGACTCTGTGCAGAAACGGGCGGTCCGTTTGATAGATTCTCCTAATTTAACAAACGGATTGCAATCTTTAGAGCACAGGCGCCAGGTGGGAATTCTGTCCTTGTTCTACCGGTATTACAATGGAAGATGCTCCGAGGAACTAGCGTCATTGATCCCCTCGGCACCGGTGCATAGCCGGGAAACACGCCAAAAGCGCGCTCAACATTTGCACACGGTTGACATTACTCACATGAGAACGGGTCGTTTCTACGACTCGTTCTTGAGTTCAACAGCTCGGCTGTGGAACGATTTGCCGACCTCTGTGTTTCCTCCCTCCTACAATATGGGTCTCTTCAAGACCCATGTTCACTCCTTCCTCTCCTCAAAAACACCCTCCACACAGCATCCTCAAAGATGACATAGGCTCTGAGGGAAATTATTTTTTCCTCAGGGCCTCCTGTGTGGAGTTAATGTTAAAAAAAAAAAAAAAAATGAATCTCAGAAAAAATATCTTCCTTCTTAATGATGTTCAAATGATGAAATTGTTTTATTTGTTGAGTTTGATTGGGTGAGACTTTCGGACACATCGATGAAGCGATGGAAAAGGTCGAAAATCCTCATAAATAAATAAAAAATGTGAGTGCGCTTTAGACCACACGACTGAAGTAAAACTTCTATGAGAGGAAGAGAGAAAGAAAATTTGCGCGCGCACTTCTCTCTCTTGCTCCTACAGTGTGGTACAGACAATAGGCCTGCACTGTGTCCTAGATATAAGAAACGTATCTGGCTATGAGAGAAAGAGAGAAAGAAAATGTGTGCTTGCACCTCTCTCTCTCTCTTGCCCCTACAGTAATATGCGAAACTAACTCTCTCTCTCTTTCTATATCTCTCTCTAACTTATATCTCCCTCTCAACTTCCGTTCGCCTCGCCCGACACTTTTCGTAACGATCTCGTCACGCATTCACCAGCTTACTCCCCAAGGCAAGAAGTTTTACTTCAAAAAACTGCTTTTTTTAGAGTACTCACAAAAGTGTTTACTTGAATCGACCACCACAACACGGGCATGTGTCTAGCATGGTGGTCGAAAAATCCCCAATTCATGTAACAAACAATTCAAAGAATAAAAAAACTAAAAAAAAAAAAAAAAAACTTATTGATATCTTAATCCAGATAACAGATCGTAAGACAACACCATGTCATGTTCTCGCAGAATTATCAAAAGAACAAAAAAAACATCACTTGCTTCTTGCATCTTCATCTGCTTGCGATATTTCTAGGGAGATAGCTCATAATTTATTATTCCCTTTTGTCGTTCTAAAACGTTGTCATTTTTTTTTTATTTTTTTTTATTTTTTTATTTATTTATTTTTTTTTTTTTTTTATTTCCAACAAAAACATACTTAACAAATACAGATAGAATTGGCAATTAAATAGGTAATCCCGCGAAGCTGCCACATGGCTGCTTGTCGATGTCATTTTTTTTTCATTTGTCATTTCGTGATCTTCGAAACAAAACTAATTTTGGATATGACTCAACTCATTAATCAAAAAAGTCTCGTCTGCGTCCAGAGCTTTGATGTCCACAGTTCGTAACAATAATCATAAAATTGCATTTGAAGGTATAGCGCATTTTCATGAAATTCCAGCTCTAGTGCACTTTTCTCTAAAAAGCTTTACAAAAAACAATTTAACGCAGCTCAGGGTCATCACTAGTGTATTGGGCGAAAGGGTCGCAAGTCTCAACAAGAAATGATAAGCAGACTGAGCCGGACGCAACTAGCGAGAAAGTTAATAAATAATCGCACACTGATAGGAAAAACTTGCACTTTTTGAATTTGGGAGACGGGCAAGGGTACCGCCGACCCGGGAGCCATTTATTGGATAACCAAAACCCCTACCATGGGTCACTCCAAGTGGTTCGTTACATTTGGTGACTTAGAAGAGGTGCCCGGGTTCATGGGTGAGGTTTGTCTAAGTTTTGACGGCGAATGCGTTTTTCCACCTTCTGCGTTGGCGGGCCAGATCTGGAGAGACTCAACCTTAACTTAGAGAGTGAGACCTAACCTAGACCTCTCCAGCCGGACTGTTTCGACCCATCGGCTTGCACCGCATGGAGGGATGGATTCGTACGTCCTTCACTCCTGGACAGATTGATTTGATTTGACTCCCCAGATTTCTTCCCATCCCTCATACCTATATCTTCTCAGAACTTCATCTCCTTCCTTTCCCCAAAATACCCTCCATACAGCATCCCCAAAGATGACATGGGCCCTGTGGGATTGTTTTCCTCCTGTGTGGAGCTAATTTTAAATAAACGCCTGATTATGCTATTATAGTCACAATTGATTTCAAAAAAATTGTGTTGCCCTTTTCAATTCTTAATTATTTATTTTCTGGGTCGGGAGCGGAACATGAGCGTTGTACACGGCTCTTCTGTACGAAGCCACAGAATAAGAATAAATTACGAATATCTCATCAAAACACAACCTTTCCAAAAAGAAAAATGAAAGCTAAAAATCACCTGAAGGTCACTAAATAAGCGATAAGCATGTTATAAATAATAAGTTCTTGGTCTGCAACCCTTTTGTTTTAAAATCATCGAATGATTGCACTAAATTGAAGCCAATAAAATGATCACACTACATAATATTTTAAAATATATCTTTACGCAGGTACCTTCTATGTTATCAAATTATGCTTGTGTCGAATTCGGCAGTTAGGGAAGTGTGCGCTGTTAAATTATAGCAATTTTAACACCTTCGAGGTGCTAACGTGTAAACCCGGACTATTAATTTAAAAAGATAAAAGACCAATCTAACCCATTATTGGGCGGTCGAACTGAATTATTGGTTGCGTCACCTCGTTATCGACTCAAATTACCTACATTCATACGTGATGAAAAAAAATTGTAATGGCTCTAGAATTAGGTGAAATTTTAAATTACTGTCATCTACTTTAGGTATGAAAAACCGTGTAAAATAGGGTATTACCGTTGATACTTACAAACTCGTTCCTTCGTACTTTTAAGTACCTTTTTGTAATCGCTATTAATTCCATACAAAAAGTTGGATATAAATAAGGTACGTTCATAGAAAGAGATCCATTCATCTTCATTTGAACATACAATATAATTATTACGTATTGTAATGTAATTTAATTAATGTAATGTAATTATTGCGGATAATTTTATACTAACACTAATATGGTGTACAAAAATATCGTAGTTTATTACTAATGGATATGTTTGGTATATATTTATTGTGGCACATTTCAGAATGGAAGATACTCTCAGTAAAAGTTGAGTCAAACTGTAGATTGTTTGAAATGGATTTATCCATTTTTAGAGATTTGATCTAAATAGCCAGATACTAAACTTCACAACTTGTTGCTATTGTCCCACTGGCACCAGGCAGTTGTGACTCTTGGTTTTCACATAAACACTATTATATTCTTTATTCTACGATTGCTCATCTAATTCTGTTTTTAATCTTTGCAAAAGCCTAGCTACGCGTCTAACAAAATAAAATAAATTAATAGTTTTCTACGAGAAAAAAAACCGTAAGTAATTGATTAATTACTTATTTCGGTTTTTTGTGCGTCCTGCTTAACTCTGATTCAATGAACTCAAATTTGCTTTGAATTAAATGTCATTTTCATAATTGGATCTGATTTGTCAAGATTTTTGACCATCCCGCGTTTTTCACGGGTCTGCGCAAAAAAATTTTTATTAGTAATTATAAAATAAATAGTTAATAATTTTTATTTCAATTAAAATCCAAATAACCTACTTATTTCATGCTCACATTGAAAAGATCTGTAAATCAGCTACAAAGATGCAAGGTTTTGTCATACACAATTCAAAGGAATTGACCAACCTTACAGTTTGTTATAAGTCTGCTTTACATTAGCTTAGTGCGTAGCATTCTCGAGAGTGGATCTCAGATATAGGGACCTAAGGACATCGTCTATGTACTCTGGTTGAGAAAATGCAAAAGAAATTTTTACGATACTTCTATATCAGAGAGTTAGGTTTTTACCCATGGCTGTTTCCAACAGCATTTATCTCGGGAATGCTGGGTATCTGCAGCCTTAGTTCCAGAAGAGATGTCGCATTACTGCTGATGGCTTATAAGCTTCTAAATATTATTATTATTATTATTCATAATTATTATTAAATCTCCTGACAGCCCTAAAATAACAGAGCTAATTTGCCAACTATGCGTGTCCAGTCAGTTCAAGCAATGTTAAGCAATTTAAGGTAACAATAAACTCTGTAGTAAATTATTTATAATTTGCAAATAAATGTGAATGTATGAAGGTATAATTACTTGAATTTGCTCGATTCTTCGATTCTACTTGCTAACAAGTCACCTTTACTTACATATTTTTAATCAGCGTAAATATAATGTTTTGTTCTTTTAATATGTTTTATTCTCTTCTTTAAGTTTCCACTTTATTATTTTTTTGGTTGTAACACATAATTGTATCACAAACACTTGAATGTAAAAGCCATTTTATGGCGTTGAAATAAATAAATAAAAAAATAAATAAATGGTTTTATTTCGGTACCAGATATTCTGGCTAAAACAGAATTCTATGTCCCGGATAATTTTACGGGAGGTCGCCAACAAAGGCTTTTAATTCTTCCCAGATGTAGAACCAACTAATCAATGGTGATGCCCCTGGGAAGACTCACTAGGTTAATTAACTGCCTTGCAGGAAATGTGGATATTTTCCACATTTCCCGTAATGATTTTAAGCGAGAAATAGCATTTATGTTTTAACTAAATGTATTCACTGTAAATGTAATTATTATGTGTCTTTTCTTACCGCTTTTGCAATGTTTTGGTTTTATGCTGTTTTTGCAAGAAAATAAAAATATACCTGAAGATTTCGATCCATTTCTGGAAACAATTTTGTCAATGATTTCTGCCACGAACTTTTCAAAAAAATCCTTGAAGGATTAAAAAAAAATAAACGGTTTTTCTTGAAAAAATTATGCAGTGGCGGCTTTTTTATGTTGTACAACGGCCTTCTTACGACTAATAACTCTCCTCGATACAGAATTAAGTGCGAAGAAACATGCTGCGTGATCGATTTCATTTTCTCGCCTCGTTTAGGCGGGCATTAAACTGCAGACATCGTGAATTTATACTTTGTTTATAAATGTTGTTAATTTGAGATGGAAATAATGAATTTGCTACAAGTATTTATATTATTTTTACTGGTTTCATTCAGACGTTCTCAGTTAGATGTTAATACAATTATAAAAACTCAATTACAATAATGCATAATAGCCACATAAAATTACAAAGTTCTACAAGTCATAGTACACAAATAAATTTATTTTTTTATAGATAAGTTTTTAGTACATAAGCACACAAGCCCACATTTCACCACTAACAAGTACACAATAACACATCTGCCCTGATGATGGACACTAACGCTGTCCGAAACGTTGGCTAAAGAAGGAGGTAGCGCAACATGGCATAACACCCCAACAAGAAATAACGAAAATATTCTTTTATAAATTCAATAAATGCAGTAAATACAAAAAATATATTTAAATTTACAAAGCTAAAGCTGTCACTTAACACATAATACCAATAGAACCAAGAGACATGAGTGATTTATATATGATATAATTAGCCCGACAATTGTTACACATATTTTTGAGCAAGAGCAGGATATTTTTTCCTGAGACTGTTTAATCTTTAAACTATCTACGAAAATGTCTACTTCGGTAATAGATATTTAGTATTTAATATTCGACTGTAAAACATGTACATATATTTTTACAATAGCTCAACAAAGGAGACGCCGGAGAAAATAATTTCCCTCACGGCCTGTGTCGTCTTTGGGGATGCTGTGTGGAAGGTCTTTGAAAGGAAAGAAAGGAGAGGATTTTCTGGGAAGGAAGCGTGAATGTGAATCTGGGGTCAAAGCATGGTCAAAGGTTCCGGGAGTGACTTCTGCAGGAAGGATCTAACAACTATAAAGGCTTCGTATTGTTACACATTTGATTTTAATTTCGACACTTTAGGGTTTCTATTAGTATTTTTCAAAAATAAATAGAAATTTAAAGAAAACAAAAAAAGTATTTATTTCATCCAGATCACTGGTTAAGCCACGCATTCCGAATTTCTACCAATTTATGTCATATTTCTTGAACCCTTTAAGTTTTTTAGTTCCTAAAAATAAATATTTTATTTTTGAAGTTACTCTCTATACATTTGCAGAGCCGAAACGGTATTTATACGAATCTCCCACATTAGACAAAAAAAATCGCGAAATATCCTTCGAAAACAACTAAAAACATATTTCGGTCGGTTATTTATCATATTTTGGGTACGAAAAATTCACAGTGTATCTTTAAATACAACTTAGAAATTAGTCAAGTAATTTTAGCTCTATTTTAAACGAGTCGTTTTTTTTTTTAATTGCCGGCAACCCGGGCGTTTATTACAGTAACAATATAACAATATTTTGTTAAGTATTTTCACAATTTTTGCTTAATTTTTATCGTTTTTAATATTAACGCGCTCCCTCTAACATTCGTATTAACATACTTCCCGTTCAAACCATCTGCTTCTTCTTTTGAAAGCTAACTACGGAGCCTTGATAAAAAGTGACTTTAAGAGGGCCCATAGGATGCGGGCTATTCTTCCACGTAATTTATTTAAATATCTGTTATTACTATCATTAGAACCCAACCAATAAAAACATGTAAATTTTTAACACAATTGCAATAGGTAATTAACACTAAAGCTTAGCGTTTAAACATATACTTTCTCCACAAGCATTAGAAAGTATGGTCCTGTGTACATTTTTAGGAAGCATCGCGTTCGTTGGTCGAGACATTGTACATATATTTTCGTATGAACCGGTGGATGCAATTTTTAGCCATAAGTTGTTTTTAATTGTTTTTCTAGTTCGTAGTTTTTCTAGAGTTTAGAAATATATTGTAAGTTTGTACAGCGCCCTTGAGGGATTTTTCACAAAAACGGCGCTATATAAATCATCCAAATATTATTATTATTAGATATTTTTAAGGTCAGGGCAATATTTTAAAAACTGATAGTATTTACATAAATAAATACTTTTAATTCAAGATATTTGGTAGCATCGGGACAGATTTTTCGCAAGGTTTTCAGTAAGAAAAGTCAGTAGTTTTTTCTATAGCAATTATTATCACTGCTCAGAATAAAATGATATAATAATTATAATATGGAAATCCTTAGAAAAGGTTACCATAATATATACGCCTTTTGCTAGCAGGTCAGTGAAATGAATTGGAACATTATATTTGTAAGAAAGGTGTGACCAATAAAATAATTTACCTACTAATTTTCTTTCGATGCGTTATTTTGCTACTTAAGTGAAGTACAGTTGCATTTTTGCTACTTAAGTGAAGTACAGTTGCAATTTGCTACTTAAATGGAGTACTCTGAATAAATGAAAAATAAGGACAGAACCCACTTCCTCGCAATTAAAAATGTGCCAGAGAAACCATTCGTTCTAGCTGACGATATCAACTATGTATTGACATGTTTTAGACAGCGCTTAAAATGGCCGACAACAGTATCAAGATTCTTATTATATTAGATTTAAAAAAACGATCCTGAAATTTGGTTGGTGTATTCTCTTCATTTAATAGGTTTATTCTGATACTTTATATTGATAATCTATTAATTTTTTTCCAAGTACGGCTGGAAGAGTTTTTACCGTTGAAATATCATGTTAACACCTTTCTTTATCTCAATCAAAACCCCATAACTGTATATCATTTTTTATCAATTCAATTATTCCTACAATAATGGTTGTTGAAAATGTCCCGTTGCATAGGGGTGTGGTGAATAAATCCCTGCAAATATTGAATTACCTTCAGAAATATTTCCGTAAACCTTTTTCTATGTAATAATGAATTGAATAGTAAAAAGTGGAACAGGTATCTATATACTCACCTTTAAAATACATATTTTTGTACTGATGATTAGAAGAATTTGCTTCTCTAATTCCTAAAAGATACTTGGCTACGTAAATTTGTAGGTACAGCTATTTTACATTTTTATTATTTTATTTACTTATTTACCTACCTTGCGCGAGGTTGTGACAGAATATTAAAAAAAATACAATTAAATTAGTAAAATTTGTATTAATGGTATTTGAGGGGTAATGGTAAAAATGTAAAAGTGGTAATAATGGTATCTATTATAGGGGTAAGGCTCTTGACTCGTAATCGGGATTCGGGACTCGGGATCGAATCACGGCGGCGTGCGAAAATAAAGTTTATATGGTTAATTTATTTTATTTCACAAGTATTTGATTAAAAATAATATGTAGTACATGTAATCGCAAAAAAATAAAGTTAGCCAAATACTTACGTTACGTTAGCTAAATAGTGGACTGTAATTAAATTTGTTTTGGTGGACTTTAATGCTGACACAATATAAGGGATAATAATGTAGGATTGGGTAGGGTCTGGCTTACCAAACGTCATTCGGTTTTGATGACAAATCTTTCTTCCTGGTCGATCTCACAGCCTGAGGGACACCTCCAGCAGTTATCACCACAAACACTTGAGAAAAGATGAGAGTTCTTGTTGATATAATTAATAACTGCAAGGTTGCAGCACAGCAAATAATAGACTTCTTTAACTTGATGTTGAATGCGATGAGAGGTCAATATGAACCATTGCAAGCACAGAACAGTAGTAGACCGACTTATTGTCATTGTCATTTTTGTTTACACTAGTCAGGGTATTGTCGCCAGCTCGGGAAGTTTATGTGGATAGATAGAGTAGGTAGGAATGCAAAGGTACATATATAAAGAAAGGTATGTATATTTGCGTCAACAGTACATTTGCAGCACGTTCCAGAATGTAAGATACTCTCAGTATCACCCTGGTGTAAGACCACCATTCTGTATTGAAACGTTACTTAAAATGGCTTCAGACGCGTTTGGTGACCAAATGTGACTAGGTAATTCCTCACCTTCCTCCTCCCCACTTCCTTCCCCTGCCCAGTATCTTCAACCTCACAACATACCCCAACCGGCGATGCCATAGTCTCACTGGCTCCAGACGGAAGCAGTTTGGACTATTGTGCGGTATTCATAAAAAAGACGTTTATAGTATTGCGATTTCGGATAAACTAAAAGGAAAATATTTCAATCAAGAAATAACAGATAAAATTAAGTGGTTAAATATACAAAAGAGATTAAAAAGTATTTTTAATCATGTTACTCGATTGTGTCTTATTCAGGTACATTCATTTCGTTGGATAATTGCAACATTTTTTCAATCTGAAAAATATTTTCAATAAATGTAATTTAAAAAAAAAAACAATTTGAAAATTAATTATTATTTTAATTAGAAAAAATCTATTGTGATTAATCTTGTTTTATTTTTTTAATTTCTAATAAAAGTCATACGAAAATATAGTTAGTCTTTTAGCATATTATGAAAGAGTAATAGAAATATTCGTTATGAGCAGGTATAAATGAACAAGTTGTTTTGAATACATTAATTGATTGTTATCTATATATGTATATAAAAATTAATGTTTCTTTGTTTATCCCTTATTAAAACTTTTGTGGTTTGTTGTGCGCATGCCCGCAAAGGTCTTTTATTTATAATGGTGAGCTCTGGCGTTATGAAAATCGTGTAAAAAAATTACAATAGGTTGCATGTAGTTTAGCGGCAGGGAGTGATAATTTCTTTCTTTGAGTAGCAATTCAACGCACGGCGGGTACTCGTCAGTTTAATTAATATAAATGGTAAAAATGGTAGAAGCTATTGGCAATTTTTTTAAAATAATATATGCAAAAAGTCAAATGATCATCTAGTTTGGTATTATTTAAAAAAAAAAAAACATTAATAATCGCCATTTGTACTTTGCAGAGCAGAGCTGAGCAGATTGCAATGAGCAGATTTTCGATTTTTAGGGTCTGCAAATCAAAAAACCAGAGACAAGGAAATAACATGTGTTTTAGGCTCCCATCGCTAAAAAGGTGTCTACAACAATAATTTGGCGGACCCTTTGAACCAAAATATACATCCTTCCGAGCAGACATCCTGCATCCTACAATTTCAAATATATCACATCCTTAAAATACGAAGCGTTACAGATAAATCTGGGCCTGGTTTTTCCATCAGAGTTGCTTTTGATAAAATAAATTTAAATAATTTTCATTTTTAGCTTTGTGAGTGAAACCTCAAAAGATTTTCGATTGAGTTTCGCTAATATTGTCTTCATTTAATTAAATGTAACAATTTGAGGTTTTACTCATAAAGTTAAACATAAAAATAAATATTCATCCAAACTTGCAGAAAATTTAATAGATGTCGCATATTAAAATAAAATGGATAAAAATTTATCCAAACACTGACTAGATAACGTTTAATTCGTATTTGAATCTTGCAATCATACATAAAGATAGCAGCCAATAAAATATGGGTTAAGTAAATGAAGATAATGTTGGTAGTTGTTAGTCGAAATAGTTTAAAAAATTACCTAATTGGATAGATCTGTGCTCAGTTGGTAGAGTCGTGGCCCGGAAAGCCAAAGGGCCTGGGTTTGAGTCCCAGAGGTGCCAATATCTTTTTCTGGCTTTTCTATTTCCAGATTTTCGATTGAGTTTCGCTAATACGGTCTTCATTTAATTCAGTAATTTTGTTCAAAAATATTAATAATACCTTGTATCACATACCTTTTAGATGGAAGGGTATTAAATAATCTACATTTCTGTAAATGATCTACATAATCTGATACTTTTTATTATTGCTTCAATGCCACTGCAGATCATTTTTTTTTTTACATTTGCTCCACGCAGTAGGCCTTGAGGAAAATAATTCCCATCAGGGCCTATGTCATATTTAGGAATGCTATGTGGATGGTATTTTTAAGAAAGGAAGGAGAAGAAGTACTGAGAGGTCAAAAAGTCTTCCTCAACCAGTCTCCCCGATCTGGCCTGCCAAGCGGTTGATGGGCAGATGCATCTGACGCCAAGATCCAGACAAACCTCACCTCATGAACCCGGGCACCCCTGCTAAATCACCAAACGTTACGAACCACTTGGGGTGACCTGTGGCAAAGGTGTAGGTTATCCAATAAAGGTTCCCAATAATCGCAATACCCCTTAACTTCTGGCGAACTTAAGGAGTGATTAATTTAGGAGTTAGATTAGTGTTGAAATGTATTCTCAAGTCAAAAGGCTGAGCTTCTCCTCATTTTTTAGATTAGAGTTTTGCACCAATTTGCTACCAAATCGGTGAAACACTCTATTTCTAGATTTGGTTTTTTATGTATAATTTTTACGTATAATTGGTATAAAAGGGAGTTAGAGATGAGTTGAACTGGAATCTGAAGTCCATATCGTACATATAAAATTACACATACCCAGAAAATGGTGTCAGGCATGCAATATATTTCGGGATCGTGTTCTTAGCATAAAGTCACTACTTTTTTCGTCAACAATAATTGATAAACTGTTCCTCCTTATAAAATTGAACTGATTCGTAAGTTCTGCGATAGGTTGTTGGGTTGCAAATCAATATGAAATGATAAATGTCGGTTTATTAATCATAGTCATATTAGTCTGCAGGTCCTTTATACATGGTGTTACAATAAAAAACTAATATTAGTCTGCAGGTTCTTTATACACTTTTCTTCGTTCTCGGTTCTTTTTACACGGTGATACTTCATTTTTTCACGGTGATACAATAAAAATTAATTTAAGTCTGCAGGTCCTTTATACACCGTGTTAAAATAAAAACTAATTTTGGTCTACATATCCTTTATACACGGTGTTACAATAAAAACAAATATTAATCTGCAGGTCTTTTATACACGGTGATACAATAAAAACTAATATTAGTCTGCAGGTCCTTTATACACTGTATTACAGTTAAAAAAATTATGTTAGTCTACAGGTGCTATATACACGGTGTTACAATAAAAACTATTATTAGTCTGCAGTTCCTTTAAACACGATGTAACAATAAAAACTAATATTTTTGTCCAAGAAAGCTTAACTCTTATTTTATTAGAAACTAGAAAAACAATAATACTTTTAACAGGGTGTTTCAAAGATCCTGTAACCGCGTGACAGCCGCGGGCGCGGGTTTTAGCGGGGCGCCGCATCCACATCCCAAAACATCCTCGTATTCCTCCACAAGCAAATAATTACCTTCTTATACATGTTTAAATTGGTCCTTCGGAACTCGTTTAAGGATAGGATCGATCTTCGGGTGCCAATGAACTGAGGAATATGGAATATTATCCGCCGAAAACGGATTAATTCTATCCCGAAATAGTTTTTTTACATCTCGCATGAGTTTTTTTTTTACCTGTGATGGAGGTGGCCTTTTTACGTGTTGGGTAAAGGTAGCTTTTTCTCGTGAATGTAGAAATTTGATGCATCGTGTGAATTGTGAAATTCGAGATGCGTGTTCTTGCCGCTGGATAAAATTATTGAATCGTTAAGTGTTTTATAAGATGCTCCCTGCAAACGTGAAATTTCAATAAGTATGGGTTAGTGGTTAAGGTACTGTATTTTGATGGTTTCGTAATATTTTTAAGGTAAAATGATCTCAACTCGTTTCTTACTGCATTATAATAGAAAATTTAAGAACTACCTACGACTTCTTATCGAATGAAACAAAGAAATTTCGACCAATATTCTTTGGCCGTAAAATGGATATGAAAAAACGGAGCTTGAATAAGTGATAAAGTTAATGAACCTGACATTCTAGACCGCATAGTTGTGCAAATTTTATGACCACAGCACTCTCTGTTTAAATATTTTGCTACTTCAAATAATAATAGTATTATAAATGTTGGAAAAAAAACGTTGTTGAAAATATTTTTAAAATCAAATATTAACTTCTTTATTTACATTTGCTTTGCACTGGAGGCCTGAAGGAAAATAATTTTCCTCAGGGCCTACGTCATCTTTGGGGCTGCTGTGTGGGTCTGTTTGGAAAAGAAAGGAGAGGAAGTTCTGGGAAGGAAAAAGGTAAGGGGGGTGGTTAGGAATGGGGGGGTCAGTGTGTCCAAAAGTAATAGATGTATGAATCCGACCCTCCCACTGCAATGTTCTGAGAGAGTCCTTCTGAAGACATTAAAATACCTCCCTCAACCAATCTCTCCCGATCCGGCCTGCTACTCCGTTTGTGGGCAGACGCATTCTCTGCGAAGATCCGGACACACCTCACTCCATGAATTCTTGCACCTCTGCTAGGTCACTGAAAGTAGAGAACCACTTGGGGTGACCTGTGGCAGAGGTGTTCATTATCGAATGGTTCCCAAACCCGCCTTCCAAATTGATTGCTATTCACCCGTCAGTAATTTTTTAGGCAATCGATGAAACAGATATTTCTACAAATGTTTTTAAGATTTAAAAAGATCGATGGTGGAAACCAAATTCAACAGAGATTTCACGCCTGCAACTTTATATCAAAACAATACTTCATGCAAATACGGCCTGGCGAGGGCCTGTCTCCGCAGTTCTATGGTGGAAAGGTAGTAAAGCGGCAGTACGTCACAGGTCCAGAGCTGCCTTTTCATGTGTCCATCCATCAGAGGTTGTGACTCCTGGACCACCATCCAATTGGCGTATGGGTTCATCAATCTGTTCGGCAGGTTTTTGTCTTCGGGTGACCAGCCTGACGTGACGGACTTGTTCTCTGGTCTTTGGAAACCGATTCTACTGCACTTTCGATGGAACCAAATTATCATGTTAATAATAATTTTACTGCAACTATATGTTAAACTTTTTTAACCAACAATTCTTATGTTATTCTAGAATTTTGTTTCAATACTTCGATTCATCATTACAGAAGATTATCTAATGATGGATTCACTAAATGAATTTGATTTCAAAACAATTTTTAATGGCTTTAAAAAAATATAATATGAAAATAAAAATTTATTGTATGGTATTGTGCAAGACAATGGTTTTACCATTCAAAAGCGTGGTAAACTATATATTTCTTTGAGGTGTTATCCATAGATGGCACTTGTATCAGTGAGGTAGAGCTGTCGACAATAAAGAGAATAGAAAGAGAGATTTGTAATTACGATTGAGATCAAGGTCAGAGCCCAGATCTCTACTGCAACTTGTTTATTATTAAGGACACTGGCTGAATGGCTGTCCAAACTCTATTATAATCTAGCTACCACTAATAAAATTCTACAGTTGACACCGGAGTTTTTATTAAAAGTTTTTAGACACAATCACTTTATCAAACGTCAAATTAATACTAAATTAGTACATTCTAATTCAATACATTCTTTGTTCTATAAATGAAGTCTGCAATCCTTAATAACTGTGCTTGAAACTGTTAATAACAATAATATTTGGATGATTTATATAGCGCCATTTTTGTGAAAAATCACTTCGAGGGCGCTGTACAAACTTACAATACATTTCTAAAATCTAGAAAACATACAAACTAGACAAACAATTAAAAACAACTTATGGCCAAAAATTGCATCCACCGGTTCATACGAAAATATATGTATAATGTGTCGACCAATGAACGCGATGCTTCCTAAAAATGTATACAGGACCTGGGAGGTCGCTGAAAATTAACACTGTTTATTGTTTATTGAGAAATTTAGATAGAGTTCGCACGCAGAGGACATTATTGTGCACACTTGATACATGTGTTTAATCCTGAAATATATTTTAATATTAGTATATAATACATTCTTTAATGAGTGTATTTTGGAAATCAAAAGCAACATTTTATAGTAGTACAGTAGTACAAGGATTTGATCTTCCTAAATGTGATTCGTAAAGAGACAGATTGATGAGCAAAGATTAAAGTAATTTTAATTCAATAAGAAAAGTGCAATTAAGACATACCATATCAAGTATGACACTCTCAGATAGGTATATTTAAATTAAGGATATGAGAGCCCAAAAAGGTAGGTTTTTAATTTGGTTCTAAATTCTGTTGGGCTTGGGTTGTTAGGTCTACTATGCTTGAGTCTTGCAGTAAGTTATGTTATGTTAATTGTATTTTGGTGCAATTTAAACAATTTAATACAATGAAACTTTTAAAACTGCCAAAAAATTAAATTATAATTATTTGTAGAAGTAACAAACCAATATTGGTTTCCTACGCCAATAGAATAAGTAATATGTGGCTAATAAAAAATAAGCCAAAAACATTTCATATTTCCTATTCTTTAAAAATTATCATGCAACGAAATCTTCAGTTGAATTGACCCTTACGATTTGGGTTCTGAATTTAGTTCCAAGCCCCGATGTAAAGCTTTGGCATTTCCGTTTAGCTGCGACAGATTCATTTCTGATGCTTTTATTTCTCACCGAGATTCACCGGTACTTCCGGCGCGACGCAGATTGGGACACGAAGGCTGTGTACATTCAATTTGTCGATATCGCCAATGAAACATGATTGTCTTATAGCACTAATATAGTAATTGTGTTTGTAGGATGTGGATAGAAATTAAACGTAACTCTTGCAATGTTTTTAGTCAGAAAGTCTTAAAATTTACACCCTTCTATCTATTTCATTTTTCTAAGAAAGGTACTAAGTTCATTATTTAAGATTCGCCACATCCCGCTACTGCTGATACCTAGTTCCATTAGTTACTGACACTAGAACTTTTGTGATAATTATAAAGATTTTTTTATGCAGTAAGAAAAACATTTGTTACATCAATAAGCTTTCTTTAATTTTTTTAACCCAAAACCTAGTAGGTTAGTTATGTTATCAAATTAGAGGTTTTTTTATCAAGAAATGTTAATTATTAATTGTTTTTTGTTTATTTTTTTAAATTTAATTAAAATTATATATAATTTTACCATCAAGTTCTGCAAGTATTTAAGTATGTATTTTTGTTACAGTTGTTTTGGTTTACAAGACCAGTTTCAAACTGTGGTTAAAACACTGTTAGACGACTTATTTATAGGATTTTAAATGTTAATTTTTGAAGGTGATTAATTAAAAAGTAAATTGATTTATTACCGATTAAACCGATTAAACCACTATTTGAGAGTGTATTGTGTGGGGTTCGGATTGTGAGTGTTAACAATAAAATTATCAAAATTAAATTAAAAAAGAAAGATTAACATTTGTCAAATTTCTTAATACCCTACAAACTCATTTTATTTATCCTAATAAAATCCACCATTCTTAAGTTTTCGTTGCTAACATTTATTTCTATTGGTTATAAAGGCCACAATCTTGATTAATTTTTAGGTTACTATTCCGAATTGCGCTTCCTTAATTTTCAGCCAACGTCTCGTTTCATTACAGTTTTTCGTACAATACCACACGATAACCCAAAATATAATCACAAAAATGCTAGTCTCAAAGGTAGGAACTCCATAATCTCATAATATACGCGGGCAATTTAACCATCCCCTCCGTACATTCCTGGAGTAAAATACGGTGAAATAGGCCAAGCGAACATTTTATATATAATGAGAGTATACCATACGTGTGTATACGTTCAATACTTTCTGCCGTGAATATATCAAATCAAAGCCATTGGTACTTTCGAATAATTTCCGCCTTGCCTCTATTTATTTCTAACTTGATTGATTTAATATCAATAAAATAAAATAAATTCCGACTTCTCGGAATAAAACAATTCGTGGGATCTACTTTATTTGTGTAAAATGAATAAAACCTGGTTTATCCTTCATAAATATGTTGCAGTAATTGTAAACCAATTGGTAACAATCTGCAGACGTAATAAAATGCTTGAATTCCCGAGAAAAATACACTGCAAAATATTTGAATAATTCAAGTAAAAAACATAATAGGCGACGATCTCACATACATTTCCTCTGCCATACAATGACGTCCGGAGTATCAGTCGGTTTACTTATTCAGACCACATCTTCTCCAGTATCTGTGTGATTGCCGAAACAACCTCCGTCAATCGAGGACCAGTTCTGGAATAGAGTCTAATTTAAAATCGATCTCAAACGCGAGGAGAATAATCGATAGCCTCTCGATTCCTTTGATAAATTATGTGTGAAAAATTTGCCTAATTGGCTGCAGGCGTACGCCGGAAATTTGCTCGTTTTCTGTCAAAATGCGGTTCCGGCCGAAATGTACGTTTTTGAAACCGGGTTTGATGTAATGGTGTCAAAAAAATTGCTGTGAAATTTCGTGTACTTTGATGAGCTTCCTGTTTGGAAAGTCTTCTTTGACTTAACAAACGACTTCATTTGGTCCTTTGATTCAAGATTCTGTGGTAACAAAATAACAGTGTTTTATTTGCAATTATAAATGATTTCCTACGTAGGCTGAAAGTAGGTAGGTAATAATAAACTACGTATTATAAATTAAATAAATATCTCACTCATTGATTACTACAAAGATGTATGAAAGGACCTGGGTCGTTCTTCTTTTTAACCCACATAAAGTTGTCTCCACCAGTTAGTGGAGAAAAATTCAGCATTACCAATACTATTATTTTATAATTACTTTAAAATCTACTATACTAAATACCTAACGACTGTGTGCTTTGTAAAAAAATATGTGTTTTTATTTTTGTAGTAAAAATTACGTTACAGAGTTGTAACTCCTCGTGATAGAAGTGTATTTCATACAAATCACAGTTGTCTTCTGCCACCTCGACTTGCTTATATTCTATAATTTTACAAAAAAAATGATATGACGACATGAAATACAAAACTATTTTTAAACCCCTAAAGGTATATATAACTTATCAAGTAACAGCAATTATTATTTTTAATGATGTTTAATAAAATATTTTTAAAAATCTCAAAAACTTGTCTCCTACAACTTTTATGTCGTAGGTTAATTCTGTCACATGGATTGTCATTCTAAATAGACATACACACAGCTCGTGTTTGTCATCCCCAATAGACATTTTAGGTCTCCTTCCCCCCTTGCTACAATTTTCCCTCTAAGATACAGAGAGAATTCATTTATAGTAAAAACAAAATGTGACATAGTAGTGGAAATGTGACAGAGTGGTAAAAGTTATGTAGGTAAAAATAAAAACAACCCACCTACCTTATTTTGTCGATTAAGGGGATGGTAGTTGCAATACTTCTCTCTTTGACTTTCATTTAAGATACGTACATGTAGGTAGTAACCTACGTATTCATATTATTTTATTATTTGGGTAGCAACATCGATGATTTTTTTTTGTTTACAAAAGTCCCCCAAATATATCCAGCGAAAATGGTGGGCGTAAAATATACCAATAAATATGGTGCGCACAAAATAAATTTTGTTTAATTTAACATATATTTCCTACGAAATATATCCTTACCTAAATGTTACTGTCGGTTGACCACAACACTAAATCATATAAGCCACACCTCTTACAATATTAACCCTTTTCACAGATTTTAATTAAGTCCTCTGTTTGTTTAACAAAGAGATTACCGATGATCTTCTGATTCTGATAACTGATAACTCTGATAACTCTGTGTTTTAATTTGTTTGTATAATAAAGTCTATTATTAGCTCCTTTGTTTGAAGAAGAACTATCAGCACATTCATCTCGATTCAATTTTAACACAATTTAAACGTTGTGTTTTGATAACCATCAATGAAAAATCTAAATCAGTTTCCATTAGATAAATACACGTGTAAATTTGGATGCCAATACACGAATCTGATTATAAAATATTAATTAAACACGTGGCATTAATCGAAAAGGTAGCGCTGAAACACACCCACGAAATTTAAGACTAACCAATAATACGCTCATTTAAAAAATTGTCAATTATTAAAATAAAAACAAGAGCATTATCTATTATAAAATTTATCCCGTCTTTTTCAGTTAAACCGACTCTCTTAATAAACAGAATCCATATCTTGAATACGAATAGCGGATAATAATTTTAGTATCACCCTATCTGTCAAAATGGTGCTTAAAATGGTTTCAGTGACCTTAATTTTGTGTAGCATTGTAGATACCTACTTCTGACACTCCTTTTGCTCTTATTTTTTCCTAATACCTCTAGGACTTGCCATATTTGGGATCTGCGACTGCAGCTATCCGGAAAGAATATTTTGTCAACTCTAAATAGGCACGGTTGAAAAAATAAAAATGCCTCCAAACTCCCATGAATCAAATACGTAAGTCGCGTCATGTTAAAGAATAAATATTTCACGTATCCGTCACCATCCATCTTAAAGCCTCGAATGATTTGTAGGCCTTTTCCACAATGAGCTTTTGGAACAAAGCGCCCAAATAGAATTTGCTGTATCATGGCGCTGTAATTCATTTGAGAGGATCTTCGTAAGCCTTAATGCACCCCGCATGAGCTTTCGGCACGTGGTTTTAAGCTCTGTATTAGACGGATCAGGCACAACAACTGTATTGTGATGCTGTCTGATTGTAAATAGTCGAATTTTAAGGGATCATAAACCGGTTTTTACAAAAAGAGACTGCTCCAATTGTCTAAAAAATACAAATTTTGCTTTTGGGTCTTTCTATAATTGTAACTGGTTGTAATTGGTGCGATAAACTCGAATTTGTTTATAATTGTAGTGTCATTTTCAAAATTTTAACTGCTTGTCTCAAATAATTCAGAAAAGCGTTGAAATACCTCTCTAAAATATAATAATTCAACAGAAAATTATTTTAATTGTCATTCTCGAAATTCGAACTGATGTTTCAAGAATTCAGATAAACGGTAAAGTACATACCTCTTCTCCAAAAGTACATTTTAGTAATATTTTTTCTTGATCATTCTGCAGCAATTATACGGAAATACAGAAAATTATTTTAATTGTCATTTTCGAAATTCCTACTGATGTTTCAAGAATTCAGATAAACGGTAAAGTACATACCTCTCCTTCAAAAGTACATTTTCGTATTATTTTTTCTTGATCATTCTGCAGCAATTATCGCTGCCAAGACCTAGGCATACCTCACCCCAAGGACCACCATCTGTGCTGAGTCACCAAACGTAGCGAGCCCATGGCAAAGGTGTTGGTTATCCAATAAATGATTCCCGGGGCGGAGATATCCACATACCCGCCTCCCAAATTGAGTATCGAAATTATTGAATGAAGGAATCGGAAATATAGTTGCTATGTCTTGAGGGGTTGTGCAAGGTCAAAATAGTACATGATCTGATAGCCAAGGTGAAGATTGATGGTGGGCAGTAGAAACTGTACTTCTAATATTGTTGCACTATTAGTAGTTATTTATGAGTTCGATTGCAGTTCAACTGAGCTGTTATAAGCTGTAGTTTGTCAAATTGCACTGATGTTAGCCTATCTTCGATAAGAGTCGCCCTCAAAAGATAAAGAAACAGAAACACTTGTAAACGTTGAGTTTTAAATGCTTTAATATATGTTAGGGGTCGTTATTTTGTCCAAATTTTAAAAAAATAACTGGTGTTCGTGACCAATGGTTTGTGACCTCTGGTGTAAATGATCCGGAATATGAGATGACTAACAAAGGACAATAACAAACAAACATTATACGATTCGGCATATTAGTTTACAAAGACCATTGATTTGTTCAGAGCGTGTGTTTATCGTATTCCACGTGGTTAGGGGTGTCAAATTAAGATGTGATCGCCGACAAATGGCAGATTTTAAATTTGAAAACAATAGGATACTGAACTTATTGTTAATAGTGTGTTACTGTCCGCCCGAGAACTGTTGGATTGGCCTAGCTATATGAAAATTGGTACAGAAATCATCGCCCTTGTAGGTCCCATCTAAGATTTTTATCAATAATTATTACTCCGTGATATTTTATGTTTTGTGTTTTTTCTATAACTGGGCAGTGACATTGAACATTTTTTCTATGATATTCGTGTAATTTTAGTTCTAGTGATTTTACCGATTGGCTCCTTCAGTTCATTGAAAATGTTATTTATTTGTTATTAATAAAACAAATTTTAAATGTTAGTTGTTAATAATAAAACAAATATCAACTTATTTTAGAAGGGAGTATCACTGGCAATTGAGGTATGAGTTATTTTTAAGGTTAAATCAGGAAAAACTATTTTTTTGTTATAATATTATATTTGAAATATTTTGTTACAGTGTTTATTAATAGGATTTTATCATTTATGTTTCTAATTTCTTCCCAAGTAACTTTAACACGACACCAACGACACCAACCTCTCAGAAAGTTGCCTCTCAGAAACTGGGCATACTGTACAGGGCCCGCAGATACTTTAATAGTACACAACTGCTAACCCTGTACAACGTGCGCCCCATGGTTGAATTTGGCAGCCACCTCTGGTCTGGAGCCCCAGAATACCTAAAAAACTCTTGACTCTGTGCAGAAACGGGCGGTCCGTTTGATAGATTGTCCTAACCTAACAAACGGATTGCAATCTTTAGACCATAGGCGTCAGGTGGGAATGCTGTCTTTGTTCTACCGGTATTACAATGGAAGATGCTCCGAGGAACTAGCGTCATTGATCCCCACAGCACCTGTTCATAGTTGACATTAGTCACATGAGAACGGGTCGTTTCTACGACTCGTTCTTGAGTTCAACAGCTCGGCTGTGGAACGATTTGCCGGCCTCTGTGTTTCCTCCCTCCTATAACATGGGTCTCCTCAAAACTCGTGTTCACTCCTTCCTCTCCTCAAAACCACAAAAAAAAAACGACAACAACGTATCATTTGTATCTGTGCCCATTTATTTACCATTTTTTCCTTTAGATGACATCTATGTATAATGTATGATTTTTAAAAAACTTCTCGCTGCTCACGTAGTATTTTAATGTACGTGAGAACAGCTTACCGAAAGAAGGACCAGATACCGCATAATTCTGTGGTAGAAAATCATGATTAATCAAAGTCAGTTAATTTCTTTGATCAAGATTTCAAATATTTATACAGAAATGATTAATTGAACCTACGGAAGTTATTTAATATATAATCTGAACCATAATGGTCGACAAATAAAATTGCGAAGTCATTCTAAAAATTATTATACAACCAAAAAAAAACTCTTATACAATAATGATGCACAAAATCTTTTGACGTTAAAATGTTAAAATCAGTTTTAATTCACCCTTCAATTTCGGCTTTGATACAATAGAATCTAAACTTCCAACCCTTTCCTTTTATATATAAAAAAATATTGAATTAATTCAAATGAGCATTTTTATGGTGTTGCAAACGAGGTGCGTTTATTAATTCAAATTGTAAAGTTGTTGAATAGGATGGAATTAGAGAAACTGTTTAGTATTTAGGTATTTTTTTAATAAAGAACGCAATATTTTTTTTGTGTGAATAGTTGAAAGCTACTTTGTACAGCATATTTCTTTTAGAGTTGTCAATGGTTTCACAATTAATAATTTTGAAGGAAAGAGACCTATTGTTACACATAAATTATCCGACCATGAAGACGTACCTACATTCACAGGCAGTAAATTGTCTTTGTGTTTTTACGCACTGGTATCACCAATTTCGTCTATGGAGACGTCAGTGACAGGAAGAGAAAACGTCATTTCTTGCCTAAAACACAGAACGATTGGAGCTCGGCGGTGTTTTCGTCGACGAATCAATCGTACGAGATGTGATTTTTTATAAAACGAGAGGAGAATCCGAGTCCTTGATCCTCATCCGGGTCACAGAATTTTCACTAAGAGGAAAGATAAGGAGAAATTAAAATGTGTATATGTATTATTGAAAGTACCGAAATGACCATAATCCGAAACCTTCCACTTCAAAAATTCCCCAAATATGTTCGGTAGTATTTTACCTGGCACCAGGAAAACACAATCGTATGCCGATGGTATGAAAGTTTACGTTCCTTCCTACACACAAGAAATAATTTCTGTTACTGAAAAACAAACAACTTAGTAATAGTAACTACGTGTATAAAAAGTTTGAAGAGTCTTACAAACATGATTATATATTATGTTTAATTTTTTGAAGTGAAAACTTCTTTAGCACCGTTGTGATTTGAAACTCGATGAAACGGAAACGAGCGACACTAAAAAGAGACAAATACATACATCTACAGGGTTTAGCCTGAAAGAGAATGAGATATATTAATCGGTGTCCTCTTTGTGCGGTGCTTCGTAGAATAAAATGTAAAATAATTTTTAAACTTGGTAACAATATTATAATAAATAAACCCTAAAATTATCTTACTCCTGATACTTTGCATTCGTCACATTTTCTTGAAGTTTAATTTTCTGAAGATTTCACTTCTACCGCGTGTGAAAAGTGAAACCTTGAGGTCCTAATTTCAAGAATTTTCAAAGGAAAATAATTTTCCTCAGGGCCTGTATCACCTTTCCGGATGTATTGAGGGTCTTTTGAAGGAAAGGAAAGAGAAGATGCTCTGGAAAGAAAAACGGTATGAGGCGTGGATCTGAGGAATCTGGGGGTCAATGGGTCTAGGAGTGATGGACTATGAATCCATCCCTCCCACTGTAGTACAAGAAGATAGGTCCAGAGAATCCTGCAGGAGAGGCCAAATGGTCTCCTTCCATACTATACTATTTATTTAGTAATTAATAAAGAATAAATAAAAAACACAATATTATGTTTTAACCACTGTTTTTTTTTATTTATTAATATTTCTATTTTTGAAACTGATAATTCATGGTGGAATTTCAATATAATATATTATAATAAAAACAAATATAAAACTTTTTTTCACTTTAAGTTTATTGACCGTAACCGGTTTCAGCTCGCTAGAGCCATCTTCAGACTGGTACAAATTATTCTTAGTCTACGGTTTATATACACAACATATGAAGGAAGGGAAGCGGGGTGGTCTAAGGGATTTTAATCAATTATATTAATTACATTTGTTCATTAAAATTCCTTAGACCCCGCTTCCCCTCCCTCATATGTGGTGTGTATAAACCGTAGACTAAGAATAATTTGTACCAGTCTGATGATGGCTCTAGCGAGCTGAAACCGGTTACGGTCAATAAACTTAAAGTGGAAAAAAGTTTTATATATGTTTTTATTATAATATATTTTTATTTATTATTTTAGACTGATGGTACATGCGCAAAATGAGTGGTACAAAATTAATAAAGTTTTTGAAATAATTACAAGAATCGGTAACAATGAGCTGTCTGTATGATATATCTGGAGTGATTACGTACCTACACAATATGAATTTTTACCGGGCTGGGCTAGTACGACGATAAACGAAATATAAAACATATACGCGTCTGAATTGTGTTAATTAGTGAAGATTCGTGAGTGCGCATTGATTAAATTACCAGTAATGTTCGTCTTAAATGTCGACAGGGAGTCAAAAAAACACCTTAGGGAGGTACAGATGTTTTCCTGCGTACAATGTGAACATTCTTCATTCATAATTTAAATCGTACAAATTCCACGGCAACCCATTCACACAAAATCAGGCTGTATCGCATGACATGAACGCAGTGGCAAGCCGCAACTGTCGATCATCACCCCCATAACAATGCCATCATGAATAATAATGCAGCCTCTTACCCTTTCCTTGTTACCTAAGCACAACAATGGTCCAAACTCACGGCGAGATATGCAATAATAATCATTTATCACAGTCAATGAGGCGGTATTGGATATCGACTAGTGGCTGTCGACGGGTCGTAAAGGCATATATAACGTTCCCAATGTAAGGATGGGATGAGTATCGGAGAAGCTGGTAAAAAATATCACTGACCACTGTTCAGAAATCTAAAGTACCTATTTAGCAAGCAATAAGCTTTATCAAAAACTTTCGTCCGCATCGTTGGATAATAGGCAGGTACTTTCTTAATAATTATTAAAGTACGTATTTTTAACAATGATGAGTTTGTCTTGATAAATTTGTGTAGCTGTAAGTTTTAAGTAGGGATAAACTACGCTTATTTGCATTTCCAGGCATTTTACTTGTTTCTAGGAAGGAAATGCTGAAATGAGGAGATGTATTTTTTGATGACCGGGCAGTTGACCTCCCGAACAGTTGATCCCCCCGGATAGTTGACCCCCCGGGGCAGTTGAACCCCCGGATAGTTGACTCCCCGTATAGTTGACCCTTGGACAGTTGACCCCCCCCCCCCTCCCCCCCGGACAGTTGATCCCTTAAAGGTTTATTCCTGTTGTACGTTTTCATTTGTATAGTAAGTGAATGAGAGATGATATACGGCCGATATACATAACAAAAGTCGATATACTTATATTTGCAGGCGTCTTGAGTGGAAATCTGCTATACAAATAGATTTTTCAAACAATAATTCCGTGTCGCCGAAGGAGTATGCAGTGAGTATATGACGCCAAATAAAAAGACGACATACTTATATACGCAGTCGGCTTAGAGAAAATACACTATAGGACTTTCTTGCATTTTACAATAGTAAATATCCCAATTACTAAATATCCCCGAATTGGCCTGCAGATAAGATATACGGGGAAATCCGCTGATTTGATTACAATAATGTCGTGTCGCTGAAGGAGTGTATGCAGTGAGGACATACCATTGAATAACAAAGGACGATATACTTACTTGTATAGTCAGCTTAGGGAAAATGTGGTAAAACATATTTTCATTCAAAGCATAAAGGATACAACTAGTTGTCTATAGGCAAAGTGTATGCACCAACAAATAAGTACAAAAATTTAACACTGAATTTTTCATTTCATACCAAATCAGATATTTTGAAATTCGATTTCAGTTTTAAAATTGGTAAATAAAGCATAGAAATTTGTGGTTTTATACATTTGGCATTAAATCTTCCCTGTATACCATTTCGGTGACACTTAGTTATATTCTGTAAGTAGACAGAGCATTTTCAGAGTATTTCCCTCAAGTGATTGCATGTATAAGTACTTATGTCATATTTTGTTGTATGGCGGTATATTATCTTAACTGCAAACTCCTTGGCAACACGGCATTATTGTTAGCAAAACTGTTCATACAGCAGATTTCCACTTCCATGCCTGCAGATATAATATAGGACTTTTCTTATATGGCCCATATATCCTCTCTGCGCATTTTTTTTACAAATGAGAACATGCATCAGAAATAATTCTTAAAGGGATCAATTTTCCGAGAGATAAACTAGCAGAAAGATAAAATGTCCGGAGGATCAACTGTCATGGAATAATTTTTTGCCACAATACAATTTTCGATTATTTTTCTACGATTAAATCATGAACTATAGGTCTCAGACCGGCAAAGAGTTTTTTTTCACTTTTAAATACTATCGTAAGCAGTGGACTTGTAAGCTTTGTCAATTACTACAATTAATATTCAGTTCTTAATTTATTAAGTTACCTGTAAAATAAAAAATCTGTTTTCTGTCACCAAAATAATATTTTATTAGTTACAGTTAAACCATATTAGTTTTGTTTGTGACTTAGCGTAATATAACTTTCGCAAAGCCCCGCCGCCTTAATTTGATAATAAACGCGCGATCACACCACTAAAGATATTTTTTAAAATTAATTCAGAATTTGATTCGGATTCAAACAATTTTTATGGCTTTCAAACTAAACAATGACATTCCTGTCACCTCAAACAAAGAGGAGACACATTTTTGCATTGCCAAATAATATAGAACACTTCTTCCTATCGATTTCAACGAATACATGAACCCTTTATCATAAAGCCAACAGTACTAAATCACATTCCTAGGCTAACGAGCAGTCAAATATGTCTTCAAAATCGACGGTGAAAACTGGATTTTTATAAATTGACAGCAAGGTATTTGAGTAATCTCTTCTGCGTTTCAGTCAAAGCATAGCACACGATGCGATTTTTTCACGCTTTCTTACCTTATCTGCTTTTGTTTTGCTTTATCTGCTTTTTCTTACCTTATCTGCTATTGCAAAGCAAAAGCAAAGCAAAAGCAGATAAGGTAAGAAAGCGTCTTAAAAAAGCGTCTTAAAAATGTCTCAAAAATATCTCCCAGTTGTATTGTTTCTGCCATTTTATGATACCTACACATTTGCCAAAGCGACAATTATATAAAATTCCTCGTTAGAAAAATATCACAAAGTATGCTCCGAAATTACTATAAACTTTTTTCTGTTAATTTACAAGTTATATGTATGAAAACATTCTGTGCTTCTTTCAATGCTATATAAGACATTTCCCACGATATTTTTGCTTTAATTTAAACGAGTCGTGTTTTAATAAATATTTCCACAATTTTCGCTTATTTTATCATATTTTTTTTTATATTTGCGCGCTCCCTCTAACATTCCTATTTACATAACTTCCCTTCTTCTTTGTTTTGAGCGCTTACCACCTGGTCTTATGAGTAACGTATGCGCGGCCCATTTTTGCCAGTGTAATGCAAATCTTAAATTTGGATTTGAGACCAAAATACCCGACCAAACTGAAAAATTATTTTTGTTATCAAAAGGTATATCAAATATCTAGTACGGATGTTAGCTACATTACGTTATTTTTGCTTTAAATTATAAAATATATGCCATTAAAGATTTTAGTGTTTCATGATTTTAGAGACAACTTGGTTAATTATTTGTGAGTAAATGAAAAACATAAAAAAATTATCTTATATGTTTATTTTACAAATACAATGAAAAATAAAATAAAAATTAAAACATTGCTAAAAATGCATTTTTTGGTTAGTAATTTTAATGTTTAAACGACAATTTTTTTCCGCCGTAATTAGGTTATTTGTATTTTAAATTTACACCTATCAAAAATTTTTTTTCTTAATATTTATATTTTATTTTATATTTGATTATATTTTTTGATAAATGTAGTAAAATTATTTTTATATTGTTTTTCATTTACTCACAAATAATTGCCCAAATTGCCTTTAAAATCATGGAATACTAAAATCTTTAATGGCCTATATCTTATAATTTAAAACAAAAATAAATAAAGTAGCTCACATCCGTACTAGATAGTTGATATAAATTTTGATTACAAAAATAATTTTTCAGTTTGGTTGGGTATTTTGATCTCAAATCCAAATTTAAGATTTGTGTGAAACGGGCCGAAAAGGGCCGCGCAAACGTTCCACTTAAGAGTGTAAACAGTACAATACACATCTCGCCTTATCAAAACATGACAATAGGTAAATAAGATTAAAAGTACAGAAATGAAAGGAGCATTGGAACAGCTTATATACGTGATTTGACGGACGACAACAGATCAATAAAAAATATAGTCTATCTAAGTGTTGAAAGATGCGATACCAATGAGAAAAAAAACACAGGCGAGTCCCGGTACGAAAACTAGCAGGCTATAAATGTCAAATATGATACGTCGCATCTCACAAAAACATTATCATTTCCTCGTGACTCTTTATTTCCCACAAAACGTCTTATCGATGACAAAGATTCGCATCAGTGGTAGTTTGATGTTCGCAACCAGTATAAGTATCTTTCCACAGACTCCAAAATCATTATATTATTTTGAATCCATTGTTTTCGATGTTTTTTCATACTAATATCGTAGCAACGAGGATACGCTTGGTACCAGTATTATTTAGCATTGTAGGCCAACCTCCGGATAGAATGTTGATACATGTGTTTTCAAATGCAATTTTCTAAATATCTGTATAATTTTGAATGAAATATGATGAATGGCTTCGATTTAAAGTTACGGGAAAGGAGCAGGTCGTCATAATAATATTTAAAGTAAAATTGATTCTTGTAAGTGTTAAAATACAAGTAGCATTCTTAATAAGTAAGTAATGGCCTATACAGCGTGTTGGTCTATCAAGGGTTTAGACATATTAGTTTTAATTGAACTTGTGTAGTATTACGCGTACATATTACTTGCGCGATATGTTTCTTTAAACGGGTCATATTGTTATACCTTTATACCTACTTGGTAGGTAAGATCTTTTTTTACGTTGGATCCACAAACAAATAATTCCCCTCAGGGCCTATGTCATCTTTGAGGATGTTGTGTGGAGGGTTTTTTGAGTATAGGATGGAGAGGAAGTTCTGTGAAGGAAAAGGGTGTGAGGAGTGGTTAGGAATCTGGAGTCATTGTCTCCAGAAGTGATGGACGAATGAATCCATCCCTCCCACCGCAGTGCAAGCGATATTCCGAGAGAATTTAAAGGAACGAACAGTCTCTACCGGTCCGGCCTGCTCTGCAGCTTGCGGGAAGATGCATCCACCGCCAAGATCCGGACAAACCTCACCCCATGAACCCCGGAACCCCTAAGATACCAAACGAATCAAACCACTTGGGGTGATCTATGGCAAAGGTGTTTGTTGGTGATCCAATAAATGGTTCCCGGAACGGCAGTACCCATATCCGCCTCCCAAATTGTTTATTATTGTTTATTTTTTATTCATAATAATCGCTTTATTGATTCAAAAAACTCTTCTAAAGACAATTTCTTATTTTAATTTTATTAACATTTGAAAAGATACGCGTCCAAAAAAAGTCCAAGGTTATTTAAGGAGCAATTTCATTAGCCATTACCATTCCTCTTGTCGTGCTTTGCTGTGCAAGAACATCTGTTCTGCCGTGTGGTATTTTGAACAAATTTTCACCACGACCAGGTAATTGAATCATAGTGCCACCCTTTAAAACATTAAACGTAAACATCTACATTTTTTCAAATATTTTTTTTTATATGTATACCGCACAAGAGTCCCAACTGCTCCCGTCTGGATCCAGTGAGACTATGGCATCCCCAATTGGGGTATTTTGTGAGGCTGATGGTAGTGGGAAGGGGAAGGAGATGGGGAAGAGGAAGGTGGGAAGTACCTGACTATTCAGATCTAGTCACTAAACCATTTCAAGCAACGTTTCAATTCTGAATGATGGTCTTACACCAGGGCGATACTGAGAGTATCTTCCACTCTGGATCATGCTGCAAATACACTATGTATTATTTTAAATGAGTAATTTATGAAATAACACAAATTATTCAAATAAAATTTATTTGCCACAGCGGGATTCGATCCCGCAACCTTCGGAATGCGAGTCAAGAGCCTTACCGCTGGACTACGCCGGCCGTCAATAATTAATAATTATCAACGTCCACTGAAGGATTGTTTCTGATAATACATCTCAAAGTCTCAAAATTTTTAATATAAAAGCTTCTCCTGCATCGGCCCTGCCCTTTTGATATTTTCGCATCGATACAAAATTAATTCAGATATGACAGAAATTCGACATATTCAACCACTGGGCCCTTGTCCGCTTTAGATTCGGCTCATACCTCCCAATTGAAATTCCGCATACAACCTCGCATACCCACGAATATGAAAACAATAATAATATAAAAGATATAACGAAATAAAAAAATACCCCTTTGATACTAAACACTAATGAGAGATCAATCAATTCGATTTCATAGCTTGCTTCTTTTTTTTATAAATCTCCGCGGTATTTTTGATTATTGACGCATTACTTAGGGACCATAATATAACCCACTCCCTTTGTTGTTGAAGGGTTTTCTTCCTACAAGGGTTTTCAGTTTTGTACTTTTTTGAAACTTTCAATTTGATACGGCTGATTAGGATTACGAATTGTGGAGTGGATAGGTAAAGAAAGCCGCTCGTGTTCGAGGCGTGCGTTCATAAGAGTGAGTACCTCAACGCTATCTTTAAAGTGTTTTGATTGTGTATGTCCTAACCACGTGGCCTGTGTTTACAAAGGCTTTTATCAATGAATTGATAAGCTAGGCTGAGTGAAGATTTAAAGTTGTAGTAGTTATTAGTAGATACGTAATACGTAGAAAATTTTGAATAGCACACAAATACAGAACGTTTTTTAAAAAGTGAATATATTAATTTATTAAAAAAAAACCAAAGAAAGAGGATTTTTTTTTCTATATTTTTAAATAATTTCATTTAAATATATTTATATAGGATACCAATGAACATTGAATCAAACTGGGGGAAATAAAATAATAGAGTAGTTAACTTTTAATTTATTTATCTTTTTTACTATTTATTTATTTGTTTACTATTTATTTATTTTCCATGATGTAATCATCAACGCCCTTGTGGGCTATTACATATTTTTACATTTTCTATGATGTAGTGCATCCAGGTGTCAAAAACAGTGTTAAAAGTTTAGATAATATAAATTAGTATTTAACATGGTACCTAGGTGTAAAGATTAAGTGTAACGTTTTACAATAAACGAGACAAAAATATCAGTTTTTGAACTACAGGTGGAATAAAATATAACAAAAAACATGTGTGGGTTACATAATTTGTTCTTTGTTTAAAACCACTTTTTAAAATAAAGTGGTTTTAAACAAAGAACTTGTTTCATTCCGTAAAATATCAAGCCACAAAGTGTTTGCTTTCTTCGATAAAACATAATTTGTACAAGTTCATCAAAAATATTATAACTAGGCAATTTTAAAAATAATTGCTAGAGGATTATTTTTTTATGTGAATACCGAAGGTCCCAACTGCTCTCTCCTAACCGAATCCCGTAAGACATATATCCCTATCATGTCGTGCGGTTGAAGAGTGTGGAGAGAGGAAGGTAACGGGAAACGTGAAGATGGAAAATTCCCTGGCAATTCAGACCCGGTCACCAAACACGACTTAAGCCAATTCAAGCAATGTTTTGATTCTGCGTAGTGGTCTGTTACCAAGACGATATGGAGAGCATCTACCGCTCAAAAAACTATTGGACAAAAAAAAATCGTGCTGGAAATCTAATGAATTTCCAACCTGATTCTTGGCTTGATTTCTAGTTGGAAATTACCGATTTCCAAAAGATTTTAACCATAAATACAGCTTCTATATTTTGCGATGTACTTCTCTCTATATTTCAAAATGCGGATTGTACGGGAAAAATTTTCGCATTATATTAGATTCCAGATAAATTCGACGTTTTTGAACGTATTTCCAAATAAAATACTGTTTTGTAAAGCAGTTGAAAGATTCTTTCAGATTTTATTATTACTAATCGGGTTAGTGACTAACAACTCAGTATTGTGTAACTTTAACACTTCCTTTGAAAAGTCGTTTTTTTTTTTTTTTTTTACATTAACTCCACACAGGAGGCCCTGAGGAAAAAATAATTTCCCTCAGGGCCAAAAGTGGTGAAAAAAAAATCATAAAAATTGGTTAAATATGTTACATTTTTAATAACTTTTCAAAGAGATGTTGAAATTGCATGAATCTGAGTTGTCACGGAATCTAAAAATTGACATACAAGAAATTAATAAAATTTATTACAAACATAATTTTTTTTTTCAAAGTAGCTAAACGATAATATATTTTTTTATTGCGTAAACTGTGATTGCTTTACACTAAGCTTAAAAACATAATTAATTAGATGAAAATATTAATAAAGTTATTTTAACACCACTTTTTTTTGTCTTGTACTAAAATGTTTATTAAAAAATTTGCAAGCCTTGTCAAATATTTTTCAAATGCTAAATTTCGTTTACAAGAATTATTTCAAAATTGGTATTGCCTGGTATTTTCTCTTTCTTACATTGTTAAAATAATAATATATCTCTCCGAAATACAAAATGGGATAGCATTACTTTTATGAGTCCATGTCATGCGGGGGTAATATCTTCCAAAAAAATCTCGAAGATAACTATTTTTTCCAGGGTCTTTGACGCCTGGAAAAAATAGCTATCTCCTAAAAATCCCTTATGAAGTGTACTTACTACCTACTTCAATTAAAGATTCAGTCTTAGAATTATGATAAAGAATATACTTTAGTGCAGTTGCTGCAGTCAATTTCACCGTCCATCAAATATTCCAGTTCCAGTCGGCGAAGCAAAGCGAACCACTAACCGATGTTCCCCGAACCTTGAACCTTGACCCCCGGCCAACTAGGTATTATTAGTCAGTGGTACCATCATCAGCCAAGTCTCGGATGATTGATGGACCGACGAGGCTTAAAAAATACAAGCAATTAACAGACGAATTTCATCGGCTCGTTTGTCGATGAGATCGTTTACAATGGAAGACTGTGATACTAGAGAAAAAAAAATTGTGGTGTGATATCAAGTATCATATATTATAAAGAAATGCTTAAAATAATATGACCTTCTCGTGGTATGGGACATTATTATATTCATTCTGGTGTGGGGAATACTTGATGCCATGTAGCTAGGTAGTAGATATGTATTTTTTGAATCCTTCAAATTTATCTTCAATGTTTATTTAGGTGTTATTATTGATTGCTTTTTCAAGTGGGATATACAAATAAACAAAGTTTGTGCACGACTAAGATCAATTGTAAGCAGATTGTATAAACTAATGTAACTGTCCCTATCTGCACACTTCGAATAATTTATTTATCTCTAGCAGAATCTGTTATAAGGTATGGAATAACAGCTTGGGGATTTTCCTGTAAAACAAATATGGACCATGTTCAATCAGTGCAAAATTCATTGGTTAAATTATAAGCTGCAAAAAATGTATACAAAGAAAGGCATAATATTACAAACTTTTATCAGAGTCTCAAAAATTCTTTTAGTGAGAGCAATTCTGGGGTACAAACTTATATTTCAGCACATAAATAACCCTTTGTATGTAAACAGGCTAGAACACAACCATAATACTCGTTTTAACTTTAATGAAGGACTAATTGTTCCTTAGCATATAAGCCTTGCCTGCTGAAATTAAAAACTGTGCCCAAAACAAACAATTGATGAATTTACTGAAGACTTGGCTTACTGAAATAATTAATTTGTATTAGTTTTCAATGACATATTATTCTAAAGACTTTAAAATTTTTATTTATGGTTTCATAATTTTTCTTTTCTCTATATTTCTGTATAATTTTTAATTTTTATTTATATAATTGTAAAAATGTAACTATTACTAACTCACTAAAATAAGATTTTTAATGTAAAGAACCCAAACTGCTAAAAAGTACTTTATCGAGACCTTTTTGTCTTATATTTGTAAAGTGTGTAAAAAAAATAAAATAAAAAAAAGTTTTGAAAAAATCTCTCGTCGTATGATTTGCAAGAAGCAGTCGTCGTTTCCTGGGCTGTATTGCGCTTTAAGGGGTGGATAAAAGGGAGGAGAGTGACTTTTCAAAATCTAGATAGTGGCCTTCCTCGTTTTTGAAGGTCAAGTTTGCAAAATTTCATCAATCTCGGAACAAAACTGCAGATTTGTATAAAAAACAAACCCAAAAACACTCTTTTTTAGATAAGAGATATATTTCGAGTTGATTCAGTTGATTAGTCCACATTATTTCCAAATTCTAAATTTTGAGAAAATGAGCTCGCATAAATCAAATATTATTTACACGTGTCTTTGTTTTACGAATTTAGTATGCTCAACCCGACTGGTTACCGTTTTCAATATAGGTACCTACCTTTGTTATGTAATGTTACTTTGTATTAATTAGTTTTTTACGTTACAGCTCATAAGCACCCCCTTGATCGTACGGTTTAAAAACAACAGAACTATGTCGATACCCGGTTGGGCAGTGCTGAAAGGCTGGTTAAGGTAAGGGCAGAAAATAGAAATTTAAGAATGCAGGTCTTGAAAGACAGAATTCTACCCAACTGTACTAATTACTTCAGCTCGCATGAAATGTTCAAGGCCGCACTATGAGAACTGGGTGAATCATATAAAAACCGAGTAATGCGACGCTAAACAATGGCTATTTTTTGCACACGACTCCAGAGCTTTATATGCTTACTTCACCTTACTGGGTTCTTTCTCAGGACCTATTTATACAATGTAATTTGATACTTTCGCTTAGAAGATAACCCTGTAGCTTGTAAGTACACAGAATTTTTTTTTCAGAATGTGATGTCCTTCGTTTTCTACCTTTTATAAATAGATCTTGATGTACATACTTGTGGTAATCTGCCAGTTGTTTCCCCGGCCTCCCGAAATTATAATAATTATAAAATTCTAATTCTTTGTGCATTTTCTTTTATCATTCCTCTTCCTCTCCTCCTCACCAAAAATTAATTTTAAGATATAATAAAACCTTAACTTAATCTTTGTAAACAAACTAATAATATATTTGGCTTTCAAGCTACTATCATAGCGAAATCCTTTTTTCACGGAAGGTGTTTTAACTGCATTTTTAAAAAGAGTTTAAAAAGACAAAGGAAAAAACCAAACTAGGGCGTCAATATGTGCATTTTCCACCAAAAATGGGGTTTAAATATATTAAAGGTAGATACTAATTTAGTAAAAAGTTTACAGGTGGGAAAATTATTTGGTCATTTGTTGGGATTTTAACCACTGATGAATAAACTAGTATTCTAAGGTTGCAGGCTGGTCGCCATTATAATTTAAATTTATTTTTTTCATAAACGTTCGAATTTTTTTATTACGCTCCTGCCGATCAGCTGCTAGGGGGGAGATTCCAGTTCTCTTAAGTTTATGGAATTATCCTTAACCTTAAAACGATTAAAGATTTTGACGCTAACTGCGAATTTAGTTTTCTCGGATGAACATTGATGATAATTGTCCTTAACCTCAAACTTAACGACTTTTATTAATGACGATTACTGCGAAAATGTCGTTAATTTAAGGGAGATTCCGATTCATTTTAAGGATAAGGAATAATCCATATCCTTAAAATTATTAGTGTCTCTCACGTTAACTGAAAATCCAGTTCTCTCAGATGTCTCCTTAACTTTAAAATTATTGAATTTTTTTCTAACTTCATCCCTAGTCCTCTGGGATTTAAGATTAAGGTAAATTCCGTGACCCACGTGGAACCGGAATCTCCTCCAGGTAACAAAATAATTCAATGATAAAACATTATTCTAATCGAAAAAAAAAACAATTTATTTATAATTCGCAATGCAGGTGATCTCGGAACCGGTAGATCGATCCACCCAAGTAACTGCGTAATAAACATGACTTACGGTACGAATTTACGAATTAAAATACCCAATGTAATTATTATTTTTTATTATTACTCAGGCTAGTCCGTTTGTTTGGCCGCCGTGTGACGGTGCGTACAATGATAATTTATTATACAAGTAGGGTTGGTATCACCTGCCGGTCGCGCGCCGAACACGGGCCGCCTAGGGGTGGGGGTAATAGACGGGTACCTACCTACACCTACCTAGCTACCTACCTATCTACCTGGGGGGGACTTGAAGGCCAAAGGACTTAAACACCATTTTGAATTTTGAAACAAATGTTTTCATTTGCACGAATATCGTTTTTATTTTAAGAGAGAAACAGATTAATATTTATAATATCTAACAATTTCTTATATTGCTGCAAACTTAAGCCATTCGTTTTTTTTTCATTTTTCTTTGATTTGACAAATATATTTATATGTAATAATAATATAGTCGTTTTATCAGCTCGGGAGCTTTTTTGATTCACACTAGTTTTTTCAATCTTTCCATTGAAACAATAATACTTATAATAATAATTTATGTTGTTCTTGTATTGTTTTTTATTGATTATACTTATATAGTGCACTTACTTAGCGTGGATTGACTACATGATTGTTTGTGGAAAAGTGTGTGGAAGGGTTTAGTTTTTCCTGTAGGGAAGATTTAACCCGGACCCGGGCAATAAACTATTAAAAAAAATAATAATATTAATGAAATAATAATTTTCGAATACCTTCCTAGATTTCTTCGAGCTTTAAAGTGTAGCGCTCATACCCAAATTCTTACATTTGTAGTAATGCGTATGCGAGTAAAACTATTTTTGAACATTTTTTTTAAATTCGAAAATGATTCATTAGATGTTTACATAATAATAATTTTGTTCAAAAAACAAAATGCTTTTTTAATGATCTGCTAACATTTCTCAGATTAGTATGCTAAAAACCTTATCTATTCTAGCTTGCAGTATATAATTTGTTTATTTTGTTATTTTCAGCGGTGAACCATTCCAGGTGCAAGCCACTCAAAAGTCCGGGCCCTCTGTACCGAAAACTGTGTCTACAAAATAAGGGGAGGCTATTCGAAGGGCTCATACTAGTTTCAGCGTCCGCCGCGATCGAACTTACCTGCGCCACGCTCCCACTGCTACCGCTCTCCGTCCGTCCGTCCGCAGCCCGACCCCGGCGCAATCACAAGTTCATCAGTTGTTCACGGGAACTCCGACCGAGTGCAAGTGTGTTCCTTGTTCCTTCCCCCAAATATAAGCTAAAAACATCGTGAAAAAAAAAACATTAAAATTTTTCGACAGTTTTGAAATGTTGAACGAAATCCAAGTTATACCCGGTCAACATAATTGTGTAATTGTCTCCACGGGTTATCCTAATACGCAAATAAAAATGGAAAAACGATCTATTCCCATCGCACCCGCGCCGGTGAAAATGACGAACTTTCAGCAGAATATCACTGCGGAGTTACTGAGGTGCAGGAAGAAGATGAATTATAAGCCGACAGCTTACACGGGAGGACACCAGTCCGCTTCCATCATCAGAAGAAACGCCCGCGAAAGAAACAGAGTGAAACAAGTGAATGATGGATTTGCAGCTTTGAGGAAACATCTTCCTCCAGCTGTTGTCGCAGCGCTTTCCAGCAACGCTGGTAGAGGAGCCAGCAAGAAACTCAGCAAAGTTGACACTCTAAGAATGGTTGTGGAATACATCAGATATCTTCAGCAGCTGCTCGACGAAAGTGATGAACAAATGGAAAACGGCGGTGACAGGACGGAAAATCAGGAAAACAACATGTTCTACAGTTCGATGCCGATGGATGTCTCACAAAGGCTGGATCACGGGTACCTGCTGGATCAGACGACGCCCCCGGCATCCGAGACTTCCTCTTCTCCCGCTCCTTCCTATTCATCAGACGTCTCGACAGGATATACCATGAATAGCTGCATCCCGATCGAAAAATACGAGAAATACGAGAACCTACAGCAAACCATCAATCCCATGGATGAGGAACTATTGGATGTCATTTCCTGGTGGCAACAAAAATAATTATCAGGTAAACACTTTTACCAACTTCCTCATTATTTCTTGTGCAGTTTTGCTACTGCTTTTAAAGTCGCTACGATCTATGTTTTGAAAAACATTCCTTTGTTGTTAAGACGATAACTCAAATCACCTAAAAACCCCAAAATTTTAAAAAAGATCAAAATTGCATCTTAGATTTTTTCAGAATTATTAATTTGTTTTTGTTTGTTACTAATTTATTTACTTATTTGTTACAGATTCTATCAACCTCATTCCTTGGCGAAGCTCCACCAGAGCCTTCTCTCGCCTTCAATCCACCGGTGCCTTATTTTATAAGTTGTGTGAAAGCAGAAGAATTTAGAGACATTTAGACTGCTCAGTTTGTGTACAAAATAGTTTATTCTCATGTTATCTAGTCAGTAAATTAAGTTATCCACCGTGCTCTTATGGAAGACATTAGTAAATAGTTGATATTTTTTTATTTAATATTTAATAGCATTAAGTTTGGAAGAAAAATCAAAATAAAACCAGTGACTGATTAATCCACATCTTTCTTTTACCCTTCAAACATAAAACAGGTTTTGGCAAAATAAGCTTTCATTGATAATTTCGGACTCTACCCTTACACACTAAACACTGCGTAACATAATATAATCAAACATACAAGATATATTTTACGTGTTTACAAGTATTTTAAGTGATATAATACTTTGATCGTTTATGAAGATATATCAATAATTAATTTTCAACTTTAGCAATAATTAATTTTCAACTTTCAATTTATTCACCAGACGAAATATACGTGTGAGTTAAATGTATAATTTTAAATTCGGGTAAGATTCGGGTATTACGCTAATTTGGGAAGATTCTCAAATAGCAGAGTTTAATAATTATAATACGATGATGATAATTCCTGATGTTTTAAAGTGGGTAGATATCTATTGTTTACAAATTTTACATTACGTTATAAAATTTAGGAGATATTATTTAATTTGCATTTTATACAGTATTTAATTTGCAAATTTTAAACAATTTCATTATTGGCATTTTTTTACGTGAACCCCACACAGGAGGCCCGGAGGAAAAAAATATTATTACATATAATGTCTTTCTAATGTATTAATATTTCTAGAAGTTCTATTTAAAATTTATATTTTTTAATCATTAAATACAATTTTTGTTATTTATTTTTGTGGTGTTATGCCGTGTTGCGCTACCTCCTTCTTTAGCCAACGTTTCGGACAGCGTCCATCATCAGGGCAGATGAGTCGCTGATGATGGACACTGTAACGCTGTCCGAAATGTTGGCTAAAGAAGGAGGTAGCGCAACACGGCATAACACCCCAAAAATAAATTACAAAAAAACTTTTGGCCGTGAAAACCTAAAATCATACCTGATTGAAGACAATATTAGCGACTCTCAAAGGAAAATTTGAAATAGAAAAATCAGAAGAAGATGCGGTCGTATTTAGAAATTTTTCTGTTTGTTTTGTCTGTTTTTTCTGTTTGATTTGTCTGTTTCAAATTTTCTTTTGAGACTCGCTAATGTTGTCTTCAATGATTAAATGTTAGAATTGGAGTTATTCCAAAAAATAAATTAAAAAATGTTTTTGTTTCTATTTATTTTATAAATTAAAACTATCAATTTTTAAAATTGTTATTTTTAGGTTCTGATAGTTTATTTACTATTTTTAATGAAACAGCTGTTTTGGAGTTCAAAACCATTAATTTAATAATAATTAATTTAAAACCAGCAAAATCACGCAATAACACTAAAAATTGATAAAATTTATAATATTAAAATTGGTCCTTTCACTAATTTAATTGCCGACTAATAAATAATGAATATTTTTTTCTTAAATAAATCTACAGATTTTCTAGGTATAACATTACAATATTAGTTAATATGAATATGTCGCACACAATCACATTTCAGAATAATCTAAACTAGCCACTTCAATATTCCTCACTTGAATAGAGTCTCTTTGTTTTAAATTTGAAGACAATAAGTAGGAACCTACTTACTTCAATCATATATTAAGTAATTATGCTTGTTAGATGTCAGAAATAATTAAGTGTAGGCATTTGCTGGAGCCTAATCCAGGCTGTGGAAGTAAAAGTGATTTGAGACAGTGAGAATACGTCACTTCTGGGCAATGTCAAGCGGCTTGTAACTTGTAATACAAACCTCCAATTAGGAATCTCTTTGTAAAGCCGTTCGTATCGTAGGACAAGATTACATCGGATATCGATATGTGGTCAGATTATTTTTGTATTATTACAGGGTGTACGGTTAATCGCGTCATACATATTGAAAATTTAACGTTTTAAAATTTTCCCTAACGTTATGTTGAACTTCCAGATTATTTGTCAGATTTGAATAACGTTTAGGTAATTAGGTCCGTAATGGAATGTTGGATCTTACCCTACTGAAAGCATGGAACTGGCAGAGAAAGGATGAAAGCAGAATGAATGCGATTACTGAGACGTATGTGTAGCAAAACCATCTATAATCATGAGAGAAATGTAGAGATTCGCAAATAATGCATGGCTGATGTAAGCTTAATGAATAAGATTAAGAAAGGGACATTTAGATGGTTTGGACGGTGACCGGACGAATGAAACCAATTCAGCACCACCTCAGAAAAGTCATTAGTGATGAAAAAAATGTATTAAAAAATGGTTAAATAGGTTACTTTAAGTTAGGGATGTGGGCTATTAAAAAAAATTCATAGCTTTTAATGACTTTTCAAAGAGGTGTTGAGTTGTCTTTATTCTCAGTAGGCGTGGAACCGGTTTGGACATGTGAAGCAAATAAAAAAGAAAGGATTGTTAGGAGAATCTACGACGCGTATGTGAATGGTAGAAAAAGTTGGGGATACCGAGGAAGACATGGCACCATCAAATGAACCAACAAAAAGATCGATTTCTAGAGTCAGAATAAAATAAGGGTATGAATGTCAATGAAGCAAGGCGTACGTGCCCAGACCGAGTTGTTTAACAGTTCGTCTTCTCTAATTTAATGTTAGATATTGTTTTTTTAGTAAAATAATATCAATTTCCTAAATTGCCGGAACGAAAATAACGTTTTATTAATTTAATGAAAACAAATAACTTTGTGTAAAATTAAATTTTAAAGTTATAATTTTAAATAGCGGTGTTCACAAAGTTATTTGTTTTCATTAAATTAATAATGACGCCACAAAGTGAATTTGCGAAGTTTGAAGAAATATTTTATTAATTTATTTATTTTTATTCTTCATTATAAGCACCCGCTAAAACCCTAAGCAGTTTGACAGCGGGTCAATTTAACAATATTAATTATAACACTAAAGCACACATATAACTAGTAACTACTAATATAGAAAATAGATATATAAGAATAACATTTCAAGTGAGTACAAAACAATGGCATAAAATACGTAGACAGATAGATATAACAGCAATATACTCAAAGGCATACAACATTTAGAAACAATAAAATCACAGTGTGTACTACTTTTTTTAGTAAGCTTCAGATATTTATTTTTAGGTTGTCAGTTTAAAAGTTTTAATTTGGTAGTAATATGGAGTCGTGTTTTATGTCTTCTTCGTTTTCGAGCGAACACTTTGAACAGCATAGTTATTTCCCTGATAGTGGATACCTCTATCGCTTAGATGCAATGACTAAGGAGGAATTGCAATATTGATTCCCCTCAGGCAAATTTGTTTGCTTTTGGGAGTGGCTCACGTAGGTCTCATAGAAATCGTTGTATCTCCCTTACGGTCACGGTGAAAAATATGATTTAAATGGCGTTGTAACACCATGCATTACATTAAAGTTTAGAAATTAACCACAGAAAAATTAAAATGTGCATCTCTATGAAATCAAAGTTTACGACCGCAATGTGAAAAAAAAAATTATCACACTCCGTTAACATTTTAATTAATTTTTTTTAACACATTTGTTTTTGAAAATATGTGTGAGTTTTCGTTTTGAAGTGAAACTTCTTTAGAACCGATGTGATTTGAAACTCGGATGAAACGGAAAACGCACTAAAAAGAGACAAACACATACATCTATTGGATTAAGCCTGAGAGAGAATGAGATAAAATTTAACCTCACTTACCTACGAAGCGTCAAACTGCGCTATTTGGTCGATTTGACAAGATCTCACTTTTCGAGGCTCCTATTGGTTGAGATTGTTTTGGTGAAGTTTCGCTTCTACCGTGTGGGAACTGCACTCGATTTCTTTCTTTAGGTATCAGTAATATTAAATAGAAAAAACGTAAGTTGAGCAATTTTTTAAACAATTTTACGTTCGCATTCAAAATATTATCATTTGAAAAATTATTTGTGTATTTCTAATAATTAAATTTAAAGGCGTATTTTATCATCTTTCTAAAACAATTTTTAGTTTTCGGATATATTCAGAAATATTCCATTTATTTTATTTTAATAGCAAAGATGGATTAATACCATAAAAACCTCAAATACAGGTTGCTATCCAAAAAAATTACACAACATTGACAATTAAAAAAACACATTGTTGAATGTTTCTGGATGCCTTTTTTTTAGAGCCATAAATTTTATACACGTAGTAGGAACAGGACACTCTGTATAAAGTAGTAAATTCAGTATCAGCTTGTCTATCAAGTTGTCAAAGTTCTATTACTACGAAGTTAAGTTTCCCATTGAATTGATTTGAATAATTGTCCAATGAACTGAGAATAATGATTTCTTTCTGTAGCGATAAGGCAGACCAACAAAAGAATTGCCGATAAGTTCAATCAGATCTAAAAATAAATTTGAAGTCTAATAATATGTGTTGTGTCGATTTGATGACGTTAATAGCGAAACCTGTACCTTGCCAGAGAAGTTAATGATTTTAGCTTAATCCGTTTTAAAACCGGTGTAATTAATACCTACCACTTTGTAGGTGTCAAGGCTTAATTTGTATGAAAAAATATTACAATACTACACAGTTTTATATGGAAAAGGTTTTGAAAACAAAATAAAAAAATTTAAAATTATTTTTTGTTATAATGTGGTTACACTAACTTCAAATGTTACCTACACTCTTTTTCAAAAGATTGGCAAATTTATTTTATTTAGGGCCCATCTAATGCTTTTAAAAAATTCCAAAATGTTTTTTTTCATTAGCTCTGAGGAAAAAAATTTCTCAGGGCCTATTTCATCTTTGGGGGTGCTGTTTGGAGGGTCTTTTTAGGAGAAGTAAGCAGAGGAAGTTTTGGGAAGGAAAAAGGTGTGAGGGGTGGGTAGAAATCTAAGGATCAATGTGTCCTGGAGTGACGGAAATATGAATCCAATTCTCCCACTGCGGTGCAAGGAAATGGTTCGAGAGAGTCCGGCCAGAGAGGTTAAAAGGTCTTTCTCACCCGGTCTCTCCTGATCCGCCACGCTCAGGCGGGTAAACGCATCGGGTACCACTTGGGGTGACCTATGGTAGGGGTGTTGGTTATCTAACAAATTATTCCTGGGCGGCGGTACCCATACCCGCCTCCCAAATTGTAAATGTTGCTTTAGATATTACAAAGATTTTCTATGCAAACAATCAACATTATTATTCAGAAAGATTGCTTGACTGGTGTAAGCGTGGTGAATAAAATGAAAAAAGAAACTCTTTGATGGTGTGGGCATATAGAGCGGATGCACGAGGAAAGGAGTATTAAAATAAAACGTTTAAAAATATAGGTCATAAGGATGATAATAGTTAGAACAACAAGAGTGATGTCAGAAGTGACCAGATTAGAGAGAATTAATCAAGGAGTGTTATGTCAAGACAGGAGTAAATGGCGGTCCATCCTCTTACAAAAATAGGTAATCTTTAGTCTGATAGTGTATATATACGAGTATATGAAATGTGTAATAGGTATTCCATAAGCAGTTACAAGAGCTTTTAAGATCAAAAGTCGTAGCAAAACGCTCAATTCAACATTCAATCCAATTATCAAAAGTATTACAAAGCAATTACTATCATTAAATCGTCTCCATTGACTCGGGGTTATAAGTCAGTTAAGTTTGACGGACTTAATCCGTCACACCATGTTGTTTAATCAATTGAAAAAGGAGGAATAATGAGTTTTCAAATACCGCTATATCAACAGGTTTAATTGGCTATCAAGTAGTCTGAGAATTTCTTCAGGTTTCAAATTGAATATTTCCTGGTATCTAGAGTTATTATAAAGCGCAGGGTTTAGTTAGAAAACTAGTATTAAATAAAATAAAATAAATAAAATAATATAAAGTATTCCAACAGGACTAAATAAAAATTTATGAACAAAACTATAACATAGGCATTGATATCTTTAATTGTTGATTTATTCTGGGTTTTACAGATGTTTCTCTTGCGAACAAACATAAGTCCATACAATTACAAAAACCGACTCAGTCAATGGTATATAATGATGTATCCATATGAAAACGCAAAGTAATACAATTATATGAAAACTGACGCAAATAATACAAAGAGAGACACAAGAGACCCAAGGTACACAAGAGACATAAGGGACACAAGAGACACAAGAGGCACAAAAGACACAAGAAGCACAAGAGACACAAGCGATACAAGAGGCACAAGAGATTCAAGAGACACAAGAGTCACAAGGGGAGACGCAAATAATACATTATACAAATAACTCAACATATTTTTAAGCTATTGCAGAACGTTTGACGAAAATGTCTACTTCAGCACATTCTATCTTATTATTTAAATATAGAGTATATAGTCGACACATTTGGGTCAGGGTGCTAAAATACCCGATTTTATGTTTGGATATATGGGAAATAAAATACGGCGTCTAAAACAAAAGGAATCAATAATATTTATTTAATTATTGCTAAGACATAATGCGGTATCAAATTGACCGTGAATTATTTTATATAAATATTAAAGATCAGTCAATTGCCCTATAATTTAAAGCGAATTAATCATAAAGTATTCAAGACGAACGTCATTACAATAATTAATAATAAATATTTGTTAAATCGTATCTGTTAGAGACATTCTGTTTAAGAATTAATATAATCTCTGACCGGCAGTAAAACCATTTAAATACTATATTTTCTCTTAAAATGAAAACAATGGTAGTCTCACAGTGGACTCTGGTGGTGCGTAAGAAATAACCCAGTGCTTGCCAAACTAATCATTTTGACATAGATATTTCGTTGAAGCCAATTTACTTTAGTTATAACTTTTATCAGCATAAAACTTAACCATAATTTGAGATAAAAATGAGAATAATCAGACAAGGTTCAATGAATGCGATACCTGTACTAAGATCCCTGATTTTGGCAATAATTTTGGTGTAATGATTGAATACTAAATTGGCTTCCCATAAGCTTCCAATTCATTGGAGTAGTATGTACGTACTCAAAAATTCTTATTTTCCCATTTTTTTTTTCAAAGTACAAAGTACAAACTACAGTTACTTCCTGGCAAGAAGTTTTTGGTATGTTATAAAAAATTAACTGTCATTAAAACTACCACCAATAAAGCGAAGCTTTTAATTCTTCCGATGCAATATTTACAACGAAAAAAGCAAAGAATTATTTTTCATTAAACTTCGTCACTTTTATTGTTTTAATAATTATTCTTCGTAATACTGTAAGCGGGTGATTATCCTCCCGGCGATGAAATATCCCACTCCGACAACGGAAGAGCATTGTTAACATTCAATTATAAAAAAGTAAAAAATATTGCTTCGGGTACATACCTCTGGGTTCATTCAGAAAGGCAGCGTTTTACTCCCAACAGAATGAAATTCCATAAATGTGCTCGGCAAAATGCCTACATAATATGAACATACATATCTGTTTCATTCATGAAGTTGACGGAAGGCGTTATTATTATTAAAATGAAAGCACAGTTTCAAAAAATTCTCGCGGCGAATTTGAAATATTTTACTCGATTTTGCGGATGCAAAAAAAGCTTTAAATTGTTTGTTGTAATTATTACTTCTGTACGTACTAGTCACGGGCTTAATCGAAATATCTTTTGATGGTTGTATGATATTTCGAGTTATATATATAGATAATCGGTCGGATACAGACGACATTATGGAGGAAGACTTTAAAAATTTGGCGAGTACATTAATTTTTGTATTTAAATAAAAATGATGTCAATATCTTCATAGGTTGTGGCATGTCTGAAATTGTTGTCTGTGTTTTCTAACTGAGTTTTTACATTTAAAAAACATGGTTTCTCAGTTAGATATATCGTTCCGTTTATTATATTTCGAAAAACATTCGATTGAAATGCTTTCAATATTATGACTGCTAATTAATTTCAAAAATATATATTTTGAACAGCTTCATAACTAAGATTCTCGCAACAGAAATATTCTGGAAAAATGACGAATTGAAAGAAAAGGTCTGTTTATTATTAGTTAAAATGAAAATAAGTATTTTGTGAAAAGTCTTAATGGTACTTTTCTTCTTCTTCGTGTGCCCTTTCAGTTCCCCCCGATTGGCGATCACTCTGTAAAATGTCTCTCTATCTTGTGCTGCCCGGAATAGCTCCTCCGCACTTCTAATGCCGGTCCTCTCTCGTATATTTCGTAGCCAAGACATTTAACTAATGAATTTTATTAAGTTTTTTTTATTTATATACACAGCACATAAAATATGGTTCGATTAAGGGTTTTATTACACTTGAGGATTTCACACACAAAAAAAATAATCATATTTCCTGTTGGTAGAGATAGGCACACTGTTACTCTATCTTTGGTAACACTTTTATAACCAGACCTATCTTCAAAGGTGTTGCATAACTAAACTGTTAGAATGAACAGGTTGATTCTTTTTTACAACCCGACTGTCGAACAACAGAAAAACAGCAAAAAAAATATGATAAGACTCTTGCAATTCTCTTAATCTCTTACTCGGAGTCCAAACCAAACATTAGCTCAGAGGGTTCTTAATTAAAAGGTTTTATCGCTTAAGGAATGTCAATGATATCTAACTCCGCACAACCTAACGGATATTTGATAAGTAAAGGATCAAAAACATCGAGTCCGAAGTATCCGCAAATAATAATGTCTAAAACCTTATCTCAAAAGAGGTCCTAAAATAGCTCCAATGGTTTTGTATGGTGAAATGATGTCTTAATACTTCTAAGGCAAACGACGCACGGGTTAGGCTTTTGAGGTGCCTACATAGAAATAGCATTAGGCTCAGGCTAGACAAATGATAAGAGCGGCTCCGAGGCTAAATAAAAATCGTCATGCGAAATCATTAAATTGTAATAAAATGGTTCAACCATACCGGACAACAACATCATAAAGAGGCGGCAAGATAAAGTAAAGGCGGAAGTATTTTATACGTTTTAAAACGATCTTAATTAAAAAATATATACTTTTATGACTGATTACACATATTTTTTTAGTTCATGTCACGAGTCTAGAATGTACGAAATAATATAAGGTAGATATATGAATATGAATAAATCCAGGAGAGCCCCCATTAAAGTTATATCATATTTGGTAGCTTCTAGTCCAATTTTGTAAAATGTTTGTTAACTCTCGAAGTCAAATTTCTCACAGAAATTTGTTCTTTCCAATATTGAGACATAAATTCAACATCCATTTCATCATTGAGACTTGATTAAATTTAACAACCAAATTCCTTTATTTTCAACACAACAAATGCACAATAATTATATTTACAAAGGGATCCAATCAGAAGAATGTGCGAATCGTTTAATCAAAATCAAAACCTCAAGGATTCCGACATATTTTTTGATACATCTGAACTTTTAGTAGAAAACTGAAGGCTGTTTTCCTACAAAGTACAACAACTTAGACATCATACTCTGTTTATAATTCTGTTATTTTCTTGTAGACATACTTCGATTATGATTTTAAGTACTTTTTTTCTTTTAAATTCTGTATAACATTATTTTTTATCTATTTATGTATTTGGTCATTATTTTTTTTTTTCTTGTCTTACCATTTCAATTTCTGCAAATGTAGTTTTTAAACTTTTGTAAGGATATTGCGCATTTCTCGCATCTCTATTTTTGTAAAATAATATTCTTTTGTTTTTCCCTATTTATACGTAAAAATATTTGCACATGTTTTTATCTGCTGTTTAAGTCAATTCGTGAGAAATAGTTTGGATGCAGGTGAGTTCTCTAGTTGTTGTCTTGTATATTCTTGTCAATTGTATCTGTTGTCTGTATCTGTTTTTTCTCCTTCATAAATAAATAAAAAAGGCATAAAATATTTTAATAGTCTACCCGAAGACGTAAAAAAAATAACAGATTTCGTATCATTCAAGAATAAAGTCAAATTAATATTTTTTAAAAAATTAACAACTAACATCACCAATCACAATGTTATAACTTCATTTCATGCGATTTTAAAAATAACGTCATAACAACAAAGTTTATATTTATTGTACACTATATGTAAAATTATGTTATAATAATGAATATATGAAAAAACTCCTACGCCAAGCTCAAGAGTTAGCATTCTTAATTGGCGTAGAAAATCATTGAATTATCTATTTCACAATTTTCTTTTGCTTACTACTTTGTACAATGCTGTAAAAATGTTATAAATTAAACAATAAAAATAAAAATAAAAATTTTATAAAAGATACTAAGAAAATAATAAGTAATCGATCAAACTTGAAGGAATATTTTTAGACTTGTCAAGTTTTTGACGTAGGTATAAAGTTTCTCACGCACGCTAAAAGCAATTCGGCAATACCCAAAAAAGATGCAAAGGCTACTTCCCTATTCAGACGACATTGCCAGCATTATTGCAAAACCTGTCATTTTTTAAATGTCTTATTCAAACAAGTTAGAAGGTCCTTATACAAAAAGGTAGATTATAATATATTGAAAAAATAAGCTAAAGGATCAAATATTGTGGACCTTTTGAAAATGTTATGATTTAGATACCTGCGAGGGCTCAACAAAGGACCTTGCGGGACACCTTTTTGTCATTACAAAGGGACCCGAAACAAAAATGAAAACCAAGTTATTTAACACGGTACTTCATCATTCACGAGACTCTTTGAATGCATTTTAATGTAGTCCTTCACAATCGCAGGCCCATTCACGCAAATATCCGAAACGATTCATTCACTAATGACAATGGAGCACCGCTCATCTGGGCTCATCCAGACTCCATCAGATCTCTCGAATATATCTTGCTCTCCAAGTAATGTCTTTTGAAGTTTCATCCAGCGACATAATTAAATCATTACTTTTGTATTTGTGATGCTGTTGAAATGTAATTTTGACATTATTGTTAGCAATTAGGCTGCAAACTGGTTTGTGATATTTGAAATTGCAACATGCAATTACCCGAGGCACGAACCACAGTCTTGACATGCTAAGGGTACGTAATATTTACAGAATTATATTTTTTGGTTTCATAAAATTTATTATTATGGTAGATACTTTTCACCAACATGATGGTATGCAATTACATCGGGTTTATTATATTTTACGAGTGCTAATATTTTCACGTACCCACTTACTACATTATTTTTTAAGGCCCTGGTCGAAAAATAGCACATTTTTTATACATGTAAAAAAGACGAAAAATATCATATTTTTTATACATGTTCTTCGTATTAATGGTAAACTCCGCAACGACAAAAAACGTAAATAATGGCTCTATGTATTACATAGGATAAGCTCTCAGTATCTCTCTGGTTAGGGGCGAAAATAATTATTTTAAATCGGTATATTGCTAGATTGTAGGTCAGGACTTGCAATTTTGGAGGCGGGTATGGGTACCGCTGCCCCGAGAACAATTTATTGGATGTGAGTGGTACCTCAAGTGGCACTACGTTTGGTGAGTTAGCAGGGGTGCCCAGGTTAATGTGGTAAGGCTTGTCTGGGTCTTGCATGCACAGCACCTGCCATGCACCAGCTGCATGGTAGGCCGAATAGGGAGAGAGTAGTTGAGGAAGTCCCTTTGACTTCTCCAGCCGTACTCTCTCGGAATATCGCCTTGTATCGCATTGGGAGGGATGAATTCATACGTCCGTCACTACTGGACACACTTCCCCAAGATTCCTACCCACCCCTAATACCATTTTATTTCCCAGAACTTCCTCTCCTTCCTTTCCTAAAAGACCCTCAACACAGCATCCCCAAAGATGACAGGCCCTGAGGGGAATTATTTTCCTCAGGGCCTCCTCTGTGGAGGTAATGTAAAAAAGGACAGTTGGGACTACTGTGCTACCTGGCAAAAAAAAATTAAATTTTAAGCGTAAACAAAAGAAACTGTAATATGGTTCTGGTAATTCATAATATATTATCAAAATTTTATTGGAAAGTTTTAGAAAAATCGCATAAAATATTAATGTAATTACTATAATCAGCTTCACGTGCTCTAAAGTGATTATATAATACTTTAAAAAAAATAATACCTACTAACTACGTAGTTATCTACTAACTGACAGAATTAAGATTTAATTTGACACCCTTAACTTCTGATCTCCAGAGGAATGAATTCTTACATCTATAATTTAGCATAAATAATAGTTTACATTTTGCCAGCAAACTACCGATCGTTCATCATCTCTCATCAATCTACATCAATTCGATCAAACTTCTTTGATTGCAATCAAATTACGTGATCCTTCGAATTGAAGTTAAATTCCATGCAATCTCAAATAGAATAAATAGTTCACAGAAGTTATTGAATCATTTGTACGGAATTATTTACAACAAGCAGTGTGGGAACTGAATAGCATTCCGTTCATCCTTTTACTGCTGAGAGATATTGTGTAATATTCCAAGTCAAATTAAATTTATGATGTGTATAATGATTTTAATATGGCGTAACCAATAAACACGATATATCTCAAAACAACTATTTTTTATTTGTGACATTTTTGCCGCATCTAATTTCGATAACAAATGTATCAAAATTATTAAAGTTCATCGTTTTTATCTCTTCGGGCCATAATGGTGTAGAATTTGATGTGAAAATGCCTGGGTCCGCAGGGAATTTGGTAGTTTTTCTTAACAAAGTTTGTGGTGATTATTGAAGGTAGGTGGCACCACGAGGGTGGCCTACCGTTATGTGCTTTCGATTACTGTTGACACCTTTGTAGAAAGGACCTTAATAGAGTGTAAGTGTCACAAACATTTAATGCACACCAGGCGGCATCTTACAGTCAGTCGTCGTCAAGCACCCATGATAAAATTTCGAAATATAAACAAAAATAATTACTTCTAATACCTTTTATTACTATTTCCAAATGCTAATGGATATTTACTACTCATCTTCGCCGGAGTCTCAACAATCTTTTTTTTATTATTAATAATTAAAAATAATACATAGGCTAGACAAAATGGTATCTATTTTATTTTGGATACTTATTTTATTTGTTCATTGTTTTTATCAAACCCACGATAGAATAATGTAGCAATAAGTACGCAGAAAAGGCATTGGTAATGTTATGACGTTTTAGTTCACCGTCCAAAATTTTTTATTGAGAAAAAACAGAATTTTATGCTAAGGATGATATTTTTCCACCTTTTTAATTGTAATATTTAATGCACATAATATTTTCCCTTATGATAAATATTTTAAATTGCCTTAAATATTATTGTTTTTCAATTTTTTACGAGAAAAACTCTCTTTTTATAACTTTTGAAGGTTATTCCCATCAACGTAATATATCATTGAAGAAGAAGATAACACTTTTAAATCTAAATGAAAATATGAAAGAAAACAAGACACAAAAAAACAGAAAAAGACAATGGTCGCAACTGGGACTCGAACCCAGACCTCTCGTCTAACAGGGAACTAGTTGAAGATAATATTAATGATTCTAAATATTTGAAATATGAGATTGACAAATATGACGGTTTGACAGAAGGTGGCAATAGCGAAATTGGAAAAACGCGCCGTCCCGGTTAGACGAGAGGTCTGGGTTCGAGTCCCAGTTGCGACCATTGTCTTTTTCTGTTTTTCTGTGTCTTGTTTTCTTTCATATTTTCATTTAGATTTAAAAGTGTTATCTTCTTCTTCAATGATATATTATTGTTTTTGTTTCAATAATTAACATTGAATTAAATTCTCTCTTTTTTATATTATCTTCATGCAGAAGGCCCTGAGGGGAATGATTTCCCTCAGGACTTATGTCAATTTTAAAGATGTTGTGGGGTCTTTTTGAGGATAGGAAGGAGTGAACATGGTCTCTTCAGGACCCATGATGTACGAGTTGTAGAAGCGATCCATTCTCATGTTGCAAATGTCAATCGTACACATATGTTGGGCGCGCGTTTAACTTATTGCCCGACCGTGCACCGGTGCCAAGGGAATCAAATGAGAATTTCCTGATAAAATTTTGAAAATTTAAAAAAAAATTCCGGAAAAACAAGGACAGCATTCCTACCTGACACTTGTGCACTAAAAATTGCAATCCGTTTGTTAAGATAGGGGAATATATAAAACGGACAGCCCATTGCAAAAATATTTACTTGCAGGTAATTTATAATTTTTTAAAAAACTAATTTTTTAAACAAATATCAATAACTGTAAATATTGGACATCAATATCCTATTGACAAAAAAAAACAAAAAAAAAATTCTGCTTTCTCAAAAACAAAGATTCAAATGGTATTTATTTTTTCAGTGCACTTTAAGTTAAAGTCATTGAAGAAAATAAACATCCGTTTTAACTGGTTGTTAACTACTGTTTAACACCCACTCAGCGGCGTCACCATAAAGAGCGACACCTCCGAGCGCCCACCACGATCTATTAGCCGTGACCAATCTGCCGCTCTAAGGATGGCTTTCTTCCTGCTGCCTACATCATAGTTATTCAAATGTAGTTATATGGACCTCCACTCCACTCCCCGTGGACTACACCAATACAAATGTCATTAGGGGTATATTATGTCTTCATTAAGGGGAGATGGTCATATTGGCCAAAGGAGACCCGTTCCTTGCGTTGCTAATCTTCAGAAGTGCGGTCCTACATACTTGCAAGTCCAATGCTTTAAGGCTTTAAGGATACGTGTTCAAGTATGGCTGTATTAAGTGTGAAAAGACTTAAATTCAATTTTCTTTTACACCCTTGAGTACAGGCTTTAAGCTTGCAAGATCATAAGGCTTTAATTCTCGTACTTTGGCGGTAAGGCTTACGTGAAATTGAGTGTAAAGATTTTGTTGTATCTACAGTTGTATAAAATTGAGATGCGTTACATATGACAACCTTGGCGGCAAAATGATCATTCTGAAGATCGTACTGTAACTCAATATTTTTAAGCCATCACCAATTTTTAATTTTATAATTTAATATCATGTTCTTTGGTATCAAAATAAAAAACCAGTATCAAGAGTATATTATAATGAAAGTGTTTTGGAATTTGATACATGGAAAAATATCTACAAAATACGCTTATTAATGATTTTTATGCCCGTTTATTTGTTGGCAGTTTTCTTCGGATTAAAGCGTATCTTTAAGTGGAACGTTTGCGCGGCCCTTTTCGGCCCGTTTCATACAAATCTTAAATTTGGATTTGAAATCAAAATACTCAACCAAACTGAAAAATTATTTTTGCAATCAATAGGTTTATCATATATCTAGTACAGATATGAGCTACTTTATTTATTTTTTACTTAAAATTATAAGATAAAGACCATTAAAACCAGTCCGACCCGTAAGCGGATATACACGTTAAAATAACGATAACAGTCAAGTACAATAAGCGTGTTTTCGCGTCAACGCGTGTGTTCCCACAGAAATCGTTATAACTCCGTTATTGCTCTAGTGACAACCCTAAAACGAAAAATTTAAGGTCCATAATAAATCAAGCTTCACATCTCTATTCAAAGTTGTCCATAGAAATACATAAAAATACTTTTTCTGTAGATACAGATTTTACCCGCCAAATTGTAAAACGCAACTTTTTCGTACCGATTCGCCTCCTACATTTATGAGTTTTTTTCAAGAAATTTCTTCGAAAATGGCCAAGTAAGTATTTGTTTATTATAGTAATATATATTTGCTACGCTCTTGTGATATTTTTTCTTTGTTTTAAGTGTTTTTCTTGAATAATTAAGTGATTTTAAACTGCGCGTCATGTTCACCGAATTCTTTTGTCATTTTAAAGAGACGCTTTGGAACTAATGTGTCAGTTATTGGGGCATATTATGATGAAAATTCTTAAAAGCATACACTCTTTTGCTATATTTAGCAAAAACATGTAACAATTTCATGAAAAAATAGTGATTTTTTAACGTTTTTCCAACTTCTAGTCTTTTAGAACAGTTACGAGAATTTTGACACTTTAAAATGGCTAGGGATGGGGTCGATCATTTTCGAAAATTCGACTCTGACTTTCGCTATTGAAATTATCATGTATTGTTTCGTAGTGATTTCACACAAACGAAGAATTGAATTTTATTAGTTAAAACTTTTTAGGGCGCACAGTTTACACTCGCACTGTGCAAGCTAATATAATTCGTTTATATTGAGAATTCTTATACTTGAAAATCAAAAATATTTTGTTGTGAAGTGATGTACATTTGAGTAAACCTTTATTATTGTTCTACGTAAAGAAAATCATGCACCACGGAAGAAATCATAGCAGAGCTGGAGCAGAGCTTCACTGAATCTGATTACGGTAGCAGCGGTGGCAGCATTGCCGCAGATGACACCATCGAATCCGACATCGAAGAAGATACAACGGAGACGTTTCATGACGTGAAGCCCATTTTATGTAATTAAAATCAATGTTTCGTTTACGTTAATTTTTTATGCCATCAATAAAAAAATGGATATCGATTTATTTTCAGGCTTCTTCGTTTTTTATGAGCGGAGAAAACCTCATGGACTCTGCGGAGTCGGATCCGGTGGTTGCTGATGCTACCGAAGGGGTCAGTGGAGAGACGATGATGAGAGGATCTTCCGAAACGAGCGGCAGAGCCGTAGAAGGTATATACCTTCATTATAATATATGTATATACATATAAATTTTTTTTATATTTGAAGCCTTTTTCATACACCTTCATTATAATATATGTATATATATAAAAAAAATTATATTTTGCAGCCTTTTTCATCATTTTATGTAGTTACTTTCGTCATATTATATAAAAAGGTAAGAGTTGTGTAATAGTTATTTATTTCCATTCTTATTATTTCGAATCTTATATTTTCAGAATCGATGGACTACAGTGCTGTTGAAACGGATAGTGCCAGTGTTGAAGAAACTGACCAAGCAAGCTTCAGCCGCGTAGAAGGTATATACATTATAATATATGTATGTATACATTTGTATACTTGTATAAATTTTTAATTATATTTTGCAGCCTTTTCGTCATATTATGCAGTTATTTTTCATCATTTTATATACAACACAGTATTTGCCTTCAATTGCAAAGTTTTTACCTACATCATGTTGGCATAACATACAATATAAGTGTAAATTCAAATTTTTTCATAGTCCTCACTAGGGTTTCCTGTTCTTAAATTTGAATTTATTTTAATTTGTTATATTTTCAGATTCCCAGTTTCTGCAGCCGCTACCCGTTTCACTGGCCGTACGCGGGAGCCGACGCCGCGGAGGGCGACGCGGAGGGCGCATCGGAGTGAGGGGACGGCGTGCTGTCGGAGTGGGAGCGGCCTGGACTTTGGGACAGAACCTAACACTGGTGTTTGGCTCCGATGACCAGCTCCCTCCCCAGCTATTGGCTTTTCGGTCACAAGCCGCCCGTGCGGCTCGCGGTGGATGATTATGCTGGATGCAATCACCCAGCGCTTGCCGCCTCGTGAACTGTCACCAACCTGTCCCATTGTCTTGTCTATATCTTATCATACTAACGCATATTGTATCTTGTTTTTCCCGCCAAGCACTTGCATACTGCTTACTAACAACGTATGCAGGGACACTGGAGGTCTAGATTCGTTCTAAACTAAATGTAGCTTCGTTCTTTTAAAAAAAATTAGAGTCCTTGCGAGAGCCCTGAGGGAGTTACCATCTGTTACTTATACCAGGGCATGGTGGTGGATAACCTCCAATGTTACATTTATTATTTTTGTTTACTTTCGTTGTTCTTTCTAACATATAAATAAATATAGTATTTATAAAAAAAACTATCACGGGTTTTTATTTACACACAATGTATTACATATTATTTATTTCAACAAAATTTCGAACATGGTATCTACTTATTCGAAACAATTTGCACGCACATCACTAAATCAGTTCTAACAATGGCCGACTTGTCACTGATTCGCGCGCGATTCGTTGTTTATTTGTGTTTTTATATTCATTGTTTGTAGGTGTAATTGTGCAAATATTGTCCGGATTACATCAAATATAAACAATTTGAAATGTGCATGATAGTTACCAGTGATTAAAACATCCGTATCTATTGTTTTTGTATTGTACCTTTATAAAACTAAACAAAGTGTGTTTTGAGGTTAAATTCGGTAATTTTAGAAAATAAATGTGTTTCAATCGTTTCAAACCAGATAAACTAAGTGCTTTGAATATATAAAACCATAATGGAGCTATTTATAACTATTCCCATAGTAATTGCGGAATATAACAATGAAAAATAAGTTTGTAAAATATTTCACATGTTCAACAAATTTCAAAATGTGTGAAAATTTTATTGGAATTAATTAATTTTTAATAAAATATTTTTGTATGAAATGATAGAAAAGTGAGGTGACAAAAATGTTAATTATACGTTTTTATGATAAAATAAGTGTTTTTTTTAACGTCATCTGTGATTTTAGTATAGTTTTTATATAAAAAAACACAGGTGAGTCATTTTTACAACTTTTTTTATGTTTGCATTCTAAATTGTAATATTTACAAATGTTTATTTTAATTTTAAATAATATAATTAGAAAGCTAACTTCATAACCTTTCAAAAACAGTTTTTAGTGATCGGCTACGTTAAGAAATGTTTGTTTTATTGAGCTTTAATTGCGAAGTGGAAATTACACTAAATTTTTATAATTTTGACATTTCGTTTAAGACAATAAATGTGTCCGACCATGAAAGACCTGAGTGGTTAAGGATTTAAGTGTTTCACAATTTTAGAGGCAAATTGGGAAATTATTTGTGATTAAATGAAAAACAAAAAAAATCCTTTATTTATCATAAAAAATATAATGAAATATAAAATAATAAATAAAAATCAAGAAAAAAAAAATTTAAGTGTGTAAATTTAAAATATAAATTATCTGTTTACGGCGGAACAAAAAATTGTCGTTTATACATTTAAATTACTACCCAAAAAATGCATTTTTAACAATATTTTATTTTTTATTTTATTTTTCATTGTATTTGTAAAATAAACACAGTAGAATTATTTTTTTAATGTATTTCACTTACTCACAAATAATTTCCCAAGTTGCCTCTAAAATCATGAAATACTAAAATCTTTAATGCCCTCTATCTTAAAATGTAAAGCAAAAATAAATGAAGTAGCTCACATCCGTACTAGATATTTGATATACCTTTTGATTACAAAAATAATTTTTCAGTCGTACGTTCCTCTTAAGGAGTCTTCTTTGATACTAAAGAGAATACAAAAATCATAACGCATTACTTTTAAATCCATTAAGGATAAAATACTATTAAAAATTTTAAGCTATAGGTTTTATTGATGGAGCATAATTAAGCTTAATGTAGTTCCGATGGCATTAATCGCGAAAAATACATTAAATTAGTAAAAAAATAGGTAAGGCCTCAAAAATTCGTGAATCATAAAATTGTTATCAGGTTAAAAAGACGATAACACTAGACATGAGCAAATCAGGTTCACCCTGTGTGGTTTTTGAAAGACCGTGTAAGTTATTTCGGACCCCCCCTGTTGCCAAAGAAGATTTACGTTATTGTTTTTGGCAAAAAAATATACACAATGGAACTGTTCCTTTCGTTTGTGGCTTTGAGATAACAAATAGTGGGCATCGTAAATTAGGTAGATACTTACAGGTGTATATGATTATTTTAAAACGTTACGCACTTTGAAAAGTGAATCTCAAAAATAGTGTGATTTATTCTGTTCACAAATCAATCATGTATATTTAGGTTGGTTTATAAGTAACTATATTTGAGAGTAGCCTACCTCTTATTTAAAAAGGTTTGTGCATAATATTTTTTGCTTTTATTAACGTGTTTCTGGCTTTCACCCTTCGAGGTTGTTCTAGGCGATCATTTCAAATTTTAGAGAAAGGGAAGGTGATTTTATATTACATTAATTTTACTTAAATGGGCAAATATCACGTTGAAGATTGGAGTCGATTTTAGACTTAGAGGGATGAGGTTTTGAACCGGGGGGGGGGCAATTTTAGATAAGACTACTTCCGAACGGTAAGCTCTGGCGCAACAAAATCGTCCCTGCTTTCAAGGTTTAGATTGTAGGTACTAGAAATGATTTTCAAAATATTGTAGAATAAGGTGGAACCCCAAACTGATTTATTAATATTTAATTTCGTTTTATCCGTGGTCCAGAGGTAAGGCTCTCGACTACGAATCCGGAGATCTCGGATTCATATCACCGCGTTCGCAAATAAATTTTATAAAATAATTTGTTTAGTGTTAATTAATTCATTAAAAATAATGTATCGTGTATTTGATGCACTACCTAGAGTGGGAGATACTCATAATATCGCCCTAGTGAAATACCACAATTCAAAATCAAAACGTTGCTTGTAATGGCTTAAGTCGTATTTGGTAACCGTATCAGAAAAGTCAGGTACTTGTCACAACATACCCCAATAATTGAGCCAGTGATACTATGGCAGTCACACTTATTATAGTGAACGCCATAGTATCACTGGTTGGTAAAAATGGTGATGAAATATAAAACGTGGTGATTTTATTTTTATTTTTAGCGTTTACGGTGTAATATGGGGGAATAATAAATTAATGTAAATATATAATTAGCGAGTTCCCGGCATGCGTTGCAATGCCACTAATAAAGCAATTGTTTCTCCCTGGTTGTCTTTTCCCATTCGTTCCGTTCCCCTTCCACCTTTCCTTCTCCTCCCATGTCCCCTTCCCTCACGCGTTCCCCCTCTACCTTTCAGGCCTTCCCTCACCCTCTCAGTTTTCAAACAGCTCGCGTACCACCTACTGCAATTTTTTTACAATTTTTTTATTATAAACATTCATTTTTGTACATTATAAGAAAAATCAATCAAATTTGGTACCTAACATAGGAACCTTTTTAAAATAAATATAATTTTTGTTTAGATTCAAATTATTTGATTTTGGTTAGTACCATAGGTGAATACTTCGATTAAATTCATTAATTTAAAGAGTTTATTCGAAAATTGAATTTTGATTTAACAATCGATGGCTTGCAAAGGGTCAGTCTTTAATTTTGACAGTTTCGTAAGAGTTTTTGTAATAATTAAAAAAACTTTTCAGATGTATTGTCATTTGGTTGTAATAATCTATAAACCCTTGCGAGGGTGGAAGGAAGGTATTTTGAAAGTTTCAAACATTTCCTATGCTTAATATAGCAATACATAACAACTCACATATATGGAAACAAATATTCATTTTTATATTTATATATAAGATATTTATTCAATTCATTCAGTTAAGTGTCATTTTCAAAAGTGAAACTGATTGTGTTAAGAATTCAGACAAGTGACGAAACTTGGTCGATGGTACCTACCTACAGTATAATATTTCACAGAAAATGATTTTATTTGTCATTTTCAGAATTTAAACTGAAACTTATTAAACAAGAATTCAGAGTAACCCATGATTTTTCCCGGATCTACGCTGGTATCATATGTAGAGTATATACATCACGAGCAAAGCGAAGTTAGGTAGGTACCACCCATACCCAGTAATTGATAAATTAATCTTGAAAACAAAACGATCTTAATTTTAAACAAGTATCTACAACTTCGCAGAAATTGAATGTTCATAAGTAGCAATATAAGCGAAGATATCCCTTACTGATAAGGTAACTACACCAACAATCAATGCGATATTTGCAACCAAACCGGTTGATAATGAATTTATGAAAATCAATGCAATTTTCGACCTTAAACAAACGATCTTGCTCTCAAAGCACGGAGGTCCAAATGCTATTATAAATACGCCCAATGATTTTATTATCAAAAATTAAAGCTAATAAATTATACATTAATAGAGACTTCTCAAATAGGAAAATATTATTAATAAATTTTAATTAGAATTTCGAACCGATCGCCAGGAGACTATGAAATGTTTATGGGTTCATTGAATTCAAGTAATTTTGACTTTATGGTATTATGATTGTGTTTATTGCATTATGACTCCATGTTATCCATCACAACGTACATGTGTAAACATTGGAACATAATGACTTAGTTCTCACGGATAGTCATAAAAAGCTCTGATTGAATCTTGGGTGGTTGTGAATTTGAAATAGTATTTACCTATCATAAACGATTAACATTTTTTTATGATTGTTAGATGCTCTCTGTATCAACCACCATTCAGAATTCAAACGTTGATAATGTTGTGTGTTGTAACGTCCTATTTTGAAACATTTAATTTCATTTTCTACCTATCATTTTATATTAAAATTTATTTAGATTTATTTCCAGCTATGGACTCTTACTTTTAATTTAAAATCTATGTTGCATTTTATCTCAAATTCTGCAAAAAAATTGTCTTTTTATCATTTTGTTTATGATTTTACTAAAAGCGAAATTGTCAACTCACTACGAAACTTTGTCGAATCAATTTTTTTCTTAAACTTGTTCATTCCATTTCTAAAAACCTTGCAGCCAGCATCAAAATTGATTTCACATTATTGCTAGTTTATTTGAATTTTTATATGCAATCAATAATATGTCAGTAAATGAACACAAGTGTTTCAGTCTGAATCTAACCTTAATATCTTACTGTGCGTGCAGCTTCCTGGTTTTGGAAGCCAAAGAAGTCATACAAGGAGCTTGATTTACAACTCACTTCAGGTCTCCAGCGATGAACCAAGGGATCAGTGGCGTTTGATATGTTTGTTTGTTTTTATTTTATTTTTTATTTTATAAGGAACATTTACAGGTCAATAACATTACATGCAATAAAGAAAACAACAAATTATAATAATTAGGTTATAACCCAATAACTAATGTTCACATCATGCACAAATAATAAATAAAAAATCAATAATTATTGTTTGGTGACTATAACTGTGTAATAGTATTGTTTGGTGTCTTTCCAACCTTCTTTCTCCCCTTCTATTTCCCCTCACCACCCTTCCAGTCTCACAACATAGCCTAAAAAAAGATGTCAATATAAAATATTTGTCAATTATCAAAACGGACAAACGTGACTTCAGGGCCCTGAACTAAAAAGCCCAATTCTAAACCATGTAATAAATTTCAACATATTTACGAAATTTCTTTACAGAGTTCTATACTTTCTTAATTCAAATTATTCTTACAAGCTTCCAGACAAAAAACTGCGCAAACGACATGGGAAATCCATTTTTCAATGTGAATACCGCACTAAAGTCCCAACTGCAGCTCAGATAATTATTTAATATTTTTGATAACCACATAGACAACTGTATGTATGTTATCACATTGAAAATTATATCTGCTCTGAAGAAGGCATGGTCCTTGCAAAATCTTTTTTTTTATTCGAGTATAATGGTTTGATACGTATCGTAATTTTTGAAAAAAAAAAATTTTAAGGTGAGCACTCAAGCATAAGAGTCCCAACTGATCCCAACCAGCTGCAACTACTGAGGCCTTGGCATCCCTAATTGAGCTATTTGAGGCTAGTGGTGAGGGAAGGGATATGAGTGAGAGGAAGGTGGGGAAGTATCTACCTGGCTTTTCAAATCTTATCAGCAAATACGGCTAAAGCCATTTCCAACAACGTTTCAATTGTGAATGGTGGTCTTACCAGAGCAATGCTAAGAGTATCTTCAACTCTGTGCATATATTATTTTAGATTATTAAATTGTGACAAAACAAATCAATCAAATAAAATTAACTTGCGCACGTCAGGATTTGAACCCGCTGCTTCCGGATTGCAAGGCAAGAGCCATGCCCCTCGACCACGGAGGCCGTCATTAAAGATAATATTTAATTGTGTAGATTATACACAATAAAATGGTCAATTCTCAAACCTGTTTTTTGACCATAAACTTAAGTTACTTATTTACATATAAAATATTTTTAAGTGCTTCATGAAAATACCACCAGTAATCACTTCACTTACTATATCTAATCTCAAACTACCTGTTCAAACGAGCTCACTCAACATTCCTACAGATTATCAATGAAATTACGCCAAATATTTAAGCGTACTTTAAATTAAGACATTAAACCGTGCCAAGAATTAAATCCAAATCAAAACGTTTTTAAATAAATTGCTGACTTTATTTTCCAAAGTAAGATTTCGGATAGTTAAAATAAATGGAAGTACTGGTATGTACGAGAGAGTACCTACCCATCATACTCATGCAGGTATCATTAACATAATCCCAAATATTGTTACGTAACGAAGAATTAACCCTTTGACCATCGATGAAGTTTTTGTTTCAAAAAAACGTATAAACATACCTGTTAATAATGAGAAAATAAGGTAGGTAGGTAACGATAAAAATATACAGGCAGAAGGAGGAAAAGACTTTAAAAAATCTATACTAATATTATAATGGTTCGCTACATTTGGTGACTTAGCAGGGGTGCCCAGGTTCTTGGGGTAATGTTTGTTCAGGTCTTGGTGGCGGGTGCGTCGGTCCACCTTCTGCGTGGTGGGCCGGATTGGGAGCTGCTCGTTGAGGGAGACCCTTTACAACCGGTTACCTCTATCCGGGCCGCTTGGTAGTACGGGGGCCCGACCCTCAGGCTCACGACTGAGAGTGGGCTGCCCCATCAACGAGCAGAAAAACCCCGCCGCTGCTGTTGTGCCGGTTCGTGACCGGAGGGGTCCCAGCAGCAGTGTTTGATGCGCATTGGACGACCTCTCCAGCCGGACTCTCCTTGCCCATCGCCTTGCACCGCAGTGGGTGGATTGGTTTCATACGTCTATCACTCTGGAAACTCTGATCCCCAGCTTCCTACCCACCCCTCACACCTTGTCCCTCCCAGACCTTCCTTCCCCTCATAACATAATACTCTAATAAAATCGTGAATACACAACAAACAACTATTAACTTCCTTACAGCGGCGAGAAGTAGGAGACCCCGGTGCGGGCCAAAACTGTTAATGAATTTTGCCAACATTCGCGGCCTGCACACAAATTTAAACTCCGTCCACCACCATCTTCTCTCTCAACATCCTAACCTTCTTTTCCTTGCCGAAACACAGATAGCCGAGCCTCTGGACACCTCCTATCTGGACTGCCAAAAATATTCAAAAACTTTAAACTAATCGTAATTCTACTTCCACACCGATCGTGTGATGGCGGCGGCCAACCCTCTAACTCTGAATTTCAAAATAGCGGACGTCGAACAGCTGATTCGGCGTTCACAATATTGATTTCGATTCGTAAAGCTGAAAAAATAATAATTTCTAACAATTTTTATATCACTCTCCCGTAATAATATTGAAAAATATAATAAATAAATATAATGTAATAAAAAAATAATTCCACCTAAATAATGTTTTACTTATTGAGTAGTTTCATAGCTTCTTCCATACAAAATGACAGCACCTGTTGAAAATAAAAAAAAAACTTTTGTAGAGTGATGACGTCACACGATTCACACTAGACACGGTGGTTTTCGGGGATCTTGAAAAATTAAAACTTCGACTTTTATTTTAACTATTAAAACTAACTATAAAAATAAATATGCAGTTATTTAAGTAAGGAGGTTCATTAAAAAAAGCGGACTGGAGTTTTTTATGCATATGTATTAATTTACATAACTTGAAAAAAAATGTAAAAAAAATATGTTTACACTGTGAAGTTGTTCTTAACTAAAATGACACCCAAAGCCAATGTTGAATATATCAAGAGAACTTGAGATATCATTTAGCAGCACCATACTTCTTGTTTTGCTGTGCTGGGCCAGCGCGCCCGTTTGGCCATGTGTTTTTTTTTATAAAAAAAAAAATTTGTACTTCCTCAAAATAAACTGGGACGATGGAGGGTTAAGAACTTAGATGAAGATGTTTTCGTCTGTGGTCCCCGGTCCGCTGACACTAAGATCGGGGTATCTCCTGCTACATCTTTTATGTGAATCCATATTTCACGCTATTATGTCCTCGCATGCCCCTTTTACGAGGCCTAATGAAATCCTCGGCGGGTATTAAACTTACCCCGTGTGTTTATTAACAGCGGTTTGAGCCGAAAGAGGAAAAAAAACATAATTAGCCGGCGCACAAACCTAATGGTACAACTTCATAATGCAATAAAAATAATTTCTGCAGGTAAAATACGACATTGACGTAAAAGGGACAAAATTTATTACTGACTTAACCTAATTTACGTATTAACATGGATTCACATTTTTATTAAGTGGTAGTTAATAGGCTTGTTTGACCGTAGGCAAAGCATTAATTACAACTTCAACGTCAGAAAGATCAAAGCATCCCATATTGATTAATGATTATTAATTTAGAGAGTAAAACTTTTTTACTTTTGTTCTTTCAACTTGAAATAAAATTGTGCTGTGTAAGGTTCGGAAAGAGAGCTTTTTAAATATTCCATAGCGCTATCTCTGCAATAAAAGCGGACTCACTCATGTTTTTCTCATCAATGTCTCGGAAGTGAAGCGTTTATCAACAGTTAGGTACCTGCCTGTGAATTTTTTTTGTAATGTCTTGATTTTTTTTATTACTTCACTTTAATGAGAGCCGCTATCATAACGAAGTGGATTATATAGGACCCCCGGGACAGAAACGACTTATTTATCTTGGTAGTTCACAAATTTTATTAATATTTTTCAAGTACAGTGGGTTTCAAATAATAATCAATTTCGGGAAGGGCAAAATGTACCACGTTTTAGAGAGACAATTACTTAATCATTGATTTTTTGCAGTTGAGATGCTCAAAATATAACATTAGAGACAAAAAATTATAACACCTATTATAATTTTTTAAGTCAAATTTTCATTTTTCATAAGTTTCAAAAATTTATTTTTGTATATTATAAGAACAATCCATCAAATTTGGTACCTAATGTAGGTACCTATTTAGAATTCAATGTATTATTCTGGATTCAATTCAAATTATTATGTACTTCAAATTAATTCATCCATTTGAAGAGTTTTGAAAATTGAATTTTGGTGCTTAACAATCATTGCTTTGCAAAATGTCATTCTCAAATTTTTGACAGTTCTCAAAGTATTTTTGTGATGATAAAAAAACTTTCCAGATGGTTTTATGGTTTTAATAATTCAGAAACCTTCGCGGGGGTTTAAAGAATGTATTTTGAAAGTTTCTAACATTTCATGTGCTTAATATGGCAATGCATGGACATCTCACTAATTCCCAAACACATTTTGATTTTTATACGAATATATTTTTATACAGAACATTTAATAAAATCAAAGAATGTATTTACATTAACAGAATAGTGAAGATACCAACGTCATTTACCTCCCTCAGTACTGTACTGTTATAAATAAAACATGATTTTAAAAAAAAAAACTTTTTTTAAGTAACTTATCTAATGATGATATAATAATTATTTCCAATTGACAAATAGACACGTTAGTAAGTTTGAGAACAAAAGCTAAATTAATGACCACAGAAAATCTGAGATTTTACTTTTTATGTAGTTGAAAATATGTCTATTGATTTAACTAATATACTTTCAAGCACAAAATTACAAAAAATCATTGAAAATTGCACTCTATATAAAAACAAAGGCGTAGTAACATTCAAATTTTTTAAATAATTATTAATGATGAAAATATTTTCAGCGCCACTGAATGAAAATATGAAACAGATAAAGGCACAGAAAAAAAGGTATTTATTGGTCGTAACTGGGCCTCGAACCCAGAACCTCTAGTCTTACCGGGACTGTCTTATAATTATGTTATAATCGCCTCATTACATTCCGTCGTCTTTATCGGTCACTCGATAGAAGAACCCCCGACAGTTAGCCCCCGAAATTATGCTTAAAACAATTTTTTTTTGTGCTTTATTTATCAATTTCAAAGCTAAATTCGACTTCAAAAATACTTTTAAATATAAGTTGGATAAATATGAAAAGAATTTATTTGCTGTGTCGATTTTTGTACTTAAACGCTGATGTATACAGTATTATAGACAATAAGTTTTTTCTTGATGCATGAAATGAAAATATTAAATTTAAAAAAAAAAGGATGAGTGAAAATATGTTTTGCACTTTTTTATTCGGTGGTACATTATCCCTGCACAGTAGTGTGGGCCGCAACTGTATGGCGAAAAAAAAAGTTCTTATTTCCTTAAGCGCTAGTGATAAAAAATTTTCTTTGCATCTAAAACATTTAATTTAAAAAAAAAAACAAAAAATATCCTAAAGTTCCGCAAGACCTCTAAATTTTGAAAAAATATCGAAATATTTCCATTTTTTCAGCCATTGCACAAAATATTCTGAAATAGTTTAAAGATATTCATTTATGAGCTCTTGTTAAATAAAGTCTATAGCTTTGATGTATAAAACCACCATTCATTGTTTTTGTAGTAGTATGGCACTAAACCACGTCCGCTCGCAGTCCCCAAACCCGCCCTCGCTTGAGCAGCGCGCCACATTAACCGTTCCTTAGTCGACCAAGGACCCTCCGTTTCGTGATATTGTTTTGTAGGTAACTAAAAGTACTTTGAAAATATGGGATTAAGCTTCTTTGCCAACCATTTCGAAAGAAAGAATTACAAAAATTATTAAGGCATATCAACATAAGTATATAAACTTGTTGAAGTCAGAAAAAGGTAGAAGAAATACAGTTTCCTTCCAAAGAAGAGTCTCTCCATTTAAAATCACAAGCTCCTTACTGTTTGTTATTGATATTGTAAATGGAAAGACAATGAATGCAATTTATTAATGCAAATTACAGACAATAAATGAAAGTTTCCACTAAGGAAAAAGAGTTTTTGGAAGACCAATGTATGGATATTTTTTGATTTTTTTTTAATTAAATTTTTTTGATGTTTTAGATGCATAAACAACTTTTTATTACTAGCGCCAAAAGAAATTCGGAAGAAAAAAAAATCGGCCCACTCTACTGCACAGTCCTCCGGGGACAATTAATTATATTTTTTTGTAAGTAGGTGTATCATGTTTTCCCTAAACCGATTGCTTACAGTAAATAAGCATGCCGGGGGACCAACTGTCAGAATCAACTGTCATGGAATCATCTTTGTCAATCTCATCCTTCCAGTTTTGGAAAGACTAAACATATCTTCTTCAATTGTTTTGCTTTTTTTTGGTTGAATTTTTTTGGTATGATTGAAAAGTTCTTCGCCTATAAGTATTACAATTTAGGTGCTGTTTAGGATAAATCAATCCGATTTTTTTTAATGGGACATCTGTGCACTTTTTCCGTCAAATCTGTTTCAAGCACGAGTAATCTTTCACCCTGAAATAAATTGGTGGTGATAATGATGACAATATAAAAATATGCATGAGTCCTAAAAAAACACATTTCTTATATGGCACCTTTTACAGATCTGTCATTGTTCGTCATGGCCTCAATAATTATAAATACACTTACAATGAACAAATTTGAAAGAATGAAATAAGTTTGCTTCATGGATGTATGAAAGGATCGAAATAATTTTAAAAAGACTTTAAAATTTAACAACAATGATTCAAGTGCTTGCAAATTCCATTATTCTGATTGTTCCGGACACTCGACAGCTTCCGTAGAAGCTTCCTTTGAAAATAAGGAAAGAAGGATTTCCGCACAAATTTATGATAAAGAATATTTTTGTCATGAATTTAGGAATATGTGTGTAACACTGTTGTGTGTGGTTTTAATATGTGGCATTGTGGTTCGGCACACGCTCTGGACCAAAAAGCTTTTATGATCAATTCGTGCCAAAACTTTAGGTGCAAAGATAATTCTTCCTTTGTTTGTTAGTTTCTACGGTTCCAAACGCCCGGATAATGCTTTAGTATCACCTAATCCCAAAAGGTGAAAGACAGTTCAATGCCTACAAAGGTTATCGACGAATAGAATTTGTCAGACTACCTACTTAAATTTAACAGAATTTATGTCAAACTATGGCTGGAAATGGTCTAATATGTGTGAGATTAATATTTGGTATATTCACAGTTTATACTTCGAGCAAAATCGTGAAAAAAATATGGAAACATCAATTATTTGTTCAAACATAGCAAACTTATTTTGTGGAACCATTTTAATTCAAAATTAATAGAATACTCACTGAATGTACCACATTAAATTCTTCCAGCATTTTGTGCGAATAATAAATAAAAAAATGCATTTTAAATAATATGGATAGAGAATTAAAAACTAAAAACACTTAAGTCTATTGATTAATGTAATGATTTTTTTTTTTACATTAACTCCACACTGGAGGCCCTGAGGAAAATAATTTCCCTCAGGGCCTATGTCATCTTTGAAGATGCTGTGTGGAGGGTGTTTTTGAGGAGAGGGAGGAGTGAACATGGGTCTTGAAGAGACCCATATTGTAGGAGGGAGGAAACACAGAGGCCGGCAAATCGTTCCACAGCCGAGCTGTTGAACTCAAGAACGAGTCGCAGAAACGACCATTCTCATGTGTCAACCGTAATACCGGTAGAACAAAGACAGCATTCCCACCTGGCGCCTCTGCTAAAGATTGCAATCCGTTTGTTAAATTAGGACAATCTATCAAACGGACCGCCCGTTTCTGCACAGAGTCAAGAGTTTTTTTCAGGTATTTTGGGGCTCCAGACCAGAGGTGATTGTATATTCTTTTATATAAATAAAACTTCAAGAAACTGAATGAAGGAACATATGAGGTGTTTAAGCAAGAATAGTTTCTCGAAATTTGCCAATCATTTATTGGAGACGAATCATACTTTTGATTTTAATAATGGAATAGAGTTACTACATGGGAATGTTTATAGTATTGGTTTGGAAAAACTACAAATCTTGTTCCCTTCGTAAATTTTGCCCTATTACCCTCCTCGCTGTTTTCTCTCCCGCCTATCCGTTGACCACCTTCAAATCTATGTCTGATGTAGTAAACATTGCTTACAAAACATGTTGGTTTTTTAAACAATGAAAACGGTTAAAACAAAGCTTTCTATTTATTTTACTTTATATAGTTATAGCAATTAAAGTTTTTACGATAGATATATGTAGAAAGTCATTTTTGTGTAAAGTTTATCAAACTTAAAATCATAATTTAAGACGTTGGTATTTGCTTCATGGTGCTTATATATAATGTATAAAAGTTGTCAAAAGTAATACTTTATTTTTTGAAAAAAAATGTTTCTTTTTTATTTTTACGAAACACGATTTTAACAAGGAAGAAGGTAGTTTCAGGACAAGTGAACTACACGAACACCTAACTAACTAACACCTAAGGTCAGTGCGGAGTGTAGAGCCCAATGAGCAAGTCTATAAATCCTCCCGACCCTTTTAATAAAACACAATCGATTATCTCTGAGAGAGTCTTTTCATCTAAGACTTCATCTTAAATTTTGTACGAGGCCTTTGAGCAATCAACACCATAATCATTGATGATTGCATCTAGGACTTGGTTCTCAACTGGGCAAGGATTTCAAAGGCTTTGTAATTATTTAAAAGCAAATTTTAATTAGGATTACACTTATCTGAAGTAAACTTCATAAATATTAAAATATTATTAAAAAAATAAGAATTAAAGATATGTGTGTACCTTCTCGACACTAATAGGTGCATTTCTTGAAGGTTCTTATATGGGTCTCAACTAATATGTTTTAGTACACTGTGCTGCAAATTTTTTTTAATGAATAATTATTATTTTGGTATTTTTATTTTTATATTGAAATTATAAAGCAAAGATAATGTAAATAATATGATACAAAACATTTTTAATTAATTAAAATATTTACCCAGTTACTAGACAAATAATCTCAGGTCTAACTAGGGAGCTAGTCTATTTACTAACACATACCTAAAAATAATAAAGTCATATATAATTGCTAAAAAGTATTATGTATTGTTAAATAAAATTATTAAATTATTAAATCTTGGATAATAAACGAATAAACGAAAAAACGATAGTATCAACAGAATATAATATATCAGAAAATAATCGGTAAAAATATTAATGAGTCTGTTGATTTTGAATAAAAATGCATTGTTTATTATGTTGTGCTTAATTTTTACCTTAATTATTAGACTAGAATACCCCCTTAATAACAATTATTAAGGGGGTATTCTAGTCTAGAGGCATGAATTGTAGGTGTTTTTTCAGGTGCAACAAAAAAAAAACAATAATATTTTCAACCAACTTCTATTTTATGGTTGACACGATTGCAACCCTCCCAGAAATCTAAAAAAAAAAAATAATTCTTAATCCAAACAAATAATGTGGCTATGGTCCGAACTAAGGAAAAGTAAAAAAAAAAAAAAAATCGCAAAATGGCGGCTGTTTGAAATAAAAAAGACGTTTTTGTACCAGTTTTTTTGACTTTGCAAATTTTTTAAGAATAGTAAAAATTGAAATTTTTTCATAGTTCTAGTTCCCGCTATAGAGAAACGTGTAGAAAAGACTCACACCAATTTTCAAGTAAATTGGTTTAGTAGAACTTGAGATATCGTGTCAACCGCCTTGAAAAAAGTGGTTTGGATAAAAATGGGTTTAAAATTTTGTTCTATTCATATTTTGGTTGGATTCCGTCTAAACCGCGACATTAAAATGGTTATAACTTTTAAAATAATGCTTACTTTTTAAATAATAATATTTTTGAATATTTAAACTTTGGAAATATGAAGAAAAAAAAATGTTTTTTTTTTTTTCTAGACTAGAATACCCCCTTAAAGTACTTATTAAAATGTGTTACGCTAATATGTCGACGGTAGGATAAGCAAGAAAACTAACACTAATAAATTGTGAGAAATGCACACCCTCTGTTAGCGAATTTTTATGCGGACATAGCAACTTTTAAAGTTTCTTTACAGAGGATAATTCATTATATTATGGACCTTTTAAGGATCTCGGAAACGGTATTATTAAGAACGACCAAGAATGAACCAAATTATTCTGCTGCAAGATTTGTATTGCAAATATTCATCAGAGTAATAGGACGAAGTAGTTGTTACTTTATGTCTGATAGTATTGTGTCCAGAGAACTATTTTTGTTTTGCAATATTTACATCAATTTGGGGGGCGGGTATGGGTACCATTGCCCGGGGGACTTTATTGCATAACCAACCATAGGACACCCCAAGTGGTTCACTATGTTCGGTGACTTAGCAAGGGTACGTGGGTTTTTGTGGTGTAGTTTTTTCAGGTCAGAAGACTGATTGGGGGATACCTTTTCACCTCTTCTGCAGGACTCTCTCCAAAAATTGCCTAACACCTCAATAGGGAGATGGATTCATACTTCCTTCACTCCTGGATACACTGACCCCCAGATACCTCCACAGCCATTTTTTTTCCCAATCATTTTCCTCGGGGTCACCAGTTTTTGAGCTAATGTAAAAAAAATGTAAAGTTTAAAGATTGTAATTTACCTTTACGCAACAGGTATTTCTTAAACTTTCGTCGGTTAGTGGTAGAAAATCAGTTGGGTTGGATAAAGATAATTTGTAAATTTAGTAGGATTTATAAGACAGATAACGTAAACGCGCTTTTGTTATGTAAATTCAAAGAACCATGTATACTGCAAACATACAACAATAGGACACATTAAAAATATATCCTGCCATATAATATTATCTCCCTTGAATCATAATACCTATCACCATTGGTTGTCAATGCTACCATTTAATCCGATTACAGTTACCGGTTGTCAGGGACAGCTCGTGGTTATCCTAACAAATGTATTAATATATCAAAAAAGTTTAAGTTTAGACTTACGGAATTCAGTACTTCGTTTGTGTGAAAGCACTATGAAACCATACATGATTTTACTTCAATGGCAAGCCAGAGATGAAAAATAAAATAACAAGAAAAAAACGTTATACTTGTAAGCAAGCGTTACTAACCACTCAGGCCTCGACCATATTCTGTTAGTATTTGGTCAGGTTAGAATATTTTTGCTTAGCATTAAAATCCCAATAAATAAAGTTTTTTATTTATCCAAAAACTAAAAACTGTTTTTGAAAGGTGATATAAAACGCTTCCAAATTTAATTATTGAAAATTACCAAGCAATTTTTTTAATGGGAAAATTTTGGCTGATTTAAAAAATTTTAATAATTTTAAAAATTGAACACCTTCCGTTTTTTCCAACAAAAGTTATGGTAATGAAAAAAAAATGTAAACGGATTTTATTAGACATGTATTTTAAATGTTACCATTACCTCGCTTTTTTTCGTTTCATGTTTTTTTTTCTTTTTTTTTTAAATTCAAAGTTTATTTAAAATTATTTTCAGAAACTTCCATATGCATTCAACTATGTTTATCAATAATTAACGTTAATTTTTTAACGCATAATAATTAAGTAACCCTTGTGCGTCAGGAACAGATTGAATTTTCACTAAAGTTCATTTAAAATTATTTTCAGAAACTTCCATACGCATTCAACTATGTTTATCAAATTTGTATAAATTAGAAATAATCAAGGGCTCGATACGCCACTGCTGTGAGCTGTGGTAAGTTTGTCAGTATAAACTTAACAATGAATGAGCTTTATAAACCATTAAATAAGTCATTCATAATGTATGAGTAATATACTGGTAAAGGCACAAGCTTGGGGTTCGTAAATCATCTAACAAACCCTGAGTAATAATATCGTAACTTAAGTTGTAAGCTACTATTTACAAATATATTACAAGTTATTAAAGTTACAATAATTATAAACTAACTTCCCTTGTACGTACCTACAAAATACATCCGTTGCTACTATTTATAATTCTCACTTGCAGCCCAGATAATAAATATATATTTTTAACTATATTTAACCCGTCTAATCACAGGAGACCCAAGTTGTCCCAAAACATCATATGCCGTTATAATAACAGGAGACCCAGATTGTCCCAGAGCGACCGTGCATTATTAAAAGTTAGATATCTCTCTTCCTATTGTTCAAACGTTTGTAATTTCTTTTATGTTAGAAAGCGAAAGAAATGATGCTTCTTATTGCTATAGTAATATATGAGCTATGTTGGTTAGATATTTTACAAACCCGATCGTAAGTGAGGATTTTATTTTGTGCCAATTTGTGACGTAGCAAACATTTAATTTTAAAATAAAATTGTATGAATGTCATAAAAAGTGAGGTGACAGTTTTATTACAAATTTTCTTAAAAAAATGAATCTTTATTTAAAATTTACAGTTTATTTTATTTTACGTACTTTTTTAAAGAATCCCCAGAAACGTATTTTTAAGCAAATTTACATTTTCAATATCAAAATTTTAATATTTAAAAACAAAAATTTTGATTTCTAATAAACACATCGGAAAGATTATTTTATTCAAATTGTAGAACAATTTTCGTTTTTGCAAAAAAAATAAAAAATAACCAATAAAAAGGAACATTTAAAATGCACGGCAATAACCGGAAATTTTGCGCGCAAATCTTGACAGGCAAAAGTTCATAGATATTATTTTCTCATTATTCGAAGGGGTAAACATATTGAGAATTATATTTACCCGAAAGATGGCAGGGTTCTTGCAAATCTTGTTTTACTTACGAGACAAGTAAAATTATGTGAAACTGTTTGTTTTCTTTTAACATTTTTTTTTTATTTGAGTACCGCATAGTTCCAACTAAACCCAACCATATGTAGCTAATGAGGTCATGGCATCCCCAATTGGGGTATGTTGTATGTTGTTGTTGGGGTATGTTGTTGAAGGTGGTGGAAAGGAGAAGGAGATCGGGAAGAGAAAGGCGTAGAATTACCTACCGGTATATTCAGACCTGGTCACCACGGCTAAAGCCAATTCAAGCAACGTTTCAATTCTGAACCGCGGTCTTTCAACAGGCGGCACTTATAATACGTATCACTTTGAAAAGGATATATTTTATCATTGAAGAAGAAAACAACAATAATCTTAATGAAAATGTGAAAAAGAACAAGACACGGAAAAACAGAAAAAGATTATGTTCGCAACTGGGACTCGAACCCAAAAATTCTCGTCTTTTCGGGACGTGTTTTTACCAATTTCGCCATTTTTCTTCTTCAGTAGTATATTACATTGAAGGGAATAACCTACAAAAGTTATAAAAATAGAGTTTTTCTTTTAAAAAATTGAATATTCATTTCGACTTTTATAAAGTCAATGGTTCCATATAAAAATAAAATCGAATATATTCATCCGTGACGCTATCTGGTTACAAACAAATTCTTATAATGATGTTTTCCAATAAAAAATGGTAGTTGCCTATAATATGGAAAAAAAATTAATTGAAGATAAACTGTCAATTCTAAAATTTGAAATATGAGATTGTCTAACATGACGGTTTGACAGTAGGCAAAATTGGTAAACGCATGTCCCGGAAAAACGAGAGGTTCTGGGTTCGAGTCCCAGTTGCGAGGATTAACTTTTCCTGTTTTTCTGTATATTGTTCTCTATCATATTTTCGTTAAGATTATTATTGTTATCTCATTCGTTAATGATATTGATGGGAATAACCTTAAAAAATTATAAAAAGAGAGTTTTTTTACAAAAAAATGTGTATATTTTAATTTAATAAATTGTGAAATGGCACAAATTAATCGAACAAAATTTACTTGGGCATGCCGGCATTTGAACCCGCGACCTCCGAATGCGTTGCTTAGGATCGTAACACCCCCTCAAATGGCATTAAACTAACATTCTAGATACAAAGTAGGTAATTATAAATACCTACGTATGTATGTCATTATTCGTATTTTTTCACTCGAATAGTTATTGTCTTGCTTTGAGTTTGAGGAAATCAAGACAGGAATAAAACATTGATTATTGGAAAAATATGTTCTCAAAATCTGATTAGCAATTTGGCATCTAGTTATTTGTGTGACGATATGTCGAGATGTTCGGAAATCCGATACCTCACGCGATCTTTACGGGAGTAAATTATTCAGAGAAGCTCTTCTTTAAACATGTTAGTTTATCTCATGGAACAAGTGGTTCTGTGAGAATCATTGATCACTGAAATCATGTTCTCTTGTTGGTATAGAGTTACAGGTTTTTTTGTTGTCTTCTGTGTTCGATGTCTTTTATTTTATTCAGCTGTATATTGTAGATACAAGACACGTATCTGTCTTGTCTACACGCGCTTCTCTCTGTTTTAATTTGTTCTACTCTATATAGGAAGACCAATGATTTGTGATGCTGTGTGTAATATTTTTTAAAGAGAGCATGCATTGATCTTATGTTTTCAATAAACCCTTTGTTTTAGGAGGGAGTAAACACAAACTCTAGCAACCCAGTAAAAAATGTTTCAAAATAAACTCCGCAGAATGTAAAAAAATTGACATAAACTTTCAATATTAAACGCTTAAACTATAATTACCTACTGCGATTAATAGAGTCGTCGGGAGTTTAATTTATTAGCTGGCTACGTCCTTCATCACGACACAAGCAACATTTTTCGCTTACTGTGGTGGTAGTAGGAGATTTTCAAAATATTGTCAGATTTTTTTAACATTAACTCCACACAGGAGGCCCTGAGGAAAACAATTTTCCTCAGGGCCTATGTCATCTGAGATGCTGTGTGGAGGGTCTTTTTGGGGAAAGGAAGGAATGAATATTGGTCTTGAAGAAGGAAGAAACACAGAGACTGACAAATCGTTCCACAGCCGAGCATTTGAACACGAGGACGAGTCGAAGAAGCGACCCGTTCTTATGTGACAAATGTCAACTGTGTACACATTATGTTGGGCACGCGTTTGGCGTATTTCCCGACGATGCACCGGTGCCGAAGGGATCGATGATGCTAGTTCCTCGGAGCATCTTACATTGAAATACCGGTAGAAAAAGGATAGCATTCCCACCCGACGTGACGCCTGTGCTCTAAAGATTGCCATCCGTCTTTTAAGATGGGAGAATCTATCAAATGGACCGCCCGTTTCTGCAGAGTCGAGGGTATTTCTCAGGTATTTTGGAGCTCCATATCAGAGGTGGCCTGGAGATTATTTGTATCCAAACAGATTATTTGTAACCCGAGGATGTTTGCTTTCTTTTTGAAAACGACCTCCACAGCAGAGTGGTAAAGTAACGACCTCCACAGTTTTCAGCCTTGAGATATGTGTTTTAAGCATACGGGTATTGCAATAAAATTCTGTGTTAAGTTTAATTTAATTTTGTTTTGGTATAACAAATACCTTTGGTTTCATGCACGTTACAAAGTATTGGTTCGTTCATTTTATAAATCAGGAAGAATCTACACAATCTCGCAATAATTTATTATAACATCGATAATTATTTAAATTAGTGAGAAGGTAGTTAAGAAATCCACTCCGATAAAATAAATGTCACGTTGCTCGACGGGCGCATGTCCTGACGCGTCTCCCGGCCGCAGTAATCGACACTCCGCCACTGATAGAATCGCTGAGGGCGATTGATGTTGCCCTCGAGAACGAGAACCGCCTTACAAAGCATGTTGATTTGGTAGAATCACAAATAAACAAATCACAAATAAACTCCTCAAAACAATACAGATTTTCCTAAACTTAAGAAAGTTATATAAAATAAAACAAATGAAAACAATATATTTTGCACTTTGTCAATCAATAATAGAATATGGAATAATTGTTTGGGGAGGAGTAACAAACGCAGCAATCGATCATATAGAAATCACGCAGAAAACAATTTTAAAAGTAATACTTAAAAAACATGGACTGACCGATACAGACCAAATATTCAACAATTTTGACGCCAAATATACGTTAAAACACCACTAAACTACATATTTGACCAAAAAATCAAATTTCAACAAACACAAAATATCACTAACAGGCAAACGTACAAAGAAAACATAAAAACTCCGACGGTAAATACAAGCTTTAGACAAAAACACTATAATTATCATGCTATAAAAGCATTCAACAGTCTTACACTTGAAAATAAAATTGAGGAAAACAAAAATAAATTCAGACAAAAAATATTACCGAAATTTCATAACATGAAAGAATAAAACATATATAAAGAATAACACGCAACACCGAAAAACAATATAAAACACACATCACTCACAAACACACTTTTATTCAATATTACTTTAATTTTCACTTTCTTTATTTCTTATTAAATTCTTGTTTTATAAAATGGGGCCTCAGCACGGGTAATTTACCTAGTGAGGCCAACATTACTAGTTTGTACTTAGAAATGTAAAATATTGCATTAAAATAAATAAAGAATATATTGGAATGTATTAATCTCGATGCTTCATTAATGAAAATCAATCTTTATAGTAATGAATTCAGCATATCATAGATGTATTTTTAAGGAAGCCAATTTGTTGACTAAGTCATGCCAGGATTTGAAGTAGAACTCTGAACGTCTAGCACGGACGATCGATAAAACCCTACACTTGTACGACATTGACCAAAGCCGTAATTAGTGGTCTGTTATCAATATTTGCGATTTGTGATCACGGTCAACGATTTGTAACAGAGATTCCGACCGACGATTGATAAATTTGAGTGCGGCCTCCCTAGTATCAGGTATGTTTCGGTTAGCTATTGATAAAGACATTTTTTAATTACGTCGTTAGTTATGCAAAATTACTAGCTTATTTATTGCTTTTAGATGTGAAAGAAGTCGTAAACGCCACCCATAGACTAAAATAATGCATATAAGACGCAATCAATTTGTTCCGTTCGGTCTTTGAGATAAGAAAATGGTTGAATATGAGTAAAGACCTCATTAACTAATTAACTCTCGTTTAGCATCAAAAAGAAGATGTGGACTGCCAATGCAAATTTAGGATAGTATTTTAATTCAACATTGCCTATTTATTTATACTAGCAGTTAAAAACCCGCTCCGCAGGTTTTTGCTGCTAGGCTCTCCAGGCGGCTTTGGTTCGGCTTCGCCCAGCTTAAGTGTGAATGACCAATTTATGAATTCGATAGGATCCGGTTCCAAAAATAGCCGGCTCCTCGGATCCAGTGACAGCTAGTAAAGCTAGACAAAGCAACCGTGACAGACAATGACGTCATGTATAATATATAGACGCGTGGTATTTTTATTTACAACTGCTAGTTACAATAATTATCATATTATAATCAATCTCTCTATGAACGGAAAGATTCACGAAGCTATAAATCCAATAATACTTATACCTGCCAGCGATCTGTCAGTAAGTGGCACCATCCTTTGGCATTATCTATTGGCTACTTGCTTGAATTTGGTTCTATTACAAGAGTAGCTTTTTAACAACCTTCAAGTACGAAGATGGTTTTGCATAAAGCGCGGTGTCAGAGATGTATCCGAAGTCGGATCCTTAATTTTCAACCGTACAGATGTAAGCCTATTAATAACGTTCGATTTCTACGTCGTTGATTGACGTTTGACGATTAGGTATGTGAATTCGTAGACAGGTCGGCCAGTGATGCCAGCGAATATCAATTATTTTATTTTTATTCCCTATCAATATCGGTTTGGCTGTCAACAGTGAAATGGTGCTCGGTATATCGATATAAAATCGTTAGAAGTTACCCATCGATCCGATATTCTAAAGTTATCAATTTCTCTGCGCTTGACCCCCTGGTGATGACAAAAGGTTTTGGGATTTTGCGAAAGACAACATGAACTAAGTGTGGAATTCAACCGACCCATTGGATTTGGCTTTGTAAACTCTGCCCACGTGGCTCAAGTCGTGAGAATAAACGATATGTGCCAGGAGAACAAGAAGTAACAAGAGGGGAAAATAAGATGCTGTGACGCGATGCGAAGTCACAGGAACGGGGAATCTCAGGTTACACCACCAGATATAATCTGCCAAATGAATGGCTTGTGTTAATTTGGCCAATTAGCTTTTTGTTATTGACGAGACCAAAGTAAAATGCATGTACAACATTTTTCATTGTCACTTTTAAATTGATTATTTATTTCAACCTTTGCATGAACTTATTCATACTAAAAACTTACATTCATTAGGTAAGTAAATACAAAAAAATTGTTTTGTTAATATGACAAATTTGCAAATTATTTTTGACGAAAACATAGAAAAACGTAGAACAAAGTTTAGTTGTCACTTTTAAGTTGAATATTTATATCATTATTTGTTCAACGTATAAAATTCCAAAAAAAATATATCGACAAAATCGAAAATTTGAAACAGAAAAATCGGGAAAAGGTACGGTTACATCTAGAAATTAAACCAGACCTTAACCTTTCCAAAGCGATGCTCTACTACTAAGTTAATGGGACCTTATACGCCTCGGTCGTATTTAACTGTATATTTCGACAGAACTACCAACATTGTGTTTATTTTTTAAAGCATATTTTTGTTGGCTGCTATCTTGATGATTGCTTATCCAAAACTCTATCTAGTTAGTTTTTCTTGCGATGAATCTTGCAATTATACATAAAGATAACAGCCAATCAAAACATGCTTTAGGAAAATGAAAATAATATTGACAGTTCTTATCCAAAGTATTAACCAGTTAAATATGACCGAGGGCGATACGGTTCCATTAATCTAGCGGCAGAGCGTCGCCCTGTAAAGTATAAGGTCCTGAGTGCAATTCCTATATGTGACAATATCTTCATCGGATTTTTCTTTTCCAAATTTTTGATTGGAAGTCCCTAACATTGTCCAGTGATTAAATATTACAATTTGAGGTTATCAAAATAATAAATTAGTAAGATTTGCAAAATTTTAAGAAACCCCCGACACAAAAAAGAGCTGATGACCTTGAAACGCCTGAACAGATTTTCATGAATTGTAGCTAAGAACCATCTCTATTACGTCAGCTTTCAATCAAAAAAATCTGTATCTTAATCGGTCCACTCGTTTAGGAGCTACGATGCCACAGACAAACAGACACACAGACACGTCGAACTTATAACACCGCTCCTTGCGTCGGGGTTAAAAATATTAATGTTTGACAAAAATACCAAAGCCGATGATCTGATGATCTCTATCAAACATGCAAGAAATAACAACATTGTTTTAGAATTGCATAACTTGAAAAGGAAGGAAAACACAATGACAGGAAAACACAATGACAAGAAAACACAATAAAGCATAATATGATATATTTTACTCTTGCATATATTTTACTTTACATAGTAAAAACGTTAGACCGAAAACTAACACGTCTGTAGTAAATAAATTCCTTAAAGCGAAATTTAAGTTTTTGTTGGTCGAATATTTATTATTATTTCAATCGGCATGTTCATAATAATTAAAGGTAATAACCTAGCGAATACTGATATTAATAATACACTGACAAACTAGTTCGATAATAATCACTCTACTAAAATACCAAATAAACAAAATTTATGCCACTCTCTATCAATAAATTTAAATCAAAACCAAAATTAAAAATTGTAATACACCAAAGTAAATGTAATGGAACTAATTATAATTAAGCATGTTCTACACTTAAGGGGGTATTTTAGTCTAGAAAAAAAAAAACTTTTTTTTTTCTTCATATTTCCAAAGTTTACATATTCAAAAATATCTCCTTTAAAGGATTTTTCGAAATTAGCATTATTTTAAAAGTTAGAGCCATTTAAATATAGCAGTTTAGACGGAATCTAACCAAAATCTAAACAGAACAAAATTTTAAACCCATTTTTCTTCAAACCACTTTTTTCGGGACGGTTGACATGATATCTCAAGTTCTACTGAACCAATTTACTTGAAATTTGGTGTGAGCCTTCTCTATACATTCTTCTATGGCGGGAACAAGAATTATAACAAAATTTCAATTTTTTCTATTTTAAAAAAATTTGGAAAGTCAAAAAACTGGTACAAAAACGTCTTTTTTATTTCAGACAGCCGCCATTTTGCGAAAAAATTTTTTTTTGAATTTCTCTTAGTTCGGGCCATAGTCACATTATTTGTTTGGATTAAGAATTATTTTTTTTTTTTTTTTTAGATTACTGGGAGGTTTGCAATCGTGTCAACCAGGGCGCGCCATTTTTTTGAGACCCCCCTCTTCAACACCCTGTAACTTTCTGAATTCTTAATTTTTTAGTTTGACTCTTTTTTTAATGAATTCTTCAATGTTTAATAAATATTTAATAAAATAGAAGTTGGTAAAAATATTATTGGTTTTTTTTTGTTGCACCTGAAAAAACACCTACAATTCATGCCTTTAGACTAGAATACCCCCTTAATCCAACTTCTAAAATTAAATATCTTCGTGTTTATTTTTATTTTATTTATTTTTTATTTCTTTTTATTGAGGAAACAAACAGTCATACAGAAAAATGATTATAACAATAAAATTCATATGTTGTAGACCAATTAAGTTCCATTATATAAAAAAAAATATTGGTTTAGTATTTTTATCTACTCAACTTATTAAATGACTAAGAAAAAAAAATATAAACAAAATAAAGAAAAATATAAAAAAGAAGAACATAAAATATAATAAAGAAAAACCTAAAACTATTAACAAACATGGTTATACTATTTACTATGGTTGATAATAATATAATTTTCACAAAAAAGAGAAAAAAAAAGTATTTTAAGTTATTAATTTACTAAGCTGCATTTTATATGATTTCAAGTCATGGTTGAAAATGTCTATATCTCGTAGGGCATTGTAAGTTTCACAGATACGTACTATTACAGAGTTTTGCGCATATTTAGATTTACTGTGTGGTATTCTAAATAAGTCGTTCGATCTGGTGTTTTGTTTGGGGCAACGAAATGCAATATTTTCTAACAGATATGATGAATCAACAAGGCAGTTCCCGATTTTGTGTAATAATAATGCATCAGAGATTTTTCTGCGTTTATATAAAGCGATAGGGTCAAATCGATGATCACTAAAACGATAGGATAGGTGTTTTATAAATTTGTTCTGGATATTTTCAATGCGATGAATATATGTTTGATATTGAGGATTCCAAATTACTGAGGTATATATATAAATATTTTAAATGAAAAAACCCGTATTTGTGAACTTGTCAAAAGAATAAGGAAATGCATTTATATATTTATAGAATGATTCTAAGACTAGAAAACCTAAAAAGAGTGTACTATGCAATCGTTCAAGGTATATTACGAGTACAATACGGTGGGTTATGAGGAGGAACAAATGATGTTAGTTTAAATCCTCTCAAAATAGTTCAAATCATCATTTAGGTTATCCTGAAAAACTATCTACATTTTCTATTGAAAAAATCTTCAATGTTCTTACCAACAATTGACAAAATGTACAAAAATACTCAATACTACAAATTTTCAAAGAAATGCAGCTACATAATTAACATTTCAATATATCAGAATAATATTAAAATCCCAAAATTTAATACCAAACACATTCAAAATACGTATCTCTATCTAGATATTACTTATATCATCAACCTCCTGTTTAATCTAAAAATTATTCATGAATTCCAACTTAAATTGAAAAATTACCTGATTTTTTTTTTATGAACAATTTTTTTGGTAAAATTGGTATAATTTTATAATACAAGCTTTTCATAAAAAACTTTTGAAAAAGTAGAGAATAATACAATTTACAGATTAACCAAAAAAATCCCACATAGGCAACGCCAGTTCGTGGGTACATGTACTTGAGTGTTTTAAACTCAGTTAAAATTTTACTCATAAACATATGTTATCTTTATAGAAGATTAAAAAATAAAATTAAATACATAAAAAAATAAATTCAGTGCTTACTGAAATACAATTCAAAGGACATAAGAGTTACCGTAAGAGTTCATTTCTTTTATCATTATTTCTTTTAAATCTTGATATCTATTATTGATAAATTTTTAGTTTTTCTTTTCCTTTTGTTACCTATTATCGAAATATTTTATTATTTATTTACTTGCATGATTTCTTATAATTGATCATGAATCCCACCAAACACAAAAGCCTTGTCTTTTTATGACGAGGAAAGGCTTTTTTTATATTCCTATATAACATATAAAAAATGTTTGCTTATTATGAAAAACATACAAATATTAAATAAATATTAAATAGAAAAAATAATTTTAACATGTTGTCCTGTAAATCTACTGTCTAGTACACAGTTATTTCAAATCCCTAAATCTCTAAATGACAAGAAGAATAAATGAAGAAGAAAGCTCTAAAATCTTTGGAATGTTACGAGGATGTAAAAGTTTAATGATAGCCAACAAACATTTGGGAATCTTTCGTTGTTACGAATATGATGTACCTAAGTGATATAATAAAATTAAATGAGGTGTAAAACCGTATAAAATAAAATTTTCACAAATATGTATCCTATTAATATACCAAATTAAGCCCAAGTTGAATATAAAAGGCGCACATGAAACTAAATTCGGTTATTTCTTTACAACCTTCGTCTCATCGAACGCTTATAATACGGGGTGCGAAGTTATGCGAAAGACGTGTTTTGTGATTTTATTTTAATCTTTAAGAATGATACTTAACCGAACACGCAAATAGAAATGATCTCTTTTATAAGTTTTTACCGTGCGATAAACAAATTATTACACAAAAAAAAAAATTGTTTAGCAATCTCTAAAAAATTCAATTAAAAATTACGTAAAAAAAACGCGTGTTTCTTCTGTTTTCTTGCACATTGCATATGCTCATCATATTTTTCAGTTTTTTTAATAATTAAAATTATCACAGAATAACTTTTAATTATTTTTATTCCTGTACATCTTTGATTGTATAAAAATAACACTAAAATGAGTCAATTTCACCTTGTTATACTGCTGTGGCAAGTATAACAAGGTGAAATTACAGTGATTACCATGGGAATCATACTCCAGAACCATCTAAAGAACCTGTAATAGGCATTTTCAGACTGACGTTGCACAATGGACAATACATAGAATTCATCCAAAAATTTACAGTTTTAAAGGTAGAACTAAAGCTCTGTTGTCGTAACAAATGTCGGGATCATCTCGAGGTCTAAACAAACTGCCAAAAGGGCAGGAGTAACTCCACGCAGTGTTATGCCGCGTCGTCTAGCACCAGATCAATCTCAAATTCGACATAAACCGAATCAAATCGAATCAAGTGTTTTGTTTCTATATCAGACGCCGGAACCAACTCGGAAGAAAGAGTATGTCGGAAGACCAAACGATAACAGATACAAATCGACAAGGAAAGTGAACTAATTTGATGCCTTCACTTAACTTTCCTACCCCAAAACTGATGTTTTGAAAAATAAGAAAAAAATAACTACGTATCGGAAATGTATTTTTGGTTTGCCGTTAAAACTACAAGTTCGTGTAGAGGGTGTTTTTGATGTCATATTAGCGAATGTTAGTAAGGTCCAGATGATAACAATCTTTGCAGGCATATTAGTGTAACGAACGTCACACGTCGTAGCCAAAATCGGAAGGTTAGATCGTTCTTAAAGTCAATAAATTTAAAATAAAATGTATTCATTTTTAGTACAATGATAAAAACCATACAAATAATTTTTATTCTTCCACAAATTTTTAACAGTATTCCTCCATTCTTTAAATGTCCTATTGAACGGTTCATTTCCATAAATAAATAAAAATTTAAAAAATCACAATCATGTGGTTCGGTGGATTTCCTTTAATATTTTAAATGCCTAAGAATTGAATGTCTTTATGGAAGCCCTGTATATTAATAACTGAATGCTAAAGAATAAATAACTTTCAGGTTCTTAAATAATTTATTTTAAGCGTTTCATAAAAGCTATCGTTTAATTCATTTGTGTAACGATTTTTCGGAAAGATAATAAATAGGCCCTTAGAGTGCATGTTCCGTAAAATAGCACTTAAAATCAAACATTTATATTTTCATTAAATTGTGTTTTTATGAGAAGTAATCATGGACAAAACGACAGTGAAATCGTTCCCTAATAATATACATAAAAAGTGCATACTTCAAAGCTGTAGGAGCTTGCGATTGTAGTCATTCCAAATGTACGTTGAATGATGATATTTTGGTTGATAAATAAAAGAAAAGTAGTTATATAAAACAAATTAAAAATATATTTAACCATTTATTACAAAAAGCTTCAGTAAAAAATGTATAGTAAGATAATATGTTTTAATTCGAAGGCGAGCGATGGGACATAGGCATCAATCATATGAATCAATTATCTTATTTTTTTTTTAATATTATTCCAATTACATTACGATTTACTTGCCATATCAGCATTTAGTCAGGTGACTCTTCAAAAATAGTTTTAATGCATTTTGAGAACAGTTACTTACATTTAAATGGTTTGCAAGTTCATTTAACAGTACCACTTCCCTCGTCATGCTAACTTTTTCAGGATGTTGGAAGGACGTCTGTGAACAGGTCGTGGTATAGACACAGTGAACGCAATATAGGAAAAAAATAATTTGAATTAATAAAATCGACTCATCAATTTATTTTCTTGTGGCAGGTAGATATCCAATATTAATTGACAAAAAGGTTAAAAACCCCAGCTTTTTAACATATACCCTCTTGATCGGTTATCAAAGAGTCGTGTTTTCGATTTTTTTGAGCAATGGAAATTATGGCATTTTCTTTTGAAGGAGATGAAAAAAAATGGAAGAAAAAAATTGAAATGGGATTGGAATGATGATTAATTGGAAAATGCTTGCTTTACAGGCCTAGTTATAATACTGAGGTAAAGGCAATCCAAAGGGTAATATGACTTCATACTTTGTATAGGTGACTAGCGAGCGCTAGTCGACAACAAGCTACTTTGGAACCGGTTCCTACGCCTTTGCCTGTCTCGACTACTTTCTACCGCTGACTAGGGATAACTAGATGACAGTGGTTTCGAGGAACAGGTTTATTGGAACCAGTTCCATACCGGATTACGGAGACAAGTGAAATCTACAACTATTCTAAAGTGTACTGTAATGCCAGCTCAAAGTGGAGTGGAGCTGGCAACACGGTATTGCTTCCAAGTACATAAGCACACATTTCACCACTAACAAGCACACAATTACACATCTGCCCTGATGATGGAAACTGTAACTCTGTCCGAAACGTTGGCTAAAGAAGGAGGTAGCGCAACACAACATAACACCCCAAAAACAAATAAAATAATTAAATAAACGAAAATACTTTTGGCCGTGAAAATCTAAAAAACTTATCCAAACTGATAAAGTTTTGATTCCAAATAGTGTTCACAGGGTAATTCTAGATTTTTTGTTTCACAGATTTTCTTAGTTATTTTGAAATACGTTTAGTTCTATAAGAGCAAACTACATTGATCCTTACTGTCTAAAGGCAAAAAATGGGGAAAGGAATAAGACGAATGGACAGCACTTAAATACAACACTCAATTGCTCTCCATAAAAACAAATTACTCATTATATTATTATTTCCGACGTTAGGTGCAATCTAATGCATCTCGCGATTTTTTTTTCTTACTAAAAGACCCTTGAGTAATATAATTTAAATACTTTACAGAAGCAATATTTCGAAGTCGGCGTTTTGGCTAAGTATTCGCGTGGCCTAATTGGCTGCATTCACGCGATCTGTCGGAGGTTAGGCTCCATCACTTATGTTATAGAGATGCTGGTGGGAAGGAGGATGGGGACAGAATTGACCTGGTGCGTCTCTTTAGGGACATTACACCCGAACTAATATTAACCAAGGTGGCCATATTTGATGGCGAATGCTGGGGACTGGTGATTGTTTTATTTGCTTTATGACAAGATAGTTTGGCTTGTTTATGATTATGTGACCGCGTGAAAAAATATGTAATTATAATACTGGTTTTTTTTTTGCAAGAAGTCGACAGGGCTTGACATACCTAACATGGGAATTAGGGTTGATAGTTAAGTGGTAAAGGACGATGAAGGAAGCATTAGTATGGTAAATAGGGAGTAAAAATTTTCATTAATATGAAGTAATGTGATAAAGGATGAATAATAAAAACTTTAATTTTCTCTCTTGACATTTTTTGAGGTGAGTGTAATAATGATCAATAATATAACCCTTGAAATTTATTTCTTTATCCAAATAGTCAGAAATATTTTTTACTATATAAAAATTAGCTCTTCAGCTTAATAGATCCTCATTTTAATTTGGGAGGCGGAAATGATTACCGCCGCCCCGAGAACCATTTATTGGATAACCAACATCTCTGCCATAGGTCATCCCAAGAGGTTCGCTCCGTTTGGTGACTTAGCAGGGATGCTCGGGTTCATCGAGCAAGGTTTGTCCGGATCTTGGCAGCGGATGTATCTGCCCGCCAACTGCGTGGTTGGCCAGATCGGGAGAGAATTGTAGAGGGAGTCATTTTAATCTCTCCAGCTGGCACACCACCTCACCGCAGTGGGAAGGATGGATTCATATGTCCTGGACATACTGACCGGCAGATTCCTACCCATTCCTAACACCTTTTCCCTTCCCAAAACTTCATTCTCTTGCTTCTCTAAAAAGGCCCTCCACACAGCATCTCCAAAGATGACATAGGCCCTGAGGGGAATTATTTTCTTCAAGGCCTCCTGTGCGAAGCTAATGTAAAAAAAGGCTCCACAAGAATAAAAATCCCTCAGGGTCTATGTCATATTTGGAGATGCTGTGTGGAGGGTCTTTTTAGGGAAGCAAGAGAATGAAGTTTTGGGAAGGGAAAAGGTATGAGGGGTGGATAAAAATCTGGAGGTTAATGTGTCCAAGAGTGACGGACGCATGAACCCGTCCCTCTCACCACGGTGCATGGCGATGGGTCGAGAGAGTCTGGCTGGAGAGGTGACTCCCTCAACCATCTCTCCCAATCCAGCCCATAGTAGATGGACTCAAAAAAAACCTCACCCTCACCAAATGTAGCAAGTAGTCACTTGGGGTGACCTATAGAAGAGTTGTTGATTTCCAATTAATGGTTCTCGGAGTGGCAGTACCCACCTCTCAAATTTAAACATCTTTGAACGCACAGTATTTTAGGTCACCTCCTTTGAAAAGTCATTAAAAGTGATGAAAAGATCATTATATAATCAATAAATTTTATTTGATTAATTTGTGTTATTTCACAATTTATTCATTTAAAATAATATATGATATATTTGCGGCACGTTCCAGAGTGGAAGATACTAATAGTATCGCCCTGGTGTAAGACCACCATTCAGAATTGAAACGTTGCTTGAAATGGCTTTAGCCGTGTTTAGTGACCAGATCTGAATAGCCAGGTACTTCCCCACCTACCTCTTCCCTATCTCCTTCCCCCCCCACTACCTTCAGCCTCACAACATACCCCAATTGGGGATGCCATAGTCTCACTGGCTCCAGACGGGAGCAGTTGGGACTCTTGTGCGGTATTTCATGTAAAAAAAAAAAAAAAATACAAAATTGGTTAAATAGGTTAGGTTATGAGCTATTTTTAAATTTTTGTTTTCTTATTTTTTAATGACTTTTTAAAGGAGTGTTGAAGTTGTTTGATTCTGCGTTGTCATGGAACCGTATTTTTTTATCTATAGTTCACAAAACGTCCGTAAAAGTCGCACATTCAAGCAATAAAAACATACTTAATTAGTAGGAGCTAATTGAACATGTCCTTATCATAACGACCGTATAACATATTATTATCCTTCCACACTTCGAACATAATACTCACTGACAGTGGTGTTTAACAACTCTCCTTAATTTAGAATCGTTTCCAATCTGAATTCACGCTCCGTTTATTAAAAAAATCTCGCACTGAGATGCTATATAGCTGTCATAAAGACTGATCAAAATTACACAGGATCTTCGTTAGCGGCTCCTTAAGACTCTGCTAAGGCTGTATTAAGGTTCCGTTCGTGCCTGCTATCATTACCATCCCAGCTCAGGATGGCATCAATCTAATATACCTTACTTATCGGATGTAATCGCTCATACTAAACCTGATGGACTACTCGGAACCAAATCATTTTTGTATCTGATGGGAAGGAATTAATGAAAATTGCAATTAAACCTAATTACTAATCCATTATATTTTATAAATTATCATAGTAAAAAACAAAACTAATTCTTTTCTCCAAAATATTTCAGCACGACTGTTGTTTTGCATTGCATTGAAATCACTTTGTACAAAGCTTTCATTTAATTAACATGACGCCACAAAGTGAATCTGCAGTTATTGAAGAAGTGAACATAAATTAACTTAAAACAAATCACTTTGTACAAGGTGATTCATTTTCATTCAATTAAAATGACGCCACAAAGTGAATTTGCAATTATTGAAGAAGTGAACATAAATTGAATGAAAACAAATTGCTTTATACAAAATGATTTGTTTTCATTTAATTAAAATGACGCCACAAAGTGAAATTGCAAAAATTGAAGAAGTGAAGATAAATTAAATGAAAACAAATCACTTTATATAAAGTGATTTGTTTTCATTTAATAAACTGACGCCACAGAGTGAATTTGCGATTACCGAAGAAGTGAAAATAAATTAAACGAAAACAAAGTACTTCGTACAAATTCACTTTGTGGCGTAATTTGAAATGAATTTTAAAAAATAGCTTTGTACAAAATGATGGCAATTTTATACAAAATGATCTATTTTCATTTAATTAAATGACGACACAAGGTTATCAATTATTGTAGAAGTGAAAATATATATCATTTTATAAGATAATCTTTATTCGGATGCTACATGGAATTTCCTGGATGGAAAAAAATCATATAGTATGCTCCCAAAATTATAAAATAAAGCTTCTGGTTCTGTTCCTTTACATGCTACTTAACTCATTATTACTCACTTATTAAGATAGTTTTGCTCTACTTTAAATATGTCATTTATGTTTTTTTTAATTTTTATTATTTTATGTGAATACCTCACAAGAGGTATGTGGCATCTCCAATTGGGATATGTTGTGAGGCTGAAGGTAGTTGGAAGGGGAAGAGGATGAGGAAGAGGAGGGTGCAGAAGTATCTGGCTATTTAAATTTGGTCACCAAACACGGCTAAAACCATTTCAAGCAACGTTTCAATTCTGAATGTTGGTCTTACACCAGGGTGATACTGAGAGTATCTCCCACCCTGGAACGTGCCACAAACATACTATATAGGTAAAATTTTATTTCAAATGAATTAATTGTAACATAAAACAAATTAATCGAATTAAATTTATTCGCGTACGCCGGGATTCGATCCCGCGACCTTTCATGAACATTATTCCTCGACAACGAAAGCCGTCAAAATTTATCGTGTTTTCACTCTACAATTATTTACGCCTAATAAATATACCTATTCGGTTTTTAATATTAGAATGCTCTCTTTATCATTCGTATTAAAATTGTCTCTCTTTTAAGGCATCCCTGCTGTCACCAAACCACTTGGGGTGACCTATGGCAGAGGTTTTGGTTATCTAGTAAATGGTTTCCAGGGTGGCTGTTACTACAGAAGGGCTCGCCTCTCAAATACTGAAGTTGGTAAGTAGATTAAAAAAAAACATTGCTGGGTTTGGATAAAATAGAAAGAAAGTACATTCCATTATGGTTCTACCAGTAATGTCTAGAATTGTAAATTGAAAATTAAGCCATGCTTATATTTATTAAAACAAAAAATAATACGAATAAATGAAAAAATAAAACTTTGTTAAAACCACTTTATATTTTATATACGCCGACCGGTTTCGAAACGACCGTTCCTTCCTCAGGGCAAACATACATATGTATGTTATACAAGGTGGTTTTAACAAAGTTATATTAAACATACATATGTATGTTTGCCCTGATGAAGGAACGGTCGTTCCGAAACCGGTCGGCGTAGATAAAATATAAAGTGGTTTTAACAAAGTTATATTGTTTCATTTATTCGTAAGGATAACCACAAAGTTATAGCTACATTCAAAAGTATAAAAATAATACGATTTTGCGGTCCTTTTAAAGAATGTCGTTGATATGAGGCTCGTCAGATTAAGAATACCGACTGGCTATTTTTTGTTGAGCCATTTTGTAACTTAAAAGGAACTTGATAATTTTACAATATTTTTTACAATCATCCTAGCTGCCTAACTAAAATCAAATTAATCCTTTTAAGGATGATTTATGTTTCAAAAGCTAAGGTTTTATATTTAAAAGAAAAAGTAATTTACTTTTGTCAATTTTTTGTATAAATTTCACAGCGCCAGAACTCACCGTTATACTTAGAAACGTTTGCGGGCATGCGCACAACAACTCAGCAAAGATTCATTTCAATCGGATGAATGTTATAGAAATTAAGAAGGGACCAACGAAGAAATATTAATTTATATATGTATATAGATATAAAACTTAGGCTATGGGGTTGAAACATGACTGAACCCATGCAGTTTCTGATATGATAAAACAGAGTCAGAGCAGAGAACAATTTATTGTTTAATTTTGCAGGAAATTAGAACAGATCTGTCCCAGTTATCGTATCGAAAGGTGACTTTCAAATACCACCGGATTTGGAATCAGCAGACTCGAATTTAAACAACTCTGCTCCAGTCGATGTACACGGTTGACATTTGTCACATGAGAACGGGTCGTTTTTTCGACTCGTTCTTTAGTTCAACAGCTCGGCTATGGAACGATTTGCCGGCATCTGTGTTTCCTCCCACCTACAACATGGGTCTCTTCAAGACCATTGGAGGGGACCCCACCACTTTCCCAACGTCTGTGTGAGGAAACTGATTGTTTAACCTCCATAGCCGCACACGTCAGGACTCTAATTTTTTTGTAAAAAGGAAGCTACATTTATTTTTAAACGAATCTAGACCCTCCAATGTCCCTGCATGCATGATTGTTAGTAAAAGGAAAATGTATGCATACTTACATTTGCAGTAATTCTCTCTTCAAGACCAATATTCATTCCTTCCTCTACTAAAAAAAACCCTCCACACAGCATCCCAGATGACATAGGTCCTGAGGGAAATTATTTTCCTCAGGGCCTCCTGTGTGGAGTTAAAGTTAAGTTCTGAAGGGTTCTGGGATATCATAACCAATGACCGGTTGCGGCCTCTTACTGGCCCACTCTTCAGCGCACGCAACTGCGATGGATTGTCTCCGGGGCGATCGACGCATAACCTAAACTCAAGACCATTAACACCTCTGTTCAATGATCCCGCTGATCTTAACCCCTCAACTCCTAACCATTTTCTTATTGGCGAATACAAAACTGCTATTTCTGAAGAAGATGTTTGAGAAATTCCTTGGAGCCGACTAAATCAATATTAAAAAACAAACTGAACTAATTCAATTGTTTTGGTTAAGTTGAAAAATGACTACTTGGCGGAACTCCAGAAATACAAAGGGAAAGAACAACAACCAGAGAGCTGATCAAAGGGATGATCTGGTCATTCTGAAGGAAGACAACTTGCCACCCATCTTATCAAGCAGACGCTGGGTCTCACTCCTGGAAGCAAAAAGAAGCGACTACGATTCACTTCAATTATTATATATTTCGGTCCTACATTACCAGTACATTTATATTTTTTGTTAATTTTCCCTTTGAATTGTTTTTATCCCAGACAGTATTATTGCATCACGTTATTGTTGACAGTAAATTTGTTAATAATTCAACCTTATGATTTGAAGTTTATCGAAATTTTGAGTAATTATTTTTCTTCAATTTCTTACTTCTTAGTTTTAGTTAAAATTTATTTTTTGTTTAATGCTTGCACAGTTAGGTCTTTACTTTTTGGTTATTAATTTTTAAAATAGTTTTTTTGGGGTTGTTCAAAAATTAGTTTCGTTTAAAACTAGTGCCCTCTGTGGTGCAAAACTTAGCTTCTGGGTTTGTACTGAACCGTTACAGTTTCTGATATGAAAAAGCAGATACGAAACTAGAAGTATTTATGATATAGAAGAGTTCTACTAAAGGCTCAACTGAAAATACAGTTTATTTTTATGCATTGCCAAATATCATTTCAAATATCTTTTTAATAAATACAATGGACTCCTCTAAAACTTCTTTCTTATATTTTAGACGTGGAGCAGAGAGATACCTTATTTTGATCAGGAGGAACCGGATACTTTTTTTGGGTAGAAAGTCATCATACTGTTCATCGTTCTGATGTAAATAAACGCTGACAAATTTTTAACTACGGAGTTTCACTGAAGTGACCTAAAAACTTAACTGCTACTAAATCGAAAATTTTGCTAGGCCTCCGCCATTTCAATTGGAAAAAGTCTCACTGCCTCCAGACGGTTGAGATCAGTCGAGACTTAGGTGCAGTACTTAATAAAAGATAAAATTAAAAAAAAAACACAATACCCTTTGACAACTCTGGTTCTTACTTTAAGTACGTCAAATAACTGTTTCACGACATTAAATCCCTTTGAAATCCCTCTGGAATTCACCGCAATGCCACGAAATCCCTTGATAACCTGTACTCATTCCGGTGGTCACGTCTTGTCACGCCAAAGGGAGTGCTACTTTAATTAACGAATATAGTAATGTTATTCATATCGCGTAATAAGAGATATCATGCGGATTTCGAAGGTTCTTATTAATTAAGTTGTCGTGATATGAGTCCATATTTTGGCATCTCATATCTCGCGTCTCGAAAAGTTTCTCATTTAAATAAAATTCACGTAACGGTGTTAATGATTTTTAAATAAATTTTAATGAATAAAGTTTTAATGATTCTTATAATAAGTAAATTAACGCTATTGAAGAAAAAATATAAATCAATGTGGTACCTAATCCATTTCATCTTAAGATAAAAATTTATTTCATCAAAAGTATATTACTATCATTTTTTGTCGTTCCTGCTATAAATTTCTTTGTGAAATTGAATTTTCAACTTCAATTTTAAATATGCAAATAGATTGGAAAATTATGACTTTTTTTAATTCGCTCTTCAGGCAAATAGATCAACAGTGTGTGAAAAGATGGCTTTGAATTTTCAAGGCAGTCGTAAACAAATTTTGCACAACTTTTACATATTTTTAATTGACATAAAAATGATTGTTTAACAATTGTGTAAAATTGAAATCCACACTTTTTTGCATTAATCGAGAGAGACTAGCTGGAGAGGTCAAAAGGACTCCCGGCCCTCCTGGGATCCTGTTCGCCACGTAGCTGATGGATAGGCGCATCCGCCTTCAAGACCTGAACGCACCTCATCCGATGCACCTGGGCACCCTCAAAAGTCACCAAAGGTAGCAAACCATTTGGGATGACCTATAGCATTGACAGAGGTGTTGGTGCATTTTTTTTTTAATTTCATTTTCACATTCTGTTCTACATTTATTCTTTACTTTTTTTTACTAACTTCTATTCTGAAAACTTTATCACTACAATTTTTTCTTGTATTCTCATTTTAGATACCTGTTTTATTTTTTTTATTCATAGTTTTTGAATATTTAGATTTTTATTAATTTTCTTCCATTTGCTCTTAAAAATATTGTAACACGTTCGATAAAGAAAAAATGTAATTCTTCTTAAGATTAAAAAAGAAAAAACAATAATTAAAAACATTTAATTTATCTGCTTTAGTCGTTATCCGCAAAAAAGTATGTTTATTCCAAATAAAAGTACTAATTAAGTCCTCTCTCAATAATTTTAATCTAAGACGATCAATAACAACTTCATTCCCGATCCGTCAAAGGGATCCGGTGAGCGAAGATCAGCGTCGGAAGCTGCCAAAGCAGAGATTAGCTCGAGCTGAAGAGGAAGCCGATGACACCAACCGATTCCAGCCTCCGACACGGGAATACAAATCATATTAACAAGGTTAACCTACCGTACGAGCTATCAGCTAATTAAAAGCTTTGAGATTATGGCAAAGCTCGCGTGACAAGCTTTCTTGCGGGGAGCTTTGGTGACGCTCGTTCCAACCCTCGTATAGTGTAATGTATGCTTGCATTTTTCACTGACCAAAGGATTCACAGAACACGCACGCATGTACTTAACAGAATTTAATAAAATTAATCATATTTTATATCTTACTGACCTGTATACGGTGACCGGACAACTCAGAATTCAACTCGTCACCTCCTTTTAAAAGTCATTAAAAGTGATGGAAAGAAATAATTTTTAATTTAATGAGTAAAACCTAAAATTGGAATATTTTTTTAATAAAATGAAGATAAAATTAGCGAAACTCAATCCTAAATTTGAAAAAAAAAGATACGGTCACCTCTAGACTCGAACCCAGGACCTACGCCCTGCCGGGGCGGAGCTCTACCAACTGAGTTAATGTGTCCCTGTCTGATTTATTTGACAGTTTATATATATTTGATTGTATATCATACTTCGACTAAGAACGACCAACACGAATCGGATAAGAACACATTAACTCGGTTGGTAGAGCTTCACCCCGGCAAGGCGAAGGTCCTGGGTTCGAGTCCTAGTTGTGATCGTATCTCTTTCTGATTTTTCTGTTTCCAGATTTTCGATTGAGTTTCGCTAATATTGTCTTCATTTAATTAAAAAAATATTACAATTTGAGTTTTAATCATTAAGTTAAAAATATAAATTAAAAAATGGTTGAAAAGTTTACGTTAGCTTTAAAGAATTTTCAAAGAGGTGTTGAGTTGGGTCAATTCTGAGTTGTTATGGAACAAGAGTACACATTTTTTTAAAATACTTTTTTTATTAAATTTATTTAAATACGATGCACAAAATTAGTTTGCGGTTGAGTTAAAAATTAATTATCCACAAATAATTATTTGAAAACGAAATTTTATTTAACTATACAAACTAATAACTATTAAAATACAAAAACGCTTATGTGCTCTAACGTGCACCGCATGTGAAGTTTACGGTCCAGACTTCGCCAATCGAAGAATACAATCATCACTGCCATGATTGCATGAATGTAGTCCCCCCTGATGGCCCTCTGGAGACGGGAGACAGTCAAATATCCTCCATAAACGGCTGCTTGCATTCATTTTTGTGTTATTTTCATTTATCATATACGCTTATTCGTTTTTATTTTATGTATGTATATATTGTTATAAATAAAACACTGAACATTCCGAAAACATACACCACACACGGACAAAGACACTTTCTATATTACGCAACCAAACTTTTTAATTGTATGCCCATTACTCTGAAACAATTACTAACTACAAATGCATCTACAAACATTCACAAAAAAAATATTACGGCCTGGATAAAAAATCAAGATATTCACTTTATTCAAAAAATCATAAATCCTAACCAAACATAACCAAACTACAAAAAGTAAAAGAAAACAATTAAAGTCTTTCATGAATTTTCCTACTATATACACACTTACATTAATAAATATGTGTATGTGTGTGTAACTGTATATGTATGTATGTCTATAAATATAAACATGTGCATATATGTGTATATATGGATTTGTATTTTATACATATTTTTTCACTCTAAATAATCAGTGTATGCGATAATAAAATGTATAAAAAAAAATAATAATTAAATAACTAATTTTCTACAACAACACATAAATACTTGTCACACATAATCATAAGCACGTCAACACCTCAGCACAGGTTCTCCTAGTGAGGTGTTCACGAAACATACAATATTACCCACACACAGTTTTACCTTCTTAAACCTACCTTACACAACATAATACAAAAAAAAAAAATCTTTTTGCTTACTGCTACTGAAAATTAACGTTTTGTACTCCTATGTAAACCTCTGTAATCAATTGTAAAATTGTGTATTCAAGAATAGACATAAATAAAAAAATAAAAATAAATAAAAAATTGTTATTTTGTAGGTACGTTTTTCGTATTATTATCTAATTTATTTTAGTTTTTTCACAATATTGAATGTATTGCAATATACTCCCCCTGCATACATTCCAGAATGAACTATTTTTATTATTGTTATTACTATCATAAATAGTAATTGTTTTAAGACATCGTAAGTTACTACCTATCTTCATAATCCATCAGATATTGGTTCAGAAAGGAGATACATATCGAAAGAATGCTAAAAAGTATGCACGTCACAAACTGTCAAGGAACCACTTGAATTCTTTTCAATCTAGATTTCGTCATAACATTGTATTGCCCAATCGGCTTCCGACAAAGGAAACTAACTCCGCTCTCCCATAAAGGAAACGACACAAGGAATTTAAGTAGAAGAGCTCCGTAGATCTAAGAAGGCATAGCATATTGTATATTGATTCCCAAATATCCATTACTCATCTCAATTGTTCATTATTGTTGAACTACCCAACACTTAACTTGCCTAGTAATAATAATGCTGATTCGTATCAGTCAAAGTGGCCTAAACAAATCCACTACCGTATCAAATTACGCGCGATCAGTTGATTACTGTGTTGTTGATTAAACCGATACGAACGTCGTTCCGTCTTCATGTAATTATTATTATTGGATATAAGATTTCCTATGAATGTAATCAATTATTCTTTCGTATTTTTTTATTAATACCGAAGTAAATGTAAATTGATTTTAATATATTTTGTTATTTATACTTCTTGTAAATCAACGTAATGTAGCTACTATCGAATATGACAACAAAATTCAATTTGGGAGGCGGGTTTTGGTACAGCCGCCACGAGAACCAATTATTGGATAACTCACACCTCTGCCAAAGATCACCTTATGCTATGTTTGGTGACTTGGTGAGCACGGTTCCCCGGATTTATGGGTGAGGTTTGTCTAGGTCTTGGCGGCGAATGCATTTGCCCACCTATTGCGTGGCGGGCCGGATCGGGAGATACTGATTGTGGGAGACATTTTGTCCTCTCCAGGCGGACTCTCTCAACCTATCGCCTTGCATCACAGTGGGAGTGATGGATTCATATGTGAGTTGTTCCGAAGAACGATCACATTAGCCTGAGGGGTTAATATTCTCCTGATGAAGGAAAGATTCTTCTGAAAGCGAATAAAATTAAAGTAGTATTACAAATTAATGTGTTTTGTTATTATTGTGAAACTAAAATTATTACTTTTGACGGCCGCCATGGTCGTCGGGTAAGACTCTCGACTCGCAATCCGAAGGTCACGGATTCGAATCCAACGTGTGCAAATAAATTTAACTGAGTTGTTTGTGTTATTTCACAATTACTTAATTAAAAATAATATTAACTGTATTTGCGGCACGTTGCAGAGCGGAAGTAAAAACACCAAATTTGAAATTTAGCTTGAAATGGCTTTAACCGTGTTTGGTGATCAGATCTGAATGGCCAGGAACTTCCTTACCTTCCTCTTCCTCATCTCCTTCCCCTCCACCCTATCTTCAGTCTCACAACATACCCAAATTTGGGATGCAGTAGTCTCTCAGGCTCCAAAGGGGAGCAGTTGGGACTCTTGTGCGATATTCAGATACTATACACACATATTTATATTAAAATATTATTTTACGATAGCTTTTTCCACGTCGTGTAACAAATTTTGTTGAGAGTTTTAAGAATATGTTTTAAAAATGAATGATTTTCAGTAACGCTGTGATACTACTTTTCTCGTCTCGTAATAGCATATATTAAGAAGGCATCCCTTAACCACTCGAACCCAAAAGCTTGTTTTCACGTTAATATAACATTACCAGACATATTTATGACGTACGAGGCGTACCTGACTTATTTAAGTTCCGATAAAGTGCTAATTAAGACGCATTTTACCGTACAGCGGATAATTGAGAAATAATATTTGTGGACGTAATTTTATTTTTGCACTGTATTTACGACAATATTCTGTTTAGTATCGACACTAAATAAAATATTAAATCAGTAATAAAATCTGATAAATGACTTAATGAGTTAAAAAATATTTTCCGCAAAGGTCCAATGCAGTTTACTGCACCATTAAAATTGAATGGAAGAATCCAAATTTAAAATTTCTGGAATCAGAACAGAAATTAAAGTGCCGCTGACAAAATGCTATAAAAATCATCGCATTATTACTTTATGGTAGTATAAAAACTACATAATAATAACAACCCATGATCACCACGATGATTTTGATGGTTAAAACTTCTTCGAAAACATCATAATATAAACAATTTAATCAAACTTCTAAAATTTGTCAACTGTGAATTTACTGTTAAAAATAATTTTTTCAACAAAATATTCAGTAAAAACCACCAATTTTTAAAACAAATTATTCTTGTTTACGTTCTGATGAAAAGATAACGAATAAACAGTACAATAGAAAACGCAATAAAATATTCAAATTTAGAAAAAGGAACACGCTATTTGAAATTTGAATTTGGAATAAACATATAAATATGTAGGAAGCGCCAACAGTTTGGCGCCCTGTGGAGGAAATAGAAACTACCCGTGGTGTGACTCCCGCAGATCTATGAATATTTGAACAATATTTAATATCGATCCTTTTTTTCAGTTATAAGGATATTAAAAAAAATTCTGATTAATCTATCCAATTACGTTTGGTCAAAAATTCAACTTGTCCAGAAATATAGGTCAAATAAAAAAGCGATAAAAATTTCACTGTGGATAATTGTGACAATGTACCCATGTGACGAGACATCATTAAATTGTAACTGACGACTATTTTAGGTGTTGTAATAAAAAGTTGAAGCTTCGTTAGTGCGTAGGGTAAGTTTTTGTCACATCTCAAAATTTCTTTACCTTATGTAATGGGTCTCATTATTTGTAAGCAGGTATACGTAATTCGTATTACAACCAGCCGAATAAGGTATACCTACGAAAATGATGTATGTACCCTTTGGATGATGGCAAATACAAGTTTTTTTGTATCCAACTTTTCCATATTAATACAAGTAAGCCTTGGTGTCAAATATCAAATCATTAATTTTAAAAAAATATTACTCTTTATAGAGATTAATAATTATAAGAACAAAATTTAGGCTTACTAAATTTGTCAAAGAATTTATATTTAAAAATGCATAAATCAGTTATTTTAAAATCATGTAGGATTACGAAAGATTTTTTTAAATATTTATATTGAGGGATCAGTAGGATTTATCGGTCCAGTTCTAGAAGTTCTACCGAGCCGAACCCTCTGATATTAAAATATCTGGAGTCAGTGAATTATTTTCCCATTTGGTCTCTGGTAGGTTGACATGTTGTTCTTGTATTGTTTTGTATTTATTAAACTTATATAATGCACTTGCATAGGCTGGATTGATTAGATGATCATTTGTGGAAAAGTGTGTGGAAGGGTTTAGTTTTTCCTCTGGGGAATTTAATGTTGAAACCCACTGAATTATTGCTTTATTAACTTTCGTACCAATTTCCTGGCAGTACAGTAAAAAGACAACAAGATTTCATAATTTGTGACATATACTCCGATGTTGTTGAAATAATTAGTTCATCAATATTGCAACTTAAGCTTATTGACATTTTTTTCATCGAGTAGAGCTGATTTGTTTGGTGAAACTGTTAAACTGTGGATGTGTAAAATTAGCGGTGTTTCGATGTCTAAAGGTGTGAATTGTATTGCTACTTTTATATTACTTCCTACTGTGTGCTTATAAAATATTTTTTTTTTATTTAATTAAATGAATACAATATAATCGATACCTAATCGAAATTCTGAAAACAGAAAAATCAGAAAAAGATATTGGCACCTCTGGGACTCGAACCCAGGACGTCTCGCTTTCCAGGCAAACGCGCTACCACTGCGCCAAGGTGTCGATATCCAATTCGGTCATTAACGGGCGTAAAAAAAAAGTTATTCTAATTTAACAAAAGATAATTCACTTATTTGCCAATTGATTTTCGAAGTCTAAGAAACAAAAAAATAACTACTAACAGAAGAAAAAAATATGAGTTCAATCTACGAGTAGTGAGTGATTAGATAGGTAACTAGTTAAGTGTAAAATCTAACAATTTGTTCTAACACACAATTTATTCTCGTTTATCGTGTGATAAAAATAGATTAAAATTCTAAGCCGAAAGTTCTATATCATCTCGTCACTGGTCCAATACGATACACAAATACGGTTGATTATTGAACTTATATAACTGTCTGGACGCAGCAAAATGATGATATCGGGAACTAAAAGAACTATCGCTGTAATTAATTTTACAGGTAATTTAAATTATTTGAAAGGACTACCGGAGCAATGCGGATACATCACGCCATATGGATATTAGTTTCATATACCGACGTATGTCTTGATAATTAGCAGGCAATTGACTGATCTAATGTGTTGAAATAAATAATTCATTGCCATCTTGATACAAAATTATATCTTTCATTAATGTTAATATTTCTATTTTCAATACTGACAATTGGTAGTTGAATTGCATTTTAGTAAAACTACATGAAACTTATTTCCACTTAATTTATTGTGACATTGGGTGAATAATAAAGGTGAATTGTCGAATGTAGCGTCATGCCAATAGAAAAAAAAATTCTCGTTTGACAAAGAGAGATATGCTAAAGTTCTCCATACCTGCAGTAAAGGATATAAATTAGATAGGCTAGAAGCATTAGAAATAACTCCTATTCCTAAGAAGGGTGACCGCACCAAAGACTGCTTCCTAAGAAGGGTGAACGGCCAACTACCACCCCATTGCGATCATATCAGTTCTGTCTAAGATGATGGAACGTGTGATCAACGACAAATTGACCGTATACCTCGGAAAAAACAAAATTTAAAGAACGTCAAAACGGATTCCGGCGGAACCGCTCGTGCAGTGATCTTGTCGCGTTTGTGACACATGTTTGGGGGCGGTACCTGGAAAAAATAGACAAACCTTTGTAATATATAAACAACTGGAATCGTACGCAAAATCTTTTTTCTTATAATTATACCACATGTTCCGAAGTAAAATATATATTTTGTTTAAATAGAGTCCATTAAATGTTGCTAAATGTTGCTAAAAAAAATGTTGGGCTAATTATATTAAGGATCAGTTGTGGCTCTATTTTCTATGTGGATCTTGTGCCTCTTACCTCTCTATTTGTATTTTTTGTCATTTGTGTGAGCTTTTATATACTTTTATGATTTTGTATTTTTATTTGTTTTATTTTTGAATCTTTATAAAGACGTTTGCGTATGTATTCCTTGTCGTATTTGATTTTTTAATTTTATGTAGGTACCTATTTGTACATTAACTGAGTTTTTATAACTTGATTGTTCTTACGTAAGTGAGAACATCTGTAAAAACATCGCATAAAAAATAAATAATAGATTCCCTCTCTGCATCAATATGAATTTTTTTTAGGCAAAATATATATGTTTTTAAATTTAAAAAAAAAAACACATTTTAGGTAATTCTTGTAATTTTTGGTATGCTTAAAAACATCTAGTTGTTACCAATTCTCGCTTTCTTTTTTCATCATATTCGAAGCGTGTTGAAAAAATATGATTTAGATTCAACAAATGAAATTAAAGGAATTTGTTCGGTGTGTTTTACCACAAGTTGTTTGATTTATTCAACGGGTGTAGTGTTATAATGACTTTTGATTCAAAACAAAGATTTCTACCGCTTTTCCCGTGTCTGTTAAGTTATGGTTATTATGTAACAAATTTATTAGCTAATACGTATTATTTAAACACATATTAACTGTATTTGAAATTTAAATACATTAAATCATCATTGAATATATTAATTTGTAAAGGGTTGTTTTTGTTACGACCATAAAAAAAAATCTAAATATTTTAAATATTCAAGTCAGTCTGCAGTGATTGTGGAATATTATAGAGAAAATGTACCCATAATTTGTTATTATCAATAACCTAAGTTTAATAAGCGCAATTTTTTGGATCAAGATTATGAATTTGTGGTGCATTTTACTATATCAAACAAAATAACCTCAACACGTGTTAAGAAACAATCTGTTAATCGAATTTAATTTTATCCAGAGTCAGTCAATGGTCGGCACGTTGTACGCAAAGAAATATTATGTTATTTATTCAGTTTACTGAAATCGATGAGCTTCAATAGAAACATTGCATTAGTTTACTTCTGGAAACAAAAATTATAAAGTGATACAAAACAACAAAACTGTAAATAAATGGAATTCAGCATTTCTATTCACGATATCAACAAAGGGGGTTCCTCAAGGTCCAGATATTCGCCCATCTTATTTTTTTATTATTTGCGGGGTGGCGTCAAGGGAAACTTGAGAGTAAAGCCATGAAGTAAAAGATGAAAGGGGTGGGGAATATCAAACACGTGAGCGGTCGGTGAAGTTGAAAAGGGTTGAGAAAAGTAGAACGAATAAGATAAATACATTACCTTTGTCCCGGAGATGTCGAAAGCTCTTGAATTGAAGTATTGTATCAATTTCGTACGGTCAGTTTGACTGGGTCCTCGCAAAGAAATGTTATATAGGCGGGGTTATATTTTGAGCTGGTTTACATAATTTGATTTCATGCATGAATCTGAATATCTCAAAGGCTTACGAAACAAATAGAAAAAAATGTATTGTTATATTTCAAAAAAATAAATATTCAATATATCTACTACTGATAAAATGTATCGTTTATGTCTGAATAAATAAATCACGATGATTGAAAACACAGAGTATATTTTAAAACATACTAACTTACATAACATCACGGCGTTTCCCCGCAGGGGTAGGCTGATAGAATGGATCACTGCACAACTCTGTTTTAGCACACAATCCTTGCTTCATTCGCATTCTTACATCGTCTCGTACATTCTATTACTATAAATTCTGACTGAAATATTTGATTCGTTTGATGGGAACATTTCTTTTTATGTTTAATCTATTTCATAAGAAGTTTGATAATTATGAGAGTTTAAAATAAAATAATTGATTTCGAAGATCTACTGCTCACAATTTATTTGGTACCATTATATCTCATTCACAATTTGCAATCTTTACAACCTATTTGAAATGTTTAATATTCATAAAGAAATAATTAAAATGCCTCCTGGGTTTTAAACAGGTTACCGAAATAATTAAGCACTGATTAAAAGTTGATATCAGATAATACGATTTCTTAGGTTACCAACCTGATTTAAGATTCAGATCACAGAGGTTTACGGATTCATTATGGAACTTCTTTAGAAGAGAATCTACCTAAACAAAAACTCTCAACGGTAGGTATCTATTGATTTTTTAAGCTTTGCGTGCTAGATTTTTTTTTTATTTTCACTGGAACAATTTAAAGAACCGATAAGTGTTTAAGCTCTTTTTAAAATTAAAATTTCACCCACAAAAAGTTAATTATTTAAAAAAATATTGTTGGCGGCCTCTTGGGGGTAAGGCTTTCGACTAGTAATCCGGAGGTCACGAGATCGAATCCCGGTGTGGGAAAATAAATTTTATTTTATTAATTTATGTTATTTTACAATAAATGTACTGTAATCTGCGGCATCTTCCCGTGGAAGATACTCTCATTATCACTCTGTTGTATACCACCATTCATGTTTGGTGACCAGATCTGAATAGCCAGGTACTTTCCTAACTTCCTCTTCCCCATCTCCTTACCATCCCTACTTACCCTTCAGCCTGACAACAAACCCCAATTATGGATGCCTTTGTCCCCTGGCTCCAGACGAAATAAGATGGAACTCATGTGATGCATTCACATTAAAAAAAACTGATTCAGCTATTTCTTTAAATAAAATTCCACCGCAAAAAGGTAAATTATTTTTCAATGCATAGGTTTTAAAAACATTAGTTTTAGATCAATAAAATTATTTTCTCATTTTCTAAATAGTTATCGCAGACTTGGTATTTTTTCAGTGGCTTGCTTCTACAACAGGCAAATTAAGTTTTTAGGTGAAGGTGATTTTTTTTCATCTTCTCGTCACAAGATTTGTTTACATTCGGAATGTGAAAAGTAACTTTCGATTTCAATTAAAGAATTTCCAGGATATGGTAGATTCTATATATGACTCAGAAAATTAAAAACACTGACACTCGCCATATTAGAAGCAAGTCTAGAATTGTCGAGAGTTTAAAACTAAAAACAAAGTTATTGTGCTACCTAACCTTTCCTATCTCGGTAAAATACCAAGCGCATTAACAGAAAATAGATCAGATTATTTTTGTTCTTTCATGTTCTATTGCTTGTAAGACACGATTTCCTTGGTTAATGTTTGCACAATAGTCGCCATGAAAAAAACCGAAAAAAATCTATTCGCAAACCTCAAACCCCTTGACGACTAGACGTCAACACTTGACCGCAGCAAAACAAATGGTCTCGGGCCAAAACCAAACCGGCGTGAACAGGAATAGTTCCACACAAGTGCACCGGTAAACATTGTGTTTTTTTTTTTCATTCCGGACACAATGGCGCGTGAAGGGTTAACAAATAAACCCTTCGATGCTGCGAAGAAAGTGTTCCAGAAATGAAAAGGGGTACCAAATAAGTTTCTATGGTTTTTAATACAATTTTTTAATCGTTTACTTTTTTGAGCGTAATTCTTAAAACACATCTCTAAATTTCAAGCCTGAATGCAGAACCTACTTTCAATAAAAATATGTTATTTTTAAGAGCCATTAACCAGCGGCCAAAAATTTAGTCGAACGATGATTTTGCGAACGTACTCTTGCAACTGTACAGTCAATGAACTCAAATTTGCTTAGAATTTAAGTTTCATTTTTAAAATTAAAATCAGTCGTGAATAAGATAAATGACAAAATAGGTACCTCCCAACAATATATTTTGATTATTAAATAATTTTAATTGGTGTTTTTGAAATTGAAACTGATTTTTCAAAATTCTAACTATCCCGTGATTTTTCAGGAGTCTGCACTAGTATTTTTAAAAATGTATTGCCTTGTGCCACCGTGGGCTATGGGTACATCTAGCATACACACAGATTGAACTCCAGATTCCCACTCACCCTTCTTACCCTTTTCCTTCCTTGAAAAGACCCTCCACACAACATTTCCGAAGATGAAAGAGGCCCTGCAAAAAGACATTTTTTTCTTTTGAAAAATGTGCTTATTTAGCTCAGTTTTGTGACTATTTATCTCATGTTTGCGTCAAGTACCAACAAATCATTTTTCAGTGGCTTTGTAAAGCTGTACGATATCGTATTTGCTTAAAAACAAATTGAATCATTTTTTATAGTTGTTAGTTACCATATTTCACTGAATAGGTATAAAAATGTTCAAACTTATCTGTGTAAGGAAAAATTTTTACATGCTGAAATTATATTTTTGATATAAATTGGTTTGTAGAAACATGTTGCAGGGTTGTACAATATCTACCCCTTCTCGACATAGAATTGCGCATAATACAGCTTATTTGATAGATCGGGTAACATTACGACATAATGCTTGTAAGGCTCTACAAGGCAAGGTGCGGGAATTTGCCGACATTGCCCAACAAACCTTCTGAAAAAAAAAACCGAAACCCGTGCGTCATTATTTGTAACATTTCAAAGTAACAAAATCTATTTCTAAGCATTCACAGTCTAATGGTCAACTGATGAAAGTTTTGCTTATGTTAGGCTTTGGGATGTTTTTAGTTAGTTTAGTTTGATGAAATGTATCGTTTTCCATTTTGAAGTGCGCCTGTACAAAAGGGCATTGTTGTTTGCAAATTTTCTGGTAAATTGTGCAATCTAATTATTTGTATCTTTGGAAACACGATATAGTGGTGTAAATAATTGGTCTAAATGCCTTAGAAAGTTTAAAAATTACTTAAACATAAGCTGCTAGCTTTATTTAACAATTAAACATTTTGAGATTGGCATGTAAGTATTTACTAACGGCAGTACAAGTACCTATATGCAAGTTAAATGTAAACATAAAACACCAACTGGTTACTTGATTCGTGCAAAAGACTGTTAAGGGGGGAGTCGGGTCCAGCAGAGTGACGGAGAGAAAGTTCTGGGAAGGCAAAAGGTATGAGGGGTGGGTAGGATGGGATCAATGAGTCCAGTAGTGACGGACGTATGAATATATCCCTTCAACTGCGGTGCAAGGCAATGGGTCGAGAGTCCGGCTGAAGAGGTCAAAAGGCCTCCCTCAATCAGTCTCTCTCGATGCAGAAGGCAAGACTTGGATAACCCTCAACCCATGAGCCCGGGCTCCCCTTCTAAGTCAGCAAACACGGCAGAGGTATTAGTTATTCAATAAATGGTTCCCAGGGTGGCGATACCCACAACCGCCTCACAAATTGTAATGTATGCTATCAATGGATATGTAAAAGTACTCTGGTCATTTATTTTTTTTTATTTTTGAGTGCCTGCATAAGGGTCCCTACTGTTTTCAACAGTCTGGAGCCAGCGGGACTATTGAATACTCAATAGGGGTATGTTATGAAGCAGAAGATAGTGGGGAGGGAAAGAAGATGGGAGAAACGTGGGTAAGTATCTGGCTTTTCACTGTTCACCAAATCCGGCTTAAGCTATTTCAATCGACGTTTCGTTTCTAAATGATGCTCATCCACTTTCGATATATATACCGTATTTACCACTCTTGAGCGTATCGCAAATGTAGTAAATATTTATTTAATTCATAAATTGTGAAATAACACAAAATAATTAAATAATACTTACTTGCTTATGCTGAGATTTAAGCCCGTGACCTCTAGATTTGTAGCCAAGTATAGTAACCACTCAGCCACGGAGGTCGTGAAAAAAAAATTACCTATCCTAGAAGATTCATTGAGAGCACGCTCTACAATATACAATACAAAAATCAGCTGTAAAGTCGCAAGGTGTTTTATTTTCCACGTGCTTGTACAATGTACAGTCAGTACAATCTCCACCCTTTATCGGCTTGCATAATGTGATTCTGGATGATTTTTCAATATTTAAAGATATACAATAATAAAAGGTTACTTATTGAATTCGGAAGTCCATCTGCAGTTCGTCAGCAAGCTGCATTTTTCCAAATCTGTTGCCTAAATTATTGCAAGTACGCGCTGTAGGCAAAGGTGTAATAAATTATATAGGGTTATGTTACATGGGTTTCAAAACTGTTGATTTGAAGAAAATTTTTTTGAGGATTAGATATTTTGCTGTACTTTATCGTTTACATCGTTTGGTGGGAAACTTAAAGCATTGCTGTAAGTCATTAGTTATCAATCTTAGTAAGGCACTTGTAATATAAATAGTTTAAATATGTAAATGAAATTGTAAAGCGCCCTTGAGGTGATTTTTTCACAAAAATGGCGCCATAGAAATCATCCAAAAATTATTATTATTATTATTGTGATGTGGTGTTTTTAAAACAACGTAAACTATTGTGATATTGCATGTTTCATTTAGATGCATTTTTTCCGTCGCAACTTCAGACAAAGGTTTCTAATCCTTGTCGTTCGGTTTTTTTGCGCCAAATGATTTCAGATCTAAAAAGCTTTCGCACTGATTTTTTCTTTCCTTAAAAAATTCCCGCAAACATTGCTGAGGCGCTGCAATAATGAAGGAGGTCAAATACAATCGCTATTGCAATAAAATAAAATTCTTCCGACTGCGCAATTACAGTGTTTATTGTTTTGTTATTTCATATACAATCATACACAATCAAAGATATTTAGATGCGTTGTTTATACACGATTTTACTTAAGAGTTTGCTGCAAATATCGTCGAAACATCAGTAGGCCAATCTTCAATAAATCAGTTGGCCAAACACAATCACTATTGCAATAAAATCAAATTCAACCGGCTGCGCCGACTATGTTTAGCGTGATATTATTTCAGGTACAATAATACATGAACTACGATATTTAGAACCTACAAATATATATTTAATAAACATCTGGTATGATGGTCAGAATGGTAGAGACACTCTAGAACATACTCGCCTTATAGCCTTCTTTCGCATTGTACCTTTATCAGAGACATAAGTTCACGACCAATAGACAATTTGTGACTTTCTTCTACATCTTCGTGCGCCCTATCAGGTCCCGTCAACGTTAGCGATCACTCTGGTAAATCTCTATCTTGCGCTACCCGGAATAGCTCCTATACACTTCTAATACCGGTCCACTCTCGTACATTTTGCAGCCAAGACATTTGTCTCTTATCGGGCCCTCGGCACCCTCTTTCTTGCCTTTTAATATTAATTGGAGCAATTGATATTTCTTCCCTCGAAGTATGTGACCCAGATACCAAATTATCCTGACTTTTACTAATGTAAGCAGTTCTCTATCTACTCCAGCCCGCCTGAGAATTTCTGTGTTGGTGATCATGTCGGTCCATGGGACTTAGAGCATTCTCTGGTGAAGCCACATTTGAAAAGCCTCTAACCTGTTCATGGTATATATTTACTTTCAAAGTTCATGTCTCACATCCATACAGCAAGACCGCCTACACATAAAATTTTAACATTATCTGCCTAAAAATAATTACTTTTGAAATGCTAACACATCTTACATTAGCATTGTACTTTTTTTTTAAATTTATTTCTATGTATTACAGTATTTACCTATCAATTGACATATTTACATAAAAGATCAATTTTGAAAACATTTTTACATAATATATTTTGCAATTTTATTATGTTGGGTGTAAGGTAGGTTTGTGAAGGTGAAACTGTGGATAGGTATTGTTGTATGTTTCGTGAACACCTCACTAGGAGAACCTGTGCTGAGGTGTTTAGGTGTTTATTTATGTTTATGTATGACAAGTATTTATGTGTTGTAATAGAAAGTTTTATATGGATTTTTTTTTTTTTTAAATTTTAAATAGTTATTGTACATTGGTTATTTAGAAGAGAAAAAAAAAGTTTTTATATATATTAGAGGAATATAAAAAAAATATATATATAAACATACACATACATACATATCCATATAAATACATGTACCTGCACACTTGCATATACATATACATACGTATACATACGCATACACATTCACATACACATACATATATGTACACACATATATAAATTGTAAGTGTATGTATAGTTGTTGGATACTTGAAAAACTACTTAATTTTAGGTTTATTTAATTTTATACTTTTTATAGCTTTTTATAGTACTGTGTAAATACTTTTACATGATTTTTTAAAATTGATTGATTGTTGTGTGAAATACTCTACAGTAATGTAATCTTGATGTATAGGTTGGTAATCATCGCTGCAAGTCTCAGAACTACGCCGTGATTTCGGAAAGGATAAACAACTCCAAACCCTTTGATCTAGAAAGGATACACAATAGATAGGGCGCACATGCTCATGCAGATGTCGATTGAGATCGATATTCGCGGACAGGGGCACTCAACCTTTACTGAAAATTTTAAAATTATGTTTTGATATTTTACAATACGCAGTCTTCCTTATAGAAAGTTAATCAAATGTATGTATTAAAGATATTGAAATACAAAAGATATGCTATGATGGCCGCCGACTACGGTCTAATGGTCGTAGTTTCAATACGGAATTTAGTTGATTTTTTTAAGGTGTACACTGTGCAGTAGTATTAGTTAACAATATAGTTTGTATGCGGAAAGAATTCGAATTTGGAATATATTTATTTATTTAACGCCCAAAGGGCTCTTACATGTTTGGTAGTACAGTTAATTAATGAAAGATAATTTTGGAACAAATAAAGAAAAAGTAAAGAAAAAATTTAGATAAACAATGCACATAATGCAAATACAAGTCATAAAAATACAGATATGTTTAGGAATAGTGGAATATATTTTTACAGGACCACCAAAACTTGCCAAGTTGGTATTAAATATATAAACATCACCTTAGCACTGATTTCTCATAGTGTGAAATCGTTGCATCGGAGAGTGGGCAATGTAGTTCCGTTTATGAATGCTGCAGTAGAATAGTGTGTTTTGTCGTGTTGTTATTGTGGGTATGCATAAGTTTATGAGTTGCAGGAGTTCGCAACAGTTGAATTTTGAATAAAAAGGTTAAGTCGTTTATTTTACGTCCGTATTTTAATGTGTATTTTTAGAATATTTATTAAAAAAATGTATTTTAAGTCTTTTAGTGGGATATTTAATTTAAAATTTAAAAGGTTTCCAATCGTTGTTGTTCGATTTTTTTTGCTATATTTGTTCATTTAGTTGATTTTTTTAAGGTGTGCAGTAGCATTGGTTAACAATATCGGCGACGCAGAAAGCACAGTCCCACCCAGTAAAAACTGCCGATAGCGCATCTCTTATATCTCAATATCTTTGGTATATACAAATAAAGCGACTCATTTTCTCATTCTCACATTATTTTATTCAAATCAGCATACCAAGAGAAAACGGAGATGAGTGAAATTAAAACAGTAAATATTATTAAATATAATTTTTTTCGCAATTGGAAAATTTAATTGACCACCCCTGTAATATCGCAACCCGTGCCAAACCTTTCCTTTGATGAATGTTTTCCTTGTTTTTATGCCGAAATTCTGCGGACAATGTTAATATGTAAATGCAGACTGCAGGGGAGGCAGATGTGATTTGGCGAAACAGTTCATAAAAAGGTTCTATCCTAACCCATCACTCCTCAAAAGCAAAGCTACGAATGATTCAACCTTTCTAAACCTATTAAAGGCACCGGGAAATTTCTTGTAATGCATCGGGCAGATGCGATTCTGTCCGACCACTTAGCAAAACGGACTATTTTAACACATAATATAAATATGAGCTGTCTTCTTAAAAACTAAATACTTTTTTACAAAATGGTAGTAAATTAAGCAGATGTGATTTGTGTGACCACTCAGCAAAAGAATCGTATTTAAATAACATACAAAATTGATCACTCAAAAGGGATGGTTGACGCTTTTTATCAAATGGTAATGGGATTGTATCGAGCAGATGTGATTTGAGGAAAGCGTGCCTCGCAAGGTGTCACCTGGCGAAGGTTAATTGAAGACTTGCTCTAAATATGAAAGGAAAAAATATCAAACACCTGGTAACAAGGTGCACCCTCACTGGCTGCATCAGGTTTTGTGTAATGAAACGAGTTCACCCCTTGCTACTCTTTGTTTTAAAATAATAATTATGATACAAAGTAGGTAAACACACATACGAATAAATAGGTACACATGCAGTTACATTTATGAGGTCGTTCAAATAATACCCTTCAATTCAATATCAAATTAATCAATGTTATATATAAGCATTTTTGATAAAACAGTTTCCCAAATTTAACTGAAGCAATTATTAATGAATCCCTTTCCTAAGCGCCTCATGTCGCACTTGATGAAATAATTAAACTATTACAAGGGCGAAATTAAGAGTATGAAAACAATTATTGTAAATATAATAATATTTATTTATTTATTTCATTTTTATTTAGTAAAATATTTACACATTTATGTACATTATTTATAAAATGTTTTGACTGTCCAACTAGGATGATTCCCGTTTTAGGACAGTCAAATTAGGATAAGTGTGAATATATATGGACCATGATTTATACAAAAAGAGGGAAAATTGAGGAAATGAAAAGAAGAGAAAGAATAAAACATAAAATTGGAAAGTTAAAAGCGTATTAACATATTACTTTAAAAAAAAAGGTTTATGTATATAAGTTCTTAAAAAAAAGGGCTTAAACATATAGTTCACTTGTGTATGCATGGCATACAACAGTTATTAAAATGATAATAATTATAAATAAAAGGAATAAAAATATTTTTACACTTAAACATAAAGGGAACTGGTGTTTGCATGTCATAATGTAGTCCTAAGAGAACAGAAACAATAAAATAAAATAAAATAAAATAAACAATTAAGGTATGATTATTACTGTTGTATGCTTTGCATAGTTATCAAAATAATAATAAAGTAAATAGTTTACTTATAAATGGCGTTTGCATTACAAAATAATAAGCTTACATATACATTTTGTATGAATATGAAATTAAAAAAAAGAGAAGTGATAGAATAAAATAAAATATCCAATTAAAACATAAGATTAACTGCTGCCTTGTAAAATTCTAATTTAAAAGTAATAGGTACGTACATACATGCACATAATATAAACAATTAGAATATAAAAGGTATCTTTTGCACAGTTTATTTTATTAGAGCATTTTCATCAACGTTAGCGTGTTTATTATCTTACTTGCTAATTGCGACTAACGTGCGTCGAGCGGCCTGTCCGGCGGCAACTAATGAGGAATCTGGTACAATTTCTTCCAATTTTCTCTTTCACATGGGGTGCAAACAAAAATGGGTATTTTTTAGTATATCAATTTTTTTCCGATTCATTACATATTTACTCTTTTTTATATTAACTCCATACGGGAGGCCCTGAGGATAATAATTTCCCTCAAGGCCTCTGTCATCTGAGATGCTGCGTGAAGGAACTTTTTGAGGATAGGAAGGAATGAACGTTGGTCGTGAAGAGATGTTGTAGGAAAGAGGAAATATAGAGGCCGGCAAATTGTTCCACAGCCGAGCTATTGAACACAAGAACGATTCGAAGAAGCGACCCGTTCTCATGTGACAAATGTCAACCGTGTACATATGTTAGGCACGCGTTTGGCGTATTTCCGGTGCCGAAGCGATCAATGACGCTAGTTCCTCGGAGCATCTTCCATTGAAATACCGGTAGAACAAGAATAGCATTCCCATCCGACGCCTGTGCTCTAAAGATTGCAATCCGTTTGTTAAGTTACCCTTGAACACTTTAAGTTATTAAGCTTTTTAATATTTCCCTTATTTATTTTCAAGATACATTTGCAGAGCTAAAACGTAAATAATATGAAATTCTCTTGATAGAAAAAAAATCGTAGAGTGTGCTCCGAAAATTATTGCAATCGCATTTTGTTTTATTGGCGAAATTCAATCTAGAAAATCTGGAAACAGAAAAATCAGAAAAAATATGGGCACATATGGGACGAACCCAGGACCTTCGGCTTTCCGGACCGCAATCTACCAACTGAGCTAATGTGTCGTTATCCTATTCGGTCATTTTTAACTGTATCATACTTCGGCTAAGAACTACAAGATTATTTTCATTTTTTAAAGCTTTTTTTTTTTAACGCAATCTTTATGTATGATTGCAAGATTCAAACCAGAACTAAATGCTATCTAGATAGTGTCTTGGATAAATTTTTATATATTTTTATTTTTAATTTTCGACATCTATTGACTTTTCTGCGCAAGTATAGGATGAATATTTATTTTAACTTTTAATTTAATCAGTGAAACCTCAAATTGTAATATTTTATTAATTGAAGGCAATATTAGCGAAACTCATCGAAAATATGGAAACAGAAAAATCAGAAAAAGTTATGGGCACTTCTGGGACTTGAACCCAGGACCTTCGACTTTCCGGATATTTTGTTTTGTTATTTAAAATCTTACAGGTTTGAAAAAATTCATAATGTTCGTAACACAGGTGTTTCTTTAATGTTATTTTATATATTTGTCATTAGATTTTTAATCTCTTTTAAATACACCCCTAGTACAATACTTTAGGGCGCTGTTCGGCCTAGCTTGGACATGCAGTGCCTCGCAGATATTCGCAGAAGGAAGAATACATGGGTTCGCTGCTTTGATGCGCGACAGAATAGCCGGGACGAGTCAGCACTACCGAAGATCGGAAAACACTCTCGTCCAGGCCGTGGACCAGTGGCATGGCGCGCCCTTACACCAAACATGTAGAATCCACTTAAAGCCTCCGTAGTATACAAGTTCTAAATATGCTTAATTTTTTTTTCTTTTGTCTTGTATATTTATTTATTTTCTGGAAATCGACAGTTTACATTTAGTTTTTTTCAGTTTGTACATGTTTGTATAGCCAATATAAAACCAATTATGGATTCTATTATGTAATGTAATTCTTATAGATGTAAACTTATATATGGCTAACAGAGTATATTACACTCACCGCTCTGTTTGGCTGAAATAAACACACTTATTATTATTGTAATTATATAAGTTTTGGTTTATTAAAATTTTTTGATTACATAACTCAATTTAATATTTAATATTCTTCAATTTTAATATTAATATTAGCGCACTCCCTCTAACATTTATATCTATATATCGCGCATCTCGTAGAAGGGTGCAGTAAGATAAAAAAGTTAAGTTTACAGGAGAACGAAAATAAATGAATGAATGAATGATGAACAAGCGGTTCCGTCGAAAAGAGATACTAGCGACATCTTGCGGAAATGGAGTAATCTAACTTAAATACGTTTTCGTGGGACATAGATAATCACAATCAGTTTAATTTTCAGAGATAAAGCGTAAAATAGAAAATTTTGACTTCCGAAACTTTTCTGGGGAATGTCCGATATCTCTCTTACAAACCATCTTCTTATTTTTGAACTCTTAATACAGCGCATCTCAATGTAGCTTATAATGAAAATAAAGATGCGAACAAAAAAATGTATGGTGTTGTTGGCTGTCTAAATGCAAAAAAAATAATGCGAATTTCTTTCCACCAATGCTCACCGTCTGCTAGTTTTCATACTTAGCTCAATTTTTTTAATGATTTATTCATAGTTAAGATAATAATATTTCTACTACCGTTAATTGGACATTTGACTACCTTCTAATCCAGGTGTCGAATGATCATATCATGTTTCAGATTCGCAAGAAATCTCATCTAATAGAAGGCTTGCGCAAGTTCTCTACCAACTTTAATGGTTGACATTCAATATTCTTGTAAGCTGGTTTGTTATTGGTTCAGGGTCAGCTTTAGGTGATAGGTTTATAAATAAATATAGAATAAACAAACAAAATAAGTCATTAAAATAATACCAATAAGTCTAAACAAAAATATGAAAAAGAACAACTCACAGAAAAATTAAAATATAATGGTTGCAACTGGGATTTGAAAAATTTAGAAAATTTATTTAAACTTTTAAAAAAGGTCAATAGGTGTCCCATATAAATAAAATCGGACGTGTTTATCCGAGACCCTATCTAGTTTGAGAAGCAATTATTTTGAACATTTAAGATTTAAAAGGGTAGCAGCTAAAAATATGGCAAAAGTTAGTCGAAGATAATATGGTTCTTTTTTAATTTGAAAAATGAGATCGGCAAAAATTACTTAAGAATAAGAGGTACCTAGAATTCTGGGTTCGAGTCCCAGTTGCAACCATTACCCATTCATTTTTTTGTGTCTTGTTCTTTTTTATATTTTAGTTTAGATTTAATATTCTTCTTATGCAATGTTTATCACGTTGATTGGTATAAGAAAGAAGTGAAAATTGAAAAAGAAAAACTTTTTTCTGAAAAAAAATAAACACAGTTATATTTGTAATGGTAGATTTCCGAGTGAGACAAATGTGTTTTTTTATTTTAATTTATTTTTTATTTTTTATGTGAATACCGCACAAGAGTCCCAACTTTTTTTACATTAACTCCACACAGGAGAACCTGAGGAAAATATTATCCCTCAGGGTCCATGTCACCTTTGAAGATGCTGTGTGGTGGGTCTTTTTGAGGAGAGGAAGGATTGAACATGGGTCTTGAAGAGGCCCGTGTTGTAGAAGGGAGGAAACACAGAGGCCGGCAAATCGTAGAAACGACCCAGTTCAGTTCAGTTCAAATCAGTTCACATGTGACTAACAATTGATCCCAACCGTCTGGAACCTATGACGACTGTAGTTTCCCCAAATTTGATATGTAAGGTAGTGGGGCTATCAGATTGGGTCACACGGCTACACCCATTTAAAGCAACGTTTTACTTCTGAATGGTGGACTTTCACCAGAGCGGTAATGAAAGTATCTACAACTCTAAAGCATGCCACAAATATATTAGATGCCTTTCCATTATCTTTAATTAATTTATTGGAAAAATAAAAATGAATCAAATTGGTTTTCCAAACCCGGATTCGTAGTCGAAAGTCTTATTCCGAGACCATGGGGGCCGGTTTACAGACGTCTTTATATTAGATGAGTTTGGTTTTTGCACGATCTGTTTAGATCAATGGATAAATTCTACTAGTTTTTTCAAGTATAATTTCTGAATGAGTCAAACTTCACTTTGATAATCCCTTCAGAAGGTAAAACAGCTGTCATGCGTAATAATAATTTCACAACAGAACTTGTTTATAAATAAACTGTTTTTAAAAATAAAGTATTAATATTATTGAATATAAACAAAGAAAAATAAAATTGAATACTACAAATAAAACTCAATAGAAATAAAAAAGCAAAAAAAAAATGTTGTTTCATGGCTTCTCGTATTCAAAACAAACTTTGTAGAATGATTATGTAGAATATATTTTAACATATGGAAAAGGTTCTAATACTGCATTTAAACTGAAACCCACCCTGACTTTACTTTCGCACAATACCTGAACATTGCACGTCTCTATCGTTTGATTTGTCAAACAAACAATGATTATTTTTTTCCTACAAGAACACATGCGATACGTGTTTAATAGGGGACTTGCAACGTATAACATTACAATTTTTTTCGATCGCGAAGGGTGCTCACCATAATTGTTATTTAACGCGTACTTTAAAAATACATGGATGTGACGAACTTTTTGTGTCCCTTGTTTAATTTTTTACCGTATTTTAGTGCATTTGGGATGGCGATACATATTGGACCACTCATTAAGCTTTTACTATTTGTGACGTATTTTAAACCAAATCATTTTTTAAATAAATTATGTTTTTTTCTACATATTTCTACATATATCTTGTTATCATTACTTGATTATTATATATGTATAATATGGAACTCGTGGGACTGCACCACCCTCCCCGAGATCTGGAATAAATGATTAAAAAATACATACATATTATCTTCACGCAACTGGTAGGTAAAAAAAAAATTCAACTTTAACTTAAATAGGACTTTGACTCGAATATTAAATTGATCAAATTCCGAGAGACAACTCAGACAACCCGTCCTAAGTATTTGACTTCGGATCTAATGGTGTGGGTTACCTAATTAACGAACCTAATCTTGGAAATATAATTATATCTTTCATGTATAATAAGTTTGTTTTTAAAATATAGCCTAATATACATTATGAATTTTGGAATGATATATGTCGATTAGTCAATAAAGTCAATCCACACCACGTGTCGTCCAAAAAGTGGTTTAAGTCAGCTTATTAGATGCGTATGTTAAATGGCACAATTTGAAAATGGTTATTTATTCAAGACGATTCAGAAATTGTAAAACCTTGTTGGTATTTTTACTACAATAAAAATATTTATTCTAGTAAAAACCTGTTTCGATGACTAAAATTCCCTGACGATTTTGATTATTATTTTAAAATGATATAAGGACATTTTGGTACGTTTGGCTGATCTTAAGTTTCCTATTATTTGCTTGTTATTTAACATTTTCTGAAAACAAAAATAAAAATATTGATTCTGTTTAACAACTCATGCGAGAAACGTTGTGACGTAGAAAACGCTAATAGCTGGTAAGACAACTGTCGCCGCTGCTCATCTGGTAAGACCCTTGGCCGATGTAAAGTCAACAACTCCCTATTCACGAACAAGAACGAATATGTCTTTTGGCGGATAATCAAAAATGTTTCATTTTTATTTATTTTTTTATTTTTAGGTCAATATAATCATTAACAAAAAAATATCTTCCCCATCATTTTTAAACAGTAAAAACCTGTGAAATCAGTAAAAAACAGTAAAATCCAATTGGAGATATTATACCATTTATGCATTTAGAAAAATACATCATAAAAACCGTTAAATTAGTTCTTCGCAACGCACAACACTATTATATATAGGTATGATAAGTCTAAAATCAACATCTACGTTTAAAATAAAACGCTGTATACAAATTTTTATTTTAAATTCTGTGTAATTCATTTATTTATTTGTAATCTTAACTACTTTTCGGCTTTTACTTAATATAATCTAATGTAAGGTATAGCAACAACATGAAAAAGACAGCTCTAGTGAGCTTGCAAAACAGTAAGAAATAGTTGAGAAAGACATATGTAGTTGTGTAGATAACAAATCAAAAATGAATACTACGATTTTAAATTTTACAATATCGCAACAGTGAAAAAATATATTTATATATAATATATGAACATAACTTAACCTAAGAGGCACGTTGAAAATATTTAATGGTAGGTAAATAATAAGTAAAATATATTGCAAGTTAGGAAACAAACCTTATTTCCAATAAAACAATAAAATTAAGAAAATCTGTGAACAACATAATAAAAATAGCCACTTTTGTAAGATAGTACCATTATTTGTAAGTTGGTAACAATGATGAAAAAAAAGGTTTTTTTTTTAAATATTTATATAATATTACAGGTTTTCGTTATTTGTTTTTGGGATGTTTTGCCGTGTTGCGCTACCTACTTCTTTAGCAAACGTTTCGTATAGCGCTACAGTATCCATTATCAGGGAAGGCGCAAAAACAAATAACGAAAATACTTTTATCCGTGAAAATCTAAAAATGCATCTGAATATTACAGCTTGTGATTGTTTATAAAATTAGTATAAATCATTGTTAATGTTGTTAATGTGAGCTATAACACTTCACATTCGGCGTATTATTCGGTATCGCTTAGATCTGAAGCTGATTCCTATCCATTTTCACTCAAATCAACGCCCACATCCGAATTAAATTCGCAACATCAACCACAATAATAATAACAATTATTCCTTAGCACAAAGCTGAATGTGCAAAGTTTCATTCAGCGCACTCTCCATCGAACACCGTTTTGAAAGCTCGGCTGACAAGTGAAAGAAAGCTCTGTACGTTTCCCCTGTAATAACACGCTTCTCAAGACAGCTTTTAAATGCTTCACGCCTTTCAAGGCATGGGAAGCTTTTCCAGCCTGGCTACCGCGGGCGATGGCATATATCTCTGCTTTATAATAAGCCAACGGATGCCATAAATAATGAGAATCCGCCCTTGGTTTACTCTCTTATGTTATGTAACGCCAAATGCACACACACCGCACTGTATCGCACGCGGCACTATTGTTTAAATGCTCCCACTGTCTGTTATCCGTGTGTGGATGATATAATATACATGAAATGCAGGAAACGATATTGATTGCATCACTTATTAAAGATATTCTAGAGAGTATTGAGTAGTGACACACCTATATTTGGTAAGCACACCAAAATAATTTAAATAACAAAGAAACAGATAGATAAATTAGCTGCACACTGGCGGCCGGCGCAGTCCAGCGGTAAGGCTTTTGACTCGCAATCCGAAGGTTGCGGGATCGAATCTCGGCGTGGCAAACAAATTTTATTTGATTAATTTGTGTTATTTCACAATTTATTCATTAAAAATAATATACAGTATATTTGCGGCACGTTCCAGAGTGGAAGATACTATCAGTATCGCCCTCGTGTAAGACCACCATTCCGAATTGAAACTTTGCTTTAAATGGCTTTAACCGTGTTTGGTGACCAGATCTGAAAAGCCAGGTACTTCCCCACCTTCCTCTTCCCTCTCTCCTTCCCTCCCTACCTTCAGCCTCACAACATACCCCGATTGGGGATGCCATAGTCTCAGACGAGAGCAGTTGCGACTCTTGTGCGGTATTCATATAAAAAATAAAAAATAAAAACAGATTACCTTGCTAGACTTTTTCGAAAAGCGCGTGTTGCGAAATGGAAATAAGTTTCGGTTTTTTTTTTTTAGAGAGTCCGCACAAGAGTCGTCACAAATGCTTCCAACCATGTGAAGCTAGTTAGACTATGGCGTCCCCGATTGGGGTTGTGTTGAGTCTGAAGATAGTCAGGAGGTAAGGAGATGGGGAAGAGGACGTTGGGAAAGAACTATTCTAACTGGTCATCAAATACAACGAAAGAAATTTCAGCCAGTTGAGTTATAATACCTCAATATTTCAAGGCAACGTTTCGAGTCAGAATGGGGTCTTTCACCAGGATGATTCTGAAAATATTTACCACTCTGAAACGTGCCGCAAATATATTATTTCAATATTACAATACATTATTTTTAATTAATATATTGTGGTACTGGCTGCGGGTTTCGAAATTGATCCATCTGATAGCTAGCCGAAAATTTGAACAACCGGAATGTCGACGATCCCACTGGTACATATTATAATTCCATCATTATTTAAAATTGCCATCGTGAAGTAAATACATAATATCCAATATATAAGCCCGTGGACAGCTCGCTGATTTAGCAGTCACAGGTTTGCGAAAAATATCAAAACTCGATCACAGCTATTTTCTTATGGCTTTTAGTTTCGTGTATGTATTAATAATTTATCTACTCTTTTCTTTAGAGGAGGCCTTCTCCTTCGCCTGAGAGAGGGGTTTTTGCTTATAAATAATTTAAGATACCTATGTTACATTTTTCAACAAGATTGTAAATAGCATTAATTATAATTTTTATAACTCTGTAACATACCTATCTGCAAGCTATAAAAGGCTTATTATTTTTATGTATATTAGACGTAATTGACGTAAAAACATTAAATCATATTGGAAAAAGGTAATAATCTCGGTATTTAACGGTATATATAATAACTAGTAAATATTGCAAGAATACGAAATAAGAAGTAATGAAAAAAATGTTTCACCCCAAAGCAAGGACGCAATAACTGTTGTTATTTTTTAAACATCATTGACAATAACGTCACATCCACGTAACGGTATCAAAATACAAATAATATTATTAATAACGGTTATTTTACAGGTAGTTTATATGGCTAACAGTAAAATATTACACTTCCCTACAGGAAGCGCAATAAAACCTACACATAATATTATATCTACAGCTACTCCAATTTACCAAAAAAGCATTCTTCGTAAAAAAGCTACAAGTTTTCTATTCATCCAGTTCGATAACAGGAACCATTCGGAAGTTGTTAAAATGGGTCACATTATACTCTAGATTCAAAGTTCTGAATAGATTTGGGTACTCAAATAAAATGCACCTTGGCTAGCACGAGCAAATAATTCTATAAGAAGCGTGCTTCGAATAATGGTAGATTTTGATATCATATTGCTTCACCCATATTGATTTATTTTTATCCCTCTCCGAAACAGGCCGCAATGTGTTTCTCTGCTTTGTTTTCTGATTTCATATTATATTTCCTTCCTAAAAAATGCGATGCGCAATCAATAATGCTTGGCAAAAAAATTCACAGATTTTTTCTTATGAATAGTTTGAATTAGCAGTGGGTGTAAGAGTTTACGTACCGTTATTTTAGGGCTAAAGAGCAGATGTGAATATTAAATTGTAAGGGATTGATGTACCACAAACCTTGTTTGGATTAAACTAATTATAAGGTGAGCTTTTATGTTGAAATTCAGAATTTATGAGCTGAAAACTAAAAAACATAGTAATGGTTTTTTTTTTTTAAATAAACCTACTTCAAACTTCGCAAAAACACTTTGTGGCGTCATTATTGATTTGATGAAAACAAATAACTTAACAACTTTAACTAGCGGTACTTTGTGGTGTATACAATGTTATTTGTTTTCATTAATACCTACTTTTCATTGGATGCTGCATAAGCATAAGGCATAAGGGATTCTAGAAAATATTTATCAGGGGTAAATTAGAGTATTTTTAAATATTTGGACAGATTCGTGAAAAATCAAGAAGTAATCTGAATTCTTGATAAATCAGTTCCAATTTTGGAATCGGGAAATAAAATAAATTTCTGTAAAAATAAAGGGTGTTATCGGACGTATTTGACTTACTTTATTTAACCAGTGATTCCTGACATAATTTGAAGAAAAAATTATAACTAAAATTCTGTCTCCGGTGTCTTTATTTGTTGTTAAATTTTTTTTTCTTCAAAACCAAACAATACCTACAGTGTTTCAAGATGAAAAAAAAACGTCTAAAATGTCACCGAGGACCAAATTTCATTAACATTTTTTACTCTAAATGATGTAAAAAATCACTGGTTAAAGTACGTCAAATACGTCCTGCAAAATGTTTATATTTTTTTTTTTTTTTTTTATATGAAATACCGCACAAGAGTCCCAACTGCTTCCGTCTGGAGCCAGTGAGACTATGGCATCCCCAATCGGGGTATGTTGTGAGGCTGAAGGTAGTGGGGAGGGGAAGGAGATAGGGAAGAGGAAGGTGGGGAAGTACCTGGCTATTCAGATCTGGTCACTAAACACGGCTAAAGCCATTTCAAGCAACGTTTCAATTCTGAATGGTGGTCTTACACCAGGGCGATACTGATAGTATCTTCCACTCTGGAACGTGCCGCAAATATACTATATATTATTTTAAATGAATAAATTGTGAAATAACACAAATTAATCAAATAAAATTTATTTGCGCACGCCGGGTTCGAACCCGCGACCTTCGGATTGTGAGTCGAGAGTCATATGTAGCAACTTTATCGCTTTTATGAATTCTAAGAGAGATTAACTCATTGTCTCAGAACGCGGATATAAAATAGACTGAAACAAATCGTTTAAATGGGTTTTTCACATTTATTAGGTTTCTAATTCATTAAAACAATCAATTTAGGAGAGCTAAAAGTTCCAAATCTGAATTAGATCATGCCTCGACATCCTCTGTGGTCGAGGGATAAGGCTCTCGCCTAGCAATCCGGAGGTCACGGGATCAAATTTCACCGTGCGCAAGTAAATTTTATTTCATTTATTTGCGTTATTTCACCATTTAATCGTATAAAATGATATAAGGTTTATTTGCGGCACGTTCCCTCATATCACCCTGCTGTAAGACCACAATCCAGAAATGAATCGTTGCTTGAAATAGCTGTAGCCGTGTTTGGTGATTAGATATGAATACCTAAGTACTACCACACCTTCTTCTTCTCCATCTCCTTTCCCTCCTCACTAACCCCCATCCTCATAACGTACCTCAATAGTAGTGGGAAATACGTGGTCTCATTGGCTCCAGGCGATTGGAAGCAGAGTTGGTACTTTTGTGCGGTATTAAAATTATTAAAAAAAGATCATTCGAATGAAACAACAAACCCATAAAATTGTTTAATATTTATCGTCGAATGGAGTCACACCAATAAACTAGGATTTAATATTAAGAAATGCTCCATTATGTGCTACACCAAGGCAAACAAAACGATTTATTTTAACTACAAAATGTCTTATTCATCTCTTCAGCACATTATTGTTTCGAGAGATTTGGGAATCACATTTGATACGCACCTAACATTTCACGTTCACATTGAAACGATTTGCAGCAAAGCTTTAAGAATGCTAGGATTTGTGCTAAGCAACTCCAGACATTTTTGCAGCTCGGCCGCGATTCGCGTGCTCTACTATAGTTTAGTACGTAGCATTTTGGAAAGTGGTTCAGTAGTATGGGGACCAATGGATTTCACTTACTCTCAAATGATAGAGAGAGTACAAAAGAAGTTTCTGAGATATTTATATCTTAGAGACTTCGGATATTATCCCTGGCTATATCCATCAGCCTTTTTGTCCGGCATGCTGGGTATTAATAGCCTCGCCGATAGAAGGAAAACTGCTTTGCTGACAACAGCATATAAACTTTTAAACGGTAATATTTGTATTCCCGATATAATACAAAAATTTGAGTTTTATGTCCCCGACAACTTCACAAGAGCGCGCAGACACAGAACTTTTGTTGTTCCGAGATGCAGAACTAACTTACCATTAGTAATGCCGCTCGGAAAAATGATTCTATTACTTAATTCCCTGTCCCCTGAAATCGATATTTTTCAACTAAATATTAAAAAATTTCAAAACGCCATTATTACTTTATAATAAAATGTATGTTTGTACTTATTACTTTATATTGTATTACTTTATAATAAAATGTATGTTTGTAATTGGTTTTGAACTGTAAATGTACATTTAAAATAAAATAAATAAATAAATAAAAAATAAATCTAAGTACTTACTACAAATTTTACTTTGATGCAAGAGATAATAATATTTGTATGAAGATTAATTTGAACCACATAATACAAAGAATGCAATAATTATAAATAGGCATATTTTTCATCCTTCGGCCCACCTACGATTATTTGGAAGCATGTTAAACATAAAATGATACCATTCCATAAAACCCAGCAGTCCGTATATTCATAACTCATATTCAACTACTGTAAGAAGGAGATGAGCTCACGCCATCGAAATAAAATTGACCAAAATGGCCCTTGATGGGTCTTTTGGTCCAGCCATAGAACTAATACTCTTAGGGTCCAGCCGAGTGTTTATCAATGCGTTTATTTTCAAAGAGAAAATTTATAATAGATTAAAATTTATTTATAGATATAGCAGCGGCCGCCAGTGCAGAGTCCGACCAAATCGGCTGGAATCCCGGAGTCCTTGGAAATTATCTGAAACATGAAAGTCAAAAAAAATTCATTATTGCATAAATGTAGAAAGCGCACGGACCACAGTATGCAAAAAAGTTGTTCATTGCAAAAATGGCGGAAAAAAAATTATATTAAATCAACGAAAAAAATTGGTCTTAATTTAGCAATATATTTGTCCTATAATAAAGTTGAGATTCACCCGCATATTAATTTTATTGTCTTTAATTTAAAATTTATATGAATCGAATCTGATTGAAATTCGTATTAAGTATCTACTTAACGAATTTTCTTTAATTAAGTTTTTATTAAGTATCTATTTAATATTATTTAATTTAAACTTTGAATAAAGCGGATCGAATTGGAATTCAATGAGCACGATTCCAGCCAACTTGAAGAACGTAGTTTTGAGAAAAACCTATTTTAAAATTTTCGATTGTAACCGGACCGCTCCGATTTCCGTTCTACCTGCTTGGCGCACACCGCTCCTGTCCATTTTTCAAGGTCGAGTTTGATGATAACTTTGTAAATGTATTCTCCGTATGTAGATGTTTAGAAGACGCCGCACTTCATGACTTCATAATCTACTTGACAGATACAAATTCAGTTCCGCATTGGGTTTCCGAGCTACAGACTGCAGGGAATACTAGACGTCAGTGGGGTTACGTTAAACTGAAAGGAGTGGGAAAGAGAAGGAAATGGGTAATCGTAAGTTAGGAAGTAAATTGCTTTTAACATCTGGTCACAAAGCCTAGCGCCATTTTAACATTTTGTTTCTTAGAGGATCAAAACCCTAATGCTAACCAACCTCCGATAGGGAAGATCGTCAAAAGAAGAAGACATGTATCATTGTGTTCGGATACACCAGTTGTCTAAATAGTGTTCTTTCCAGTGGGGTAAGGGCATCTGACGAATTCCGTTTCACTGTTTCCCATACATCATAGAATGTAAATCCAAACAAATTTATACTGAAATCTGCCCCGCGTTCCTTCTCAAGTTAGTGGTCGGCTGTCGCCAAGGGCGCGGCAACTCAGAAATGAACAGCGAACATTATTTAGACAGGGCATTATTCGGTTAGAAAGAATGCCCGAAAACCGGTAGTGGGTAGTTTGGTTCTGAAACATGACTTATTATCCAATTTTTCTAAACTAAATGAAGATTATAATAGACCGGTAATTCTTTTCGAGAATTAGTGTTTGACATTTAAAGTTCAGACGTCACTAAAAACATGAAAAATTGTATGTAGAATGATGACGTAGGAATTTTTTTTCCCAACTGCCCGAAGCCAGTGAGACTATGATTCGAGTACATTGTGAGACTAAATGGAGTGGAAAAGAAAAGAGATGGGGGAGAAAGGTTGAGATGTATAGGCTCTGTAGATCTGGTCCCAAAAAATGATTTTTGCCATTTCAAACAACGCTCTAATTCTGAATTGTGCTATTTCACCAGGGTTATTCTGAGAATAACTGCAACTCTGTATGATATGCAATGGTAGGAATGGGTAGTAAATAGAAGGAGTGGGTAGAAATCTGGGGGTCAGTGTGTCCAAGAGTGACGGATGAATCTATCCCTCCCACTGCAGTGTAAGGCAATCTCCCCGGAAGAGCCCTGCTGGAGAGGTCAAAAGGTCTCCCTTTACCGAGTGTCTCAGTCTCTCCCGATCCGGCCTGCTACGCATTTGATGGACAGATACATCCGCCATTGAGATCCAAACAAACCTCACCCCATGAGCCCGGCACCCCTGCTAAGTTACCAAACGTAGCGAACCACTTGGGGAGACCTATGGCAGAGGAGTTGATTATCCCGGTGTTCCCGGGGCGGTGGTATCCATACCCGCCTCCCCGGTGTAGGCCAAATTATGCAAAAATTTACATATATTGTCAGGTTATTCGTAACCAACCTTCGTAACAAAGAGAATTTTAGCTTTTCTTATTAATAAAAATAGATATATATGGATAACTTTCCACAAAATACACTTGTGAATAAATGCTGTCTAATCTGTATCAAACAAAACCTTGTTTCCTACCCCTGCAATCAAACAAGAAGCCCCGTCTTATTTTCCACATGGAGGTTTATCCCCGCGGGCGGGTGCCATATGCCCACACCACACACTACACACTATACAGCCTCCCTACAGAACACCGGTAAAGCCTCCAACCACCTCCCCCGGTCCCTGTCCCCTTCCCAGTACGAGGAAGCGGTAGGCGAAACAAACGCGATTGAAAGACAAAGCGTGAAGACGTTATTTTTTATAAGCGTGATTAATTTTCTTCTGAAAATTGAAGACTCTCAGAATATGCGTGCTGGAAATTGTTTTCGATGTTTCATGAATATTTTAAATCAATGCATGTGTATACAGAAAACGTTCATTCGTCTATTATTTTTTTTTATGTTTAATCTAATGTACCTGTTCTACATATCTTTCCAATTCAGAGCACATGAGACTGAAAAACCCCTGAAGAGGGAATTCAATGGGGGAAAGAGTAGTGGACGTTAACGTGGGAGGGAGATGAGAAGAAAAATATTTAAATAAGCATAAAGATTTTTAAAGGCCAAGTACTTGAAAAGAACAATATATCTGTATGGTGCGAAAGCAAATACCCTATCCACACGCCACAAGAATCTGAAAAGAGACACCAAAATACTGGCAAGAGTAGACAACAGAACCGTATCTTGCTGACTATAACCGACTGCATTTTCAGGCATGAATAAACACAGCATTGCAACTATTGTGGGCTGTAATTGTGCAATTATTTGTACACCTAATTCATTAATTTAACTGTAAATTCGTGCCAACTATTAGACTGTCGTGAATATGTTACTATGGTTAATGAGCTTATAATTCAAAGCACCAAAAATGAACCACAAATAACGATTTGAACCTGTGGGATGAAACACACCCCTCCGGGAGCAGTATGAGAAAGCTCTTCACTTCGTACAGTGTCAGTTATACACATGACAGAAAGTGCATGGCGTTGCCCCGAGCTAGAAACACAATGGGCTTCCAAGAATACTATATTGCACCTTAATCCAACCCGGTATAATAATAAAATGCACTTGTGTTGTTGTTTATATTATGCTGCTTCATATGTACGTGCAGTGTGGCGTATTTAAATTTAAATTAACTGTGTGTAATTTTAATGAAAAGGTAAACCACGCCAAGGGCCATTCTGAACATTATCCCGCTATGATAGTAAGGTGGAATGCGTGACAGAATTGACGCGAATGTGGAACGTATATTTTTCGTACATCATATTCTTAGCAAATTGAAAATTATCATTTTGGTGCATCGTTGGAGGTCGAGACTACATGACATCTATTATAAAAAACTGTAAAATTTTAGATTGGAATTAATAAGTTCCACTAAATAGTCGACATCTTACCCACCCAATGGTCGAAATTCGACCATAATTGTAATGTTTTTTTTTATTGATTTAAAGTATTTTTTATGCATAATTTAAAAAAAATATTAGCATTCTGCATTCCTTCTCTAAATAAACTATAAGTGTTCGAAATTTCATACTCCTTCGTCCGCGCAATTTTTGTAAAAAGGGGTACAAAATTTTTGCTTCACGTATTAATATATAGAAGAAGATAGAAGATTAAGAATTGGAACTAAATTAAGGGTCCACTATTCGAATTTCGACCGATTTCTTACATATCTCCCTTAAACATTTGAAGTTTTTAAGCTCTTAAAAAAATATACGTTTTTTTTAAGATAATATCGTTCGTTCGATTATACGTTCCACGCCGAAACGCAAATTATATGAAATTCCCTCGATAGAAAAAAACCGCAAAGTATGCTCCGAAAATTATTTAAAACAAGTCTATTTCTATTATTTTACAAGTTATATTTGTGAAAAAATTCACAATGTTTCTTTAAATGATTTTTTTTTTTTTTTTTTTTTTTTTTTATTTGTTTATCTCAAAAATGGTACATATAAAGTAGTACTAGTCTTCCATTAAAAGCATTTGCTTGTGGATGGAAGAAGAGTTTACATTCTATATATATTTATACATTTAAACAGTCACGTGCGTTACATAATTAATTAGTGCAGTTAATACAAACACATCGCAATTTTTAACTAAAAGACACCCATGCATTCCATAAGAGTAAAAACAAGTATATTTTTTAGTGTTACATTCATGTGGAAATAGGGGAAGCAGTCTTCCCGTTGCTGATTTCTTTAAAATGATTTTTGATAGAGTTCGATAATTTTATTTTGTTATTAATGATTCTGATTTCTATGGGTAGGTTGTTAAAAAAGTATTTTCCTTGGTATGAAAAATGATGTTGAGCAAAAGAAGTTTTTAGTTTCGGGCATACAAATACATGTTTGAGTCTGGTACGATTTTCCGTTACGAATGAGTGTTTTTCTTTTTCTTTTACAATTTGTAAGATTGAATTTTTTATAAATAGATTTTTGAATGTTGGGACTTTAAATTCTTCGAATATTCGTTCAGAAGGGAAGTCTGGAGGTTTTTTTAAAATAATTTTTATTATGAGTTTTTGAACAATTTCTATGGGGGTCAAACTAGTTTTGTAAGCTGCTCCCCAACTGGTAACGGCATACTGAAGAATAGACTGTACTAATGCGTAGTATATTGAGTATAGATTTTTCGTTGATAAGAAGTTTCTAATTCGTAAGAATATATAAATTAATTTCCTAATTCTTTTTATTGTATGGCCGATGTGATCTTTCCATTTGAGGTTTTTATCTACGATTATTCCAAGATATGTTATTTTATCCGCTATTTTCAGAAGTGAACATTTTTGTCGACAGTGATTAGTGTCGTGTTGTTCGAGAGAATGATCATGTAAGATTATTTGTAGATTTGGAGGTATATTGTTTGTGTTAATTTCGAAAGGGATGACATATGATATTTAAGATACGTTCCACGAGATTTTTGCTCTATTTTAAACGAGTCATGTTTTATTAAGCTTTTTCGCTCTTTTCGCTGCGATTTCATCACTTAAAATACTAGCGCGCTCTGTCCAACATTCGTAATAATTACACATCTCTCCATCTTCTTCTTTTTCAGCCGAATAGCGCCGCCTTAAGTCTCTGGAGTGATCTCCAATAACAACATATTGAGTTCATGATTCTATTATGACAGCTGTGATGTTTTGTATTTTTGTATTTGTAAGTTTTTGTATATCTTTAAAAGTAGATTGTAAGTACTTTATATGACCAGTAGGTACATGTGCAAATACCGCCTGTATTGGTTCATTTTTTTATGCCAAAGGTACCCACAGTGTTTCAAAAACATATAATTTTGTATAATGGAAACGTTAAGTCATTGTGAAAATCGAAGTTTTCTTATTTTACAATGGAAAAGGAAGGTGCAAATTTATTTGTTTCTTTAGAAAACTTGACCAAGTGGGTACCTACGTATATCGTATTCACTAATATATACCGCCCGGTTGGGATAAAAAAATGGTGACCGGCTAACTCAGAACCATCTCAGATAAGCCATTTAGAGTGATAAAAAAATGAAAATAAAAAATTGGTTAAATAAGTTACATTAGTTTTTTGTATTTCTTGGGCATTAACTATGTAACAATTTCTAGACATTTTGTTTTTGAAGAGTTTTATTTTCCAATGTACATTTGGTACTAAGTTTTAATTTTTAATCCTGCTAGTGAATGACACGGTTGTATCGAAACCGGTCGCGCATTTGTTACTTAAAACTTTAAGTAACAAATGTACATTGGAAAATAAAACTCTTCAAAAACAAAAGGTTACGTTAGGTTAGAGTTATCGGCTAATTTAAAATAATTTTTTTCACAGCTTTTAATGACGTTTTAGGGAAGTGTTGAGTTGACTTTATTCGAAGTTGGCATGGAACCTAAAAATATTTGGTGAAATGCGACTTTTTTTAACCAGTCTGAAGTTACCCTTTATAAGGTCCGATCATAATTTATTAAAAGTGGAAGAAAGTCAAAAAGATGTTTTAATCAATCACTTTGTATGCACCACTAATCAAAATTATCAACATATGTATTGAAACCAACGGTTCCTTTGTCACAATAAAATTAATTTTTATTAAAATAGTTTGGTATAAAGGGAGTTTTTTCCATTTAATAAAATGATACCACAAAGAGAATTTGCGTACATTGAAGATATTTAATTATATTTTTTTTTTGGTTGAATCATTATCTTTAAAACCCTCCTCACCTGGATTGCAAAATCTATCCTAAACGAGGAATTTCATAGCAGCGCGTGCTCTTTGAATAAATCGTGAAAATAAAACGTTTCGTTCCTTTGACAAAAATTATGACGACAGAAATTTATTTTAAGTACGGCATTGAACTTTCTGTGGAATCGATGATAAATTAATATAACATGTTGAATAATGACATATCCCGCCGTTTAAGTCAGATGTAAACATGATTCTTTTGAAAATCAAGTGTTTAAATCACTGAACGGCCATAAAAGTCTTACAACGAGCCTTACAGAATGGAGGCTTTGGCTGATAAAACCCTGTGGACTGATTTTGTCACGATTCAAATAAAGAACGAATGATTATTAAATTTAATTCTTTATTAGTAACATTGTACGTGTTGTTAAATTTTGTGTTGTTAAAAATGTATGTTTTTGAATGAGAACTTTGAGCTATTTAACTTATCTTTGCCAGATACGTTGTGATTTTATTTTCCAATATATTATAATCTAAAAAACCGATTTTTTTTTTTTAAATTTGAATACCTCACAAGAGTCCCAGCTGCACCCGTCTGGAGCCAGTCAGACTATGGCATCCCCAATTGGGGTATGTCGTAAGGCTGAAGGTAATAGGGAGGGGAAGGAGATGGAGAAGAGGAAGGGGGGAAGTACCTCTTCAGATCTGGTCACCAAACACTGCTTAAGCCATTTCAAGCAACGTTTCAATTCTGACTGGTGTTCTTACACCAGGGCGATACTGAGAGTATATTTTACTCTGGAACGTGCCGTAAATATACTACGTATTGTTTTAAATGAATTGATTGTGAAATATCGCAAATTAATCAAATAAAAATTATTTGCGCACGCCGGGATTCGATCCAGTGACGAATATATTACGAATTAATTATTGATATGATCGATATCTTTGACATTTGCAAAATAACGTTTTTTGGAATGAAATATTCATTTTCTGTTGGTATCGTCTCGTATTGGAGGTTATCTTCATGTCTAATATTCAAATAGCATATAAGTGCAGAATAACTAAAAAACAGAGAAACGAAAAGAATTTTTTTTATTTCATCATCATAATAAAAATTCATATTCCGACAAGATCAACAAGATGATCCAATTTATTTCATTTGCCCACGTGTAGAACTAACATAAGAAAATATTTCCCAATTCTCTGTATACGTGCGCAGTATAATACAAAATTTTGCAATATAGGCATCTTTTACAATTACCCTTCAGAAATACCGAATAGAAGTAACGCGTACCATCGAAAGTTAATACAAGAGTATGGAATTTATACTCTCTTTTCCTCTTCCTCTCCTCCTCTCCTAAAATTAATTTTAAGATACAATAAAACTCCATCTCCAAGTAATTCGAACATAGAAGACCTTTTTGGCTTAACTTAATTTAACTTGTACGTATCTCTTTATTTTTATGTACCTATAAGCTGTTTGTCTCTTACAAATAAATAAATAATATTTTATCACCACATTGGGGGGTGATTGTGAGTACCGATGCCCCGGAAACCATTAACTGGATAACGATACCTGCACCATAGGTCGTTCAGTTCCAAGTGGTTTGCTATGTTTGGTGACTTAGAAGCAGTGCCCGGGTTCATGGGGTGATGTTTGTCCAAGTTTTAATTATTATCATATTAATCTTTCCACCGCAGTGGGTGAAATGATTAATACGTCTGTCATTCCTGGACACACACACCTCCCGTACGTTTCACTTACCAGAAACTCCCCTTCTTCATTTCCTTAAAATACCATCCAAACAGCGTACCCAAAGATTATATAGGCTCTGAGGGAAATTCTTTTCTTCCGGGCCTCCTGTGTGGAGCTAATGTAAAAAATGTTTTTTTTTTTTTGCACTTGAAAAAAGTAACTTTAAAATCAACTTTGATATCCTTAGGTAAAGGTAAGGTCTGTCTCCCCATTAAGAGTTGAAACGTGACCCGTTTTGGATAGGTCTATGTTTAACTATACAGCCAGATTCTTGCAATACATTTAACTTTTCCATTAAATATTCATCATTCCTAGCCAAAGAAATGGAAATGCGCACCTATCTAAAAGATTTCTCAAAATACATGATAATATTTTGCGATGGAATACTTGTGTGTACTACGATACTTTCAAATATTAAAATACTTCTGACAACAATAATAGCTAGAAATTCATTCAAAGTATCCGATGATCATTTAATAAAAAATAAATGTAACAATGCTAAGCTTATCATAACTAGTTGTTACAGTAATTGGACTTAGATATTTTTCTCCAACCCCGGAATCATATTTCCATTCATATTTCTGGCAATTCAAAACTGTAAGGAAATATCATATTTAATATTTTTGCTAAACTGACCGAAACGTTTTTTGCGCTGTAAATCGATCTGATTTGTATTTATTTGTACCAATATATGACTACAGGATGAGTAGAAAGTTAATCATAAAATAGTAAACGAATGAGATGTTTTAACTTATTAACGTGTAGGTTTTGAAATGATTTCAGCGCGGCGAAAAAAAAATTTATCAGGAGGTGAAATGATAAGAATTGATGCTAAGAATTGCCTTATCTCCGCAGGAGTAAAAACAATGATAAATAATTTACAAGGCAGACTCTCAATTGAAACGTTAGCTCCTACTATACCTTTAACTTTTTTTTAACGGAGCGCTTTTTCCTAGTTATCGATATCTTCAGGCCAGTTAATATATAACTGTTCTAACATATTTGAAACATCTCGAGTCAGGGGTATAAAACAAAGATACAAGAAGTTTCTTTATTTTTGACAACATTATTGCAGGTTTCTACTGCAATGTCTTCCTTTTCCTATCCGCGATCCTTTCTGTGATCAAAAACTGAAAACTATTCAAATAAATCAACATATTTATTGCAAGAAAATTGTGCAATTTTGATTTTTTTTTCTTTTGTAACAAAAAAAGGATTCGGGCTCTTACAGAATCAAGTTTTTAGTATTGTTCTTGTATACAATCTCATCTTTAAATAAACATTCATTCATTTCCAAGGATAGCGGTGGATCTAACTATATGTAACTATATCTATCCATGGTTGTTTTAACAGGAATGCTCAATCTTAATAACTTAGAAGCCCGCCGAAAAATATTTTTTGGGTTAACATTTAATCATAACATCTCCGGTACTATACCGCTTGCGTTGAAGGAGATTGACTTACATGTCCCTAACGCGTATACTCGTGAGAGATCCCACGCACTTTTTTATGCTACGAAAGCGAGACCTTCTTCCTATCAAAATGCGCCATTAAACATAACAATTAAACTGCTTAACGATTCTGCATCGAGCATCGACATCTTTAATGTCACCTACAGAGAGTTCAGTAACTACCTTTTAACATAGTGAAACTGCCCCCGTGCACATCTTTTCCAGGATTGTGTTGTCTGCTCCTTCGCAGGGAGGTTACAGTGGTAAGTAATTGGTCATCCTTCTTCCTTCCCATGCTTTGTACTATCCTACATAATATACTATCATCCAATTTCATCAAACACTATTTCATCAAACCATTTCATCAAACACCAAGAGTTCACTCTCAAGTTCATCTAAGCTGTATATAATTCGTACCCAATTTTACAACAATGTTTTGTAAATAGTTTCTAAATCTATATTTCAATTTATTATTGGCACTCGGGAATCAACATTTTTTAGTTGAAAATTTATTGTGTTACTTATTATTCATTTAAGAAACAGGTTGTAATGTTTGTGATTCGATATATCACTTAGATTCAAATATTTTTTTTTTTTTATGAATGTTTAGTGGCTCTTTTGACTTCCAGTGGTAATATTCTCGTTGTGCAAATAAATACTTATATCTCGACCAAGCGCGTCTAAATTATTAACATCCCATTTAAAGGGAATCATTTCTACCCAGCCGGTCAACTTCCCAATATAACATTTTTATATTTTGGATATTTTGAATTCTAAGCATCCTGTACCGTACTATACGTCTACAATATTAACCGCAGTTTATCTCTTTATAAGGCCAGTTGCACAACAATGCATGGAGATCTTATCTACCATGTTTGCGTAAAGAATCGCCGACCGCACTGGAATCGAGTAATGGTCACTTGAAGCTTTAAGCTTTAAGCTCCGCAGGTAAAACCCTCGACATTAGATACATTACCATGGCTCTGCGGATCTAGGCCAAAGCTTTCAAAAAGTAATTATTTTGATTGTGTTGGCTTGCTGAACCACGCAAAAATGCAATTTTTAGACGCCCTTTAAACGGAAGGTATTTTTTTGCATTTTGTTATATTTTGTGTCTGGTATGCAATTTTTTATTTATTTATTAATAATTTGATTTAAGGTTTTATTCCAGCAGGACTGGGAGGGTTGTATAATCCAAATTTTATATACATCTACAAGAAGACAAGATTCATCACATAAATAAAAAAGTAACAATTTTTTTAGATTTAACCGAAAACATATGAAAACTAGGTAGATGATCTACCATCAAATTATTACGAGATATTTCATCTACCCTCATATTTACATTTAGCCTATTCTGCACTACATTGAAAATAAAATAATTCTATAAAATGATTTACATAAACTAGTGGTCGCCCAATGGTCGAAATTCGATCTTATTGTTATGTTTTTTAATTGATTTAATGTATTTTTTATGCATAATAAAAAAAAAATAATAGCATTCTGCACTCCTTCTTCATATAAACTATAAGTGTGCAAAATTTCATACTCCTCCGTCCGCGCAATTTTCGTAAAAGGGGGAACAAAACAACAACATTAAACTCTAAGTTCGATAGTTGTGAACACCTGCAATTAATAAATCTTCAAGTATCTACACGAACAACTAGACAAATATTAACTTTTTACAAACATACATCTCATTCCAACTATAGTTTGCATTCTCCAATACAGCGTTTACACAGTCTTGGTAACAAATATTCATAATAAATTAAATTTGTCAAAATTCAAAGGACGTATGTGCCAACTATTTCTTCCTACTTCATAAATTATCTTTATTTCTATTTTTTCTTAATCTTATATTCTATGTACCTACTTTGTGTCAACTCTTATGTTTTATGTTACCAATATTTTGTTTCTTATATTTTATGTTATAAACTACAAAACGTCAAAACATCCTCCTACTTTTGACCGTCTGTGTCTCTTAAATTTCGTACCTGCGTCTGTCGCGGCCTTGCGGTTTACCGAACACTGTGATTTACCCAGCACCCCATGTAGGTACACTCGGGATTACAAGTACCAGTAGAGATCTTATCTCGTCCCAGCAAATATGTAAGTGATTTGTTTAAGCCCTTGTATCTTCTTGCGTAATCTGCAGACAAAGGTCCTCCAGGATTTCCGCCATAATCCGATAAAGCTCCTGTATTCTTTTTAAATTACCGAAAGGAGATTGCGGCAGAGTCTTCCACCGAATAAAAACGCCTTTGAACCATGTTCCGCGCTTTCAAACTTTAATGGATTATCTTCTACTGGCTACAGTCAAGCCATTTTAAATCATCTAAATTTTACTTGGAAGCTTTTATACATGTTTTATAATAGGAGACAGCCGTACTTCGAGGCTTTGTAATCAACGTGTAGGTACGAGTGTAGTTCCACAGAGTGTTTCCAGGCTATAGCCTACGGGGTGTAATATTTCATGATGATAGCCAACCTCCAATAAGAGGAGAGCCTTAAGTCTGGAACCAGTGAGACTATGGCTTCCTCAACTGGGGTATGTGCTGAGACTGAAGGTGGGAAGGGGAACAAGATGAGGGAGAGAAAGGCGGGAAAGTACCTGGTTATTCAGATTTGGTCACCAAATACGCCTAAAGCCATTTCATGCAACGTTTTGATTCTGAATGATGGTATTTCGCCATTTCGCCAGGGTGATAAAAAAATTATGTACAAGCAGAACATATTTGCAGACAAATAATAACTGACGGCCGGCGTAGTCCAGCGGTAAGGCTCTTGACTCGCATTCCGAAGGTCGCGGGATCGAATACCGGCGTAGCTAATAAATTTTATTTGATTAATTTATGTTATTTCACAATTTATTCATTCAACATAATATATAGTATATTTGCCTCACGTTCCAGAGTAGAAGATTCGGTGTAAGACCACCATTCAGAATTGAAACGTTGCTTGAAATGGCTTTAACTGTATTTGGTAACCAGACTAAATAGCCACGTACTTCCCACCTTCCTCATCCCCATCTCCTTCTCCTCCCCACTACCTTCAGCATCGCAACATACCCCAATTGGCAATGCCAGTCTCACTAGCTCCAGATGGGAGCAGTTGGGACTCTTGTGCGGTATTCATATAAAAAATAAAAAAATAAACTTGGAAGCAAACAATTAAAAAATTCGAATAAAACACAAATTAATCAAATAAAATTTGATTGCGCATTCCGGGATTTGAACCCGCGACTTACGGATTCGTAGTAAAGGATCATTACCACTCAACCATGGAGACCAAATGTAGAAAACTAGGTATGGTACAATATTTTTCACGAAACATTTTAACTACAATGCTCTTCTAACTTCTCTCCCATCATCACAGTAAGTACCTTCATGTTTCCTAGAGAGAGTCAGGGTATTGATATTAGTTGCACCAGGACAGCGGTACTCCTGTCGCATTATACAATCTTTATCACAACATTTCCTGTGATAAAACTTTTGGCACCTATCAAATGGAATGAATAGGTGCAATCTTAGCGTGTTGTTTTTTTTTTAATTTTATATGACGAATTCAAGCTGTTTAATACATTACTTATAACGTGGATTAACTGTGAACTATGTGGCTTTTAATTAAGTTTAGTTTCGATCATAGAACTAATTCTCATTATTTTTAATACTGTTGTAAATTAACAAGCCATTAAAAATGGGATTCCTACTGAATCAGATAATATAAATGTTGTACCACGTACCAACAGATTTAATTTTTTTTTCATCAATTTTGTAATTTTTTTGGTACTTCATTTCTGTTATTCATAAATCCTTGTAGAGCATACCATTTAATCTATTCAGGATCATCAAATGTAGAATCATTCAATTTGGGAGGCGGGAATGAGTACCGCCGCCCCGGGAACCTTTATTGGATAACCAACACCTCTGCCATAGGTCACCCCAAGTGGTTCGCTACGTTTTGTGATTTGGCAGGGGTGCCCGGGTTCATGGGGTGAGGTTTTTCTTGGTCTTGGAGGCAGACGACCAGGACACACTGAACCCCAGATTCCTACCCACCCCTTAAACCCTTTTCCTTCCCAGAACTCTCCTCTCCTTCCTTTTCTTAAAAAACCCTCCACACAGCATCCCCAAAGATGACATAGGCCCTGAGGGAAATATTTTTTTCTCAGGGCCTCCTGTGTGGAGCTCATGTAAAAAAAAGAAGAATTTGGTTGTCTGTAAAGTCGGTTTACGGACGATAATTTTATGTGATAACGTCATAAGAAAACATTGATGAAAAATTGCATTGATGCATCATCAGTCGAACGCTTAGGCCAATCGTGCCTCTCTATCGCTTGTTCAACCCTCTCGCTTGCACGCTCGGCTCAGGCGGAACGTGACAACGAGTCATGCTTTTTCGTGCATGCATCCGGTGTTCATCGATTTATAAGACGTTATCACTTCAAAAAAATGTACCTAGAAGTGATGTCACCACAATGGAATCCCACCAAGAAAAAAAACATAAATAATATCAACCAAAGTTTTCAATAATTGATCTTTTAACAAGTAGTTGTATATAGATATGCATAATGAACGGCCCATTAATTACTATAGCACATAATTTAACATTCAATTTCCTCATTGGTGATGCTTTAAATAAAATTAAAATAAAAACAATTCAATATAGTGCGTCGTAAATAAGGCTGCGGAATAAAGTATTCCATTTGGCCGGTAGGTGCCGGTAGTGTTCGGAGGTCTAAATAGCCCCGCGCTCTCTGCAGGGTACCTGTTTTATGTGTGAGACCTGCTTTATTTGTGGGATCTTCTTTATGTGTGAGACCCGCGGCCCGAGCCTGAGACCTGCGCGCGACCTCGACCCGAGCGACTGTTTCCAGTGTTTACTGCGCAGGTCGCGACCGTGGGCCCGCAGGGGACTGGAAATTAAAAACACTGATTAATTTCGGAGTGATTTACTTATTATTTATAATGTCGGGCAAATGTTAACTAAGAACTATAACATAAATAGTTTTAAGGAATATGCGTTCGTGGCGTGCACCATGCTGAATGATGGATAATACGCATTCTTGCATCTCATTAAAAATCATTGACACTGGGGAGATTCATTTAATTATTTGTTTATTTATTTACGGACAAAAATTCCAACAATATAATAATAACACGAATGAGAAACAGAGATAACAATGAAAGGAGAGCACATATAAATGAAGAGCAATGAAAATATATAATATAAAAAGTACCCACATATAAGAGACAACTACAAGTTAAGGAATGAAGAAAGATTTAAAATGCGTATTCTCTGCCGAAATTCATATAGGCTTATACCAAAAAATGTAATGCTTTGATTTGCGTTAACAAGTTTCGACATTATGGAAAAAAAAGAATGGTATCCATAATTAAAAGAATGTTGATTGGGGAACAGCAATTCATTATTTTGGAGTTTATGGGAAGGGATGTTGAACGGAATGAGTTGTAACAAAGCAGGTAATACTGTTGATAATTTTGAACATGTAAACTAGATCGGAGTCCTTTCTACGTTTTTCTAAAGAAGAAATGTTCAAAATTTGTTCGATTTCATCATACCCGTACTTGCCTCTTTCAAGTCTTAACCACCGGGTAATTAATTCCCCGTAGGAAGCGAGAGGACTTTTTTACATAAGTTCCACACAAGGACCTGAGGGAAATAACTTTTTACATAAGGACCTGAGGAAAATAATTTCATTGATGCTGTGTGGAAGGTCATTCCAAGGAATGGAAAGAGAGGATGTTCTGGGTAGAAAAATTATGAGGGATGGGTAGGAATCTGAAGATCAGTGTCCAGGAGTGATGGAAGTATGAATTCATTCCTTCAACTGAGGTGTAGGGCGATGGGTTGAGAGATTCTGGCTGGAGAGGTCAAAAGACCTTCCCCAACCAGTCTTTCCGGCCCGCCATGCGGAAAAAGGGTAAACGAATCCGCTGCCAAGACCTACATAAACCTCACCCTGTGAATCCGGTCACCCCTGCTAAATCGCCAAATGTAGCCACCTACGGCAGGTGACCTACGACAGAGGCGTTGGTATCCGCCTCCCTAATGTAAATTATATAATATATATTATATTATATAAATTATTATTATACACAGTGCCCGGAAATTCTAAGTACAAGCGGAAAAATGAGAATCGATATCACAAAAGTAAAGAATCCCCATATTAAAAATAAAAACTGATAAAAATTTATCCAACACACTATCTAGATAACATATAGTTCGGGTTTGAATCTTGCAATCATAAATAAAAGATAGCAACCAATAAAAACATGCGGTAAGAAAATAACGATAATGTTGTTAATTCTTAGTCGAAGTATAATATAGTTAAATATAACCGAAACGGATAGGGACCCATTAGCTCAATTGATAGAGTTGAGCCCCGGCAAGGCGAAAGTCCTGGGTTCGAGTCCCAAATGTGACCGTATCTTTCTCTGATTTTTCTGTTGTCAGATTATCAATTGAGTTTCGCTAATACTGTTTTCATTTAATTTAATATCACAATTTGAGATTTTACTCATTAAGTTAAAAATGAAAATAAACTAAATATAAAAGTTCTCCAAAGGTATTTTCAGAGAGCTTCTGGCTCGCTCTTGGTACTCCGTTTGGAAGTTTTAATTTCTTGGATATTTTATTAATGTATTAATCACCACGTCTCATCTGGTCGTTTAAATTTATATGTAATTGAAATTGTCCTCATAAAATAAATGTTTGATGTCCCGTTGACTCGGTCAATAACTCACATTTGTACCACCGTGCGGGCCCAACATTCTGGTGTAAGGCAAATAACACACAACATGCGGAATTATGATACTTTTTGGAAGATGAAATTTGCAAACTGATAATGAAAAGATTTTCAGTTTACTTCCCAAGAGAGGAAGAGAAAGGCGTCACCGACCAAAATATTATTTCAAAGTTTTAACCACTCGAACGCATAGTTTGTTTTCACGATAATCTAACATTACCAAATAGATGTATGACATATGAGGCGTAACTGACTTATTAATGCATTTTTTTAGCTCAATATCTATTGTTGTCGCGGGCTGAAAACAGTTTTTTTTTACATTAGCTCCACACAGGAGGCCCTGAGGAATGTATGGAGCGTCTTTTTAGGGTAAGGAAGGAAAGGAAGTTCTGCGAAGGAAAAATGTTTGAGAGGTTGGTAGGAATCAGGAGGTCAACGTGTCCAGGAGGGGTAAGAAAAAAAACCTTTTGTTTTGCATTTAAAAAAAAAAAAAAAATTCTGAATTTTTTATATATATATGTGAATATATACATGTTGATAATATTATGTCAAAAGAGAGAGGTTGGTAGGAATCAGGAGGTCAACGTGTCCAGGAGGGGTAAGGTTTTAAAACTTCTTTTTTTTTGCATTTTATAAAAAAAAAACTGAATTTTTTTACATACGTATAAATAAACATGTTGATAATATTATGTAAAAATTTAAAGTAAGTTGGAGCAAAAAATTAAAGAAGATACGCGTCTCAAGCGGCCGGCCCTCATATTCGATTCGAGTATATTTCGAGTATAAAAAACTTTAAATCGATTTTCTCGCAAACAACATTTTGTGAACATTACAACACAAAATCTACTTGATCGATTCTGTTGAAATTTTTACACATAAATCAACAGGCAGTCAGAGGGAGTTTTTTTTAACGATTTTTTTTCATTTTATAATAACAAATTCACCGAAATATTTAGCAAAAATCGCATTTTTCACTTCAAAATGCTTCCAAAACTCCCTTTGACTACCTAGGAAAACAAATCACCTTTTAAACGCATTTTGATTCAGATGATCCGGTAACGAGTTATGGAGTTCATCGCATAACAACTTTTTTTCGAGGCGCCTCCGGAGATTCACTCTTACGGACGTATTTGTGAATATTTGCAATTGAAAAATTTTTCAAAGACATTTTAGATGTTATACTATAACGTGTATATAAAATAAATAAATTTACATTATTCATATTTCGAAAAAAAAATCATGAAAATATGCCTTTTTTTCGTCTTTCTTTTTTCGTCTTTGCCTTGCAAAACGTGCTACTGTCCATTTTCCTAGAACTCACAACATTCACAGTATCTGAAAACTATTCTTTATTTAAGACACGTTTTTGATTAATGTTTCGACAGGCTACAAAATGCTTAAACACTCACTTTAGGTCCATGAAATTATTCAGTTTTATCGCGATAATATTATATCCCACAGAGGTCCGTAGAGGAATAAATCAAGCCTTACATGCGACCCCCGTCTTCTAACGGGAAACACTTGTAAATTAATTGAAATACAACCTTTAACACGTGACAAGAAATAATTATTTAAATACTGCATTCGAGTTGTTTTCTCAAATGACTGTATTGACTAATAAATCACTTATAAAACCAGGGGGTATCCGCTTCTTTTAATCATTTTTTGTGTATTTTTTTTCTAGTGCGCGCTTTGTCGCTTCATGATCTGATCTTTAATGAGATAAGTAGGAGAGATTGATAATTTAGATAGAAAGAGATGAGGAGGAAGCTAAACGATAACTGAATATAAAATAAATAATATCTAATTCAATATTATATGTTTTCGAGACTGAATTCGATGAGAAAGTTTATTCAATTATTGATAATCATTATTATTAATTATTGTATTTAGTGTTTTGGGGATCCCAACGCGTGGGAATTATTAGCTATCGGGAATTGTCGTGGATGTAATTGATCGGCGAGATTAGCTGATAAATATAATTATATTATTATTAACTAAGTATTATTAAATATCTACATAGTTGACATTTAAAAAAAAATCTTTGTAGTAAATAACAGCGGTTAGAATTGGTTACCTACACCTAACCAATCACCCACCTTTTCTTAATAATGCCGTCAATCTTTTATGAGGTTATTTTTTTTTTTTTTTACAATAGTTCCACACAGGAAGCCCCAAGGAAAATTTCCCTCGGGGCCTGTCATCGTTGGATATGCTGTGTGAAGGATCTTTTTAGGGAAAGAAATTTCTGGGAAGGAAAATGGGATGAGAGATAGATAGGAATCTGGGAGTCAATGTGTCCAGGAGTGACAAAAGTATAGGCTCATTCATGGGTTAATGTTTATGTACATGTATGCGTATATTAGTACCCGTTTCAGAACAGACGTCGTCTAATGAGGCGAGTTACTTACTTGTTGTAAGATAATGTTATTTCAATAAACGCACGGGTTGCCGGCAATTAAAATTCCTCCCGCTGCGGTGCAGGGCGATGCAGGAACATTTCATATCATGCACATCATCACAGAAAGCCAAAATAAAAAATTAAAAAATTTTAAAAAAAGTTTAAGAAAATACGTTGTTTTCTTTTTAATTACGAAGTATAATTTAACAATTTTATTGAATTTTGAAAAATATTTTTAAATATTTAATAAAAAGATTTCTCTAGTTGTATGCAAAAAAGTGTACAAATAATAAAACCCAATGCCACAGCCTTAGAGCAATAACATCTTAATTCGTCTTTTACACCGCGAAACATTCCCCGGGCGTAAATCATCGTCCCCCGCCGCGCGCCGTATGGGTCATAAGACAATTTGTGACGTGTAAATACGTCACCCTTATAAAAATAAGAGTTGGGATGTCATAGATAAGAACCCGCCTGATTGTCCAAAGAGATAGTGGCCTGTGTTGCTGTCATAATATTATGACGACTATATACGTTGTTGTGAAATAATTCGTTATGTCAGAAGGTCCTGGGAAAGATGACTAAAAATTATTAATTGATTTGTATTTAATAAATTTAATGCTTCCTGAAAAGGTCTGATCACAATTTATATTATATTTATTTTATTAAAAAGATCAATAACTTTGTTTACATCACTTTATTTATATATATGTTATAGTCAAACCTAGGAGCTTGACTAGTCAGACCCGAAGATTGGCTAGTTGAAGCGCCGGAGCTTCGAGGATTGACTATAACATATACACCTCTTTTAACACACATTTAATTTAGTTTTTTTTTTTTAATTCTTTGTACATCAAACGTGATGTGATTTTCCAGAAAAAAGTGAAACTGATACCAAAGGTAAACATTTTGTCGTGGCAACTCAAGATTTTGTTTTGATTTCCAACCTTCTGAAGGTTTCTTTTAGAGCAAACTTAAAAGCCCATGACATAATCTTACCCTATCAATGCACCGGAGAATTATGAAAGGCATTTCTAAGTGCTCCTGAGAATTAATTCTTCGGCAGATTATCATTTTTTAGTCGGATTAAGAAACGTAAACTATACCAGAATCTGGGACACCAAAGTAAGTGGATGCCATTAGCCGCTAGAGGACATGGGACCCCAGAACTAAACCAATTTTCATTAATATGTCTATTTATTTAATACCTTCACCCGAGTCACACGCTTGTCGGATTAAAAAATATTAAAAGAATAGATACATTTCTGGTAGAACCGATTAGATATCCAAACCCTTTTAAGAAAGCAGCTACTTTCAATCAAATTGGCCCTGAGTAAAAATCTACACTTCATATCAAAGTAATTTGAAAATATTGGGACAATTGTTTTAATTTCTCCCTTTTGACTACGATGTAATATTATCATGCGATTTTATTAAACTTTTTTTTAGTATCCAGCTTTCTTTGAAGTGGCTCGAGTAATTTGTGAGAAGTTGAAAATATTATTAAACGTCTATCTATCAAAACTGTTTCTCGTTTGCATCATACGAATTGGAACTAATTCGGTATTTAATCGTCCTTGCATAATGAGGTTTTATAATTCTTTCAAAATCCGTATTGTTGTTAAATTGAACGTGAAAAAACATTTGGGCTTTGAAGTATTTATTATTACTAGCAGTTAAAATAGGCAGTTCCTTGGATCTACTGCCACCGAGTGATAGTCACCGGTACAAAGTAACCGAGAGAGGCAATGACGTCATATTATGTTATACACAGCCGCTTGATACAACTATGTATTACTGTCAATCTTTCAATATCCGGAGAGATATCTACTACTTTTTAACAAATTTGTGGAAGTCATACCTAGGGTGAACACGCTTCCGTCCGACTTTCTTACGAAAGTGGCGACATCTTGTGACGAATTCTTCAATTCAAAACCGAATTACAACGGTAGCTTTGTTATGAATCTCACGTACATAGATGTTATTTGTGGCGCGACGCGTACGGCGTGGCGTTAACATGCACTTTAAACTGGATTCAACTGAAATTCAACCACGCAGACGTTACCGCATTAACACTCTTCGATTACGTTAGCTCAACACAGGAGACCCCGATGAAAAAAATGGACTGTGTCATCTTTGGGGATGCTGTGTAGAAGGTATTTTCATAGATGGGAAGGATAAAAAATTTTAGGAAGGAAAAAGGTATGAGGGGTAGGAAGAATCTGGTGGTTAGTTTGTCCAGGAGTGACGGACGTACGAATCTCTCCCACCGCGGTGCAAGGCGATGGATTGAAAAAGTCCGGCTGGAGAGATCAAAAGGTCTCCCTTAACCAGCCTCTCCTCATCCGAACCACCATGCAATAGGTGGGCAAACGCATCCGCCGACAAGACCTAGACAAAGTTGCAAATCAGCTATTTATTAATTATTTTATTCATGGTTAATAGGTGCATAGTTATATGTCGAGTTTATACTCGTATGTCCGTATGTAAACATAGGACAAGTAATTGAGGTTGGTTATTAGTAAATACGAAAAAAGGTGAAATCAAAATTGTTAACGTTTTCGAAGAAAAAACCATTGAAGAACGGGAATATTTAATAATAACAAAGCATATTTTTTTACTAAAATTGCAGTAATCATGAAATCAGTAGTAACACAGAGTGAATTTGAAAGTAAATTGATTTTTAAGATGCGTTAAATTAAAGAGAACTTCTCTCACTTTCAATGGTTTGACCCTCCATGAATTGATACAGGTAAATGTTTGTGTATTACAATTTCAACGTCATTTCCGGTAGCCACACATCTGCCAGTATAAAATCTGTAAGATTCACGTGCGGAGCTGTCAATTTCGCTTCCCGGAATTAAAATGTATCCTTTTTGTAGAACAGGACAAAATGTCACGTCACGGAAACTGACAATGACGCCGACAATGAAGATACAAATTCATCCCTGAAAATCTGCAGCGAACAGCAAGACATTTATATTGATAACAACAAAAAGGACATCTCACAGAACCCTTTTGTGACGTCGTATTTATTTCAAAAATATTGTTATTCCCACGAAAAGAATATTTTTCATAAATATATTCGATTCCATTCAGTCATTCAACCCTTTCTTGCATCCATTTTACTCCCAACAAAGGATACAATAATATGGACCTGATATCTACTGTGCGCTATTCTGTATTGTATTCTACAATGGAAATCAAATCTAGTACGGTTGCTCGGAAACTGAGCATCGCATCTTAAAGTCTACACAATCCTTGTTTACTGATGTTTCGCTGCAAGGGACAAAATCGCTCTATTTGATACATAAATAAATCACAGAAAAAGTAGTTATTTTTTCGAATTTTAAGCCAGTCCTTTGATTGAATACTTTGTAGTAAACAGGAAATAGTAAGGTGCTTATGTTTAAATCAAATATAGAGTACCGTGATATGTAATTTGATTTCCTAGAGGCTTTATGAAAAGCAATCTGCAAGCGAAGGTAAAAGATCTGTATTTTAGTGAGTTAGTTACCTAGTTGCTTTCCACTTATTTATTGTGTGATAAAATCTTGTATAACTAAAGACATTCGAATTTGGAGTATTCATGACGTTAGCGAATTAAATATGATTAAAAGAAAATGATTATTTCTAGAATATAATTTATTGTAGGTGTTTTATATATATATATATATATATAATGTAAAAAATATATATATATATATATATATATATATATTTTTTTTTACATTAACTCCACACAGGAGGCTCTGAGGAAAATAATTTCCCTCAGGGCCTAAGTCATCTTTGAAGATGATGTGTGGTGGGTGTTTTTGAGGAGAGGAAGGTGCGAATACTGGTCTTGAAGAAACCCATGTTCTAGGAGGGAGGAAACCCAGAGACCAGCAAATCGTTCCACAGCCGAGCTGTTGAACTCAGAACGAGTCGTAGAAACGACGTTTAAATTTAACGTTTAAACGACGAAAATTCTCATATAACTAATGTCAACCGTGTACAAATGTTGGCGTGTTTCCCGACTATGCACCGGTGCCGAGTGGATCAATGACGCTAGTTCCTAGGAGCATCTACCATTGTCATACTGGATGAACAAGGACTGCATTCCCACCTGATGCCTGTGCTCTAAAGTTTGCTATCGATTTGTTAAGTTAGGAAAATCTATTAAACGGATCGCCTGTTTCCGCACAGAATCGAGGGATTTTTTTTAGATATTTTGGTGCTCTAGACCAGAGGTGGCTACCGAATTCTACCGTGGGGCGCACTTAGCAGTTGTGTACTATTAAAGTATCTGCGGGCCCTGTACAGTACGCCCAGTTACTGAAAGGCTAACTTAACTCTGGCTTTGATGGAGCCCCCGTACCTGAGCTGGTCACTTAGAGTTACACCAAGCATATCAACGGAGGGCCTGTTCGGAAGATTACTTCCGTGGAAGGAGACTAGATTTTCATTTCGATCCCTTTTAGACGAAATCAGATTTGATGGTGTCTTTGAAATATAATCCATACTAATATTATAAATGCGAAACCGCTCGAGTTTGTTTATGACCTTTTCACGCATAACACAATATAAAGACTTTAAAAATTCATTCACCAATAGAAAGCTAAATTATATGCGCAGACTATATTTTGTATATGATGAAGCTCTGGCGTGATGAAATTATAAATATTAATATATTATATTTGTTATACGTTTTCTGTCGCTAACTAAAGCAAATTTTTGCTAACGTCAGAAAAAATCGTTTCCATGGAAACGATTGCTACTGCTTCAGAAAATTCAAATATTAGAATATGTTTGATTTTTTTGGACAAGCTTCTGTTTTGGAATAAATGTCAGTTCCTACATTAAAAATATAATTCGTTACGATTATAAAGACTGAATAAATAGTGTAATTTTTTATTATATTCACAAACTTTCAAATATTTAATTAAAAATAAACATCCGAAATGTTTGTAAGCGCATAAATTCCGAACGAATGAACAAAATTGGATAAGTAATTCTTTTTTTCTTTGAGCTATAGCATTATGAAATTTAGGTGGTAGGCGCGATGTTTGAAACTGAATGTAAGGGAATGAATATATGGAATGCGGGAGGGGATGGGGGTGGGGTGGGGGGGGGGAGATAATTGATAAGTGCAAGCGCTACAGTAATTTCCCGTAATACCATGCGAGCGAAGCCGCGGGGAAAAGCTAGTATTATATAATGTGATATAATATTATGATAACATTTTTAATGTGATTTGAGAAGTTGAAGCTGACATCTATCCTAATATTGTAAGACCTGTAATAATGTACAACGTACATATTATAGTGTAAGTATACAATAATATGGGTACATTTTTTTATATATTATGTAGAAACATGCTTCTAATTTCGTATTAATTAAGATAGAGTGTATATTAAGATAGAACCTGCAAGCCAACAGTCACATTGTTCAGCTTAGCTGGACAACCGTTTTTGCAAATCCTATTTTATCTATATCCTAAATACAATTAAGTAAATAAAATTGCAGTGCATGGTAAAAGTTCAAGTGAATCAAATTTTTCAGTTGGACTAATGGTAAAGTGTGAATTGGACGATTTCTGGATGTGAATAAAGCATGGAGTAAGCTCCGTCGTCTCTGACTATCGGTATAAATGGAATGATTGTCAGTAAATAAATTTGTAGCATTAATTTACATGCATGTATTTATGCTTACATGAAATGCATACATATTTATGAATATAATAAAAGTTTTTCAACGGACTAATAAAAACACGAAAACCCGCAATAAATTTGCTTGAGCACGCATCACAATTAAAATTGGAAAATGTTCGCTTTTCTCGTGCTAAAAATTAAAAGTATAATGAGCTTCGTGTTTCCTCGGCATCTTTTCAGGAACGAGAGCAGAAGATTATACTTTGCCGGTTGATTTATTAAAATTTATGAGACAATTAATTTTATAAAAGCTGGTATGTGCTTTGGAACCCGGCCACCTAATTGGAGTATAGACTTTCAGTAATTATAAGCGTTTACTTCTCCTATGCTTTTAAATATAAATTAACCGAGGCGATTGTCATCGTAACGGACGAAACCGGTAACACATAAATATTATAATAAAATTAAATTGCAAAGAGGATTATATTCATTTCAATTTTAACGAGGTTGTTAACAACTTTTACGGCATTTGTAATTAATATTAAAGCTCATGTGGTAGCTACACTTGCTGACTACGCGAATTTTTTGAACTTCGTGATAAATGTAGTCAATAACAAGTCATTGTATCCTCACAAGTCAATTCTATTGTTATACATTGTAAAATGGGACAGTGTACTTTGCTATTAGGGGATTCTTCCAGAAATCACAGACAATTTAATTTATTTATTTATTTGTAAGAGACAAACAGCTTATGGGTACATAAAAATATAGAGATACATGTAAACAAGTTAAATTAAGTCAAGCCAAAAAGGTCTTCTACGTTAGAGTTACTTGGAGGTGGAGTGTTATTTTATCTTAAAATTAATTTTAGGAGAGGAAGAGGAAAATAGGATAAGGATAAGAGATGCTCCCGATACATTCCACACTCTTGTATTAATTTTCAATCGTACGCATTACTTCTATTCTGTATTTCTGAAGGGTATTGTTAAAGATGTCGATATTGTAAAACTTTGTATTATATTGCGCACATATACAGAGATTTTTTTCTAATGTTAGTTCTACATGTAGGCAAATGAAATTAATTTTACATAAATATGTATTTTGGGGGTTCCATGCCAACTAAGAATAAAGTCAACTCAACATCTCAATAAAAAAAATAATTTTAAACCAGCCGATAACCCTGACCTAACGTAACCTATTTAACCATTTTTTTTAACATATTTTTTATCACTGTAAATGACTTATCTGAGACGGTTCTGAGTTGGTTTCATTCCTAGTTGTCCGGTCACCATTTTGGGACGGCATATATACATATTAAAATTTTATTATTATTATTCTTATATTGTAATTTCTTTTAAAATTCTGCTTATAATTTTTTAATACAATGTTAAATAACTTATGTAATCATAATAACGTGTACATTTAAAAGCCTTGACAGCGTGAATAAATAAATAAATATTATTTCTATTACTTCGAGATGGCTGATCACATTGACAAAACGCTATGTGTAAATATTCACATGGGCTTTCTAACATTCGCAGCGAAAATATTAAAGTTTTTATTTTTATAATTGGAGATTTAATTACGTTAAATTTTTAAATGTGTCAGTGAACTGAAAATCTTCCATAGCTGTGAACGAACTTGGGCAGGTTTTTGTTTAATTCCGGTATCTAATCAATTTAAAAATCACTCATAGCGACTTATTGAGGATTTATAGCAGCTATTTAAAAATCTGCACAGTAGCAAATTATTCACTTCCAAATCTTTCATTCATATCAGAAAGTCTCACGCAAAAGAGTTAACGAGTGTTTTTTTGTCGCCTTATTAAAATATCTTCGTGGAAAAACATGTTATATTTTTAGACTTAGAATCATAAAATATCGAAGCAATATTAGCACAAACGAACGCACCCGGAATTTACTAGTATAAATTGTATAGAGCTAGGTCGGCACCAACCTGTAGAAAAGTTAAGGAAAAAAAGGATGGGAAAGGATTGAACAGGTAAAGGGTTTTTAATACACAAGAACGTATTGAATACGAAATGGTTTAGGGAAGGCACGATGCACATTAAATAATACTTGCATGTAGTTCCAATTCCTTTGTATACAGTTCTGAAAGCTCTCCAGCTAGGAAGACATTCTTTATAAAAGCTCACTAAAGATAGATTATCTTTCCGTGAGATTTCAAAACAGATTCACTTGTGAGAAATTTATCAATTACGATCACAATATCTCTAGAATACGGCTGATAAAAATGATAAGATTGCTTGATTTTTGGAGATAATAAATTAAATACAATTTGGCGTACTTATATTGTTGTGCATTGTAGGTAAATATTATTGTAATAATACTGTTTTCTAGCAGAAAAGAATAACTGTTGTGCCTGTTTGTTCTTTGTAATGTTTGCCTTTCATAAATACATAACTGTCATAGTCAATGTTACCTTCGACATGTTGTGTGCATTCTTCGATGATAACAGTCATATATTGTTTGTAATTTTTTCAAGCTTGAGTAGTGATCGACGTCTTCTCTGCCAGTTGTGAATAACGGTTTTAAATCATTGGAACCAAAATATATTTTCAGAAAATGATGATGTCGGTTTAGGTGAATTTGATAGCAATTTTTGATACCTATGATAAAAATTGTTAATATAAGGGTCTATTTGAATTAATAACCAGTGACACGCGACATTATTTGTAGTAAAAAATGTTAATAAAATTTTGGTCTCCGATGACATTTTTGCAGTTTTTTTTTTAAATTTTAAAATATAAAAATCAGAAGGTAATGAAGAACAGTTAGGGAAGGGGTGAGTGGTTGGGCGTTTACTTGGCTGAATGATCAGTGAAAAGTGAAATATTTTTGGTATGTTTTAAGGTTTTCACGGCCAAAAAGTATTTTTGTTATTGTTTTTGGGGTGTTATGCCGTGTTTCGCTATCTCCTTCTTTAGCCAACGTTTCGGACAGCGTTACAGTGTCCATCATCATCTGCCCTGATGATGGACACTGTAACGCTGTCCGAAACGTTGGCTAAAGAAGGAGATAGCAAAACACGGCATAACACCCCAAAAACAATAACAAAAATGAAATATTTTTGTTTGTTACTGAGAAACGACATTTAAATAAAAAATAACCATACAAGAATAACCGAAGACCAAAGTTAAAATCACTGGTTAAAGTAATTCAAGTAGGTCCCTTAAAACCCTTTGTAAAGGATAGTACCAAACACAATTTGGGCGACGGGTATGGTTACCGCCCGTTATTGGATAACGTTACCATTTATTGTATAACCAACACCTCTACCGTAGGTCACCCCAAGTGGTTCGCTACGTTTGGTGAATGGGGTGAGGTTTGTCAGGGCCTTAGCGGCGGACGTTTCTGCCCATCAGCTGCGTGGCAGGCCGGATCGAGAGAGTAAGGTTGAGGGAGTCCCTTTGACTTCTCCAGCCATACTCTCTAGGAATATCCGCTTGCACTGCAGTATGAGGGATGGATTCATACGTCCGTCACTCCTGGACATACTGACCTCCAGATTCCTACCCACCACTCATACCCTTTTCCTTCTCAGAACTTCCTCTCCTCTTTCTTTTCCTAAAAAAAAACCTCCACACAGCATTCTTTAAGATGACATAGGCCTTGAGGGGAATTATTTTCCTCAGGGCCTCCTGTGTGGAGCTAATGTAAAAAAAAAAGTCAGAAACTTCCCATACTGAAACGTCCTTCCACCCCCTTTTCATGAATTCAACTTATCCTAGATAGGAAAAAAGTCTTATAAATTTGACATTTGTTTTAAATAAAAAAAATTAAATAAATTTTGTTATTCGAAACCATTTGTACTTTGATGGAATACTTTATGACAAACGCGAATGCGAAATAATAATTTATAAATATTCGATTCATTCCTGCAGGATGCCAAATTGAAGGCGGCAGCAGTCCACCCAATTCGCTGACACCAAAATACCCATTTCTCCAATCTTCGTCAACTCTCCGTGCCATTGTGCCATCAACTTTAATATTTCCGTCACATCAACTCCCGTTTGTTGTCCGGCCAGTTAATCCAGTAATCCCTTTATCCCATCATCCCATTCTACTCTGGAGTATTTCCAAACAAATCTGCAAATAAGAACTTTTATAGTCTCTGACAGCGGGGAGGCTGTGTCCCATTCATCTTCCTTACCCACCGTAATCCGTATAATTTATGTGTGAACAAAGCCTCATAATTGTGGGCTGAGTTTGTATGAAACCTACTATGTCACATCATAAATCCGAAGAAATCTGCTACCAAACTTCGAGAAAACATTCCAAGTAAACTTTGAAATAAGGAGAATACAAAATGTTTTCAAACAGATCTCTTCTCGAACAGGTTCTTGTGAGAAGAACTACCGTATATGTTTTTACAAATGCATTATTGCCTTGCATCATTTTTTAACAATTTTAATTAACACGAATGCAAGTATTGAAACATAGTTTCGGTTTTAAATTAACTTGAAAAAGGCTGGTTGTTATTGGAATTAATGTAGCAGTTTTAAAGCCATAACCAACCGAGAATATCGTTTAATTTTTATGAGACGATATAATTTAAGTTGATTTTTAGAAATATTTTAATGTATTAGGAGTGTTGTTGTTATTTTTGATAGGTTGATACATACACAAATTAAGTGACGAGAGTTTTTTAATTCGTTCTCATCTTACATCTTCAAGAGTTCGCTTCATAGTTTTTTTCCAAGATTTAATGTTGATGTTACGTTGCTAATTTTTTTTTGACGAAACTGTTTTATTAATTCGTGTGAAGGCAACATATCTTCTCGTACCTTACTTTCCAATCTTCAATGACATATTACACTCCTAAAAGTCAAAGGCTATGGGGTTTGGTCTACAAACACTATTGTTGTAAGAACTTGTAATATTATTAAACCTTACATCAATACGATTGTAACGCAAGAAAAATAATAATTGAATGACCCTCTAAAATACTGTCAAAAACAATAAAATGAACCTCCTGACAAAGAGGGAAGCTAAACATATTAACAGGATCATAAATTAAATTATTAATCACACCGTTTTATCAGTCCGGTCTCCTTGTTTCGTTTGTTCACACCATATCCTCGTCGCCACTGTGTTCTATTGTAAAAACGGCCGGTTGATCTTGATAAAAATTTCAATTACTGCCGACGCCAAACAAAAGATTAAGGCACCATTAAGAATACACGAAACAACATCGATTTTGGAGCTACTGAATGCACGCTGATGACTGATGGCACTTTGGACCGACAACCTTTTAATCATTGAAAGATTGCTTTCACAGGCATTTTTTAGAGATATTCGCACTTCAAATTACAGGATAAATTAAATTCGTATAAGATCCACATTATTCCTGTACGTATGGCTATTTGTAGGTATATATATTCATATCTACTTGAAAATTCAATATTCACTTCAAAACATAAGTTTCTCTTTCCCTTGTCCTGAAGCAGAAAAAAACACTAGCATCATGAAAGTTTAACGGTTTTTTTCAGTCTGAATTTTCCAGAAAAACCCAACCTCTTTCAGCGAGAAAAAATTGTTTTCATCTTGTGATAGGCTACGATAAGCTACGAAATATAATTGTGAAAGCTTGAGGCCAGACCTTGTTTTGTTTGTTCCGTATTTTATCACGAATTATATTAAAACAAAATCCGGGTGCAGGTATTTGAAAAATTTATTTATTTGAAATTACGTTGAATTTTGATATAACTTGAAAGGATTAACTTTCAAGTGAAAAAAACCAAAATCAAATTCATTAAAAAATGTGAATAGGTGGGTACAATTCCATCAAATTTGTTTTATCCAGTTCGACGATTATTTAATTACGGTTCAAAAAATATTCTACTCAAAAACAACGCACTTAAAAAGTTACCCAAAAGCAATATTGCTTGGTTCATTGATTGAAGGGCGATTGGATACTACTAGAATACAACCCTGCAGTGTTAGATAACGGGAAACAATACCGAAAAAATAAAATTTAATGTGTTATCCTTAATAAAATTAATGGATCCTATATCCTGGGGGCTACAGGATATTAATTAATTGCTGCAGCATTATCAATAATCACTTATCTTGAAGGATTTTTTTGTTTCTCCTAATGGAGTACACAAAGAAGTCTTGATTGAATAAAGCCAGACGTGAGGCAATCAGAAGGAACAAAAACAGATCCCTGCGGCAAGCTACCCAAGGTTGCAATATTTTTTGTCACTTTTCTGCACGGATTTTTTTTTATTTAAGTGTTGTGTGGTAATGATTTTTTTACTTAATTCCTATTTTTTTAGGTAAAGTGCGGAAACAAAAACAAACCAAAAGACACAATTTATTTTCATCAATTAATTCATTTTAATTTATGTGATTCTATTTATTTTGTCTTTTAGAGCCTACCTATTAACATAAAATCTTTTGCAATTCAATCTAATTTTTCTTTAATTTCATGATTATATTTGTGTCTTTATTTTATGTGCTGTTCTTCTCTTACAAATAAATAAAAAATACAAAATTTCGTTAAAAAAAAGGTTTTTTTGCCTACAATGGTTAACGTTATACGTTCAAAAATTGTCATAAAAGATTCAACAAGATCATTTTCCCAATAATTACCATTAATTTTAATTAATAATTGCCATTCATGTTTACCACAAATAATTGTTTTAATAATAATCACTTTAATTCACAGATAAGTTTATTTAACTCAAAAAAAATTTGGAATTCTAAAATGACGTAAATTTTATAAATAAAACAAAAATTAACAAAAATATGCGTGGCTTGGATACTATTTGCTATAAGCTTTGGTTTAAAACGAGATCATTCATTATAGTTGGGTATTTAGGCCTCAAATCAAAAATTAAATTTTATAACTGGTCGCGACTGCGTTCCCCTTAAAGAACTTTTTTAAGACTTATTGTAGGTAAGTACCTACCTAAATTAATATGTACCTTCGATTTTACATTTTCCATTAACTTCGTGTTAAGAGTTATTTGCATAGTTTCAGTTCTAAACCGCGGGTCATTAGAAATAAAAGAAATTGTGATTTCAGTGTCAATTCAAGGATAACATTAATTTAAGTCGCTCTGCGCCCAAAATCAAAATTCAGCCTTATCTTAGGCCCATAACTCAGTGCTACTGTATTGAATAAAATTTACATAGCGTTCCTGTCCCTATCAAAACCCAAATCCATGTGATTAAACATTGTCAATCAGGCTTAGGTAACCAAACACCAGACACCATCCTGCGGTGGTTTCCAAAAGCTTGGCGGGTCAGAATTTAAATTAAATTGTAAATAGCAATTAATTTAATTGATTTTATGAGTGACTTTCACGGTACTGAGATAAATTTTTTATTTTGCTTTTGAACGAGATAGACTCCTGTACGCTAATGTGTTTTTGATGCGACGATCTTTGTGTGAGAGATGCTTGCGGTAGCTACCCTGTATGAAGAGACGTTTTATGGCTGAAATAATAAATTAAATAAAAGTAAGTATTATTTTCCGGATATGTTTAAGAAGCTTAAAATTGTCGTTTCTCATAATAGTAGTTAAAATGCTCTCCATAAATCATCTTTTTGGAAAAAAAAAAAACGGGAAATTTAATAATATAGTACATTAAACAAAAGAAGACAATTTTCAATAAAATGATATATTTATGTACTTTTCACCAAAGTTCAGTTTGCAAACTTATCACAAAATATTGATTTAGAACAGAATACATTCATTGAGTTACAAAAAGCAAGCACGTAATTGATAAATGCAGATATCAGTACAAGAATGGCATGAACAGGAATTGCAGTAGATAAAATAAAATATGTGTGTAAAAAATAGTCTCAATGTGGTTTATGATGTTGAAACGACCGATTCAACCAATAATAAGGAACTCCAGTGAAAAATATTATGGCTTTAAAAAAATATGTTCATATAGACCAATATACGTTGATTCTGAATATATAAGTTTTATTACATAATATTTAACGTAGAGTTTTTAAAAAAATATTAAAAAGTCCATTTTAAAACGTGTCATTAAAACACCCTATTGCTGGATTTTGGCGGCGTGACGTCACCGTGCCGCGTCACCTGGGTCAAAGTTGTATAGAAATCAATAAAAATCAAGACGCAAGCCGTTCGGCATTCCGTGTTTTGGTTTATAGAGAATTGGACATTTAATAGTTTTTGTTTTTATTGAAACATTATTTAGGCCTAAATAATTCAGTATCAAAAATAAAGTATCTCTATTAGTCTATCTATATTATTTAAAATATTCAAAAACTTTAACTGTACAAAAAACGATCGTATTGCCCAGTAATGTCTATTAAGAGGAACGTATGCGTGGCCTGTTTCATACAAAATTTAGTTCCGGATTTACGGCTAAACTATCAAATTAATGGTTTTCATTTTTTTTTTAAATGACAGGTTAGATATATAAAAAGTACGGATATGAATCCGATTTTCGATTTTTGCTTTAAATTATAAAATATAGGCTTCAAAAGATGACGATTTATCGATGAATTTAGGAGGCTACTTTGGAATTTTTTCTGACCAAATGGATGCTATTTTTGAAAAATCCTTTCACATCCTGCCTCAGGAATATGATGAAGTATACGATAAAATTTTAGTTTGCACTGAAAACAGTTATATTCGCGTCAAAAACCGGATCTAGTTACGATCAAATTTATCGTAAAATTACCTAGGTTTTTTGTTGTCATCTCATCCACTCTTTTGCCAGTCTCGGGGGAGCGAAACATGCGCGGGCCGGGGGGAGAGGTAATGGAATCGTGTATCTGTGTGTGTGTTGTCAGACAAGCGCAGGTGCATGTTCGTTGTTTGTTTTATCATTTTAGATCTGTTTACCGAAAACTGGAGATTGTATTCAATAACGCTAATATACTTGTGTTCACTAGGTAGTAGGTAGTAAGAAATTCAATTTTGGCAGTTCAGCTTTTATTTTAAAAATATTTTCTACGATACCAGGGAACCTAACTAGGTATATGTATGGCAGTAAGGCATGGAAACTGGCAGAGGAAGGATGAAGTAGACTGAATGCGAGGCGGGTATGGGTACCGCCGCCCCGGGAACCATTTATTGGATAACAAACACCTCTACCATAGGTCACCCCAAGTGGTTCACTACGTTTGGTGACTTAGCAGGGGTGCCCGGGTTCATGGTGTGAGGTTTGTCCGGGTCCTAACGGTGGATGCGTCTGCCCACCAGCTGCATGATAGACCGGATCGGGAGAGAATGATTGAGGGAGTCTCTTTGACTTCAGCCGTAGGTACTCTCTCGAAACAACGCCTTGCACCGCAGCGGGAGGGATTGATTCACACGTCCGGGACACTCCTGGACACACTGACCCCCAGATTCCTTCCCATCCCTAATACCCTTCTCTTTCCCAGAACGTGAGGAGGGGAAGGAGATGGGGAAAAGGAAGGTGGGGAAGCACCTGGACATTCAGATCTACTCACTAAACACAGTTAAAGCCATTTCGGACAACGTTTCAATTCTTGATGGTGGTCTTACACCAGAGTCCTACTGAGAGTAACACATTCTGGAAAGTGCCGCAAATATACCATATATTATTTTTAAATTATTGAATTGTGAAAAAAAAAAAACAAGTCAATCAAATATAATTTACTTGCGCACTCCGGGATTTGTACCCGTCACCTCCTAATCGCTAGTCGAGAGTCTTACCCCTCGACCACGGAAGTCATCATTAATTTTTTTTGTTTTCATGAAAGTGCCTAAATATGTCGATTATATGGTTCCATGCCAACTGAGAATAAAGTCAACTTAACACCTCCTTGAAAAGTCATTAAAAGCTATGAAAAAAATAATTTTCAATTAGCCGATAACCCTAACCTAATGTTACCTATTTAACCAATTTTATATTTATATATTTTATCATTCTAAATGACTTATCTGAGATGGTTCCGAGTTGGCTTCATGCCGAGTTGTTCGGTCACCGATTTTATTTTGTACGCGAATGTTAGGCCGGGTTGTTTAATCGTAACTCCAAATTAATATTTGATAAAACTTCACATTTTGAACTCTGTTCTAACATGTTAACATCAAATCGGGGTAAAATTCTATATTGTTTTCTTTTGTTATAATCATAATTGTTTTCAATGATTCAATCAAGATAAAAATATCACAACATCGTTGAATATAAATTTGAGTATATTGTGAAACAATCAAACCTAACCGAAGAATTATTGTAAAATTGTAAATTTTGTTGACACCCAGCGTTTGTACTATAAACAAACTAACACTACTACAGAATATGTCCAGAGACCTCCGCATGATGTGTCCCTCATCCGCTTATGCTAAGGTACTAAACAAAAGGGACCGTTCACCGGCTTCCTGCAAATATTCAAACGTAATACTACATATATTTTCTGTTTTGTTCACTACATAGTTATTTAATTTTTGTGTTCGCTCGCGATGTGCGACAATACGTATTACGATTTCCCCCTCATACGTCCCTCTCCCTGTACTTTACTAGAGCAGGACACACGACAATATACCTATCAGTGCGCTTTTTCGGGTAGTCAATCTTAGCCCGCGTGAACAGACCTCTTAAAACGCTCCAATGCTGAAATTCAAAATGGCGGGAGTCGAAGCTGATTCCAGTTCCCTACAAGATTCATATTTCGGTTAGTCATGATGACGTCACACTAGATTTGGTGGTTTTCGGGGGATTTTGAAAAATTAAAACTTTGACACTTATTTTAACTATAAAAACTAACTATAAAAATAAAAATAAATATGCAGTTATTTAAGTTTGAAGGTCATTATTAATAAAAAAAAATTTAAAAAAAATGGACTGGAATTCTCTGGTGCGTGCTTTGATTTAGACAAGTAAGGGGTCGTCCATTCGTCGTTCACGTGAGGCTCGAAAGGGGGGGGAGGGGTTCGGAAAAAAAATCACGAAATATCACAAGGAGGGGGGGGATATAATGAGATATCACGTGCATTTATTTTTCGTTGAACGCACGATTTCTAAACCAAACAGCGGCGCGTGGCCTTGACTCACCGTTGCCAGACAACGATTTCCCCGCGCGTGGCGACAACCGCTCGGTTCGCCAGTCGCCAGTAAGTCTGTGGTTTTGACGCCAAAACAAGCATAAATCGTTGCCGCGAATGTTTTGCCTTAAAACAATATTCTGAAAATTTCAATATACTTTATACTAAAAAAATACACATGATTTTGGGTATGGGGGGGGGGAGTTAGTCTAAAACCTCACCACATATCACCAGGGGGGGAGGGGGTTAAAAAGTTGCTTAAAAACATCACGTGATTAATGGACGACCCCTAAAGCAAATGGACAAAGGAAGTATTGCATTGAATATATATATGAATTGCAAGTAGATAAAATAAGGACTTGACCCGAACAATTTAATTAAATAGTTGAGCTCGGTATATTTTCAATTTGAACTCAAGAAATCTGAAAGAGGTTAAGATTTTTGATGCTGTGCAACCGCGTAGTAATAATAAGAGTAAAATACTGCTAAATAACGAGTTTTGTAACTCACTTTTAACCCTCATGTTTCATGTTTTACTTCCGTTTTAATTTCCTTTCCGAAAAATCCTTTCAGAGAGGATGGTGCATCACAAGATTCACATACACATTCTTCTGTTATTTGGACTCTTGACATTTCACGAACAATTAGGCAATGCCTATCGTTCATTATTTCTGTCTATTAGCACTCGTACAAATTCCTGACACCTCTTTCTCCACCCCCTTTTCCACATATTCAAATCCTATATTATTAAGTTTAAATTTTAGTTTCGTTCAGTAGGGCAATTTTGGCAGTTCGTGAGGTTAGCACTTAAATTATTATTCCATTCTTCAGTGTCCCCTGAATCAACACGCAGAGAACGGAATAATTTAATGAACACATTTTATTCTCACAGGTTTTAATCGTCTTTTTGATACGGAGGCTGCGCAGAGCGGCGTGTGATTTTTTTAAACACTGTAACAACAAACAAACCGTCCACAGTAAGTAGAACCTTAAGATCGACTCCAATGGGTATCTACTTTGATTATCGCCGATTTTTTTCGATTGAGCGATTATCTGAATAAAGTCATCATTATCCCTTGGGTAAAGGTTAATCCAGGGTAAATGATACTACATACGTTATTTACGATATTCAGAATACATTGACGTTCAAAGAGATTAAGTTGAAAAAATAACAAGAAAATATTGGAAATAAAACGCCTCTAGCAATTCCACATTATTGGTAAAATAATCAATATTAGGTATAAATTTTATTTAATTTATTACTCTTTCATACGCTCAAAGGGCTTTTTCGTTGGGTACTTATGGTTACAATTTCTTTTAGTGTCAGTAATAAAAAACAATGGTCTCATAGTATGATTTACAATTGGATAATATTTTAAAAATAATATGTGATAAACTTAACATTTACAAAAATAATATTTTAACATGTTATAATTATTGAATTTGTTGTGTTAAAAGTTGATATTAATTGTATATTCGTTTGGCCAAACTATGCAGGCTAGGATTTGGCGAGTTTGCCAAATAATGTGTTTATGACAATGCCATAGTTCCATGACAACTCAACAAAGTGGCATTCCAGCATCAATTTGAAAACGCACCATTATTTTATCGGTAAGTTAAGGTCTTGTGTTCGATCCTCAGTTGCTACCCCAGAACTCTACGATTGCGACCGTAACCTTTTTTTTATTTTCTGTGTTTTTCTGTTTCATAATTCGTTTGGATTTTTAATATTTTCCTCAATGATTACATTCATATGTATAATCTTCAAAAAGTTGTTCCAGTAAATTAAATTGAATATTATATTTTACTAACGCTCTCTATGTAACAGTAATTTGCCTATCTAGCTCTGAGAAATTTGGAGAAACCATGAAAAGATATCGGGAGCTTTTTTTCACATAATTTGAATAACAACAACATTAGTTCTTCACGCGTTCATCTGTCTTAAGCATGTCAGACTTGTTTTTCCTCTTGTCGTCTTCTTGTATCCAGTCAGATTCTCACAGATCACTACCAATTGTCGAGTGCTTGTCACTAGGTGCTAGGTGCCAGTTGGATGCTTGGGTTAATGTCTTGTTAAGCTGCGGCTGCGTTGCCTTCGGGTTCACATCCCTCCTACGCTGTTGGTACAATCATATGCAACGAGCGGTGGTAATGAGACAAGTTTCTTAACGGTGTTGAATGACAAGCATTTTGACTAAGGCCACTTTTTCGATTCTCGTTGAACAAAAAACGTTATATTTTAATTTGATTTTCCAACTCTACATCATTATAATTAGGACTTTGAATTTATTAAAAAATATTTTATAAAGGCAAAAAATACATGTTCAATGTTTTAATAAAATAAACCCGGTACCTACCCATATGTTTTACACCATTAAATTTTATATTTTAAAAAAAGATCTTATAAGAAAATGGAAATAAATTTCACTCAAAATCCTGTTCGATTCTATGTTATAGGGTTATTATTTTTTTTATCTGAATTTGTTTTCTAACCTTTTTAAGCTCATGGAAAGACGACAGGTAGTATTTTAAAGTATTAAATCTGAATGTTAATGCAGTTAACTTAAATTTTAAATCCTGTCCCCACCAAGGAATTCCGTCTGGAACTCCCAATATCCAGTATTCAAAGAAGTCAAACTATTGCATAATAAATACTATTAGTGTGCAATTATTCATGAGCATGTAAATGCATCCATAAATTTCTCACTAAATGACTTATTTCTTTCCTTAAGCCCAACTTATATGTAGCTACCTGTTACTCAGAAACTCTGAACATTCTTTCAAATAAATTGAATATTATGTTAATCTATCTGACCATTATTAACTTAAGATAGTTAGTGGCAAACAATTGTTTGTTTATAATTTTAGCGTCTAGTTTTTAAAACTCGCTTTTTTAATATTTTTTTCATTTACTTATAAGCACAAGTGTATTTTATTGTACGGGCTTTGACAAATGTTCCTACGTTCTGGCAGTGTTTTTTTACATTAGCTCCACACAGGAGTGGTCTTTTTAGGTAAAGGAAGGAGTGAAAGTTCTGGAAAAAAAAGGATGTGCGACGTTAGGAATCTGGTGGTCAATGTGTCAGTGACGGGTGGATGAATCTATCCCTCCCACTGCGGTGCAAGGCGATGGGTTGAAAAGTCCGGTGGTACGTAGGTACGCAGTAGATAGGCAAACGCATCCGCCGCCAAGACCTAGACAAACCACATCCCGTGAACCCGGGTATCCCTACTAAATCAGTAAACGTAGCGAACGAGTTGGTCTACATAACAGGTCTTGCTGCTTAGTTCTGTTTTCTTTTCTTAATTTTTCTTAAATATTCTAATTTACATTTAGTAAGTCTTGTTTCTAAATACCATTCTGTGAACATTAATAATTGGTCTGTTTTTTTATCATCCTCTCATGTTTATTATATTACTAAGACTGTTTATGTTCCTTAAATAAATAAATAACGCTTTATCATGATAGCTGTTTCTGCGTTCAAAGGCATTTTCAAACTTTTGACAAAAAGATGCAGGTAATAGGTACTTGTTCATAAGGAGATATTAGCTCCTGTGTATTTATGGGTTATGTATATTATTAATTGAGATAGAACTTTGGGATTTTTAATATTTTAAAAGATATTGACATTTTGCTACTATAAAAGAGAGAATGATTTTACTTTCTAATGTTATCGAAAAAGAAACGTCGGCGCCGTTAGGGAAAAATGCCTGCTCATGTAAATTGGGCCTTGTGAGTCCGTTACAAACAGTTGTTCTAAGTAAATGTTCCGAGATCTTTTTTTATTTTGTGTGCATTTTTTAACTGACCTACATTGGTAGTAAACTTGGTCCCTCTACTAATTAGGGCCGACCTTATGACACGATGAACTTCAAAGAATGTGATGATTATGAATAACATTAGTGTTATGACTTATGACTATGAACTAAAAACTTAGTTTTATCGCTGAATCTAATGATTGCCGCTGAATCTAATATTTCCAGAATTCAAAAAAGTGAAAAACTGATTTCGGAACTTGTTTTTTTTTAAATCAAAACCCTCCCACCCATAGATTAACAACAAGAACAATAAATGTGTTAGAATTTCAACCCTTTGGCCCCCTATCGATATTCTGCCAACGCCCCAACCCTTTGCGTACCATGTTACGTGTCAATGAGATAATCACAGCTTGATTTATAACAATATGGTTGAATAATGGTATCGAGAAACGGTTTTGAGGGCGCCACGTTAAAGATTTTTTCTGGTACGACTCTTTTAGGAAATAGTATCTTTACACTAAAATGTACACGTACTATTGCACTGAGTTATTCAAATAACATGTTACGAGAATCGTAGAAAATGTATAAGGAGCTCTGTGTTTCTCCCTCTCTATCCAAGTCCAAGAAAAAGCTCCTAGACTCATTTTTATAGTTATTTCACACAAATGTAGTATAGGTATCTACTGTGTATGAAGTTAAATACATTTTAAAATAACTATTTATAACACCAAGTCATTCTAATAACACATTTGTACACACAATTAGGTGATATTTCAAATATTTATATGTCAACGAACGATATCGTAACACAAGAGAGGATGGACTTTAAATCTTTATTTTTTTTGTGATGCAAAGACAATTGATTGCGTACTTAAAAATCAGTCACAGGATGAGGTAAGTTGAAAGGAAAAAGCCCCTACCTTTGCTGTGTTCATAGGCTGCTTGGATCCAAATATTGTTAAAGCTGATCTTCCACGATGATGGCACAAAGGCGGTACACATTCACGTCACTTTTTGTAATATTAATGAGTATTTTTACTACTTTTAAGCGAGATTTTCAGTTTCACAACGATTTTCGAACTGAATTTAATGTGGGTAATTTTTGATTTTATGCAATATTGTGTATGTGTGCCAAGTAGGTAGACATAATCTTCCTCTTCTTCTAGTAGATAAGTAGGGCCCTTCAAGGAAGGAAAAGGAAAAAATGGTAAAAATAACAATGCAAGGAATTGGGGAAAATGGGTTTAAGCTCATAAGCTGTTTCAAAACTAAACACCTCTAGTGCATTTAAAATTATTCTTCTACGCACAGATCCCAGAGGTTGAAAAAATACCTTCAAGGTTGTTGCAAAATAATTACATTTTACCTTTTTTTTATTTTGACTTCTTAATGATTTATGGAAATCAGTTTTTTTCTGTAAATACTCTTGTCATTTAATTTAATTGTTTTCAGGCAATTTTCATCGCATTCGGTGTTAAAATAACCGTAACTCTACTTTATTCAAAGCAGGTAATCATACGTAACGTTTAATATTTTTTCAATAATTATTTTTGATTGGGATCCCGATCTGTTCCCATAACAATAATTGCTGTAATCTTCATATCATTTTCGTTGGTTTTGTATAATTATGTGACTTCAGAAGACATTTAATATCATGCTCAGAAAAATAGTTTACTTTTATTTATGAAACATGTTTGTATTACAAAATATGTTAATAATCAATATCGATGCACGTTAGCATAGCATTAACAATATATTTTTTTAATGTGAGCTTTACCTAAATAATTATTATATTACTATTTACAAATTATTTTCTTCCTACAAACTTCAGTTTATTTAGAAAAAAATGTAAATGGCAACATAATCCATGATATAAAATTTAGAAAAAGAATTTATTTATCTAGAGTAGGGCAATAAATCTGAGAACCCGCCTTTAAACTGATATAAATAACTAATCCTTGATAAGAAGTTTAGTCTTTTGGTTGAGAATGTTAAAACCCATTCATGACGAACTTTTTTTTTCTCGAATTTTGTGCTGTAATTTCACAGGGGGGTTGGTGTTGGAGGTAGAAAACGGACATTTTTTTCAGAATTTAAAAAAATCGTCTCTTGACCCCCCAGGAAGCTGGAGAAGGGTGAGATCCATATGGCACTTTCGGCAAATAACTAGTCGGATATTTATTTTTTTCAACTTTATTGTACAGAAAGTAAAATTTTCAACAACATTAGTTGGACTTTGCGTCAAATTCCAACCTTGCACGTGATGCAACGGATATGCTGCTTGCTTTCACAAGATACACAAGACATTTTTCCACACTTGTTAGTTTGAGTCATTGGAATTGGCTCAGGATAATGCGGGACGGAGGTATCATACTGCATCGCCCAGGGAAGAAAAATTCATCTCTCCTCTCCACTCCTTAGTTTCTCGAAGGTTCCACGACGGAGAGTTATCCTACCTTTGGTTCCCTAAAGGCCCTACAAGGGAAGAGTCCACTTCACCTTGGTTTCCCGAGGGCCCCAGGAGGGAAGAGGACTTCATCTCTCCTCTTCACTCCTCTGCGGTTCCCTAAAGGCCCCACATGGGAAGAGTTCACAGAGATGGCCTCATTTCTCCTCATCACTCCTTCATGGTTTCCTGAAGGCCCCACATAGGAAGAGCATATCATCCCTCCACTTCACTCCTCCTTGGTTCCACGAAGGCCCCACGCTGGAAGAGTGCACTTCCCCTTGGTTCTCTGAAGGCCCCACAAGGGAAGAGTTCATGGATGTGGCCTCAGCTCTCCTCTCCACGGCTTCTCCTCTTGGTTCCTTCTGCAGGACCCACGAAGGAAGTCCAGAGAGATGGCCTCAACACTCCGAGGTTCCTCAAAGGCCCCTAGTTTTTGAATGGCCCAATTTTTGGTCCCACGAGTGACCAGGTCCAGAAAGTCCACTCCAGCATAGCCCCGAGTGCTGGAGTAAGGTCAAAATTTTCCGAGATGCGACCCTGCTTCTCGGAGGCACCATTCGTGACACTTTTCCCCAGGAAATTTTGCCTGAGCACGGTAGCTCACACTTGGCTTGGCTATTGCAGCTTTATGTTTCCACTCCCTGAGCGATGGGTTCACCACACTTCCTACGCTCCATATGTCGAGGCCACTGCAAGATGAGTCACAGTGCACATCTCCTAAATGCCCTAGATCAGGGTTCTCTGGATCTGAATCAGAATCGGACGTACCTTTTCCCTTTTTGTGTCGACGACGCCTAACAATTTGGCAATTAGAAAAAAATAGCGCTCAAGGGATATTGGCAATTGTTCCGCCGTCATCTTCTTCAGCTGAATCTGCTCCGGACAAATCACTTTCATTTGGCGGCTTACCATACACATCCACTATTTCATCATCATCCAAATTCGTATCCGATTGTCCTTCCAGCAGTGACATCACTTTTTTAACAGTCAAACCCCTAAAAAACACAAAAACAATGAAATCTTTGAAAAGTTACATTTTATGTATAGTGAGATCTGTCGAAAGATCCATATGAAACCAAAAATTAATACCTTCAATTCACAGTACTCGTTTTGATACAATAATGATTATTTTTGGAACAAAGTATGTGTAAATAGGCAGAGAATTTTATTCTCTACAAATCATTTACCGTTTTGGGGAAAAAAATCCAACATACTACAAAAATTTTATGAATTACATACGTCACTTGTTTTGACATTTTGAAAAAAATGCAGTTTTTTTCTAACTCAGTAAAAACAGGTCCGCCCACGTCGGCACACACAAACAAACTGAACGCAACTATGACAAACGTGTTTGTACATGCCTGTAGACTATATTAAACTGAATTTGGCACCGCTATTTCAACATATCGGCTTGATATAACTAAATGAGTGCCAATACTTTTTCGAGATCCATATGGCACCATCGTCATGAATGGGTTAAGATTATAAGAATTGTACAACTCTGTTGGTAATTAAGTCTATGCTTTAGATAAGGCTGCGTGGCCTTTGGAATACCTACGTGACTGTACGATGGGTACATTTGGGGTTACATGGGTCCAAAAATTTGAAAAAATCCTTTCATTTCATTTATCTAACAGTACAATAGATCTAGAATAGTATTTATGTGGTGCTGGAATTGACGATTCCATGTGAGTTCTAAAACAAAAAAACCTTCCCCGTTTTATTCCCACTTGAAACTTCAATCGTGTTTTTCTCGAAACACCATTTTTAAAGTCGGTAGGCAGGATTTCTCAGAAACCATTGCACCGATCTCATCGAAATTTGGTACACTTCTTAAAAAAGCATTGACCAGTATCTGAACTAAGGATTTTTTTCCGACTACACATAATTTTACAACGCGTTATATTACGTTGTGTAAATTGTACCAAAAATTGAATTATTTTGCGTACAACTTTGCCAAAAATTCAAATTTCAATGTTTTGAGAAATTCTTCATTCAAGTACACCTTATACTTATCTACTAACAGAAAAAATTGTTTTTTTTTTTTAATTTCAGATGAAGCTATCATGAGTTATCTTTTTTAGGGGTTTCCGGAAACCAGGCCCCACCGGTTGAATTATCTGAACTTTTTTAGGACATTTTTTTTTACAATTTTGTTGAGAATTTTTTTTTTTATGTGCTCAATACTTCGAATGAAATAATTCATATATTTTATTTTTGAAAAATCGAAAAAATATTATTTTTTCCTTGGCTACGAGACCCATGTAACCCCTTAAGCACTTATGATAAATTATGTTAATTCTAAATATAGCTGCAATATTACTTACCAAAATACAGGTAAATAGATACAAAATTATCTTGTGTTATTAGCAGATGAACAGCTCAACTGGCAGATCTTGTTGTTCTGGAATGTATTTTGCTTTACGTCCCTTCCAAAACGCCTAAGAACAATACTACTTAATTATCTTGAAAATGTATTTATAAGAAGAAGCTGTACCAACTTTAATAGAATACGCACAGGTATTGATGTGTTATAACAATCAATCGAATGTGGAAACAGAAAATTTAATGTTTCATTGTTTTTTTCTTCAATCAAATTTCTTTTTTTGCTTTCGGAAATTTTAATTGAATGACATCACTTCTTACAACAGTTATTATTTATATTCATTCGTTATTTTATTGGTCAATGATGTATTCCTAATACCATCATATTATATCAAGTTAAAAGCACTGTTAATACTACAAATAAATTGTTTTAAATCCGAGCCGGCCAGCTGGTAGGCGGAATCATCAACCGCAAAGACCCGGACAAACCTCACCCCACGAACCCAGGCATCTAAGTCACCAAACGTAGTGAACCACTCGGGGTGACCTATGGCAAAGGTGTTGGTTATCCAATAAATGCTTCCCGAGGCAGCAGTATCCATAACCGCCTCTCAAACTGAATTCTTCAAACAAGTAGTTTCAATTTTGTATACAACACTTAAATTAAAACAAAATACAAGTTTTAGAGTTCATTGAACCATAGTTAGGTACGAAAAAGAGACACATTACGAAATAGTACTTTTGATTTATTTAGAAATTTTGAAAATATTGTTTCAAAAACTTATATTATACGAGCTGAACTGGCCACGCGTTGCTGTGACGTGAATCGAAACATAACGCCATCTACAGGATGGTTACCCAACCTATATAACCAAGTGTTGTGTCGATAAATTAACTCACACCGCCATCTGTTACAAACTTATGGAACTTACAAATAATTACAAAGCATTTTCCTATATCAAACATTTAGTGAACATTTAATTCGCAATAATAAATATTGCGGTCAAAAATCGAAATAAAACTATCCTATCTTTTAAGTTGGAGCAAATTACACACATAAGCCACATTTCATCAAAGTCGGTTAAGTAGTTTTGGAGGTTATCTCGAACAAACTTCGTGACGCGAGATTTTTATCTATAAAGATTTTATGATATGGAATGGTTAATTTTTTTATTGAAAACCCATTCGAATTTCAAGAAAAATGCACAAAAAAATATGTCATGGAATATGAAGGATAATTGCATGGATGTGTGAATTTTTCTCATTTATTTTAATTCCCAGGAAATCTCCTCTCAAAACGACAGCACAAAAGAATGGATCGTCGCAATTGTAAATTACTTTCAATTACCAACGCATATATTGCTCTGATTTCATAAATATTTTATGCGGAGGCCATCATTATAAATAACGAGCATTCACACATCTAGCTTCCTTCGCCACTGAAAGGAAATTGCGATAGTAGCGATTCACGGCATAAAATTATATTCAGTGAATCGTTCATGTAAATTCTCAATTCTTCACGATGGCAGAGGTGTCAGCACGCAATGCAAAATATTATAAAACTTTGCCAGTCTCGGCCGTGTTGTGTAGGATCCTTTAATCGTGCGGATTAATTATTGTGTTCTTTCTAAGGCAGGGGTAGGACACCTCTGGGCGTGGATCGATTGTAGTCGCATACCAATTCATTTATTGATTCTCACGGAATGTATTTTTTTTTTACATTACATTAAAAATAATTTCCTTCCACCAACTCATTTATTGCTTCTCACGGGATGTAAATATCCTGGAATATCAACAAATATCATCAAAATACAAAAAAAATTGTTTAAAAAGGGTTGTCCGTGTTGTAAAAATATTTGGGAGGCGGGAATGGGTATTGCCGCCCCGGGAACCTTTATTGGATAACCAACACCTCTGACATAGGTCACCCCAAGTGGTTCGCTACGTTTGGTGATTTAGCAGGGGTGCCCCGGTTCATGGGGTGAGGTTTGTCTAGGTCTTGGAGGCGGATGACTAGGACACACTGAACCCCATATTCCTACCCACCCCTTAAACCCTTTTCCTTCCCAGAACTCTCCTCCCCTTCCTTTCCTTACAAAACCCTCTACACAGCATCCCCAAAGATGATATAGGCCCTGAGGGAAATTATTTTCCCCAGGGCCTCCTGTGTGGATCTCATGTAAAAAAAAGAAAATTATCCAAATTATCATTGTATCAAATCTAGATATGGAGTGTCTTACAAATTCGATTAAAGATTTCATAGCCTCGCTTTGAAAGCATAAGAGTTCGTTCACACACAGCTATAAAATATAAAAGATCATCGCACGCCAAATAAAGCTCTCCATACAGTCCCTTCAGACCGTTCACACCTAAGCGGTTTAAGCGCAGATCAACCATAGACAATACACATCTTATGACGGAACCGCTCCAGAGGCGATATGTCAAAAGATAACCGCCCCCCTCTCCGATGAAAACAGGAGAGGGGATCATTGTAATTACGGAGCTGCCTAGACCGGTGGATGACAGATGTCAAGTTGACAGATTTCAGTACAAAAAATGTGCATTCCGTTGCCGCTCCCTAATTCAACTGACCCCCTTTCCTACCACAGGAATAAATTAATGTTGGATAGCGTAGTGTGAAAGTACAAAAGATAAGCATTTGCGGTTCAACAGATATCTGCTCGCAGTTTTATAGCTGTGTGTGAACGAGCTTTAATACTTGGTATAAAAAATTGATCACTGCAGACCAACCATAATATAAATTTTAAAAAAATAATCTTGCGATCTTTTGATCACTTTCTTTTTGATAAATGTCTTCGTAACCCAATTTTTGGAATTTTCAACATCCACAATTGTCTAGACTTTGTTGGTCGATGGTCCAAATGGATAAAAATGCTGTCCAAATGAACAAAATATTTTCCAGATACGAATTTACTGCAAAATATCTAAAACTATGGTTGAAGCAGTGTGAAAAAACGACAAAATATGAAATATTTTAACAAAACAAAAAAATGTTCATGTACTAAAACATGTCCAAATGGACAGTTCAAGTAACTGTGTAGTCGGTGATAATTTACTGTACAACATTTCGCACAAAGGTTGTCTACCCCCGTTCTAAGGAACGTTTGAAAAAGCAATGGCGGTGTCTAAAAAATATATGCACACTTAAATGTTACTGTTAGTAGGATTAATGTACGTAGGTACCTATCCGATATTCAGATATATTTGCATACCTACTTTACATTTTTTCAGAACCAGTAATTAATATTTTTTTATCTGAATACCACCAACTTCTCCTGTCTGAAGCCAGTGTCCCTAAGGCATCCCCAATTGGGGTATGTTGTGAGACTGAAGACAGTAAGGAGGGGAAGGAGATTTTTATTTAATTTTATTTTATTTGAAAAACCAATAATTTATAATGTACGATAAAATATGTGTAAATTATTTAACCTTTTATAGGTTTTCACTGACGTATATTAATTATTTAGTGAATATAAAGCAAACGAGTTAAATAAGCCTATGCGGTTGGGATGGTGGGAGGGAGGGGAAAGGGATGGATATGTTTTGTATAAATAGTAGTAGGTATGTGTGTGTGAGATGGGGAAAATGTTGTTGGAGAAGTACCTGGCTATTTAGATCTGGTCACTAAACTTGGCTACAGTCATTTCAAGCAATGTTTCAATAATGAATGGTGGTCTTACACCAGGGCGATACTCAGATAATGTATTCATTTTAAATGTACTATGTATTATTTGAAATAAATAAATGGTGAGATAGCACAAATTAATTCAAAAAAAATTTTTTGTGCAGGCCGGGTTTTGAATCCGCAACCTCGGGGTTGCAAGTGGAGAGTCTTACCCCTCGACCACGGAGGTGATTCATTAACAAAACAGTTTCGTAGGCTTATATTGTATGCCTTCCAAATAAATTCCTGAATTATTAATATTTAAAAATATGTATTATTGTTTGTTTAAACGTGTGATTTAAAAAAAAAGCAGGAATAAACAAATACTATAGGTAGCGCATATATCAATCGTCTAGTTGATTAGTCAAATATATCAGAGTGGAAAATACTATCATTACCGCCCTGGTGTAAGATCACCATTCAGAATTGAAACGTTGCTTGAAAATGGCTTTAGCCGTGTTTAGTGACCAGATCTGAATAGCCAGGTACTTCCCCACCTTCCTCTTCCCTATCTCCTTCCCCTCCCCACTACCTTTAGCCTCACAACATACCCCGATTGGGGATGCCATAGTCTCACTGGCTCCAGACGGGAGCAGTTGGGACTCTTGTGCGGTATTAACTGTAAAAAAAAAAAAATCCGGAAAATCTGAATTTGAGTTGAGTATGCAGTTATATGTAAAAGTGTATCGTCTATCTCATAGGTTCTCATCGTGGGCGATAACGCCCCTTTGTGGGCATTTCAGACTTTCAGGGGGGCGGTAGAAGACCAAGAGAAAATCGGGGGGGCGTTTCAGACTTTCAGTGGGGCGGTAAGATACCCAGAGAAACTCATCCAACCACATTCCATCCCGCCACATCCCATCCCGCCCCACCCCATACCACCCCATCCCATACCGCCCCATCCCATACCGCCCCATCCCATACCGCCCCATCCCACACCGCCCCATCCCATCCCATTACGCCCCCTCCGGTGGTAAATACGGTGGTTCAGATTCACGACGACAGATGGTAAGTAAAAGCAGTTGGGGGGCGCTAGAAAAAAAAATTCTCCTAGTGGGCTTTTTTTTTTAAAAAAGAAAGACAAACATTCCCAGGTTACGAATAACCCAACAATGTTTGAAAATCTCCTACTACCACCACAGAAAGCCGAAAATATTGCTTGTGTTGTGATGGAGGACTTAGCCAGCCGAGGAATTGAACACGGGACGCCCGGGTGGAACCCAAATGCGATGCCCACTCAACCACTGACCAGACTCAAAACTTCTCAAAACTTAGTATTTGAAGATAACAGACTAATCAACTAGATGATTGATATATGTCACGGTCTTTCCACCACGCCTCTACCATTCCTGACAAGGAAAAGAAACCTTTTTTCAAAGAAGTCATCAATAAATGGCTTCATGTACTGAGATAATGGTGGCATTCATTAGCCTCAAAAATATATCGCTTGCTACGCCACTGAGTATTCGATCGCCTACATAATAATATAATGTTATGTAAATATCGAGCAGTTTACAGGAATCTGTAATAGCGTCAGTAAAACTGTATATAAATGTGTGTTGTATGGCGGGACCTTACGCTGCGTCCCCGCCGCCACCACTCACCACTATTATGCTCTTGACACATCTCGTTTAACCTGGTTGCTATAATTAAAACTGCACAGCACGGGGGCAGGCCCCCCATTTACGCTACGCCACTGATGATCACCAAATAGGTTGCTGCTGGGATAAAATTGCAAGACGATCATCGAAAAGCATATTTATTTTAAAAAGATTTTCCAATTTAAACAGTATTTTTTTAACTAAACATAATAATACTTCACAAAATATTAATACAGGATGCAACAGCACATACCTGGTGGATTTTAATCAGCAATTTCTGAGCATACTTGGAGTAAAAAATGTCGATGTCAGTTTGCAGTTCGATGACATTTTTCTTCAATTAAAACAAAAAATATGTTTTTCCAACACACGTCGCAACTGAGTATTTAGGTGCAGCACACACTGCGTCTCGTTCTAACAGCGCTGTAACAGAGGAGAGATATTGCGTATCACGTGATCCCCTTGCCACGTGTAGCAATATGATCAGCTCCGGCCCAAACAAATGGCGTCGTTTCTGACATTTCAAAATTTTATCGCTCATGGTTGAAAAATTTGAGAGCTGCTAAAAGTTGCTTGGGCCTAGGAATTTCTGAACTCAGTTTAGGACCTCAGAGTTCACTCTGAGTGTATTTTTCATCGTTAACGTTAAGATTCTTCACTTTTGTGCTCTCAATCGGCTCCTATCCATAGAAATTCTTCCCGTGTTCTCGGACCATTCTATTATTCTTCAATCTTCTTCCAGTACAATCAGCGGAATCTAGAGTTTCCAGAAAGGAACTTAACAAAGATCTCTGTTATTAACTTGGAGGAATATTATTCCTTCAAGTTTGTTCCATCTATTTGTATTCTTTCAAGATGACTAGCCCTTAAGGCACCTTTCTGATACAGAAGTAGACAACTATCTAATGCTAAGTTTTAAAGCAAATTATTTTGTAAAGGGCCAATAAAAGTATGCATCGCATATCAAAGGCTTTCTTCGGTATGGTTTTGCAATAGTGTCTCCTTTGCGGAAACGCAGCACAATTTTCTCACGTTGCTGCACTAATTGGGCCCTGCAAATTGGAACGGCCGAGCTCCCTTGTTGAGAGCTTAACTGGGTTGGAGGTGTACCCAACAGGACTGGAGCAAGATATAGGATTCATGAAACTTTTTCACCAAGTACAAAATTGCTTTAAAAATATAAGTGTTTTATTTTATTTTCGAGATCAGTTGTCTACGCAACCAGCACAGTTCTGAAAATATTTTTAATTGTGACCTGATGTGGAAAAACAAGACAAGTAATATAATAAAATGCACGATGACTAGTCATTTTTTTTTTCTTAACTGTACAAAATTGCTTTAAAATATGGGTGTTATATTATGTTTTCGAGATCAGTTGTCTACGCAACCAGTGTGTGACCTGATGTGGAAAGATAGTGTTTATTTGTGACCTGATGTTTATTTGTGACCTGATGTGGAAAAACAAGACAAGTAATATAATAAAATGCACAATGACTAGTCATGTTTTTTTTTTCTCAAAGTAATATAATTTGATGTGTATAGTTAGATTAAAAATTATGTTTGTATGTCAATTATAATGATTTAATAGCACTGTAGCCGAAACAAAAATAGTCTTAAATTGTCCTTCCACAATTTTTAAAGAATTTATTTCATTTTGAACATGCTGGATGAAAGAAATAATATTCCAATGGGAATAATTAACACGTTATTATATGAGTAGGAGATTAATGTCAATTCTCATAGCTAACTTTGACCTCCACACAGCATCCCAAAGATAACATAGGCCTTGAGAGAAATTATTTTCCTTGTAGCCTCCTGTGTGGGGTTCATACAAAAAAAACATCTTTCATCGAGTTGGTAGATTAATTTGATGCCAGTCATAAACATATTTTGGCTTCTACCAAACACTTAGATAAAAATATTTTTTTTATAGAAGGTATTAAGTGTGTGATTTGACGTACTTAATGAAATAAAACAATTACTTTGTTTATAACGGTAACCGGACAACTCGGAATGAAACCAACTCAGAACCATCTCAGATAAGTCATTTAGAGTGATAAAAAAAAATATATAAAAAATTGTTAAATAGGTTACGTTAGGTTAGGGTTATCGGCTAATTTAAAATAATTTTTTTCATATTTTTAATGACTTTTCAAGGATGTGTTGAGTTGACTTTATTCTCAGTTGGCATGGAACCGATTATAACCACGATTTAATTATTTAATATTTTTAATAGCGTCCGGTAGCCCTATATTAGAGATATTTCCCATGAACTCATAAAAACCCCATTAACCCTTAACGACCTGTTCATGTGACGTTTTGTCCCAGTAGACATAATATGGCAACCCATTATGCACACATTTGTCTCTTTTTCTCTATTACTAAGTAAGATGTTAATTTCATACTTTCTCACTGTTCCTTTATTTTATATTTTGTCTCTTTCTGTATGTACATATAAGCTCTCACAATGTATTTTTTTATCAGTTTAATTTAATACCCCGATGAAGCTTGTGTTAAGCGAAACCGGTCGGTTAAAAAAAAATCGTGATAATAAACAAAACAATTGTTTTATCTCATTAAAAATATATGTGTTCAGCCCATAAGACTTACACAGCGCCGGTCCTGATGTTTCTGGTATTGACATTAAATAATGCACGTATCAAACAGTATGGGATAATGCAACCACAGTATTAAATAAATTCATTCGTGTCATCATTGCGCATTCCCGTAACAGTGGGGAATGAGCTGCAAACTTCTGCTTTATTTGTTGACCATTTATTTAACGACAGTTCCTTTCATCAGATGTAAAGACATTTAATGAATAACATTAAAGAATCATTAAAAATCACGTCTGGACCAATGAAATCATTATGTGGTAAATCACTTCAAACGAACACGAAAATCTGACTCAAATTAAATCATTTTACCATTCCAAAGTATTAGTGAAGTCCTTTTTCCTGGCGACCTTCGTGGCAGTAAAATTAGATGTCAGATCTGGTCCAAAAGTAGCGGGATTAAAAATTATATTAATTATTTCTGCAATTTTAACAAATTTATTTATTTTTGTTTCTTTTTATGGCTGTTAGATATTTATTTTCAGGATCATTCCAACTTAAACTCATAATAGAATCGATACTTGAATTTTTGAACCTTATGTTTAGTTTCATGTAATAATTAGTGGTTCGCACCTCTCCAGGGGTACGCGATAGCACCCTGGGGTGTATGCCAAAAGCCTTAACTTGTCAAGTTGAAATAATATTTTATTTACGAGGTTAAGTGTGACAAAGAATATTTATTTTTCCAAAACATTTCTTTCTGAGATAATTATGAATCACTGACTGCTTTAGATGAAAATGGGTTATTTAAACTTTACGTGTCTTGAAATTTATATTATTTAAATTATTTCCGTGGAGATGGTTACATTTACTTTAATAAATCTAAAACATTGCTACGGAGTGTATGACTAGTGTGTAGATAAAAAATACTGTAAGACAGGTGAAAAATTACGGAATAGTCTGAAATCTTGAAAAGTCAGTACCAATTTGACAAAATGGCAATAATTGGCATAATAAAAATAGTTTTCAAATAATATTATGCTATGCGTGGGAACTTAATCGCTTGTCTGATATCTTCAAATAATCACACGTAATTTTTTAAATGATACTTAAATTCAAATAATTTTTTTGGATTAATACAGTTTGGATTAATTTGGATTATTATAAATCTGCATGTTTGGGTTTTTTTTACATTAACTCCACACAAAAGGCCCCGAGGAAAATAATTTCCCTCGGGGCCTATGTAATCTTTGAATATGCTGTGTGGAGGATTATTGTATTTAAAAAACGTTCCCAGATTGGCTGGGATTGGCTGACTAATTTGTAATTTGTAAATGGTGGTTAAAAATGGTAAGTCTTGCGTAAGAGGAACGTATGCGCGGCCCATTTTTTCCCGTTTCATACAAATCTTAATTCTGGATTTGAGATCAAAATACCAAACCTACCTGAAAAAATATTTTTGTAAAGAGATATATTAAATATCTAGTACAAATGTAAGCTACTTTATTCATTTTGGCTATAAATTGTAAGATATAGGCCATTAAAGATTTTAGAATTTCATGATTTTAGAGGCAACTTGGGCAATTATTTGTGAGAAAAAAAATAATGTTGTTTTGTTTTGGAAGAAGGAACTTCATAAAATAATAAGGCCGCTTCAGGAAACTTTCAAAGGACTCGTGACATTTTATTTTGCTTTATTCCCAATTACATTGTGAATAATTTCGGAGACACAAACTACCCAAGACAGACCAAGGATTTTACTGTTACTTATTAAGAAGTTAGGATGGTGAAAAGAGAAGGAAAAAACCTAAACACAGGCCTTTTATATCGGTCTTGTCTGAAGAGAGTTTGCATCTCCTGACATCTATGGATAATTTCATTTGTTAATTAATTGACTTTAAACAAACCAACAAATCGAAATGTCTGGAGAGGTGTGAGCCTTAGCTAATTTAAATTAAACATATTCCCGCCCAAAAAACGGTAAAGGCCAGAGTTTTTTTACACAAATAGAATATAATAATTAGAATATCTCACTTATACTACTAAAGATAACTCAAACAACTTTAACTGCTTCACACCAGATTAAATTAACTAACCATTTCATATTTTACATGCTCCAGTTAAACATTAAAGCTAAAGATTAAGTTAACGATTAACATTAAAAATCAATAAGTTCTACAATTATTAAACATTTAATTTTAGGACAAACACAATGCCATGCGGATTGGACCAGGTCTTCCTTCCAGGACAGCTAATTTTATTATATACATTTAAATGGGCACTTGCAGTGTTCTTTCATTTTCCTTTGGCTAGATTATGACCTTTAATTTTCATATGAGTTTTCACAAGAGGTCACGACCTCCACCATCCTTATTTATTTTGCACCTTTTTTTTTAATTGTTTTTTCCACTTTTCTACAAGCGAATTTATTATTGTTTTTCACTTTTATTTACACAAGCGAATTTATTATTGCCTTTCACTTTTATTTACACAAGCGAATTTATTATTGCCTTTCACTTTTATTCACAAAAGCGAATTTATCATTAAAGTCTGATTATAAAAAACAAACACCCAGCTCCATCCATTTATTTTCCTTTGCTTGTGGGCGCCGCACTGTGCACAGGCGCTGCCGGGTTGCTTCTTATATTCCTTGGTCCATCTCGGGTAGATGGTCTCCGCATTTGTTGTCCTCAATTGGCAGCAGGCATAGTTTTGATATTGCCCTCTGAACCGTTCCCTGTCCTGTGATGATGGTAGCTACTCGTACTCTTCCATCGGGCCCCGGGTGTACAGCGTGCACTCGTCCTAGCCTCCAAAAGCAAGGAGGCTCATTATCTTCCTTCAAAATGACCATTTGGCCTGGTTGCAGCTGCCTTTGGTGGTTGCCAGTCCATTTCGTCCGGGTCTGCAGCTCAGCCAAGTACTCCTTGCGCCACCTCGAACAAAACGACTGTATTAGTTGATTTAATTTTTGGTAATGATTCAATCTATTGACTGCCACATTCTGCAAATTCTGCTCCGGGATCGCTGCTAAACTCGTTCCAATGAGAAAGTGACCAGGAGTCAGAGGATTTAGGTCTTGGGGGTCATTGGACAGCGGACAGAGAGGACGGGAGTTCAAGCATGATTCAATTTGACATAACACAGTGCTGAATTCCTCATATGTTAGTAGTGAAGCATTTGCCACCCTCTTCAAGTGGTATTTTACTGATTTGACCCCTGCTTCCCACAGTCCCCCAAAGTGCGGAGCCCTTGCGGGTATAAAATGCCACCGAATGGATAAATTGGCTAAGTATTTATCGATTTTTTCATTTGAATTCTTCAAAAATTCATAGATTTCCCTCAATTCGTTATTCGCGCCCCGAAAGTTCGTGGAGTTATCTGAAAACATTTTACTGGGTTTCCCTCTTCGCGAGATGAAACGCTTAAACGCATTTAGGAAGCTATCAGTGCTTAAAGACATTACTACTTCTAGATGTATAGCTTTGGTTACCATACATATAAATAGACATATATAAGATTTTACGCTGTGAGTCTTACGGCTGACACCTGATTTAATCATAATGGGTCCGCAGTAGTCCACGCCGGATAATTGAAACGGGCGACCTTCCGTTATTCTTTCGGTCGGTAAGTCCGCCATCAGCTGTTGCTCTGTTTTCGGGTTACACCTTTTTGTATGCTTCCTGATTTTCCGTTCCTAACTGCTCCAAGCATCTGGTAGCCAGAAAGGATGATGGTCCCAAACCGTAGGTGACAGTATTGAGTTGGTAGTGTCGGATTTCTTCCTCCGGAGAGTCCCTCCAGACTATGCGCTGCAAATCTCTATCCTCAGGTTGCACCAATATTTGACGATACATCTTCTCGATGTCGGCGGTTAATGCATACTGGTGCTTTCTGAAAAATAACAGTTGTGCACATAAATCCTTTTGTAAAACTGGCCCTACCATGAGGGCGTCGTTTAATGATATACCGGTTGATGACTTGGCTGATCCGTCAAACACGACCCTGGTTTTGGTTGTCGTGCTAGACTCCTTCATCACTGCATGGTGTGGCAAATAATAACAAATTTTATCTTTTGGTGGTGCTTCGCACAGCGTCATGTGCCCCAATTCCTGATACTCTTTCATGAATTTTTTATAATCTAGCATCAGGTCTTGATTGGCAAGGAATTTCTTCTCCATATTATAGAATCTTTTTTCAGCCACCTTTAGGGTTTCACCCATTTGATTAATATTAGGCCGCAGCGGTAATCTTACCGCAAAACGTCCTTTCTCATCTCTTTTGTGCGTGTGTAAGAAGCTCTCTTCACATGCTCTTTCTTCGTGGCTTCTATGTTTTACAGGAGCTAGTTCCTCTATTTTCCAAAAGTTTTCTAATTGCTTATGCAATAAATTTAAAGATAAATGACAGGAATTTACTGGCCTTTTTGGTTTCGGAGTGGAGATAGGCCCGGATACAAGCCATCCTAGCTCGGTCCTTTGCAGCGTGAGTCCCGCATCTCCAATCCTCATTCGATCGTTATGCAAGACTTCCCAAAATACCTCCGCTCCTAGTAGTAGATCTATCGGGCTGGTAATGTTGAAGTTTGGATCTGCTAATTGGAGACCGCTGGGGATCTCCGCTTCTTTTCTCTGAAAGGAAATTTGGGGCAGATTACTGGTCACCTCAGGTATAATCAGGCATTCTATCTTCTTTTCGTACTCAGAGTAGCCTGAAGTTATATTTAATCCCACTTTAGATCTTATATTTAAAATTTTATTGTGGATTCCCGTGACAGGAATGTTGACTTTTTTCGTTTTTGAATTTAATTTCTTGGCGAATGCCTTACTTATGAAATTCGTTTGAGCTCCAGAATCTAATAGAGCTCTTGCTTGAATTGAGTTTCCTGCATCATCCTTTATGTTGATGATGGCAGTTGACAATAACACGAAATTTTGTTCTACCTTCGCGGCATGATTTGATACTAAAGGCGCTTCCTTCGCGGAAGATGTTGATGCCCTTTCGTGTTTTGATTCCTCCTCCTTCTTAACATGAAGTAAAGTATTATGATTTTCACCATCGCATTTACGGCAATTGAATTTAGACCTGCAATCCTTCAATTTATGACCGGGGTTTAAACACTTTAAACAAGCGCCTAATTTGTGTATTTTATCAATTCGTTCTTTCGGTTTTAATTCCAAAAATTTGCGGCAATAATAAATTTTATGATTATCGTTGCAATGTAAACATTTTAATTTTTGTGCGGACAACGACACCAAAACTTCCTTTTTATAATTATGCGGATTCGTTTTTCCCGGATTAATTCTTTTTTCGTTATTTGCCGAGGCTTCTAGTACTTGGGCCCTTGTATACAAACAACTAATAAATTCTTCGTAGGTAGGTAAATTATTCTTTGTTGGGTATTGTTCCCAATGAGCCCTTGTATTTGAATCTAATTTGCTTGATAACAAATAAATTAATATTACATCCCAATTTTTCGTAGCTATATTTAAGTTATTTAGTGATTTTAAATGTAATTGCGCCTCGTCCAATAGATTCCTTATTGCGACGTGATTTTCTGCCTTTACGTCCGGTAATTTAAACAATGCGTTTACATGATTATTTATAATTATTTTTGAGTTTTCGTATCTATCCGTAAGCATCTCCCAAGCCGTAACGTAGTTATCCGCGTATATCGGTAACGCTGTTATGAGTTTAAACGCTTCCCCTTTCAGACAAGACCGCAGATAATAAAATTTTTGAACGGCATCCAGGTTATGATTGCTGTCTACTAAAGATATGAACGCATCCCGGAACTGCATCCATTCGCAGTAATCCCCTTTAAATTTCGGTAATTCAATTATCGGTAATTTAATATTGTTATTCGCCGTGATTGCAGAATCCTTTTTAGCTAACCTCTCTTTTGCGCTGGCCAATATACAAAAATAATCATTTTCAAAGCTCGCTCGGTCGCCTTCAACATCGTCTGGAGATAATGCCTCTATTCTATCTTGAATTTCTTCAAAATTATCTAGCAAAGGTTCGAAACGCTTTATACGCAATTCTAGTTCGCTTTGCGTCAGTGAATCTTTGTTTAAAAATTCTCTGAACCTTGTCATCTTGCCTTTACAAACGCCCCGTTGAGCGATCAGCGTTTTTAAATCCATTTTGATAAATCAGATGTGTACTTACAATTTACAGAGTTATCCAATTATTTTATCGCAATCACCGTTTAATCACTATTAATCATATAATATACGCACTGATAACTTCCCAAATTTTAGTTATTTACTTCACGAACTGTCACGAGACAACAATAACAATAATAATAATTTACCAACGTCGTTAATCATAGATGAATCCCGTTGATTTTTATTCAATCGCCCATAGAGCATTTCCAACAAAAACTGCTTTATTGACTTCGCGGCTAATTTAAAATAAAAATTTCAAACAAACTTTATAAATCTCGAAATTTAAAACATTGCTGTAGTTTTTGTCAATAATCAATAATTTTGTCAATAATTTTGTCATACCGGCTTGCAACAATTTTTTTTGAGTAATGCACAATATTGATGTCATTGATTTTTTTGCTTTTAAGGATTTTAATGGTAAGGTAGATAGTATGGATATGGATTGGTCACTTGCCCTTTTTTATCGCTGATGGCCTCTGCTGCTTGCTGGATGCTGGAAACTGCATGTTGGCTGTTCCTTTTTTCAGTGCTGGTTCTTCTTTACTAATTTAATCACTCGCGTTAAATTATCCGACTCGTAGGATCATATGTTTTGTTTTGGAAGAAGGAACTTCATAAAATAATAAGGCCGCTTCAGGAAACTTTCAAAGGACTCGTGACATTTTATTTTGCTTTATTCCCAATTACATTGTGAATAATTTCGGAGACACAAACTACCCAAGACAGACCAAGGATTTTACTGTTACTTATTAAGAAGTTAGGATGGTGAAAAGAGAAGGAAAAAACCTAAACACAGGCCTTTTATATCGGTCTTGTCTGAAGAGAGTTTGCATCTCCTGACATCTATGGATAATTTCATTTGTTAATTAATTGACTTTAAACAAACCAACAAATCGAAATGTCTGGAGAGGTGTGAGCCTTAGCTAATTTAAATTAAACAAATGTTATTATATTTATTTTCAAAATACAATGAAAAATAAAATTTAAAATTAAAAAATCTTAAAAGGGCATTTTTTGGGTAGTAATTTAAATATAGGTTTTTAAAATAATGTTTATACATTATTTTAAGGCTCTTTGACTTCCCAGAACTCTCCTCTCTTCCTTTTCCTTAAAAAAACCCTCCACACAGCATCCCCAAAGATGACATAGGCCCTAGGAGGGAAATTATTTTCCTCAGGGCCTCCTGTGTGGAGCTCATGTAAAAAAAAAAAAAAAACAACAACTTTTAGTTCCGCCGTAAATGGGTATTTGTATTTTAACTTTACACTTATCAAAATTTTTTTATTGATTTTTTTTTTTTATTTTATATTTCATTGTATTTTTATGACAAATAAAGTAAAATTATTGTTTTTCATTTACTCACAAATAATTGCTCAAATTGCCTCTAAAATCATGAAACATTAAAAAATTTAATGAGCTATATCTTATAACTTAAAGCAAAAATTAATAAAATAGCTCACGTCTGTACTAGATATTTGATAAACCTTTTGATTACAAAAATACTTATCTAGTTTGGTTGGGTATTTTGATCTCAAATCCAGAATTAAGATTTTTATGTAACGGAAAAAATTGGGCCGCGCATACGTTCCTCGTAAGTTTCTACATGAAAAAAATGCCAACAAACACAAGTCAATAATTATGGTGAGCCTTAGTTGAATTGAACCCCGAATCTAAGAATGGTGGACAGAACATCATCCACTCAGCCAATAATCCAGTGTCAGTAAACGTAAAAATAAATAACAGTGTTGTCTGAATTCGAGGTGTGAAAATAAGCTTTAATCTTGAGCAGAGCAGACCGTGTAGGAGCCTTACCGCCCGTTCAGTCACTGTCTTCACTTCGCATATTTCCCATTAACCTTCTGTTCTCCGTGAACTTGCGACTCGCCGAGGAATTACTCAGACCTTTAAAAACATAACTTAAACTTTGAAATTAAGCATTCTTTGCGATAATTTGTCTTGTGATATTGCATACCACCGCGTGTTGGTAACACAGAACATAAGACTTGGTGTGAAGATATGATAGAGGGTCATAAACAGTAAACATGAAATAGAATATGCGCTTTCTTCTTGACGACCTCCTTGACGGAGCGGTGATATCCTGGGAACTCTGGGCCCAGAAGTCACCGTTTCAAAACATGGCGAAGTGTTATTAAAAATATGTATTTATAAGTAGATACATTTTACAATGCACAAAAGTACATGTTTGACTGAGCGTTGCGAAGTCTTGTTTTAACTCGAGTGGTTGGCATTTCGTAAGTCTTTAAATGTGTTTGTACATAAATGTGTCTTCAAGATAGTGGCTTTTTTAGTTCCCATAAAGAGTTCTCATAAGCGTGGATCCTTCTAAGAGCTGTCAAATCGGAAAAATCAATATTGCCACCTGCCTGAAGAAATTTTTAAAAAAGACTTGACATTGAGAAAGTAACGGTTCCTTGCAAGGTTATTGGAAAATGTATTTAAAACATTTTCTACGAACTTTGGGTTCTTTGGATAAATCGTATAATTCCTTATTAAAAATATTTTTTTACATCAAATATATGTGTGATTTATAATCAAGTAGGTAGATATTTAAGTACCTACTTACAAATCTAAAAAAAAATAAGTAAATTCTGGTTTTGATTTATTGAATAAGAGAAAATTAAAAACATTACAAGTGTAATTAATATACCTACGTAAGCACATATTACAATAAACTGAAGTGCATTGAAGGTAATGTTGGTAGTTCTTATTCGAAGTATGATACAGTTAAATATGACCCAATCGGATAGGGTCACATTAGCTCAGTGGTAGAGCTCCGCCCCAGCAAGGCAAAGGTCCTGAGTTCGATTCCTAGATGTGACCGTGTTTTAGATTTTCGATTGAGTATCGATAATACTGTGTTCATAAAATACAAATTACAATATTTTACACAAAATAAAAATACATTTGAATGAATTCTATTGTTTCACAAATTAGTCATTTAAAATAATATGCGGTATATTTGCGGCACGTTCCAGAGTCGAATACTCTCAGTATTGTCCTGGTAAACACAACCATCCAGACTTGAAATGAATTTAGCCATGTTTGGTAACCAGATCCGAAGATCAGGTACTTACCCCATTTACTCTCCCCTATCTTATTTCTCTCTCTTTTAGCTTCAGCCTCACAACAGACAATTCGGTGCATTTGGAACTCTTGTGCGGGATTCACATTATTCAAAAAATATATTGTTTATAGTTTTCCAAAAAATATATCACAATAATTATCCTCAATTTGCGCGAGATGTGATCAACCCGTGTTGTTTCGTGATCCGGTGGCCGTCACCTCGGCGCGGTGATTAATGCCCCTCGCCCTCGAGGAGCTAGAGGTCCCAACGCCCGCCGCGGCACTGCGGCCACTGCGAGCGGTTCTCGGGGGTCTGCGGTCCACCTGCCTCGCGAGGAATGAGGTCTTCATCCATCGCGGCCACTGTGCAGTGCCGAATTACGTGCTACCTGGTCATCGCAGACTGCGGTGATACTGCATTAACCACTTGGTCTAAAGATAGCGAGCAAATTAAATTTAGAAGAACTTAACCTAACTTCAGAAGTCAGCTCCATTTACAAAGAAGCTTTTTCCCACATTTTAATAATACTTTTAGTTACCTACAAAATAATATCACGAAACGGAGGGTCCTTGGTCGACTAAGGCACGGCCAATATGGCGCGCTGCTCAAGCGAGGGCGGGTTTGGGGATGTGGTTTAGTGCCATATTACTACAAAAATAATAAATGGTGGTTTTATACATCAAAGCTATAGCGAATTTGTTTCACGAGAGCTCATAAAAGAATATCTTTAAACTATTTCAGAATATTTTGTGTAAAGGCTGAAAAAATGGAAATATTTCGATATTTTCTGAAACTTCAAAAAAGTTGCGGAGCCATAGGATATTTTTTGATATTTTTGAAACTAATTTTTTTTTATGTTTTAGATGCAAAGACAACTTTTTATTACTAGCGTTTAAGGAAATAAGACCTTTTTTTTCGCCATACAGTTGCGGTCCACACTACTGTGGGTACGGTGGACCTGAGAGCTGATGTAAACCCTCGAAGGAAACTGCACTGTACTTAGCTCTTGTACGGTGATAAAAATAGAAATGTTTATGAAGACTGCATACCTTAACGGAGTCTTTTTCAAAATTTGAATCTTTAATGTTTATTCAGGTACATGTAAGACAAGAAGATAAGAAGCATTAAGGCTTGGCAGTAAGCATTCAAATAAAAGAAGAAGGGGAAATATAAAAATACTAACAATTTAGCGAAAATTGTGAAAACTCTTTAAAATAGGGCAAAAATCTATTGATAAATGTTTATGTTGCATTTATGATACACTGTGATTTTTTTTCATACACAAAGCATGTTAAATAACAGAAAAATATGTGTTTTTTGATTTTTTTATCGACAGAATTCCATATAAATTACCGTTTCGGCTCTGCAAATGTCTTAAAAACAAACATTAATTTTTTTAGAAACTTAAAATTTTCAACAGAAATATGTTATAAAACGGTAGAGATTCGGAATGCCGCGGCTCAATGCATCCCGTTATATGGAATTCAAATAAGCTCATTTACAAATGTTAAGGCCCGGCGCTGGATAAATAATTTTCAGATCTGCCCCTGACGCGTATATTGTGCAGTAAATTATATCCGAGATTGCGCATTGTCCGAGATAAGCCCAAGAGACAAATAATGGCAGAATATTTTGAATAATGCGCCCAACAATTCGACACGGAAATATCACTAAAGACTCGGCTCACGGAGGAGGTAATAATAAGATGACATGTTCCGGCCAAACACGTCCAAACAACATTATATCTTTGTAGAGATACTTTATAACAAGTGATTGGATTTTGATCGCTGTGGATTTTACGGAATACATATAAAATTAATTTAAATTGTAAATGTTGTGCATCATAGCAAACTTATAGTAACCATTCCGTAATTTTAAATATTATTTTATTTTATTTTGTTTGGGAGACCAGCAGTTTACATTAATAACAGAGCGTATTATCTGAGTCACAATCATTGTACCGTTTACAGTGGCGGATACATATGGGGGGCGCGGGGGGTACGCGCTCCCCCTTACGAGGCCGCCAGCCCGCACGCTATTCGTTCGTTTCTTTCGTCATTCCACTCTGAGTCGAGATATTGAGTAGTTATAGTCCGCGTCATCGTATTTTATACGTTTCTGTCTGACAGATAGCACTCGCTGTACAAAATTTGCTTATCTACCTGTATCTATTGCTACAGTAGAAAGAATTTTTCAACATTGTGACATACAAAGACATGGCTGAGGTCGATAATGAAGAAGGATAGACTTAATGGCTTAGCTCTGTTGAACACTCATCCTGAAATTGATTGTTGGCATTGTGTTGTATATGTGTATAATCGGTTTTAATAAAACTTTGTTAAACTTTGCATGTGACTTGATTATTTTTTTATTACGATAAAAGTAAAGGTAACTCAAGGTATCTTTAGCGCCCCCCCCCCCCCCCCCCTTGAATTTTTTCTGTATCTGCCACTGACCGTTTACAGGTTACCGCGCGAGTATTGTATTGAAATGAGTTAAATGATTTGAGAGATGATAATGAAAAATTACATTACAAGAAACAAGTTATTAAGTTGAGATTAGGGAGAATCGGAGGGGGATCAGTTTAGTTGAGGTATGGTAATGAAAATATGTCTAACAAAAAATAAAAAAAGGAAGTTCATAGGGTGGTGGTTGCATTGGATGATTATCTTTAGGATTGAAAGACCGCCTGTCTGATTTCAAGGAATATGGTGCGTATATATAATTAAAAATGTCAAATTGTGTATTGAAAGTGTGTGATGCACGACAAACGAAGGAGTTCTGCTTAGAATTAGTGTTGCACCAAGGTATTACATTTAAATGCGCTCCATTTTTAACCCCCAGGTCCATTAGTTCGGCAGACATATTTATTATAAAGATTATTGTAACCTTTACTTTTGTTCATTTTATATTTAAAAAAATTATTTAAAAATTGAACTGAGTTGATTTGTTATTGTCAAATTATACTGGACAGCATATGGTAAACTTTTAAACGCACAGAGAAAGCTTCGTGTTCTATCTTTCTAATGCTGGTTTTACTGTATCTAAGACCGTAATAAAAAAGAAGAACGGAGAAAGGAGAGGAGGAACGAGTTCTGCGATGACATGTCATTTGGTTACAGATATAGCACTACGTGGCCCTAGTGGATTAGATTGTGTCAGATGAATAATTTATTTATTTACGCCTTGATGGCTTTTACATGTAAGGTAAGTTGTACAGGAGCATTATGACTATATGAAGTATATGATACATAAATAATAAGCTGAGCATGAAAGACATAAGCAGGTACAACTTAAGTAAGTAGAGTACTCAATAAGTTGTACAAAGAAGTTCCACATGCAGTTTCGCATTTTGATTCAGGCTACAGCATACGATTCAGCAATTATTGTCACAATATTACTCAAAACATGATTCCAAACTCGAAACATACTGGTGGCAGTGGTGTAAAACATTTTTTAGAAATTAAAATAAAAGTACTTAGGTAATTTTCTGAAATTGTAAATGTAATTTAAAGTTTTCTTTCTGCTATCAGTGTACGTAAGTTGGTTATTATTATTATAAAAAAAAAGGTACACAACAATTATATATACAAAGAAGTAAGTAGGTACTATGAAAGTAGTTTCAGAGCAGTGTATTGAATTTGTACTGTTAACAATCTGAAACATTTAAGAATTGTGGCACAATATCTGTGTATATATACGCTTTTTAAAGGAAGCGATGTTTTTATAAAAAAATATGTCAACAGAGCAAGTTTCATTACCTACAAAATGTAATCTCTGAAGACTAAAGTTGAACATAAAATTAGCGCGAGAAGTAGCTATATTAAATGGAGCATGAAGTCAAGTGTTGTAATTATTGGGTACTTGATAATTTATGATATTCACTAGGTCAGGGCTATCCAAATATCCGTCGATGATTTTAAATAATAATAAAACTTCACAGATTTTTCTTCGCTGTGATAATTCGGATAGTAAGTGATTGCGTTAAATAATTAAAATTTAAATTTTCTATTGGATTGTGAAATTTATAATTTATGTGCCTTAAAAATTTATGCTGTACTCTTTCAATGTTATGTGGAAAGGCAACCAGAGAGAGGAATTATATTCAAGAATGCTTCTGATTAGTGTTATGTGCAGCGTTTTAAGTGTGTTAGTATACATAAGATCTTTGGACGATCTTAAAACATATTTATTGTTATCAAGTTTAATTTGTAGAACTCCATTTCAATTTTTTTTATTTATTTTATATATTTAATAATATTATTATTAAATTTATAAAAACAGTTTATTTATAAACAAGTTCTGCTAGGTAACTGTCTATTACTATCAAACTAATTGTCTATTACTATCAAACTAACTAGTTTGATAATGCCTTCAGAAGGCGAAATAGCAGTCAAGTGTAATAATAATTACCTAGCAGAACTTGTTTATAAATAAACTGTTTTTATAAATTGAATAACAATATTATTAAATATATAAAAGAAATAAAAAATCTTAATACAGTTAGGCCTTGTAATCAAAAATACTGTTAACTTACTAACTAACCATTCCGCCGTTTCTCCGCAGAGGTAGGCAGAAGGGATGGACCGTCAAACAACTCAGTCTTGGCATACACTCATTGTCTCATTCACATTCACACATCGTATCATACTTACTCTTCTTCTGACTCTTGACATGGCCCGACTCAAGTATCTGATTTATTTGATGTCTTCGTTGGACCTCCCCGACTTCTTCTACCATTCATTGCGTCATATATTCTCTTCACACTATTTTCTTCATTCATTTGCTCTACATGCCCTAACCATCTACGTGTCCCTTTCTTAATCTTCCTTATCTTTCTTACATCAGCCTTGAATTCTTTTTGGATCTCCACATTTCATTCCTGATCATCCACTCACACGATCATACGTGATTTCATTACACATACGCCTCTTTATTCTCTTCTTCTGCTAGTTCCGTTTTTCACTGCCATTCATCGGGGTAGATACCAGCACTCCGATGTGGACTGCTAGCTTTGCTTCTTTGGACAATAAAACTAACGTAGTTTTTTTTAGCGCCAACGGCCTTTAGTCTTACAAATTGAAAGAGAAATTTGCAAAATCTGCCAGTCTCTTGGTATTTACTTTCAAATTCTAATGCCAGAGAATGTTGTGTTTGCTTCAACACCTTCTTTATTTAGCTCAATGTTCTAGCCATATAAAAATAAAACACTGCTTTGTCTTGCAGATTTATTAAAGAGAAGCTTTTCGGTGGTCAGTTTTCATCAGTTTTTGGTATATGACTTCCTTACTTTATCTAACATCTAACGTGCCCTCACTAACTAAACGAAGATAAACGGTAAACATTAATCCACTACCTGTAGAATTACTAAAATCAGCAGTATTATAAGAAACATGAATCGCAATGTTACGTGAGGTTTCAATACGGTTTTATTTCATATAAAACGAACCCGACATATGATGCCGCATAAGCAATGGAGACACGCGCTACACCAAAAAAGGTACACTTTTTCTTTGTCTTCGTTTAATTGCTTTTCGTTTATTGTACTTTTAAACAAGAATTAAAGTCCAGAACCGAAGCCAATACTCATTATCATAGCCCAAAACTGTATTGAAATAAGACGATTTTTTAAACGTGCAAAGATTCTCGTTTTTGTTCACGAGAAGTAGAAAAGCAACAGAGTCGTTTTCGTAAATCAGGTGTTACCTACCTGAGACTTTTTATTTTATTTTATTACGAGAACCTTTCCATAAACACATCCATACTAATATTATAAATGCGAAACTGCTAGAGTTCGTTTATGACGCTTTCACGCATTAACCAATAAAAAAACTTTGAAAATTCATTCACCAATGGAAAGCTAAATTGTATGCGAAGACTATAGTCAGTATATGATGGCAAGCTCTGGCGTAATGAAATTATAAATATTAATATATTATATTTGTTATACGTTTTCTGTCGCTTACAAAAGCGAGTTATTTCTAACGTCAGAAAAAAATCGTTTCCATGGAAACGATGTTGATATATTTGTGGGCTCTAAGCTGGTAGGTACTCAGCTCCCTGGTCAGCTAATGCTCCAGAAAATTCAAATATTAGAATATGTTTTGTTTTTTTTGGATAAGCTTCTGTTTTGGAATAAATGTCAGATAAGAGTTCCTACATTAAAAATATAATTTGTAACGATTATAAATAGTGTAATTTGATATTATATTAACAAACTTCCAAACATTTAATTAAAAATAAACATCCGAAATGTTTGTAAGCGTATAAATTCCGAACGAATGAACAAAATTGGATAATTCTTTTTTTCTTTGAGCTATAGCTTTATGAAATTTAGGTGGCAGGTGAGATGTTTGAAAACTGAATGTATGGAATGCGGGAGAGGTTGGGGGTGGGGAGGAGGGGGGATAATTAATAAGTTCAACCGCTACAGTAATTTCCGTAATACCATGCGAGCGAAGCCACGGGAAAAAGCTAGTCTTGTAATAAAACATACACATATAATAAAAATGTTTCACAAAATTGAAAACTTGGACGATACAAAAACAATAAGGAACTCCAGTGAAAAATATTATGGCTTTAAAAAAATGTTCATACAGACCAATATACGCTGATTCTGAATATATAAGTTTTATTACATAATATTTAACGTAGAGTTTTTAAAAATATATTAAAACGTGTCATTAAAACACCCTATTGCTGGATTTTGGCGGCGTGACGTCACCGCGCCGCGTCACCCGGGTCAAAGTTGTATAGAAATCAATAGAAATGAAGACGCAAGCCGTTCGGCATTCCATGTTATTGGTTTATAGAGAATTGGACATATAATAGTTTTTGTTTTTATTGAAACATCATTTAGGCCTAAATAATTCAGTATCAAAAATAAAGTATCTCTATTAGTTTATCTATATTATTTAAAATATTCAAAAACATTAACTGTACAAAAAACGATCGTATTGCCCAGTAATGTCTATGAAAACGCTCCAATGCTGAAATTCAAAATGGCGGGAGTCGACCAGCTGATTCCAGTTCAATACAAAATTCATACTTCGGTTAGTCATGATGACGTCACACTAGATTCGGTGGTTTACAGGAGATCTTGAAAAATTAAAATTTTGACATTTGTTTTAACTATTAAAACTAACTATAAAAATAAAAATGCAGTTATTTAAGTTAGAAGGCCATTATTCATAAAAAAAATAAAAAAATTGGACTGGAATTCTCTATTGTGCAGTACAAACTATAAATGAGGAATGATTTTGTATACAACGTCATTAGGGACTCAGGAATACAAAGATAGTGGGATTTTTTTCTTAGCTGCTCTAGTTTTGTAGAAAAATCATATTTTTCACTTTCTTCTACAGTTTGAAGAGTACTCCAACGAAGCCAGAGTTATGTTGGCCTCTCAAAAGCTGGGCGTAGCTGCAGAGGGCTAGCAGAAACTTTAATAGTACCTACCCAACTGTTAACGCTGTGAAAATCGCAAGTGCGCGCCATGGTTGAATGTGGCAGCCACTTCTGGTCTGAAGCACCAAAGTCCCTGAAAACCCTCGACGCTGTGCAGAAACAGCGGTCTATTTGATCGATCCTCTTAACAAACGTTATCCGTCTTAACAAACGGGTTGAACATTTAGACTACAGGCGTCGGCGTCGGGTGGGGATGCTGTCCTTGTTCGGCCGGTATTTTAATGGAAGATAGTCCGAGCAACTAACGGCATTGATTCCTTCTGCACTCGGCATCGGTGCACAGTCGGGAAACACTCCAAACGCAAGCCCAACATTTGAACGGTGACCTGACAATTGATCTCCCGACAATTGATTCCCCAAAATGATTTTACTATAAAATTATATCTTTTTTTGCATTATTTAAAAGATATTCGGTTCGACTTTAAAAATACCCTTAAAAATAAGTTGGTTTAATATCAAAGGAATTTATACACAATGTCGATTATTTTTGTTCTTTTGCGCTGGTACATACAGTAAATAGAGAAGCAGATTTTTCCTTGATGCATTTGAATGAAAATGTGTTTTATTATTTTGTTATTCGACGGCACACCCTCTCTGCACATCCCTATGGGTTCACTTAGTTATATTTTGTGTAATTAGGTATAACGTATTTTCCCTAAAGCGACTGCACACTGTATGTATATAAGTACGCCGGGGGACCAATTGTCGGCGGATCAACTGTCGTGGAACAAATTTGAGCACAGTTGGCATTTGTCACTTAAGTCTCATAAGTCACAGAGTGGAAGATACTACCAGTATCGCCCTGGTGTAAGATCACCGTTCAGAAATTGAAACGTTGCTTGAAATGGCTTTAGCCGTATTTGGTGACCAGATCTGAACAGCCAGGTACTTTCCACCTTCCACCTTCCTCTTTCCCATCTCCTCCCCCTCCTTACTACCTTCAGCCTCACAACATACCCCAATTGGGGATGCCATAGTCTCACTGGCTCCAGACGGGAGCAGTTGGAACTCTTGTGCGGTACTCATATAAAAATAAAAATTCACATGGGTCGTTTCATTGATTCGTTCCTGATTTCAACGGCCCGACAATGAACGATTTTTGGGCCTCTAGGTTTCCTAGAAACCTAAGTTCTCCTACAACACAGGCCTCTTCAAGACCAAGGCGTCCTCCTTCTTTTCCACAAAAAAACCCTCCACATAGCATCCCCAAAGATGACATGGAGTTAATGTAAAAAAACACCAATGAGAAATCTTCATTACTTAAATATTACTTACATAAATCTTCATTAGATTTAACACATTCAAACGAAGAAATAGCAAAATTTATTGCTAATCGGTACCCTGTTAAAACATGTTCATTGTCCGAATATCCAATATCAGAAAGATATCTCCAAAGAATTTTGAACTCATTATTTACGAAAGTACATTAAATTACATCTGACAATTCGTAATTAGTCTTAACCTTTTTAAGGCTGTTTCGATTTCATACAATGTAATATATTATTACAGTAACGGCAAATGTCCCATACTAGTAATGAAATAATTAAAACATTACTCCAAAAAATTTAAGGTACTGTGCGGTTTCTTATAGCTTGCCAAAAAATGCTACCTTTACCTACCTATACGGTGTAAGAAGGTAATTTTCTTTGCTTATTCTTGTTTGGTTTATAGCAGCTGTTTCACCTATTAAGGACAATATCAGAACCAAAATGATTTAATGGGGTTTAACACTGAATAAGACATAATATGTCATATGGGCAGCGCTGGCGAACCATTTTAGGTAAAGTAGTCAAAGATGCCAAAGTTAAGGTCCACAACGAATTGCTCATGTCACCACAGATGTATGGCAACAGGTATACAACTGTAAGAGCAAGGAAACAATAACTATGAAAAATTTCTCAACAGCATCCCATTCCCAAAGATTACAGACCCTGCGGTAAATTATTTTCTTCAGGGCCTCCTGTATAGAGAACTTGTAAAAAAAATTGTTCGAGCACATTGTACATACAGAGTTTGACGAACTTATGAATATATTCCTGCCATTGCGGTGCAAGGCGATGGGTCGAGAGAGTCAGGCCGGTTAAAAGGTCTCCCTCAACCAGTGTCTTCCGATCTGGCCCGCCACGCAATAGGTAGAAAAACGCATTCGCCGTCAAGACCTAGACAGACGTAACAAACCACTAGGGGTGACCTATGGCAGAGGAGTTAGTTATCCAATAAACGGGGCGGTTGTACCCTTACCCGCCTCTCAAATTGAAATGTTTGTGTGGTTTTGAACATAACCCAATATTTATTAATTTTCCAATCCACGATTGTGTCTTTCGAAGCGTAACACCATATGTTTTATAATTTGCAATTGTTGCATTTCAGTGAACACGTAGTTAAAATCTCCTTGCCGGGTATTCCTGGCCCAATTAACAGAACTATTGTCTTCATGTAATTTATAGCAGTGTTACATTGACAAAGATGGCTTTACAGCTTTCGTGAAGAACATTGTTAAACAGATACGATCATTAACAATTTTGTATGAACAGTGACGGGACTCCAAAATACTCACCACTTGACCGGAATGTTTCGAAGTATCGCTTATTCTCTTTTATTGATTAAAATCACATACATAATATCAGTGTACAATGAAATTGTTTATTACATTTTTTACTTTAGAAAGTAGTTTTTACTATTCTTCAGTGCCTCAAATAATAAGAACAGAGTGATTTTTAATGGATAAGTTCCTGGCGTCATTTTGGCCACGACGTTCAACTTTTTCTGCTTAAGATGATCCATTAGTCCTTGAAAAATTCTAAATCGGGAGGGCCTCCTTTTTTTGGCAGGGATTTAAAAATACTTGGAAAGACATTAAAAGAATTTTTTGGAAGGGTTGGAGAAGGTATTTGAGAGTTGTTTTGTACAAGTTTTCATGAATTCATTTTTTTGCGCTTTGTTTGTTAAAATAATAAAGAAATTTAAAATCTATTTCACGGAACCACGCGACGTCTAAGGACGTCCATTCGCCACCGCAGCGGGGCGTCAAGCGTCAACTGAAACAAGCATATAGTCTTTATGCGGACGGTATAAAGTTTAATTCTCAATACCAAATTCGTTGAAAGCTACCCATTTTGATTCACGCCGAAAAAATAGCGAAAAATAGCATCGTCGTGTTTTATTTTGTAAAATCCAGGCACAAATATTAAAAGGCTTTCCAATCATTTAAAAAAAAAAATGCTACATTATAGATAATAAAACTTTATCCGAAAATGAATTCATTAGTATTAGATTTTGTACTTAAAAGTATTTTTGATAGGCTTGATACTTTTTTTTCCAGAATTACAAAAAAGATTTATTAAAATAATACCCGATTTTTTCTAAGGCCAAAATGTTTTCTACTCGCAGTATTTTATTAGAGCATCTATAATATTTCTAAGCGATCAAATTTTCAAACCAAAAACATATGATTTTGTATAATTTTATATTGATTCGCATGGCTTCGTCTTAATCCAATGATCTTGAGAAAAAAAATAGTGCATTGTTTTCAAACTAGGTAAATGAAAAAATAGGTATTTTCCGTGATTGCCTAGCAAAGCTGAAAGACCAGAAAGAAAAAGAGAATAATATAGTCTACCAGAATCTAAGTAAAAAGGAAATATTAAAATATCATATCATTTTAAGTTATTTATCCTATTTGAAATTAAACGAAAGCTTGCTGGTTAATTGATTAGAAAAATAAATTTGCTAATCTCGATTTCTTCGCAACTGCGACCATGCTCTTGTGCTTTCAATATAAATATTTACGGACAAAACGAAAAAAAAGGTGATTTTGCGAAGTTGATCAGTTCATTTAATGTTGTATTTTTTTACGTTAGCTCCCCGCAGGAGGCTCTGGGGAAAATAATTTCCCTCAGGGCATGTCATCTTGTTGTGGTTCTTTTTAAGGAAAGGAAGGAGAGAAACTCCTGGGAAGGAAAAAGGTATGAGATTGGATGCGTTTTTAGATTTTCACGGCCAAAAGTATTTTCGGTATTTGTTTTTTGGGTGTTTTGCCGTGTTGCGCTACCTCCTTCTTTAGCCGACGTTTCGGACAGCCCTGATGATGGACACTGTAACGCTGTCCAAAACGTTGGCTAAAGAAGGAAGTAGCGCAACACGGCATAACACCCCAAAAACAAATAACGAAAAAAAAAATATGAGATTGTCTGTTACATACGATATAGTAGTAAAAATCACTTGATTTTATTGTTGATATCTACATTTGTAGTATTTTACTGTTTTTAGTAGGTCACTTCTTGTATTTTAATTTGATAAAACCATAAAATATTTAATATTCATATTTATTAATTTATTACCAAACAAAATCCAATTTAAAACTAAAACCTTTCTTGTTTTCAGACTATTTGGTGCATCACGTGCATAGATTATAATTTATAAATGTGAAAATTTAACTTGAAAAAAATCATGTTCATGTTTTATTCGACGTTAATAAAAACCATCGCAAACGAATGATTCCGATGGTCATTTTTACGATAAAACCTTTTCAACCCCAGGCGCTTAATTTACACGAGCTTAAAAGAAAAAAAAAATAATAAAAATAAGAAGTAGCTTGCGGAAGTAAACGTTGGTCGCGTGTACCCATTAATTGGTAATAATGGAGTGAGTTCGATTTATGGATCAATTTCAGAAGTTTTATGCTTGAGACTGGAATGAGCGCGAACTAACAAACCTTGGTTCAGTGTGGAGCATCTTTGTAGCAGGTAAGTACATAAATTTCTGCTTCACCCGAGATTTCAACAAACTTTTCCAGATATATTTTTGCGTTACGAAATTGTGTTTAGGACAATCTCAAGACCGAAAACCTATTGTTACAAAATTAAAAAAAAAAAAAAAAAACTATCGAATATTAAAACAGTTTCAAATTATTATTTTTTCATTATAAAGACCTCACTAGGTATCTAACCTGTTCTGAGGATTACATTTTATATTGTTATTCTGTGGTGATTTGATCTTTAAAAAAAAAAATTTAAATACTTTTTACGAAGTTCGAAAAGAATGGTCACATTGTACATGGTTTTGTGTGTGAATTACAAACTATGTCAAGTTTTTTATTTTCAGTATGTTATTTTTTTAAGAAAGTTTTCGTACGTATATGTTTAAAAATTACAAGTCGAAAATTATAAATCAATATCTTGAATAAAACATAACACAAGCGTTAATCTTTGTTAGGTTGCAATATTGTACATTTCTATATTCTTCTTCTCCATGTTCATAATCCATAGACTAAAATAAAGTAATAAAGAGATTTTTAAAAGTGATTTCTGGGGTTAAAAATAGTTTTGTATAAATATATTTATTATTCGATTATCTGTTGAATGTTGCTTCTTTGCTCTCCTTATAAGCATTGCTCCCCCCTGTTGATTGTTGTTTTGGGAATACTCGATCGTAAGCAGATCTACAAGTGTCTCATATTTGAGATGACACCGCCCGAGCTTTCCGGTTTCTGTAATAATAATTTTGTTACCAATAATAAACCTTCCTTACTGGACGATGTTTCGTAAATCCTCGAGTAGTTAAGAGAAACGTATGCGCGGCCCATTTCAGCCAGTTTCATACAAATCTAAAATTTGGATTTGGGATCAATTACCCAACCAAACTGAAAAATTATTTTTGTAATCAAAATGTATATCAAATATCTCGTACGGATGTGAGCTACTTTATTTATTTTTGCTTTAAATTATAAAATATGGGCCAATAAAGATTCTATTGTTTCATAATTTAAGAGGCAACTTGGGCAATTATTTGTGAGTAAATGAAAAACGTTAAAGAAATAATTTTTCTAGGTTTATTTTACAAATACAATTAAAATAGAATGAAATATAGAACATCGTTAAAAATGCATTTTTTTGGGTAGTAATTTCAATGTATAAACGACAAATTTTTGTTCCGCCGTAAATAAGTAATGTGTATTTTAAATTTACACCTATCAAAATGATTTTATTTTTTATTTTGTATTTTATTATATTTCTATGATAAATTTAGTAAAATTACTTTTTTATTGTTTTTCTATTACTCACAAATAATTTCCCAAATTGCCTCTAAAATCATGAAACACTAAAATCTTTAATGGCCTATATCTTATAATTTTAAGCAAAAACAAATAAAATAGTTCACATCCGTACTGTATATTTGATATACCTTTTGATCACAAAAATTATTTTTCAGTTTGGTTGGGTATTTTGATCTCAAATCCAAATTTGAGATTTGTATGAAATGGGCCGAAAGGGGCCGCGCAAACGTTCCACTTAACCTATTTACAAGCGTCTCATATTTGAGAAAGTGCAACCCGAACATTCCGGATGAGACGATTCGTACGTGTTATCGATTAGACCTCCCTTACTGTTCGATGTTTTGTAAATCCTCGATCGATAGTTCAGCTACTCGCAAGTGTCTCATATTTGAGACGGTGCCACCCGAACATTCCGAACAGCTGGTCGTTATTGGATCGGAGCGAACATTTTTCAAGCGACAAGAAAAATTGAGACGTCCCGAACGGGTTATAAATCACCTGTTATCAAAATTCCTTTGTAATGCAAATTATTATTTGCGGGTAGTTCGGCGTACTCGATGGCAGAGTGGGCAGCACGCCCGCATTTAGACTCGATAATCACTGGTTCGATTGCTAGCGATGGCATCAATTTTACAAAATATATTATGCTTCCTCATTTTTATAGCACGCGCCTCAAAACTGGTTTCATAATTGTTTTTAAAAAAATACGGTGAATATTACTGGCTTCGTGTATTGTTTTTATAACACGTTAGCACGGCGACAACCTGGTGGTATTTTATAAACTAGTGGTATTTTATAAACTAGTGGTATTTTATAAACTAGTGGTATTTTATAAACTAGTGGTATTTTATAAACTAGTGGTATTTTATAAACATTCTCGTAAAATATCTTTAAAAGAGTTCAAAAACAAAACTTTTTTTAAAAATGTGTTCTTATTTTGTATTAATTTACTTACTATGGTGTATAGGATTAGTCATCTATTTTCAACATCCCTGAACAGATGTTGTTAGTATACTTAGTTATACGATGCTTTTTGGTATCTCAACAGATGTCAGTTAAATAGTAGTTTAGAAGAGTATCATCTATCGTCGTTCGTGTGTAATGTACGAACGGTTACAATAATAGCCATGGATATATGGTGGTCGGCTAGACTCAATTAGTGTTGCAATTCGCGGCGCGGAATAACTTAAAGCCTCCGATAGAATGGTCGTCTGGTCCAGTTAAATATTCATTAGGATAAAAATAAATAAAGTAACTTACAATCTCAACGAACCTCAATCTTATTTCTTAAGTTTCCCCACACAGTTCAAGTCATTTTTAATCACGGGAATTAATAAACACTACACCCACATATCGAAGTAAGCAGGCAGGTAAGTGAAAACATCTTTTAACAAAAAAACTACCCCTACCTCTACAAAACCTTTAAAAGTTTATTCTATTTCAATATAGTTAACATCTTATTGCATAATCATGATTCACCTCTTTCTTCACGATTAATGAAGACTTTTAGGAACTACTCTAACGTATATCTTCTGGTAAATAACTTCCTGTTTGAAAGCAGATCTTGTAAAAACTATCAGGAAGTGTTAGTTATACCTAATATCCCTGATACATTGCACAAAACATGATTTATAATGGGTATCTACATTAAATTCGACCATCAAAAATCGACTCCAAAACTCCTTAACTATTCGCGTTATTAGTAAAAAGATAGCTTTAGTCTTAGGTTTGTTTTTAAAACTTAAGAACTTACTTAATAACCTGTAAAATATCGCAATTTAATGGAGGTAAAACTAAAAAAGTGGCACCATCAAACATCGATAAAACTACGTTCTAAGAAATATCAAATTTAACAAGTTTATTATCTTTTCGCTTTGCGTAGAAAATAATGAAGGTGCATGATGTATCGCGCACCTACTCCCACAAACTAAAAACGCGGTATCTTTAAGGTGAGCTTATTAAAATTATTCATATAAATCATTGAAAATATCCATAATTACACCATAAAACATAACCTCGAGGACTCATTTACACAAAAGGACGAAGATCCTAACCTATTCCGAACAAAAATTCACTTTGCTCTATCGAGGAAGGATCTCGAAGAATTTAAGGCCATATATCACGCAAACCTTGTGTGATTATGGGAGAGGAAAAATAAGAGAGAGGAGGAAGATACCATCTCGGTTTCGCTGTTAATGATAGGTGAAAATTGTTTCGTCTAAAACTAAGAGGTGGCCGCTGGCCTGGAGGGTTATCGAAGGATAAGGGATGCTATGAATATGTTACCGGTTACGCGTGCCACGCCTGGACGAGCCAAACGTTCACCGATTTCACTAACTTGGACGTTAGTGGGTCAACTTGTTTTATTTTTACTTACTATTCAATGAAGCGGCTCTAGTTTAGTTATCGGGCGATGTAAAGCTATTTATAACTAAGAGTAAAGTAATAATTAACTTTTTTTAATTAAGTAAATGAAGTCAATATAAGTGAAACTCAATCGAAAATCTGGAAACAGAAAAATCAGTAAAAGATATTGGCACTTCTGGGATTCAAACCCAGGACCTCTCGCTTTCCGGTCGAATGCGCTAATCACTGCGCCAAGGTGTCGATATCCAATTCGGTCATTTTTAACTGTATCATAACTTCGACTAAGAACCACCCACACTTTCTTCATTTTTCTTAACGAATATTTTATTGGCTGCTATCTTTATGTATGATTGCAAAATTCAAACCCGAACTAAATGCGATCTAGATAGTGTCTGAATAAATCTTCATCCACTTTATTTTATATGTGACACCTTTTGTCTTTATGCAAATCTATGATGAATATTTTATATTTATTTTTAACTTTATGAGTAAAACCTCAGGAGAGTTCCTGGGTTCGAGTCCCAGAGGTGCCAATATTTTTTTCTGATTTTTGTGTTTCCAGATTTTCGATTGAGTTTTGCTTATATTGGCTTCATTTAATTAAATATTTTAATTTGTGGTTTTACTCAAAAGGTTAAAAATAAAAATAAAATAATAATTAACTATTGGTTATTATACGAAATGTTTTGCGAAGTAGGATGACAAACAACAGAACTCCTTCCAGCTTCTGATGTCCTTAAAAGATATATATTTGTTTTATGTGAATACCTCACAAGAGTCCCAACTACTCTCATCTGGAGCCAGTGAGAGTATTATTACTATAGACAATTGGGTATGTTGTGAGGATGAAGATAGTGGGGAGGGGGGAGGAGTAGGGGAAGAGGAAGGTGAGGAATACCTGTCTATTCAGATCTGGTTACCAAATACGGCTAAAGCCATTTCAAGCAATGTTTTAATTCTGTGGTGGTTTTACACCAGGGCGATACTTAGATGATCTTCCACTCTGGAACGTGCCGCATATACATACTTTATATTTTTTTTTAATGAATTAATTGTGAAGTAACATATATTAATCAAATAAAATTTATTTTTGCACGCAGGGATTCGATCACGCGACCTTCGGATTGTGAGTCAAGAGTCTTACCTCTAAGAAGGAGAACTAACGAAAATACTAACTAGAATTAGTACCCTTATGTACCCATAATTTACTCTCAGTATAATCTTATTTACGCACGATTTTATTGTAATACATCTTTTTCATTAAACGACACACAAGTAAGTGTAATGAATGTCCCGCACGTGAATAGAGGACACTAAATTGAACAAGCGTCAATACACACGTATTCAATTCTCATCTTAATATCTATCTATCTCAAAATATGAATTTAATGTAACCTAACGTCCTTTAAAGATTAAATCATGAAATCCATGGCGTTTTTTGATGACCGCGATACAGAATTATAATAAATACAATCAATACACAATAAAACTAAAAAAAACAGCTATCACTATAAAGTTTTTTATTATTGTTTCCTATTGTAAAATAAAATGTCGCGGTAGTGAAAAATCATATTTGACGGAAGGGGGCGTCGCCTCACATTTTTTATAAATAATCCATAAGTTAAAAGTATTATCTGATCTATAGCTTACTAAAGAAGGGGATCTTTATTATAAAAAAGCTTGATTTATCTCACTGTTGAACTCCATTCACTGCATTGTTCTAAGGCATTTCTTTGATCATTATCGACAAAAAAACCGACCGAAATAATTAAGTGTTTTTGTTTCGTTTTATTTATTGACAGGTCGGGGTACTTATTTTACTGCCAAAGGGCAAGAGATGTCAATAAAATGGCTGTATGAAAACATAAGGGTGGACTAAATTTCTCGGTAAAGGGTTGTTAATGTGGCAATAGAGGCTTCACATCTTGATTCAAGAATCATCCCTTAATAGTAGAAGGCACTAAGAAAAAGGATCACGTAAAAAGTCCATCATAGTTCATTGATCCACCTAATATAGTATGTAAACCAGTCACATATATATCTACTACTTTTTTTCAAAATTTCAAACCCTGATAGATCGGTAAAGCAAGGTTTGTTCTTAGAGCGATCTGTAATACAACTCTCAATTTCTGGACAAAGCTCGGAGATAATATAGACTGACTACCGATGATAGGTAAGCATTCCATATTAAGAGGAACGTATGCGCGGCCCATTTTAGCCCGTTTCATAGAAATTTTAATTCCGGATTTGAGATCAAAATACCCGACCAAACTGAAAAATTATTTTTGTAATCAAAAGGTATATCAAATATCTAGTAAGGATGTGAGCTAGAAAAACAATAAAAAAATAATTTTACTAAATTTATCATACAAATATGATGAAATATAAAATTAAAAATATAAATAACAAAAAAAAATATTTTGATGGGTGTCAAGTTGAAATACAATTTACCTATTTATGGCAGAACAAAAATTTGTCCTTTATACATTTAAATTACTGCCCAAAAAATGCATTTTATTTTATTTTTCATTGTATTTTCTAAATAAACAAAGTCAAAGAAAATTTATTGTTTTCGTTTACTCACAAATAATTGCCCAAAATGCCTCTAAAATCATCAAACAAAAAAAATCTGTAATGACCTATATCTTTCAATTTAAAGCACAAATAAATATAGTAGCCCACATCTGTACTATATTTAATAAACCTTTTGATTACAAAAATATTTTTTTCAGTTTGGTTGGGTATTTTGATCTTAAATCCAGAATTAAGATTTGTATGAAACGGGCCGAAAAGTGTCGCGCAAACGTTCCACTTGATCCTATGGTATTTTCAATTAATATTGATTTGCCAAAAGCACTTTGAAGTAAAGTTTAACGTATGTTCAGAAACAAATCCACTTCTGGTATAATAACGACAACTATGCTAAATTTACATGATTTCAGTTCTGATAATATTCTATGCTTATGTAGGAAGATTAAATTCCCATCAGCGAGGTCTCCCATGATCCGTAATCCGTGAGAGTTTCACAAATTTCGGAATGCTCTTACTCTTTTTAACTATTTCTCCTTTTTTACCTGGCCATTTTTTGGCCGTGTGCTGCTGGACCTTTAGGGCAATAGTTCACTTTATGCTGATGAGTTAGAAATAATAAAACTTTTATTTTGATTTATTTCAGTTTATATTCATTCGGTCTTTTAATGATAGGTAACGTTTTTTGTGATACAATCTCTTCGGGCAAAAAAAAACCCTTTCGGACTTTATGGAATTTATCGTCAGCGTTTAACATTTTTATAAGAATCTGGAAAATCCCTGAAACTCAAATGTCCTATTTTCAAATGGTAAAATATGATTTAAATATTTTTTTTGTGATTTGTTGAAAATCTGGAAAATAATGGATCTGGAAATTCCTTGTTAATGTGATACACAAAAGAATTCATAGTTGGCGCGAGTATGATTATATTGAAGAAAAACACTTTTTACAAGTTATGCTTTAAGCCGCGGCATCTCGCATTTCTACCGATTTATTTCTTGTTTTCCTTAAACACTTAAGTTTTAAAGCTCTTTAAAAAATACACATTATTTTTTTAGATAATATATAAACAATCTACGCGCCGAAACGCACATTATATGAATTTCCCTCGATAAAAAAAAAAAAACGCAAATTATGCTCCGAAAATTATTGTTAACACGTTTGTTTCAGTTATTTTACAATCAAAGTGTTTCTTTAAATGCTGTTTTAGACAACTCCCATAAGATGTTAACTTCCTCTATTTTAAACCTTCGCTTAAAAATTATCGTTTTATCATTAGCGCGCTCTCTTTAACAGTAGAATTTACATATCTCTTCATTTTATTTTTTTTGAGCGGGTATACCGCGCCTTAAAATATTAAGATGAATTCATTGTTTGCGCCCGTTCATACGCAAACATGAAAATTTTTAAAATTGATATCAAATTCAATATTCAATCCAATATTCTATTTTTTAGCCTTTCTTGAAAGATTTGAGTTCTTTATAGACAAAACTATTAATTCATATTCACATTGCGTATGAACGGCAATTCTCTTAATATTTTAAAGCATTACTTGTAAAAAGCTTTTTCTCTAAAATAATCATACTCACGTCATCTATGAAAGAATTAGATTATGATTTTTTTAATACCACCTTAAATAAAAGTAGTAAGTAAAACATCAGTTCCACTTATTCACTTATCCGTTCACTTTCATAATTGCTTTAATCTTTTGAATGTAAATGATGATAAAAAAAAACATAAACAAATCAAATGATTGACGTCTACAATACCAATAAAATCTATCAATACCAAGTTGATCATCTTTAGCAATAAAAAATATTAATGAAAGAAATGAATTACAAATAACAAATAGGATTCCAATCTGAATATTCATTTCCGTTATCCAGAGTCGTGCATTCCAAGTGATACCCACTATGTTAAAAAAACAAACTACCCGTCGTTTTGACGTATGGACCAGTATGAAGTTATTTTGTTTTTCAACTATCGGCTACTAACCAAGCCTAACCGTTCAGATAACTATTAGGCACTTTTGGAGATTCGTCTCGCCTCGTTTGGGTACTAATTTGGAGAGTGGGGATCTAATACTTTAGTCTTTTTGCCTTAGGGTTCGATGTTCGATGCCACCCTATCCGTCGTTACATAGTTAAGGCTGCTGATATAGTGCCAAGATGGCGCAGGCATCATTTTACCATATATCCCGTTGTAATTAACCCCTAAGCGACAGATCACATGAATTATTGACGGGCGATAAATCACGGGGCATTATTTCATGGGCTCTTAAAGAAAATGGATTCTTCTTCTTGGTCTTAGTTTGCCCGGGGTTTGCTCATTAACCTCGCGCGGTACAGAGTTGATTCGTTTCAGTGGTCTACAGGTAAGCGAGTTGGACGCGCGGGGTACGAACCCGAGGAACTGGTGTCAACAATAATTAACATTTGGACCATACGCATCTGCTTTCGTTCACGACTTAGTGAGCGCTATATGGGTAGCAGGATAGCCAATACATTGCTAATAAGGTGGAGTAATTACATTTACAAAATGCAATGCCAAATTACAGGATCTTTTATACTTGTATGCATACTTATTACTTATTATATTGAGTTGATGCGTACGTGTTTTTCGGATTCCGTCAGAAAACGCATATATTAATTACTTAATTATTACTTAAGAACCAACTATTACAGTTAGCTGGAATGGAAATAATGCATTAAAATTGAAATTTCAAAAAAAGAATATTTATTCTTAAAGTTGAAGTTTAGTAGAAAACAGAACTACTTCTTAGATTGGGTTTTCAGAATGAGTCTGAATATTAAAACTTTGCCATTCACTTCGTGGCGTCATTATTAATTTAATAAAAACAAATAACTTTGTGTACACCACTATTTAATTAACAATATCGAAATGTTTCAAAAACTATGTTTTCTTCGTCAGGATAATAAGTTATTTGTTTGTATTAAAAAAAAAAAAACATAATACAAATTTTATATAATACTGTTTACATAATACAAAGTAATTGATAATAATTGATTACCAAACAAATGCAAACTCACAGCAGTTTCATTGGACCTCGTAGATTCAATCTTTTACCGAAAAATATTCAAATGACAATTAAACTACTTCAATACATAAAGGACTTGAAGTCGTGGCTTGACAATGTAGATATTGAAACGTTGTTTGTTTAATTTCTATCACTTTATGTTTCAAATATTTAAACAATACACTTATTATTACACTATGTACTTATAATTACAATACACCTTTATTATAATACTACTACACTTAATATACACTTACTATTACACAATATTACACTATACACTCACTATTGCACTGTGTATGTTCATTTTGTGCACAGCTGTTTAGACAATTTTTAATCATGTTTTTGCTTTATATGCCCATTGTTTGTTCTTTTTAGGTACAATAATAAAATATATTAAACTATATTACCCACGCACAGGCTGCGCCTTAGTGGGTTCCCATTATTCTTATTATTTTATGATATTGTATACATCTAATGTAAAATTTGGGAAAAATAAAGGAAACAAAAAAACAATAATAAATTGAAATAACACAATAACTTTGTTTGTAACCACGATTTATTTAATTTTTCTACTACCGACCGGTTTCGCTTAACACAAGCATCTTCAGGGTATAAAAATTAAACTGATCAAAAATATACATTATGTGAGCATATAGAAATAGACAAAACATAATATAAGGAAAGAGTGAGAGTGTAAAACCAACATCGTATGTACATAGTGATAGAGAGAAAGAGACGGGTGGTATCTAATGAGTTACAATAAATAATACAGGGACAAAACGTCACTTGAAGAGATATGGTAATTAAGGGTTTTTACTAGTTTATGGGAAATATCCCTAGTATGGGGTTATTAGACATATTTACCTGATTATTAAGGATCTGGGTGTTATTTCAATTTATAATATATCAAACTACAAAGATAATAATTTTAAATACTCTCCGGCATCGTTTGCGCTCGACTTTCAATCGAGATTCATCTGGTGGCTTGTTTTACGAGATTCCTAGAAGACAAAGAGGAAGGAAAAAGCTGAAAAAAAATCTTTCCAGAAATGAGCGTATATTTTATAAATTGTTTTAATTGGTATTATTATATCTGATTAACACATCAAAAAACTTTGTTTATACAACGTGTCAAAAAACACATAAAATTTTAATCGTTCTGCCAAATCAATTAAAAAAAGACTGAAGCGTAACAATTAAATTGCAATGATATTTCATTTCCAACTGTCAATACTGATATCACCATCCATTCGCCACAGTCCACATCTATTCAACCGTTGGAATTTTTTAACAAATATTTATAAACCGACACTACCAGGACGCCTACCAATTCATGTGGCCAATTAACTCCACCAAAACACTGCACAAAAAACCTTGGGAAACCTATTTCTGTTCCTCTGCCGATGACCGATTCCACGCAAACAAAACCGATCCAGTCATTAACCCGTCTTAGAAACTCTTTATCAAGTCGTCTTAGGCATTGTTGAACAACAGAACTATTGGTATTATTCCAAGATTTAAAGAAACATCTTTTTACAATTTTTTTCTCGTATCATTTTATAAAATCGGTTTCCGCTACAAAAGTTGCGCCGATTAATCTCACCCGCTTTTATTAAGGGTTTTTTTATTCTTCAGGGTTGTTTCTTTTTACGTTTGTATAAAGAATGAAGCAATGGCATTGATGAAGACGTCTTTTTTAGTTTCTCCTTTCTAGATGGTTGCTTAGAGAAGTTTGTTTTGTCAGGAGAGCACTTATCTTGTATCTAAGAAGATGAAATTGTTAGTGACGTGTGCCGAAGGAACTAGAACTTTCGTGTATTTGTTTTTTCGGTTTATTTTAGTCAATGTAACAATATAGAATTTTTGTCATACATGAAATGTTTTTTCAAGGAGTTGTTTAAAGTTTTAGTTATTATTCCTTTTTTTTAATTTTGAAGCGGCTTAATTTATATAAAAGGGATGTTTTTATTCTCTTACATATATGCTTACATTTTGAATTACTAAACGAAAGATGTTTTTGTTTTTCATTCGTTAACCATGTTCGTAATAAAAACTTTTATATTTAAAGTGTTGCTTGAAATAATTTTTATTTGGCGTGAAAATGATTTGTACACATCCACTTTCTATATATTTTCGCCATTGAAACTTACTTACTGGATCCCTTAAGTTATTAAGGCATTTAAATATTTTTGAATCTGCATTTGGAGCCTTGTTGGATAAATCTTGGTGGAAATACTTATTAAAGATAAAAAATTATGTCAATCAGTAAAATTTATTAAAAAATGCTTTACAAATTTTATGACACGATAGCTCACCGTCATGAGTTTTAAGTGAGACATACAGATACCGAGTTTTCTTAGAATTTGCTTTCTTTTGAAATCGATATGGAACTAATATTATTGATGCATTATAACTATTATAACAAAGTAAGATTTTAATTTGGGAGTCAGGCGTGGGTACCATTTATTGAATAACCCACACCTCTGCCGTAGGTCAACACAAGTGGTTCGCTTTGATGACTTGGTATGGGTGTTTGTGTTCGTGGGGTGAGGTTTATCTGGGTCTTGGCGACGGATGTGTCTGCTAACCAACTGCATGGCAGGCCGGTTCGGGAGAAACTGAGGAAGAGAGGTTGAGGGAGCTTTTGACAGGACTCTAGCAGGACTCTCTCGGACCACCTCCTTACACCGCAGTGCGAGGGATAGATTCATACGTTCTTCACTTCTTGACACACTGACCCCAGATTCCTACCCGCCCCTCATACCTTTTTCCTTCCAAAAACTTCCTTTCCTTACCCTACACACAGTATCCCCAAAGTAGCTATTGTTAAAAAAAATCTGATGTGCCATAACTATGCGTAGCTCACTTTTATTAATTGAATACGGTGCCCTCTATGAGATTTATTACTTAATTCGTTTTAGTATTTAGTGATCGGTCAGTGGCTGAGTTGACATCGCGTTTGGATCCCACCCTGGCGTCGCGTATTCGATTCTGCGGCTGGCTAAGTCCTCCATTACGACACACGCAACATTTTCCGCTTACTATGGTGGTATTTGGTAGATTTCAGGTTAAATATTGTCAGGTTATTCTTAACCCGGTAATATTCGTCATTCTTAAAAAAAATATATTAATAAATCTTTGCTACCTTCGTCGTGTAGACCGCATTATGAGTCTCATCAGGACCCCGTAGAAACGCGTCCTTCCACGAACAACTCCGAGGTGTGCAGCACCGCGTACGTATAAAGTATATAGAATTGCACCGTATCTCTATTTTTTACGTTGAAGTGTGCAATGAACATTAGCTGAAAGAGTATTAAAAAGCTGTCCTTTTGATTCTCGGATGTAGGCATATATTAAAACTCCAGCAAGCATGTTTGCTCGATTGCATGGGTCGCTCAATGTCAGCATAGTCTGTTAGAGCACGTCCTAACGTAATTATTTGCGGTTGTTCCAAAACTAAATTACCCTTATGCAGGGACTTACAAAGCATTCTGACCCAAGCCCTGGGGAGGTATTTCCAAAACTTAAATTCTTTATATTTGAGACAAAACGTAGTCATTCAGACATTGTTGTCGCCTATTGAATTTGCATTTAAGTTTCCTTTGGACAGTAAATTAGTATAAATTTGATTTTGTTAATCTGTATGTAATATTTGTAATTTTTTTTTTGTTTAGACTGCGATGAAAATGGACCAATACATGAGGCAGCCTCCATGGTCGAGAGGCAAGGCTTTCAACTAACTTCCCGGGGGATGCGTGTTCGAAGCCCGGCGTGCGCAAATAAATTTTATTTGATTAATTTGTGTTGATTATTTGCTGCACGTTCCATAGTGTAAGATACTCTCAGTAACGCCCTGGTGTAAGACCTCCAGTCGAAATAGAAACGTTGCTTGAAATGGCTTTAGCCGTGTTCAGTGACCAGATCCGAATAGCCAGGTACTTCCCCGCCTCCCTCTTCCTATCTTCTACCCCTCCCCACCATCAACATACCCCAATTGGGGTTGTATCACTGACTCCAAGCGATTGGGAGCAGTTGGGTCTCGTGTGCGGTATAAACATTAAAAAAAATTGCAATCACAGTCCGGATTCAAAACGTTGGTTGAAATGGCTTTAGATTATTTGGCCATCAGATTGTAATAGTCAGGTGAGTATATCCTTCCTCCACCACATCTCTTTCTCGTCTCCACTACCTACAGCCTCAAATAGATGAGCCATAGTCTTACTGGCTCCGGGAAGCTGGGACTCTTGTGAGATATTCACATTAAGAAAAACATGGATATTAATTGTTGTAATTGTTGATATTAACTGCTGTATTGCATTTTACATACTGTCAAATCACAAAGAATTTATTTTCTACGAAAATGCTTATTGATTCTCTGTGATTATTTTGAGCGTTTAAAATGCTGTTTGTGTAACCGTGACACGAACCTGATCATTGAGTATTCAAATACGGTACCAAAGACTCGAACCTGAACCTAACAAAACCTAATCCCATAAATCTTAGACCCTCATTGTTAATGAGAGACTTCCTCCTTTTCAATTGAAGCCTCCCAAAGATGATGTTAAGATATTTAACATCATTTGTAACACTACAAATGTTTGTGTTCATTCATTCTTTAACGAATGCACATGCCATTGTGGTAGAAACAGCGCATTTATCATGTCCACCGTGTTTCATTTGATGCCTAAATTGTTTAATAATGAAGATGTTTCGAATTTGTTAGAGACGGCAGAGTTAATGAGACGATTCAAGTCTTACATAGCGCCTAACTGAAGAAATAAATCAGTTTTTTATGCGCAATATTATTAATTGACCTTAATTTTTTTGGTTGGTGATTTTGGTGAGCGTTTTTAAATCGATTTTTCTTGCGTCGTCTATTTGACTTTTGACAGATTGGATCAAGTTCATTATTGAGATGTTAATTTGTTGATTCAAAACCAGTTGCTAGGTCGATAAATCATCACATTTACATTAATGCGCTTTTATCTATGAATGACTTACAAAATCAAAATAATTAATTGATAAAAATTGTAACACTTCTATCATTTATAAATTTAGAAATTACGTAACAAAGAAATGATAAATAATTTTTTTAACTAAATAGACAAGCCTACACTATCAAAAGTAACAAGTGCAAAACATCCGTATTTTTTTGAACAACCTGTCGGTAACAATTGTGATAATTTCGGTACACGCAGTATGTTTATATTCAAATGTGTAAATTTGTTTAGGGTCGTTTTAACGTAGTAGTAAGGTTTGTTAAGAAGATGTATTTAGACAATAGCTAGATTGATGTTATTCTATCATTTCGTTAACCTTTTTCTAACTAACTAACTAATCATCACGCCGATTCCCCGCAGGGGTAGGCAGAGAGGACCAAACCAAACAACTTGGCCCACATTCTTTGCCTCACTCAAATTCATACATCGTATCATACATACTCTTCTATTATTCTGACTTTTGACATGGCCCGACTCAAATATCTTTTATTTTTATTTTTATTATTATTAAGTTAAAAGAAATATAATATTTCGCTTTCTTAACTTAAATACAGAGCATATATAGTATAGTAGTAAGAAGTTATATTTTTATTTTGTTCCAACATCTTAAGTTTAAATAGTTTTTTTTAAGGTTTTTATATTCTTTTCCGTTTTTAGGTTATCTGGAAGGAGATTATATATGTGAACTCCCTCGTGGCCAATACTTCTCTTGCCACTTTCAGTCTTGACTGTATTTGTGTACAATTGTGATGTTTTTATAAATGTTGTGTTTGTGTGTATGAGTCCATTTTGTATTTTGTAGATTAAAAGACATATGTTATATTCGTACAATGTTCTTATTTTCAAAAGGTTCATTTCCTGGTATAGTTTTTTTGTGGGAGTGTCTGGGTTATAGTTGAAGAGTTTTTTAATAACTTTGTTCTGTATTATTTGTAAGTCGTTTAAGTACGTAATGTATGTGTTTCCCCATATTTCTATTATATAATTTATCAATCTAATTCACTTGATCGTGCCATGTCTTCCTCGGGCGTCCCCGATTTCTTCTACTATTCACATTTGCGTCATATATTCTTCTTACACTACTTTCTTCGTTCATTCGCTCTGCATGCCGAAATCATCTGAGGGTCCCTTTTTTAATCTTACTCATTATGCTTAAATCAGCCTTACATTCTTTGCGGATCTCCACATTTCTCACACGATCATTAATTTATTAAAATTCAATAACAACGTGACGATTTTTACTGGCGGGGCCCCATCCAATGAATTTGCCACGGGTCTCAGATGGTACAGTTACGCCACTGATTACAATGAATGAAATTTAATTCCTAGGCCGTGTTCAATATTGTTATATCCCATTTCATAAAACCAAAGATTTATACCGCAAAACACGCCCATTACTCTTATTGAATTGAGACGTCTCCACTATCAGGCGACATCTCTGAAGCTGCGTGTAAGATCTCTTGTCCCCAGATTTACTACAATAAAGTATTCTTAACCACTATCTTCTGATCATGAATCAAGTTAACCCACGGACGTCAGCATCTTAACCTTTACCACAATACCTCGCGGGCGAACAGACCGTCGGTGTCTTTGTTGGTTTTGTGAGGTGTAAAGGTAAACAGGTAAAGCGCATGTAGTTTGGGAAAAACATTGTGGGTATTGTAAGTAATAATGAAATTAGTAAAAAAAAAACATTGAAACATTGTGGTAATGAAGAAAGCAAAGAAAGATACGAAACACTCGACATGCTTAGAATGTCTCCTCGAATCTTTATTTTTCGAAACATTTAACGACATAATGACTAGACATAATCCATATTATAAAAGGTGTTAAGAGACGTTGGTGATTTGGAGTAAAAAATTTGTATAGATATCAATTATGATTTTTTTTCACCTTAAAACATAAAAAACTTTTTTTTTTCGCAAATTGAAAATCAAATCAAATAAAAATCTCTGGTTTTTTACTCCAAATAAAGTCAGGAACCAACGGTTAAAGTTACGCCAGGAAGAACATAGGTACGCACAAGTAGAACCATTTAAGGCGATGCTTCCCGGCCTAAAAAGAAGAAGATGGAGAGATATGTAATTACGAATGCTGGACAGAGCCCGCCAATATGTTCAATGGCAAAATTGATGCGAAAATTAGGAAAATGCTTAATAAAACATGACTCGTTTAAAATAGAGTGAAAATCTCGTGGAAGGTATCTTAAGTATCATTTAAAGAAACATTGTGAATTTTTTCACAAATATAACTTCTAAAATAATAGAAATAGGCTTGTTTTAAATAATTTTTGGAGCATACTTTGCGATTTTTTTTATCGAGGGAATTTCATATAATTTGCGTTTCGGCGTGGAATATATCTAAATATTATCTTCAAAAATAACATATTTTATTAAGAGCTTAAAAACCAAATGTTTAAGGGAGATATGTAAGAAATCGGTCGAAATTCGAATAGTGGACCCTTAATGTATTTCTATATGCATAGGAAATGTTTGAAACTTTCAAGATATCTTCTTTCCAGCGAGGTTTTTGCACAGCTGACCAAATCAGATTTCAAATAATTTATTTTAAAATCGCATAATTTACGCGTTATTAAAATATCTGCAGTAATAATGAACACATTTTACTTTCGTTCGGAAGATGGCGGAATCGATTCCAGCCGCACAATACATAGACATTGATTTTCACATTTTCATTGTATCTTTGGAAAGCTCATCTTCGTAGGTACAGTTAAGTTAACAAATAGGAAAAGGTATATCAATAATATTATGAACATATCAAGCAATGACATCGAGGAACGTATGTTCAAACTTTTAATACTTTACAGTTATAGAAAAGAGTTTTCTTCAGGTTTTTAAGATTTCCCACGATTTTACTGCTCGTTTCTTTTTGCTTTGAATCGTCCAGCCTCCTTGAAACCAGAAATCTGTACATATTGAAATGCGGAGTGAAGAGTGTTTCATGTACTGGACAATTTGTTGCCTGGACACTTACTAATAGCTCGGTAGATAAAGGACACCTCGGTGTTGTCAGCATTAATAAAATTGTCGGCATTTTAGCCGGGATTGATGGCAACACGGCAGGCTGGCAACACCAAGTACCCTTAAATATTCCCGACCTCTGCTCCTCTCGGAGGCTGCTAAATTCACCTGTCATCAAGTGTTTCACGCAATCTCCATTATGAAAGAAAACAAAAAGCTCTCTCACCTTCCACTTTCCAGTTTACTTGATATGAATTAGGTTTAAGCATGTTTTTGATCTTTTTCGACTAAACGGTAGGCATCCAAGTTTCGTTAAAAAATATATTTTTGATGTCAAGTGAAAATTCAGATATTTTTATTAAGGTACGTGTGATATATATTTTTTTCAATGTATTCTGTAGGAGGTAATTTTATTTTCATTCATCAATATAATACTCGTAATTCTAGTGACAACCAGAAAAATCGCGGAATATCATTTCAGTAAATCTAGTTCATTAGTAAATGGCGCTTTCTTGAAAATGGAGAACAAGTGAAAAATCATGAAATCTGACTTATCTCGTCAAGATTTTGTATTTTATCGATTGACTGATTTCTTGACTTGTCCTTGACCCATAAATTCCAATTTTGAAAATGACAATTAAAATAATTTTCTGTTCAAATATTATATTATATTACTTTATGGTTTGTCTGATTTCTTCACACAATCAATTTCAATTTCGAAAATGACACTTTATTTCAAAGCAAATCCGAGTTCAATGAATCGGACTGTCAGACAGACTCGTAACAGAAAATTGGTATTTTTGATGAACTCAATCTTGGACATATTGTTTAAATTTTAATATATATGTGAATATGTGGTAAAATCACAATGCGACCGTTTAATAATTTAGGTATTTCAGAAATAATGCAAGGTTAGGGATAGCGTTATGAACCAGATTAAGAAAAGGACGCGGATGGTTTAGGCATCTAGAAAGGAGAAGAAAAAGTTCGGTTATATTAAATATCACCCAACTAGACGCTCCAGGGAGATATATGTTTGGCATGTCAGAGTATATAAATGTGGATAAAGCACGAATTATTATGTACCAAGGCAGAGTTAGGTGACATTCCGTATTTCTGTCAGCTGTAAAACGGGGTTATGGCTAGATAATTTACGATAATTGTTTTATCCCCTAGGTCAGTGGCCACCAATCCCCCGTCCGCAGATCGATACCGGTCCGTGAATCAAATGGTAGTGGGCCCTGTTTAAAAATGAAAATTACATAAAAATATCGAACACACCCAATAAAAAATTGAATAATTATCGACAAAAAATAATTAATCAGTTGAGAATCCCTTCACGCCAAGATGCCGACGACACAATACGTTCGAAGTAAAAACACGACTGGGCTTCCGTCTTGCGCACTTGCATGTATAACCTAAAAAGTTCGAGTGAGACGCAACGAAGTGAGTCACCGCTCTTATGCTTGCCCAAATGCAAGTGAAACTGTTTTTTTGGTAATACGCGACATAGGTACTAACACGCGTTTGATTGAATTGGTGAATTGATTCCCGTTTTTCAAAAAATTTTCTTTTGCGACCAAAGAAAGCTTATTATTATAATTATTTGTGTAAATTCGTTAATATATAATGAATGATTCACCAAGATCTACATCCTTTATTTACTATATTTTAAGAGATATTTACATTTTTGAGGTGATGTGTACTACTTACACATTTTAAGTGACATAGTAAAATGTAATATCAAAACAATTTAAAATACAAACAATCAATGCCCCCCCCCCCCTTCCCCCTCTCAGCGGGCCACGATAAGACTATTAAAGGTTGACCGGTCCGGGCGATAAGAAGGTTGGGGACCACTGCCCTAGGTGACCTGTTCTAAGGTCAACAACAAAAACAAAGTTTTTTTTTATATTTAGACCTGCGTGAGGAAATTGGAAGAACTTTGACAAGCAATAAATTTGCCGTGATCATATCAGAATTCATGGTCTCGAGGCGCTCAATAGAAGAATTATTAAGCATATAAATAAATAACAATTGTCATGTATAAAATCTTACAGAGATCTTATCACAGTTTGATTGGCCTCATCATTGCCTCGGGTAGAGTCATTTGTGAATTCAGGCGATATTTTACCTGATGTAGGAAAAATTAAGATGCAATAAAAAGATAAATATCTCCGTAAAAAATATTAAAAGTTTTCTTAATTTAACCCACTGGCATGGCGTCGCTTTCATCGAAGAAATGTATAATAATAACAATTTTTTTTTAATTTAGATGTTTTGTAAAATTTATAAAAAATGGACCTGCAATTCTGCAGAAATTTTACCTTAAGTACTATGATTTAAGTTCAGCCAATTCATTCTTGAAATCGGTATCTTTTTCGAAAGACATCGACGTGTGGGATAAACGTAAAAAACACAGCCTTAAACTACATTCAACAGAACCATTAATGGCAAATAAAAAGACGAATTCATTTGGGAAATTTCGACCACTATCATTATTTAGAAACAAATATATAAAATGGCATTATAAACATTTCTAATGGAGGTCCATTCACCAAAAGTCCATCCAAATGATAGACCCTACGCCATTTACCGCTACTCCCCTTTCAGAAGAATGTCGTCTCATATTTTTAATATGTGGATACCCTCCCCTATTTTTTACACTAGATAGTAAGTGTCTGACCTTGAGAGAATCATTGATATCTTATTGTGAACTAAATAAATTTTTAGAGGAATTCAATAAAATAAAGCTTTTGTTTGATATTATAGAATTAAACATCAATAAACAAAGCAAGCTCATGCTAACTCAGTCGATTTTGTGGTAGGTATAACTTTTGTTGATTTGAGAATTCGTTTTTGAGTAAACAAAGTTTTAATTTTTTATGTAAAATAAAGCTTTAATAAGCTGATATTAACTCCGTGATTTTAAGGTTTAGTTTTAAAATGCCTCTAAGCCTGTCCTGGCTCAAAAAGTTTTTAAACCCTATTTTTTTCGGACCCTCAAATTGTTTGGATCGAAATTTTTTTATTTCTTTTTGTTCTCTGTTTGATGTATTCGGAGATTTTTTTGCATATTTACATATTATTGTTACGCGTGGCAGCTAGATGACCTCTCAAACGTAAATAACCATATTGCAGAACTCTCGTATAAAACCGGTTTATTATTAGAATTTAAATAAATAACTGAAAAAAAATGAAGTTCTACCATCGACAATATAATTGCAATTATTTTTATTGTTCAATATTTATAGAACAATAACCCAAATAGATGATATGTGTAATAAATACCAAACTTATAGAAGAATTGTAATAACATGACTCGAATAAATAGTGCCTAGGAAGCGCTTGCAGAGTTCCAGATTTGACTTTTTTCCATTTTTTAATATTACATTTTTTATTTGGGTGAAAAGTAATTACTGATAAACAAACCCATGTTTACTATGACCTCACAAAATGTCTCATAAAACAAAAATAAGAATGGATAGCAGTTATCTAACAAAAACCAAAAAATATAACATTAAGGCACTATTAATCTTACCCGGGACTATAGTTTGACGGGTCCAGTAGATTTATGGACCTCTAATTGGTCACATATTATTAGGTTCAATCGTTCTTCAAATGACACACTCCACGATACGATTTATTAATGGGGCTTAGAGTTTGATAAAACAGTTTTTTTAATTGAGTTAATACCGCAGTCCTTATCGAATAATTGAATGAGGGAATTCACCATACCGCCTACATCGATTCTTTTTGGAAGAATTCTCAAATAGTATTATACGACACCACCAGATATTGTTAAATCACTCATCCTCTGCATGATTGCATGGAATTTTACTATAACAGTTTTTTTAGGGATTTTACAATCATAGTTTCGCTCAATTTATTTTCTATTAGTTCTACACAGGAGGCTCTGGGGAAAATAATTTCAATCACGACCTGTGTCAATGTCAACTTAGGAGATGTTGTGTGGACCCTCCAGAGCAGCATCTTCTTTAAGAAAAGAAATAAGAGAAAATTCTGGGAAGGAAAAGGGCATGATGGTAGGGATGTAAGTGGGTAGGAATCTGGGGGTCAGTGTATTCAGAAGTTTCGGATGTATTAATCCATCCCTCCAATTTAAAATAAAAACTTGCCATCAAAATATTTCAATCCGCTTTTTTAATGGTGTTTCCAGTAGTACCTAATCGCAGTTGTGATAGAAATCCAGCATAATCACCATAGCTCCACACAGGAGGTCCTGAGGAAAATAATTCTCCTCTGGGCCTATTTTATCTTTCGGCTTGCTGTGTGGAGGGTTTTTTTAGGAAAGGTAGAAATGGAAGTTCTGGTAAGAAAAAAAGTACGAGGGGTGGGTCGGTATGTCCAGAAGTGACAGACGTATGAATCAATCCTTCCCACTGCAGTGCAAGACGATGTTCCGAAAGAGCCTGCCAGAGAGGTCGAAAGGTCTCCCTCAACCAGTATCTCTGATCCGACCTGCCAGTTATAATAAACGGGTTCGCCGGGGCGGCGCTACCCATACCTACCTTCCAAATTGAAAATACAAAATTAATCTTTGAAGAAGAAGAAGATACTAATAAATATAAACGAACGAAATAAGAAAGAGAAAAAACACAAAAATAAAAAGTTGCAACCGGTACTCGAACCCAGAATTTAAAGAATTCCAATAATAAAATTTCTTACCGGGACGCAGTACCTTAATACCACCAAATTATGAATAAGTTCATCTATGCGTTACGTTGATACATTATCTCGTGAGTTCTGTTAACGGGTTCTGCATGTTTTTTCAAAAGACTATAACAATCTTTTCACCATTTTTAAAACATCGACCAAAAACCCATTCATGGCTTGGCATCAGAGTTTAATCGAATTCCAAGAATGACTTCATTCACAGAAACGCATCGTCGCATATTTTATGGGATTTAAGCGAACCGATAATTTAGCTGTTTTTTCTGACTGAGAAAACATAAGAAATAAGAAGAGAGAGCTTCGACGCTTATGTCATTGAATCACCATCGTTAACTAGTTACGAAACCATGTTTTTACATGATTCCAGAAGAAGAGCAGTTTTGAGGAGATCTTCTATACCGATAACATTTCAACAAGGTGTCGAACAAATTACTTTAACCAAGATTGATAATAAGGACACGCACAGAACTATCTTGTTTGTGGTACTTTTGGTGACAATTAATTATTGTCATCTCACGTGTGAACATAGGTCAAGAATTAATTAATTAACACGTGGATTTAATTATTGTTGACAAGTTAATTGATTACGTTGAACGAATGATTTTAAACGCTTAGAAATGGTGTTAAAAGTTGTCTCCTGAAATTGATGTTGATCTTCAAAATAAAGGACATAAATTTCAAGCTTGTTTAAGGTTACATAATATTCAAATACCAGGGGTATGATTGTTTAAAAATTAATCTCAATGATATAAAACAATTAATTGACATTCATAGGGCGATCACTTGATGTGCTTATAGGTACCTTAACCCTGATAAATGAGCTTTTATTAATCAAAGTGAAATGTTTATTTTGCGCATTAGGCAAATAAAAATTCCTAAACGACTTTTTTGAAAAACTCTGACAACACAATTTCATTTAACCACCATAATTCAGACACATTTATAAGGAAGGTGTTGTATTTCTATTTTACAACAACAATCTTCACTTTTTATTATTTTATCTTTGAATAGGGCAATTAATTTCTAAATGAAACACTTTGTAAAAACCACAGGTTTTTTTTTGTTTAGCTTTTGTCTACGAGCAGTATTATGCAAACATAATGCAAACATAATTTCTGCTTTGCGAAAACACATTCTTAAATACTCCGGTCTATCGCCTTTGTGCAAGTTTTTTGTCTTAAAGAAACTGTCAGATTTATAAAAATTTTGTGTTATTTCCGCTTCGCAATTAAAACTCAATAAATTAAATATTTCTGAACGTAGCCGAATACTAAAAACCGTTTTTGAACGGTTATGAAATAAATTTTAAAATTGTTTTATTACAAATAAATATTAACATTTGTAAATATTAAAATTTAGAATGCAAACATAAAAAAAATTGTAAAAATGACTCACATGATGTTTTTATGCAAAAACGGTGCTAAAACCACGGATTATGTATTTTAGAAAAAAACACTTATTTTATCTAACAAATGTATAATAAACAATTTTGTAAACTTACTTTTTTACCATTTTTTACAAAAATATTTAATAAAAAATTATCACTGTCTAACGGCGCGTATGCGATTTGGCGAGTGAATACTGTTTCTACAAAGTAAGTATTTTCTACCTATAACTATGGACAACGTTAAATAAAAATGTATAGCGTGTTTTGTTATTAATATTCTTCTTTTTTTTAGGATTGTAACTAGAACGAAAACGGAGTTATAACGATTTTTGTGGGAACACACGCGTGAGCTTGAAAACAAGCTTATTGTATTTGACTGCTATTGTTATAATATTGTCGTGTAAACAAGCCTAGGGGTCGAAGCTGTTAATTAAATTAATATCAACCCGTAAGTTATGTAAGAATGTCTAATTACAAAAAGGTTATTTAAATTGGATGCCTTAAAATCTGCTACCTTCTTCTAGCTACTGCGAATCGCAATATCATGTAAAACAGCCATGAACTGACTGCCGACTTAAGTAAAAATAAACAGCGGACGTCTAGTTTGCTCCTAAATATAATCTCCAGAGCTTCTTCTATCATTAATTATGAATCCTTATCTAATTTGAGGTCCGACGTCTGGAAACCGAATATTACAAAGAATGTCGGTTTTAACTTTCATTCTTAATCCTGGCGGCTCGCGCCCTGTGCCATTACACCTGTTCGTCAGTCCAGTGGTCTCCAATCATTTCATAGACAAACGTAATAACAGAAACTGCTGAATCGAGATATCTTTATAGTTAAAAGCTGGGAGGCACTGCAAGGACCTTTCAAACTTGAGCGATTATATTAAAGATTTCGTGTCACCGAGTTTAACATATCTTTGCCGTTACCACAATCACACAAAAGAGAAAAAATGAAATTTACCAGAAATCTTTTCGTTGGAATTTTTTCATTTGTTCGTAATGTAGTTTCCACACTTTAACTACTGCTCAACTATCCTTTTCCTGTGTAATGAACGAGAACAAAATAAGTTTCAAATTCTCCAAAACAGGGCAATGAGAATAATACTTCGGCGAAATAGATTCTCAAAAGTAAATAAAATGTTGAAGGAACTAAATTGGCTAACCGTGAAACAGATGTTGACCCTGCACACGATGATATTTATTCATAAAATAGTGAACAACATGTTACCAAAATACTTCTTAAGCAAAATTATATACAACAAGGACATTCACGGACATAACACAAGGACTTGCAAGGAAATCAGGCTACAAAAAAAGGACAAAACGAATACGCAAAATAGTTTACTATACAAAGGGATGAAGTTATACAACACTCTACCAGAAACTTTAAAGGCCGCACCAATTGAAAAGTTCAAAACGTATTGTAGGAGATACATAAAACATGAAAAAAATATAGTTTGAAATATGAAATGATATAATTAATTAGGAAATTGTAAACTTAAATGTACAATTTACTAAAATAAAACTAATAAATAAAAATATATTCCATACTAGAAAATATAAGTTTCATGCAAAACCTCAATCTATATGATAAAATTCGGGTGTTAATGATAAAAGTGCCGATGTCAAATGTGTGAAAATCACTGGAATAATTATTTGTTTCGACTTACTTCTGCATTAAATACGCCACGGCATATTTAATGTAGAGCACCTGACGTGCGTATTCAGAGCATTCGAATAAGGGACAAATTAAAGTATTTTCAAACAAATTATCAAAAACTGACACAGGCAGTAATAGGCACTTCTAGCAAATTGGTTATACTATAACTTCTCGTATATTAAAAAAAATAAAATTAATGTATATTAACTGACCTAAGGACACTTTGACCCCCTATACAACTACCCATCCCTATTCTTTCCCAAAACTTCCTTTCCTTCCTTTCCTACAGCATTCAAAACATGACACAGGCCCTGAGGGGAATTATTTTCATCAGGGTCTCCTGTGTGGAGCTAATGTAAAAAAAATTAATAATTGGACTCGTCTGCAAATCGTTATCTTTCAAATCAAAATGAAAGGGAGAAAAGTTAGCATAATCTAATTTGGTGGGTCTTTACACTTACGCGAAAGAAAGAAGAATTATAAATAACAGTTAGAAATCAGAACCAACGATCATGTTAAGAGCAATTTCTAAAAAAGACTTGTTCAAAACATTTTTAACGACTTTCCTGAATATATGCGTCACTGATCTAATTTATATTTGATATAAACCCCTCTACATTTCTGATAACCCCAAAAAGCGATCACTTATATTGAGTATCAGGGAGATGTTATTTTACCAGTAGGTACCTCCGTTGGATCCACCTGTACCTTCCAGGTAAACTGGGTGCACCGGAAAGCCACGATTCATCTATACAACCAAGTCATAGATGCACCGGAATTACTTTATTCATTTTTCTATCATGTATGTTATGCATTTTTGATAAAATTAGCAAAATAAAAGTTCTGCATACTTCTTAACGTTCTATGGCAATGGTCCTAAGAAATCGAATATTTTAATTGAACTTTATTCAACTACCTTCTTATTTACCTTTTATCTTTCCACAGTGAGCCCAGGAATTGAAATGATCTCACAGATATTTAAACATTGATGGATATCATAGGTGGTATGTATTTATCAAAAACTAACTTCTGTCTTCTTAATTGATGTAATTTTGTTGCACATGTTTCATTCTATTTGGTTTATATGCCTATATAAACATTTGTAAACTGTAAGAAATCTAACACAAACTAAAGAAAAAAAATTAAGAGAATTCTTTTTTCAATATCACAATTTATTTGGAAAGAGGTATCTCAAAGAAAAATATTATTGAATTATCGAAGAAAGTAAACCCTTTGTTGCTTGACAGTATACAGAATGAAACAAGTTCTTTGTTTAAAACCACTTTATTTTGATTTATATTTGTCGACCGGTTTCGGTTGACCTCAACCTTCTTCAAGACAATAATTATATAAAGTTTATATGTTTATTGTTCTGAAGAAGGCTGAGGTAAACCGAAACCGGTCGACAAATACAAATCAAAATAAAATGGTTTTAAACAAAGAACTCTCTTTATTCTGGAAAATGTTATTGGTTGATAGTTTTACACGGGATTATTTTTTTCATGGAAAATGTGGTTTTTCAATTACTTTCCTATAAAAAAAAAGAAAGAAGAATGTAATTGCAATATTCGACCTTCGTTAGACCTTCGTATCTGGAAATTGGGAACATTCACACCTTTTATATACTTATAAGCAGAAAGCAAGAGTCACTAATGAAAGGTATTGAAAGCAACTTAATATTCCATAAATGGCTAGCGTATAAAAAGCTCACACAATCAATTAAAAATATTGATTTCAAGATTATTGTTTGTCAATACTTTTTGCAGACCCTTAATAATCCGGAATAACGCAGCAGTTGGAATAATTCATACTAGTATTAAGAGGAATGACTGAGCGACGTTTTCCATACAAAACTTTATTTGGAGTTTGATGACAAATACCCAATTTCACTAAATATTTAAAAAAATCAAAATGATAGCTAGAATCAGAAGTGAGATATTTTATTTACATGTGTTATTTTATTATATAAAAATGAATACTTCTTTGTTTGCCCCTTACGCGCACCTAAACCATTCATCAGATTGAGATGAAACTTTGGCGATTCGATGTGTGCATGCCCACCATAGTTTCTATATATAAATTTGGCTTTATGAAATTATTTCCTATTCGATTTATCCGATTGAGATGAAACTTTGTTGAGTTGTGCGCAGATCCGCGAAGTTGGAAGCGGAAGAGAGGAGAGAGGAAAGAAGGGAAGGTGGTAGGGAAACACGGGAGGGGAACGGGCGGCGGAATGGGGATGGGGACGGGGACGAACGTGAAAGGACACGCGGGGAAAAACAATTTTTTTTATGTAAGTGGCATTGCAACGCATGCCAATGGTGCACTCGTTAGTACATTATAAAATATAGGCCATTTAATTCGACTTTAGAAGCCACTTTAGCAATTTTTAATTAAAAATAAAAATTGGGCGAAATTTTAGTTAATATGGGACAATTTTTTTTCAAGGTAAATCGGTCGTTTCAAATTAAATTTAAGCCTATCAATTTTTTTATTTATCTTTTACATGTTTTACATCTATTTACATATTGGATGGGGAAAAATTAACTTTAAAAATAATTACCATCAACTTACAAATAATTGCCAAAATTTCCTCCTGAAAATCAAATTCAGTAACGATGTGTTTAACAATTTAAAACACCAAATAATTAAATAGCTCACACCCAAAATAGACATATATCTATCTATTCTTGAAGAAGTCTATGGCGGGATGGCAGATCTCCGGACACCGGGAATGCGTGGATTTGATTTTTACACAAATCTACAGTTTTATTCCAAGGTTGACGAAATTTGGGAAACTTGATTTTTAAAACAAGAGAAGTCACTGTTTACATTAAAGTTCTAAAAACATTGCGCAGAATCCGGTCAACGCTGGGGACTTCAGCTGGTCTGTTACAAATTTTATTTTTTTAAATTATTTAGTTTTGTTACGCGCGGTAGAAGTGAAACCTTCAGAAAAAAATTAGACAAATGCAGGATATCAGGACTAGGATAATTGTAGGGTTTATTTATTATAATATTGTTACTAAGTTGAACATAATTTTAAATTTTATTCTACGAATCACCACACAAAGAGGACACCGATTAGTCTGTCTCATTCTCTTGCAGGCTTAGTCCTATGTATGTGTACGTGTTTGTCTCTTCTTAATGTCGCTCGTTTCCATTTCACCGAGTTTCAAATCACAACGGTGCTGAAGAACTTTCAAGTTTTGTCTGAAAAAGCTTCGCAGTTGTTCCTCTTAAAAGCTTTCAATCATTTCATCACCGAATAAATCATTTATTAAAGGTTAAATTGCTTATTAGTTTGTGGAATCAGAGGAAATTGACAAGATTTCGCCAACTGTGATCAATATCGCATAAAGCTCAGCCAAGTAACAGTATATTTAACCTGAATTCTTTGTTAAAGTGTTGAAAACAACACTTTATACGGTGGTAAGTGACTTTGTTAATCATGTTGGTATGGACATAATTAAAATACACGTCTTTACTATTACGGGTCTTATTATTGAAGTGTCATACTTGTTTTGTTTTATTCGGCTGAATCACTTAACAATTAATAAATTAATGATTGTGATCTTTATTCTGCGCTGAGAAATTTCTCCTTCAGAATCCAATAAATCTACAAACTGTCGGTATTTTACTTGATTAATTTTTGGTTGTGATTAATGAAGCACTATTTTATAACTAGAAGGCGGAATGCGGAGGCAAAAACATTGGGATGTATGGCGAGCGATATGCTGAATTAGGCCAAAACCAAATGATCTTTTAACTTTTATAGCCAAGTGTGTTGGCAAAATTATACCGATCAAATAACGATAGTTTGCCTTTAATAATTAACGGCTCTGGAATTTTAGTTTTGCCTCCGCATTCCGCTTTCTAATTATAACAAAAAATATTCGTTTTACGTTTGTCTGATCGAGTTTGTAATAACATAATAAGTTAAGACATTGTACAAAAAAAAAAAAATTGTCTATATTTATATGTATTTGTGTTGTTATAATATGATGATTCGATTAAGCATTATGTAAATGCCTAGCAAAAATCAAATAAAAAAAGTAAAGTATACAATGTGAATAAGCAAAATAACATCAGGAAAAGAAAATTTATTTATTTATTTTTATTTATAAATAATTTAATATTACGTCACGTTTCTTTTGGTATTTCAAAAGCGTTTTCCGTAGATATTTATTATTTTACTTTTAAACTAGCGAGTATTCGGCGTGCGTTGCAATGCCACTCAAAGAAGGAAAGCGTTCGTGTTTTAATTCTATTTGTTAGATTGCTTTTAGATAAACAACGTTGTTTTTCCGTCTGGAGCGTACGCAAATAAATCCAAGCAAGGATTTTCCACTGATACCCACTTCTATCCCTAGGGCGATCCCTCCCTCTGCCCTTCCTTCGACCCTTATCCCTCCGTCCCACTCCTGCGTGTCCTTTCTCCTTTGCATGTCCCCGCTCCCATTCCTCCCTCCCGGACTCCCTTCTTCTTCCCTCCTTGTCAATCTCACTCAACTAAATCTCACTCAACCAAAGTTTCAACATAATTAAATGAACAGTACGGAAAATAATAAGAGACAAACAAAGAAACATTAATTTTTAATATATCCAGGATGTTAGGGGTGTACATGACTTACTTTAACCAGTGATTTTTTTTATTAAAAAGAAAGACAAACATTCCCGGGTTACGAATAACCCAACAATGTTTGAAAATCTCCAACTACCACCACAGAAAGCCGAAAATGTTGCTTGTGTTGTGATGGAGGACTCAGCCAGCCGAGGAATCGAACACGCGACGCCCGGGTGGGACCCAAACGCGATGCCCACTCAACCACTGACTGGTTCCTGACATTATTTGAAGATAAAAATGTCAATGAAATTTCTGTCTTCGGTGACATTTGTGATGTTTTTTTTTTAATTTTAAACTACAAACATAAAAATTATTAGGTATTGGACAGTTAGAGGTGGGGTGAGGGGTTATTCGGTTGCTCGGTTGAGTGATCAGTGACAACATTTTTTACTCCAAGTAATATCAGGAATTACTGGTCTTGTGAGACTATGGCATTCCCTGTTGGGGTTAGTTGTGAGTTAAGTATTGGACCCCCGATAGACTTTCAGTAATGATATTAAAGTAGAACCACAATTTCCATAGCACAAATATTTTTTCTCAAAAAAATGTTAATAAGTGGTATTGACATAGCTTTTTGAATAATAATCCTGGAGAGACGGACTCCGTTAACGACATTTTGTCAGATGTAGCAATGTTTGTCTCTCATTCACTAAATGAATAACTAGGTAGGTACCTATTTCTAGAATATAGAATAATAGGATATATATTGTTGTAGATTAAGTTAATTTATTACATGAAATAAAAAATAAATAAAAATCATTACTTACAGCTTATAATTAATTTCACGTTGAAAATGGGAAAATTTAAACGATGATTACTGGTTAGTTACAACTAGTTGCTACACTTTTAACAACCGGTTACCACATCTTGAAGAAGTTACCATTTAGGTACTCGAAATATTACCAAATTACACGAGTGTATTTAAATTCATCGAATCAATATTTACTTCAAGTTTGTAAGAGTCACCTTTTTTTGACTATTTAATCATTATGAAAATACAGAAGAATTTTTTAAAGTAATTTTAATGGGTATTGAGCCAAAAATACTTTTCCTCGTAGTTACTACCACTTGACCATTTAGGACAAGCCGGAGTGTTGCCGTTTCTCTCAGACTCGTGTTGAAAGAATCTTTTGTCTCGCCGGCGCGTTTTTTCTACGTGGTATTTTTTGTTTTTGTTTGTTTTGTTGTTTTATTGTAAGGTGGTTTCGGCATCACGTCAAAATTGCACCTGTATCGTCGAGTTCCACAGCCCGGCGTGGTTTTAAAATCGGGCCAATGTTGTTTTTTACACCAACAGGTGCTCTATCATAGTTCATGACTAGTAAATTCGAACTACAATATTCCTTCCTTCCAACGATTTACTACTGTTATCTAAATTTATGGCTCAATTAATAAAACGGTACCGATTGTACCACCCCGTTATTACTGGACTACTGTACTGGGTGAAATTATAATGAATTTATTTTATTTTTATACTTAATAGTTACTTGTGAATTTATCAATACATTGTTTGCATTTTATAAATCGGTTCTACTTCACCGTGTGGGCTGTATTTCTTTGAATTCTAGTATAAAAAACAATGTTTTAACTTTAATTGTACTAGAAAATTCTGTATCTCAGTTGTTTGTTTACTCTTTTGATTACTTTGTGAGTTTATAATTTTTTGATAGTTACCGATTTAAATGTACCATTTCTGTATTTTACCAAAATATCCGCTTCTTCTACACATCTGCTTATTTACGAGAGCTCTTAGCGCACAAAAGTCACAACTGCTCCCAAGCATCTATAGGCATCCCCAATGGAGATATTTTGCGAGGCTGAAGCTAGTGGGGAGGGAAAGAAGATGTGGAAAGGGAAGGAGGGAGAATAGGTACCTGACTAAAGCCTCGATGACATTGGGCGAGTTTACAAGCTACTAGCTGAGAAATTTACTATCTGTTAGTAAACTCGCTCAGTGTCATCGTATTACTAGCTAACTAACAGATTGTGGACAATCTACAAAAAAAGTAGAAAGGTGATCAACCTTACTCTCTACTCGCTGGTGTTTGTCTAAAGATGGCGGCCTACCAACAGCTGATTTTGTCTGTCAGAATTAGTTCGGGTGGAATCCGTTATTGGCTACGTCAATTTCCTACAAAATGTTGAGAGAACTAGTTCGAGCGTGAGTCGTTATTTTAGCTCATTTTATAAAGAAGAAGTTAAAGAAGAAAGCTAAACGGCACAGAAGAGTGAGAAACATGTGATTTCAACTCGCTAGGTAGTTCGCTACTTAGGGAGTATACAGTTTTGTGTGTCATCATGACAATCTCACTCGCCGATTCACCCGCTTTTAAACATGCTGACTAGCAGCTTGTAAACTCGCTTTGTAATTGAGTCTTAACCGGACGTGGTCACCAAACATGGTAAATGCAATTTCAAGCAATTTAGATTCTTAATTGTTGTCTTTCCACCAGAGCGATTCTGAAAGTATTTACCACTCTGGAACTTGCCATCAACATCCTTAATTTTATTTTAAAATAATGCATTATGAAATAATACAAATTAATCAAATAAAATTTACTTGCGCACGCCGGGATTTGAAACCACGAGCTCTGGATTCGTAGCCAAGGATCTACGGTAAATATTATGTTTTTTTATGTTTCTGTGCAAAGAAAAAGATTTTTTTATAATTCACAAAATATACTGGTAGGTAGGTATGTATGAGGTAGGTATGTATTAAAACGGCTAAATTATTAATTAAAAAGACAACAAAGTTATTATGGATAGATGTTGTATTTATTTATAAAAAATATATATTTATTTGGGTATCTTCAAAGCCGTGCCATATAAAAGTCACAGTTTCTCGGCGGCCCATAAAGGGAGCAGCTCTTCTGGGCAGGTTGGGAGAGGAAATGGTGCGGGGGGCATGGCCCGTGGCTCCCTTATAAGGTAGTTTGATATCGCGGTATACCGGGTGAGGAGGAGCTATGTGAACAAAGTGATTCAAATATTAAATATTATTTTTAAATAATCATCCTTACTTGATCCACTGCTGCACGAAAGCCTTCAACCATTTCAATTTGGGAGGCGGGAACGGGTACCGCCGCCCCGGGAACCTTTATTGGATAACCAACACCTCTGCCATAGGTCACCCCAAGTGGTTCGCTGCGTTTGGTGATTTAGCAGGGAACCCCAGTTTCCTACCCACCCCTTAGACCCTTTTCCTTCCCTGAACTCTTCCCTCTTCCTTTCCTTAAAAAAACCCTCCACAAAGCATCCCCAAGGATGAAATAGGCCCTGAGGGGGAGAAATTATTTTCCTCAGGGCCTCCCGTGTGGAGCTCAAAAAAAAAACAAAAAAAAAAAAACAAAAAAACAACCAAAAAAAAAACAAAAACAAAAAAAAAACAAACAAACAAAAAAAAACAGTAATAATCACACCAAAATTCAAGTGTTATTTTTTTCAAATTTCGAACTTCAACAAGGTTAGCTCATACGGGCCTTTTTCGAAAAAAAACTCGTCGGGCCAATGTCGAAATTATGAAAGCGTGACGTAGCTTGAAGTAAAACACTGCCTCTTGCATTCCAATAATTCAAATATCTCAGTGAAACACGGACTTCAAGCTACGTCACGAATTTTTAACCAATCACTTCTCTACCCCCTCGGTGAGCTAATCCTGTTAGATGCGTTTTCTACGAATCTTGGTTCATAACTTCAAAGAACAAGTGAATCGATGCTCAAATACACTTATTTATAAAAATGGTATCGACCTACCTATATATATATATATTTTTTTACGTAATAACGTCTTATGAACGCCGGCTGCACTCACAAAAAAGCATGACTCATTGTCACGTTCCACCTGAGCCGAACGAGCAAGCGAGAGCGCAAAACAAGCGATAGAGATCGGCCTAAACGTTCGGCTTGTGACTGTAAAATTTTATGTAAAAGTTTTCTTATGACGCTATCACGTAAAATTATTGTTCGTAAACCGACTTTAGAGATAACCAATTTTTAAAATATATTGTATGTAAAACACATTCTAAACGGGAAAAAATCTCGATTAGTGTTGAGATTGAGATAAATTTTAATTCATTTTGATAAAATTGTGTGTTTAGTGATATTAATGTATTTAATAAAATCATAAAATGTATATGCGTCTAGAACCAGGAGACTATTGCATCCCTAAAATGTCTAATGTATTGATACTAAAGGTGGTGGGAAGGGGAAGGAGATGGTGAAATGTGAGGATGGTTCTTAGCTGCACAGTTTATATAAAAAAATAGGCGAATTTGTCATATCACTAAGTAAAATAATAATTTCTTTATAAATGTACAGTCAAAAAGCTCCACCCGGTACCTCAATCTTGGGCACGGGGGGTGTTATGAGGCACGGCACGAGGGGCACGCCAGGCGCCGGGAGGAGAGAGGGGCAGGCAGCCCCCCGCGGCACGCGCCATTACCACGAGCCCTACCCACATCTAGGCCAAACGGGGAAAAAGAATTCCGCATCCACCCAACTATTCCAATATGGAAGATTTAAAAAATTCAATGTAATGTGGCATTAAAAGTGAGTTTCTTCTCGAATTCTACAATTCAAATAAGGTATAATATGGAGTACCATCACGAATTTCCTTTTCTGTTTGGAAAAAAATATTATAATATAAAAATATATATATACAAATTTTCAGGTCATTAAGATGAATCAAGGTAAGAACTTCGCGTAAAAAAGTATACATATATGGAGGGAAGTAAATAATGTCATTATTTGTAATGCTTCCATAAAGGGTTTGAAGGTTGGGGTATAATTTTATAAATCTTATAAAGTGAACTTTAGAGATGTTTTTTTAATTGCTCACCTTGAACCGAAATAGACAATAATATTTTTAGATATATTGAGCCTTGCAGGTAGTTGACGGCCTCCGTGGTCCCGAGGTAAGACTCTGGACTCACAATCCGAAGGTCGCGGGTTCGAACCCGACGTGCGCAAATAAATTTTATTTGATATTTGTGTTATTTCACAATTTATTCATTTAAAATAATATATAGTATATTTGCGGCACGTTCCAGAGTGGAAGATACTATCAGTATCGCCCTGGGGTAAGACCACCATTCAGAATTGAAACGTTGCTTGAAAATGGCTTTAGCCGTGTTTGGTGACCAGATCTGAATAGCCAGGTACTTCCCCAACTTCCTCTTCCCTATCTCCTTCCCCTCCCCACTACCTTCAGCCTCACAACATACCCCGATTGGGGATGCCATAGTCTCACTGGCTCCAGACGGGAGCAGTTGGGACTCTTGTGCGGTATTAACTGTAAAAAAAAAAAAGTGGTCAAGTGTGAATAAATATTATTTATACGCAGACCGGCAGGCGTGGTCTAGCGGTAAGGCTTTTGACTCGCAATCCGAGGGTCGTGGGATCGAATCCCGGCGTGGCAAATAAATTTTATTTGATTAATTTGTGTTATTTCACAATTACTTAATTCTTTTAAAATAATATATTATAGTATGTTTGCGGCACGTTCCAGAGTGGAAGATACTCTCAGTATCGCCCTAGTGTAAGACCACCACTCAGAATTGAAACATTGCTTGACATGGCTTTACCATTGCTTGACATGGCTTTACCACTAAAGGGACGAGCCGGCTTGGCTCGTCCCTTTAGTGACCAGACTTGAATAGCCAGTCCGGAATCTTACCTCGGGACCACGGAGGTCGTCAAATGGGAAAATGATACTGTCATTCATAGATTTTGTACATAAATTTATATTATGACTAGCTTTTCCCCGCGGCTTCGCTCGCATGGTATTACGGGAAATTACTGTAGCGGTTGAACTTATCAATTATCCCCCCTCCTCTCCACCCCACCCCCTCCCGCATTCCATACATTCATTCCCTTACATTCAGTTTTCAAACATCTAGCCTGTCACCTAAATTTCACAAAGAAAAAAAGAATTATCCAATTTTGTTCATTCGTTCGGAATTTATGCGCTTACAAACATTTTGGATGTTTATTTTTAATTAAATATTTGGAAGTTTGTTAATGTAATACAAAATTACACTATTTATTATTCAGTCTTTATAATCGTTACGAATTATATTTTTAATGTAGGAACTCTTATCTGACATTTATTCCAGCTTGTCCAAAAAAAACAAAACATATTCTAATATTTGAATTTTCTGGGGCAGTAGCTGACCAGGGGGCTGAGTACCTACCAGCTTAGAGCCCACAAATATATCAACATTGTTTCCATGGGAATGATTTTTTTCTGACATTTGCAATTAACTCGCTTTTGTTATATAACAAATAATATAATATATTAATATTTATAATTTCATAACGCCAGAGCTTACCATCATATATAACATACAGTCTGCGCATATAATTTAGCTTTCTATTGGTGAATGAATTTTTAAAGTCTTTTTGTTGATTAATGCCTGAAAAGGTCATAAACAAACTCGAGCAGTTTCGCATTTATAATATTAGTATGGATATTGTTAATGAAATAGTTGTGTAAACAAAGTTATTTGTTTTCATTAAATTAATAATGACGCCACAAAGTGAATTTGCGAATTTTGAATAATATTATTTTATTGATATTTTTTGGGTAATTACATTTTTAAAAAAATTGTAATTTTTCAAACAAAAAGCGCTATAGAAACGGTCCAAGAAATATCAATATTAAATTTCAAATTTGACACAGTCAAAGCTTCTCAAACAGCTCTTCACTTCGTTTATATAAAATTTGTATTCATCGATACATTTATTATATTTTTTATAAATTTAGTAAAAACTTCTCAAATAGTCCTTCACTTACGTAAAATGAAATGTGCACGTATCTATAATTTTTTACAGTATTGGGTATGGGTATTGGTATCTATATCGCCGCCTCGGGAATCTTTTTTTCATATAAATACCGCACAAGAGTCCTAACTGCTCCCGTCTGGAGTCTCTGGAGTGAGACTATGGCATTCCCAACTGGGGTATGTTGTGAGGCTGAAGGTAGTGGGGAGGGGAAGAAGATGGAGAGGAGGAAAGTGGGAGGTGGCTATCCAGATCTGGTCACCAAACGTGTCTAAAGCCATTTGAAGCAGCGTTTTAATTTTGGATGGTGGTCTTACGGGGCGATACTAAGAGTATCTTCCACTCTGGAACGTGCCGCAAATATACTATATATTATTTTAAATGATGATGATTTTACTAGATTACCAACACCCCTGTCATAGTTCACCCCAAGTGGTGGGGTGCCAAGGTTCATGGGGTGAAGTTAGGTGTTGGCGGTGGATGTGTTTGCCCACCTCCTGCGTAGCGGACCGAATCTGGAGAGACTGGTTGAGGGCGATTTTTTTTTAACTCTCCAGACGGACTCTCTCAACCCATCGCCTTGCACTGCAGTGGGAGGGATGGATTCATACGTCCGTCACTCTGGACACGCCTACCCTAGATTCCTATCCACTCCTTATACCTTTTTCTTTTCTGGAACTTCATCTCTTTATTTTCCTTTAAAAGACCCTGACACAGACACAGCTTCTTCAAAGATGACATAGGTTCTGAGGGAAATTATTTCCCTCAGGAGAATGTGGGGATAATGAAAAAAATTCAAGCATTACGATCGAGATTTTTTAGCATTACTATCGAAATTTTTCATTAAAATCCTAAAATCAATGTTAAACACAAATTATTATTAAGTTAATGAAATTTGAAAGATCTCACCACGATGGGATATTCACAAGACGAGAAAAATGAAAAAGATTTTACCCGTTTTTAATATGTCCCCACCTCAGAAGGAGATCAATAAAAAACAAGAAGGACCAAAACCGCTTGCAAAATTTAATAATACTTTATCTGATGAGTTGTGAACTGTCACAAAGATTCATATTGCCCATGAGTCAAGCTGTAAAAGGTGTTAAGTCGACCTGTCACTATAAACAAATGACAGCCTTACGACAATAACAACACCCAAACTTTCTTACAGCCAACTCGGCGGTCATAAATCTGATAAATTGAACTTTTATAATGCGTGGACAGTTGGTCATTCTTTGGACATATTGAAAAATGGACCGTCCGAGTTTATTAAATGTGATTTTGACATCTCAATCCCGCGCGTCTTTAACCGGATTGTGGGTGAGAAGAAATGAATGTCCACTGAATGGCTACGGGAATATTCGTTTAGAATTTTGCCAAAAATAAAATGATCGCTTGATAAGTGTTCATATATTATATTATAAATTTATAGACCATGCCCCGACGTTTTTGGGTTAAGGGCCTGTCCACGCATTGATGTTATCGTATACGTATTTGTCGACTAGTAATAATACATTTTTATTACCACTGGAGCGATTATGTTCGAAAAATGGACCACTTTTATTTTTCTGCGATTGATAGCGGTCCTAAATTAGACCACATTTTCCTACCATTCGTAAAACATTTCCATGACCAGCCATTTATTTTAAAACAAAGCTATTGAAATGCTTTATCTTTTATGACAATAGATGTCGCAAATTCGAACTTCGTAGACTATTTTAGAATGATATTAAAAATAAATTTTCAAAATACTTTTTTCACGCAGAATTTCTGATCAGCTGTTTACGGTTAAAATTAAGTCCCTTTTCCATGGAAATGCACCTTTAGTTACAAATTTACCACAGACAACATACAAAAATCGAAAATATTCTATGTTAACTCGAATAAGTACCTCTCATGGAGTTTCAAAGTAACAAACACGCAGGATTCACGCGGTTATAAAATAAATGATTTTTTAATATTTATTTTTTTTATAAATCCTACAAATGCGAAATAAACGGTAAAATGCGGGGTAATTAATTGGGTATATAGCACTATAACAAATGTTTAAGTCTCCATGTTAAAATTCGAAGTATGATTTTTTTAATGTAGACGAAAAATTTAAAAAATGATCTTTTGGAAATCTCGAGCAATTGAGGCCAATTTATTTATTATGCGTTGTCGCTCCAGTGGTTGTAAGTTGTAGTATGTATTTGAGATAGGACATGTAGTTTCAACACCCTTCAATGGATGTTATTAGTATAGTCCACGTCGTTCGTGTCTAATGCACGAACGGTTATGGAAATAGCCGATGGCTTGTGATAAACCGCTGGGCTCAGACAGTGTTTTGCTTCGCCCAGCTTCAGAATAATTTATGTACTCTCCTGTAGTACGGACGTCTGGTCCAAATTAAATATTCATTTTAACCTTACGATAACGTAAATAAAGCTACTTGTAATCTAGACGAAACTCGATCTTTTGGATTTTTTCGAACATATTTGAAATAATCTTAATCGCTGAGATTAAAGAATATTACAGCTACCCACACCATTCGTACATTAAATTGTGAAAATAAAGTACATATTACATAATAATAACAGCATTTCTATTTATTTTTTTTATTGTTTTTTTTTATTTCTTTTATGTATTTAATAATATTATTATTCAATTTATAAAAACTGTTTTTATAAATTGAATAATAATATTATTAAATACAAAAAAGAAATAAAAAATTTAAAATGGAGTTCTACAAATTAAACTTGATAACAATAAATAAGCATTTCTATTTTCTGACGAATAACAAGAAAGTTATTGGCAATGCCATTTCGATATTAAAAAATGACGGAGATAACCGAATACTTATTTTAATGATCACTTTTTAAGAATATTGAAATAAGTATTAAAAACTTATAATTAAATAACTCTCTTTTAGTGGTAGCTATAATTACATCGGTATTTATCCACGCAAGAGGCATCGTACCCACTCTGACACCTGTAACAAATTGTTCTGTATAACATTACAGGTGTCATGCAAATTAACGTTTCTGATCGGCGTAGGAAATTCACTTAGCCAGCTCAATTTCTTTGACTGAAAGCAAATATTATTACGGACGTACGGATGTTTGACAGCGAGGTTTATAGTGCCCGCTATGAGTTTATTCAGAGGGCATATTTATCAAGAAGTCGGAATTGCAAATAATAATTACTTAACCCTTCATACGCTGTTACTTATATATTATTTTAATTTTTAAAAACTTATATATTATTTTATCTATAGCTGTGGTGGATAATATGTTTGCATAATATGTTTGGATAATATGCTAGGTGAGAATGGAGAAAATCTTTATCTTATCATCGTACGTACGACGAATAATCTTCCTTCTCACATGTATTGTAAGAAAACAAAAAGACAGGAAATACTATAAAGATGGTTTTTTTCGTTATTTGTTTTTGGGATGTTATGCTACCGTTATACCGTTATACCGCTATGCCGTGTTGCGCTACCTCATTCTTTAGGCAACGTTTTGGATAGCGTTACAGTGTCAATCATCAGGGCAGATGTGTAATTGTGTTTACTCCAAAAACAAATAACGAAAATACTTTTGGCCGTGAAAATCTAAAAATTTATATAAAGATGGTGTTCTCGCACTAGGTTTTTTTTTTTAACATGAGCTCCATACAGGAGGCCCTGAGGAAAATAATCTCCCTCAGGGCCTATGTCATCTTTGGGAATGCTGTGTGGAGTATTTTTTTTAAGGAGAGAAAATGAAGGAGGATTCTTGGAAGCAAAAGAGTTTAAGGGGTGGGTAGGAATCTGGGATTCAGTGTGTCCTGGTCATCCGCCTCCAAGATCTAGACAAACCTCACCCCATGAACCCGGGCGCCCCTGCTAAATCACCAAACGTAGCGAACCACTTGGGATGACCGAAGTACTGGTTATCCAATAAAGGTTCTCTGGGCGGCGGTACCCATTCACGCATCCCAAATTGCCCTCCTAGTGCGTGGTGAATCGGTAGAGACTGATTGAGGAAGTCCTAACCTAGACCTCTTCAGCCAGACTCTTTCGACCGTAGGGGGAGGGATGGATTCATACGTCCGTCACTCCTGGACTCATTGATCCCTAGATTCCTATCCACCCCTCAGATCTTTTTCCTTCCCGGAACTTCCTCTTTTTCCGTTCCCTTAAAAGACCCTCCACAAAGCATCTTCAAAGGCCTAGACATAGGCCTTGATGAATTTTTTTCATCATGACCTCCTGTGTGGAGCTAATGTAATTTTTTTTAAATGATTAACGTCATGAAATGTTTTCATATGATTTTTACATTTTACATGACTTATTTCTTTACACAAAGAAGGCGCACATAATTTTAAATAGATAATACATTTTTTTTAAAACACGTTTAAGTAAAGAGAAGAAAAAAATTATCAATTTTTGAAATGACTTAAAAATTTTTTGACCGGATTGGTAGAGTAAGCTCCGATATGGACATATTACTTAATATTACTTAACAATTTATATTTGATGGGTTTTCGGGTAAGTTGTTGTAGGCGGAGAAATCTTCACCTTTTCCATAATATCAAATTAAAGATATTTTTAAATGCCCTGATGGAGAAGCTACGATTCGTTAACAAAACATAGCGTTTATTAAAAAAAATAATCATGAATCCATTGGGTTTTGTTTCGTAATTTTTGGTTTCAAATTTAAAAAACGAAAACATTTTATTCCTGCTATATGTCGAAAATTGAGTTGTACGTCCCATAAGTACAAACAAGCCGAAATTAAATCACATGTTTTGGGACTTTTCTGTGCCGAAATAAAGAGATTTATCATCACATTTTTATGGACGAGAAATGTGTACTCGAACGGGTAATAAATATTATTATTTCGGGACGCTCGTCTCGACTCTTATAAATAATATATAAATGTTTTCGCATTAAAACCGCTTGGCAATGGTAAATATAGCAGGGCGGTTAAAATATTTCACGTCTTCCAGGCCATTAAGGGGAGACGCTGAGCTTTTTATCTGACACCATCGGTTGGATAAGTCATATCAACCTGTATTTCATTAGTTGAAGTATTATATTATCATTGAAGTTCATGGAAATACCGATACTCATGGGAATGCAAACAAATTTCCTCGAGAAATAAAAAACGTTAAAAAATTACCGAGTTTTCATTTTATTGATAAAATAATTACAAATTGACGTAAACCCGGAGATGTTTATTTTATTTTTCGATAGAGGCACTGCTAAAAACCATCTGCATTGCAATGTTTAGCTGAGCACTGACCTTTTTGCAATAGAATCAATGATAACTAAACAAAATGCTTAAAATTATAAATATCTATTTCTGAATAAATATTTTCATTATTATTATTATTATATTACAGTTAGTTTCAGAAATACCCGTGGCCTTTCTGAAATACATGTAATGTATGTAAATAAAATATAAGAGATGTTGTATCCGCGATTTGGGTTCACTGGGTGGGGCTGTGTTTCCTGGTGTCACGGATATTGTTAACCAATATTACTGTACACCTTTCATAAAATCAGCTTAATGTTTATGAGTATATCTTTTCGACATTTTAATATGAATTTTATGGTGAGGTGACCAAATTACGGAATTATACTCTGAGTTACTACGAACTAATAAGACAAATCAAATTTTCATGCTAAGTGAATCATCGTTTTTAATGGTTCTCTCGAAAGTCCGAGTGATTTCATATAATTTGTAATTTTGTAAAGTCCACAAAAAATATGGACCGGGGTTATGTAGAATAGATATTTTGACATAGTTTCAGACAAGAAGACACATAAATCCCTGGTTAGATAGCAGAATAATTCATAATTAAAAAGTTATGAAAGGTTTTTAATGCAGACATTGCAGGGCACTTAATAAAATTTCTTCCCCTTATTATTTACCAGTGCTTATCTATATTCCTCTATCCGGGATTAGGAGACATCAGGTGCTTATGTGTGCTAATTTATTTCTCACTCTGCCACAATCCGATTATTTTCCTTAAATAAAAGTTTTTTTTTCATTATTTCTATTACCGGTGATCAGTATTCCTACTGGCTCACGGTTTTATTTAGCAGAAGATACTACAAACTGCTTACTGCCATAATCTGGCAAGGCCTCCTTTGACGGCATCCGTGGTCGAGGGGTAAGGCTCTTGACTAGCAATCCGCAAGTTCAAATTTCGGGATGCGCATGTAAATTTTATTTGATTGAATTGTGGTATTTCATAATTTAATCCTTTAAAATAATATAAGGTATACTTGCAACATGTTCCAGAGTGGACGATACTCTCATACCACCATTCAGAATTGAAACGTTGCATTAAATGGCTTTAGCCGTGTTTGGTGACCAGATTTGAATAGCCAAGGACTTCCCCGCTTTCTTCTTTTCCATTTCTTTCCCTTCCCTGCTACCTGCAACCTCACAACATACCCCATTTGGAGATGCCGTAGTCTTACTGACTCCAGTCAGCAGATCAGTTGAGACTCTTGTGCGATATTCACATTAAAAAAGGCAATTTCCGTTTGGTTGTTTCCTTTCAACCATACTACGAGCTTCAACGTGTCATTCAATTGTTCAATGTTCGACTGAGAATTATTCTAAAACTACTAACGATCTCAACTCATATTCTCCAAGATATTTTCCGAAACAAGACATTTTCAAAATTATTTTCGGAAAAAACCAACGAAATACAAAATTATAATTTCTATACGATTTGAAATTTTCACCACCAAACGTATTATCGAGATTCATTTTTGGGGTATTATGCCGCGTTATTCCACCCCCTTCTATGGCGAACTTTTCATACAGTGTTACAGTATTCATCATCAAGACATGCGTAGTAAACAATTTTCTCAGTTGCTCTGATAATGAAACGCTGTAACGCTCTCCGATACGTCGGCTAAAGACAAAGACAGCGCAACACGGCGTAATACCCCCAAAATAAATCACGATGATTCTAACTCCATCTTAAAAATCTTTTTTTTAGAAAATATTGCATCTATTGAGTTTCATGTTTACCCTTTGTTAATATTATGGCCATTGCCATCAGATTTTATAAAAGTCAGTTATTTTCAAGTAAAATTAATCAATGAACAAGAATCCTTATAATTAGGTCGTATAAATGAGCTGATTGTCCAATGATAAGTTCTACTTATTACCCCTCGAAATGCATATCATAACTCTGTCACAGGTGATTTTTTACATAATTTATGTGAACTTGTTAAGAAATTTATTGGTATAGTAAGAACAGTTTTCCTTTCTTCCATCCCTATAACGGCTATCAAAACGCATCTCATGGCAATACATAAAAGATGAGGGTTTAATTTACGAACAATGACGAACATAATAAAGAGAGTGCACCAAAAATGGTGCGAAATAACATTATCTTCAATCAAAAATGAAATACCGTTTGTTTCAGTTTTTTACGAACAGACGTGCTTTTGTTTATAATTAATATTAATTAAGAACAGGAATATTCTGCAAAAAAGTATGATTTATTTTTAATTAAATTATTATTGAAAGAGAGTTAATACTAGTCTCATTCCGAATATGGTTTTCACTGTTCTGTTGTCATTCGTTGTGCAAGTCATTTTTTTAATGTGACTTCTCTCAAGTCACAAGAGTGTCCTGAGAATCGCCTCGGACGTCCTTTGGGTGTGACATGTTTATTTCACTCCGTCTATTTATTTTTCTCACTTTGGCTACTCCAGCCGAATGTCTTTGAAAATGTGTCAAAAGACTTGTTTTAGTGGAAGCTTTATGATTGTATTGTTTTAGCATCGTGCTAATAGTGCTGGACATATAAGTTCAAAAGATTTCTTCACTCTTCGACATCTAAAATAAGATGAGCTCTTTTGTATTCAATCTTTGTTATTGCTTAACGATTTGTTTATTATGCTAGCGTAATATTATATCCATCATCGTGGGCCCGGATAGGGGATGGCAGGAGACTAGAAGAGCCAACAAGAGTCAGCACGAAAAACCGATAAGAAGCCAGAAGAAACAAGATGAGGCAAGAAGAGACAAAAAAGACCAAGAAGAGACAAAAGTAAGTAGAAACACCAAGAGAGAAGAAATAGCAAGAAGAGCCAAACAGAGCCCAGAAGAGATGAGAAGAATCAAGAAGAGCCAAGAAGAGGCGAGCAGATCCAAGAAGAAAAAAGAAGAGCCAAGAAGAGACAATAAGAGACAATAAGAGACAAGAAGAGCAAATTAGAGCCTAGAAGAGATGAGAAGAATTAAAAATACACAAGAAGGAGTAAAAAGGGTCAAGGAGAGGCAGAAAGATCCTAAAAGAGACAAGAAGTATCAAGAAGAGGAGACAAGAAAAGCCACGAAGGGGCAAGAAGAGCCAAGAAGTGCCAAGAAAAGACGAAACGACCCAACAGGAAACACTAAGAGATAAGAATAGTCAAAAAGAGACGAGAAAATCCAAGAAGAGGCAAGAATAGCCAAAAAAAGCCAGAAATAGACAAGAAGATTCAAGAAGAGCCGAGAATAGGCAAGAAGAAGGAAGACATAAAGAAAGGATAAAAAATAAAATCATAACGCTCAATCTGACGGCCTCCGTGGTCCCGAGGCAAGACTCTCGACTCACAATCCGAAGGTCGCGGGTTCGAACCCGGCGTGCGCAAATAAATTTTATTTGATTAATTTGTGTTATTTCACAATTTATTCATTTAAAATAATATATAGTAAATTTGCGGCACGTTCCAGAGTGGAAGATACTATCAGTATCGCCCTGGTGTAAGACCACCATTCAGAATTGAAACGTTGCTTGAAATGGCTTTAGCCGTGTTTACTGACCAGATCTGAATAGCCAGGTACTTCCCCACCTTCCTCTTCCCTATCTCCTTCCCCTCCCCACTACTACCTTCAGCCTCACAACATACCCCGATCGGGGATGCCATAGTCTCACTGGCTCCAGACGGGAGCAGTTGGGACTCTTGTGCGGTATTAACTGTAAAAAAAAAAAAAAAAATCCATTCCTTTATTCCTGCCCGTCCTAAATTCCAATATTGGCTTTTTAGGTTGCCATGTATACTGGTCGATTAAACTCCAATCTCTTTTCAGTCCTCAGAGCAAGTGTTCCAAGTCCTAACAAATCAGTGTCCTTCGGTGTACCGGTCTCACCGGGGCAGGTTTGCTCCTGGCTGGGGGGAGCAATCGTGTCGTATTGTATTGTGACATCTCACAAGAGTGCCCTTATCTGTTTAATGTAAATGCAGGGGAACTATGTTGCTACCCGGTTGGACAGCGTTGTAAAGCGAGTTAAAAGAGGGGCTGCAGAAAGGAACTGATTAATACGGGTCTTGAAGAGGTCCTGATTTTTTAAAGAGTTTTGTAATATCCCACACGTGGCTGGACTATCATCGTTTATTTCACATCTGAAGATATGGAAGGTTCTTGCAGCACGTAGGCCTCTAATCTTGCCGGCGTGTTGCGGTCTACTCCAATTTCTTAAAGGCGCAGTAGTTACTTATAAGTTATGACATAAGCCTACACACCGTTCAACCATCAATATGTCAGCATCCCGAAATTTAGTCATCCTGCAGACTTATGATAGCCTCTTTGGAGTGCACACAGCTTATATCACCAGTCCAGGAGAGCGACACAGTTTTAAAAATCTACAACATCTTAAAACTAGATTAATTTCGTGTTTTCGGCACTGATTTACGTACACTTTACAATCGATAAAAAAATGACGACCATTCATTTGGTGATGTTATGAGATTTTCGTATAATGATAGCTCTATCGTTTTTGGGGTAATAAATCGTATTACATTTCCTCCTTTTGCCAACATTTTGGGTGACTTATCAAGTCAGAGTCTTATCATCAGGCCACTCCACTGGGTTAAGGTTTCTGTAATAATATTATTACGATATTAATAAGATTAAAAATGAGAATCTGTCTTTTGGATATAGTTGCCTTGTTAGCAAAAACCTACTAGCACACCTCTTCAAACTCAGAACTGCTTGTAACACTTGAACTTTTGGCCCAAGAAATTTTTTGATACTTTGCATCAATACTATACAATGCACTTCCACTAGCCATTAAAGTTATTATTTATTTGATATATAAATCACACAAAGTCTTGGATCGCCAAGACATATCGAACATCAACGATTTTATTAAAACCTATTTATAAATGTGTAATTCCAACGGTAGAATGCAGATTATCTTTAACTTTAAATGAAATATTGTTTTGTCATTTAATTTTTGCTACTTACTACTTATGTTATAAAATGCGCCTGCTCCTTCGACCTGGCCTGCTCTCAACACAAGAGTTTCTAGTGAGACAGGAACAGTACAACAACAATGTGATGTAGTTAATAAATGTGATTCAAAAATTTCTAGTTATTAATGATTCAATACAGTAACAGAACTAATTAAATTTTTACAAATTTTTTCCCGTTTCATCTACCAAATAAGCCATCGCTTTATCGTGTATCATTATCGGTTTTAATGTCTGCGTGCAATCACTGTTATTTTTACTACCACCGTCACTCAATCTTCATCATCATGATGTATTAAAAAATGCTTAATGTTAATGTCTTTATTAACAGGATAAAGTAGCAATAGCCAAAAAAACTTAAGAAGCATTGGAGAAAGCAGCAAAAGAAATATTAGGCCGCATTTACACCTGCTTTACTTGTTCCAGTGAAATTTTCAACTGAATGTAGTTATACAGGGTGTAAGGTGTACCCACACCTGGGGAGCGAATCTGGCAGGTGATTACGAAGATATTTCATCCGTATTTAGCATGTCATAAAGCTATATGCAAAATATAATGTTTTATGTTTGGTATTAATGATACGACCGACAACTCTTTTTAAAGCCATTTCGAATTGTTTTGTTTTGTATGTGTTTTTTTTTAATCTTCCTCGGTTCTTCGGGTCATTATGACCCGAAACTGAAATTTAACTGAATATAAAAGTCGTAATTATTTTTATAATTTATAACGACTTCATGACAATTATAAATTATCCATTCACTTATCATCAGTATTGTAAAACTATATATGTTTGTTAAGAAAATTAATCTTTTTCTATCGGGTCATTATGACCCGAAGCTGAAATTTAACTTAATTTAATAAAAACTAAATATTAAATTAATAATGACGCTACAAAGTGAATTTGCAAAGTTTGAAGAAGAAATGAAATTTAACTGATCATAAAAGTCGTAATTTTTCGTATAATTTATAACGACTTCATGACAATTATTAGTTATCCATTGAGTTATCATCAGTATTGAAATTATGGATAAGTCTCTTATGTTAAGAAAATTAAGTTTTTTTTTTATTTCAGTCACTTCTATATTTTGTATCGTGGATACTGCACAAGAGTCTCCACTGCTCCCAACCATCTGGAGCCAGTGAGACTATGGCATCCCCGATTGGGGTATGTTGTGAAGTTGAACATAGTGGAGAGGGGGAGGAATCGGGGTAGAGTAAGATGTTGTTCCTGGATATTCAGATCTGGTCACCAAACACGACCAAGGCCATTTCAAGCAAAGTTTCAATTCTGAATGGTGGTCCTATATCAAGGTGATACTGAGAGTATCTTCCACTCTGGAACGTGTAGCAAACATTCAACAAATTATTTTAAATCAATAATTTGGAAAATAACACAGATTTACCTGCGCGCGCCGGGGTTTGAATCTGCGATTTCCGAGTTGCGAGTCGAGAGCATTATCCCGAGCCCACGGAGGCCGTCAAATTTTATTAATGCTTTTAAATTTTCGTTTATTTTGTGGTCTGGAGACTGTTGGACTACGGCATCCTGATTTTGGGTATTGTGAGGCTGATGAGAGTGGGAAGGGAAAAAGGTGGAGTAATTATTTTCGTAGTGGTATCATTGTTTCACATACGCTTGCCGCACCGGAGCCCCGAGAATGTTTGAGAAAACACCAAGCCCGTCATTGCGGTTTCTGTATCGGAGTCGATAACACATGTATTTTGTCAATCTAAATCCTTCTGATAATTGTCGCGGTTGATAATTTAACCTGTACCTAATATGTTAAAGTTACAAATAAATGCAAATCACTATCGCCAAGTGTAATTATTCAGAGATTCCCACGACCTTATAGCATGGTATATTCCTGGTAAATTATACTACTACATCAGCTTTAAATTGTGAACCCGACTATCAGAGGAAGGTTTAGTATCTAGCTTTTCATATCTGAATACATTTACTATATACTAAAAAAATCTCTTTGTATTCACAGTTATCATCAAGTTTCAGACCATTTATATTGGATTAAAATGAGGATGAAAACAATATCAAACAATAATAATTATTACATAACGCCTCTCTTCTTACTTACCAGATTTATATCTGTATCCGATGTTGCTTCTCTCTCTCTATCCCGTTCTTTCACCTAACAAAAACACTTTATAAATTATGTATTTCTTTGAAGACGATAAATCTAATAAATCGAGAATATGAAAAAGAACAAGATACAGAAAAATAAAAAGGTAACTGTCGCACCTGGGACTAGAACCCAAGATCTCTTGTATCACTGAAATAAATGCCTTAACCGATTCGGTCATAGGATATTTCATTTAGATTCAATTAGAATTCATATATATTATTTATTATCATTTAGATTTTAGAAAAAGTCACTAAGGACACTATCTAGGTTACAAACCATTTCTTTAGAACTTTGCCAAAAATAGTATTGTTATTTCTGAAGTTGAAATATGAGATTGACAAAAACGATTTAAAAATAAGGGGTACTAATGACCTAGTTAGTTGTCCCGGTAAGACAAGAGATCCTAGGTTCGAGTCCCAATTGCGACCGTTACCATTTTATTTTTCTGTGTCTTGCCCTTTTTTTCCTATCTTCGTTTAGATGTATTATATTACCTACTTTACAATGCTATATAACATTGATGGCAATAATCTTCAAAAGTAAAAAGAAGCTTACAGTTATTTCAATGAAACTTAAATATTTATATCTTATTTACCTACGCATATTTAATCTGTTGGTCATATTTAAAAATCGTTGTTTTACTTTCCTCTTATATTATTAAATAGTAGATAAGGTTCCACCACAAAATTAATAACTAAGTAAAATAATACCAAATCAAATATATTAATTCAGGTGGTGAAGCCATGGTATGGAACCTAGGTAGGTACTTAGTTCAGAATGGTTACAATAAAACTTTTTTTAGATATTCATAATTCTTCCTTCAATGATTTGAATGAAACCTCTTCGTAATTTAACATGGTAGATTAAACATCGAAAGCCACTAAACTAGAATTAAACCAGATTATAGACAAGAACATGTTAAACTAGGAATATTCAAATGAGCTTTTATGGCGCTGCTGTTACAAAAATGAAAATAAACGAACAACATACGAGTAAATATATTTTATTAATATTTTTTCTCAGGCGCCATCTCTTTGTAAATCCCTTAATCCAACCCAAAGTTAAATTTTTATTTTATTTTTCTTAATCCATCTCTCCACCAGAAACCCATCTTTCGGCTGCTGTTAGCTCAAACAGGGGTACGTTGTTATAATGCTGATATAATGCAAATAGTAGGCTATCGCCAGAGTAAATAATATATATCTTGAAAAAACAACGCGTGCGAAGCAGAAACACTTTATCCTATTCAAATATCCTGAAGGTTTATCACAGATTACATTAGGTGGCCTAATTTGGGACCGCCAAATTACTACGTTGGCCTGACTTAACGGGCCTCGGGTGAAACATCTAGAGCTTTTTGGAACACCTTGCTGCAGTTTTGGATTTTCTCGTCCCGGGTAAAGATATATTATCACAAATTTTGGCGATCGTAGCTACGATAGGTGAAAATATTTTTGGCATTATTTGCGTTGTGTAGTTTTGAATACAGACATCATGTCCTATCACGAAAATTAATCTGATTTTAAAAACTTCTTCATTTTTCTTAAATCTAATCTGCTTTGAAAGGTAGATAACTGCTTAAAGCTATCTTTCCTCAAAGTAAATTGCTTAATCCTAATATCAATAAGGTTTTGTATCTTTTCTAACGTTGTTTATCTACTCTAAATTTCAACTTTCTGTTCGGAATGGCTACTATTATTAAAAAAAAAAAAACTAAAAATTAGGTATTACTTACAAGTTACAAGTTTTTCTGCATTGTAGTGGTGTTTATGAGTAATTATGTGTTTACGAGGTGGGTGGTGTTGTCGTTGCCCATTTTCTTGAGGATATTGGTAACTTGACTCAGATCTTTGTTGATGCAGTAAGATTATAGTGTTGATGTACTCTCAGGAATATTGAACAATTAAATATTTTTGGAACGAATTTTCCTCTTCTTCATTTCCGAAATTTCAGATACGCAGGTTTTTGCTGCTAAGCCCTGCGGGCGGTTTTTGGTTCGGCTGCGCTCAGCTTGAGTGATGGTGACCATTTTATAAATCCGATAGGCACTGGTTCCAAAAATAGCCTGTTCCTCGGATCCACTGTGAAGCCGGGTTCTTAAATTTCAACCGCGCAGACGCAAGTCTATTAATACTGTGTGATGTACTTAAAGCACTATTTACAGATTTTTTAATTTTTAAGGGATGAAAAATTTTGTTGATTAAATCAATCAATTTCAAGGATAAAGTTATTGGAATGCCGCATCATAAATATTCCTTGAAACGTTCTAGAAAATGAATTGAAGATTGGAGAGCTCTTAAATTCGATGGATAATTCATTTAAATGGAATAGTTTTTAGTTTTTATCCATTCCATTGTTATCTAAGACAGTTGATTTCGAATCGCGTCGCATTACGTAAAATACGAACCTTGTAAGAAACTGAGAAGAAAATATTTTTAAATTGTGTCAATTCTGTATTGTGTTCCAAACGCTATACAAAAGAAAGCATTTTCATTTAACATTAATTACCAGCACGGGGTAACAAGTTATTATCCGTACATCCAATTTAAGGTACCATCATTCCTACCCACCTCCACAGTAGTTAAGGGCAGGTGATATTCTGCCGGCCAATGGACGAAAAGCTGGAGGGTTGGAAGGTTCCGAGGGCTGCTTGTATTCAAAATCCCTCGATCGAAACGCTGCTTTTATAACCTCACATAAATTGGACACAACAATTAATATTTCGGGTTTGAATTTCAAACTTAGACAGGTCCCGAAATGTTTTGATTAGCGTGCATTGAAATTTATAAATTTTAGTGTGACACTAAATAAAATGTGGAAAGGTCTTTATTAAAACCACCCTGAATTTTAAGGGTGTATTTTATAAACATCCATCTATTAAAATAATATTTTAAAATAAAATGTTACCATATCAATGGAAGTGTTACATAAAAGAAAAATAATGTAGAATTTTTAAACATTTTCTATTCCATTAAATTTTTGTACAAGGACAGATTTTTTTTTACTTATCTGCTCAGTGTGTATTTTATTTTGGCTTGGATTAGCTTCTCTTTCTTTTAAACGTTGAATGAACGAATTTGTAATCTGGAAATGCATTTATTTCCTACGCCAACATAATATTATTATTTCCTTCAAAAATAACATAAAATCATTATCATCAACGTCAAAATAATATTTAAAACAATTCTAATAATATATTTTTAGCGATTTTGGTAGGTAAATTAATATTGAGTTGAGTGACATTTGATGTTTAACATTTGAGTTTGAGTGAATTAAATCTTTACTTATTGTACCTTATTTTAATCTTACTTTTTGACATCAGAATTCAATTAAGGAGGCCGGTATAGGTACCGCCACCCCGGAAATCATATATTGGATAACAAACACCCCTGCCGTGGGTCACTCCAATGGTTCGCTACGTTTGGTGATTTGGCGGTGCCCAGGTTCATGGGTGAGGTTTGTCTAGGTATTGGTGCGAATGCGTTTTCCAACCCAATGCAAGGTGGGACGAATTAGGAGAGACTGGATGAGGGAGACCTAACCAAGACCTCTCCAGCCAGACTCTCTCGACCCATCGCAGTGGTTGAGTGGGCATCGCGTTTGGGTCCCACCCGGGCGTCCCGTGTTCGATTCCTCGGCTGGCTAAGTCCTCCATTCACAACACAAGCAACATTTTCGGCTTTCTGAGGTGGTGGTAGGAGATTTTTAAACATTGTTGGGTTATTCGTAACCCGGGAATGTTTGTCTTTCTTTTTAAAAGTTAAAAAGAAAAAAAATAATAAATACTCTTCTGTAATTTTGACTCTTGATATGAACCGATTTAAGTATTGATTCACTTAATCGTGCAACATCTTCCTCCAGCGTCACCGACTACTTTAACTATTATCTTTCGCGTTATGTATAATTCTTCTTACACCCCATCCTTTCTTAATTTGCCTAAACCGACAAAGCGTCCTTTGTCTAATTTAACCATTATACAAACAGTAAAACTAAAAAATAATAACCTAACCTAATGCTATTATTTTTTAAAGTTGTTATCAGCTTACAAATAATAATTTAAAATCTCAATTACATCCACACAATAATATAAAAAATAAAAAATCCTACTATTTAAGAGATTCAGTTAAAGCAACTGAAACTTTAGAAAAAAAATTATTGCGTATAAAAGTTTTTTATAGTTTCGATGAATGCATTCGGTGAGCTTTTGATGTCAGTCAAATAAATTCATTAGTGAAGACGATAATTTATTGATTTTCTAGTTATGCTGACTATAAAAAGGTTTTTATGACCGTGAGATCGACTAATTAGGGATTGATACGAGATGATTAATGCCATTTTGATGGATGAATGAATTAATTATCAGAGATTTTATAAAAAAATGTTCTGTAGACAAGACTGCAGCAATAAATCTTGTTCAATAATTATCAAAAGGATCTTTCTAAACATTTAATGCAAATTTATGCATTTTCATTTTTGAATTGTTTAAAACCAACTCATTAGCTTCATCGGAGAACAACTGATTTGATGGTAAGCAGGAATGAAATACCTATTAAAAAAAAGCTTTTGCAGACAGTTATTTTAAAAAGGGAATTTTCAAAATCAATAATGTTAAGCTTCTAATTAATAATCACTTATCTAACCAACACCAGTTTAAAGTTTAGTGATATTCAAAACAAACGCACCGAAAAATCTTGGGAGAGAAGCTCTATGGGAAACAGGATCTTGTTCTCCTCGCTTACACGTTCTAAAACGGTGAGCTGAACTTAACTATTTTCAATGCGCAGCGCAATTTCCTTTACACGATTAAACACGTAGGTTTCAAATGTATAAATTGGACAAAACGAGATCTGTTTTCTCAAGTAATGATTTTTTTTAATTTATGAAATTAAACAATATATACCTATAAGAATGCATTTTACTCCCAAGATTTAAGAAACTCAATATGCGAACATGTGCAGAGTAGTACATTTTTTTTAAAAGCTCCACACAGGAGGCACCGAGGAAAATAATTTCCCTCAGGGCCTATGTCATCTTTGGGGATGCTATGTGGAGGGTTTTTTAAGGGAAGGAAGGGAAGGAGAGTTCTAAGAAGGAAAAAGGTTTAAGGGGTTGGTAGGAATATGAGGTTCAGTGTGTCATGGTCATCCGCCTCCAAGACCTAGACAAACCTCAAACCATGAACCCGGGCACCTCTGCTAAATCACCAAACGTAGCGAACTACTTTGACAGGCAAATTTGAGAGTCAACATTGAGAGCTCAGATTTTGAAAGGGCTAGTATTTTTTTACAAAAATTAAAAAAAAAACCAGAACAAAAAATTTGTAAATTTAAATTTAAATATTAACAAAAAGGGGGATCAAGTTATTAGGAGCATAAAAAAGAATTTTTAAAATTAAATTAAAAAGTAACTTTCAGATCGTTATTCCTCTTATGGGGTGACCTATGGTTGAGGTGTTGGTTATCCAATAAAGGTTTCCGGGGCGGCGGTACCCATTCCCGCCTCCCAAATTGTGAATTAATTACATTAGTACAATAGTATATTTTGAAAAGATGCACTTAAGCATTAATATATCTCAGTATGTTGTGTGGGTATGTTGCCTGTTTACATCTATCTTATCTATCGTGTTTTTTATGACTTTGTATTTTAATTGCTTGAAATGTTATTCTTCTGTATCTATTTTCTGTATTGCGATTTCTCGTTGTATGTGTGCTGTAGTGTTATATTAATTTTTTAAGTTGTCCTGGTGATAAACTGCTTTGACAATTTAGCGGTTGCTTAATATATAAAGGAGAATAAAATAATAAAAAAACTACAATATAATTAAAGTTCACATAAGTGATGTTAACAATATTTAATCAATATTGACAATACGGTATAACATGGAACACGAAAATTAATATCCTCATCAATACATTCGTGATTCCAGACGGAAATTGAAGGTTAGATTGGTAAATGCCCTTAGTATCGCCTCTGAGAAAGACCACAATTCTTTGAAGGCCGGCGCAGTCTAGCGGTAAGGCTCTTTACTAGTATTCCGAAAGTCGCGGGAACGAATCCCGGCGTGGCAAATAAATTTTATTTGATTAATTTGAGTTATTTCACAATTAATTCATTTAAAATAACATATAGCATATTTTCGGCACGTTCCAGAGTGGAAGATACTCTCAGTATCGCCCTGGTGTAAGACCACCATTCAGAATTGAAACGTTGCTTGAAATGGTTTTAGCCGTGTTTGGTGACCAGATCTGAATAGCCAGGTTCCCACCTTCCTCTATATCCTTCCCCTTCCTACTACCTTTAGCTTCACAACATACCCCAATTGGGGAAGGCATAGTCTCACTGGCTCCAGGCGGGAGCAGTTGGGACTCTTGTGCGGTATTCATATTTTTAAAAAATATTCGAAACGTTGCTTCGAATACTTTATCTGCTTTTGGTGACCAGATCTGAATATCCATGCACTTCTTCACTTTCCTCTTCATTTCCCTCCTCACCACCTTCAGCCTGACCAATAAGCCAATTGAGGATGCCATGGACCCACTGGCTCTGAACAGTTGGGACTATTATGCTGCATTCATTTTAAATTGAAAAAATGTCCGGAACAGGATTCAGCGCTCTCACCGCTGCGCCTTGGAGCATTTAATAAGCCCGCTGTATTGTGGAGATCCACCTGTAAAGGTAATGGTAAAGTTTTAATGAAAGTCGACCGGCGAAGTTTGACATTTAGTTCAGATTGTTCTTCAGCCGGAAGTTCCTGAACAGCTGCCAAAACACGTGCTCCCATTGGCCGAAAGCTCCCATATGAATATTGTTATCCGGGTTGAATTTGCCTGTAGTGGCATCCCTATCTCGGATAAGGCTGTTTCGTTCGAGCCTTTAACCTCGCTTTTTTGGAGGCAAAAAACTTACCTACATACCAAAAAATAAATTTCTCCAATTATCTTGTAATACTATCGCAGAAACTTTTTTCAAAATACATGCAACTTCTTGAGTTTATTTTGTGAAACTCATTTTAATTTATTTTTATCTGTGTTCGTATTAATGTGACTATGGCACAAGTATCGCGCGAATCCAGTGAGACTATGGCATCTCCAATTCATGGAATTTTGTGAGGCTGAAGGAATATGAAATGAGTGAAAACGGATGAAGCATTTATGTGGAATGTAGGTAAGGTTATTCAGTTATGCTCCCCACTAAACGATATAAAGCGACTTTTACCAGGGCAACGCTGAGGGTATATATCTAATATCTTTACGTAGTGTGCGTTCCATGAAGGCTGAAAAGCCGTGCCAACTGAAAAATAACGAACCATATAAATAAATTAAAAGATACTAGATGTAACAGGATACATTCCAAAGAAATAGGTAAGAACTTGTGCGCACATTCATTCATTTGGCCAATACAATCAGCGAGAGAGGTATTAGTGAGAAAGGTGACCGGCCAACTCGGAATGAAACCAACTCAGAACCATCTCAGATAAGTCATTTAGAACGATAAAAAATATATATTAAAAATTGGTTTTATAGGTTATGTTAGGTTAGGGTTATCGGCTAATTTAAAATTATTTTTTTCATAGATTTTAATGACTTTTCAAGGAGGTGTTGAGTTGACATTATTCCCAGTTGGCATGGAACCAGTGAGAAATCAAAAATCTGTTTTCATATATTCAATGCACAATTATATTCATACCCGAACTTAATACAGCAAAGTACACACATTATACGTTTGAACATAAAACTAAATACAGCAGACTACACATATCATACGTTCGGACATAGAACTTAATATAGCAAACTACACACAGCATACATGTGGACATAGAACTTAATACAGTAAACTACACACAGCATGCATGTGGACATAGAACTTAATACAGCAAACTATACACAGCATACATACACAGCATACATACATTTGGATGTAGAACAATGCGCACCACTGCTATCTATAACTGAATTACTAATATCGTAAACATTTCTTCAAGTATTTTGCCGTAGTAAGTAAAAACATGGAGAGTCTCAAGAAAAACACTGTTTTTCTCTTATCACTGGCAGTTTAGGTAGTTATACATATGACAGGTGTACTTCAAAAGTTTGATAGCTTTGTCGCTTTCCTAGATAATATATTCTGGCAGTTTTACAACGCCTTTGGAAAGCGATGCAATGTTGTACACACATACTTATAGCACTATAAAATTATATATTTTTGAAGGAAGGTGAAGTGTATTTAAAACACACCAGTGATAGTTTACATGCGAAAACTAGCAAACAGGTGACAACGCATTACCTAAATGTTTGAAAAAACTTAACACAATATAAAATTTTACATTCTTTAAACTAATAAAATATCATATATATACATTTTTTTTAAACGAATCTGGGGTATATTAATTAATTTGTAACGATTGTAACTTAGTTTGTATAGGGAAGACTTCTAGACATGTTAGAGTTAAGAAACATCTAAGATTTTTAAATAATTACTATGATTCTGAAATTGCAAACAATATTTTGGATACAAATCATTCTTTTGATATAAATAAAGGATTCAAATCCATCTCAATCTCCGTTTTTTACGGGCGTTTTACGTTTGTTACTTAGTTTTTCATAACGATCCCCGATTCCTGTATGGAAAGTATATCGGAACCAAATGACAAATCTTAGCTTTACGCAAACATTATTTTCATACTTCCGATTTTATACGGATAGTTGCCTTTAGAGAGAAAATAATAATATTTGGGACGATACAAAATAGAGAATATAAGACGCAAATGTGAATGGTAGAAGTGACACAAATGTAAAAGTACAAGTCAGGGACGCCCGTGGAATATATGGCACGATCAAGTGAATCGAATATTGAGTTGAATCACATTAAGAGTCAGAAAAATTGAAGAGTATGTATGAGACGATGTATGAATGTGAATGAAGCAAGGAGTGTATGCGAAAACTGGGTTGTTTGGCGGTCCGTTCTCTCTGCCTACCCCTGCGGGAATCAATGTGATGGTTAGTTAGTTACTAAATCGTCGAAAAAGGCAACACCTTGAATATAACTATTGAACATAATATGAAAGTATCTTCTTCTTCTTTGGCGTTGCTGTCGATAATTCATAAAATTACACGCGAAATTCACAATTTCGTTTGATAATTCAGGTATAAACACATTTTGTGGACTTTTCATCAATATTTTAAATTAAAAACTAAATAAACATACAACATTTTCACCACAGTTACATAAAACGATGATAAACGACAAATGTCTAGAAATGTCTGCCATCTTAGCGTACGAAAATCGACACAAAAATAAAAGACATCTTTTTGTCCCGAAACCGAACGAAAAGAAGAGCCGTATAGAATTTTTTTTTTTTTTTGGTAATATTTTTTTTTTTTTTACAATAATAATTACATTTATAATATTATTACCTAGGTTTACATAAGAATTCATTTTACGGTTCTACTACTCCATAAATTGAGCTCTAGGAGCTCGTGTTTATGGGAGGAGTATTTACATGCATAAAAAAAAACATAATGTTCTGAAAAGTGTGTATACAATGATCAAAGACTTAAATGTCTTGAATGAAATAAATATACAAATACTTTTTGAACTAGATATAAAAAAAACAATAACAATAATACTTTTTTTTATTAGATATTAATTAGTTAAGGGTACAATATATAATAATATATTGTACCATCTTAAACTTACAATGCCTTACGAGATGTAGACATTTTCAACCATGACTTGAATTCATATAAAATGCAGCTTAATAAATTTATAACTTAAAATACTTTTTTTTTTCTTCTTTTTTGTGAAAATTATATTATTATCAACCAAAGTAAATAGTATAACCATGTTTGTTAATAATTTTACGTTTTTCTTTATTATGTTTTATGTTCTTCTTTTTTTATGTTTTTTTCTTTTGTTATGTTTATATGTTTTTTTTTTCTTTGTCATTTAATAAGTTGAGTAGGTAAAAATACTAAACCAATATTATTTAACATAATGGAACTTAATTGGTCTACAACATATGAATTTTATTGTTATAATCATTTTTCTGTATTACTGTTTGTTTCCTCAATAAAAAGAATAAAAAATAAAAATCTCACACCTAAATATAAATAGTGGTGTTGAGCCGTGGTCGTTCTAAGCATAGGAATGGCTATTAAGCCATTAGTTTTGAATCTATTGCTTATGCTATCTGAGGGATGAATTTTTTGGATGAAATATTCTTTGTAGATTTGATATAATGCGTTTTTCTTATACAATTCTGTGATAGATGGCACATTAAATTCCCGAAATATCTCTAAAGTAGGGAAGTCGTATGGTTTCCTAAGGATGATTTTAATAATTATTCTTTGTATTATAATTATGGGCTGTAAGGAAATCTTAAAGGCCCCTCCCCAACCAATAATGCCATACTGTAATATGGACTGAATTAACGCGTAATAGACAATTTTGATAGTTTTCTTGTTTAAAATGTTTCGTATGTTATAGAATACATAGATAAGTTTTCTTATTCTTTCCACAGTGAGATCTATATGATCTTTCCATTTAACATTTTTATCTATTATGATTCCAAGATATTTTACATTAGATTTATGATTTAGCTTAGCGCAGTCCGTATTACATGTACCGTCATTTGCACAATTTTTGGAATGGATTGTTATGTTAATTAAATTAATTGGCACATCTTCTTGAAGAGAGAATGGAATATAGTATGTTTTTTCTGTGTTGAGTGATAATAAATTGTTATCGAACCATTTTTTTATAACCTTCATGTCCTAATTGGCTGCATTTGTAATATCGTTCCACGTCTTTTTTTCGATAATTATTGCAGTGTCGTCAGCAAAAGATATAAGTTTACCATTAAGTGTTAATTTAAACATTTGGTTAACGTAAATTATAAAAAAAACTGAACATCATGTGGAACGCCCATTAGAGTTGGGGATGCTATGATCCAAACGTACCAAGCATACGCACCAAGGATCTAATTTCCACTCCATTATTACTTAGTTTCGTCCTTTCTCTCTCAGATTCATGCCGACTGCCATAGATCAGGATTGGTATCAACAATCGATTGAGGCTTGATTTTAGCCATTTCCTCTCTTGCGAGAAAACTTTTCAAATACTTGTACAAACTTATCCTATGTCGAGAGGTAAAAACTAAAACGCTGTGTCAATTTAGTATAATTATGTATAGAAAAGCCCTATTATATTCAAATAATCAGTTTTTACTTGTATTAACTGCTATACTGAAATCATCAAAGACTGTGGTGAAATCAAAGAAATATGACTAGAAAAACTGTTAAAAAGGCAGTGACGGAATGAAAGTAGATTTTCTTAGTCATTCTAGAAATATTATTATCAATAGATCACGATAAAATTTGTCAGACATATTGATTTGTCCACGATAAGATCAGATATGTCGCCAAAATTGGTAGGTCAATTTATGGCCTCCAGACGACATCATACTTTAAAAACAATAAAACGGTGGTATTCAGTTTCCAATCATTTCAGATGACCACTCATTTTCGACAGATAAGATCTTGCTGACGATTAATTCTGTCGTCTTTCAAAAACTAGAAGTTGTCACGATTTTATCAGTGTACCATTCATTTCATAAAAATCACATTATTCATGTAAGATAGGAAGCGATACAAGCTATAAAGCAGATAGCGGGGAAATAATATGTTTGGTTATTTATGGTTAATTTAATTTTATGTGACGTCAACATTAATGTAGGTAGGAATCGAATTATAAAATATATTTATAAATTTTGAAATATAATAAGTGTAATATCCCCAATGTTCTCTTCGTAGATATTCGTTGTTTGTAAGTACTGGGACCAGTATTCTCCAGTACTAGGATGCTTATTGAAAGACTTAGGTTCATTGAATCGCAGTGGCTGTTAATTGACGTATCGTAATTTATAATTATAATTCAGAGGACTAACGTCATTTCTTACTGAAAGCTAGGTTTTGTCTGCTGTCTCTAGAATTATGTCTCTGCACATCTACCTTCGGTACATCTCGGAAACGAGAACATGTGACCATGTGACCATGCGAGAACTAATCATAGATTAATTTATTATGATACAATTCAAAAAGTTTCGTTGTAATTTTTGTGGTAAAATTGTTATTTGCTATTTACTGCTATATGAGAACCTTGTTATCTTACGAAATTAACACACCCATCGCGTTTGAATTATTTAAAATTTAAGAGAATTAGAGAAGGTCACACTATTAATATTTCTTTGGAATTATTTTGTAAACTTTTTTTAGTAAATTTCTATGATAAGCTACGTACTGAGGCATAGGTACCTATGCTCAAAATTGGTGCATTCGCTAATATTTTTTATTGATAGTCGAAAAACCAACTTAAAAATTAGATTTTCTCCTTCAATCTTCACTTCAAATTCACTTTGTGGTGTCATTTTAATTAAATGATTCAGAGTGGAAGATACTCTCAGTATCGCCCTGGTGTAAGACCACCGTTCAGAATTGAAACGTTGCTTGAAATGGCTTTAACCGTATTTGGTGACCAGATCTGAATAGCCAGGTACTTCCCACCTTCCTCTGCCCCATCTCCTTCCCCTCCCCCAATTGGGGATGCCATAGTCTCACTGGCTCCAGACGGGAGCAGTTGGGACTTTTGTGCGGTATTCATGTAAAAAAAAAAACATGACTTTGAAAAACGCCACTGATTTAATCAACTAATAATTGCAAACATTGTAAAAAAAAATTAAGTGAAAACTTCTTTTTTAAAGATTTTAAACTCGTTGAAACGAAAAAGCGTTTTTAAAAAGAGACAAACACATATATCTATAGGATTTAGCCTACGAGAGAATGAGATAGAATAATCAGTCTCCTCTTTGTGCGGTGCCTCGTAGCCTCCTCACTCTTGTCTATTTTAGTTTTCTGAAGATGTGAGCTGCACACTTGTATTTGTTTAATATGGAAGACTTCTAGAAGTTTTAATATTAGAGGGAGCATCTAATTTGTTACAATTACTATTTTTCTGATTTTGCCAACCAAATTTTGGAAATAAATCAAGGGTTAAAAAAATTACGCACGAACACAGCGGGTTTGCAATTAGAAATTAGAAAAATTCTTAATAGCCACTTAAATATTTTAAATTACCAAATGTTTCTTCAAAATAGACATCTCTTAAATTTATTTTCATATTAATACTTATTTTAATATTTATTTATTTTTGTTATTTAGACAGCTTGATTATTTTCGTTTATTTGTATAAGTTTTTAATATATAAATGCAATTATTACACCATCATTTTTATATTTTATTTCGTATAATCGTTATATTTATATAATATAATATTTTTTAATGATATCTTTATATAATCAATCACCACCCTTTATAAGGTTTTTTTCTTTAAGTACTTATTTGTCCATAATTATTTGTTTTTTGTAGGTTTTAATTTTATCCTGACGAAGAATTGGTAATTGGAAGAATGTTGACAATTTTGATTATTTGAGTGGTGTTTTACAGAGCGATTAATTCACATTTAGTTAAAAGTAAGGCACTTAATGAAAAACCTTAAAAATTGAATTAAAAAATATATGTCTACCATTAAATAAATAAAAACAAATCATAGCGGATGTTATAGGCTGGTATTCAAAAGTTCCTTAAAATTAGTCGCATGAATAGAGAGATTCTACACAAAAAAAGCAATCAATATGATATTTGACTTCCTTGTTTTTTAGAGAGCATAAATTTTGCAAACAAAATCTATCCTCCCCTAGAACACCTCTCCTACTGTTCGCCACCGACCATCCCTTATGTCTCTATAATTTCCAGCTATTAATAACATATCAACCCCCAGCAATAAATCTACCGTTTGTGGTAAAGCTCCAGAAATTAGTTGGTGTTTAGATACTAGGGTGAGAATTTCGGATTTATTACGGACAATTATAACTTCACACTCCGCGGGTGAAATGAAACGTAATTAAAATAAAAATTTAAGGAAACTGGTGTTTTTACAACAAATTGGATATTTAATCGGATGAACATAAAAGGCAGCTACCAAAAAGGTGGAATACCGACATAAATAATAGTATTAAATAATTGTAGACTTGAACACTTTTTATAGATGCTTCCTTTTAGGATAAATCTGTATAAAGCTTTTTGCTATTTTACTTAGCAGAAGTTACATAACATAACTTTAGGGGTTTTATTATTATTTATTTCTTAGTGATTTCATAAAACGGTCATACACCAATGTATTATGGAGAAATTTTCAAATTTGAGATACATGTAAGTACAGAAATGTCCTAGCAGCATTATTAATATTTTGTGACATATGTCAAAAGATAGTTGCTGAACTGTGCGTAAGTAACGCTTTTCCTCAAGCAATTGTGACGCTATGTTGAATTATTATATCTGCTTTGTTTCGATACGTATATTAAATCGTAATAATGAACATATCTCTTTACATACAAAGCAATGTGATGACAAATCATTTCTCCAAAATCTCCATTTAATTTGAAAACTTCAAAACAGGTGGGTACTTATCTAAAATATGATTTTAAAAAATTCTTATGATTTTATAAAAATAAAAATAAATCAATTTATGAATATTTTTTTGCAATTTAAGTTACATTCAGAACAACCCTTTTTTTAGATTAAGATTAGTTTTTGTAACCCCTATCAATTTGCTTTGTATATGAAGAAACGTATGCATATAAAATGTTATTTTAATAAGTGGGCACCTACTTCAGATAACAGTAAGAGTACCTGCAATCGGACTTTATTAATATCCTAGCGACTGTACGATTGAAATTTAAGAATCCAACTCCGAGTACAACTCTGACGCCGCGCCAAATGAAACCACATGTGAACGCGAAGTTTGTGACTACCACCATCGTTCTAGAACCGAATTAAAGCAAGTAGCTAATAACGCCAAAAGATGACGCTACTTACAACACCTAGCATTAGGAACATCGGCTGGCAGGGGTAAGTACTCCTGGATTTGCATTTTCATTCATCTCTCCAGTCTGAATACGGATTATAGTTTGTGACTATTGTCGTGTCGGATTATAGTTTGTGACTATAGTCGTGTCGCCCGCCGTCCTACTACAAATATCTAGGATTTGATAGGTAACATTCTTACTAGTTCAAACTCAGAACATGTTGAAGATACCTAAACATGTTTTCAATTTTGCAAGCTTCTAAAATTAAAATTGGTAGACTTATTTCAAAGGTGTGCCTCAGTATGAAGCGTAATTTCCTAGGAACAAAATATATTGCAGAACCTAGCCCAGCCTGTTATTAGAGGCTCTAATACTTTCATCGCTACCAGACACCGCCAAAGTGATCGGATTTGATAAGGGTACAAAATAATACCGAATCAAAGGGTCCAACCCGCCCTCCTTTGTTCTAGCCAAGATAATATAAAATTGGAGGCCAATTTTGAATTGGGTCTAAGTATTTGATCTCATCCCCACTTTCTAATCAACTTGAATGCGTTTAGAAGGATTAAATGCCGGATTTTCTTCATTAACTCCTGTAAAAAATAACACCGAGTCCTTTTTTGTGAAGGTTTTTTAGACGAAATGACTCGGTGGTCGAAATGACGATGCCATTACTTTTGATATTCAATTTCGTCAAAGAGCTACTTATTTCTCAATGATAGTAATTTTAAAACCGCAGAATATCCTTTCGGTGAATTATAAATGTTATAAGTTTCTATTGCAAACAGCAAATAGTTTCTTACGTTGATTACGTTGATTAAAATTTATCTTTATGATCTTTGTAGATACTATATTAAAAATTAAATGTTTAATTTATTTATTATTTAGGTTAAAAATGAGCGTTACCTACACATTTAAATTTTTAATGATAAGATATCCACAAATACTCTTATGTATTATAAAAATGCAGTAATGCAAATATAAATCCTAGTAAAAATTTAACAAAGAATGTAATAAAAAATATATAAGTACCGATATAACAACAGTAGTGAAAAATTAATTAATTAATTTATTCAGTTAGTTAGTTTGCCGCGACAACCAGCAAAAGACGTAAATAAGATGGCCATTTATGCATTCCAATTTTTTAACGATTTATAACATAATTCCCGTGAACACTTTAAGTTTCTAAGTTCTTAAAAATAAATATGTAATATCCTAAGATAATATCCACACATTTGCCGAGCCGAAACAATAATTACATGAAATACCCTCGATAGAAAAAAATCGCAAAGTATGCTCCGAAAATTATTAACAACAGATTTTTTTCTGTTATTTAACATGTTAAAGATGTGAAAAAATCACAGTCTTTCTTTAAATGCTACTTTAGACATTTTAGATTTTTGCTCTATTTTAAACGAGTCGTGTTGTGTTAAATATTTTCACAATTTTCGCCTAATTACAATCGTTTTATAACATTCGCGCGCTTCCTCCAACATTCTATTTTCTCATATTCGTTTTAGATGCTTACTACCGGGTTTTGATGCACAATTATTATTAATAAAAACTAAATTCAATTTCATTCACAATATCCCGCTTTTGGTCATAAAGCCACGCCACTACCTACCCACACAATCTGCCTAATGTACGTGAAAAACTAAGTGAATGACTTGTTAAGTTATATTTGGATAGTCATTTGAAGAGATAAATGGTTCTCATTTTGACACATACTACATCATGCCATGAGAATATTATTCCCTTCACATATACTATTAGTTCCCATCACTTAAGACCGTTCAAAGTGTGTGTGCATTATTTGAAATATAAACAAATAATACTAAAGCATAAACAAATGAAAAACAAAACCTTGCGGGTTTAATAGACAAACAAACAGTATTATTTAAGGTTTCTTAAACAAAACAATGAGACGTTATTGTTTAAGTGTAAGTACCTGCCTAAGTAGGTGAGATAGGGTTACTCAATAAATACAGGTAGATACCCTTCAAACACATGAAGCTTTCTTGAAAAGGGTGAGAATTATTTCCGGAAATGACACTTCATTTTTTCAAGGTTTCACTATAAAGCTTTGCTTGGAACTATGTCAGATTTTCGTTAAATAAGTTAAAAGTCCTGACTAATTGATTAATGATATGCTGGCTGCTGATTAATAATTACATACAAAATATTATGTGATGTCTTTGGAGTTGTGTGATTTCTCCTGAAGATAAGGATCCCCGAGTTGGCAAGTTTGTCGGTATGCGGAATCATTTTAAGTTGTTAAGTTTGTTGCTGAGTTATTGTGGGAATCAAAATAAGCCAGTCTTATTGTGTAAATATTCAAAGAAGAAGCGAATTTCGTTTTTTGCGTTACACGAATCATGTGATCATGTGTCACACGAATCAACGTGATCATGAACAACCACTGAAGTAACAAACTGCGAGCTGACCCGGCAGCGTATTTCCAAAACCTATAACGGTTCAGTAGCGACAATTTACATTTTCAATATCAAAATTTAAATATTTAGGAATAAAAATTGTAATTTCTTATGTAGACATTGGAAATATTATTTTATCTTGATTTTGGAACTGTTTTTATTTTTGCAAAGTGATAAAAAAATAACCAACATAGAGGTGTATTTAAAATATACGGGAATAAAATCAAAATTGAAATATTTAGAAATAAAATTATTAATTTCTAACACGTTGGAAATATTATTTTATCTAGATTTTAGAACATTATTTTTCAAAGTGATAAAAAATAACTAATAAACAGGTGTATTTAAAATGTAAATTTTACTCTGCTATCGCGACTGAACCGTTATAGGTTTTAGAAATACGCGACCAGGCAAGTTTTTAAAGCATACACTACTGAAAATTTTCCATTCCATTATTAAAATTTTAAGGATTGGTGCAAACTTTTAAGGGAATTACTTCGTTAACTAAAGGTGATACTCAAAAGAATTCATAATCTTCTCTTTCATAGGTGGCGTGAGAATAATTATTTTAGGGAAAAACGATTTTTACAAGTTATGCTCTAAATTAATAATATTAAGATTTTTTTTTAATATAAATACCGCACAAGAGTTCCAGCCGCTCCCGTCTGGAGCCAGTGAGACTATGGCATCCCCAATCGGGGTACGTTGCGAGGCTGAAGGTAGTGGGGAGGGGAAGGAGATTGTGAAGAGGAAGGTGGGGAGTACCTGGTTATTCAGATCTGGTCACAAAACACGGCTAAAGCCGTGAATTAAGTAGGATGAATTCATTGTTTGCGCCTGTTCATACGCATTATGAATATGAATTAATAGTTTTGTCCGAACAAGCTCAAATCTATCAAGAAAGGCTAATAGATACAATACTGGATTGAATCATCGATAGTATCGCCAAACGTATTTCTTTATCTTGCAAAAATAGAGCTAAGTGTTTAATTTTTATTGATTGTAGATACTCAATGATTCGACAATCGATGATTGATTCATGTTTGCACTAATCACAGAGATCAATAAGATGTTGCTAAGTATTCCAGGGAGCGCGAAAACACAGACATTTCTCGCATTGTTATCTGACGCAATGATTAATGGAATCCTCAACAAGGGATATGACTGTCAAAGCTACCGCCATATTACGATTATTTGTCAAGGTAAAATGGAGTAAGTTCAGACAATCTGGATTGAAAACTAATATGTGACGAGAGTAGATGCTACAAGGTATGTCTGTTTACATTAACTCCTCAAAACAGACCCTGAGGAATATAATTTCCTTCAGTGCCTATATCATCCTTAGGGATGCTGCGTGGAGAGTATTTTTGATGAAACGAAGGAGTGAACATAGGGGACGGCAAATAATTCCACACTCGAGCTGTTGAACTCAAGAACTAATCGCTAAAACGTCCCGTTCTCAGGTGCCAAATGTTAACTGTGTTGAGCACGCGTTTGGCATGTTTCCGACTGCTCACCTGTAACTAAAGAGTAAACGACGCTAGTTCTTCGTAGCATTTTCCATTGAAAAGCCGGTAAAATGAGGCTAGCATTCTCACCGAACGCCTAAGCTCTGAAGACTTCTATACGTTTGTAGGTGACCGGACAACTCGGAATGAAACCAACTAGATAAAAATATATATAAAAACAAATTGCTTAAATAGGTTACGTTAGATTAGGGTTATCGGCTAATTAAAAATGATTTTTTTCAAAGCTTTTAATGACTTTTCAAGGAGGTGTTGACTTGACTTTATTCTCAGTTGGCATGGAACCACGTTTGTGAAGATAGCAGAATCTATCCAAGGACTGCCCATTTCTGCACAGGCATTTTAGAGTTCAAGAAAAGAGGTGATTGCCGAATTCAACCGTGGGGCGCACTTGCGGTTCGTACAGGGTTATCAATTGTGAGCTATTGAGATTAAAGAGTTCACCTAAGCATCTTTTGATAGGCAATTGGATAACATAAATAAAAACAATTTTACTAGTATGTAAAAACATCGTCTTATCACTGAACATCAAATATTTCATCAAATTATCATCAAAGTATTCAAGATTAGTTTCAAACCACTCATTGTCTCAGCAATATTCATATTAAATTTCCTAAGAGACGTAATTTAAGGAGCCAAAAAATATTCCATCTTGAATTATTTAATAACAATATTGCACACTTCAATTCACTGTCTCGAATGTGTCGTATATATAATAACATTGAGTGCGACCATATAGATATCTACGCAAACAATCTTACATATTTCAAAAAAAACAAATTAACAAACTCCTACCATGACACTTCGAGGAGAACAGTTATGTAGTTGCTTTATTGTCATATTGTCGTCGATACCGAAAATTTTTGAAAAGTTAATTCTTCAAAAAATTTCTTCGTGTATAAAATTTAATATCTCATCATTTCAACATGGTTTTGTCTCTGGACGATCTACATTAACTAACCTTACATTGTACGAAAATTTTATTTCAGGTGCCCTTGCTAATAGAGAACAAGTTGACTCAATATATACAGATTTTAGTAAGGCTTTTGATAAGGTGTGCCATAAAATTCTTCTAAATAAATTGTCAAAACTTGGTATAAGTGGCAACTTATTATACTGGATTAAAGATTATTTATCAAAACGTTTACTAACTGCCTCCGTGGGCATTTTTGACGGCCTCCGTGGTCCCGAGGCAAGACTCTCGACTCACAATCCGAAGGTCGCGGGTTCGAACCCGGCGTGCGCAAATAAATTTTATTTGATTAATTTGTGTTATTTCACAATTTATTCATTTAAAATAATATATAGTATATTTTGCGGCACGTTCCAGAGTGGAAGATACTTTCAGTATCGCCCTGGTGTAAGACCACCATTCAGAATTGAAACGTTGCTTGAAATGGCTTTAGCCGTGTTTAGTGACCAGATCTGAATAGCCAGGTACTTCCCCACCTACCTCTTCCCTATCTCCTTCCCCTCCCCACTACCTTCAGCCTCACAACATACCCCAATTGGGGATGCCATAGTCTCACTGGCTCCAGACGGGAGCAGTTGGGACTCTTGTGCGGTATTTCATATAAAAAAAAAAAAAAAAAAAAAACTGTCTCTATCAAAGATCACTTGTCTTACGAATTTGAAGCCACTAGTGGCGTGCCTCAGGGTTCGCACCTTGGTCCAATATTGTTTATTCTGTTTATAAACGATGTCACTTCCGTATTTTCTGATGTTAATGTATTATTATTTGCTGATGACATGAAAATATATAAAATCATAAAAAATATGTACGACTGCTTGTCCCTACAATCCAATTTTTTAAAATTCGCAGAATGGTGTACCATAAACAAGCTTACACTTAATATTAAAAAATGTCAAATCATGAGTTTCTTTAGAATAAAAAACCCTATAAAATACAGTTATTCACTCAACAACCAGAGTTTATTGTCAGTATCTGAAATAAGGGACCTCGGTATAATCTTTGATACGAAACTATCATTTAATAATCACATTAATATTATAACTAGTAAAGCAATGAAAATGTTGGGCTTCATTATAAGAATATCTAAGGATTTCAAAAACATCAACACATTTAAAATACTTTATACGACTCTAGTTAGAAGTCATTTGGAATATAATTCCCCCTTATGGAACCCTTTTTACAAAAGTCATGAAATGTCCATTGAAAGAATCCAACGCAAATTTCTTAGATCATTAAATTTTAAGTTAGGAATTCCCGCGGACGAAATAAACTATGATTCTCTACTACAAAAAATGCGACTGTTATCGTTAAAAGATAGAAGAATATTTAATGATCTTATTTTTTTATTTAAAATAAATAATAACTGGTTTGACTCCCCTGAACTAGTTTCGCTGGTGAATTATCACGTACCTAGTAGAATAACTCGACTCAAAACACCTTATTATTGCAACAATACTCTCAGTAATGCTGAACAAAATTCAATAATACATCGTCTACACTCTTTAGGTAATGAATTTGCTCATATCGATAATGCCGGAAGTCTGTCATCATACAAAAGATGCATAAAACAGAATTTGTCTGCTATTACTACGACGTAATCATAATATAATCATTAATCAAGTCCTACCTTTGTAAACAGATGTATGTAATTAACTTTGTAAACAGATGTATGTATACGCAATTGTATGAGCGTTCCCAATATCTATGATTATAAACATATCATAATCAGTGATACCTTTTATATTTGGTAAATTTATATTATCTTCAATTTTTGTCTCCTAAGAGCATTTCTTACTCTTTACTTGTTACACTTTTTTTTAATATTTATAACTTTACACTTTTTATTTCCTACCTTTAAACTTTCTATCTCAATCTGCAACTTTTCATTATACTTTATATTTTATAATTTTATGCTTTTACTTTATACTTTCATTTATCTATCTTACTTTTCACTTACTGCTTACTACCTCAACTCCTTTTTTTACCTTTAGTTTTTATATTTAACTTCAATTTATGTTGTTACTTTCGTTTTGTTATTGTTTTATAATACATATATAATATAATTTATGTTAATGGCACATGTTGTGCCGTATGTTTTTGAAATAAATAAATAAATAAATAAATAAATAAATAACCTTTCTTTCTTTATTTCTTTTTTCTCTTTCTTTGCAGGTTATGTATTATATTTGACACTACTATATTTTATTTTCCTTTTGATTATCATTATTTCTGTTATCGCTTCAAGTATTTCCGTCTAGTAACAACTAAACATTGATTACTCATGCTGTGAAATTTTCTAATTGGAGTGTTAATATCTATGTACATCCCAACGGCAATTCTATTATTGTTATAATTGTTAACACTTTGTAAATGTTTCAAAAAATTAATAAATAAACTTGTTAATATATGCACGTCGTAATTAACCTTGTCGTGCTATGAATTTTAATAGAGCTTTGTTCCTTTTGTAATGATATATATAAAGTTGAAAATTTGAAATTTTTTTTTTTATTTATCTGAATACCGCTCAAGAGTACCAACTGCTCATAGTCTCACTGAGTCAGTGAGACTATGTCATCCCCAATTGTGGTACGTTGTGATGCTGAAGGTAAATGGGGAGGGAATAGAGTTGGAAAGCGGAAGGCGGGGAAGTACCTGGCAATCCAGATCTAGTCACCAAACATAGCTACAGACATTTCAAGCAACGTTTCAATTCAGAATGGTGGCCTACACCAGGGCGACTCTTAGAGTATCTTTCACTCTGGAATACTTTAGTTATAGTCTCAATTACTCTATATACGTACTAGTAAATTTGTGACATTTTGCTGATTATTGACTAGCACTCAGCTCATTTAAGATGCCAGCCCATCTCAGTTGTGGGCGACATGTGTTATTTTATTTTAATGAATAATATCCGTATCATTTTTTAAAAACCTTGAAATAGGTATATCTTACAAATGATTGATTGATTTCCTCACACGTTATCGCTACACAAATATCTGATAGTAAAAATGGCATGAATGCATCCTTTCTAATAATTTTGACTTGGTCTCCATTCTCTATTCTCTCCAGTTTACGGTCGGTTCAGGCGCCGACAAAGTCAGTAGAATTCGTCAGTCAATTAATCACTAACGAGATGGTAATTAAAAGGAGCTCTCTCACTGCCAACCGACTTATCAGACTCGTGACTTTGATGTCTCTGGCTCAGTATTACCTGTGGCCTTCTTACCTGCTTGGATCCCCTTCCATATCTCTCTTACTCTGCTGAATCTACTATAGCTAAACCGGGTCTCGTGTGAATACTCTTCGCTCATACAAAAACAATAAGACTTCCACAACAATGAACCAGAACTATGTACTTTAATTTGCAAGCTTTTCAAATGATACAGTTATCCACCCATGCAAATTTAAATTATTTTGAATGAATTTTTGAGTTAGTTTTATTTGCATTTTATCAAATTAATGGCCCATAGTAAAAAGCTTCTGCTATATTGAACTTCTTAAATATTTTTTCAAATATCTACTAGTGGAGCGCATGCGTGGCTTTTTTCAAACAAAATTTCAAATAAGGCCAAACTGCTTGACCAAACTAAATAAATTATTTTTAAATGTGAAGGTTTAACCAATTATTACAATTGGGTTACATGGTACATTAGGCCTATGTCTATGTCATCTTAGGGGATGCTGTGTGGAGGGTTAATAAGGAAAGGAAGGAGAGGAAGTTCTGGGAAGGAAATTGGTATGGTGGGTAGGAATCTGGGGGTCAGTGTGTTCAGGAGTGTTGGATGAATGTATGAACCCAACCCTTCAACCGCGGTGAAAAGCTTCGAGAGATTCTGGTTGGCGAGGTCCCTCAATCAGTCTCTCTCGATCGGCCGCCAAAACCTGGGCAGACGCATCGGCCGCCAAGATCTGAGCAAACCTGACTCCATGAACCCGAGCACCCCTGCTAAGTCACCAAACGTGACGAACCACTTGGGGTGACCTATGACAGAGGTATTGGTTATCCAATAAATGGTTCCCGGGGCGGCGGTATCCATATCTGCCTCCCAAAGTGAGAATAACAATACATTTTACAAATTATAAAGACATCGGTTTATCATGATTTTAGGGTAACTTTACAATTATTTACGAGTTAACGGTAATTATTAAAAAAAAATTACCTTGCCGAACCTAATACTGAGTTTGCATTGCGTTTGGGTCTCACCCAGGCGTCGCGAGTTCGATTCCGCGGTTGGCTAAGTCCTCCATCACGACACAAGCAACATTTTCCGCTTAGAATGAATGTGTAGGAAATTTTCAAATATTGTAAGATTACTTTCTTTAAAAAAAATAATAATAACGAAATATTATTATTGTGCAAAAAGCGTTTTCTGGGTCGAATATTTTTTTAATTATTACGGACAAATTTATGTTTTAACCTAAATCAGTAGTTTGTAATTTATAATTACACCTGTATAAATGCTTTTTTAATAACGTTAATTTTTTTTTTTTATATTTCATGTCGAAATTCTTCGCAGTTTTCGTATTGATTTCTTTCAGATAATAGGAATTTCCCAAACTTTAACGATAATTGCACAACCTTTTTTATCAGTATTATTCGCAGACAGCAAATTTAAAACCCATGGCGCTGCAATTCGAAATTAAATTCTTTAAATCGTAGATTTTCAACCTTTTTTGCCCACCGCCCCCTTTGAGAATATTTTTTTTTTCTAGTGCCCCAACTGCTTTTACATACCATCTATCGTTGTGAATCTGAAACAGCTATTGTCACAATTATACTTACCACAACGGGGGGGGGTAATGGGATGGTGTGGGTCTCCAGAAAGTAATTTTTTTTTACGTACTATCTGTCGTGAATCCGAAACGGCTATTGCTACGATTATATTTAAACGAGTAACTACACTGTAATATTATGTAATCGTAAGATAGGATAGAGTGTGGATCGGGGACTACGGAACTCAGTCTTGTCGACGCATGTATCTATATGCTCACTTGTTGACTCCCGAATGCACTGACGACACTGAGCAAGTTAGCGCAAGCACAGAAAATACTGTCAGTTCTTGCAGGATTGCAAAAATCCCGTTATTTAATAAAAAAAAACTTGTTATAATTTAATAGCTACAAATAATTCATTTCTTAACTTCACCTGTATATATGAGACATTTCACATGAAATCGGAACTCTTCCAATAAAAAAAAATTAAAATTTTAAAATTATCCAATTTAATGTAGATCTGAATGTAATAGAATCTTTCAGTTAGGAACTATCGAAATACGTAAATTTTTGCATACATGATAAAAATTATTACAATACACACAATAACAAAATTTAACCAATATTAAAGTTTAATTTGATTTATTCGTACGTGATTAGCTTGTTTTGTTTATCTTTTTAGACAATATTTTTTACCTGCCAACGCCCCACTGGGCCATCTCAACGTCCCCAATTTTCTCTGGGTCTTTTACCGCCCCCCTGAAGGTCTCAAACGCCCAAAAGGGGGCGTTATCGCCCACGTTGAGAAACACTGCTTTAAATCATAAAATCTATCAGAAAAAATATTATTTATTAGCCGGTTATCCTGTGAATGTTATTTGTTTGCATTTGCAGTGAGAAATGATTGACTTATTTAATGGGGTTATTAAAAATGCACGGATCTTTATGCTTTATTGATATTTTTAATTACTCTGATGCATAGTTTGGCTTATGAAGTTAAAATATTTTAATTAATTTTGTTATATTTCTGCAGTCGATCATATGTGTATGGCATTTAAGTATTCAGGTTTTTTCAATACTTAAGTTTTATGCGCTCTGCTTTTTCCCACGATATTGATTATTTTATGTTAAAAACAAACAATCTAACACAAAAAAAATGTATGTTTACGAATAATTTTATTTCTTTCAAATTTTGCAGAAATATCGGCACTTCAACGAGGAACCTAGGTAGCTTGGAAGCATACTATTAATATTCTACTACTAGAATCATCATTTAGAAAATGTTTTAATAATAAAGTATGCACTTGTTCGTTGATCCAATTGAATATTAAGTCTAGTGCCAAAAAATAACAAAAAGATTCATTAAGAAATCAACTTTAGAAGAAAATGATTAGAAGATGATGATGATTAGAAGAAAGTGCAAAAAATCTGGGACTAACTACCGTACGTATTCCTCTTTACCCAGAATACTAATGGAAGGAAACAATTACACCAAGTCAGTGGACATCTTCAGTTTATCTACAAATATAAAATATTGTTACTGAGTCAGTTCAGTTATGTACAATAAATATTGTATCTCTTACCATTCATGTGTAAAAGCCCTGAAAAAGGGCGTTAATCAATAAATAAATAAATAAAATGACGAAACAAATATTTTAAATATATATTAAAAAGTTGTCACATACATGTACAAAATTCATTGCAAAATAAACATTGTTGTATTGATTATATCTTGTGTTTATACAAATTTGATTTTTAAAATACCTTTCACAAATATCAACAGAATTATGTATTATATATTGTATAGTCAATGGAAAAAAAATACTTTTTGAAGAAAGACAAACATTCCCGGGTTACGAATAACTGCCATCACAGTGGTAAGAGGAAATGAAGCTTCTGTCGTGATGACTCAACTACGGACTCAACTGCGGTCCCAACTGCGAAATCTAACTTACGGCGTCTGGGTAAGAACTGGGAACCCGGAGCATTGCCAACTCAGCTACTGACCATTATAATAATAACCTAGGTACATAAAATTTGGTACAAACGACCTTATTGTTCGTGTAGCAATAATTATATTTTGTATTATGCTCTAGATTTCTAGATCATGTGTTAGATATCAATCAATCTTTCAAAATCTTTCATCGAATCAAAAGATAAATAATATAACAATGATATCAAATAAGAATACTTGGATTGACATGATCCGTGTTCACACAGTAGGCATCTCGCAACAAAGATGTTTGATTCCGAATACAATGCGCAAACAATAAATAATAGAAGCCTTAATGATTCGGAAGGCTGGGAATCATATTTTTATTCTTTATTTAAGTTGATCAAACCGTTTTCATGGGGTTTCGCTATTATAAGACATCAAAATTTTAATCCAATTTAGTTTGACCTAATAAAGGCAGAGGGCGGGTCTTAGAAAATTTTCGTTTGGTGTTAGATGCCGTTAAAAGTCCGATCTCATTAGAGTTTTTGTAGGAAGTTCATTAATTTATTGTTATTAAGTTAGGTGTTTCATGCGTCATGGAAACGATAGAAGGTAGCAAGTAATATAGTAGTTTTATGGTTTTTAACTCAATTTGTGAAGGTAGAGGTTAATAGTGTCGTGAGATGTCTTTCTTGTAAAATATAATATTTTTTTATGTGTCATATTTATTCAGTTTTTTTGTGGGTTTCAACCACTGACAGCAGTTTCGCTCTTCATAGATAGAATAATTTATAGATACACAATCGCTGGACCACATGGGTCAAATAAATTTGTTGTGGAAAACACAAACTGATGTTTTGGACTGTTACCAAGTTTGTTATAATTCAAATTGTATATTTTGTACATTGATGTACATTTTTGTAATCGGGATGTTAGTGTTCGACTCCTATCAACAATAACATAAATAAAAAGTCGCAGAGGACCTTGGAAACGTTTGTATTATACTACTTTAACGGAAGCAATCTTCTCAAAATGTTTTCTATTGATAAGCTTGGTGTAACTAAGTGACAGAGGCTGTACAAATTTCAAATGCGCCCCACTGTTGAATTTGGTAGCAATCTCTGGCCTGAAGCCCCAAAAATTAATTGTCGAATTGGTAAATTTGAGAGATATTTTAATAAACGAAGAGCGATCTTCAGAGCACAGGTTTTACCGTATAGAACGGGTCATTTCTACGACTACGACTAATTTTTGAGTTCGACACCTCAGTTGTGGAATGATTTTGGTGTTTCCTCCCTCCTTAAACATGGACCCATTTTCACTCTTTCGTCTCCTCAAAAAGACTTTCTACATAACTTCACCAAAGATGACATAGGCCTTAAGGGAAATTATTATCCTCAGAGCCTCCTGAATGGTGAAGTTAGTGTTAAAAAATATGTGCATATATATATTTGATAAATGGGATAGACAAAAAAACTAGCATAATCCATATGAGCATCCGACAAGATAACGAACCCTTTTGCGGTTAGAAGGTTCTATTATCCTGTCAAATTCATCACCTCCGTTTCCTCCTTCTCTACAAAACCCCAAGAAACCAAAAGCAATCCCAATGATTTCAATTTCCCCACACGTTTCCTCATTACATCTATCGCATTTTGATGGATTGATCACATTTCAAGGCGTGCACGAGACGATATTAACGCAAGCCGCCATAGAACCAAAATTAATGATGGTTTGTTTAAAAATTACCGGCCACTAATTCGATGTGTAATATAATGACCTCCAGCTAATTTGACGGTAGTTAATTATAAATTTCAGAATTAGTAAAATTTCGATATTGCTCAGAGGCTTTGAAATTTCGCCGTTAAAATAAAGAATTCGTCAAGCTTCCTGCTTTATGAGACCGTTTCCGTTCGCTGTAATGTGGAGCTTTGGTTACACTGGAGTTTTTTTAATTATACGTATTCAATCACTTGTTAAACGCATTATGAAATGTATCTATAAATTTATTAGATTAAGAAATATTCTCAAGTTAAACAACCTAAAAACAGTCTATAACGCACTTGTTCAATCATTAATTCAATATGGAATCATTGGATGGGGAGGTGCATAATATGAAAAATTGTAAGTCCTGTAAAAGTGGCACAAAAACTAATTATAAAAGTAATTTTGAAAAAACAACCAACATTCCCTTCAGCATCATTGTAAAAAATTTTCGAAGTACCAAAAATTGAAGCCCTCTATAAAAAAGATCCAATATTACAAATATTCAAAGAAAATGTAATCAAAAAATTTAAACTTATCTCATCATTAAGGCATAAATTTAATGTCAAAATTTCTGTATTTTCAACACAACAAATACACAATAATTATATTTATAGAGGCGTAACATATTTTAATAGTCTTCCCGCAGAAGTAAAAAAAAAATAACAGATTTCTTTTCAATAAAAAATAAAGTCAAATTAATCTTTAAAAAAAAAATTAACAACCAAACATCACCAATCAGAATTTTAAAACCTCATTTCATGCCATATTAAAAAATAACGTAACATCCTAGTACTTAGGTTTATATTTATTTTACACTATTTAAAATAATGTTATAATAATGAAATAATTTTTTTTATTTTTTTTTTTTTATTTATTTTTTTTTACACGCCTTGAAGGCTTTTACAGTATCACATTATTAAAGTAACACATGTTATTCAGTAGTATTATGAAATAACTCGTACGCCAAGCTCGCACTCTTAATTGGCGTAGAAATTAATTAAAACATGTTCTGCCAATATTATGTTCTAATATTATGGTAGTGCTGTTACAATCTTATAAATTAAACAATAAACAAATAAAATTAAAAAAACTTTAACTTAATAAAAAGACTATTTTTATAATTTGTTGATAAGGTATTTGTTAATATCACAGTCCATTCTATGATTTGTGAACTATGTCAATAAGTATAGTATAAGTGTGTCGACACATATATCAAACTCGCCTAAGTCCCGTTCAAACAATTCAAACATTTTTCGGATAATGACGATTTTTTCTAGTTTCAACTTTTAGCTAGTAAAAATCTGTGAATATTACTTTATGTTTTGAATATTGTACCTGAGAACACAGAAAAATAAAAATCAAAACAAATTTTTTGAAGTCAATATGCATTTTCGATGATTTTTTTATGGACTTAGGCGCGTTTGATATAATACCTAGTCGATGTTGAAATAGAATTACTGGACTTAGGTTTTTTTTTACATGAGCTCCACACAGGAGGCACATCTTTGGGGAAGCTGTGTGGAGGGTTTTTTAAGGAAGGGAAGGATAGTTCTGGGAAGGAAAAGGTTTAAGGGATGGGTAGGAATCTGGGTTCAGTGTGTCCTGGTCATCCGCCTCCAAGACCTAGACAAACCTCACCCCATGAACCCGGGCACTCCTGCTAAATCACCAAACGTAGCGAACCACTTGGGGTGACCTATGGCAGAGATGTTGGTTATCCAATAAAGGTTCTCGGGGGGCGGTACCCATTCCCGCCTCCCAAATTGCAAATTAGGTCTGTTTGAATGAAAGAAATAGGACTTGGGTGAGTTTTGACCAAACACAAATGGCGGCCATGACAGAGTGAAGACGACGTGTGGTTGGCTGTAATGGACTTTGGCTCACATGATTTGAAATGGTTGTGGGACTTAGATAGGATTGAAAACATTTATCAACTTTCACCCTTAATTTCTTTTGGGAAGCCGGGGACTTCAGTTAGATCGATCTAAAGCAAAAGAATCGGTTTTTTGGTGCATCGAATACACAAAAAAAAATGGTTGGTAGTGGACTTTGGCTTGATATGTATCGACACAAGTATGGCTATGAAAGGAATAGTTGTGTAGAAAAATAAAAATAGTGCGTACATAAAATTGTATTAATTAAATTTAATTTCATTAGAGGCACATAAACTTAAAGATGCAAGTAAGTTACCCGCCCCCCCAGAAAATGTCTGTTCTGAGTTTTTTTTTAAATAGCTCCACATAGTGGGCCCTCAGGAAAAAAATCCCTGAGGGCCTATAACATCTTGCTGTGTGGAGGGTCTTTTTAAGGAAAGGAAGGAAAGGAAGTTCTGTGAAAGAAAAAGGTTTGAAGGTAGGAATGTGGGGGTCAATGTATGCAGAAGTGAGAGACGTATGAATTCATCCCTCCCAATGCGGTGCAAGGCCATTGGTCGAGAGAGTCCGGCAGTCATACGTCCGTCACTCCTGGGTACATTGACCCCCTAACTACCTCTCACACCCTTTTCCTTCCCTGATTTTTCTCTCCTTCCTTTCCCTAAAAATACCACCCACGCAGCATCCCGTAAGATGACACAGGCCCCGGGATTTTTTTCCTCAGGGCCTCCATTGTAAAATAATAAATATTTAAAAACATTTTGGCCGTCTCAGCGGGTATTTCACTATCCTCTTGATAGCTGTCGAAAGCACTATTTATAAGATAAGGTGTATTTTCAATTTTCGGTTTATTTATTTAAAAATTTACTAAACGACAGAGTTTACGAGTATACTATTTTTATCTATGTGTAGAGTGTAGATAAATATATACCAACAACATCCAAAAAATATAAACCTACCTCACAAATCGACTCCAAATGTGACGTTGATTCCCCAGTTTTCGGCTTGTACCACTAGTTTCCGGACACTCTTAATAAGATTACTTGATTATTTTAAAAACCATTCCCTTGAAAGATCCTAATTATTTGCTACCTACTCAATCAAAATTTTAATAAACCTTCGTCGAGAAAATTAACGAGGGCGACATCTAGCGAGCAAAGACCGAAACTTACCTGACGAATGGTTCTTATCTGTAGCGCGGGAAAAGATACAGCTTTGTTATTTGATCAACAGGTGACATGGTGGCCTCCGGCTAAACGAAATCATTATTTCATGGTTTTGCTGTCCGAAAAAAGGTTAATATGCAGTATTTATTTATTTTATAAAAGCATTTAAACAGTCAGGTTTATTTGTTCGGTTTTCGGAACAAATCATATTGGTCTCATAGAAATATCTTTGTTTTGTGTCTCCCTTACTATCATGGTCAGAAACATGATCTAAACAGTGTTATAAAGATAAAACACAAAACGCTTTACATTCAAATGTCAAAGTTAACCGCAAAATGATTAAAATGTGCACCTTTATGAATGCAAAGTTTCAGATCGCAAAAAAAAAAATTTTTAGAATTTTTGACGTGATAACGTCTTATAAATCGATTGACACCAACTGCACTCACGAAAAAGCATAACTCATTATCACGTTCCGTCTGAGCCGAGCGTGCAAGCGAGAGCGCGGAACAAGCGTTAGCCTAAGCGTTCGGCTTGTGATGCATCTATCTCTCTTCCACTCCATCGTTATTATATGACGTTATCACATAAAATTATCGTCCGTAAACCGACTTTATTCAATAATTATTTTTAATCGAAACGATAAAAAAATGAGTTGAGGATAACGTTTATATTTCAGTTGCCTATTGACATACGTAGGTGTTTTTTTTTTCGTTATCAGTAATTTTCGTTAGAAAAAACGTAAAGCTAGCCATTTTTCAAACTTTTGTATTTTCAATTTTAATTTTTATATTTCCTTAATGATTTGTTTTTTTTATAATTATAAATAAAGCGTATTTTATAACCTTTTCAAAACATTTTTTAGTTTTCGGTAACATTAAGAAATATTCCATTTATTTGGATTTTATCGCAAAACGGAAATATTTTGACCCTTTGAAAATTGTGGTGGAGGCCTGAAGGGTTAAAAAAATACAACGTAATGTTCTCTTATCAATTTGATAGATAGCTAACTCTCTAAGTTCCTCACTTTAAAATACAATAACCAAAAACAGACCATAATAATATTATTGTAAGGCACGGAAAAAAGGAGACACACAAAATTTTGCGATTGTTGCGAAAGGGATCAACAACAACAGTGCATTTTCGCACATTATGAAAGTGACAACATTTGGCCGCTTAAATAAACAATAAAAATATGTTTTCCAAGAAGGAAATAACCCACAAGTCCGTTTCCATTAATTAGTTTATGCAATGTAGAACGTATTGCGAGCCCATTGTAAACATAGCTCAGTGCAATATGAACGAATTAATTACTTCTTAAATGATAATCAGCACATTTTTTCAATCACTTTTACCATCGGAAAAGGCGTTATTAGCTACTTCTATAACATCACGTTTCAAAATATTCAGTCTATTTAATCGCTAATGTGGTAATTTTTTTTTCGAGATTATAGAAGGCATGGATAATGCATTGAAGTCGGCATTTTAGTCTCAGAATCGCCCTTGTGTAAAACCACCAATTAGAATCAAAACGTTGCTGGAATGGTTTTAACTATGTTTAGTACTTCCCTAATCATTCCTCTACCCATCCCAATAGCAAACGCCTTAGAACCTAACAATTACTGCAAATAAAACAACTAAATAAATGCGACACACATTTTATATAATAATATTTAATTTAAAAAAAATCGATGTTGAAATCGTTATTTGATATCGTTATTTGAAAAATTGTTACTAATTTGTGTTATTTCACAATTTATTCGTTTAATTTTTTTTTTTATTCATTGCTTTGATGGTTACATAGTTTGAGGAGTTTTCGACCACCATGCCGGTGTTATGGTGGTCGAATATTTAAGAAGTGTTATGGTGGTCGAATATGTAAGTTCCAGGGAGGAAGATACGAATACTCTCAGTATCGCCCTGGTGTACCACCATTGTTTTTTTAACATTAGCTCCACACAGGAGGCTCTAAGGAAAATAATTCCACTTAGGGCCTTTATCATTTTTAGGGATGTTACGTGTGGGGTCTTTTTAGGGGAAGGAAGGAAAGGAAGTTCTGGGTAGCAAAAGGTATGAGGAGTGGGTAAGAATCTGGGGGTCGCTGTGTTCGGGAGTGACGGACGAATGAATCCATCCTTTCCACTGCGATGCAAAGGAAAGTTCCGAGAGAGTCCTCCTGGAGAGGTCAAAAGACCTCCCTCAACCAGTCTCTCCCGATCTGACCTGCCAAGGTGTTGGAGGGCAGACACATCTGCCGCCAAGATCTAGACAAACCTGACCCCATGAACCCGGGCACCCCTGCTAAGTCACCAAACGTACCGAATCACTTGGGTGACCAATGGCAGAGGTGTTGGTATCCAATGAATAATTCCCGGGGCGGCACCCGTTCCCACACCCGCCTCCCAAATTGAATTCATGATTGAAATGTTGCTTGAAATTACTTTAGTCGTGTTTGGTGACAAGGTCTGAATAGCTACGTATTTCCCAACATTCTGTTTTCCATCTCCTCCCCCTCCTTCAGCCTCACAAAATACCCAAATACTATCAATTACTGACCGGTTAGTGGCCACTAAACAAGTTGGCAAATGCGTCTGGTTTCCAATTACGTTCCTCGCTAAGTGCTTCAACATTGCGTAAGCAACATCTTACCCTTATAATTATGATAAAAGGAGGTTTTCAAATAATGCCAGGTTATTCGTAACCCGGGAAATTATTTTATTTTCATAATTAGAGATTTGAAATTGAGCAGAATTTTTTTTTCAATTGCATTCTTTTATATGAGTTTCGATGATCGCAACTAACGTGGAATCATAACTTCTTATTAACTGGTTCATAATCAACGTGTCAGTTAGTAATCAAGAATAAGAATAAATTATTGCATTCAACCCATAATGGTGAAACGTTTTATTTATTGTTTTACACTGGGGATTAATTTTCTGAGCAATTGAAATGTCACATTTCAAATGAAAACACAAATTAATATTCACTTTGACGTTTGTTCGCTTTCCATTGATGATATAATGCAGTATAGAATTTCAGCCGAAATATTTCCATCGATAGTAAATGACAATTAATCCAAAAATGAAATGAGTCAATTTCTCCGTTTTTTTCTTCCGATCTGATAAATGGTTGTATGTGTCCTTGCTTGCTTGTTTGTTTGTTGTTTAGGTATTGCTATGTTAAGCATAGGAAATGTTTGAAACTTTCAAGATATCTTCTTTCCAGCGTAGCGAAGGTTTCTGAATTGTGTTGAAGTTTTTTAATCGTTACAAATACTCTTACGAAACTGTCAACCATGTCACACTTGCGTGCGTGAACATATTAATACACAATTAGCATATAAAAACATATTAATCCTATAAACACATACACACAAACATAACATACATACACAAACGTATACGCATGCATGCAGTATTCAGTTTTATTAAATTTAAGAGTTTAGCTAGCATCTAAAAACAATAACATTTCAACAAAATAATATAAAGTATTAAACTAGACATGGGTAAAACATAAGCAATATTAATAAAAAAGCATAATCTCTAAAAATTTAAATATCGCATATATGTAAATAGAGAGTCAGGATTAGACTAAGATGGGATTATTAGTAACTTGGTGATGCATTCCCTTTTTTTGTGTAGTAACCAAGTGTTGAAATATTTATAGAACCCTTTTAGGTTTTTTTGATTCAAGCAAAAAGTGGTTTCTTTTAGGAATGTGTTGTAAATGAGAGGTGCGAGGTAGGATTCGTGCTTTTTGGCAAAGGTTGATTTAATTTTTGGGACAAGAAGTTGATTATGCGTTTTTGCTCTTGTATTTTGTGGGTGAGTTACGTGGCATGGTGAGGATTTTATGCAGTTAATTTGAATGATCTTTTTAATGAATAGTTTTGAGAATGACGTTTTGCAAAAACCAACAATTGTTCAATCAAAATTCAATTTTCGAATAAACTCTTTAAATTAATGATTTTAATTGATGTAATCACCTATGATACTCACCCAAATCGAATGCTTTGAATCTAATCAAGTATTGTTGGTATTTTAAATAGGTACCTATTTTAGATACCAAATTTGATTGGTTGTTTTTTTTTATTTATTTTAGAGAAATTTGAGAGCAAATCTGAGATTACACAATAATAAAATAATAAGATAGTTAATTATGCCAATTTTGAACTTTCCACTGATAATAGTAAATGATATAGTGTGACCCTGTAAGGATATTTTTTAGCTACAATATATGGAAGGAGGGGAGGGGGATTCCCGGCAGTGCAGTGGCCAGACGTGACCCTTATGAAGATAGTGGAGAAGAGACTTCTAAAGAACCCTGGATACCAAGTAACTTACTACAGGCGAAAAGTCAGGGTCAAGATCGAAGGGAATCTTTATTTTCACTGCTACCGCAAGTCAAAAATTTTATGCACTTACCAGTGCGGCACTGGTCAGTGCATAAAATTAAGCTCCTGCAAAAAATAGGCAGCAGGTAATTTACATCATATTTATATGTGTACATGGGCGTCCCGTGTTCGATTCCTCGGCTGGCTAAGTCCTCATCACAACACAAGCAACATTTTCGGCTTTCTGTGGTGGTAGTAGGAGATTTTCAAACATTGTTGGGTTATTCGTAACCCGGGAATGTTTGTCTTTCTTTTAAAAAAAAAAAGAAAAAAGAAATATGTTTTTTTTAAGTCTAACCTATTTCTTCTCCATTTAACTATTAATATAAACCTATTCGTTTTTTATTATCGTTTCATAAATATTGAAAGATTAAGTAAATTTTCGACGGCAAGCGGTGTGTTGCGTCCTCTCTATAGCCAGTGATAAGGAAAGCCGAGCTCAGTATCAAGACAAAGATGGCAGTGTTCAAAACGGTACATCGCCCGACGCTCACTTACGGTCACCAGATATGGATGCTAAGCGAACGAACCCGCTTTAGAGTCAAAGCTGCCGAAATGAGGTACTTGAGAGGAGTGGCAGGGGTTACGAAATGGGATCATATAAGAAACTCGACGATCCGAGACGATCTAAACATTGAACCACTGCTACTCTTCATAGAAAAATCGCAACCGAGATGGCTTGGGCATGTACTAAGAATGCCTGATGAAGTGATGACCGAATTCCGAGGAAGATACTAAGTGCGATTCCAGAGGGTAGACGTCCAGTGGGCCGCCCCAGACACAGTGTAACATATCTATTTTGCCAGTAGGTACTGGCGACTTGGGCGAGGCAACTCCAGAAACCGTGTGAGGAGAGGATGGGACTGAAATGGACGGAGGCCGAACAATCAGCACTAGACAGGGACCTATGGAGGAGCCTTGTCGATTCAATAGGTCCTCGACCCGAATAGGATAAGGGGATGCAGATGATGATGATGGTAATGATGACGAAAAAAAAATACGTATTTATTCTACCAAGATTTTTAAATGTTAATAAAACGATAAAATAACCCTGCTAGAATACGAATCATTTGAAATTATTATGATCTTATCAGGAACATAATAAGCTGCAACAATGGGTCAATGCCTATTCATGTCAAAGTAGGTATTGCAATATAGAAACTGACAATATACGTAAGCTATTACCAATAAAGTTTTATAATTATTATTACGTATTGCATTAATTTCTTTAGAAATTTTGATTGCCTCCAAAAAAGTGGAAGGGATATTTTACACCTAGGTAACTTATGACGAAGATATTAGTAAATACACATAATCATTAAACAGCCACTTCACTTTCAAAAAATATTTTTTTTATTCTAGCTCCACACTGAAAGTCCTGAGGAAAATAATTCCCCTCAGGGCCTATCTTTGGGGATGCTGTGTGGAGGGTATGCTGTGTGGAGGGTATGCTGTGTGGGAGTAGGAAAGGAAGAAGAGGAAGTTATGGCAAGGAAAAGGGTATTAAGGGTAGGTAGGAACCCGGGGGTCAGTGTGTTCAGGAGTGACGGACGTATGATCCATCCCTCCCACTGCGGAGCAATGCGATATTCCGATAGAGTACGGAGAAGTTGGAGAAGTCGGAGAAGCTGGAGAAGTTAAAGGTCTCAACCATTCTCTCCCGACCCGACCTGCCATGCAGCTAGTGAGCAGATGCATCCACTGCCAAGACCCGGACAAACCTCACCCCATGAATGCGGGCACCCCTGCTAATTCACCAAACGTAGCGAATCACTTGGGATGACCTGCGGAATGATATCGTCTCCTTGTTCTATTTCAATGGAAGATGCTCCGATGAACTAGTGTCATTGACAATATTGACATCTTTGGCACCAGAGAAAAACATCTGACAATTTTGAACCGTAGATATTTTTTTGTCTCGTGTAAGTAATAAAAATATCTACTATAAGTTAGTAACATGTCACATATTAAAAAAACTGTTTTGTTCTTGTGTAGGAAACAAATGTGAAAATACTTCAAACTTTTGGGTTCGGTGACTTAACAGGGGTGACCTATGGCAGGGATGTGGTTATCCAATAAATGGTTCCCGGGGCGGCGGAACCTACAACCACCTCCAAAATTGAAAATTTGAATTGATCGAAATTTGAGTGTGGGGAGTCTTCCCACAGTTGACAGCCAAAGCTTCCTTATAATGTGTATGTACTTTTGTATAAAATAAATGTGAGTAGTATTTTGCAATAAAATTTTCTTTTGGTTTTAAGATGAAGCCACGAGAAATAATGTAAAATCATACAAAATCGTTTGTTTTTGGTTTGAAAATTTGATCGCTTAGACATATTATAGATGCTTCAATTAATACTGCGAGTAGAACACACCTTGGCCTTGGAAAATATCGAGTAATTTTTTAATTAATCCTTTTGTAAGTCTGGAAAAAAAAGTATCAAGCCTATTAAAAATACTTTCTCAAGTTCCAAAATCTCCTACTAATGAATCCATTTTTGGATAAAGTTTCATCATATTATAATGTGGCAAATTAAGTTCTTTACAAAATAATCGGAAAACATTTTAATATTTGTGCCTCGATTTCACAGAATAAAATAAAACATGAATTTTGGCGATATTTTTTTCCGCTGCATAAAAAGAGGCGTTACCCAACTGCGAATATCATTTTTATGCCATCTGCGGAAAGGCCGATGGCGCGTTGATAATCGTTGATATCAATTATAGGTAAGTTATACTTAGTCTCCCCCAGATTCGGGGGTGTAAGGACGTCTTTAGACTTCGCATCGCTTTGTTCCATGCAGTCGATTTTAAATTTCCTTGTTTTTATAATAAACAATGCGTTAAAAAGGAGTAAATATTTTTTACATGCCTTTACGAAATCAACCTATGAAAAACAAATCTCAAATACCTTCTCCAACCTCTCCAAAAACTTTTTCTCAAGTATTTTTAAATCCCTCTTAAAAAGAGGCGTGGATTTTGTTGTAGAATTTCTCCAGGACTAGAGGATCCCCTTAATTCTACAAAAGAATCAATTCATATTTTTTTCTCTTCTTTGTATCTATTGTACATTGATTCATTTTATTTCTCTCTTATTTTGTATATTCTACTAATTGCTATTGTGCCGATATCGGTAAATTGAGATGCACATCCCTTTCATGCAGCTGGGATAAAATAAATATATTATTATATTACATGATTAATGTAAATTATTAAGGCTTGGTTTGGGTAAAGCTATGAGGGTAAATACTAAAATTTTAATTAAACAACAATATCAGGACTGAGTCATTTAGACACTCGCTTAAACCTAGATTGTATGCATTTGGCAATGCTTTCTCAGAAGTAGTAGATGTATTCAAGTGCACGGAATATAGTTTTAAGAAGACTATAATAGCATACCTCAAGCACAATAATCAGTGTTAGGCATGGTGCTATTCTCCTGCATGGCGACACGTTATACATGTCATACACACATATATCATAGTTTACTTCAGATATCTTAACTATCATTCAGAAGAGTGTTAACTAATAAATGTTTTATCTTATTCAAAATTGTTATTTTTTATTCCAAAATTATCATCTAACTGACAGCCCTGATTTGAGAGAGCTGACTTTCAGAACCATTTCAAGCAAATATAATTTTGAATGTAATAATAATTTCAATACTTAAATTACTTTATTTACAAGCCAATACTAGAACTCAAAGATTTGCAAATAACAATGCTTTATGAATTGATATTGATGTTGGCAATTTTGCATGAATATACTTGCTATCAAATTACCTTTTTTTACATATTTTTCATACTGTTTATATAGAATATGCTCTCTTTTATTACAACTGTTACACGAGTACACATTTCTTTTTATATTTATATATTTCGTAAAAACCAACTGTTGAGCTAAAAAAAAAAAAAAAAACAACTGTATCTCTTATATATTATGTTTATCTTATTCATTCTTATGTTGTCCACTGTAACTCATAATCTTATTGTAATGTAAAAGCCTTTTAATGGCGTTAAATAATAAATAAATCAGTAATTTGAATTAAAGAATCGCTATCTTGGATATTTTGAAACATTTAAAACACATTAAAATATTGATGTGCGTATTTTACGTTACTCATTAAGTTACACATTACAATAAGCAATAAGCAAGATTACGTAATAAATTAGACATCAGCCGCTAGGTATGTAAGTAATATCCTGTCAAATTACAGAACGCTTCACATTGTTTAATTTCAAAATGTTGCCAATCAAACAAATATGATACTTTATTAGGTACCTACAAATTACCTTTGAACACCAGCGTTCTGCTTTAATTGAGATAGTAAATCCTTCTCTAAGGCCCGGGATATCAGTTGATTATAAGCTCGGCTTTATTGGAATATCGAGCTTAGCACAGCTTGGAACATAATTCGTATATAGGTCGGAAACCTATGTCACAAATAATACGTGAATTGTCTAAAAATTTAATAAAGGAATATGTTTCTTTTTTCTTTAAAAAACAAATCTTCTGTCGACATGTGTGGTATATATGCGCTCTTAACTTTCATCTTCATTGAGACATCTCTACGCACTGGGAAATCGTTATATTATGATAGTAATCCTTCAAAAGCAACGGCAGTTTAATTTACGAGTTAATTTTTGATAAAATTCCTTACTTCAATCAGCATGGAGCTATATGCGAGTTCACTAATTTTAATAAGTATTTGTTTTGCTAGAGTCAGTGCACAAAACAAACTGCCCTGTCATTGAAACTTTTAAAATACCTTAACAAACTATTTTTGATCGATTATCAATTTATAACATAGTAAATGTAAATGTAAATGTCAGATTTGGCGTGTGACTGCTAGCGCCTCGGTGTCTAAAATATAAGAACTATTCTGCGGCTTACCTAGCGGTAGATTCAGCCCGCTTAAATTGCAGCGAAGAACGTCGTAGGTACATAGCAAGGATACGGCCTGGCTGATATATCAGGACTGGTGTGTGGTTTGGTTTATTTATGCCAAGACTAACTAATGGTTTACCAATGTAAGAGATCGCAATCAGTGGTAACTAGGTTCCTTATTGCCTTATTGGATTATAGATATGCGGCTGAAATAATAATTTTAAAATGTGACATGAGGTGTGGATTTAATAAGCAATTAAGCTGGTTAGACGCAAAGTAAAAATTTTTAATCGCATATTATAATATATATTATGTATACAGTGGGTTGCATATTTTTAGGGCCAGTACCAATATTTGGTGATTTTAGGGTTTACATTGTCTCTACATCTAAATAACTTGGATTTGATGGCCATTCTTTAATTATTTTTTTATCTTGATATCGCCATTGACTCTTTTAAGAAGTGGCAACACTAGCAAAATACCGCATCTCTCAAAAATTTTAGGTGAAATCCACGTGGCCAGCATTTTTGTGAAAACGCGTTATCGAGGGTCTCGTAAATAAATAAGCCTTATAACAGAAAATAATTGTTTTTATCACTGTCCCGCGTTGGGCACCATTTTATAACGTAAATTTATATTTCAAACACTTCGTGAGTTCAACAGAGAGCTTTTATTTAAGTAGAAAGTATGACAAAATAATAAACCTAAATACACGCGGCGCGTAACCTCCTACTGAGGTCTTCAGGCTTACTATCTCTAAAGGTTCCTCTACCGATCAATGTGGACACTGCGTTATCTCACAGTTAATCCTGGCTATTGAGCCTTTAGGACTGATTGCTGGATCTCTGCTCGTTCAAGGCCGGGCAGGTGCTTAAATAGGCGGCTGGAGGTACATCTTGTGGTAATTAGGTGTCCGGGAACGGGAGCTGCACGCTGATTAGCCGTTAGTTTGAATTGTGCAACCAATCAAGTCCTCCGGCACGCTGAGACGGCAGACAAGGGTGCCGTATTATGTGTGAACAAGAATTAAAGTATTCGGATTCGCGCGGTGTCTCTCGTTACAACCTAATAATTATTTTTAACAACTTTTAACAGTTCAGCTATACGAAAACGTAAGTAATTATTAATTCTATCACTTTTGTAAAGTTAAAGTTAATTTCTTATTTCAATTAATAGTTTAGCCATGTTGAATCCAATATTGGGTTTTTTCAGTATGGCCAGCTCTTCAGACACTATTATTAAACACCAAACATTCCGAAAGGGAAATACCAGCCATAACAGTTTAAAGTCTGTGGTTAACTGGATGAAGAAAAAAAATCAATCAAAACCTGCCCCTTCAAGTGGATCGCAATAGGAAATGTGCCAGAAAATGTATCAGCACGCCTCGTACTGACCGCAAAATCAGAGATATCCTCTTCTAAAATGGCAAGAAAAGTGTTTTTATGGTATTTTTAGGTATGCTTCTCCGACGAGTCCATGTTCCAAATTTTGGTGGAAAATCATCGTTCGTCCTTCGGCTCCCAATGACGAAATTCCACCTGGACTGCCTTGTGGATATGATCAAATACTCTACCAGTGTCCATGGTATGGTCAATCATATTTTCCAATGTGATGGGGTAACTTCACATCATGCAAGGGACCATGAAGCTGAATCAGTACAGACAAGTAACTGCTGGAAAATCGGTTGCCGCCTCATGTAGAGAATGGTTCCATGGTGGCCAGGAGTATTTATGCACCATTCCACATCCTGCCATAAAGCCAGGACTGTCACTGCACACATGGAATTCGTCCGGGGAATTCTCCTGACATTAACCCCACTAAAAACTTGTGAGAGCTCACGACAATGGAGATTGCCAAGGAGGTGATCACAACTAAGGAGTAGCTCATCGAAATCCTCGTTCATGAAAATGGCATCACTCTCCGGAGCTAAAGCGCAATGCAAAACTGTACATTGAGAGTATGTCACGGCTTGTACAAGCTGTAATTGCACCTAAAGGCGATATTACAAAATATTAACTTTCCGTGCGACAATGTTTCAAGAAAATTGAACAAAAAAAAATGCAGATTGAGAACAAATGTGATGTTTAAATTATCTAAATTTAAATTTACTACTAGAGTAAGGTACTACACGGAAACCTAACTCACAACCTATGCATTACTACTAAGGTCATTGTAAAAGTGAAAATCTGTTTTCTTTTGCAGTGACAAATAAGTCAATCAAATAACTCAATCTGTTTCACCTTAACAACTAATTTAAACTATGTTCGTAGACAGAAACACTCATTACAATTTCAAATTATTATCTACTTGTTTAAGTCTTGACTTCAAATCGCATAATAGTTAGTTGCGCAATCAAAATGCTTTATACTGTAAAACAAACAAAACGTACCCCAAGGCGGTGTATTTTGGTTTGATTTCCAGTATCCACATTACAGTAGGTACATAAATAAACATTGTTTGATTATGATAGATGAATAAAACTACATGACATGAATAATGAACATTTCAGGAATGAAAAGTCCAACAAAATCTTTTTAACACGTTCAATCTCAGTATAGCTGTGCGGAATGGTATAACTTATCTGAAAGGCAATTCCTTAAAATTTGTGATAATACATCGTTCTCCCGCGATAATTACTGCCAGATTTGTGTGATTTGCAGGAATTCGTGTTTAAAACGACCCAAACTAAAATACGTGACAGCTCACAGCTGAAATTTTGATATCGACCAATAGAAAAAGCAAATCACAGCCGTAGAAAATCACACAAATCTGACAGCACTTCTCGCGAGAGAACGATCTCTTATCACAAATTTTAGGGCCTTTCTGGATATGCCATGCTATAAGGGTCGCGGTAATGTAGGAATAATAACGCTCTGCGATTAGAGATTTGCATTTTTATTTACAACTTTAACTTATTCAACTATACACAATTATATTTATATTATATTAAATTATATTTATTCAACTTACTAAATTTCAACCGTGACAATTGTCAGAATGATTTAGATTGACAGATGACATATGTGGTCTACTCTAATACAGAAACCGCAATGGCGCGTCTAGTAAGATTATCGGAGCTTCTCAAAATTCTGGTGTGGCCAGTGTATGGAAAAATAACGATACCACTACAAAAAATAGTCAACTAGCTACATACTGAGTCGCCACAACAGGATACTTGTCCCAGCTCAGATATGACGCGTATAAATCATTGTATCTCCCTTACTGTCATGGTGAGAAATATGATCTTAAGGGTGTTAAAAAGAGGAAACTTCATGCTTTATATTCAAACCTAGAATATTTCAAAAATACTCTCCTAATAAAGCAGATGCTTGTGCTTAGGAGAGGGCAACTATATATTTATATTAAAAAAATTATTATTTCAAAAATAATTTTTTTACTTTTATTAATAACATTTATAAACGTATTTCACATTAATCACCTTTCAAAAACGATTCCTAGTTTTTGGATAATTTAGAAATGTTCCATTTATTGGAATCTTATTACATAGCGGAAACATTTTTACCTTCTGACTAAATACGCCCGGTTTTTGAGGGGTTAATGTTGAGATAAAGATAATTCTCTCCTCGAGAGATCTTCCTAGTTCCTACTATTATACCATCAATCTAACTCACGTAACCGACAGAGGCGATTGAATCTAATTGAATTATAATGAACCTAAAGGTAGACAACTCTCACTTAATTAATAAGAATATTTAGACAAAAAACTCACAACTAAGGGTAGTTTTAAAATAGGCACGAGGTTCACCATAATACCACGCATCATTCACCCCTAAGCTAAATGACCATCATACTTTTGATATTATAAATTACGCTTGGTAGAATATAATACATATTCAGTTTTTTTAAGAATGTTTTAATGTTATAGCCATTAGGAACGACACCCTTTTTTCGCCGGCCTTTCATTAAATCATTTCTTTTATTTGATATGCTTGAGTTTACGTATATAATTGAAACTGCGAAGAAAAATGCACTTTAAATTACTGATTTAATGGTAAATATGTCTTGTCTAATATTCAATTTGCTCCCGTAAGTAATGGTTACATTTTATGTTTTTTACCTACAGGAAAGCTACTCGGATATTAAACATTAATTGTGTGTACAATTATAATTAGGGTTTAAAACTCTAAATAATTAATATGCATGCGTGGACACGAAATTTTGTGGGAAGTGGTAGTTTACAAAATGATTTGTTTTAATTCAATTAAATGACGCCACAAAGATTTTGCTAAGATTGAAAAAGTAATAAATGTGTAATGACGTCGTTACAACTGAGTATTACCGTTAATCTCTCCATATCTGGAGAGATACTCCAGATTTACTAATTCGTAGAACTAGGGGGGGCACGTCCCTAAACGTCCTGCCGACGGAAGTGGCGACATCTTGTTACGAATTCTTGAATTCAAAACCAAATAACAACGGTAGCTTTGTTTGAAATTCCACATACGCAGATGTTATTTGTGGCGCGGGGCGTATGGCGTGGCGTTAGACATGCACTCAAAGCTGGGTTCTGAAATTCAACCACGCAGACGCAAGCCTACTAATACTATTCGATTGTTTTTGCAATTGTAATCAGAGTTTAAAACTCTAAGTTATTAAAATGCAGTCTACATGGACCGGAAATTTTGTGGTAAGTGGTGTTTTACAAAATGATTTGTTTTAATTCAATTTAATGGTGACCGGACAACTCGGAATGAAACCAACTCAGAACCATCTCAGATAAGTCATTTAGAGTGATAAAAAAATATATATAAAAAATTGGTTAAATAGGTTACGTTAGGTTAGGTTTGTCGGCTAATTTAAAATTATTTATTTCATAGCTTTTAATGGCCTTTCAAGGAGGTGATGAGTTCTCAGTTGGCATGGAACCCAATTAACTGACGCCACAAAGATTTTTCGAAGATAGAAGAAGCAAAAAATATGATTATTGACGAGGATAATATGTACCAACTGTAACTTCTTCAATGATAACATAATGCAATAATGTTTATAAGCTTCGACTAATTGATCAAGATTATCCCTAATAAAATGAAAATAACAAATAATTTAATTCTTTATGCATGCAATCCTTCCATATTTTATAATCATCATCATCGTTCATTTCCTAAACCACTACCTGCCGTTTTTAATCATCAGTATTTTTTACCTACAGCTGGTTCTAGCCTACACTTTTTCAATTTGGAAGGCGGGAATGGGTGCCACCGCCCCGGGAACCTTTATTGGATCTCTGTCATTCCACTCAGGTCACTCCAAGTGGTTTGCTACGTTTGGTGATTTAGCAGGGGTGCCCGGGTTCATGGGGTGAAGGTTTGTCTAAGTCTTGGAGGCGGATGACCAGGACAGACTGAAACTCAGATTCCTACCCACCCCTCAAACCCTTTTCCTTCCCAGAACTCTCCTCTCCTCCTTTTCCTTAAAAAAACCGTCCACACAGCATCCCCAAAGATGACATAGGCCCTGAGGGAAATTATTTTCCTCGGGGCCTCCTGTTGGAGCTCATGTAAAAAAAAGAAAAAAAAACACAAACTGTATTCATTCTTCACACTTTAAGGTTTTCAGAATAGTTTAAATAATACACAAATTTAATACACAAAAGGCCCTGAGAGAAATTATTTTCCTCAGGGCCTTTTGTGTGGAGCTCACGTAAAAAAAATAGCCCCAGGTTCATGGGGTGAGGTTTGTCTAGGTCTTGGAGGTGGATGACCAGGATAAACTGAACCCCATATACCTACCCACCCCTTTTACCCTTTTCCTTCCCTCCTCTCCTCTCCTTTCTCTCCTTAAAAAAACCCTCCACACTCTCTCCGATGGCGCTACAGCCCATATCGAGCCTTGGCCTCCCGCAACATTCGCCTCCAACTCCTCCTGTCCTCAGCGGCTGACTTCCAGTTTGTTATCTGGAGAAGCTGTGCTGCAAACCTGCTGCTGTGAAACCCTCCACACAGCATCCCCAAAGATGACATAGGCCCTGAGGGAAATTATTTTCCTCGGGGCCTCCTGTTGGAGCTCATGTAAAAAAAAGAAAAAAAACACAAACTGTATTCATTCTTCACACTTTAAGGTTTTCAGAATAGTTTATCAGTTGCCCATCCTTCAAGCGATGTGTCCTGCCCATGATCAATTATTAGATATATGCAAACCTTTGGGTTGCTTCCTTTCCCGTTCGTTTCCCTTCTGGTCGCCCCGGATGATCATTTATATTAAGGGGGGGGGTAAGGTTTTAAAACTCATTTTTCAAATTTTTTTTCTAAATGTACAATATGTCGAGAGTATTGTGCCAAAATTTCAAGTAAATCGGAGCAAAACTAACGAAAATACAGCATTTCAAGCGACCGGCCCTCTTGCTCTATTCAAGTGTATTTCGAGTATAACAAAACTTTAAATTGATTTTCTGGCAAATGATGTTTTTTAGTCCGTGAACATCATAACTCAAAATCTACTTAATCGATCTTTTTGAAATTTTGCACACTATTTTTACACATAAAGCAATAGGTAGTGACGGAGAGTTTTTTTTAATTTTAATCATTTTTTTCCATTTTATAATAATAAATTCACCGAAAATTTTAGCAAAAATCGCATTTTTGACTTCAACATGCTGCAAAAGAAAAGAAAAAATCAAAAAACGCTTCGTCACTACCTGCAAAAACATGTCATTTTATAAACCCATTTCAATTTTTATGTTTCAAATGATTTGTTAACGAGGTATTATGTTCACCGCGAAACACCTTTTTTTCGAAGCGCCTCCGGAGATTCGCTCTCACGGACTTATTTATTTATATTTTTAATTAAAAAATTTTTTAAAGATATTTCAGATCTCATACTATAAGATGTATTTAAAAGAAAAGAGCCAACATTATTCATATCTCCAAAAAAAATCATGAAAATATGCCTTTTTTCGCCTTTAAAACCTTACCCCCCCTTAATAATATAATAAAACAAGTATGAAACTTATTTCAACTTCAATTTATTTGATCGTAACCGGTTTCAGCTTATAAAGCCATCTTCAGACTGGTGAAAATTGTTAATTTACATAATATGTGGGGGAGGGGGGAGAGGAGTGGTCTACAAGGATTTTATTCAATTGTATGGGTTTTTTTACATTTGTTACGAAGTCATCTTTGACTGTCAAATTTTTAATTATTTTGGTTACTCTCAGTAGTTTTAATTACATCGGGTTTGTAGCTTCTTTTGATAATGTTAGGGGAATACCTCACAATATGAATTATTAATGACGTAATTTAATTATTGTCATGTATATTCTTAAATAAAATCGTTATTATATATTAAAAAACTTGAGCTCGCAGCTAGCGCCACACGCTAGCCAGTAGCGAGAATTACGGCTCTCTCCTGAACTAATTCTGACAGTTGCAAAATCAGCTGTTGGTAGGCCGTCATCTTGAGTGAGTAGCGAGTAAAGTTAATCATCTTTCAACTTTTTTCGTAGAATGTCCGCAATCTGCTAGTTAGCAAGTAATACGATGACAGAGAGAGAGTTTACTAACAGATAATGAATTTCCCAGATAGTAGCTTGTAAACTCGCTCAATGTCATCGAGGCTTTAAAAAATTAGGGTCTACTTTTTTAGTTAGACCGATGGTTTTTTAGTTAGGCGCTCTTGTATCCATTAAGAACAATGGATACAAGAGCGAAACTATTGACAGTTTATTAAAGAAAAATAATAAAAAAAACTGACATTAGCAATCATTTCACAAGGCCTTTTAAATAAAAAAAGATATCACATAACAATGGGTTAAATAACAACGAAATTTTCAAAAAGCTCTGAAATCGATAAGTGCATCGGTAATAAAAATAAAAGCAATTGGTCAAAAGATGTTCACTGTACATAAGTACCTAAATATAGAAGTAATATAAATAGAACATTTGTTGGTGGCTTCACTACAGTTTGATAATGCCTTCGGAAAGCAAACCGGTGTCACTCGGAATAATACTTACACAGCAGAACTTGCTTACAAATTAACTTTTGTTAAATTATTAAACGATATTATTATAAATCATAATGGGTTAGTTAATCGTGGGTGAAATATGGTTCACAAATTTGCTTTAAATAGTGTCATTTTAAAAACTGGAATCAGTCGTTGAAAGAATTCAGACGAGGGAGGGAAAGAAGAAAGGGGACGAATGGGAAAAGACACGCAGGGATAAACAATTTCTTTATTGAAGTGGCAGTGCAACGCAAACCGGGAACTTGCTAGTAATAAATATATAAAATTATGTCACCTATCTTAATAACCTATGCATTGGTTAAATACTTTGATTTTTAAACAAAGTGGAAGCCGATATTGAAGACCACTCAAATACTCAATTAACTAAAACCATTACTTATTTTTGTAAGAAATTCGTTACCTCGAATCTAAAACACATTATTTTACTTTATGTAATATCCCGGTAGTGATACCTGGGTAACCCTTCTATTGTTAACAAATTATTCCATAGAAAATCAATAATTACTCGAACATTCGATAATTGGCCAGGTGTGTTTGGTTACCAAGGCCATAAATGGGTTCATTGTAAAAGTTACGAGAACGTGATATATTATGGAGGCAAATAAAGTTTATAATAGCGATTTATTATTATTATTTTATTTAAATAAAAGCGATTAAACGATTAATAAGTGAAACTTAGCCGATATTGATAGACAAAGGCGTGCCAAATAAAGAGATAGGGATAAGAGATAATATTATTTGACTCATTCAACGACGGGTGTAGAGGCGTTGTATCAAGTCTCACCAAGCGATTACGGAGGCAAAGCAATATTCCTAGTAGACTAGCAATTAAAAACCCGCTCCGCAGGGCCTAGCAGCAAAAGGCCCGCGGTCGGCTTTTGGTTGTGCTTCGCCCAGTTAGTGTTTGACCATTTTATTCCAATAGGAACTGGTTAAAAATAGCCTGTTCCTCGGGTCCACTATTATCGAGTGATAGTCACCGGTACAAAGTAACCGAGGCAATGACGTCATATGTAATATATAGCCGCACGATACAACTATACATGCTGTCAACCTTTAAACATTCCCAGAGATAGGTACTACTTTTTAACAAATTCGTGGCAGTTATACGTAGAGGGGCACGTTTCCGTCCGAATTGCTGACGAAAGTGGCGCCATCCAGTGACAAAGTTTTGAATTCATAACCGAATTACAAAGGTAGCTTCGTTTGGAATTCCACGTACACACATGTTTTTTGTGGAGCAACGCGTACGGCGTGGCGTCAACATGCACTCGAAACTGGATTTTTAAATTCAACCACGCAGATCCAAGGGTATTAATACTGTTTGATGATTGCACATTATGAAAATATGATTCATTTAAATTTAATTGCAAATGAGTTATAACACCACCTCTGCCGTAGGTCACCCCAGGTAGTTCACTTAGTTTGGTGACTTTAGTAGGGGTGCAGGGGTTCACGGGGTGAGGTTTGTCCGGATATTGGAGGCGGATGCGTCTGCCCAAAAGCTGAGTGACATGCCGGATCGGGAGAGATTGGTCGGGCGAGACCTTCTGACCTCCCCAACAGGACTCTCTCGGAACATCGCCTTGCGCCGCAGTGGAGGGGATCGATTCATGCGTCCGTCACTTCTGGACAGTTCGAACTACAGATTCCTATACCCACCCTTCATACATTTTTCCTTCCCAGAACTTAACTATATGTTATGCTATGTAAGGGTTTTACATAGCATAACATATAGGAAGGTTACTAAAGTCGTACCACGGCCTTAATCGTACCCCGAACTATTTAATCGAGCGAGCGAACGTAAACAAGTGGAACATCGTCTCATACATACTCTTATATTATTATGACTCTTGACATGGCTCGACTCAAGTATCTGATTCATATGATCGTGTCATATCTTCCTCGGGCGTCGCCGATTTCTTCTAACATTCGCATTTGCGTCATATATCCTCCTTACACTCCTTTCTTTGTTCATTCCTCTACTTGCCCAAATGATCTGAGGGTTCTTTTCTTAATTTTACTCATAACGCTTACGTCAGCTTTGCATTATTTGCGGATCTCCACATTTCTCACAGTGATCGTCCATGATTTTACCACACATCCACATCAGGGATCTCATTTCTACAACATTCAGTATACTTTCACATGCCTCACTGCAATACGTAAGGGTAGGTATCAGCACTTCGTCGTGGACTGCTAGCTTCGTTGAACAGTTTTTAGTTAGCACCAGTTCAGTTAACAGAGTTTCCTGTATTTACCTTTCTTTCAATATCTCTATCAGCCTTCCCATTTCGATTAAACATACTTACCATAAACAAAAACTTATACACCTGCTCCAAACATTGATCATTCACAACAAAATTGCACACTGTTTATGTTCTTTCTCTTTCAAACACCATGACTTTAGACTTACTTACATCATCACTTTGATCGGTCAATGGCGGAGTTGGCACTGCATTTGGGTCCCATCCAGGCGTCCCATGTTTGATTCCTCGGTTGTCTAAAGCCTCAATTACATTAAACTAGTTTACAAGCTACTAGCCGGTAAGTTTAAAAGCGGGTGAATCGTCGAGTGAGATTGTCATGATGACATACAAAACTGTCCACTCGCCCAGTAGCAGCAGTAGCAGCTGAAATAACGACTCCCGTGCCATGCAACTCTGTCGACATTTTATATGAAACTGTCAGCACGTAGCTAACGCCACACGCTAGCCAATAACGGCTTCCGCCCGAACTAATTCTGACGGACGAAATCAGCTGTTTGTGGGCACAAACACCAGCGAGTAGCGAGTAAAGTTGTCCACCTTTCAACTTTTTTCGTAGATTGTCCACAATCTGCTAGTTAGCAAGAAATACGATGACACTGAGCGAGTTTACTAACAGATAGTGAATTTCCCAGATAGTGGCTTGTAAACTCGCTTTATGTCATCGAGGCTTTAGTCCTCCATCCCGTCACAAGAAACATTTTCCGCTTACTGTAGTGGTAGTAGGAGATTTTCCCCGGGAATGTTAGTCTTTCTTTTAAAAAAAAAAATATTGATATTATATTATGGAGCAGCATTTTATTCTTGCTAATCCCACAAATGCAAAAAAATGATTATGCAATTTTTTTTCCCAACTTCGTCATTTCATCAACAATCACTTAACTGTTAAATAAGTGGGTGAACACCAAATTAGAATATCTATTTATAGCTGAGGACGGTAAATGCAGTGCAACCAGTTTCACCGCATATCTATTTCAAATATGTACTAAAGTATGCATGAAGAAAAAACAGATTGGTTTTTAACGTCGTCTTTAGTTATAATGCATATTAAATAAGGATTACTAAATGACCACGTTAATGTATGCAACTGCATTTATAATATTATGTTTTTTACTTACAGTTTGTCCAATAAGAGTAGAAAACATAGGAGGGACCACTGTTGTTCAAATGGCAATACTAAAGATATATTTCATGGTGGTAATGTAAAGCTTTGTAACGTACATTTTTATAAAAAAATAAAAAGGCATAAAAGTAAAAAAAATATTTTTTTCATTGATAATATCCACTTATCTCAAAATTAGAATTGCATAAAAGTATATTGTACCTTTGCAATATTGTGTTAACATAATGAAGAATAACGATGTTGTAATCAAATATAAATCACAGTTCAAAAATTGCTCACATTTATATAGAATAAGCTTAAATACCTAGCGTTGCCCGGGCTTTAGATCTTGTCTCTAATTTTAGATCTGAATATATTTAACTGATTCAAATCTAAAAGTAATGTAACTAAACTCACCATTATTGATTCTTCCTTTCTTCCTACTGTTAAATTCAAATTTATGTTAAATTAAATGAAATCAAATCACTTTGTAAAACACCATTTTTTGTCATAATTAGTTACCTTAACAACAGTGCTTCTTCATTTTTTTTTTTTTTAAGAACAAAAAGATGTTTTTTAAAATGTGATTAACTGTGTTCTGTTTCAGTGTCATTGCGCTTTAAAATAATATTTGAAAGTTAAATTTGTGTTGTCAGCCTAGAAAATTGGAGGTTCCATTTTTTATATTTTTTACTCCTTATTGACACACTATAAACCTAATCTCTTTCCGATTTACGTTAATTTGTTTTTTACTTTTTTATACGCAGCATAAATTATATTATAAACCTATTATTACTGTATAACACTGGCAACTGACTTACGTCACATCAGATGAATGAAATTATCGATGAATTTAGAAATTAAGTAAAATTTTCGCTTTGCATCAAATGGATGGGAGAAAATTAATTTAACGAATTTTAAAATGGCGAAATTAGAGAGAAAAATATGTGAAAATTGATTGGTGTCAAAGATATTGAAATATAAATATGCTATGATGGTCGCCCGGTGGACTACGGTCTAATGGTTCTAGTTTGAATACCGGATTTAGTTGATTTTTAACATTTTTAGTTGATAGCACATCTCTTATATTTCAATATCTTTGGTTGGTGTCTATCGTCATTCCAATGGAAAGATTTTATAAAAAGGTGCGGAATATTTACCTATTTTAGTTTCTTCTAGGGTTCAACTGAATGCCTCACAAGAATCTAAACTGCTTTCGTCTGGTACCAGTGAGACTATGGCATCCCCATTTGGGCTATGATAAGTTGGAAGGGGAAGGAGACGGAGAAGAGGGAGGTGGAGAAGTATCTGGCTAATCAAATCTATCTATCTAAGCCATTTCAGGCAACGTTTCATTTCTGAATGGTGCTTTTAAACCAGAGCGATACTGAGAGTATCTTCCATTCTGGATCGTGCCGCATATATACCTCATGTTATTTTTAATGATTAAATTGTAAAAACACACATCAATCAAATAAAATTTATGTGCACATGCCGGGATTTGAACCCGCGACCACCGAATAGCTAGTCGAGATTCTCGCCCCTCGACAACGGAGGCCGTCATATAAGAAAGATTTCGCATAAAATTATGACTTACGTTTTGAAAGTCATGTGGAAAATACGGATAATAATGTTGATAGCTTCAAGTTAATCGTGCGTCAAGCAAACATTTTTTTTTGCTGTCCACAACGCTAAGATATTCAGTAATAATTTTTTCCTAAATAATAATGTTGTTTTCCAATTAACAGGTCTTTATATATTATGATCGCGATAAACAATTCTATTTCAATATAGTTTTTTTAAAATAGACAGAAAATTTTGCAATATCTAGTAAAAACATAAAACGACTTGCACATAATGCATACAAATTTGTACACAGATACCTACACAAGATAAAATGTTATATTTATTTACAAATATACAGTACTAGCTTTTCCCCGCAGCTTCGCTCGCATGGTATTACGGGAAATTACTGTAGCGGTTGAACTTATCAATTATCCCCCCTTCTCCTCACCCCCACCCCCTCCCGCATTCCATACATTCATTCCCTTACATTCAGTTTTCAAACATCTCGCCTGCCACCTAAATTTCATAAAGCTATAACTCAAAGAAAAAAAGAATTATCCAATTTTGTTAATTCGTTCGGAATTTATGCGCTTACAAACATTTCGGATGTTTATTTTTATTTAATTAAATATTTGGAAGTTTGTTAATATAATTAAAAAATTACACTACTTATTATTCAGTCTTTATAATCGTTACGAATTATATTTTTAATGTAGGAACTCTTATCTGACATTTATTGCAAAACAAAAGCTTGTCCAAAAAAAAAACGAATTCTGATATTTGAATTTTCTGCAGTAGTAGCTGACCAGTAGACTGAGTACCTACCAGCATAGAGCCCAAAAATATATCAACATTGTTTCCATAGAAAAGATTTTTTTCTGACGTTAGCAAAAACTCGCTTTTGTTAGCGACAGAAAACGTATAACAAATATAATATATTAATATTTATAATTTCATAACGCCAGAGCTTACCATCATATACAACCTGTAGTCTGCGCATATAATTTTGCTTTATATTGGTGAAAGAATTATTAAAGTCTTTATATTGTGTTATGCGTGAAAAGGTCATAAACGAACTCGAGCAGTTTCGCATTTATAATATTAGTATGGATAATGCCTTATGCGTAAGTATAATATAATATTATTTATAATAATCACGCGTTAAGGCGTCGTCAAGGCAACCAGTCAAAACTAATAAATCACAGGTCAAAAGTTTTAATACAAGCTGATGTGTCTCAAGGCTTCTACGGACGTATAACACAACCTGCCTTATCGCCAAAAGTTTCATTGGGAACTAATGAAGTCATTTTTTTCATGTGTACGTGAAATTCAAATAATCACTTATGGAATTCAATATCCGCTTGTTACGTAAATTGTAAGCCATTTCTATGAATTGAACATATACGATATCAATTAGTTATTCTTATTACCATAGTACAAAAAGTGCGGTATTTATTTTTGCGTGGTGGTTAAAAATCTTGTTTTCCGTGACATGTGCTCATTTAGTGTACGGTACCATATATCTGCTGCACCCCATTAAGTAATTATTATTGACAGTGAGTCACCAGCTACTAGAACACGTGCATATTATCTTCTGTCTTTGATAATTTGATTGAGATTGAGCACAGCGGTAGACAGTGTTTTATTCGGTATTCTTAACTGAGAAAACGGTGCTCGTATCGTAACCACCGACTGGATAAACATTATATTAACACCAATAACGTTTTAAGGTCCAATTTGGAAGGCGATTATGTGTACCGCCGCCCATTTGAGGTTATCCACCACATACCCGCCCTGGTATAAGTAACAGATGGTTACTCCTTCAAGGCTCTCGCAAGGACTCTTTTTTTGAAGAACGAAGCTATGTTTAGTTTAGAACGAATCTAGACCTCCAATGTCCCTGCATACAGTGTTAGTAAGCAGTATGCAAGTGCTTACATAATACACTTGATACGATAGTGTTAGTAAAACATATATAAGGGCTTGGAAAGATGATAAAAAGCAAGACGTAGGACGGCAGCTCACGGGGGATCGTATCTTGCGTATACTGCAAGCACCTACAAAAAAGGGAAGAGACAAACATGGTTAGAAAAAAAATGGCTCTGCAGTCTGGAGGGTTCCCTCTCTCGTCGTCTGGCAGTACCAGCAAGAATGTTTGTGGCGGTCGGTCAAACCTTAACGAGACAGGGCTGCCGCGCCCCTTAGCCAGTTCCTCGGTTGTGCCTTGAAGAAAGTAACTGGGAAATAGGAACAAAATGCCCAAAGACCCTTAGGACTAAAGTGTTGAGTTGCCGGAGGCAGGGCGGAAGGTCGCCAAGGTTTCCCGGCTAAACCTCATGCCCACACATGTTGCTGGGGGGGGCGCAGATGATCTGAGAGGGCTCCGTTCCCAGGATGTTCGGCGCCTGACTATGATGGAACGGGGTCTAGCTCACCCCCAAGTGGGGAAGTAGACACGGTACCGCCCCCCATGAAATCATTTATTTATTTGTTTGTAAGAAACAAACAGCTTTTACATAATATACGTGATAAATATATAAGTGAATTGAAGCCAAGCCACAGAAGTTTCTTATGCTAAAGTTCTTTGGAGATGAAGTTTTAATACTTGTCTTAAAATTAATGTTGGGTTATAGGAAGGAGAGAGGAAGAGGAATATAGGAAACGGATAGGAGATGCTACCGATACATTCTATACTCTCATATTAATCTTAAAATTAATTTTGGGTTATATGAAGGGGAGGGGAAGAGGAATATAGGAAAAGAATAGAAAACGCTACCGATACATTTCATATAATTACGCTGTTTTCATTTAAAGTCACAAGGAGGAAATCCATAATTGGTTTTATTTTGGCTATACAAACATGTACAAACTGAAAAAATTTAACTGTCAACTTCCATAAAATAAATAAATAAATAATAATAATAGATAGAAACATTACACCTTTAAATTTATACGACGATAATGCCAACATTCTTTTAAATACCAACCAGGAATTATTAGATTCCTGGTCAAAAAAATTATTCACGCCAAACACTTCAATTATCTCAACCAAACGTATGTTGACAAACTTTCGTCAAACAAATGGTTGAGTATTGGAGAATTGAGCGCAGAAATAGAAGGATTTATGCTTGCCATTCAGGATAGAGTCATTAATACTAAAAAGTATAGGAAGTATATAATCAAAGATAGAAATCAAATTGATGATTTATGTAGAAAATGTTTGGCTTTTCCGGAAACTATAGAACATATTACATCGGGATGTTCTATATTAGCGCCTTCCGAATATACTTTTAGACACAATCAGGTTTTAAAAATAATTCATCAAAGTTTGGTAATTAAACATAAATTGATTGATTGCCGTAATGTAGTACCATATTATGAATACGAACCAAATTCGTTTTTAGAAAATGAATTTTATAAAATATATTATGATAAAACTATACTAACAGACAGAACGATTCGTCATAATAGACCCGATATAGTTTTACATGACAAAATTAAAAAAAATAACTTATATCATTGATGTCGCTATTCCAAATTCCTGTAATATTCAAAAATCTGTTTCTGAAAAAATTAGAAAATATACAGATTTAGGAAATGAGATTAAAAGAATTTGGCATTCTCGGACTATAAAAATATTACCATTTGTTATTTCGGCTACTGGCATTATACCTAGCTCTCTAATTAAAAATTTAGGCATATTAGATTTGTCAAAGAATCTTTATATAAAAATGCAAAAATCAGTCATATTAAATACATGTAGGATTACGAAAGATTTTTTAAATATTTATATTGAGGGATCGGTAGGATTTATCGGTTCAGTTAGGAGTTCTATCGAGCCGAACCCTCTGATATGAAAATATCTGGAGTCGGTGAAGTATTTTCCCATATGGTCTCTGGTAGGTTGACGTGTTGTTCTTGTATAGTTTTGTATTTAGTATACTTATACAATGCAATTACATCGCGTGAATTGACTAGATTAGCATTTGTGGAAAAGTGTGTGGAAGGATTAAGTTTTTCCTATGAGGAAGATTTAACCCGGACATAAAATCTAGAGAACAATTAAAATATAATAAGCCTTTTTATTCTGAACTTCTGTTAGGTATGAATCTTGACTGTTATAATATATCCCGGAGCTTAGTTTGCCTCTTGGCATAGGCCTCCTCTGATATTTTCCACTGGGACCTGTCACGCGCTACTCTTCTCCAATGATGTCCAGCCGTGAGTTTTAGGTCTTCTTCTCTTGCCATCTCCGGGATACCAGCCGGTAACATATTTGTACCATTTCTCTTGTGGATCGCGGATCATGTGACCAGTCCATCTCCACTTTTGTTGGTCTATTCGGGTTACTATATGGGCAACTTTAGTTTTCTCCCTTATTAAGCTACATCTCACTCTGTCCTGTTTCCCTATTCCTGTCAAATTTCTCTCCATGGCTCTCTGGCAGCGTTCCAACTTTTCTCTGTGGCATTTGGTGAGTGCCCAAGTTTCACATCCATAGGAGATGACTGGAAGTATACACGTGTTGAAGACTTTCCTTTTTATTTGATACATTCCATACTCTCATATTAATAATCGATCGTATGATTTATTGTAACACCTCTGGCATAGGTCACCCTAGTAGGTTTGCTATGTTTGGTGACTTAGCAGGGGTGCTCGGGTTTACCTGCTGCGTGACGGACTGGATCGGGAGAGGCCGATTGACTCTCGGTCCCATTTTAAAGTTTGATATTGTATATAATGATCAAAATAATAAGTATTACCAAACACCAAAGGGTTTTGTGACAAAGTTTTGTCTGTCTGTTATTTTTAATCTGAAAGAATTTTTCTTTGTGTTTTTTTAATAATTAAAATAAAATTCGATAGTATTTATTCGTTCGGCCTTGTTGGAATTGTAAGACACCCCAGATTGCAAAGTTAACCATGTCAAGCTGTCTGTACCCGGCCCTTTGCGACCCGCGAACATATAGAAAACGGTTACATTGGCCCTCCGATTAAAAATGTTGACCATCACTGGTGTATGTGTTATTTGTTTTTTCATGTTCCACTGTATGACTCCATCGGTATGCGTAGAAAACCAAAGAGAGCGCTGTAAAGCGTATTTGATATTGGCTATGTTTGCCGAATAGGCAAACATGGTGAGTCCATGGTGAGTCCCAACATGGTGAGTCCCAACTGCTCCCGTCTGGAGCCAGTGAGACTATGGCATCCCCAATTGGAGTATGTTGTGAGGCTGAAGATAGTGGGGAGGGGAAGGAGATGGGAAAGAGGAAGGTGGGAAGTACCTGGCTATTCAGATCTGGTCACCGAACACGGCTAAAGCCATTTCAAGCAACGTTTCAATTCTGAATGGTGGTCTTACACCAGGGCGATACTGAGAGTATCTTCCACTCTGGAACGTGCAGCAAATAAACTATACATTATTTTAAATGAATAAATTGTGAAATAACACAAATTAATCAAACAAAATTTATTTGCCACGCCGGGATTCGATCCCGCGACCTCGGAATGCCAAGAGTCTTACCGCTGGACTACGCCTGCTGTCAAACTCTATATCTTGTTTATTATGTTTATCTCATTCATTCTTATGTTGTCCTTAATGCTACTGATACCCTTCTTTGTGCCACTGTAACTCATAATCTTATTATTGTAATGTAAAAGCTTTCTAATGGCGTTAAATAAATAAATAATAAAAAAGTGCCGATTTTATTTTTATCTGCATTTTCATAAAATTATGTAAAAAAAAATCTAACTAACAATCACTCTCTAAAATTCCATCTCAACACAAGCATTTCACACCTTGTGAGATGGGCAATACGTCACTGCTCATAACTGTAATAATAAACGTAATATTAAAATTATAAAATTAAATTTAAAAAAAAATCCATTATTTATTTTTTTTTAAATGATCATCGTTTATCACTCTACCTAAATAAAAAATCCAAAAAGACATAGGACAGTCTTTTAAATTATTATTCATAGATTGCATATATCCGCTCTTTGTAAGGCAAATAAGCAAGGTCAACTCATAAAGACCCGTCTCTTGCGACCTCCGCCATTAACTTTTGTTTTAACATTCTCTTAAACATCACTATTAACATTGTCTAATCACTATAAACATTGATTGTTTTGTTTCAAGCTTTCCATGTGCAATGGAAAACATTCCCATCAAATCGAATGAGATTTGGGATTATGTCAACTGCGCGAGCCCAATAATTATGACTTTAAATTGTAAATAAATACTGTCGTAATGGATGATTATTCCTTTCATAAACTCACTTGTAAATAAAGTCTGTTAATTTATAAATCGGTTTCAGAGACACGGGAGAAATCGACCAATTCAAATCGGTATTCTATTCTTAATTCCTGATAAATAAACACCTAATAAAAAGTCGAAGTAGGTAGTAAGGTTTAACTTGAAATCTGCGTATTCTCCTTGATACTTCATCTACAATCTCATCGCTTAATTTCACATCAGAACTCGACGTTTGACATCTACATAATTAATTACGCACTCGAAATTCTTAAACAGTAATTTTAGGTCGTGCAATAATCGATATTAGTTGGAAATCTTTCCTGATAAATAAATTTCTATTAAAATATCTTTATTTTCTCCCTGATGTAGCATCTCTTGCTCATAATAACGCATTTTGACATTTATGTAAACGTCAAACGTCAAACATCAAGTGTTCAGGGCGTATGCGTGGCCACTCCTTACCACAGACCACTAGCCAAATTGTGTTTGACCGCGTGAACTTCACCACAATCTTTCAACTATGTTTCAACAAACGGAGGAGATGGAAAACAAAAAATGTTTATAGTAATGTTAAAGCAAATGCAAAGTTAAAAGCATATGTTTAAGTTAACGGTCGGAAGAGACCTGCCTTATTATAAACTTATTGGATCAACTTGTGTATGAGTGCGTAACTGGTACTAACTTCGTAAGCTGGTATACTTTACATTGCTTTACAATTACATATTTGTTTTAATTCGCAATTATGTTGTCATGTCAATTATACGTCAGTTCTGAAATTGGATCACTTTCATGTCACAATTTACTGATTAGCAAAATCCAATTGGTTCCAATTTATGTCAACATAGTCGTAACGTGAAATTTCTTAATGGGTGATAGATAACCCCCGCAAACAGAAGAAATAATAATAAAATTTTCGTCATATAAAATATAAGTTTTAAGATCTAGTTAAAATAGAAACAATGATAAGCATTTTATTGTGGTCGAGGAAGACATTTTTATTTCTCCAACAGGAATGTCTCAACCCATCGCTTTTTAAATCACTAAAGAAAAGAGTAAATCGTTTTAACATTTTTCCTATACTCAACCACCTAAAGTCTTTTGAGATTTGAGATTTTCACGGCCATTTCCACACAGCATCCGCAAAGATGACCTAGGCACTGAGGGTAATTATTTTCCTTATTGAGTGAGCCTCTTGTGTGGCATACTTTTCTTTTTACTTTTTTTTTTCAAGAAAGACAAACATTCCCGGGTTACGAATAATCCAACAATGTTTGAAAATCTACTACCACCACAGAAAGCCGAAAATGTTGCTTGTGTTGTGATGGAGGACTTAGTCAGCCGAGGAATCGAACACGGGACGCCCGGGTGGAACCCAAAGGCGATGCCCACTCAACCACTGACCAGGCATCTATATTGTTCATATATATGGACGGAAATACTCCGCTTGGAAAACTGAATAAGTATATTAGTTAAATAATATATAATGTCCTCCAATGAGTATATAATATCCTCCACGTGCAAAGTTGTATCTTCCCCAAACATAAACTTTATAATAAAGTGTCTCTATCGGAAGTGATCCTCCAGGTAAGTATGTTTCTATATCTCCTCACCCTCAATGCTGGTAAAACTAAATTCTTAACCTTCAGTCTTTCTGCTGCAACCCAACCTTCTATCAATCAGAAAATAACAATTCACTCTTGTCCAAGTCCCTACTCTTCCTGTACTTGCCCAAATTTGGAAAAAGTATCTTATATAAAATACCTGGGGGTCCTAATTGATCACCATCTTCGTTGGGATCAGCACTTAGCCAGTCTAACTCCCCGAATTCGCAAGCTCTCTTATGTTTTTCGAACTCTAAGAAATATACTTACTCCTATAATACTAAAAACGGTTTACTATGCTCTCTGTCAATCCCAGTTAGCATATGGCATCATAATTTGGGGCGGCTGTGCTCTTAATTTTATTGATCCTCTGCAAAAAGCCCAAAAAACGATTTTACGTGCTAACAACAAGCGACCAACAAGATATTCCTCCAATATACTCTTCACTGGATATAATGTCCTAAACATACGGCAACTTCATCTAAAATTTACACTAACACATTTCATGTTCAAATACAAGAAAAAAAACTCTCTTACATCACAGTTACACCACCAGAACTATAACCAACCGACACTACAATGTTCCTACACTACGCACCACATCAGCTCAAAGACATTTCATGTACCTAGCTCCTAAAATGTTTAACCTTCTCCCCGAGAACCTAAAATCCGAAACCCAACCCCATATCTTTAAAAAAAATTTATCAAAATGGATCCTTACATTTGGTAACGATGATGTGTAAAACTTGCTATTTTAATTGAATTGTAATATAATTAATACAACTTGTAACTTAAATTAATTGAATGTATTACTTGAATTACTAACTTAATTTGTTACTAAATTTATTACTTAAACTACTTAAATGAATTGCATAAGTTAATAACTGTACACTGTACCTACCCAATATGTACTTGTATGTATGTACCCAACTTCATCCGCCATAACACAGGGACATCCCTAGCATGGCGGATGAATTTTTTTGTTCATTGTATAAACTTCTTTTAATAAATAAATAAATATAATAAATATCTACGTGTAAATAATAAAATTAGATAGAGCCAAAGAATTCATTACAAATTGTGAAGCGCCCTTGAGGCGATTTTTCACAAAAACGGAGCTTTAAAAATTGTCCAATTATAATTATTATTATTAAAGGTTTTGATAAATGTGATTTAACAATACTTAAACAACCACAACAATTTGTATAATCTCGACAACTCTTTTTGATACACCTTGCTTATTTAATTTAATTTATCCTACAATATCACTTTCTACTGCATTCTATCTGATGCATTCTCTCTGATGTCTCTGATATATTCTATGCTTACTTTCTCTACACACTACTTTTTACCACCATCAAAATAGGCATACTGCTGATGATAGCCCCGTTGTAACATATATCTTTAATGCCTGGATCACGCGTACCGAGTAGATGGGCGAGAGAGTGCGCTCGGCAAGTGCTCGGTACGTGTAAACACATCACCGAGTGCTCAGCAGAGCGCTTGGCCGAGTTAAGGGGTATTCTTAGTATTCTTAGTCTAGAAAAAAATCATATTTCAATAGTCTAGATATCCAATAATATCTTATTAAAGGGATTTTTTTAAATTTGAATCATTTTTAATGTTACAGCCAAGTGTCTTTGCGATAGACGTAATCTAACTAGAATCTAAATAGACCAAAACTTTAAACGCATTTTTCTCGAAACTACTTTTTTCAAAACGTTTGTCACAAAATCCCGAATTCTAATCAACCGATTTGCTTAAAATTTGACAAGAATTTTTTTATACACCCCATTATGGTAGAAACCAACAAAAAATCAAAAATTTTAATTTTTAAAAATTCGGAAAAGTTGAAAAATAACTGAATAACATCAATTTTTTTGAGTAGCCGCCATTTTGCGATCAAATTTTTTTTCTCGGATTCTACCATAACGACATTTGCCCACTCGGCAAGTATAAACATGCACTCGGTGCGTAATCGCCACTCGGCACGCTCACATCGCTCGCAACGCTTTATTAAATTATTTTTTTGCGATCCAATAGTACCCTTTACACACAGAGTTCGGAGCGGGACGTGCCCCGCGCCACTTTAGGCCGCCGCGCAGAAAAGTCTCACAGTGAACTGCGCTGTAAACCGTTATCTTATTTTCGGTCTTTACTTTTCTGCACGGCGGCCTAAAGTGGCGCGGGGCACGTCCCGCTCCGAACTCTGTGTGTAAAGGGTACTATTGTCTCGCTAGTCTGTAGCTTCGAAACTAAACTGACTGACTGTTTCGGTGCCGAGTTAAAAAATACGTGTAAACACCTACTCGTCTACCCAACTCTCTCGGCCTAGTATCATTTTGCTGTCTCGCCCATCTATTCGGTACGTGTGATCCAGGCATTACAGATAGATTTGATACTATAGAGTTCTTAGGGGCAGGAAATGTATAAAATTATGACTGCCGAATCTTAAAATTTTACAAAAAAATATATTTGTAGAACGAACATGTTATTTACCTTCTTACCCATAGTACAAATAATTATAGAATCTTTGGGTTGAGTAATTTCATACATGCCCCTTCGCCTTTTCATGGTTAATGTATATTTCCTTATTTGAATAGATCAACGCCAGAAGAAACAACAAGTGATTATTTTGAACCGAGGTTAATAATTATTATAAACGGATGTTATTCCGTTTTGTTAAAAAAAAATCGCCTCAAGTGTGCTATACACTTTATTATTTTTAACTAATAAATTAATTGGAAACTTCGTTTACCTTATAAACTTTAATAGAAGATTAACTCTGGCTTTTCCTGAACTACAGCAATTTGGTTTGTTTTTAAATTTACTAGATCAAACATCGTAATGATTTTTAAATTCTTGTGTGTTAAAAACTTCAAAAATCGTAGAGCAAATGATAAGACGCGCTGAAAATATTTGCATTGACCTAAAATACCTGATGGAAAAACCGTTCAATTTCTATGACGCCACTATCTCTAGCACGGTGCAATCGATAACTTTAAAATAAAGGATCGATAGGTGTTACTTTCGATGATATCATATCCTTGTCTATGCGTCTTATTGATAGCCAAGGCAATATTGACAGGGAATAAATAAGAAATCGATATTCGCTGGCAACACAGAAGGTATTTTTTTAATGAATTGATACTACGTAATGTCAAACGCAAAGCAACAAAATAAAATTATTTTTAATAATTCTTCTTCTTCTCGTGTCCTGTCCGTTCAACGGACGTTGGCTATCATTTTGGCTATGCGAACTTTGGTTTATGCGGCCCGGAACAGCTCTAGAGTAGACTGGCCAAACCGCTGTCTCAGGTTTTAATAATTGCGCTATTGAATTGAATGCGCTATTGAATTGAAATATTGATCAAAATATACACTGGCAGTCCGTATTTCCTATTTGGCACTAAACGTGAGTTATTTAGTTAATGAAGTCTTTATTCATATTTCAACCATTTTTTTTTCTCAAAGATGAAGGGAATAAATTGATTACGTCTTAGATGCATTATGTTAGTCTGTGGATCGGATATACGATTCCTTTAATTTCTAAGAGCTTCGTTAGTTCAATACGTTCATTAAATAAGCCAGTAATTTTTGCATAACGAACGACATAATTCAAAAATAAATGTTTATTGATAGTTAACCGAAACTTATGTAATAATTCCTTAAATAATGTATATTAGGAACATTGATGTGAATATTACTTTGACAATGAGCGGTTTCAAGGTATTGTGAATAATTTTATTTAAACATAATAAGTCAGTAGATAGTCTTCTTTTTTAATATAAGAAAATTAAAATATTGTTGTCGTTCCTCATAAGATTGGAGAATGACTTTTAATTCACATTTGAAAGATTATAGGATTTTTTTATTGTTCAAATTCAATATAATCTGCATATTTGACATAATGTGTGTTCCATATAAAGCTCTCATATTCCAATTTACGGCTGACCAATGAACTGTATAAGGTTTTTGAATGGCTTTAATATCCCATCATTTTCAATGATTAACTCTTAACATCATATGTGCATAAAACATAAATTTAAAAGCAAGAGTAATGTCTAGACCGCTCACTTTAAATTTGAATTTTCAATGGAATATGCATAAACACACCTACATCTGTTTCGAGTGTAAGTAATAATAAAATAGAGTATTTCAACAACCTTCCGATTGAAATAAAAAAATTAAAAGATATCAACAAACCGAAACTCAAACTGAAGTTATCAGGAATAATTAACTAAATAATTGCCTGTTTTTCTCTTTCTTTATATTTATTAATCTCTATTTTATTTACATGTTTCTAATAACTCTCTGAAGTGCTCAAGTTGTAACCGAATCCTATATATGTACAGCTACACCTATAGATGATCCAGAAGTTTTAATTGTTCCTATTATATACTTACCTACCTATTGCATAATGTTATTCTATTTCCGTTATAATTAGTGTAACTCGCTCACCAAGCACAAGAACTAGTTTCTTCTTTGGTGAGATTGCGATTTTAAATATATTCTGTACCGATATGTAATTTATACAACACCGCTGTACCCACTTATATCTATATTAATTAAAAAAATTAAAATTTATCAACCTTCAAAAACGTGTCATTGTGACTACACCAGTTACTAAGCGTATCAATATGATTTTTAAGCATAACGTGATATAACGTATCTCTATTATTAATACGCTAGCGTCTGTCGTATACACTCGCTTCACGTAATAGATACAAACGGAAGTGCTGCCATCTATAATATTCAAATAGAACTGTTGAAGTCTTCATATTATAGTTTTCCCGCGGAAGCAGGTTTTAACTTGCTGGTACCTAATGAATTCCCTACATTTCCCCACGTGATTAAATGTTATTCAAACGCCTATTACCCATGTAAAAAAATGCCTTGCGTATGCTTTAATTACATTGGGATTAAAAATGAGCGTATTTCCTTCATTACGCGTGCTTTTCCCATTGACTGGTTTCAGTTATCCACATTATTTGTTACCACATTACCGCCACGTTATAAGAGTGTTCTTATATATCTCATTGGAGATTACTAGTTTTGCCAATTTCGTAAGCATGTAATAGTTATGACCATATGAAAGTAAGATTAAACCTCCGGGAATTTAACTCGGCACTCGAGTAATAAATACACTCTGCGCACAATATTTTAATAAAATGTCCAATTTTTTTTAATAAATTTTGTAAGTTACAGTTTTTTGTGATTTTTTTCAACTAACAGCCTAGATTAATGCGCGTATTATGGTAGTCGTATATGATTTCGTGAGTCGTACATAATATAAGAACTAGAAAATTATTGTTTAGTAGAAAAAAATTATAAAACAAAGAAAGAAGAAAACGAAAAAAAAACATGTTTAAGGATAAATAAATACAAATATAAAAATTAAAAGTAAGCTGAGTATTTAAAGAAGAAATAAAAATTGAAAATATTAAGAAGTAAGATTAGAAAACATGTAAAATTATATCAATTATTTTATACTTGCTTTATGCACATCGCAACTATTTGGTAAAAGTAATAAGCGATTTGATTAGTATGGGTAGCATAGTAGTCTAGATTCCACTGAGCTATTTTGGTCGCCGAAACCGACACATTATAATATCATTGTTTTGCAAAATGTCATTCTCAAATTGTGACATGTTGGACAGTTTCGTAAGAGTTTTTGTAATGATAAAAAAAACCTTTGCAGATGTATTATATTGACGTGTGGTTGTAATAATCTAAAAACTTTTGCGAGAGTGGAAAGAAGATATTGGATCTTAGATCTTAGAAAGAAGTTTCAAACATATCTCATGCTTAATATTGAAATGCATAAACAACAAACAAACAAACAAGCAACCAAGCAATCAAACATACATTCATTTTTATATAAGTTTATAGATAATAAAAATTCAAAAATTTTCCGCATTTGATTTTAATCAGTTAAACCGCAGGACATTTTGTTAACACTTCAAAATATTCTTTTTTTATATGATCATATTAAAAATGCAACATTTTCCGCAATTTTTTGTATCAATTTAACCGCAAGACTCTTTTATTTATTCATAAAAATATTTCCAACGACTTCATGCGGTCCTGGTGCGTGAATTGATTCAAAATAATTTACGTGATTTTTTTTTGGGGTACAACGCTATACCTACTGGGCAATAAGGAGGTACAATGGAGCGTCGATTATCCAAACGTCGATCAACCGAACGACCGCTTATTCGAACCACTACGCCCGCCCGACCCAAAGTGTATGTGTAAATGAGAAACAGGAAGATATGTTTGAAATGATAGATATGATAAAAAAGCTCGATTGCCACGAATGTGATGAAAAAGAGGTTCAACAATAGATGGATAACGACGATGAAGATCCCGGGTACCAAATTATTATTTTTTTTTTTTACATTAACTCCACACAGGAGGCCCTGAGGAAACTAACTTCCCTCAGAGCCTATGTCATCTGGGATGCTGTGTGGATGGTCTTTTTTAGGAGAGGAAGGAATGAACATTGGTCTTGAAGAGACCCATGTTGTAGGAGGGAGGAAACACAGAAGCCGGCAAATCGTTCCATAGCCGAGCTGTTGAACTTAAGAACGATTCGAAAAACGACCCGTTCTCATGTGACAAATGTCAACCGTGTATGTTTGGCGTGTCTCCGGACTATGCACCGGTGCCGAAGGGATGACGATGAGCAATGACGCTAGTTCCTCAGAGCATCTTCCATTGAAATACCGGTAGAAAATGGATAGCATTCCCACCCTGTGCTCTAAAGATTGTTAAGGTGGGAGAATCTATCAAACGGACCGCCCGTTCCTGCACAGAGTCGAGGGTATTTTTCAAGTATTTTGGAGCTCCAGACCAGAGGTGGCTGCCAAATTCAACCGTGGGGCGCACTTGCGATTTGTACAGGGTTAGCAGTTGTGTACTACTAAAGTATCTGCGGTCCCTGCACAGTTCGCCCAGTTTTTGAGAGGCTAACTTCACTCTGGCTTCGATGGAGCTCCCTTACCTGAGCTGGTCACTTATAGTTACACCAAGAATATCAATGGAGGGTCTGTTCGGAAGATAGCTTCCGTTGAAGGAGACTAGATTTTCATTTCGATCCCGACGTAATCAGACATGATTGGGTCTTTGAAACATTGAATTCGACGAGGTTATTCTTACCCCAAGAGAAAACACTTTCTAAGTAACCGTCCATTCTTTGATTCAAAGCCCTCCGAGCCATTGGTGTTTGTGTGCCCTTTGGGGACTTGTCAAACAAAAAGCAATCATGGACTGTACTGTCATCCGCGTAACAATGAATCGGTGCACATGACAAGAGGTGCAACAAAAACAAGGTCGGAGACAGAACCGATCCCTGTGGGACGCCAGCATTTATCGAATGCGAGGAAGAGGTGAAACCATCAGCAACCGCCTGAATCGACCTCTCCCTCAAAAAGTCGGCAATTCACGTACGCAAGGATGCGGGAAGTCTGTAAGAATGCAGTTTGTTGACAAGCCTTCGGTGCCAAACCCGGTCAAAGGCCTTGGAAATGTCCAGTGCAACCGTTTGGGTCTCACCAAAACGTTCCAGACACCGCCCCCAAACATGCGTCACATTCGCGAGAAGATCACCGCACGAGCGGTTCCGCCGGAATCCGTATTGACGGTCGTTAATAATTTTGTTCTTCTCGAGATATGTGGGTAGTTTGTCGTTGATCACACGTTCCATCACTTTTGACAGAATAGATGTGATCGCTGTGGGGCGGTAGTTGGCTGGTTGGAGCGTTCACACTTCTTTGAAATAGGGTGAATGATCGCTTTTTTCCAACCAGAGGGCACAGACCCAGACTTCAGGGAAATTTTTATTTATTTATTTATTTATTAATCATTAACGCCCTTATGGGCTTTTACATATATAGTTTCATTTTTTATGATTAAGTGTGTTTAAATGACAAAGATAACATAAATAGGTATTACACATGGAACATAGAAGTAAAGATGGTAGGTAAAAAATATAGCGTTATACAATAAGAGAGATAAATATAGTAAGATTTTGAATTGCAGTAGGCATAATATAACAAACAATAACAATCTGTGAGTTCCTAATATATAATTTGTATGTGCTGAATATATAGCGAAGTTGATAACTAAAATACACGCTACCGACGTGCACAGCACAAAAATGAATATTCAAAGCGACTCAAATTTTGACCAAATTCATATCGTCAGAACTTCTGCACAGAATTCAATTTCAGAAAACAAACTAATTTATAGTGTTACCATAAAACATTTCAGGTTTAAACAAGAAATTTCAGATAGTTAGGTACACTATCGCGGAAAAGACAAATGAGTTCGATAATAATATAATATAACAGAGCATCTTATTATATCCAAATTAAATTATTAATTAAATTAAAATTAATTAATGTGAGATAGTTATTTTATTTATAAAGAGAAAAACGAAAAGATTGTCATTATTTATGTTTATAATTTGCAATCTTTACCATACATATTTGGTACGTGTTTATCGAATCATAGCTACAATCATATTTCGATAAAGGTGCTATATGGTGCATGATATTTATAGCTTTATTTTAAACTAGCTTTTCCCCGCGGCTTCGCTCGCATGGTATTACGGGAAATTACTGTAGCGCTTGCATTCCTTACATTCAGTTGCATCCCTTACATTCAGTTTTCAAACATCTCGCCTACCACCTAAATTTAATAATGCTATAGCTCAAAGAAAAAAAGAATTACTTATCCAATTTTGTTCATTCGTTCGGAATTTATGCGCTTACAAACATTTCTGATGTTTATTTTTATTTAAATATTTTGAAGTTCGTTAATATAATAAAAAAATACTCTATTTATCATTCAGTCTTTATAATCGTTACGAATTATATTTTTAATATAGGAACTCTCATCTGACATTTATTCCAAGCTTGTCCAAAAAAAAAAACGAATTCTAATATTTGAATTTTCTGCAGTAGTAGCTGTCCAGTAGACTGGGTACCTACCAGCATAGAGCCCAAAAATATATCAACATTGTTTCCATAGAAAAGATTTTTTTCTGACGTTAGCAAAAACTCGCTTTTGTCAACGACAGAAAACGTATAACAAATATAATATATTAATATTTATAATTTCATAACGCCAGAGCTTACCATCGTATACAACCTGTAGTCTGCGCATATAATTTAGCTTTATATTGGTGAAAGAATTATTAAAGTCTTTATATTGTGTTATGCGTGAAAAGGTCATAAACAAACTCGAGCAGTTTCGCATTTATAATATTAGTATGGATATGGATGTTCTGATATGCTGAATTTAAACTTAGACATCGATTGATGGCGATAAACGTTAATTGATGTATATTTATTTCCAAGTACATGAAGTCTTTGCATCGGAGAGTTGACAAAATAATTATTAGCAGAATTTGTACCAAGATAAAGTGCATTTGAACGATTATCGTGCGTGTGTATTCTCAATTTAATTTTACTGGTTAAATCGAGGGCGTCTAGTCTGCCATTCGATAGATTGAAAAGACAAACTAAATCGCTCACTACGCGCCTTGACGTTAAATCGTTTATATTAAGTAGTTCCATTAAATATACATAATTAAGATCTTCGACAGGTATACCGAGTTTATAGTTAATAAATCTTAAGAACTTATGCTGTACTCTTTCAATTTTTTGTTGGTGTATTGTTATGATATAATTTATTCAATTTCATTTTATCACAACAACACTAGACAAGTACCTCATTTTAAAATTATTTTCTATTTTTAATCTACCGGTGTTTTTAAAATTGTTCAAAACAAGCGATCTCATCATTTTCGAATACTATGAAAATAATGCTTGTTCTACGAAAAAAAAAGCCAACCACTTCTTGGGAAACGGTCTTCGGAGGCAGATCGTTTTTCGACGGTCAAAACGTGATTATTTTGATTTACTTTAATGTAGAATCATGCCCTGTGATTAATATATTGATCTTATAATCTAATCGAATAGTAATCTTGCAATTTACCAGTGTACTTGCAGTGTAATTAAATGCACACGCGCACAGCGATCCTTTTATTAAAAAGTAAGCTTTACGGACGGGAGCTATAAACGATTTGGAACACGGTTTCAATTGCAATAATTGTTTTAATGCACGCGCATCATTTAAATGCACACGCTTACCCCGATCGTCTTTATTAAAAGAAACTCGTCAGCTTTAAAATCATTCGCGGGTCAGATCGTCCGTGTATTTTGGGACCTCCCGTATGATCAATCTTGCTTTGTAAAATGCAGTCATCATTTTCCGAGGAGACCAGACTCGCCAGGACTTAAAATTGTCCGTTGGCTGGAGTGGTCTCTTCAAGAAGAACACGACCAGACCACAATCCAGGCAGATGGGAGGTACCAGGCATCAATCTAGTCGGATGGAGCCCTTCACCATGTTAGCTAGTTAGGTTATAAAATGGTCGATCCAGGGGGTAAGCCTCTTCATGTTTTAATGTTTCTCTATTTTTAACTGTTCTTTATAATTTTAAATACATGTGCCAATATTAATTTAATTGTTAATATTTAATTTAACGAACAAAAGTATGTTGTAAAAATTTTACATAAATATAGTTTTGTTCAATATTCAATAAGAATACTGTTTAATCATTGAAATCGTTTTTTTAACAATAAAGTATGTTTGTTTTCCCACGGCCCTAAGCAAGAAAATTGTGTTCTCCGCTGTTAGCTCTGGTTTTAACACCAGTGGCGTCCTTTTAGCTAACAACAGCTTAACCATAAATGCATAACTGTTTTATACAATACGCCCACAGCTCTAATATTAAAAACCGTACAATCATACAGTACGTTACACTCTCTTGTACGTTACTCACTATTTTATCGTAACAGTGTCTTATATAATGGAGCCCAGATGGTTGAATTGAATTCTAAGCTTTGTCAAAATTGGAGCTATTTCTGCAGCGCACCTCTGCAATACCAGGGCAGGTATTCCGTCAGGCCCACTAGCTTTATTAACAGCCCTCGTAAGACCTGGAGTACATCCCGATGCCGGATCCTCAGCTTTTTCATATGAAAACCGCAGTGAGGAACCGACGGCGGGATAGCACCCTGATCGTCGAGGGTCGAGTTTTCCGCGAACATTTTGCCTAATAAGTTAGTTAGCCTTTTCGGCGGTGGTATTTGCTAGAGAGCCGTCAGGTCTGGTAAGAGGTGGCAGACTGGGTTTGCAGAAATTGCGACCTATTGAACCCGCAAGCGACCAGAACGCTCTGCTGCCATGCGGGCAGGCAGCCAGCTTTCTGCTGATCTGCAGGTCGTGCTTGAATTTCGACTTATTTATGATTCTCTTGCTTTCGTTTGCCATTTTGTTATAAACTATTCTGTTTTCAGACGTTCGAGATGTATTGTAGGCTCGGTAAGCCGCGTTTTTTCGTTATATAAATTATGCAGGATAGCGAAATTTTAGACCTCATGACTAAAAAGGCTGACGCCACCGCTAGCACCTCATCAACTACAAGTTCAGATAATGAAGATAAAAACATAATTGGTGCTTCTGAAGCGTTTACTTGCTTAGATATTGCCTTGCGTTGGTTTGAAACACACTGAAAGCGACCAGTATCAAATATCTGTCCTTAAAAAAGTACGTGACCAACCCGCTAGCCGCTCGTAGGCGGATAGGCTTGCTTCGGCAGACGAACATTGAAGATTTTTTTAAGCGTTAATTGTACCTTGTACATGTTTTATTACAAGATTGTTTGGACTTTTGAAGTAAAACTTCTTTACGCACGCTTGACTTGGGGAGAGCGTTACGAAAAGTGTGATCGGGCGAAGCAAACGGAAGTTGAGAGGGAGAGCTAAAGAAGTTTTACTTCAGTTGTGTGATCTAAAACCACAAATCTTTTAACTTTCACAGAATACCTGCAGGATAATTTTGATAACAGAATACAAGTGGACACTGTCTATACCGACTATAGTAAGGCGTTTGACAAGGTCGATCACTCAACCTTGTTAAAAAAGCTTTTAGAGATTGGTATTCACGGCAATCTCTATCGTTGGCTCTCCTCTTATATCTCCAACCGTAGTCAAATAGTAGTAGTTGCTGGATTTAAATCCGATTCTGTTGCTGTTACATCGGGAGTTCCTCAAGGCAGCCTGTTGGGACCATTATTATTTAACATCTATTTCAATGATGTTGGTAACTGTTTCTTAAACTCGCAAACCATCCTGAATGCAGATGACATGAAAATCTTTTCACCCATAAACTCAATCGAGGACTGTCAGAAGCTGCAAGATGATTTGCAACGTCTGAGCATGTATTGTAATGCCCATTGTCTGGAAATAAATATATTGTTGGGGTCATGCGGGCGAGGCAATGGCCTCCAGGAGACAACTCCCACATATTTATAACAATTAGATACGTGATTTGTCCAAATAAACTAGCTCAGGGTTCGGGCACAAGCACGTTTCCTCTTAAACCCAAGGCGAGTGCCTATGGTTCGGCGTTCCTTCTCCTCCACCTTCACGGCCTCTCTCGACAAACAAAACACTGAATGTTATAGCATAAATAGTTTATTCAATTCTAAGATTCACAATGGTACACAGTCTTGCCAGCCTCGGCACAGGAGACAGGGGATGAACAATCCTACCTAAAAGTTGGTTTGACGTCTAAAACTCTCTCTCTACACGCTTTTATAGGGGAATTTGATCACCATTTGCACACACAGGATAAAACATAGTACTGACTCACGTTTTTACGGGCTAGTATTTCTGATGAAAACGGCGTCCGATGCTTGGATACACACACGGAAGAGAGCCCGCGCGTGAAACTATCACTGTGATTTCGGACATGTTCGCACGGGATGTGGAGCCTGAGAAGCTCAGCGGAAGACTGGCTTGAATACCGGACGAGAGCTCGCGCGTGAAGCTGACCTGTCTGTCGCGGGAAAGGGTAATGCGTGCGCCTGCGTGTTAGAGTTCGATTCTCCAATGTTGCAACGTAACAATATCTAAGTGCTTCGTTGTGCGCTTTACTAGAAATAAAAATGTGTTTGTCCATGAATACTCAATTAATCACGTACCGTTATCTATCAAATCCGAAAGTAAAGATCTTGGGGTTATACTTGATAGTAAACTAAATTTCAATAAACATGTCGACCACATAGTCACTAACGCATCTTCTATGCTTGGTCTCATAATCCGAGCCTGTAAACAATTTAAAGACCTTATTACCTTCAAAACACTATATTTCTCGTATGTTCGTAATATCCTTGAATACGCATCTCAAGTGTGGAACCCAGGCTATGCAATACACAAAAATAGAATTGAAAGCGTTCAAAACAGATTTTTAAGGTACCTTAATTTCCGCTCTTTTCGATCTCATGTAAGTAACGAAGACTCTGCAAAGTTCTTCAAAATACAGACTTTAACTTGTCGAAGAAATATAGCGGATTTGGTAATGTTATTTAAAATAACACAAAGCTTAAACGATAGTCCTGATCTGCTTCAACGCCTATCATTCCATGTCCCAAACCGCAACAGTAGACAGTCGCTTACTTTTAATCTCCCTCTTTGCAAGACCAACTCCAAACAGAATTCATTTATCTACAGATCCACTCATTTATTTAACTTAAATTATAACCACATTGACATTTTTAACTCGACGTTACGTGACGTAAAACGAAAAATCGCTAAACAACATGACTCAAACTAGGAAGTTCAATTCTACCCCTCCCCCCTCTCTATTCCCATCCTTAGCCTCTTAATCCTCATCCTTTATTTCTCCTCACCCCCCCTCTCACATATTGTAACAAAAAAAAAAACTTATTCAGAAAACACCTTATTATGTCACACATCATTTACTAACATAAGTGGAAGTTTATAATTGGCATAATGAACTGTTTTCTTATTGTATTATTTTGTAATTTATGATTTGCTGTTAACTTTCCTAAATAAATAAAATAAAATACAGTTCGATTATCCGAAAATACCGGTTTTCCGAACAATCACGTCCCCCAATTAGTTCGGATAATCGACGCTCTACTGTATGTATAATTCCCCAACAATAAATCATGACAATACTTTTGGCCGTGAAAATTTCAAATAATACCTGATTCCAAATAACTCAAATAAATCTACTAATAAACCTAATCCGTCTAAATGTGAACGTCCCAAACGCTCACCGGTCACGAACCGGCACAGCATCAGCGACAGGGTTTGTTTTCTATGGCTGATGGGGCAGCCCACCCTTAGACCGACCCATTCGTCGATGTTTTCCAGATACATCACACCCCCCATGAGCCCGGTCACCCCCGCTTAATCACTTCAGGCGACCTGTGGCAATACGTTTTAATGTTTTTGGTAACCTAGAGTATGATTCCCGAGGCGGCGGTAACCGCGAACCGCCTCCCGAATAAATAACATTGCGAAAACATCATTGGTAAATTATTGGATTGGAGTTTATTCATGGGTTGGATGGTTTCCTGCAAACGTAGATTTCTCCGGGCAAATTTGCATACCGGCCAATGCAATTTTGTTAACTAAAACCAATAATCAATGGCGTAACAGAAATTTCGATAAACGGTATGTAATAATTGGCCTAGATGCATATTGCACGAACCTTTGCACAAGCAATAAAAAACGGGAGATAAGAACTTGGAAGGCATTGCCCACTTCGAGCAGAATAGAATTAGAGCAGAAATTTTAGTAATGGTTAAAACTTTATACTTTTTTTATTAGATATACATTTGTGGATAAATGGAGCACATCAGCCATCGGGTTGCAACTGAGGACTTGGCCCAAGGTTCTGGAAGGGAACCAAATCGACCCGCAATCAGTAGATAGCAGTAAATCCGCGTGCTGTATTGGCCAAATCCTCTTTGTAGAGTGTAAGATATCTGAGAATCTTCAATGTTTAAACGTCACTCCCAAATGCCCAACCATCTGCAATCGGTCCCATAAAATTACAGAAAATGTAGAGTCATATCTCTGTTGAATTTGAAAAGTTGTTTGAAAATATTGTTTTCTGCACTCAGCACTGCACTTTATCCAGTTTTCCACATTAAACACCAGTTTTATGGCGGAAATTAAGAAGATTTCTTACCATTTCATCGCTAATATATAAATATCATATCTGATAATATTCTAGGCACTACATTTTGTAACTTTTATCTTTGGAATGCAATAACACTATTGTCTAAATATATCACTCATGCAGTCGATGCGATGACAACACGTTTCTTTCTTTCTATTTAGTGGATCTGCAAGTGAGTGAATGAGTGAAAGCGTTGAGTGCATAACATCTCAATATCTTTTTCCAAGTTACGATTGCATTTCGCTGATATCACTTTTCTTGTTTGAGTTACGTCAATTACAAACCCAAGGCACGAGCTTAGTCAAGATTATGCGGTTGAACCTTTTAAGGCATTCTAATTTCATGTTGCGCTGCGATGTCATGTTCGTTCGTTGAAAATGATTTTCCCCTCTTAAAAATGTTATTTTACCGTATAAGATACACACGATTTGAAGTAAACTTAGATAAGAGTTTAGATTATACATTGACAAGTGCTTCCCAATATTTGTGACAATGATAATATAAGTTTGCCTGATGGTACACCGTACTTTTAAATGGTGTTTTGAATATATTTATTTATTTTTTAATCTTTGTGAAATCAATAGTTGATCTACTTGTATACATTATACGTAAAAAAACCAATTAAAGTTTTTTCTTCGAGATAAGAAATTAACAGAATTACATAAAGCAAAAACAATAATTTCTTCAAAATTCGCAAATTCACTTTGTGGCGTCATTATTAATTTAATGAAAACAAATAACTTTGTGCACACCACTATTTAATTAACAATATCAACATGTTTCGAAAACTATGTTTTCTTCGTCAGGAAAATAAGTTAATAAAAAATAACAAAAGACAACCAAGCATAGACAAATTAGAACACAGACAAAATATTAGAAAGGAGAGGTGATTAATTACTTAAAATATCATAAAAAACAATTATATAAAATAAAATAAAAAAATTATTTTAGGATGGGTAAAAAATTACATTAACATAATAAAAAATCTATTGAAACAAAATAGGAACTATAAATGACAAAATAAATTATTATAAATATAAGTATTTATACGAAAATAAATTTAAAAGATGGCTATTTTTAAAAAACGTTTGGTTATTTATAATATTTAATTTACTATTTACACTTTTCCTAATTTCTAAAATTTCTAAATTATCTAACTGTATACCCGTTGTATTAGTATGTAAAAATTTTAAACCTTTATTAATATCAAAGAATGACCTGTTTCCAAAATGTGGTTGGCAAATTCTGAATAATTATTATTATTTTAACATCTTAGATGTTCCTTAACTTTAATTTTAAAATTTCTAGAAGTCTTCCCAATATAAAAAAAAGTTACAATCATTACAAATTAATTTATAAACCCCAGATTTGTTCAAAAAAACACCTTTGTCCTTGTTATTTAATATATAAATTTTTAATTTGTTATTGGCGTAAAAAATAATATTATAAAATGAAAAGTATGTACATTAAATAAATTAAATTCATTACAGAATTACACAAACAACAGAAAAGTTACTCATGAAATGTCAGAAAAACATCCTTTTATAAAGCATGAATAAAGGAACTAATTTTCCGTTTAAAAAACTAAACAAGCGAAAAAACTTTAAAATTAAATAAACTTCCAAAAAACTGCACAAACGATGCCCATGAATGCAAACTGATGAAATCCTTTGCGTATGGAATCTAGGGAATTAACAGCGCAACAATTGCGACAGCTGTCATGAATTCTTTGTTATTAATACAAATTTTAAAACTGATAAACAACCATTTTCCATGCGTTAGTGGATGTTTATCAGCTTTGTAAAATTTTATGTACGATTATTAGGAAAGCGGTAAGAGTTTATAAGAGATAATTAATCTCAAGAACCCTTAATTATAAAAAGTTCGTGAAAGTTATTACCATATTTTGTGAATGTATCGAGTTGTTTGTAATATACTATTAAGTTAAAATGCGCCGTATTGAGAAACTAAATCCCTAAATCGCTAAATAATTTATTTTTTTGTCAAAGGTCCAGGGAACAAGCAAGTTTTAAGATTGAGAACAGTGCCGTTAAATATGACAAAGCAGTGCATTTAAGACGCCAGTGTCCATTCTTGGCTACGCTTCGGATAATTTCATCCGCAGAACGTGACAAGTTTAAGTTTACTATTATATATCATTTACGCTTATAAATATATTTTTGTATCAACGTGACCTATCTGTACCATATTTGTGTGTGGGGTGATTATAAACGTGTTAAAAGTTTTGCATTTACTTCTGATACCAACCCTTATGTTTTACAATAGAAAAGGAAAGAGGATCTACAAAAATAATTCATAGCCAACTCAGTTCTAAAAATATAATTTAGAAATACATCAAACAAAAACAATGTTTTAAATATTAACTGTTTTAGAAATTTGAACAGTGAACAAGTCGTGGCGACGCGACATCTACGGCTGAAGTTTGTAGGTACTTTTTCGTCTTCATAAATGTTCAACTAATGTCAGACAAAATACTTTCATATTCAGAGCATGTAGGTACCATAATTAAAAAGAATTTTAATGATACGGATTTTGGATTTCGTGTATATTTAGAAACTTTAAAAAATACGTATTAGCCAACATTAAATAATTTTAAATATCCTATTGTAAGTTACGAATAGGGAATGCAATCTCGTTCTCGCGAGATCTCGGCCTTTTTTAGCGAGATTGATCTCGGACGAAAAAAGGGCGAGATCTCGCGAGTTTAACGAGATTGCACTCTAGCATAAAAACGTCTTATTCGAAGCGCGGACTGACACGGACGGAGTTGCGATCTGTCGTAATCTGTAATTTCTAATAGTCTGACTAATTGGTATATTTTGTTAATTAATCTGTAATATCTAGTGGGATCTACTGAGAAGATACAGTTTTATTCAATTGATAACAATATCTCATTTTAATAGTCAACTGTTTTATTACTAAAAGATTTTTGTTTGATATTAGAAGAGAAGACTGGTTGTTTTTTCAATTTGATAGAAACGTACGTCAAAGTTTACTACTTAGAAGTTTATTAAAAAATTATGGACAAATATGTCAAACAATGTTTGATGCATAAAAGTCTATTGAAAAATTCGTGAAAATAATTGTTTATCTTACTTATAATTTTTATTATTTTATTCCTAATTTATTCAAATATTGTGATTATTTGCAAAAAAAACACACAAAACTGCCAATCTCGCGAGATCTCGAAATTGGCGAGATCTCGCAGTATTGTTATTCATAAACTCGCGGGATCTCGCTTGAGCCCCAATCTCGCGAGATTTGCATTCCCTAGTTACGACATGTTGTTGCTGTGAATACTGTCCAGTCATTCAATTTATATTCACGTGACTTGAACGTTTGCTTACACATTTGCTTAAACATCACTTGTTCAAGCAAACATTTTTTCTTGTCTCCTCCGTTTGTTGAAACATGGTTGAAACATCGGGATAAAGTGGGCGCGGCCACGCACATTTTGTCTAATGTTTGTTTTTGTCTGTGGTGAAGACGTATCTATGCACTGAACACTTTACGTTTGACTTTTACGTAAATGACAAGATGAGTTCTAATGAGAAGAGATGCTACATCAAGGAGAAAACACGGATTTCATAGATATCTAAATAGATATTTTTATCAGAAAAGATTTATGCCTAATATCAATTATTAATTATTACACAGCCTCAATGTACTATTTAAGAATTTTGTCTACGTAAATAATTAAGAAGAAGAAGTCAAAAAATGTCAAGTTCTGATGAGAAAGAAATTTTTACAATTTATCGATAAGATTGTAACATGTACGTTTTAGCTTCACCTGCTTCCCTGCTTCATCCGGTAGGAGAATGTTTTCCACCGGCCACGGAAAGCATGAACATTGCATCTGCAAACAAGAATTGTTCAAACCCATTGACAAGTTTATAGTAACGTTCAACCCAGTGTTCAAGCAAATGTTCATGTCGAAGGTGGCAGGAGAATTATTATTGCTGATGTATAGTAAGGATAATTTTTTCGACACTTTAGTTTTGAAATTCATTAAGGTTATTAATTTATTAGTTACCATTAAATTGTCTTAGTTCTTACATCTTCCTTTAATTTTATTTAAAATTTACAATGTATATTTTTGTAAATATATATTTTTTAATATTTAATTAATATTAAATTTGATAGTTTTATTATCAAGTTCTGCAAATATTTTTAGTATGTATTTTTGTTACAGCTGTTTCGGTTTACAAGACCATTTTCAAATTGTGAAATTAAATGGAGTTCTTCAAATTAAACACAAAAACAATTAATAATATAGTAAATATTTAAGCCCACGGTACCGGACTCTTAGTTTTTTTTATTGTAATTTTATGTTATATGTAATTTAATATTTAATATCTGTTAAAAATGTAATTCATTTTATCAAGTTTTTTGTAATAGATGTAAATAATCTGTTTATTCACCTAAATAATTAAAATTAAAAAAATATATCGTTGGTAGTTTTACAATATTTTTCATATCATTAGCCCAAAAATTTGCATTGACTTTTTCAACAATTTCGCTTTGGGAGTCGGGTATGGGTACCGCCACCCCGGGAAACATTTATTGGATAACCTACACCTCTGTCACAGGTCACCCCAAATAGTTAGCTACGTTTGGTGACTTAGCAGGGGTACCCGGGTTCATGCGGTGAGGTTTTTCAAGGTCTTGGCGGCCTGTACGTCTTCCCACCTGCTACGTTGCGTGCCGAATCGAAAGAGACTGGATGATGGAGGTCTTTTGACCTCTCCAGCTAGAATCCCTCGACCTACCGCCTTGGAGGAATGGATTCATACGTCTGTCACTCCTGGACGGACTGATCCACAGATTCCTATCCACCCCTCTTACCTATTTCCTTCCCCGAACTTCCTCTCCTTCTTTTTCTTAAAGATGACCTCCACGCAGCATCCACTAAGATGACATGGCCCCGAGGAAATTACTTTCCTCGAGGCCTCCTGTGTAGAGCTAATGTAAAAAAAAAATATTTAATGAAATTAGTAGATACCTACAAGTACCAACATTTTTATTTAAATAAAAAATGTCTACAATATTGTCTCGAGTTTGAAAAATTACACTCTATTTCATTTGTTAATTTTATTAAAATGAATGGAATGATGATGAACGAATAAATTAATTTTCCGAATAAATTAATTTAAATTGGAACTAGGTGCAGCACCAAAACAGAAACTTCAGGAAATGAATGCTAGAAATTCGCATACGTTAATTTTTCGGAATTTCGCACTTATTATTTTTGATCAGAAAATTATGATGGTATTAGGTATAAAACCATCCAAAAACCAATTTAAATGAGTTGTGGAAATGTTTGATGTGCCCGAAATACGGTCAAATGTCAACGAACTTCGGGTGAAATTGATTAATAAATGTTTTGAAATGTCGGAAATCTTTTTTGAATAGTTAATCAATTTAATTGGCCTGTCTGGGCCGAGAAATCGAAAGGTCATATATTATAGGCGACATCGGTTTTATTTCATATCGCTATGATCATTTATAAAATATTTATTCAGAATGAAACAAGTTCTTTGTTCAAAACTATTTTATTTTAATTTATATTCGTCGTCCGGTTTCCGTTGAACTCAACCTTCTTCTGGACAATAAGCATATAAAACTAAATTACAGATTTTGTGGTTATAATTATCATCATCATCATCATCATCATCAGTATATTAATACGCGAAGCAAAAACTTTGTACCCCTTTTTACGAAAATTGCGTGGACGGAGGAGTATGAAATTTCGCACATTTATAGTTTATATAGAGAAGGAGTGCAGAATGCTAATATGTTTTTTTAAATTATGCATAAAAAATACATTAAATCAATAAAAAAAACATTACACATTAAATTCATTATGTTCGAATTTCGACCATTGGGCGACACTATTATTATATTACTAGTGGTCGCCCAATGGTCGAAATTCGACCATAATTGTAATGTTTTTTATGTTTGACATTCAGTAAGACCATAGACAAATAATATTAAAGACTAAAAATATTAATCTATTCTCAATTTGACCATAGACTTTAACAATAAACAATAGAGTAAAGACGCGAGTGTGTCTGTCAAATACATGGTAGTGTGTGTAATGTTTTTGTTATTGATTTAATCTATTTTTATGCATAATTTTTGAAAAATATTAGCATTCTGCACTCCTCCTCTATATAAACTATAAGTGTGCAAAATTTCATACTCCTCCGTCCGCGCAAATTTTCGTAAAAAGGGGTACAAAGTTTTGGCTTCACGTATTAATATATTGATTACACAATAGAAAGAGAAATCAGATAAGAGAGGGAAAGAACATCAGAGACTGGCTGGAGGAGGGGTAGGAGGAGGGGTAAAGAGAGGGTGGGGGTTACATAGGAGAAAGGGAAAAACTTTAAAATCGGACTGCTGGTTAATTCTAACTGTTTGTTTAAAATTTGGCAATTAGTTTTCTTCGATTTTGATTTTTCTAATGCTTCTAAATTAAAAAGGCGCACTCCCATATTATTTTATGTATTATTTGAACTCCTGTTTTTATATTAAACCTCTCTTTACCCCTCCTACACCTAAAATTATTTTTTTATTGCTTTTCATTACTTTACTCACAAATAATTGCCCAAGTTGCCTCTAAAATCTGAAACACTAAAATCTTTAATGTCCAATACTTATAATTTAAAGCAAAAATAAATAAAGTAGCTCACATATGTACTAGGTAATTGTTATACCTTTTGATTACAAAAATTATTTTTCAGTTTGGTTGGGTATTTTGATGTCAAATCCAAATTTAAGATTTGTATGAAACGGACCGAAAAGGGCCGTATAAACGTTCCACTTTACTAATATAGGTATTTATATATTACGTGCAAAATATAGTATTAATTAACCATTCAGGTAAAATAGATCCCAGTTTTTTAAATGGTCTGCATAACTTAGTGCAATTTCTGACTACTCGATAATTATCCTGTCGTGTTTTGATTGGGTTGGGAAAACTAAATTAGCTAAAATTAAATGATCGGATATCTCTACAATCCAATCAATCTTTATAGAATATATAATTTACGTTTTAGACTTCAAGAACTACCTACATACCTTCGGAAATTTGTTACGGGAATTATTATTAACACTGAAACACAGGGTACATAATTAAATTAATACAACACTATCACTATTTCTTGAATACGAAATACTTACAAGGCGATACCTGGATCTTTTAACCTATTAGGCTAATTTGTTGGCTTTTCGGAACAACTCATATAGGTCTAAAAGAATTAGTTCTCTCATTCTTACTTTCGTAAAAAAAATATTATCTAAATGGAAAATATGACCTATTGGAAAGAGAAAACACTACGTTTTATATAAAAAATGTAAAAGTTTATAATAAATAATTAAAATGTAAGTACCTCTTTAAAAATCCAAAGTTTCAAACCTCAATTTGAAAAAAAATGTAAATTTTTTATTAATTATTTTTTTCATGAAATGACAAAAAGTGAGGTGAAGATAACAATACATTTTTTTTGGTTAATCTGCTAATCTATTTATGTTATTCTGTACTTTTTTAAAACTGTTTTTATAAAAAGTTTGTTTTGCAAAATTTTACCAATTGTACCAAAAAAATTGTTAATAAATAAAAAAGAAAAAATAAAAATAAAATTTTTAAAAAAATTATCTAAAAACATAAATGTGTGCTTTTATTTTCTTGTTACCAGTAATTTTAATTAGAAATAGCGTAAGGTGAGCCATTTTTAAAACTTTTTAAAAAAAGGTTAATTTTTTATTTTAAAGCGCATTTCACCACCTTTCAAAAACAGTTTTTATTTTCGGATACGTTCACAAATATTCGATTTATTTGAGTTTTATTGGAATGCGGAAATAGTCTTACCAACTGACAAAATATGGCCGAAACCCGAGAGGTTAAGATCTCTAGAATAACTCTTTTTCTAGAACTCTATCTACCTATTTTTCTACTTCACATATTTCCTCAATAAGGAACTCCAGTGAAAAATATTATGGCTTTAAAAAAATATGTTCATATAGACCAATATACGCTGATTCTGAATATATAAGTTTTATTACATAATTTTTAACGTAGAGTTTTTAAAAAGTTTTTAAGAAATATTAAAAAGTCCATTTTAAAACCCTATTGCTGGATTTTGGCGGCGTGACGTCATCGCGCCGCGTCACCTGGGTCAAAGTTATATAGAAATCAATAGAAATGTAAGACGCAAGCCGTTCGGCATTCCGTGTTATTGGTTTATAGAGAATTGGACATATAACAGTTTTTGTTTTTATTGAAACATTATTTAGGCCTAAATAATTCAGTATCAAAAATAAAGTATCTCTATTAGTTTATCTATATTATCGACCACCACAACACGGGCATGTGCCTAGTATGGTGGTCGAAAAATCCTAAAATTAATGTAACGAACAAATTCAATGAATAAAGAAAACTTAAAAAAATAAAAAAATTTAAAATATTCAAAAACTTTAACTGTACAAAAAACGATCGTATTGCCCAGTAATGTCTATGAAAACGCTCCAATGCTGAAATTCAAAATGGCGGGAGTCGAACAGCTGATTCCAGTTCCCTACAGAATTCATACTTCGGTTGGTCATGATGACGTCACACTAGATTCGGTGGTTTTCGGGGGATCTTGAAAAATTAAAACTTTGACATTTATTTTAACTATTAAAACTAACTATAAAAATAAATATGCAGTTATTTAAGTAAGAAGGTCATTATTCATAAAAAAAAAAAATTGGACTGGAATTCTCTATTGGGGATGCTTTACAATTTTTATTTGTTCCTTATACAGGCAGAGTAGTACGACAAAAATGAACATTGAAATGCTAATAATTTAAATCTAGTTACATGATTATAATTTCACCTAAATGTGTATCACATATAAGACTACACATATGTGTCATTAATTACTGGCCTGCACCGCGTTCCGTTTCAACTACCTTGAATTTAGTTGACTCACTATAATGATTTCAATGGATATTTTCTCGTACATTAAGTAGACTGAAAACATGCACGCCATATAAAACTGTGTATTGTCTAAATGGGCCATTATTGTATCATGTGGGTGGCGTTATGTCATGATTTTAAGATAAATTTTGAATTATATCGCTCAGGTGAGTTAATAAATCAATCATGAAGTTTAGTGGGTAACGTCAAATCAATTATAATGCTTTATTCGTGTTAACCCGACGTGACCTAATTATCTCAGTTATTAAGTCTTTTTCTGAACCTTGAAGCGATATTACATAAATCTGTGGATCTGTTACACTTGAAACGCTTCCCGTCTATCATAGAGGAACGGATATGATTTGGAAAAGTGTAAAAATATGGTTCATTATCTTATTTCCATTAATTCCACACAGGGAGAAAATTTAAGGCCCGGTAATAATTGCTCAAAAATAAGAAGAAGGAGAAATATGTAAATACGAATGTTCGAGGGAGCGCGCTAATGTTAAAAACAATAAAATTTAAGGGAAAATTGTAAAAATGTTTAATAAAATACGACTCGTTTATAATAGTGCAAAAGTCTTGAGGGGAATGTCTAAAATAGCATTTAAAGAAACATTTTTAAAAATTCATACCTATAATTTATAAAATAACTGAATAGAACGTGTTTATAAAAATTTTCGGAGCACACTTTGCGATTTTTTCCATCAAGGGAATTTCATATAATTGTCGTTTCGGCGTGGGGAATGCAATATATTATTTTGAAGAATAGCTTATATTTTTTAAGAGCTTTAATGCTTAAAGTGTTAAAGGAAAATATGTAATAAATCAGTAGAAATGCAGGAATCCGGTCCTTAAGCAAAGGACCAGCGCCCTTGAGGTGATTTTTCACAAAAACGGCGCTATATAAATCATCCAAATATTATTATTAAATATTATTAAGTGGAGGAAGTTCTGGGAAAGACGTGGTTAGGCGAAGCTATACGTGAAATCCTATTTAGATTAATCTTTACGACGAATCGGTTTACATTATGAACATCAAAAAATATGCTGCGGATAAATATTGAAACTTTTACTAGCTTTTCTATGTATTGGAATTACAATAAAATTATTATTTTCATAACAAAAAATATAAGCGTAAACCACTAAAAGAAATGTTTTTTCGTAACTTAACTATGAAGTAAAATTATAAAGAAACAATTTTTTTTTAAATATCCCTTTATGGCTAAGACTATTTTTTAAGCTGTGTATGTTTTAACTTTTTTTCATTCTTATAAAATTATGCACAAAATAAACAAAAACCACTTTTTCGCTTATTTGCCTCGTGCAAATAAGACGCTCGTTTTTAAATTTTGAAGGCATACGAATCGAAATATTTCTAGCGCTTATATTCCTCTTAAGAATCTGAGAGTCAGTGAGTCTAGGAGTCCATCTACGTTTGAATCCATCCTTTCTATTGCGGTAAAAGACATTAGTCTCCCCCACACGTAGAGTTCGGAGCGGGACGTGCCCCGCGCCACTTCAGGCCGCCGCGCAGGAAAAGTCTCACAGGGAACTGCGCTGTAAACCGTTATCTTACTTTCGGTCTTTACTTTTCTGCGCGGCGGCCTGAAGTGGCGCGGGGCACGTCCCGCTCCGAACTCTACGCGTGGGGGGTACTATTGAGTCGAGTGAGTTCAGCTGTAGAAGTCACTGAACAGGCCCCTCCCGATCCGAATCCTGGAATTTTCTTTTCTTAAATCAAATAAAACGTTTGGAACTAAGTGTATGCAAGCAGCGCTGTGTTCCCATCAATATTTGCTGCAATACCTGCTATAGATACTTGGGTAAACAATAATAATTGTTAGATTTGCAATATCCTCCGATAGAAATCTAGTTGTAGAAAGTAGGCACCTATTCAAGCTTTCGTTTTACCTTTCGCGTGCTGATAAATATTAATGGAAGGCATAAAAAACACTAAGATTTCACGTTTTTACGACCTGGGTGGCGAAAATATAACTACACGGAAATGGGTATGCAATGTTTTATACCTACGAGTACATTACAAATTACTGTGATCATAATCACTTCATCACAACTATTGGTCAAATGGTATCTACAATGTGATAATATTACACACAAAATGAGGTGATAAATACGCCAATCAAATAATATTTACGACAAAAATCTTCTTGTTTCTTTTGTAACGAGTTATAAATAATCTTCTATTATTCTGACTCTTGACATTGGCACGTGGCGTGACTCTGGAATCTGATTCACTTGTCTATGTCTTCCTCGGAAGACTCCAGACTTTATCTGCCATTCACGTTTGCATCATATATTCTCCTTAAACTCCTTTCCTCATTTATTCGTTTTGATTTGAAATTAGATTTACTTAGTTTTAGAAATAACAAAATATTATATTGAGTTCTAAATCATTATTACACTTCTTCTTTCGGATGGTGGGGGGGTCAGAGGGGGACATCTAGGTCTGCAAGCTAGTCTAGGGCCGCAGGCGTTGCCCTGTGGACCTCATCGATCCCGCCGGGGAATGAATGGAGCGGGCATTCGTTGACCACATGTTCGGTGGTCTGCACCTTACCGCAATCACACATCTCCTACTCTTTAAGGCCCCGTCTATACATCATATAGGCACAACGGCTATGTGAGCACCTTATCCTATTGATGGCGGAGCAGAGTTTGCGAGGCAAAGAGAACCCAGGCTGTCTCTCAGTGGGGTCTTGTACGAGATGGGCATTTTTTTTAAATAAAATTTCCACCTTTCAGTGAGATGTTCCCTCAATATTCAGGGACAATATTAATTGTGCCCCGATATTTAGTGATTTCCCTTGGCCGGGAGACTTGTTGGTCTTCGGCCTCTTATGCAGCAGAATAATTAGTAGTCGGAGGCCCTCTTAATTACACTAATACACCGCCAAACACATCGGTCTTAATACCTACACACTCCTTACCTCGTTAACATTTCATCGTCTCATATACTCTTATATTATTGTGACTCTTGACATGGCCCAATTCAAGTATATGATTCATTTGGTCGTGCCATGTCTTCCTCGTCTCGGGCGTCCCCGACTTCTTCTGTCATTCAAATTTGCGTCTTGTGATCTCCTTACACTCCCTTCCTCATTCATTAGCTTTGAATGCCCAAACCATCTGAGCGTCCCTTTCTTAATCTTGCTCGTTACGCATTTCTCTACATTTTTACACGATCGTACGTGGATTTACTTCATAATCGATTCATGGATCTCATTTCTACAGCATTCAGTCTATCTTCATCCTTCCTCTGCCAGATCCATGCCTCACTGCTATACATCAGGGTAGGTACCAGCACCCCGTTGTGGACTGCTAGCTTCAATTTTTGGGCAGTTTATACACAAGAACAATAAATATATTAAAAACGCTCTTCAAAGCGTATTGGCTTGAGCTTCACACTTTGACTCGACAGTTAGTGAGGGTGACTCAAGTGAGACGCGAATATACGTACGTATAAATGATTTCTTATTTTTATCTAATACTAGCTGGTAGCCGGCATGCGTTGCTATGCCATTTAATGAAGAAATTGTTTCTCTCTGTGTGAATTTCCCGCAAATATATCAACATCGTTTCCATGGCAACGACTTGTTTTGCTTTTCTTATGACGTTAGGAATAACTCGCCCAGGGACAGAAAACGTATAACAAATAAAATATATTAATATTTTTAATTTCATAACGTCAGAGCTTACCATTACATATAGCCTAATTACTAGCAAATAATGTAGCTTTCTACTGATGAAAGAATTTTTAAAATCGGACGAGTGGTTTATGCGTGAAAGCGTAACAAACAAACACAAGCAGTTTCGCATTTATAATATTAGTATAGATAGGGCAAATAGGCTACGAGCGATGCCATGTTTAGGTTTTCTTGAACAACCAAATACAAACAGCCGTGTTACAGAACAACAATTAATAAACTAGAAGGTTTCTCAGTTTCGCCGGTAAAACGAAACTGTGCATGAAATAGCATAAACAGTGATCAGATGTTAATAGGCAAATACCTTTGTACATCCTAACTACGCTCTTTCCCGTCTCACCCCAACATCTCCCCCGCAACTTCCACCAGTCTCACAAAATACCCCGAATTATGATTCCATTCTTCCGGGGTATTGGTGCAGCTAGTTGTGCTATAGAAAAACAACTTTTTTTTTTAGAAGTCTGAAAAAGCGATGTTCTACGTCGCGCGCATTTACATCCGTTCCAGTCAAGTTACCCTATCGTATAATGTGACGTATGTTTACAAAAATGTTGATATTAAATTATGTAAGTTAAACAAAAGTTTTCTCCGGATGCGTTGCTTACGTCTTTATTATATAACCATGCGGACTATTGAAGCGTAATTATACATAAAGGGCCTTACTTTAAAATATTTGTAATTTCTAATATTGTCCACATTACCAATTAAGAAAGTTGGTCTCTGTTATCTAACGATTGTCATTAGTTTCTTATTATATAATCCCGAACATTATTTGAATATTATGTGAGACCGAAAAGGATTTGTTGACTTAATAATTTTATAAAAATACCAATATTACTTTTCCCGTGTCCGGGAGCTATTGGAGACATTGGACGCATTCCACCGGAGAATTGTGAAATTTGGGGATATTGTGAGGTACCTACTTGAGAGGACTGGCAGGAGTTACGAAATGTGATCAAATAAGAAACTCGACTATCCTAGACGATCAACCTTGAACCACTGTTACTCTTCATTGAAAAATCGCAACTGAGGTAGCTTGGTCACGTACTAAGAATGTGTGATGACCGAATTCTTAGGAAAATACTGAGTGCGATACCAGAGGGTAGACGTCCAGTGGGCCGCCCCAGACACAGTTGGGCGAGATAACTCCAGAAACTGTGTGAGGAGAGGATGGGAAATCCATGGACGGAGGCGGAACATTCAGCGCAAGAGAGGGACGAATGGATGGTCCCCGATCCGAATAGGACAAGGGGAAGAAGATGATGATGATGATGGGGATATTGTCTTATGAATTTATGAAGTTTTAGGGACCACCTCACGTGTAGACTTTTAGATTTCTAGAATAATTGGATATTTGAGATATTTCCGAAAATATTGAATTTATTATTAATTAGTGACGCCCTTGCACGCATTTTTAACATGATTTAGAAATAATTATTTTTTTATTAGTTAGCAAGCATTATTAACAATTTTCCAGAATGCGGTGCAGCGTCCTAATACAGGAAAATGTTGCAGTTAAAAAACATTAGAATATTTAATCGATTTCTAAACAAAATAACTAAGAAAATAAAACTTTAATAGCTCTTATTCCTTTCTTAAAAGTCATCGATTATGACTTATTGCACTTCTTTCAAATCTCTCTCAGGGTAACAAAGACAGGAGACATACATATATACCCGCTACAAATAGTTAAAACCCAAAATCACGTCGATGAATCACTGATACGAAGACACGTTCAATAGAAATTATGTCAATATTTCATAAGTACAGTTGTCACAGTACAAAAGATTTCAACCCTCTCGCAACCCACAAAATAGATCATGGCAAAAATATTTTTTTTATATAACTATGTACTTACGCTCTCTATGTCTCTCATTACTTTCGCTCTCTTACCTCCCCAAAATTTAGAATGAAGACCATTATTATTATTATCTCACTGTAGTCGAAAAGAAAATCGTTCTTGTTTATCTCACTGTGTGCGTAAAAATATGAGTAATAAAATTGGTTTAACCAGGATGCGGAATATCCGGGATGGTTTTTTGTAGAATTGTTTTTGCATTCAGTATGTTTTTACTACCGACCGATAAAAGCCATCCAAAGGGGATCCGTCTGATAACCTGTTTCCAGCTTAACTTTGGCAAATTCTTAACTTACGAGTACCTTCAGTAAAGTAATCGGAGACCTTCGAGCAGATTTTTGAAGCTCTAGGTCCCGTGATGATTTTCTTACGCAACGTGGCTTTCACAGTTGCAAAGACAATGATAATTGGTAACTAAACTGTTCATTTAATTTTAAATCAATTTCCACATTTGGATAGTGCAAATGATGAGTAGTAAAATTCAGATAAATACAAAATTAGTATCCCCGATTAGAATATTTTCTTATGAAATAAACTTATGAATTTATACTTTGCGAATTAAAGTCACTTTTTCCCAGCAAATGACTTAAACGTGGTCTTCTTTCAAATGTTCTACTTCCTAAGCATTTTCAGATACTCTTTCTTTCTGCTTGCGTTGTTTCGAAAGAAGTGAGCAAGGCTTTTTGTTATTATTTTTTTTCTTCTTTTTTTCTTGTGGTTATTTTATGTACGCGTACAAAAGTTTAAAAAATATTTTATTTACGCATACATACAAGTAAAAAGATATACATTTTTTGAACGTTTTTACTGGGAGGATAGTGCAATTCCAGCCTGCCATAGAACATGAGATATATTGGTGCAATTATCCATACTAATATTATAAATGCGAAACTGCTCGAGTTTGTTTATGACCTTTTCAGGCATTAACCAATAAAAAGGCTTTAAAAATTCATTCACCAATAGAAAGCTAAATTATATGCGCAGACTATATGTTGGATATGATGGTAAGCTCTGGCGTTATAAAATTATAAATATTAATATATTATATTTGTTATACGTCTTCTGTCGCTAACAAAAGCGAGTTAATTGCAAATGTCAGAAAAAAATCATTCCCATGGAAACAATTTTGATATATTTGTGGGCTCTAAGCTGGTAGGTACTCAGCCCCCTGGTCAGCTACTGCCCCAGAAAATTCAAATATTAGAATATGTTTTGTTTTTTTTTTGGACAAGCTGGAATAAATGTCAGATAAGAGTTCTTACATTAAAAATATAATTCGTAACGATTATAAAGACTGAATAATAAATAGTGTAATTTTGTATTATATTAACAAACTTCCAAATATTTAATTAAAAATAAACATCCGAAATGTTTGTAAGCGCATAAATTCCGAACGAATGAACAAAATTGGATAATTCTTTTTTTCTTTGTGAAATTTAGGTGGCAGGCTAGATGTTTGAAAACTGAATGTAAGGGAATGAATGTATGGAATGCGGGAGGGTGTGGGGTGGGGAGGAGGGGGGATAATTGATAAGTTTAACCGCTACAGTAATTTCCCGTAATACCATCCGAGCGAAGCCGCGGGGAAAAGCTAGTTACATAATAAAGAGAAAATATTTAAACCAAATAAATTTAAAAAACACGATAAGTAGGACCTAATGATAAAATAAATTTCAAAATAAAATAAATTAAATTAATTAAAATAAATGGGTCGTCCATCAGCTAGGTCATCTGATCATCATCTGCATCCATTGCTCATTTAATGGAGAGCTGAGTCACACGGATACAGCTACGACAATGACGTTGGTTTACTTCCTTGTCCTGCCCCAGAAGCTGGCTAATCGATGGCGAATTAGGGCGGAAAATGAGTGCACCCTCCCTTCCGTGTACATCGTGGAAGCACTGCAGAACCTTGAAAGTTGCATCAGTTGCCTGTATGAATTATTGTAGCACACCCTCAGCTTGACAAGTTGCAGGCAATGTTTTGCCCGTTGCCGGCAACTAACGGGTTAAAACACTATGCGATTTGACGTGTGAACGCGGATGAAGCGAAGAGTGTGTGTTAAATAAAATAAGTGAAGAAAAGAGCCCACAAGAGACGACGGTATTGCCTTGCTAAGTCCCTTCGTATTGGAGTTATCGTACTGCTGTAGGTCAATTTGACCTATGTTTAGGCTTTTTATATTTTTTAAATGTGTGTGAAAAGTGTTTATAAAGAAAAAATAATTATATAAAACTGTTTAATCGTTATACAACATTTATTTGTTAGTAGAAAAAAGAAGATTTTTTTGTTTTTTTTTTTATATTTTTAGCTTAAAAGAAGCAAACCGAAAAGATCTCATTTTGTGCCAAATTTTTGTATTTATTAGTAAAAGTTGTTTTTTTCAAAGTCTAATAAATAAATATTATTCTAATTATGCGTTTTTTCATTTCCTAAATAGTAAATACGAATAAATAATGATAAAAATTAATAAAGTACTTACACAGAATAAACTTTGTTATAAGTGTATTTGTTCATGTAGGTAAATTTGACTTATGATTGGGCTTTATAGATAACAAAATATGATTGGGCTTCTACGCTTAAGAGCAGTCCGGCCCGTATATTAATTGCTCTTCTTTGTCGTTTCATGTCTTTTACATCTTCATGTATTCCGTAAAGATAATATGTCCCAGTTATTTGGGTAACCAGCAGTTTATCATTTTCTAGCCAAATTGGTGGTGGCTCCTTTTTGTGTTTGAATACGACGACGACTGACTTTTTAGTATTGTAAAACTAGTTATGTGAGTTTGCGAACTCTTGATATATCCGATCAAGTTGTCTCATCGCTTTAATCGAAGGTGCTAACAGTACCGTGTTATCGTTAGCGCCTTCGTAATAAATGCTGTTACTGTCTCTCCCGCAAATATGGCATCTAATCCGTGAGTCTTGTAGGAATGTAAACATTAAATAGAGTGGGAAAATAAATATTTATTATTTGTAGCCATTTACAGGCTTTCATTATAGCTTTTTAATTCATAGCTGACGTTTTCTTCACATCAAACTTCCGTAAATGACACAGGTTCGTGTTGCGGAAGCGGCTAGAGAAACTCGATTTTGAAAATTGTTCTAATGTTATTGTGTTTTTTAATGGTCATTACTACTCGTATATTACGTAGAAACGAGTCAATGGATAATTAATCGTTATAACAAATAATTATATAAAATATATGAAACTCGTTCTATGGACGAGCCCTCCTACGAGAAATTAAACGGCTTTAATCGAGGTGATACATTCATGACACTTAGCGTAAATAGCATATTTGATGTAATAAATAAGTTCTAACTAGGTTCTATCTGTGAAATACACTATCTATTTATAATATTGGGTTATTGTGTAAGTGCAGAGTTCAGTTAAAAATAATCCCTCGGGGCCTACGTCATCTTTGCGATTGCTGGGTGGAGGATTTTTAATGGAATTCTTAACAGACGGATTGTAATCTTTAGAGCACAGCCGTCGGGTGGGAATACTATCCTTGTTCTACCGGTATTTCAATGGAATATGCTCCGAGGAACTAGCGTTATTGATCCCTTCGGCACCGGTGCACAGTCGGGAAACACGCCAAACGCGTGCCCAACATATGTACGCGGTTGACATTTGTCACATGAGAACAGGTCGCTTCTTCGACTCGTTCTTGTGTTCCACTGCTCGGCTGTGGAACGATTTACCGGCCTCTGTGTTTCCTCCTTCTTGTAACATGGGTCTCTTCAAGACCAATGTTCATCCCTTCCTCTCCTCAAAAAGACCCTCCACACAGCATCTCAGATGACATAGGCCCTGAAGGAAATTGTTTTCCTCAGGACCTCTGTGTGGAGTTAATGTAAAAATGGAAAGGAAGGAGAGGAAGCATTGAGAAGGAAAGAGGGTATGAAAAAGGGTGGGTAAGAATCTGGGGGTCAATGTGTCCAGGAGTGACGGATTTATGAATTCTTCCCTTCCACTACAGTGCAAGCCGATGGGTCGAGAGAGTCCGGCTGGAGAGGTCTCCATCAATAGGTCTCTCCCGATCCAGCCCGCCATGCAGTAGGTGAACAAATGCAATGATTGGTAACCAAATTAGAATATATCCAGGTTTTTTCCAACCTTGGCCTCCCGCATCTCCTTCCATTCACAATGTTGCCACTATGTATGACGAACTATTCATCGCTTCCTTTATAACACGCTATATGCTTACAAAATAATTTAAGTAGTTTATTTATGTGTTTTTTTTTCTATGAAATGACTAACTAATTAATTACCATTCTTTGTAATATTTTTTGTGTAAAGATACTTTTTTGTCTGTATTTGTTTGTCTATTGTAATTTTTGATATTTTTCATTTAACGAAGGAACCGACACCTGATGGTTTCGAAACTAGTTGATATTAATTAAGAGGAATATAAACGCTAGAAATATTTTTAGATTCATATGCCTTCAAAATTTAAAGTCAAGCGTCTTATTTGCACTGAGGAAAGTAAACGATAAAGTGGGTTGTGTTTATTTTTTTGCATAATTTTATAAGAATGAAAAATGTTAGAACACGTTAAACCTCAAAAATAGTCTAAGCCATAAAGAGGTATTTTAAAAAAAAAAGTTTCATAGTTAAATCATGCAAAAACGTTTTTTTTTGTGTTTTACGCTTATATTTTTTGTTACGTAAATAATAATTTTATTGTAATTCCAATACATAGAAAGGCTATTAAAAGCTTTAATTTATCCGTTGCATATTTTTTGATGTTCATACTGTAAACCGATTTGTCGTAAAGATTTTTCTAAATAGTATTTAAATAAGATTTCACGTACAGCTTCATTTTTGGTGGTTAATACAAAGATTTGTTTTGATTTTATTTAAATAAATAAGAATTTTTTAAAAAGTATTTTTTCGAGGCTCACATTATTATCTCCCAGCTTGTGGGAGACCAATTTGATTCAGAGTCCAATATTGATCTAAGTGATTTTGCGTAGATACGGATACGGTCAGGAAATAAACAAGATTATTTATGATATCTCGAACCATGTTACCGTCGTTGATCGATGGTACTTACTCAATTATCATTACGTACATCACATCCAAGACCACTTAAGACATCACTAATCGATGCATTAAACCATTTATGTTTTTTTTATTTACTGTTATTGTGTTTAATTCAGAGAATTCCAAGTTAATCGATAATTATTAAGTTCTGCAGGTGTTTATTGATATTGCCGTATTTCATTCTGATATCAAAACGTCGCTAATTTATTTAGGACCTTTTGACCCATACAGGCCAATGAAATCGATGATTGTTCAAGAAAAAAATTTCCAACTAGAAATTTGATCAAACTCGTCCAAAGTAGGAAGGAATTTACCTTACTCCGGAAAAAACGCTCAATACACACTTCTATTGGCTTTTCTCTTTAGTCACATTAGTGGATGCAAAAAAACAGCAGATGGTGAAAATAAATGTATTTTTTGGAACAATTGAAAAGGAAAAAGGTGTACGTAATATGTTGTTTTTATATAATTAGGTATCACAAGGCTTCCAATCATACCTCCCGGCTGTTTGGTGCCAATGGAGCCATGGAATCTCCAATTGGATTATATCGTAAGGCTGAAAGGGATGGAGAGAGAAGATAGGGAAGAGTAAGATTGGAAAGTAATAAGATCTGATCACTAAACACGGTTAAAAGCCGTTTTAACCCTCCGCCTATTAAAGCCTTTTTTTAACGCGAGGAGTCGCGCGGGGCCGCCAAACACCCCAAAAATAAATATGATTTAATTGCTGTTATAGCATACATTTATGTGTTATGTCTGTTGATAGGGGCTGCATTGAAATAAAAAGAAAAACTAGATATTTATTTTTATAATAAAAGCTTAAAAATCAAAAAGGAACATTTTTTGTAATTTTGAATCATACTTTTTTCTTATATTTTTCCAAACACATGTACTGCACTATATGTAAAAGCCCTATGGGCGTTTAAATAAATAAATAAATAAATAAAAGTAAACTTTTTAAATAATATCCAAGCAATTTCTAACAAACTTATAACTCTTTGAGATCGATGCAGACTTATTATTGTTATAAAAAATAAATACAACAAAATACAAAGAAAAAAAATTCGAGTGCAGTTTACACGCGGTAGAAGCGAAACTTTATCAACCAAAACAATATCAACCAATACTTGAAAAGTGAGGTCATAATCAAAACGACCAATGAGCGCAGACCTCGAGTAATTTCCACTTCATATCCCAACCAATAGGAGTCCATAAAAGTGACATCATTATCAAAGCGGCCGATGAGCGCAGTTGATGCGTCGCAGGTGCACTAATCGTCATTTACGTTTCATCCTAAATCCAAATCAAAGCCGTGCTATAGAACTTTCGCTTTAAAAACATACAAGCTGGTTTTTTCATTGTATTTTGTTGATTTTTGTTGAACCCCACGCCGAAACAAATGTCTGTATCTCACAGTGCACATGCGCAGACTGAATGTCGGTGACGCTAGCGTCAAGTATGGTCCCTTTTAGGAAGTTACCTAGTGAGGAATCAGTGCGATCGTTTAAAATGTATTAGCATTTCTGTAAAACCTAGGTTTTTAAAGACCCCGCGCGACGGGTCGATGGTTAAGGAAACGAACGTTCCGATTCTGAATGACTGTCTTTCACCAGGACGAAACTTGCTCTAAATACAATGAGACTGTTTGCCGATATCTCTGAAAAAATCCCTTTTAAATATTATATTCCGATGACCTTGTGGCTTTTTGGTCTCAAGGATACAGAGTCTTTTGTGTTAATTGTGAAACACTTTCATACAGAAACACTAAATTCTGAATAAACGACAAGCATAATAGGATAATATACGCACCTGTGTGATATGCCACGCTGCCACACTGCCACCCATAAACCATTCTTGCTTCCGGAAAGTAGTATGGCCGATTAATCACTCTGTAAAAAACATATGATAATGAAACGTTAAAAATTGCCAATTTTCGTGCTGCATTTGCTTTGTGATTGAATAATTGACTACGTTGAAAGCTTTTTTAATATCGATTGTTAATCGTGTGTTAAAAATATAACTACAATGTATGTAATTAATATTGTTAATTTCAATTGGATCAAAAATATTGAAAAGAGTGTTAACCTGGTGGGTGTTGATACACGTGTATCATGTCCTATTATTGTAACCTGCAATACCTACCTTAAAAACATAATTTTACATTCTTTTTTATTTTTTGCTGTAAATTTTAGGAAATTTTTATTTATTAGTCGCAAATTGGATTGCATCAAATTGGAATACCGCTTTTAATTAATGGCATATTAATTGACCTTTTTAATGACCGGTCGGTGGCTGAGATGACATCGCGTTTGGGCGTCTCGTGTTCGATTGTTGACTAGTCTTGGATTGTCCTCCATCAAGTACAAGCAACATTTTCCGATTTCTGTGATGGTAGTAGGAGATTTTTAAATGTCGTCAGTTTATTCGTAGCCCGGGAATGTTTGCCTTACTTTTTTCAAATTAAAATTAAAATTAGCTTCACATCAACCATTTTAGGTGTGCAAATTATACAATATTATGCTATAAGTGAATTACGCAATATTAATAATATAAGTGACTTAGCAGGGGTCCCGGGTTCATGGGTTGTCTAGGTCTTGGTGGCGAATGCATTTGCCCACCTATTTGACCGGTTGAGAGAGCCCTAACCTAGACCTCTTTAGGCCACGTCCGCAAAGGCAGGTGGCTTGCTTAGCGCCTAGAGCCTAGCGAGTCGCCTAGCGAAGTGCCGACAAGCAAATGAGCAAGGCACCTAGCGACCCACCAGGCAAACCACCTACAGTGCGGCCACCGTGTATCCTAGCGAGTAGCCAGGGTGCAAGGCACTAGGCACTAGGCGCTAAGCAAGCCACCTGCCTATGCGGACGTAGCCTTAGACGAACTCTCTCTACCCATCGCCTTGCATCGCAGTGGGAGGAATCGATTCATACGACCGTCGCTCCAGGAGAGATTGACCCTCAGATCACTGAGCACCCCTCATATATTTTTCCTTCCCAGAACTTCCTCACCTCCCTTACCCTAAAAAACCCTCCACACAGCATCCTCAAAGATTGCACAAAGGGATTTTTTCCTCAGGGCTTCCCGTGTGACGCTATTGAAAAAAGAAAAATATAGCGCGCAAGCGCAAAATTGTTAAACTTCACGTTCAACGGCTGCCAACATGACTCTGTTTTGTTTATATTTATGGGTTATAACTGTGGCTAAAAGTGGATGAAAACATGTTTTTTTTATGAAATCAGATAGGCTGTTACCATTATTGCTGCAGCAATGCTACAATCTTAATTATCCATTTGTTCCAGATTATTAACACCAACTCTATGGCTTTCTTTGGAACTCCAGGGAGGTATGTAATTAAATTTAATGCATGTAATTGCATTAATGTATGTAATTACATTAAGGCAGATATGTTCACGTAAAGCAAAAGTAAAACACAGTATTGAGTTCTTTATTTCAAAGAAAAAATGTTTTTTCAAATAAATTATTTATTTATAAAATTACTTAAAAAGGTACCCAGAAAGGTACATTTCTGGGCACACCTTTCCAGCCAAACTAGTATTTCTTTTCCTAGATATTTATTAATTACTTAAATAAATAAATCGACTCATATGAATTAGACAAATAAAATTATACATTTCAAATACAAGCTCAACTTTAAAACAACTCAATCAAAGAACTAGAAGTTTTATTTTGTGGAGATGTTGGTATTTATGAATTCAATGATTTAAATTTTTTCCTAAATCTATGTATATAAAAATCAAAATGAGTTTGGGGATTAGTGTGTTTTGTGTAGCTATATTAAGCATAGGAAATATTTGAAACATTGAAAATACCTTCTTAATGTGAAGGTTTTGGATTATTTCTACCACATGACAATACATACATGCATCTGAAAAGTTTTTCAATCATCACAAAAATTCTTGCGAAAATTTTAAAAATTTGAATATAACATTTTTCAAAACAATGATTGTCAAATCATCAGAATTTAATTTTCAAAACTCTTTAAATTAATGATATAATTTGAAGTACTTACATAATAATTTGAAACGAATCAAGAATTACAGATATTTTAAATAGATACCAATTTTAGGTACCAAATTTGAATGATTTTTGTTATAATATACAAAAATGAATATCTCATGTATATGAAAAATGAGAATTTGAATAAAAAAATTGTAATAGGTGGCACGCGAGCTGTTTGAAAAGTGAATGTACTGGGATTGAATATATGGACCGGGGATCGGAAGAGGGAAAAGGGAAGGCGGGGAAGATGGAAAGGGAACGCTAGAGGGGAAGGGGACATGGGAGGTGAACGGGGACACACGGGAAAGGACACGCAGGGAGAAACAATTTTCTTTGAATATGTCATTGCAACGCATGCCGGGAAACAGCAAGTGTTTAATAATGTTAATTGTTATCTATTGAACCGAGTTAAACCACTTTCGTTTTGATTTTTTACCTTCTTTTATTTATTTATTTATTTATTGTTTGAAACATTTGAGTGTTAACAATTATTATAGTTATAGAATTGCCATTGGAATGTACATAGTCCAGTGTATTAACACTCCAATTATACATGTTCACAGCATGCGTAATCAATGTTTAGTTTTTACTACAAAATGAAATATAAAACACAGAAGTGTCAAATATAAAACATAACCTACAGAGAAAGAAAAGAAAGATAATAAAAATAAAATGATAATAGAGCAATCACATAATTGTTCTCCGTGACATCAGAACACAGAAATACAGATTGCGTAAACCTAGAAAATTAACAGATTCCCCTTTTTGGTGGTGTTCTAACCAAATCAGTAGTACTTAGAACTTTAGTTTAGACTTTCTGTTTTCGATCTTAAAATAGCTTTTCGTTTATTGCCAACCGCTTTTGAAATATCATCCGCGATTTCTTCCTCTATATTCCGGCTGTATAAGGACCAATATTGTCCAATAATTAGATGAACCAATGTATGATCTGAAGTTTGACATTGTCAGTATATAATTTCAACACTGTTGAGTAATATAGGAGACGACGTTATATTTTTATGCCGCTTGTTTCTTTGCATTACATACGGACGGCTGTGTGATCTTTGGGGATGCTGTGTGAAGAATTCTCTAAGGGAAAGGAAGGAGTGGAAGTTTTGGGAAGGCATGAGGTGTGGTTAAAAATGTGGAAGTCAATGTGACCAGTATTGACGGACGTTTGAATCCATCCTTCCCACTACAGTGCCAGCCGATGAGACGAGAGAGTCCGGCTGGAGAGATTTAGGTTAGGTCTCCATCAACCAGTCTCTCCCGATCCTGCCCGCCACGCAATAGCTGGGCAATCGCATTCACCGCCAAGACCAAGTCAAACTTCACCTCAAGAACCTGGGCACCTCTGCTAAATCACCAAACGTAGCGATCCACTTGGGGTGACCTATGACAGGAGTGTTGGTCATTTCGGGGCGGCGGTACCCATACCCACTTTCCAAATTGAAAATTATTATTTTTAAATTAACTCCACCCAAGAGGCCTTGTAGCAGTATAATTTCCTGCTGGGTCTAGGTCATCTTTAAGGATGCTGTGTGGAGAGTCTTTTTGAGGAGAGGAAGAAGTGAACATGGGACTTGAAAAAACCCATCTGACATGTGGTAGGAGGGAGGAATCTCAGGGAAACTGGCAAATCCTTCTACAAACAAGCTGTTGAGTTCAAGAAATAGTCGCGGAAACGACGGGTTCAAATGTGACTAATAAAACAGTCATAGACATAGTGAACACCGGATTGAGCTTTAGACATAATACCCCCTTTCTATATACAATTTTTTTATTGAGAAATGAAAATTTTCGGGATTTTATTTATAAGTTAAATATTTTATTTTATCTACAATTTATATGCAGCCCTTATCAACTGAGAAACGTTTGGCATGAATTCGTAAGAAATAAATCGGCTTGCCAGAAGTTATTTTAAGCAATTTAATTTAATTTAATCATGGAGTTGTATCAGCTAAAACATATGGTATGGATATCTTATTTGAGAGTAAATTACATTGAATATTTGTATATAATTTATCGCATATCTGTATTCATTAAAGTAATGAACATATTTCAAAAATACAGCAAAACTGATATAAGAATAACCACGTAGTAAACAATTTTCCATATTAGTGGATAAAGTATTGCTTAATGAAATCGTTGCAGCAAAGCTTTAAAAATATGTGATTCTCTGTTGAGTGGAAGAAATAAATAACGTTTTACTAAATTGATCACCATGAATTATTTGTTTTAAAAAAAGAAATATAGCTACGAATTAAAAATAAATGGCAGAGTTAAGCTATAATCTATTTTATATTCCTTAGTCCTAAGCACCTTTCGTAATTTTACTATTAATAAAATTATTTCATCTATTGGCAAAAAATACTCATTGTTTCCATCTGACCTAACCCACATGTTGTTCTATTTGATTGCTAGCCGATTATATTAATGTTTTTTGCCAAAATTACCACCACCAACACACAGACAAGCCTATACAAACATAAGAATCTAACACACACTGTAGCTGGACTATGACAAGTGAATCGAGCCATATTTACTTTACTTCAATAATTTTGATAGTGGGGTGAAACTATAAACGTCCTACAAAAATAGAAAGTGCGGTGGCACTGCGTCGAAAATTCATTACATATTTAAGTACTAGGGATTGGTAATCATATGAATGCTATTATTACTTTTGAGGTGTTTGTATAGTTTTGGCTGTCAGTTAATAGAATTTTAGTGTTTGTACGTTCTGTCAAGGAACCACAGCGCGGTAGGGTTAGTATTTATAGGCTGGGTAACTTCAGGATTAGCATCAGTCAGTTGTGTATCATTGATCAGCATTATTATTGGATATATCACAAGGCAAGTGAGTTTTATTTATGCAAGCAATTTTCAAAAAACGAGTACCTTTAAGTTCAAACATAGGTAGTTTTTTTTTTTAAACAGGGAATTTTTTTTGGGGTAGAAAAATAAAATTTTCCTAGAGTTTCATTTGGTTTTCCGAGTATTTTATAAAAAAGTTGAGTAGCACATTCACAAATATTGAAAATAGCTGTGAAATTAAAAGCTCATCCTTTCTATGTTAGTATATCAAAAAAATATTGACAAAACCATTGTCATTTTTTAACGCACATTTTTCGTAATAGGCTATTTTATTTTCTCTGTTTTGGTTTTTTTATTTTTTTTTAAAGCGTGGAAAAGTATAATCCACGTATTTTTTTTCTTATTAACATAAACTTCTTAGTATGTCGTACTAAATTTTGGTCGGATTGCCGGCGAACGTTACTTTCTTACCCTTAAAACTTACTAATACTTTGCTTAAATATTTATCCATCTAAAATTCAAAAATGATTATATATTTCTTTTTTTTTCTCTACAAATCCCACTAATTCTTTAATTGGGCAAATGTTTTTTTTACTCTCCAGACCCAATAACTTATACGCCTCTTTACTCCTTCTAAACCATTCTCGTTCTCTGTAAATGCCAATTTATTAGTTAATAGGCTTTACTGTACCCTACACACAAACAAAAAAATGATTATTATTTGATTTCCTTTTTGGTATTTTTTTAAAACAAAAATTATTCTTAATCGGTATCCATGTATTTAATTATTGGTAATATGATTTCGCTCACAAAGAAATTTTCTATTTACGGTAACAAAATCGCTCACCAAGTTTAATATCTCGTCATTAATAAATAATTGGAGGAAAGTACAATCTTCTTCAGCCGAGTGCATTCGCGTTGTAATCTGATTGAAAATGCCAATTACCTTGTTTACATGTTTGTGGTGTAAATGAAATGCAATATTCTGCAACTGACGGACATTAGTGTCAATCATAACGATAATTTGACTTAGATATTTACATTAACAATCGTCAAGTTATTTATGGCAGGTATTATACAATAGTTATTACACTGTTTACGAATACTTTCAGTTCTAAATACCCTTCATTTTGGTTCATATCAGATGTTGCGTTGTGCTCTCTTCTAACCTTATACGTAAACTAGTTCTCATTTTTGCAATCCTATTTAATGGTACAATAATATACAGGTATATGTTAATTTAACCTGTTCCTAATTAAATTGCATTTTAACGGCATTAATGCTGCGCTAATGAAAATTAAATAATAATTATTATTATTAAATTCTGTCATGAATCGACTGCTTCATTCAGGAAACAAATAGTGGAATGTTGACACAAAGGGATTTAAAGCCTATCAACTTATGAAAATAACGTTATCAAAAATTTGTGCCTTTCTTGATATTCCTTGATATTTGTTACTGCGCTCGTTCTTTTCTACTTTTATGTGCATTCTATATTGAATATTGTATTCTTATATCTTAGATTCAATAATATAATTCGTACCCGTCATGCATGCAATGATATAAAATCTAAAAGCCCAAATAGGGCCTGAATGAATAAATAATATTTTTTTATAATTTGGCAGTAGGTACTCAAACTAAATGTACCTTATATTTTTTTTAAATCTTTTAATATTATTTCGATTTTTGGTACGCAGTGCTTAAATAAGACAATTCACCATTTGCACGTGCACGAAAAAAAAATTATACCTACTTATCTTAATTAATTTTATTATTCGTGTTTTTTTACGTTGTAGTAGTTTTCACAATTTAAATACGCGCATTTTAGTATTTATTTTTAAAAAATTTCAGTATTTATTATCAAATGAAGACAAAAGTTGCTTTGAATTATATTTTCATATCAGGTTGCCGACCTTTTTCCTAGATAAAGCGCGTCACTATCAATGCACATAGCTTTGAGTAAATTCAAAATGCCTCTTCCAGGTAAGTTACTTGTTTGGAAGAAATTTGCTTGCACCTTGAATACGCCCTGTAACATATTTGCATAAAATCAATGATTTCATGTCACGTAATCACGTTATTCATGGCCAAAATATACTTAACCTCCATTTCAATTATATATTTGACATACAAAATTAAAAACAAAAATTTTGCATACCTGACCAATCTGATCTGCGTAGGTAGATATTCAATTCTGTATTATCGGCGCCTTAACGGTTAAAAAATAATGATAGGTAAAATTACTATATTTGGCTTAATGATATGTTATACGGATAAATTTTTTAATATCTAACAATAATTTTTGACATGCAGCCTTTACCTATGGAATGCGGGAGGGGATGGGGGTGGGGTGGGGGGGTGGGGGGGGGGGGGAGATAATTGATAAGTGCATGCGCTACAGTAATTTCCCGTAATACCATGCGAGCGAAGCCGCGGGGAAAAGCTAGTTAATAATAAAACATGTATTGTCCAAAACACGTGTCTGAATCCCGTTTACATGTTCATCTACTATTTACAATTCTTCCCGGTAAACATTTTTACTTATTTTTGAGTGCCGAATATCGCGTTATATATATGTAGTTCCGAAAAAATATACAATAGTTCCCGACTTTATAACGGGAAAAATAACTCGTAACTTCGATATTAGAATCAATAAGGTGTCTTAATAAAAGTAATTTTTCAGATTTCATTGTCCATATCATTAACACAGTTTTTGAAAAAATACAGGGATAAATATTGTTCATATTATTTATTAACATATTTTATTTATTCATTTATTAACAAGAATTGTTTATAAACATTACAAGTGGTTACATAATGCAAGGTTATACAATAATTTAGTATTATTCTACTACCCCATAAGTTGAGCTCTAGGAGCTCGTGTTTATGGGAGGAGTATTTACATGCAAAAAAAAATAATGTTCTAATGAAATATGTAAACAATGATCAAAGACTTATGAAATAAATACAAACATTATTTGACATAGATAAACAATACAGAAAAAATGTAGTTATTGTAAGACAATAACAAATTATTTTTCTTATTAAATATTACAGATTGAGTAAGGGTAAATTAATTACAAAAGAAAACGCTTAGATGACATAAAATTCCCTTAAAAATAAAGAGTCCATTATCAAAAAAAAAAAAATTATCTTACAGTCCCATATTAGATATGTTCCCTTTCACCATCCGTTCTAACCTTTCCCAAAGACTTCACTAATCCCTAGTCACGCCCCCACCACCATCCCATCATTTCAGTAATATATTATGTTCACATTGTTCAGTAATATAAAATTAGCGTAATTTTGCGCTGAGGAAGAACAGTCTTTCTAAAACCTTCGGCGTATATAAAAAATAGAGTGGTTAAAATACGAAGAAAAATTGTTTAAATGTATTGCTGCCAATGTTGCAACTAGAGGGAAAATACCTACTCTAGAGCAAGGATTTAGCACTGGAAGTGGCTTTTCACTCCTTTAGTGGGGCTTTTCACCCTCTTTACAACGCTTGTAGAAAAAAGGCGTTTTGCGGATAGGCAAGGTGCAATATTAAAGTAACCACGTAGATAACTTTTTGTTTGTATTAACAAAAGAACTTCCACAGATCATGAAGCTCTCAATCTTCGTGCTGGGACTTTGCTCCCTGATGCTGGCGACTGATGCCGCGGTGAAGCTCCAAGAGAGGTACTCCTGGACATCTGTGGACTATGCCTTCCCTGATGAGTACACCCGCCAGCAGGCCATCCTGAGCAAGGCTTTCATCCCGGAAAACAACCTGCCAGTCGGCATTGAGATCTGGCAAAACAAACTGTTCGTCTCTGTGCCCAGATGGCGTGAAGGTAAAAAACATTTTTTTAATCTATCAAACTTCTTCACATAGTGATTCCATCGAGCTTTTGCATTAAGTCGTGGCATACCGCTAAATATGAAAATAAATTTTCCGGCCCCTCTCCACTAGAGCGATTATGGTCGAAAATGGGACCACTTTTATTTTTCTGCGATTGATAGCGGTCCAAAATTCGACCACATTTTCCTACTATTCGTATAACATTTGATGTAATTTTTTAAAAAATTTCCATGGCCAGTCATTTATTTTAAAACGAAGCTATTGAAATGCTTTTTCTATTATCATCTATTATCATCTATTATCATTTCTATTATCATATTATTAATCATAATTTATTTATAAAATAAATAAATAAATAAATTATGACCATAGATGTCGCAAATCCGAACTTAGACTATTTTATTAGGACGTTAAAAATAATTTTTTTTAATATTTTTTTCACGCCGAATTTCTAATCAGCTGTTGACGTTTAAAATTATGTCCCTTTTCCATAAAAATGCACCTTTCATTATCAAGTATACCACAGACAACATACAGAAATCGAAAATATTCTATGTTGACTCGAACAAGTTCCTCTCACGGAGTTTCAAATAACAAACATGCAGGATTCGCGAGGTTATAAATTTTCAATTTTTTTTATAAATCCTACAAATATTAGATAAACGGTAAAATACAGGTTAATTTATTGGCTATTTAGAACTTTAATAAGTTTTTATGTCTCCGTGTTAAAATTCGATGGAATGATTTTTTTTCTGTTGGCGAATAATTTAAAAAATGATCTTTTGGAAATCTCGAGCAATCGAAGCAAATTTGTTTATTTCGCGTGGTCGTTCCAGGGGTTAATGATAAAGTCTCGAGATAATCTCGTAGTCTGTTTTTGAAGCTTTTACAGCCTACGTACATTACAACCCCTAATATTATTCTGTATGAAGAGCAGAACTTCTCGATACATACCTCAATAATAGTAATAATCTGATGATTTGTAAAGTGCCTTTTTCGTGAAATATCACCTCAAGGGGGCTGTGGCTTAAACATCAAACAATGCTTTACGCAATAGGTATCGAAATTAATTAAGTAATTATCTCAGAACTGAAATTGTTGAAATTATATTAAGTTATCATATGTGAATAGCCATTGAGTAAATTAGTGTAATATTGACGGTCCCGAAGAATAATGTCGGATGTGCGATTTTGTAGTTTTACAAAGCTATCAGTCCACAATGGAGCGCTGTTACCTGCTCTGTTGTATAACAATGATAGCAGGGTTGATTTTCATTAAATATTTGTTAAATTAGTTTCGTTTAATTTTTTCAATTCATAAAATAACTTTTGCATATAGTTTTTTACAGATTTTTCGACTACCACACTAGTCACATGGCCGTATTTTTCTTAATTAATTAATTCTTAAATTACTTTGATCTCACCTGTTTTAAATTCACTAATTGCTTAGCTACAGCTGTTGTTACACGAAAAAAAATCAATCGAAACGTAAAAACGGCCAAAAAATCGAGTTTAAACGTGAAAGAAAATTACATTCGTGTCAATGTCACGCCTGCAAGATTTACTGCTAAATTTGTCCAACGTTATGAATAGATAAAATTAAAAGAAATAGAACAATATTTTAAGCCTTAAACGCTGCCCACAAGTTTCAAAGCCTCTAGTCATATTTCACATTTAAGATTCGGCGAACAGCCAATTTTAGGTCCGTTACATAAATCCTGATAAGAACTCTAAGGTCATTGAAAGCAGAGCAAAACAATTGCATAACTTTTCGCCGGATATACCTATCTGAACTGAGGTGGACTTGAGTATTGAGTATGCATATGATACATGTGCTATGTATGGTACTTACGTACCAGGGTTTTTGTGCAATAATCTGTTCCTTATGGACACATGACTTTAAAACAACACGGTAATTAGGCAGGTATCACAGAAAAACAGTGTTTCGAATGTGATAAATATATTCACCGCAAATTTCACACACTAAAAACCAATTAAAATACACAAATACGCAACTTTGCGTGATTCAAAATCCGGAAAGAATTGCGCACATTGGAATATTTTGGCAAACGTGCAATGCGGTTATTCGGACATTGCATCATTTTCAAAAATTCACCACAATTATTTTTCGTGGGTTGTAAAGATAATGTCCAAAATTTCAAAAATCTATGCTAACAAGGAGGCATTGCTTTAGTTTTTCAACACGTGCTCCAAATCAAATTGCTCGCTATTTAAATTTGTATTATTCGGGGCACAGCTACGATAATTGTAATAAAAACACTTGTCAAAGATAAAAGCAGAAACCGCAGCCTACCTTCTAAAATCTCAACTTTAACCTGCCATTTGAACTGTCAAAAGTAGTCGTCACTGTCTGACAGCTGAGACATACTTAAACTATGTTTATTATAATTAAACCAAAATAATGATTTATTATAATTAAACACAACTGCATTTCACCATACCTCATAAACTCTGAACAACTCAACGCTAATAACACCGGTTTAGTACAATCCGGTTCATTGATGACCATTAAAGCAGATTAGAAAAAAAACTGATAAAACAATTTCATTGATTTTATCAATGCCGGAGGTGTGATTGCTAATTGGTAATACATATTTAAGAACATTTTAGAACATTACGTGCAATGTTTCAGTAAATTCTAAATTACCAACACTGTACCTGATGCTGTTAGCATTATTACTTTTGCTTTATTTTTGCTGACTAAATTTTTAATTTTTAATTTCGGTTGTTTCTAATGTATTTTAGAATTTTTTAAATCAATTAATTTTTAATTCGGAGTTTATTAATTTCATCAAATAATGCGCAATGTATTATAGGATCCAGCAAAATGTGTCAACCCTTTATTGACCTTTGTGAATTATTTAATTTATTTTACTGACAGAATTTTAAAAAATATACACATATTTATTCGTTCACGTTTTGAATAAATAAGTTAACGAGTTTTAGAAGTATTTGTCAGTTCAAAACATTACCGGACCTCCCAAAATCACGGTAAAATTAAACAAAATAATAATTTAAATATTATTTGTTTTCTTGTTAGTGATTTTTAACAAATATTGCCTCTGAGCAACAAATGAACAAATGCTTATAATGATTAATAGTAACCAAACGAATATACCCCATCATATGTTGGTGCTCCTATAATTTGTTCTTGTCGGCAGATTTAGGTTTTCTTTTTTTATTTGTGTTTGTGACACTGCGAAAGTAAACAAATTATCATATGACATTTCTGTGTCAATCTATAATATATAAATTATTTTATTCTTATCGGCAGGTTCATTATTTATCATTATTTTGTATATTTTTGTGTAAGTTATTTTGACATTGCGGAAATTAACACAAATTACGCTATGACATTGTTGTGCTCATGGTATTTTGTTCCTGTTGAAAGGTTCACGTTTTGATGTTTATTATTTATAACTAGCACAGACCAGTGAAAAGTCATGGATAGTTTGAATTCTCAACAAGTCAGTTCCAATTTTCAAAATTCAAAAAATATGTATATTATTGTTAAGTATTTAATTGCCTTCTTTATTGCTTGTCTGAATTCTCCAAACTTTCAGTTTTAAAAATTGTGACACTTAAATTGAAAGTAAAATTCAGATAGTCAAAACTGAAACTAGTATTTTTTTTTTGTAAGAATTTTTGCTTTTTTTAATCGATTTATAAATATTTATTTTTATTAAAAAATATCGTAAATTATATATAATCTAGATTCAAAGAACAAACAAGTTTCCATGCATTTGGGAATTTCATTCTTTCACAATTAACATTAATATGCCCTGGATTATAAACACCTCTTGTCATTTTTTAATGGTCAACTTGATAAACATGTCGTTCATTGCCTGCCTTAATGCGCAGGTGTGGGTGCCCGCTACCGATTACTCAAAATGACCTACATTTGTATGTGTTTGTATGACCAACATGATCCAAATAATTAAGTTTTAAAACGAAACTAACTCATGTCGCGTTGCACAATAAAATAAATATTCGTGTGATTTTTACGCAGTTTTGTTAAGAAGTCTATACTTTAAGGCCCGTGTTAAAAAAGCCCCAATACAGAATAGCTTATCTTGATTTGATGAAAAATAGTTATTTTTATTTAATGGAAAAACTAAGGTAACTCTTTTTTGTAATCTGTAGACTCAAAAGTCTAGATTTTAGACCTATTTTCGTCAATATCGTATTCAGATCAATGAAAAGAAGAGTGTTTCTAAAAAACAGATTTTCCTGTAACGAAATCTATTTTTAAAAATCCCGTGTCCCCAGCCAAGACGTTTTTAATAAATAACTTATTAAATAAACACCAAGAGCATAACTTTCAAAAATCAGTCGTAGTTATTATCTTTATATCAGATTTTTTCCAAATAAATCTTAAAACATGTTTTAAATATTTTTTTTCTATTTTAAAAAACATACAAATCTCTCTAAAAAAACTCTTTGGAGGATCGAAAAAGCTAATGCAAAATGATCGAAGTCAGGACAAAATTACACAGGTGTAAATTTCATACACCTACCAATATTAAATACACTAGAATGGATGAACATGACTCATGGCAATAATTATACCTACTCAAATTACAAAACTGGATTTTATTAGAATAAATTTTGAAGGTTATGCGCATTATAATAGTAAGAATTGAAGAAGAAAATAATACTAATAAATCTAAACGGTCCCAACCGGTAATCGAACCCAGGATATCTGTCTTGCCGGTAGGGTTAAAGAAACGTTGACAATGTTCCCACGTGGTCTGTCTTGTTTGGGGTCATTGTCAACGTTTCTTTAATGATAGTTATAACGTAAATTATATTTAAAACACTTCGTGAGTTCAACAGAGAGCTTTTATTTACGAAAAAGTATAACAAAAAATAATAAGTATACGGGTATAAGATTACTTCGTTAATACACGCGGCGCGTAACCTCCTACTGAGGTCTTCAGGCTTGCTATCTCTAAGGGTTCCTCTACTGATCAATGTGGACACAAAGATATCTCACAGTCGGTCCTAGGTATTGAGCCTTTAGGACTGCTTGCTGGATCTCTAAGGGCTCCTCTACCGATCAATGTGGACACAAAGATATCTCACAGTTGATCCTGGGTATTGAGCCTTTAGGACTGCTTGCTGGATCTCTGGCTTCCCAAGGCCGTGCGGTCGTTTAAATAGGCCGGCTAGATGTAATTAGGTGGCCGGTAGTGGGGAACTACACGCTGATTAGCCGTTAGTTTGAATTGTGCAACCAATGCAAGTCCTCCGGCACGCTGAGACGGTAGACAAGGATGTCGTATTATGTATGAAAGAGAAAGTATTCGGATCCACGCGGTGCCTCTCGTTACATAGTTAATTAATGTCTTTATCTATGTAAATTTGCCTAAATGACAGCTGACATATATGTTTCAGGTGGGTATAATATTTAAATATATATTTTTTTTATTTTAATAAAAGTGTGAGGAATGTACATATTGTAGGCCAATATGTAAATACCAGCTTGCGCAATTGCGCAAGCTGGTATTTACATATTTAAAACACTAGAATTACAAGGCTTTAGAAGAAATAAAACGGTACAAAATAAAAACAGTAGCTTACCGTGCCTTATACTGTTTACATAAATCCTTGCTCTGTTAGTGCTTATTTTATCACGTGTATACACACCTTTACATTGTACTAGTTCCAGCGAGAGATCATACGTGACGACATCGTTCTAGTATCTTCTGTCTTTTTGTTTTCAAACAAGACGGGTGAGAAGGAAGAGGACGAACGTCGATGACCACCATACGAGCTTTCGCTGGTACTAGTTTACCTTAATTTCTGTTTAATATCGAGCTCACATCGAGAATACGTAATTATTTTAAAAACATGTTTATTAATTTTTAATGCCGGATTAAATGAATTTAAATCATTTTCGTGTTACTTATTTTACATACCAATAGCAAGTCAATTTATACTATTTTAAACTGATTTTACACGTTTATTATAGGCCGGCGTAAGTCTAGCGGCGCTGGTCTAGCGGTAAGCTCTTGACACGCAATCCGAAGGTCGCGGGATTGAATCCCGGCGTGGCAAGTAAATTTTATTTGTTTAATTTGTGTTATTTCACAATTAATTCATTTAAAATAACATATAGTATATTTGCGGCACGTTCCAGAGTGAAAGATACTCTCAGTATCGCCCTGATGTAAGACCACCATTCAGAATTGAAACCTTGCTTGAAATGGCTTTAGCTGTGTTTGGTGACCAGATCTGAATAGCCAGGTACTTCCCACCTTCCTCTTCCCCATCTCACAACATACTCCAATTGGGAATGCCATAGTCTTACTGGCTCCAGACGGGAGCAGTTAGGACTCTTGTGCGGGATACATATACATTTTTTTTAAAAGGCATCTTAAACATAGATTGATATTGAATCTATTCATTTGGCGGAAATACCTGTTACCCGAAAGATTGCGGAAACAAGGGAAAAAATAATTAGGTAACAATTTTAACTAATTTAAGCTTTTGGCGGCCAAAGAGTATTATCGGGGTTTATTTTTAGTACCCAAAAATTAAAGTACAAAAATTCTACAGGGGTGGAAAAATGAGGTTAGGGTGTTAATCTAAATTTCATTCAGACAGCGACCATCCTTCCGTTTTGATAGTAGTTTGAATAGTAGTAATAGGCTTGCGTCTGCGTGGTTGAATTTCAGAACCCGGCTTGTAGTATCTCTCCGGATATGCTAGGAACAACCCATAGAGATCTGAAAGCATTTCTTAACTGATGTAAGTCATCGTCAGTCAAAAAAAAAATTCTCCCTTGATATTCATATATCGTCTCATATTGGTAATCTAAAGTCATCGGGATTTAGATCAAAAGAGCCTGCCGGGTTTCTAAAAAATATTTCCAACTTGACAAACATAATATTTATATTTTCAAAAAGAGGCTGCTTTTATCATAACGTTACAACTCTCGTCAAGTATCCAAAAAAGCATTATATTACGTGATATAACATATTATCAAAACCAATTTGTCACTTTCAAAAAATGCAACACAAATAATTACAAAAAAACAAAAAGAATATCTTCTAATACATTTCGTAATAATAATATCTTTTCTCTCAATCATAGGTCACCCAGAGAAAGCTTAAGAATTTGATGATGAACTGGTTTGTTGTGATAATTCTTTTGTTGTGGGTGCAATCTTCACTTTCTGGATTTTTATTTATGCATAATACAACAATGTGTCCATTCTTGCACTGGATTACGTAATACCTTTTATACTTTCACAACAAGAGTGGGGTCTGTTAAATATATGGAAAAATAATCTTATTCACGAGGTTTGGCAATCAATCATTACATATCTCTAACAAGCCTCGTTTAAACTGCATTTTTTTTTGTAAAGGAGACTCATTAATACTTATCTAATAATAAACTATCATTTTAGGCCGGTTTTATATCGCACGGATAAATGTCCTCAGTCCGTCAGAGCGAAAATAAGCTGACAACAACTCTATTGTCAACATTATCGGAACACGGACAGCCGAACTAAAGTGACCGTTTTAATAAATTTGCATTCATGACAAGTGACTGATAACTGATAATATAATTTGACAGCTTAGAATTATGTTTCATTCTTCAAAGGACTTAATTTGCCGATGAAATAAATTAAATTTATTTTCAAATTTTGATGGTGCCTTTCATGTCAAATTAAGGCCCAATAATCAGCGGCTGCGAATTCAAAGTGCAAACCCCTTGCTATAGGTACAGGACGGTCCTGATGAGAAAGATTGATTATTCTCCATATCAGCATTTTTAACTAATAACTCAATATCATTTTCATTTCATTAAAAATTTGCTTTAATATATACCTGCATTCAAGTTATTAAATTTATGTCATCAGTCATCATCATCTTCTTCCCCTTATCCTATTCGGGTCGGGGACCCACTGAATCGACAAGACGCCTCCATACGCCCCTGTCTTGCGCTGAATGTTCGGCCTCCGTCTATGGCAGTCCCATCCACTCCTCACACAGTTTATGTAGCTACCTCGCCCAACTGTGTCTTGAGGTTTTCGTTCCTAAGGGCCTCCTGTTTCTCTCTCAAGACTATACTGTATTAAATGTGCATTACGAGGATTCTCTTATTTTATATTATTTTTATAAAAACGATTAGCTTAAATCCTCGAAGTAAGTTCTAGTTAGATCCCTTTGATAAGTTGTCAGTTATTTATTTCTTTTATTTATCTATTGAAAATATTCACAGGTCTTCAGACAACTTATAATATATTTCCTACTAATTTCACGCACTAAAAATTATACTCGTTGTTTTGTTTGCAACTTGTTGCCTGTTTATTTTGCACATCTAAATACAAGCTGTGTTAAATTCACAGAACACGCATCGTTGCAAGTAGTTACTAGTTATTATACAATGAGATTTTTGAACTAACGCAGTAATATACATCAATTGTTGTTTCGGTAATCTAGTACCGGATGAAACAAAAATTAAACACTTATTAACATTCAAATATACTGCCTTATAATCAGTATTACCGTTACGTAAGATTTGTTTATGAAACGAAACACGCAAGCAAATTAAAATCATTTGATTCAACACCTCCGTTGTTCCTATTTCATATCTCGCAATAAAATTATCTATTTATTGTAATGTTAGGAGCTTCGTCATACACGAAAGTCCAAACTAATATTTGTTTTATTATGCGATTACAAGTTTGCTGAAACAATGGTGTTGCACAAACCTTAGAGAAATTGCACTAAAGTACAATCTGCATTCATTGCAGTTTAATTGCAGTTAACTTGTCCCAGCGAGTGCTCGTACGGATGTCATTGAAGCTCGTCCTCTTCCTTCTTACGCGTCTTGTTTGAATAGGAAAAAGATAGAAGACACTAAAACGATGACGTCATGTACGAACTCTCGCAAAGAAATTTAGGCACGAAATTTACATTATTATTATTAGATCAAATTAAACACTGTATCTAAGAGTACCTTACATTACACTAGCCTATATAAATATGATAATCGGTTTCAGCACGATCTCTTTATAAGAGCAGATATATCACACGAATATAATAAAAATTTGATTAGGGCTGGTTAAATATGGACGAAGGTGAGAGCTAAGAAAGGATTCGAATGATTTTAGTTTAAGATTTGATGTTATTATATGGCTTTTCCCAAACGCATAAGGTGATTTAGCACTATTATACATTCCACCAAACAAGTGTGGAAAAAATATATTTTGTACACTAAAATTGTAATTTCAAACAATTATAAAAATGTTAACCAAAGAACTTTGTCCTCAGGGACCAAAAAATATATCACGACACGCCCTCGGTAGGCATATTCCATTAATAGATACTTTTCCTTATTGTGATTAAAAATATATCACGACACGCCCTCGGTAGGCATATTCCATTAATAGATACTTTTCCTTATTGTGATTAAAAATATATTTTATTAATTAAACGAAATAAGGTTGTCCCATAAATTTGAATTGATGTCTAAAATATCACGCAATAGCCCTTCCCGTTGTAAATTTGATTGCCAAAGTTTTAAGTAGGCTTTTCTGGTGAACTCGTTATTTGACGGTTTACGAAGCAATGTGATCCAGTTATAATATTTGTTCAACTTTTTATGGCATTTTAATTAATTGAGTAAAATCTATGCTTTCTCGTTCGGTGCTGCAAGACATTAATGTTGATATTTTGACTCATAATCTTATTCAGATTTGGCAACCGTAATTCATTGCATTGAATATGATTACAGCGCGAGTACACATACTTGTTGATTTAATTGGACTGATGACAAAATACAAATGGAAAATGATTAGTTAGTAGATTATGACAAATTACATAACCTTGATTTGATTTTGCTACCTAAAAGTTTAATTAATCTGGATAAGTTTGTAATTAGCTTTAATAAGTTCAAGATAAAGCGATTATGCAGTTGATTTATTGTTTGTTAACATTAACGTAAAAACTACGCTTTTTGTTTATCCAGTGACAATAGACATGCGACAATTTACATATATTTTTTATTTATAAAGGCGGAGACGGTTTACGAATCGTTCCCGGTAGCACTTAGGCCATGTCAGGACTTAACTAGACGGCTTTGTCTGAGATTAGATTTGGATATGTGACAGAAACGAGCGTGCAAAGTTTGGCTACTTCAGACAAACAATTTTTTTCTGATATTCAAACTAGTTGAGAAGTCACAGTATATTTAAAATATCTACAAATACATATTTTGTCTTTGAAGCTGTTTATGAAATAGATTGAGAATAATGGCAAATATTTTTTTTATGTATTTTCAGTGTAAAATTAGTCTTTTTTCTTTCTTGGTTTAGATGGACTTGAACAAAAGTGCAGCGGAATGCTTTTTGAATGGTCGTTTCTGTGAATGAATCGGGTGTGTGTCAAGGCTGCAATAATTACGGGCGGCTTGGTTTTAATTACTTTCTTACTCGTTCGTGAACGTGGCACGATGTAGAGTTATTCTCGTTAGTATGGAGATAGAGACACTGTAATTGCGCAATTTTTGGTCAACATCATTTATCTTTTTTCCTAGTAGGGTCGAGTGCCCATTGCTTCGACAAGACTCCTCCGAGATGCATTTCTTATTTTGGCTCGCATTTTTCTCAACGTTGCTAGTTTCAATCAACTGAATGTCATTCAATTGAAATTAGAACTTTGTATTGTCTTGTGTCTAATGCATAGTTAGCACATGTTCATTGTCCAAGCCAACTAATTTCAGGTTTTTCTTTAAAGTGTTCGATGCCGAGTGATTTGAATAGTTGTGCTCATGATGAACCTTAAGAACATGACTTACTAATCATCATTAAAATTGCTTGTTCGATTTGAATAGTTAAGCCCATGATAAACCTTGAGAAAATGACTTACTAATTAATCATCATTAAAACTGCTTGTTTCAGGAATCCCTTCAACCCTCAACTACATCAGGACAGACCAGCCCCAAGCACAGAACCCCCAACTGATCCCCTACCCAAGCTTAGAAGGAAATGAGCTGGGAAACTGCGCCACAGGACTCACCACCGTTTACAGGATCAAGGCTGACTCTTGCGGAAGACTGTGGGTTCTCGATACAGGAACCTATGGAATCGGTTAGGATTGATAGATTGATTATACTGAGTTTATTCATTGGCTGAGTTTGATTCCTCGGCTGATTAAGTCCTCCATCACGACACAAGCCAAATTTTCCGCTTACTGTGGTGGTAGTAAGAGATTTTCAAATATTATCAAGTTATTCGTAATCCGAGAATATTTGTCTTCCTTTTCTTAATTTAAAAAAATATATATAAAGTTGCTTTCGCACAACTGTTTCATAGATGCATTATTTGGATTTCTCATCTTCTAATCTGGTATGGTGTACCTACTTAGTGGCTAGCAAACTTTTAAATGTGTGTTTTAATATCCTCGAAATGATTTTGCTGGTTCTTAATACGTTATTCTGTTTTAACAGGTAATACCACTACTAACCCTTGCCCCTACGCCCTCAACGTGTACGATCTCAACACCGACAGGCGTATCAGAAGGTACGAATTCCCTGCTGCCGATACCAACGCTAATACTTTCATCGCTAATATCGCTATTGATGAGGGATCAACCTGCGATGACACCTTCGCCTATTTATCTGACGAGCTCGGTTATGGTCTGATCGCCTACTCTTGGCAAGAAAACAGGTCATGGAGATTTACCCACGGCTTCTTCCTCCCTGACCCCCTTCTGGGAGACTTCAACATCGCTGGACTTAACTTCCAATGGTTTGAGGAAGGTATCTTCGGAATAGCCTTGTCCCCCATTCAATCCGATGGTTTCAGAACACTATTCTTCAGTCCTATCGCCAGTCACAGGGAATTTGCAGTTTCCACCAGAGTATTGAGAGATAGCGCCCGCGTATCTGATTCGTATCAAGATTTCAAGACCGTAGGAACTCGTGGACCCAACTCTCATCTCACTTCCAAGGCCATCAATGATCAGGGACTAATGTTCTTCAATCTTATTGACCAGAACGCCATTGGTTGCTGGCACTCTAGCCTTCCGTATAAACCAGAAAATCACCAAGTTGCCGACAAGGATGATGTTGGTCTAGTATTCCCTAGTGACGTGAAGTTCGACCAGAATGGAAATGTGTGGGTTATCTCAGACCGCATGCCCGTGTTCTTGGAGGCCGATCTTGACTTCAACGATGTGAACTTCAGAATTTACTCTGCCCCAGTAAGTGATATGGTTAGGGGAACAGTTTGTGAGGTTGCGCCAACATTCCAACAGCAGATCTCTCCAGCTTTGTACCGACCTTTCGGAAGGCCTCCTCAACACGCTGCCCTCTCACCTGCTATATCTTACCGTCAAAGGTATCAACCAAATGTTAATTCTCTTGCCTGGTTGAACAGGCACTATAGGGTGCATGAACCACTCTACTGAAGAAGAATGTTTTCCTATGGGATTTAGCTTCGTTAAGCTGATCTCTAACTACTACTTGTAAATGTAAATATCTTGCTAAGAGTAGGTACATATTTGGATATGATCCAGTGATTATGTACAAATACGAATGTATTTATTTTGTAAATTGTGTGTTTTGTAAATAAAACCAGTCTAGTGTTCATTTTTGTTTACTTTTTAAAACAATTTTTACCCAACTCTCCATATTTATTAAAAACCCATCCACAAAATCTTTCCCATTACGGGGTTGCACTACATTGTGGGATTTTACCGCTTTGTACAAGTGCTTTATTTGATAGCCATTCATCCAGCTCCAGTCTTTTTCTACATATTCGGCCCACCTTTTTACCATTAGTTTCCCAGTGACTACACATCGGTATATGTAGTCACTGGGAATGTATTACTATCAAAAACCGCACCGCCCTGATGGCAAACAGTTCATCCAATTAATTATGAATATATTTCCATAAGCTTTCAAATAGAAATCTGCAAATCTTGTTAGAATTAAGATCATAAAGATACTAGCTGTCGCATTACAGTCAAAACAGGTGGAAATAAGTACGTCAGAAAATTACTCGGTTGCTTTTAGATTATAATTTCGCAATTAGAACATAATTATGAAAGAATCAACCAGTTCCAATGAATCGCAAATACAGATCATTCAATCAAAAATTCTCTGTGCCAACTGATATCAGTGTACATTTCAATATGGGGATCATATTAACGTGATGGATGGATATGATTGTACTTTTTAAATAAGATAAATGACATAATCAAGGAGTACGACCAAGGAATTTGCAAATTGACCACAACCACAATTAGTCAACATTGATCAACATGTACTTATTTATTATTTCAAATGGGTTTATAAGATTAATAATAATTACCAGTGCTTTCATAGAGTCGGTCAGTTTCTTGAATCTAGGCTGAATACTTCAATGAAATGTAATAAAGTCAAACGTCAAGTAATTTAAACGTGGGAATGCGAAAGTCTGTAAACAACGAATCTCGGGCAAGCGCATGAGTTTTTGTACTTGGAAAGCTGTTAATAATAATAATTAAAACAAAAATAAAAACTTTTATTTTTCAATATTTTTTTTTACAATTTTATTCATTTTGTTAAGTCATCATTGATTCTATTGACAAAGGGTCACTTCTCATCTATACATTCAGGATTTCTCCCGGAATGCAACTTCAGTGGTGCCTTTAATATAATACACATAATATAATATACAAAAAAACAATAATTAAATCAAATCTCTAATTTAACACAGAGTAATAATACAAATAACAAAATTAAGAAGAAAAAAGTGTGCAATTTACACGCGATAGAAGTGACACCTTAAAAAACTAAAGAAGACAAGAGTGGGGAGGCGACCAAGCACCGCACAAAGAGGAGACCGAAAATATTTTCACATTCTAGTTTACGCTATATGTACTTTCAAAACAAGTGTGGCAGCACAAAAATACAGAGTACCTACCTAACAAGAAAGGCATGCAAACACGGTGATACGAATTATAAAATTATTCATTGTATTCATGCCAATATCTTCATGCATGCAAATTAAAAATCGTAAATCACAGGCTTTCATTCAGCGCTGCATGAGCGCAAAAAACATGCATTTATAATGTGCAACAGCTATACACCATGAAAACAATATTATAATATGTATTGCATAATCTCTACGGGTGTTGTTTCTAGATCGATCTTGCCATATATCACGAATGGGCGGCAGTTCGCGTTTTTAAACTTTTTTTCCTAATTAGTGGTTTGCCACCGGACCCTGCCATAAATCTCTGTGGTCCGAATCCCGAAAGGGGAAGGAAATAACTACCTAGCCAGACCTCAGCTTTAAATCTGCTGCCGATTTCGTTCGCACCATGGATCCATGTAATATCCAATTAAATGAAGACAATATGAGCGAAACTCAATCGAAAATCTGGAAACAGATAAAGATATTGGCATCTCTAGGACTCGAACCCAGGACCTCTCGCTTTCCGGGCGAACGCGCTGTCCATTGCGCCAAGGTGTCGATATCCAATTCGGTCATTTTAACTGTATCATACTTCGACTAAGAACCACCAATATTATCTTCATTTTCTTAACGTATATTTTATTGGCTGCTATCTTTACGTATGATTGCAAGATTCAAACCCGAACTAAATGTAATCTAGATAGTGTCTGGATGAATTTTTATCCATTTTATTTAATATGCGACATCTATTGACTTTTCTGCAAGTCTAGGATGAATATTTTTATTTTTATATTTACTTTATGAGTAAAACCTCAAATTGTAATATTGAATTAAATGAAGACAATATGAGTGAAACTCAATCAAAAATCTGAAAAAAAAACATGTAATATTCATTCAAAATTCGCACGCTTTCAGAACAATATTATTACACGTGCAATCGTTTATGTACCTACACCTACACACTACTTTGACGGCTCTTGACTAGCAATCCGAAGGTCGCGGAATCAAATCTCGGCGTGCGCAAATAAATTTTATTAGATTAATTTGTGTTATTTCACTATTAATTCATTTAAAACAGTATATAGTATTTTTGCAGCGCGTTGCATAGTGGAATATACTCCCAGTATCCTGGTGTAAGACTATTACCTTAGCCCTGGTGTATGCCCACCATTTAGAATTGAAACTTTGCTTAAGATGAAGTTATACGTGAAATCCTATTTTGATAATTTTTAGATTCATCTTTACGACAAATCGGTTTACAGTATGAATATCAAAAAATATGTTACGGATAAATTGAAGCTTTTACAAGCTTTTCTATGTATTGGAATTACAATAAAATTATTATTTACATTACAAAAAATATAAGCGTAAACCACAAAAAAAATGTTTTTTCATGACTTAACTATAAGAACCATTTTTTTTTAAATATCCCTTTATGGATTTGACTATTTTTCAGGTTTTGTATGTTCTAACTTTTTTTCATTCTTATAAAATTATGCACAAAATAAATAAAAAAAAACACTTTTTCGCTTACTAGCCTGCGTGCAAATACGACGCGCGATTTTAAATTTTGTAGGCTTGAGAATCAAAATATTTCTAGCGTTTATATTCCTCTTAAAATGGCTTTAGCAGTGTTTGGTGACCAGATCTGAATAGCCAGGTCCATCCCCACCTTCCTCTTCCCCATATCCTTCCCCTACCCACTACCGTCAGCCTCACAACATACCCCAATTGGGGATATCATAGACAGGATGCCATGCTGGCTCCGCGACAGGAGCAGCTGGGATTCTTGTACGTATTCATATTTTTAAAAAAAAAACAATGAGACGAAATTTATTTGGTACTAGCTTTTACCCGCGGTTTCGCTCGCATGGTATTAGGTTGAAATCCCACTGATTCATTCAATCAAGCTTTCATTCACTGATTCATTCATTCACTGATTCACTCACTTACTCACTCACTCACTCACTCACTCACTCACTCACTCATTCACTCACTCACTCACTCACTCACTTACTCACTCACTCACTCACTCACTCACTCAATTAATAACTTGATTTTTAATAATAGAATGGTTGCATATAGAAACCATCGCAGGCACCGCACATACGAGTATGAATGATTAGTGAATAAATTTCTTATATAGCTGGGTACTCGCTATTCCATATTTACCATCGCGGGCATGCACACATCAAATCCCCAAAGTTTCATCGCAATCGGATGAATGGTTTAGCAACGCATAGCATATATACATACATATAAATATATGAACAAACCCAGAAACAAACATACTTTGATTTTTATATGTATAGATTTACGAGCAGATAGAATCCCAAAGTTATCCAAATCAAAATGTCTTCCCTTTATGATAATGTTCCTTTAAATCATTATAATAATACATTATATGAAATAGCGTTGGAATTTTAAATGATTTTAACACATTTAAATGGAGCCCTAATCCTTTTCTATGTTTTTTCACCCACTAGCTCTTAGCTTTCAGAAACTACCAAGAGAAAATCCGTTCTTCAAAATTGCTTGTTATTCAAAAATTCATCACGTTTCGCCATTTATGAACGAGGTTAAACGCTATAATTTGCTTTGCTACATTCCTGAAAATGTAAAACCGATAATTTTTATTACTTTGATCCCATAATCTAATTTCTATATAGCCAACGTACAATTAAAAACACTTGGAATTATAGATATGTTTCACCTACTCCTATGGTCACCATTTATTGAGGATATCCGTAAACGCCACATGTAAGTTGTAAACGTAAAGGTCGAATGGTGACAACAATTTGAGAGCATAAATAATAATTAATTTTATAAACAAGTACAAAAGATTGTAACTGAAGTAGTCCAAGTATATAATTTTTTACAATTTGACTATATAAAAAATGTTCCTAAAAATGGCGTTTATGAATAAATAAATAATAATATTCTGTCTGGAAGAAACCGAAAATAGTTGACGTAATATAAATTCTAATGAAGTGATTAAAGATACGGTAGTTACTTAATGTTAAAATTTATTCATTTCATGCCACAAAGTGAAACCTTTCTTCGATAATAATAATTCATGTGTACTGCTCGATTGATACTTGAAACTACTAACTGATATTACATGCTTACTTCTAAAATACTTGAAACTAGCATTCCTGCCTACGTGGTTTGTGCTTATTTCATCAAGGTTTTGCATACTGACTTACATAACGTGCTGTTTCTTTAATTATTTTGAAATTTGTTACCAAAACATGTTCCAAGTTCGCGGAATGAATTAAATCGATAAAATGTCGGAACCAAATTTAATTATTAATTATGTTGCTGCTTAAATCATACAAACGTGATTGTAAATATACATATTCATAAAATTAAATATTTTGCCGACCTGTCCTCGAACGGATTTCCTTGTAATGTCTGTTTCCAGTATCTTTGATTTTACATAAAATTAGACTGTCGAAGAACGAAGATCGTTTTTAAATGGATTCGATAGGTTCAATTGGTCAGGCAAAGATCAAGCAAGAAAGACACAAGTCTACCCTACAACCCTCAGTTTTGAAAAGATAAACAAGTGTGATGAGAATACATGGTAGCAGCACAAGGAGCCGAAAACTACTTTTGGAACAGCAGCCTGGAAAGACCTTTCTTCAATAATGGATTAGTGGCTAGTACGGTGTTGACAAGAGATCTACACTTTGTTTCGAATAGATAATATTTTATATTCCTTTATCATATTTATTCGTGTGTATACATCAGTTTCCTTTTTTTACGTTAGCTCCACACTGTGAAAAATTATTTCCCTCAGGGCCTGTTACAGTTCTAACAATGGTCTTACAAATGGTGACTTTGGTTTTCCTGTGGACGCTACGTGACTTAAACACTGGCAGCAATTAAGCACTGTTTTGTTGGCTGCTGTGATTCTCCTTCTGATTTCTGCTGGATCCTGATTGTTCTATGACAGACTGGAGCCCAGGTAGTTGAATTGATCGACCACTTCGTATGGGTAGTTGTCTTTAAAAACGAGATTACTTGATCAAATTTAAGCTGACTAAATCGGCCTCTTGATCCTTGACAAGCCGCAAAGTAGTTCATTTTTTAGACGCCAACGAGTTAGAATTGACACATGTCAAACGTGACCTGTACGTAATAATTGCATACTTTCGTCTCGCCGAAATTTACGTAATTTGTCTACATTTAGCAGCACAGACTTCAATGACTCCTCGAGCGATGAGGAATGTCGATGATATTTATTAACAAATTATGATAAAACAGTCTGGTAACGTATAAGAGGGATTTTAAAAGTTCCAATGTGAGAACATTTTGTTTTCTGCGGTTAGCTTCGTTATAATTTCATAAATAGTATAGTGCACTAACTACAAGAAAACAAAAGATACCATTTAAGTTTTAATTAGTACCCTTGCATACAACTCCATGCTGATTGAATGGGGGACTTTATCAAAAATGAAAATCATAAAGAAAACGAGTAATATTTGTGATATCTGTACCTACTTGTGACCTAAGTACAGCTACACTCGACATTCCAACCAAGCCGAGCTTAGAACAATCGATTACCGGGCTTACACTTTATTATCTCACGTGTTATCAGAGAAAATTAAGATTATTACTTACCTCTTTAACTCGGGTACTCAGCAGCTATTGACATTGGTTGAGAATTGGACTATAGTTTTATGGAGGCCAAGTGTTTTTTTATTATTTCAATAACACGAGCCTACTCGGTAATTTTGTGGTACAACCATAACCAATACTAAAAGGTATATATATAAACATTATATGGGCGTTGTGCTGAGCTAGAGAAATTCTATACCTGTCAACGACGAAACATGGCGACCGCAATAATTAAGCTAATTAATCAACGCCACCAGAGATTTGATGATACCATAAATCATAAATTTAAAAGCGAATACCGCACAAGAGTCCAAACTGCTCAAAACTACCCGTAAGCTGGGGAACTGTGGAATCCTCAATTGGGGTAAATTGTGAAGATAAAGGGAGTGGAAAGGAAGATTAGACGGGAAAATGAAATTTCAGGTTTTTCAGATCTGGACACCAAACACGGTTAATGCCATTTCAAGCAACGTTTTGATTGTGATTGGTGGTGTTTCACCTGCTGAAAGAATACACTTCACTCTGCATAATATATACTTACTACCATAAAATAATAATACAATATAAAGAAGTTATCCAATATCAGAAGGAAAAATTAAACTATTTGTGTGTAGGAAAGTACCTACGTATCAGGCAACGTTATTCTTGGTGATTTTATAATCCCTTGATTATTAATGATCGTGCTACCTACGTATGTTAAGAACTATTCATAAAATATGTATCTACCTCTTCTTTTATATATTTTACCTTGAAGGAATAATGTCATTTTCTACTACTTATTAAATATAAGATACTCTTCCAAAAACCAAATAAGAATATATTTTCGTTGGAAAAATTAGACGTACATAGATACCTATAATTATTAAATCCTAATTTTACAAATAATGCCAATAACAACGTAAGAAATCTTTTGTGTTAGTCGTACTTAAAACAACTTTTTTTAAAGGTTTTTAAGGATAATTAAAGGTTTGTCCTTACTTGTGTCCTCACAGCGGTCACGTCAATAACCTTTTTTATGAAATGATACAATTATTTTGTTTACCACAAATTTTATTTTTGATAACCAACAGTTTCGCTCAATTCAAGCTTATTCTTCAAGAAAGACTAAAGCGAAACCGGATGGTTATTATTGTTATTAGTAAGGTTTAATCTCTTATTTTATTTGAATGTAATATTAGCTGGGGTACCCGGCTTCTCTCAAGGAGTTGATATGAGATTGAACTGACGTTCGAACCCACGACGGATCTTGCTTTATATACCAGATAGATAAAAGTATAGCATCAAAATAACATACTGTAAAAGTGTTCAGTTTAAAACTTCGCATAATTGTGTATTTTAGTAAACAATACAATCCAAAATACTTGCGAGATTCACCCAAGTGTTCACTGTATTAATGGTGATATAAATTTTGTATTTTGAAACAGGATTATTCAAGTGAATTTCAAATAATTAATATTGGAAAAAAGTGACAGTGATATTGAAATTTATTTGAAGTTTAGTGGGGGTCTTGTAATTGGCCAACATCCGCGCCATCTTTATTACACTGACCATTCAGCTGCTTGCTGCACTGTCTCAGACCGGGCATTGTACTATTTCTGCAGAAATACAATCTACTGCTAGGGTGACCATGAGTTCGAGCAAAAAAACAGGCTCCCAACAGCAAGAAAATTTATCCACAACAACTAGGTCCAAAAACAAAATTAATATTGTGCCTGAAGAAATAAACACAGAAGAAGATGTTTTTTCAAAATTTACATCCTACATAGATTTAAAACTGGAAAAATAAAAACACAAATTCTCGAAAGCATTGATATGAAAATGTTAGATTTTCAAAAAACTACAGACTTTATTTGTCAAAAATACGACGAAATAATTACCCGCTTAGACTCCATGAATGAGGTTAAAGGAGAAGTTGAAAATTTGAAAAATGTTTTGGAAAATAAAAGCAAAAATATTAAGCATTTGGAAACAAGACTGGCTCGCTTGGAACAATCGAACCTCAATGACTGTTTAGAAATAACAGGAATTGAGGAAAAGGCCGATGAACATCCAAAAATAACTGCCATTAAGCTAATAGAAAAAGCTAATATCAAAATAAATTCAGATGATATTACCTCGGCTATAAGACTCTACGACAGACGATCAGGTCATCCAAAAAAAATTCTCCTAAAAATTAAAAATCCAGAAACACGACTTAAATTTTTAGAAAACAAGAAAATAATTTCAAACCGTGAAAAAAAGATTTTCCTAGGAGAATCACTGTCTCCTTATTTTAAGGAATTGCTTTGGAAAGCAAAAACAAAGGGAAAAGCATTAAAATATAAATAAACGTGGTATAAAAACGGTTCCATTCTAATGAAAGAAGACGAAGGTAAAAAAATCGTGGAAATTAAACACGAAGATGACCTAAATAGAATATCATAGAATTTGAATATTGAAAAGCACCGTAAATATTTACTTAATTTGAAATGGATATCGATTTTGGAAAACACAATGATTTGAATGACAAAACAGAATCTAATTTAACTATTAATGATTCATTAGCTTGCAAATTTTTTTAGAAAATTCTAAGTTTTCTCTACTTTGTTTGAACGTCAGGAGTTTAAATAAAAACTTTGATGAAACCATAACTATGCTGGAGAGTATTGAACATCGTCCCGAGGTACTAGTTTTTACAGAAGCTTGGCTAAAAAATTTGAACAATATACCTAACATCACCGGATACACAGTTTATAACACAAATAATAACTATTTGCAGAATGATGGTGTAGTTGCCTATGTAAAACAAAATGTTCACACGACTGTTGAGGAAGTTGTTTTCCCTGGAGCAAACTGCTTAAAAATGCAGATATCGAGTACCTTGTGTATAATAGCTATTTATAGATCTCCGTCCCAGGCTCATATAGATAATTTCCTCGAATCACTAGGTGCACTACTTGACTCTACATCTATTCAAAATAAGGAAATTATTTTATGTGGAGATATAAATATTAATACCCTGGATTTGAGCGATATGAAAACTCAAAAATACCTCTCACTTTTGGCTTTTCATGGTTTGAAACCAATCATAATTACACCTACCAGAGTTTCTTCTACCGTTTCAAGTTGTATTGATCATATTATGGTAAAATCTAAATTCGAACCACTAGGAGCTGTCTTCTCTACTGACATAACAGATCATGATGTGATATTGATGAGATTTACGAGCTTTAAACTAAAGAAAACAGCAATAGATAATGTGAAAATAAAAACCGTCATCGATAACAATCTTTTGAATGTCAAATTAAAGGAGGAATCATGGCAGTCAGTCCTGTCATCTCAAGATGTTAATTCAGCTGCTGAAAATTTTATAAAATGTTTAAAAATGCATGTGGAAAATTGTTCGTCTGTACAAAATGAAAAACAAAACAAGAAGTATTTAAAACCTTGTATAAATGATGGAATTATTAAATGCCTCAGAACCCGTGACAAATTGCACAACAAGTGTCGAGGAGAGTTAAATAATACACAGCTGCTGAATTATTACAAAAGATATAGAAACTGGTGTACAAAAATTATAAAATATACAAAGCAAGCTTATTACAGAAGGAAACTGGATAACGTCAATGGAAATACCAAAGAGCAATGGAAAATTATAAAGGAGGCTGTAAATATACAAAAGGAGCAAGTGTCCATAAAAAAATTAAAAATCAATGACAATATTATCTCAATGGAGGAGAATCCAAATATAATCACTAATCACGTAAATAACTTCTTCAGTGATATTGGTCCTAGATTTGCCAAAAATTTGTGCAGTGCAAACAAAACTAGCGAAACGTGTCTTGTAAATAATTTCATACCTAATACTCAAGTTACAGGAGATACCTTTAAATTTAAAACTACTAACATTTATGAAGTTACAAAAGTGATAAACGAACTAAAAATGTCTTATTCTTGTGGTATTGATGGCTTAAGTATAATGGTTTATAAACAGCATGTTTCTGTGTTGGCTGGTCCAATATCACATATTGTTAACATTAGTTTTAAGTATGGCATATTTCCTTCACATTGTAAGAATGCTAAGATCATACCTCTTTTCAAAGGTGGAGATCACCTAGATGTTAACAATTACCGACCCATATCTTTGCTCAATACTCTCTCAAAAGTAATAGAGAGATTGGCAAAGTTAAGATTAGTTTCATTCTTAGAAAAATACAAAATACTTTCCGATAATCAATTCGGTTTCAGAGAGAATAAAAGTACGAGTGATGCTGTATTGAAGGTACTGACCAGAGTTATAAACGCGCTGGACAATGGCAACAAAGCTATAGCTGTGTTTTTGGACTTATCAAAAGCATTTGATACCGTCTCCCACGAATTGCTCCTTAAAAAATTATTATCTTTAGGCATTAATAATACAGCAATTGATTGGTTCAGATCTTATCTTAGTGATAGAACACAGGAAGTTGAGATAAATAAAATGTTAAGCAATGGTCAATCAATCTCCTTTGGGGTCCCGCAAGGTAGTGTGCTTGGGCCAATATTGTTATTAATTTATGTAAATGATTTATGCCGTTTGAATATTCCTGGTAACATTGTTAGTTTTGCAGATGACACTTCCTTAATATTTGAGGGTAAAACTTGGGATGAAACTTTTGACAAATGTAATACAGGTTTAAGAGTGGTAAATAATTGGTTAAATGATAATATTTTAACTTTGAACAAACAAAAAATAAAATATATCACTTTTAGCATTTCATGCAAAAGTCAGCCTCCTGCCACTCATAATTTGATCATACACAGTTGCTCGCAAACCTGTAACTGCAATCCTTTAGAAAATGTAGTTAACATTAAATACCTTGGTGTAATAATAGATAAATTTTTGAGATGGAACGATCATATCAATATGTTGGTAAATACCACAAGGAGACTTACCTATATCTTCAAAGAACTCAGACATATACTAGACAAAGAAAAATTGAAAACGGTTTATTTTGCAATAATCCAGTCTGTGCTTTCTTATAATATAGTGTGCTGGGGATCCTGCCAAAAGACCTACTTAGAACCACTTAATATTGCCCAAAAATTGATTCTTAAAGTTATGTTCAAGAAAAAATTTAGATATCCAACTCATTTACTTTACAAGGAATGCAATGTCATGAATGTAAAACAGTTATATATTACACAAACGCTTTGTAGATTTTTTAATAATATTAATATGGCAGAAAGAACACAGCAAATTCGTACTACTAGAATTGGCTCTGGTCTGAACTTTGTTGCAATTCAAACTAAAACTTCTTTTGGCCAAAGAAATTATTTTTATCAGGCTCCGCTCATTTTTAACAGCCTTCCAGAAAATATCAAGTCATCTAATTCCTTGAGCACTTTTAAAAAGATTGTCAAATTATTTATGTTAGCCGAGGATTGCCAATTGATTTTTTCAACTTTGTCCTTTCTAAATTATTAGCTAAATGATTATGTTAATAGTAATAATAAGCCAAATTAGTATTAGCATTCTTCTGCCAAATTTAAAGCATATTATATTATATACATATATTTATTATTTACAACTTCATCGTTAAAATAAAAACAAAAAACTTTTATTTTTTACTTTAAATCAGTCCTCAAAAAAATGGTCACCCTACAAAAGTCTACATGCTTACATGAATGTACTACCTAGCGCCAGCAGTTTAGTAATAATCTCAACCTGTAAGAAATGCAACAATATTGTTCTTTCAATATCTGTATAATTTTGTGTTATTTTGTTAATTGTAGAATTGTTAACCTCAACACAGGCTTGTCCTAGTGAGGTTGCAAATTGTTTTGTAAACATTTTTACCTGCAATGTAAAGATACAATAAATAAATAAAAAATAAAATACCCCTACCCCTACCAAGGGGTGGCCCCACACACACAAAAAAGGCTTCGAATGGTCTACAATGTTCCAAAATATTCCACAACATTCGAGAGTGTTCTGGAATGTTTCACAATGATCTGGGACGGTCCAGGATGTTCCCGAACGTTCCAGACTATTACTGAAGAGTCCACAACATTCCAGAAGGTTCCGGGATGTTCTGGAATGTTGTGGAATGCTCTCGAACCCTCTCAAATGTTCTGGACTATTCTAGAAATTCTTAGAAACTTCCAGCCCTTATATCTTCAAAAGGCCCTTCAGGTAAAAACGGGAACTTTCTTCATGCATGTGGGATGGCTACCACACCATATAACTCTTTATAAATAGTGGCTTTCTATAGTGGCTTTCTATAGTGGCATCTTTTAGTGGCACTAACGTTGTGGTACACTTTCTTTTATAATATACTAGCTGGTACCGAGCATGCGTTGCTATGCCATTTAAAAAAGAAATTGTTTATCCCTGCGTGTCCTTTCCAATTCGTCCCACTCCACCTCCTCCACCTACCCTCTCCCCACTCCACTCCACCCCTTCCCGCGTCCCACAAACCCCCTCCCGAGTTCCCCTCCACCCTCCCAGGCTCCCCTCTCCCCTCCCGGGTTCCCCTTTCCCCTCTCGCGAACCCCCTACCCGAGTACCTCTCCTTCTCTAAATTTTTAATCTTCCACACATTTTAAACGGTTTTCGTGGTTTGCGAAAATACGCTTTATTTATACTACTTTATTATACATAAATAAATTGGTAGCAAGCAACTGTCGTGTCTTTCTTTCAATATCAATAAAAAAATATTAGAATATAATAGTGTCTAATAATATGTGTACAGTTTTGCAATTACTTTAAAATTTACTTCGAGTTATTCACCGGCGTTGGTGGTGTAATGGTCAGCATAGTTGCCTTCCAAGCAGTTGATCCGAGTTCGATTCTCGGCCATCGCACATTATTTTTTATTTTGTTTTGTTTTTTTCTTATTTTTACACACCTGCTGACACATTTGTTATACAATTTTAACACCTGTTGACATCGATAAGATCTGTATAAATTTTCTGAAATATCGTTAAATTACATGTTTACTACTCGAATCTGTTGAAATTATTTTTATATAAACGTAGCAAATAATGCAATATCAGCTATAATTTATTGTGTTACCATTAAAATAGTTTTTTTTACCTACAAATTGACTTTTTTGGTTTTGTAAAAACCTTTTAAAAAAAATTTTAAGCTGCCGTCTAAGTCGACTAATTTTGAAAGATAGGTTGACAACCTTAGGTGGAACATATAAAGTGACATCTTGTGTAATTTTAAAACAGTAAAATTGTGAGGTATGTTTTTAGGTTTTCACGGCCAAAAAGTATTTTTGTTATTATTTTTGGGGTGTTATGCCGTGTTTCGCTACCTCCTTCTTTAGCCAACGTTTCGGACAGCGTTACAGTGTCCATCATCAGGGCATGAGCCATGCTCATCTGCCCTGATGATGGACACGGTAACGCTGTCCGAAACGTTGGCTAAAGAAGGAGGTAGCGAAACACGGCATAACACCCCAAAAATAATAACAAAAAAAGTAAAATTGTGATTTACAGAAATGACGTGAACGATGAATAAAATAAATTGAAGAGAAGAAAATAGTGGCGCTAACCCGTTTTCCTAAGAGAAGCCGTGCAAATTTCATGACACCAGAACTGATCTTTCTTGCATTTTTCTTGCTCCACACCTATTGTACAACATCTTTACCTGTATATTATAATTAATCAACGATAATTATGTATGGAACCGTTTTGCACCATAGATGATATATTTCACTCTGGAACATCTATTTGTCTTGCAAAACAGGATAATAATTTTGATTAAGTATAAATTATAATAAATGGATGTTGTTCAATGGGGTTCCATGACAACTCAGAATCAACTCAATACAATACCTCTTTGAAAAGTCATTGAAAGCTACGAAAAAAACTGAAAATAGCCCATAACCTACCTTAACGTAACTTTATTCAACCAATGTTTTATATATTTTTCTCATCACTTTTCAAATGAGGTGATAAATTGAATTCATTGAGTTGTCCGGTCACCGAAATTCAATGTAGGTATAACATCGCTTTTGCATAAGAACACTTCTCAACTCAGAATTGAAACATCGTTTGAAATGGCTTTATTTATTTGTCGATTTGGAACATTTACAGAGTTTTTTCAAACACAGCCAACTTATTTTGTGGCACCATTTTAATTCAAAATAAATAATTAAATTTAGTTTTTACAACAAATTTAGTTTTAAAATTTGGTTTTGTAAACAATAAAAGTGGTAAAAACTAAGTTTATTATTAACTTTGAATTTACAGAGTTTTAAAATGAAACAGTTATAAGTTTAAAATAGTAAAGAACGTAGATGTCAATAATCTACTTAAAAATATTCTTTGAATGCACACTTTTAAGATTTTTTTTCCATTTTCCAAAAATAATCAAAATAACAAGTTATAGACAAAAATATAAAGAGAGATAGGAAAAATAAAACATAAGATTAAAATATGATGTATAAGATAATAGTAAATACTGTAAATAACGACCATTCACATTCGAATTATAATGTAACTATTCTTCATGACATTTCACGATAGTAGATTGCTATTTTGCCTTTTAAAATAGGCAAGACTATTTTCATAGATATCAATGTATTCACAATGAATAGTATTATACAAACGACGCAATCGGCTTTAGTCGTGTTTGGTGCCCAAACCTGAATAGCCAGGTACTCTTTCCCGAAATTCGAAAGTATCATTGACTCCAGTTTGGGATTCTTGGGCGGAAGTCATATTTAAAAAAATATTTGCTGAATTTTTGTATTTTTGTTCTCATATTTTTTCTTAGTCTTATCCTTTCAGAGGTTGGCTGTCATCTGGAAAAAGAATTTTTCCATACCTTTTAATAATTGTGATATGTTTTGCAATGTGCACTGCAGAAATAAACCTTATTTATATGCATTTATTCTATTTTTTTCTTTCTATTACTCGTACCTTACCAGATGTAGGAACGTACGAGCGTAGCGCCGAGCCAATAAATTAACGTCCTTAGCTTTCCTAATTACATTAATATTCTTAACTAGGCCTTTGGGCGCGATAGAGGCAGGCTGTGAGATATGCCGCCGTAAAGTGCCACAGCGCCGCCACACAAATATCTGCATCTCATTATCGGTGGCTGCGCATTTCGTGCAACGCCGGGTCTTATTATAGGATGCAAAAAATTAGAGGGTTATTTAATCTGTCGTTTTTGATTCAAAATGATAAACGATCATTTTGAATTTACAAAATATTTTTTGGAGATTCCAATTCAGAACACGGACCACTTTTATATAGGTCGCGGAATTGGAGATTTCCGACAGTGATTTCCTTGTGAAAAGTCACTGAGAAGCAGTATTTTGTATTGCCTACGCCTACTTATTGTTTTTTTTTACCGAAAACGGAAAATAAGTAGTGTAAAACAACATCTGGAGCAGGAAAAAAAATTCACCACAAACGCTAGTTGATTTAAAATGTCTGTTATATAAACATTGGAATTATGTAGGGTAAACTGGACAATGATTGCCCGCAACTATGTAGTGAATGTCCACTCTCAATTTGATTGTCCTTTTCTCACTAACGTGTGTGAATATTTCACCAAAATCATGTCTATTAGTTAAATGTGCATCGACGAACTGTCTTATCGACAGAAACAATTACTTTATTGAAGAGTGAAATCAAATTTATTGAAGCGCGTCGAAGTTGTGCAGGTATTTCATTTAAAATCTTAATGTTTTACTATAGATCAGATTTGTTTTAAATCCAGGTAACCTAGAATCTATATGAAAGTAAGAAGGTTTCTAAGTATAATTTGTGACAGCAGTTTCGGCATTCAAATCTATTATGAAACAGCTGTCAGAATATTTATAAAAATGTGTCTTTAAATATAAAATTTTGCTGTTTAAGATTTTACTCATTATCATTAAATTATTTCAAAAAATAAAACATAATATTCACCCTAGACTTGCAGAACGTCAATAGATGTCGCACATATTTTTTTTTATTTTTTTATTTATTTATTTATCTATACATAGTATGTTTACATTAGGTTTTTGTCGATGCCTGTCTCACTGGGATATACCTGTGTCGAGACAGGCAATTAAAAATGGATGTATTGATTCAAGACCCGTGTTCGATTCCTCGGCTGGCTTAAGTCACAACACAAGCAACATTTTCGGCTTTCTGTGGTGGTAGTAGGAGATTTTCAAACATTTTTGGGTTATTCATAACCCGGGAATGTTTGTCACCATCTAGATTGATGAAGACACCATCTAGATTGCATTGAGTTCGGGAAGAATCTTGCAATCATACATAAAGACAACAGAAAATTAAAATATGCATTAAAAAAAATTAAGATAATGTTGGTAGTTCTTAGTCGATGATAGATACGGTTAAATATGACCGAAGGAGATGGGGTTGAATTGACTCAGTGGTTAGAGCAGAGTCTCGGCAAGACTAAGTTCCTTGGTTCAATTCCTGGATGCGACCGTACCTTTTACTGATTTTTTTCTCCAAGTTTTTGATTCAGAACATTATCTTTAATGATAACATATTTTTCATTCAAAATTGAAACTTTAAAGTACTTCTCTCTTCCACATTAGGCTTAATAAGTCAGGTACGCCTCACACATCGTACATATGTCTGGTAATGTTATATTATTATGAAAACAAGCTGATGGGTCCGAGCGGTTTTAAGTAAAAGTTTTTTGCGCCATATAAAAGACTAATCATTGCTACATCCTCTATTGAGGTATTCTCAATCAAAAAGGATGCACAGGTAGCATTTAAACAATATTACCTAGGATTTGATGGCTCCTGTTAGATTGGGAGGAGATCTCCTAATTCAACTGGTGGTATGGTCCACACGTCATCTCGGAGGAGTTCCCTGAGATAACCAGGTGAAATTTATGTTTCCCACAATGGGTGATGATTGCAGTCCAGATTTTACAATAGCCATAATACTTATCATAAAAAGTAATAACTTTAGTTTAAAAGGGCCGGACCGGCAATATCTGGACCATTTTTTTTAACTTCTCAGAAGAATTCCTGTGGGCAAGGCTCGATGTATTGGTTATGTAAGATAACTTTTCGTGCTACCTGTAAGGACTCATGGGAAAGAATTACGCAAATATGGTAAGGTTTGGTTGGTCATAAGGAGAACTAAGTAGTCCTACTCGGAGACAGATGAAGCGTTTGAGTAGCGCGAGAGCTCAAATACTTCCTTTTTTAAAATGTGCGCCATTCAGTCGGTGATATCGTAACAGGGCGGTAGTGATCTCGATCGAGCGGCGGAACTATAAAATTTTGTCCCAACACAGTTTAGTCATGCGTTGGAACAGTGAGGAGCGTGCGTCTGCCGTTGAGGCCTATTTTTCAAACGGATGTTCTGTGATCGCAACCGTCTCACGAACGAGATCACTAGCGCTTCGCTACGACATCAACCGACTGAATGGCGCGCATTTTAAAAAAGGAAGTTATGCTGCGGCCTCCTGTAGTATGCTTAATTCATTACTGTCGTCCGTTCGTAATATATCTATATATTTAAAAACATGGCTTGTTTATTCGACTCATAATCGTAGAGTTATTCAAGAGATGTCTCTAGTTTTGTCTCTAGGTTTGCTCCTCCAAGCGTTCAGAACCGAGACTAGCAGCTAGCAGTTAGGTTTCCAACCGTGAGATTTTGAAAGCACAATGGAGAAGTTGACTTGCAGACCTAAACATTCGTTCCCTATTATAAGAGTTTCTAGTCTTAATAAAGACAAAATGTTTTGTTTTGAAGAAGGCGTTATTGTTCAGGAAACCACTCACAGCAAAATACTATTCTGCTTACACACAGACTGCAAAACAATAACCATTGACAAGCGCGTATCTGAGGGGGGTTTAAAGTGTTAACCCCCCCCCCCACCCCTCCCCAACCCCCAATATCAGACCAACCCTCCCTTCCTGCTTAGAGTTAAACTACCACCTCTCCATGAGGGTGATGTAGCTACGACCTTATAGTACATTTCACTACCGCTCTTCATCAATTGAAATTTTCTGTCAGAAAGTATGTACGTAGGTACATTTGCAATAACATTTTTATCTGCCACTCAGTATTGTATGAAGCATTTCTACTTTGCTCATCCGGAAACGATTTTTCAACTTAAAAAAAAATATATATGAATACCGCACAACAGTCCCAACTGCTCCCGTCTGGAGCCAGTGAGATTATGGCATCCCCAATTGAGGTATGTTGTGAGGCTGAAGGTAGTGTGGAGGGGAAGGAGATGGGAAAGAGCAAGATGGGGAAGTACCTGGCTATTCAGATCTGGTCACCAAACACGGCTAAAGCCATTTCAAGCAACTATTTAATTCTGAATGGTGGTCTTACACCAGGGCGATACTGAGAGTATCTTCCACTCTGGAACATGTCGCAAATATGTTATACATCATTTTAAATTAATTAATTGTGAAATAACACAAATTAATCAAATAAAATATATTTGCCAAACCGGAATTCGATCCCATGACCTTCGGATTGGAGTCAAAAGCCTTACCGCTAGACCATGCCGGCCGTCAATGTAGACTATCGCAAAATAATATATAATTAAAATAATGTACACAATTACACATCTGCCCTGATGTAACGCTGTCCGAAACGTTGGCTAAAGAAGGAGGTAGCGCAACTCGGCATAACACCCCAAAAACAAATAACGAAAATACTTTTGGCCGTGAAAATCTAAAAACTTATCTAATGTACACAAAGTTGCCACACAAGCGAATTTTTAAAATGACTAATCCACCCCTGTTACGACCATATTTCATTCAATTTAAAAAGTTCGAAATATTGGGTTTTCTGTATAATAACACCTTCGCACCTCCTAATACCTAACCGAGATGGCGTCGGATACGGGAACTAAATCATTATTTTAACACCTTTTTTCCAAAACCCTACACTTAAATGGCGGCAAAACTAATTGGCGCCATACAGGAATCGTTTTGAATAGGTTAAAACCCACCTACTGTTTTGTTGAACACGTGTTCAAAGAACGGATCAGGAAATTAAAAAATTGATAAGACTGATTAAATCAGTCTATTTAACGACTTGAGGCAAAATATCCAATATTTTTTAATGACTTATCTGAAAATTTGACACAAAAAACTCGTTTCGTTATCCTTTGAATCATTTAATTAGAGCTCTTGCAAATTGAAATTAGCGAGTTCCCGGCATGCGTTGCAATGCCACTTGATAAATAAATTGTTTCTCCCTGCGTGTCCTTTCCCATTCGTCCCGTTCACCTTTCACCTCCTCTACCCCATCCCGCGAACCCCTTCCGCATTCCCCTCCCCTCTCCCACGTTCCATACATTCAGTCTCAGTACATTCAGTTTTCAAGCAGTTCGCGTGCCACCTATTGCAATTTTTTTAAACAAATTTCTTAAATAAATTTCATTAAAGATGACCAGTTTATACATGTAGCAGCCCTTGCGGTGATTTTTCACAAAAACGGCGCTATATAAATCATCCAATTATTATTATTATGTATAGAAGCCTTCGCGGGCGTGCCCACAACAACTCACCAAAGATTCATCGCAATCAGATGAATATCAGTACAGAAAATAATTTCACTATACATAGAAATCATCGTAGGCTTGCGCACAACAGCTCACTGGTTTAAAAAAATTAAAAATAAGTGATGATTGATGATGAATGGTTTAGGGACCGCATAAGGGACAAACAAAGAGACATTTTATTTCTTTAAATAGTTTAATTATATCTCCGCCCATTAGACGCCCACCCTTCCCCCACAGAGATGTCACAGGGGGTAGGGATATGAGATAGGGATGGAAACGGGTGGCATATTTACATAGCCTATACCATTTCGACAACAATAATGGATTGGCTTATGTTTTGTTCTCCGATTGATGGCAGTGAAATTAAGCCCATATGATGTTCATAATATTACAATATAATATATAATTCAACCGGGAACCATTTATTGGATAACCAACACCTCTGCCGTAGGTGTAGGTCGACCCAAATGGTTCGCTACGTTTGGTGAGTTAGCAGGGGTGCCTGGAGTGAGTTTTGTGCAAATTCATACGTCCGTCACTCCTGGACACACTGACCCTTAAATTCCTACCCATCACATGCATTTTTCCTTCTTACAACTTCCTCTCACTCCTTTCCTTAATAAGACCCTCCACGCAGTAGCCCCTAAGATGACAGGCAGTGATTTAAATTATATCCTTCAATGTACACCGCCCATAAGTAAATATTTTGTTGACTAACATTCGAAAGGTAAGGTCCTGAATAATATTTTTAATAAGAAGTTTCAGGTTCACAAATCCAACAATTATTAATCTTAAGAACTTTATCAATTCTTTTATTCTTATTTATTTATTATTTATTTTCAAATTCTTTTGCGCTTTTAACTAGTCAATTCAATTATTTTATTTTTTACTTTTTAATTGCCCTTTGTTATATATATGTTTTACGTATCTTAATTTAAATAACAAATTCATTCAATACTTTCGTTTATTTTAATCAATTTCATCCTTAATTTCAATGCCCTTTTATAAATCTTCCAAATATTCTAATTATGTTATTATTTTACTATTATCAATTTCATAAAGTCTTTAAATATATTCCTTTATTTCTTAGTTATTATTATTAAATAATTATTTTATTTATGTTAATGCTTATAATCTGTTTGTTCATTTTAATTATTCTTGTTATCATTACTACTTTATTTATCACAAATCATTACCAACATAATATCTAACCTTAGACTTTATATAATATGTACAACCTACGACTATCTCGACACAGGTATATCCTAGTGAGATAGGCATCAAACAAGCATCAGTAATTAAATTTTGTATTAGACACATAAAAAATAATTTTAAAAAATAGAGTGTGCAATTCACACGTGGTAGAAGTGAAACCTTCAGAAAACTAAAGTACATAAGAGTGAGGAGGCTACGAAACACCGCACAAAGAGGAGACCGATTATACTATCTCATTCTCTCGCAGGCTAAATCCGCTAGGTGTTAGCTATTTTTCGTGCTACAAAAAAATTTCACTTAAAAAAATATAATATCCCATGATACATAAATGTAAGATTTAAACCACAAACATTGAGAAAGGTTTTACACAAACCAATAGTAATAACTAAACTCATGAAAAGTCATATTACACCGTTCGAAACATTAACAACACCGCCATCTATCAAAATATTTTTGAACAACTTTTGATATCTTCATGGTAACTTGTAGAAAATGTTGGTCCATCGACTGACTGGTAAGTAGGCTACGCTATTTTGACCATGGATTTACACCGCATAGTACGCTCGGTAGCTCGATTAATAAATGGAATTTTGCAACCAGTAACATGGGCGAGCGCAGATAATTGCGTTGGTGATTATTTATTGATTATTGCGATTTTACAGAACGAATAAGTGTACACAAGAAAAAAAGTCGTCGTAATTTCTAAGGTTTTGTAAAAATACATAAAAGTTATGATAAAGTTACGAATTTAACTCACTCACTGTTATGCTATGGTTGTGAAATATTTATGAAAAATCGAATTAGTGGATAAACTTCAACAAAGGCGGGCATTATAACAAATAATTAATTATGTACGCGGCGTTCCCACCCCAAAAAATTATGGTCAAGAATTGCCTTATCGTATATTAAAACGTGCTCACCTTCCTGCAGTAATACCGGCAATATATTATATCCTCGTCTATCAATGTAATATGGTAGGCCAAATTAATTATGCTGTGAAAAAAGAATTTTGCATCTTGAATCTTTCCTCTCAGAATATCATTTTTTTAATGACATGAAAAAATAATAATTGAATACCGATAAAAACAGTCAGAAAACAGTTCTTATTTTGAATTATTTTACATCCAAAATATATTAACTGCCATTTGCCGTGCAGTAGGGTAAATACCTACCAGATGAGTGCACCTTAAGGCGGAACTCCTGCGCCAGAATACACATGAAAACTAGCTTGAACCCCACTATAAACGTTCTTTGTTTTCCGTCTCCTGCGTTTTTTTAAACATGGTTTGAAAGATTGGTGTGAACAGGTGTGAAGTTCGCGCGGTCACACACTTTGCTAGTGGCCTGTCCACGAGTCCACGCGTCCACGCGTACGCAACTGACTTGACGTTTGACGTTTAGCGTTTAAATAAATGTTAAAATATGTTCCGATGAAGAAGAGATGCTACATCAGGGAGAAAACAGAGATATTTTAATAGATGTTTATTTACCAGGAAAGATTTCCGACTAATATCAATTATTATGACCTAAAGTCAGTATTTGAATTTCGAATGCGTAATTAATTACGCATCCGAAATTCAAACGTCAAAAGTCGAGTTCTGTTAAGAAATTTAGCGATGATATTGTAAACGAAATATAAAGGAGAACACGCAGATTTCAACTTAGACCTAACCTACCTAACTAGATTTTTATTAGGTATTTATTTATCAGGGAAAGAATAGAATACCTATTTTAATTGGTCATTTCTTCCGTGTCTCTGAAACCGATTTATAAATTAATAGACTTTATTTACAAGTGAGATCACGAAAGATATAATCATCATTACGACAGTATTTGTTTGGAATTTAAAGTCATAATTAGGTATTAGGCTCGCGCGGTTGACATAACCCCAAACGTCATTCGATTTACCTCCGGTACCAACCAACCGCTTCGTACGGCTCCTGTAAAAATATGAACTTATTTCCCCCCCCGCCGGCCCCGCCGGCCCCGCCTGCCTTCCCGCTCCCGCTTCACCCACTTCAAAAACAATATTAATATTGTTAATATTCGTTATTATGTTATAATTTTATTATCAAATATATTTATTATATTGTATTTAGGTATCATAATATTTTAAACTAGTGATTATTAAGCTTGCTCATTGCGCATAACCTCAAAAACTTGTTCGGTTTGATTCTCCATACATGACCGCATCGCGCGGCTATTGTAAAAATATGAACACATTTCCCCCCGCCAGCCTTCCCCCTTCGCCCGGGAGATGAATGTTTTCCGTCGACTGTGGTAAAGCTTGAACACAGGGTTTTTGAACACGAAGTGTTCAAATTTTCAATGTTTTGGGTGCTGGTCAAGCTAGTGTTCATGTGTATTGTGGCGCAGGATACGGGCCTTTATAAATACATAAAGGCATGAAACGCAATCTTCAGGTAGGTAATTATTTGAAATTCATACGTAATAAGCTAACCACATCAAAAATGAATTATATATTATGTTGCTTTAACCGTCAACACCCTACATCATACAACACAGTTCATTATTAATAACATATGAGAGTTACAGAATATGAAAAAATAGAATAAATTAGGTATAATTTAACTTTATTTACCTACGTAAATGTACAGTTGAGCGACTTTTCGCATTTAGTTAGTCTAATTTTAACTCAGTAGTCGCCCTGTTTGATGCTATAATAGCTTTTTTATTGTTTTTTATCAATCTGTAGTAAAATTCTTCTCTTTAAATTGACACCGACGCACTAACCAATATCAAACAAGCAAACTACTGGAAATTGAATAACTCAATTTACTACAACACAGTGGTGCGTAATTATTCTTATATTATGTTCTTCGACGTTTTATTCATAGATTTATACCTAATTTTAATCTTGATACACATAGGGAGGGACATAATTAGTGATTTCTGACAGCATTTGGATTAAAAAATGTTAATCAAATTTTCGTCTCCGTTGACATTTTTTTTTTCTAAACTAAAAATCATATAAAATCAGTAGGTACTGAACAGATGGGGCGGGGTGAGGGGTCGGACTTTGGAGTTCCAACTCCCTAGAGGCAGTGTGACTCTGGAATTCCAAATATTGTGAAGCTGATGGGAGTGGGGAGGGGTAGGAAATGTGAGGTGGAAGATTGTGAAATACATACTATTAAGATCTGGTCACCAAACACGCCCAAAGGCATTTCAAGCAACGTTTCGATTCCGGTTGATGGTCTTTCACCAATTCTGAGGGTATCTGCAGTACTCCCATAACTGTTGTACACCCAAATGATACATGCAATGTATGGTTTCGGTGCGGCGCAAACCACCGAACACAATATTATTATTGTGATCAACCAATGCACAATCAATTCATTTACCGGCGGGGCTGCAGAGGTCCCCGGGGCCTTATGCAAGAATAAAAACAATACTGTATAGTACTTTTACGTGAATCCTGTCGCTAGTATAAAGATCCGTCAATTATTCCATAACCTTGCATGCTCTTATCACGAACAGTATTTAAAAAGCTAACGACATCAGTTATCTACAAATCCTTCCGTCAATATTCATCCATACTCCGCATACTCCCACAATACATATCACCCATTAACATCGCTTCGTCTTAAGCCTTGTGTTAATTATGCAGAATCCATTTATGCGTTGAGAGGTAATATATTATCATTACGTTACTACCAAAGAGTAAGAAGCAGATATGGATTAGGAAAAAATGTGAAGGTGTCAATCTAAAAAGAGCATGTAGTGAAAAAATAAGTTGCGCGGGCATTTTTCATCGTATAAACTATTCATAGCAACAAAACAGGTTTGAATAAATAATACACTCTGCGGTCCGTTTTGACAAAAATAGTATCTTAAATGGCGCCAAATCATTGATAAGATGAAATCTGCATTAACAACTCACTTAAACACTACATGTTATTTTTTGATTGACAAGTTCCATTTTGGTTTCTATCGAACCTTTGTTATATAAATGGTGTTAACGGACGCACTTGGCTTACTTTACCTGTGGTTCGTGACATTATTTGCAGTAAAAAATAATGTTGACGAAATTTTAGACTCCGATGACATATATTTTTTTAAACTAAAACACAACAAGTGATAGATATTATTGGACAGTTATGGCCGTTGTTCCCAACTTTTCAATCGACCAATCTGAGTCTGCAATCAGTTAAGCGATTTATGCTCGATTCGCGTTGTTCCCAAATATTTTATCGTTGATTATCTTAAGTGACTCCGCCCACTTTCATAGATATCAAAGTAAAAACTTTCGATGTTTAATTAATATTAAAGAGTTAATTATTGTATTTATTATTAACACACATAATTTCCCTCAAATACTATTACAAACTTATAAAATGTGTATATCAAAAATAAAGCGTCTTGGTCTTTACCGCTGTCGCGTCGGTACCTCGTGGCGTTAGCGCTACTCTGTTGACACTTTTTATAACTTTGCTTTGCTCAGTCGAACTTTATCCATGTGTTCCTTTCCCTTTTTTTTACATTAACTCCACACAGGAGGCCCTGAGGAAAATAATTTCCCTCAGGCCTATGTTATCTTTGAAGGTGCTGTGTGTAGGATGTACTTGAGGAGAGGAAGGAGTGAACATGGGTCTTGAAGAGATCCATGTTGTAGGAGGGAGGAAACACAGAGGCCGGCAAATCGTTCCACAACCGAGCTGTTGAACTCAAGAACGAGTCGTAGAAACGACCCGTTCTGATGTGACTAATGTCAACCGTGTACAAATGTTGGGCGCGTGTTTGGCGTGTTTCCCGACTATGCACCGGTGCCGAAGGGATCAATGACGCTAGTTCCTTGGAGCATCTTCCATTGTAATACCGGTAGAACAGGATAGCATTCCCACCTGACGCATATGCTCTAAAGATTGCAATCCGTTTGTTAGGTTAGGAGAGTCTATCAATCGGACCGCTCGTTTCTGCACAGAGTCGAGGGTCTCTTCCTTAGATTGAGCGATGATTAAGCGACGCTTGTGTTGGAAAGAGCGTACTTGTGCATTTGAGCAGTGTTGAGGAAGAGGATTGGGAACAGCGGCCGTTAGGCTGGGCGCATACATCCGATTTTTCCTTCCATCCGATTGTCTGATAAGACAACCTGAAGACCTTCGCGCCATACATTTCTTATGAAAGCCCGCACACATTCGATTCGAAAACCAGATCGGTAATAAAAATAGGCCACGCCCTTCCACGCCGGCCGTCCAATCCGGCCGTCCAAAGGGCGTGGCACCGGTCGTATTACCTATCTGATTTTCGAATCGGATGTGTGCGGTGTTAATCCGATCCGATTGTCCGATCAGACAACCGGAAAGCAAAATCGGATGTATGCGCCCAGCCTTATGGTCGGTATGTAGGATTGAGTGGTTACTCAACTCAGCGACTAGTGATGATACGTGGAAGAAGTTTTGTTATGTTCGTTTAAAAGTTTGTTTAAGTTGCTTCCAAAAAATATAATAAAAGCGAAAAAATGCTACCTCATGGAAAAAGGTTTTATCGTTTAGTAGGTAGATAGGAACTCTAAATCAAGAACAAAAAGAAGAATCTATTTTAAAATATGTAATCTTATTACGTATGTATTTAATACATTTAAAGCGTAAGCAAAATATTCAAAATTGTTTATTATTAAAATATTAGAAATGAAAGGTGTTTTTAACCAGTTAGGTATTAAAATGTAAGTATTAAAGAAAAATAATACTAACCTAATGAAGTACCGCGGCACGTATGCCCAGTCACGTTTTGCACTATCACATGTAGTCTTAACATAAAAACCGTTGTTTTGCAGTCATAATTACTACACATTAGCGTAATGGCTGAACAGATTTGCGGATGCGCCGTGCTCAACGTTTTCCATGGTCCTCGGACCTTCAACTTCAGAATCAATTTTAATACAATTGACAAATAATCCGTAATTGATAGACGATTCTAAAAACCTCGGTAAGTATTAAAATGTTTCGGAAATACGTTTCGTATTCCCTGGCAAAACCAGATCCGAAGATTTTGAATTTCGTTAAGGTAATAAAAATGGTATTATTAATATTGTATAATAATAAGAAGGAATTAAAAGAAAAGTTTTTGAAAAATAATACAAAATTAGAAATAATATGATAGTTAATATATTGAAAGATTGAAAGGAATTTACAAAAAAAGGTTTTAAAACACTTACCTACACCTTAAATCTTTCCGTACACCAAAACATCTAAAAGACTCATTAGCATTCCATAATGTATCAACTCTAGAGGATAGAAGAAATATATCCGACCAGAGTTTACGAATCTAATTTAAAAATCATCAACTACGTTGTTGGCAACAACTATCTTCCAGAAAACTTTAATTTCCGCTGACCAATCCGAAATATACGATCAAACCAACTATTACAAATCCCATACTGAAAAACTAACTACACACAACATTCATTTCTCAGAAGGACGTGCACAAAATTCAATAATATGTTTTCAGACGCTGATATTTTCCCTATACTCCTGATGTGTTTTTTCGTTCTCATTATGTTGTTTTTCTTTTATAATCATGTTTATCTTTGAACATTATCGAATGATGTAAAAATGTGTTATTTTTGTACAGGTACATAGTTTAATTCACATTGTATATCCTAAACCCTTTAATATGTGTTTGTTTATTTCTTTTTCTTTAAAAAAATCTTTTTCCACCTACTCTAATTTTTTTTCTTTAATCATCTGCACCTTTTCTGTGTATTATAAACTTCGCTGGTTTATGCGAAATTAAAAACAACAAATGTAAAAGTTTTAGGACTAAGGCACGTAAAAGTATTTTTCGAATATCTATCGATTTATTTTATATTTTTACATCAACAATTCACCACCGACAACTATGAGAATCACAAATAAAACGGACAAATTATATCACACAAAAATATTGGTTGTTCTCAACGTGAGGTCAAACAAGAGAAGACGCTGAAAATCTTACTTTTACAAACAAATGAAAAAAAACTCTATTCATTTGTTTTGTTTGAAGAGAACAAATAATGCGTTTGAAATACTTGAAAATAAGTACCTACTGGCCTATTATAATACAAATTAAATCGTTCCTATATTAAATGTAATTATATTAATAAAGTATGTATGACTGTTTGTTTCCCTAATAAACTGAAATAAAATAAAAAATATCGATGTTTAATTTATACCTTCATAATGCAATATTTTTTTTAACAACCAGACGCATGCACAATATCAAATATATTACCTACCAATTTCAGTGCAAATATAAAATAGGGATTATAAGCTGATAACAAAATTGCCAAGGTTTCTGCAGATTTAATTTGAGTTTTTATTACGTAGCCAAGACGTGCAAACTCAGATTTTATTAAATTTGAATAAATGCAAACTTAGTACTTATTGGCAGAATGCATCGTACCTTCGTACTTTGAGTGGTGTTTGGATTCGGATTAACGTAATCATAAATAATAATGTTTATAAATCAGAAGGAAGTAGGTAGAATTTTTAATCGTGTAGGTTCCCATAGAAGTGCAACAATATTTTGAATATCTGGACATGTGGGTGGTGGGTGGTTTGGTATATTTACGCTGGACATTAGCATGTTTATCATTGAACACAGCTGTAGTGAGAAGGGTTCGCTGAAGTTGTAATAAATGGAAAACAATCGATTCTTTTCTTTTTGTCTCCGATACAAAATATTCAAAGTGGTAAAGAAACACCTGGTAAGTTTTTGCATAAAGTATTTAGTTTTATAAATGATTTACCGCTATAACCACATGCGGTTGAATCCACCGGATTGCACCCGGGCACAAATAATTCTACCGGAAAACGAAATCTTACCTAACCCACAGACTTGATATTGATTAATTAATATTCAACGGCAAAAAAATATCTAATCATCCCAGTATTCCGCATGTACGAAAAAATACATAAGAGTTTTTGATATTCCTATATTTATAACTATGCAGAAAAAATATACATGATTTCGTAGACATATCAATCAAGCACCTTAAAATAGCATTTATTTCTAACCAACACCTGATAACTAAACATCTTTTAACCTAATTATAAGCATCTAAATTATATTATAAATAAAAATCTAATTGATCGCGTTCTTATGTAATCATATAGAAAAACCGACAAAACCTAATTTTTTTTAATATCGACGATCAATGTGAATTTATTATGAACTTTTCAAATTTGTGTTTTTCTTCTTGGCACATTAAAAAAATATGTTTTCATTACACTTTAAATTATTTACAAACACTTTGTGAAAAAATCCTGTTTCATGAATAATATCAATTAACGATTAACGTCATTATGTTCAATTACTAATAATACTGTTGATGGACACTGTGACGATGTCCGAAACTTTGATAAATGTATAAGGGATACTAAAGATTGGCCTACTAATGATATTATACTTTCTTTGATCTGATATTTTATGTTTTACATGTATAAATTAGTAATTGTTAGGGGCCATCCATTAATTACGTCACACCTAAAGTGGGGGGGGGAGTAGAGAAGTGTGGCATTGCGTGACAAGGGTATGGGGGGGGGTCATCAGCTCTGTAACGTGAAAACATGAATTTCGACTATTTTTAGATGTAAAATTGCAAAATATGTGACATCACACTATGGGGGAGGGGGTCTCACAAATGTGTCTTCGTGTGACCGGTACGAAGGGGGGGGGGGGGGTTAAAAAAATCATGAAATATTTGTGACGTAATTTATGGATGGCCCCTTATGTTATTTGTGTTTACTTTTTCGGTTAATTATAATGCTCAATTTTTTACGAGAAAAACTCTCTTTTTATAACTTTTGAAGGTACATTTATCCGAGACGCTATTCAGGTTACAAACCAATTCTTTGAATGATTGTTTCCAATAAAAAGAGTAGTTGCCTATAATATGGAAAAAGAACTAGTTGAAGATAATATTAATGATTCTAAATATTTGAAATATGAGATTGACAAATATGACGGTTTGACAGAAGGTGGCAATAGCGAAATTGGAAAACGCGCCGTCCCGGTCAGACGAGAGGTCTGGGTTCGAGTCCCAGTTGCGACCATTGTCTTTTTCTGTTTTTCTGTGTCTTGTTTTCTTTCATATTTTCATTTAGATTTAAAAGTGTTATCTTCTTCTTCAATGATAAATTATAATGCTATTTAAGTTTATTATTTAGGTGGTTCAAATAATTTCATTTATTTACTTACCTTAATATTTATAATGGCGCTACTCCCCAATCCAGAAATGATTTCTGTATTGAGTTAGTCAGATAAAAAATATATACTTTGTATAAGTAGCTTTAATAACTGCCTGTAATTTTTAATCTTAGGTATTATTATTTACTTATTGCTAAATAATAAAAATATAAGGATAGAAGTAACATAATAATATCCATTTTAGCAAAGTGTCAACACTACTTATTGGCTGGCTCGACTAATAAATCACTTTCATACATAATTCCTTTTGCACAATTAGGCACAAATAAAATGTTTTATCTGGGTATCGTTAGGTACTATGTGGGTATATTCTGAATCAAGATCGCCCTGGTGTAATCCTGTCTCTTCGTTCAATAAAATAATTCTATTCATCAAATCGAGGCTCTAGCAGAAGAAACGGTTCACCTAGATCCCGTTAAAATTGACATAACTTCATAAAAGTGATTCATCGGCTGGCTAAGTCCTCCATTACGAGGCAAGCAATATTTTCCGCTTTCTGTGGTGGTAGTAGGAAATTTTCAAATATTGTCAAATTCGTAACCAGGGATTGTTAGTTAAAAACTTGCCGGACCCCGGCTTAGTCTAGGGGTAAGGCTCTTGACTTGCAAACCGAAGGTCGGGGGATCAAATCCCGGCGGACGAATAAATTTTATTTGATTATTTTGTGAAATTTCACAATTAATTAATTTAAAATAGTATATAGTATATTTGCGGCACGTTTCAGAGTGGAAGATACTCTCAGTAATCGCCCTGGTGTAAGACCACCATTCAGAATTGAAATGTTGCTTGAAATGGCTTTAGCCTTGACCAGATATGAATAGTCAGGTACTTCCACACCTTCCTCTTCCCCATCTCCTTCCCCTCCCCACTATCTTCAGCCTCACAACATACCCCAATTGGGGATGCCATAGTCTCACAGGCTCCAGACGGGAGCAGCTGAGACTCTCGCGAGGTATTCACATTAAAAAATATATTAAAAAACAGTTATTTTCCTCTCATTTGTGTAAATTTTCGTCAAGAAATACCGAAATTATGCTTTGCGCGGTGGGTAAAGGAAATGGCATTTTTTTTTTAAATATTGTGTAAGCAGTTACCTTCTACTCACTTTAAAGGTCAAGCGTTCAAAATTTCATCAACCTCGAAATAAAACTGCAGATTTGTATATAAATCAAACACACGCCGCCCGCCACAGATACTATTCTTTTTATAAATAGATAGAAGCGGAAAATCACAAAATAAAAAGTAGACAAATTTATAACCGTGGATTTATAATCACTAATCATTTTATTTTATTAGAGCATTGTTGTTGGTAGAGCACTCTTGAGCTATTCAACCACAAACAACTGATTACAATATAATATAATTGATTAAAAGGTTTTATCACACCTTGTATCAATTAAAGTTTATAACTAGTAGCTAATAAATACAATTTATGTACTTCTGAGTTAAGCCGAATGGCAGTATATTGTTAACATTTAATCTTCTTTGTTGTTTAAATTTATTTACCATTCATAAAATGAAGGGTGTATAATTGAACATTGTCAGTAACAAAAGGACTAGGACAAACAAGCAATTATTTTCGACGTACAAATTTGTCACAGCCATTAAATTTATTTTCATTTATTTGTAATAAATAAACAGTTAATTATGTGTAATGCAAAGATCTACATGTTTGGGGTTTTTTTTTAAATTAACCCCACACAAGAGGCCCTGAGGAAAGCAATTCCCGTGTTGGCGTGTTTCCCAACTAAGCACCGGTGCCGAAGGGATCAAAGACGCTAGTTCCTCGGAGCATCGTCCATTGAAATACCGGAAGAACAAGGATAGCATTCCCACCCGACGCCTGTGCTCTAAAGATTGCAATCTGCTGTTAAGATGGGAAAATCTATCAAACGGACCGCCCGTTCTGCACAGAGTCGAGGGTATTTTTCAGATATTTTGGAGCTCCAGACCAGAAGTGGCTGCCAAATTCAACCGTTAGGCGCACTTGCGATTTGTACAGGGTTAGCAGCTGTGTACTATTAAAGTATCTGCCGGCCCAGTACAGTACACCCAGTTTTTGATAGGTAACTTACTCTTAATTAATAAGTTTAAGCCAAAACTTAGGGTAAAGTGGCTTTGCGATTTTATTATGTCTGAAAACTTATTGGTAGATAAAGGAGAAAGGGAAAGGAATATAGGATAAGGTTGGAAGATGCTCGCGATACAATCCATGTTCATATTATATTGAAATTTATGATAGTACGCGTTATTTCCGTTCAATATTTCTGAAAGTTTTTGCTAAGAATGTCTTTATATTTAGAAATTTTGTTTTACTGCGCATATATAGGATGTTAAAGGACGTGCTTGACTTACATCAAGCAGTGATTTCTTATGTTATTTGGAGTAAAAAATTAAAATGAAAATTTGGTCTCCGGTGTCATTTCTTAGGTTTTTTGACGTGATAACGTCTTATAAATCGATGAACGCCGGCAGCACCTACGAAAAAGTATGACTCATTGTCACGTTGTCACGTTCCGCCTGAGCCGAGCGTGCAAGCGAGATAGCGGAACAAGCGATAGAGAGGCACGATCGGCCTAAGCGTTCGGCTTGTGACTGTAAAATTCTATATAAAAGTTTTCTTACGAGGTTATCACGCAAAATTATCGTCCGTAAACCGACTTTACAGACAACCAAATTTTTTTGTTTTTAAAACGTAAAAAATCTGTAGGTATTTAACGGCTAGGGTCAGGTTGAGGGGTTAGGCGATTACTCGGTTACCGACGACCTGTGGAAGTTTTTTTGCAATTTGGTTTAGAAGAAAAATTTTATGAAAAAAACGTTAAAAAAAGTCACCGGAGACCAAAATTGTATTTTTTTTTTTTTTTTTTATTCATTAAAATGTTTGTTACATGAATTTTATGATTTTTCGACTACCATGCTAGGCACATGCCCGTGTTGTTACGTAATTACGTACTTAACTCCAATTTTTTTAATTATAAATATTTTTTTTATATGTGAATACCGCAGAAGATTCGCAACTGCTCCCGCCTGGAGCCAGTGAGACTATGGCATCATCAATTGGGGTATGTTGCGAGGCTGAAGGTAGTGGGGAGGGGATGGAGACAGGGAAGAGGAAGGTGGGGAAGTACCTGGCTATTCAGATCTGGTCACCAAACATGGCCAAAGCTATTTTAAGCTACGTTTCAATTCTGAATGGTGGTCTTACACCAGGGCGATACTGATAGAATCTTCCAGTCTGGAACGTGCCGCAAATAAACAATATATTATATTTAATGAATTAATTGAGGATTGCGAGTCAATAGCCTTACCGCTGGACTACGCCGGCCGTCATAATGTCAGGAATCACTGGGGAATTGGAATATTTTTCTTCTTATACACAAATTTAGTTATATTTACTTACTTATTCTTGATATCGGGAACAACTTGCTCTCAATGTAGATGGTAATATAATGATTTTATTAATATTATACTATTGTCAAATCGTGTTTCTGGCAACATAATGTTCCAATTTATAATGTTTGTGTGGCGTTGATGTGCACCGTATTATTATAAACGAACAAAGCGAGTGCTATCGTCTTGTACAAATCTTTTTACCTACCATTTTTATTAAGCACATAACCTAGAAAATTTTTAAAAAATCAAAGAATCTACTTTTTAATATAAAATACCGCAGTTACAGATTATTAAATTATAGATTTTATCTATAATAATTAACAGGCTTCTCAATCGTTCAGGTCTCGGCGGCGGATACGCCAAGCAGCTGTATGGCGGACCGAATCTGGAGAGGCCGGTTTAGGGAGATTCTCTGACCTCTTTCGATCCATCGTCTTGCACCGCAGCGAGAGGGATGGATTCATAGATTCATTCACTCCTGATCACCCTGACCCATAGACTCCTACCCACCTTCATACCTCTTTCCTTCCCAGAACTTCCTCTCCTTCCATTCCTTAAAACACGCCACACAGAATCGCCAAATATGACATTGGCACTGAGGGAAAAAATTTCCTGATAGGTGTGGGATTAAAGAAAAAAAAATAACAAACAGAAAAAATGTTACATTTTAAAATTTAATTAAAAATCTAGAGACAGCCCTGGTCTAAGATAAATAGTATGAAACTGTCATTGAGAAATCATAAGAATTTATCTCACAGTTCTCATCTTCTAGTCCGGGTAAGCTGTATATTTTATTGTTTCATTTTCAAAATTGTCAAAACTGACTGAAGTTTACCTTTCGATAACAAGTTTTTTTTTCTCGTTTGGCAGGTTGTTTTTATTGTTTTTTTGTTTTTGTTTTTTTTTTTTTTTAATTCATTTTGCTTATTATTTTATATCATATACTTATTATGTTATCTAAAAAGTTAGTACAAAGAGTTAAATACTTCCTTTACTACTTTTGTTGGTTGTTTTCGAGTTGTTGAAATGTGTCGTCGCAAATAATTGTTATCCTAAAGAAGCACTACAAATCGCAAAATCGCTGGCAACCCGATAAACTTAAACAAAATTGATTCACTTATTTGCATGGGAAAAAGAAGGTGCATAATTGTATCCAATTTGAATTTTTTATTTAGTGGTGCCAATTTTTGTTTAAAACTTGTTGATTATAAAATAAAACAAATGGTAAATTAACCATGAAAGTTTTAAGGACTGTTCAATTAACTTAAATATCGAAATATACTTTATTGACATAGTTAATAAAAACCGGTAGTTTGAAAAGGAGATTGAAACAAAGATATTTTGCAATATAATAAATATAATATATAATCATAATTAATAAGTTTAAGCGATTGTTCAAAAAACTGTCGGCAGAAGTCTTAAGTAGCATTTAAAGAAACAATGTAAAATTCTCATCCCTGTAGCACTTTTTTTATAATATTCGGAGCAAGCGTTGTGATTGTTTTTAAAAAATTACTGTTGGCAATGAATAGAGAATATCTTAAGTGAAACGTTTGCGCGGTCCATTTCGGCCAGTTTCATACAAATCTTAAATTTGGATTTGAGATCAAAATACCCAACCAAACTGAAAAATTCTTTTTGTAATCAAAAGTTTAGTACGGATGTGAGCTACTTTATTTATTTTGGCTTTGTACACTAAGATATAGATAGGCCATTAAAAATTTGAGTGTTTCATGATTTTAGATATAACTTGGGCAATTATTTGTGAGTAAATGAAAACACAAAAAAAATTATTATAATAAAAATAACATAACTCAAAACTTGTTATTTAAAAATTAAATTAATCATCGTCTTAAAAATTATCAGTTTCAAAAATAGAAATATTATAACTTGAATGCCACTAAATATAGATTGACATGCGAAAATATCGATATTATTTATTACTAGCAGACCCGGCCACACGTTGCTTTGGCTAACGAAACACAACGCCATTACCCAACCTTTATAACTAACGCCATCTGTTAATTTGCATGCATATCAAATCCACACCGCCCGCTTGCCATCCCGCTCCCTTTACTTATACATTTCAACCAATTTACACAAAACCTTGACAGATTATATACCTAAAAACCTTCCTCATGAATCACTCTATCGATTGGTGAAAACCGCGTTAAAATCCGTTGCGTAGTTTAAAAAATCTAAGCGCACAGACAGCGTGAGCGAATTCCTTTTATACTATGTAAAGATTGAAAATTATTTACGTATAGGTAGGTAAGTCTTTGTCGCGAACTGTGAAAAATCTCTGACTTTTTGTATAACGGTATGTGTACTGAGAATTTACAAACTATTGAGGATCTCAAAATTATGACAAACCTCGTCTTTTACTTAACTTTTACAAAAAAATAGTTTATTTCTCTTTTAGTAGTGCAATCATAAGAGAACGTAAGATTAACATGTTTTAGATTGCATTAAAAAAATTGTATTGTTTTTATACCAATCAATTTACTAACTAATATTTTATCAGGTCATAAAATGCCATACCTTATCAAACACTTCGCTATCACTGCATCGCTCCCTTTGTATAAAAATAATATAAATTGCACATTTCACGATTCACTGATAACCACAAATCACCATTAGCCCAAGCAGCGGGAGCATGTTTTTATAAAAGTCATGCGAACGATGTTTTATTTGTTCTTAGATTATATGATTTTACTATAATTGCGTGTTATCGAAGTGAAAACTTCTTTAGCGGCGTTGTGATTTGAAACTCTATGAAACGAAAACGAGCGACACTAAAAAGAGACAAACACATACATCTATAGGATTTGACCTGCGAGAGAATAAGATAGACTAATCGGTGTCCTCTTTGTGCGGTGCTTCGTAGCCTATCGGCCTCCTCTTTGTGCGGTGTATCGCAGAATAAAATGTGAAGCAATGTTTAAACTTAGTTATAATATTATAATAAATAAACCCTACAATTATCATACTCCTGATACTCTGCATTCAACTAATTCTCTCGAAGTTTAGTTTTCTGAAGGTTTCGCTTATACCGCATGTGATCTGCACACTTTTTATTTTTGTTTATAACTAAACAAGGTAGGTTTGCCTTACACAGGGGCCTAATAAAACATTGAAAATGGGTCACGTAATAACGAAAGATAAGGATAAATAATATTAAAAATGTGCAAGGATAAATAATATTAAAAAATACACTACAGCTCATAAGACACAAACTTCAAATGAAATGTTCTAAAATAGGAAAAATCACAGAGAAAAGGGCATTATATCAAAACCACCCCAAGCCCAACCGGAGAAAGAAAACACTTGTTTCGCACAATTTGGCCAGTTAATTAATTAAATTTTTATAAGAAAACTGTCTTTTTATAACTTTTGAAGGTTATTTCCATCAATGTTATATATGATTGAAAAAGAAAATAACAATAATAATCATAACGAAAATATGAAAAAGAACAACTGAAGAAAAATAGAAAAAGATAATGATAATTTTCCCGATTAGACGAGAGGTTCTGGGTTCGAAGCCCAATCGCGACCATTATCTTTTTCTATTTCTCTGCGTCTTGTTCTTTTTCATATTTTCGTTTAGATTAATATTGGTATCTTCTTCTTCAATGATAAATTAATTAATTTAGAATAACTTATGGATATACTAATCGGATGAGAAGTGGCTTATGATTTGAGATTTTTAAGGCCCAAAATACCATCGTGATTAATTTTTGGGATATTATGGCATGTTGTGCTTCCTCCTTTAGCTGTTACGTTTCGGACAGCGTTACAGTGTCCATAATGAGAGCAGATGCGTGCATTGTAGTGAAGTGTGTGTTGTTTATGTATGTGTATAGATGTGACACCGTGTTGCAAGCGTCAATCCTATTAATGTAGGTTTCTGCGTTTAGTTTTGGTGTAGCCATCTAATAGTTGCAATTAATCCAAAACAATTGGCAGTTTCAGCTAATTGCTTGAATGTAATTGTCGATTTGTCGGGGTGGCCGAGTTTGCACTCTTGAAAGTGTTCTGAGAACCTTTTGGCGATGGTCCGTTCTATCTGGCCTACATACATCTCGTGTCAAACCGAATAATTTATAAACTCCCTGTTTTAAGAGGAAACATGAAGGTCTTAAATTTTCGTCGTTTTTCCTCAGTATTACGAAACTCTAAACGAAAACTAAACGCAGAAAACCACACTAAGATTATTAATTACATCACAGTATCACTTCTACATACAGCGCCCTTGAGATGATTTTTCACAAAAACGTCACAAAATCATCTATATACTATTATTTTAAACACACACTTCACCACTTCTATTCAACTGCCCTGATGATGGACACTGTAACGCGATCCGAAACGTTAGCTAAAGAAGAAGGAAGCGCAACACGCTATAATATCCCAGACGTTAATCACGATAAAAGGTTGATTGGTTATTTAAATTAATACAAATAATATCACTTTTTATCTGGTCAAGGGCAGTGTTTATACTAAGATATAGTGTAACAATTCTTTGTCATAATTGAAAAGAATGCACTCCGTGCTGTCGGCCTTATAAAATTGCAGAAACGTCCATTTGTTACCGATAGCAAAATAACACGGCTCATTATTTATTTGCTAAACACAAAATAATCACGTACAGTAACTAGTAAGTGCCTGTTAGTCGCCGCCACACATGTACAAAACACATAGAGTTATGTGGGATAATCGTATAGAAATTTCTTTACAATTTTTGTACTAAAACGGTTCATAAACCAAAAAGTTATATAATAAAAGTTATATAAATGTAAGTGTAAGTAAGCTTTCAATCTGTTATTGGTTGCTAAATGAACTATCCGGATGTGTTTTCTGCATAAATATTCACGCGGAACATTTCAATGTAAACAAAATTGGAGATGTGTAAATGTATTGAAAGGGATTCTATCAAATGCCGACGGATGCCAGCAGCGTAAGTGCTTCTATCGATTGCCGACAGCGATGCCCGGGTAGGCGGCGGCCGTCGAGAAAGATTCTCGCCAGCCTACTGCTCAGATTCAATTAGCCGCTAGTATAGATAGGTCGTGTGACTTGTAGTATAAGTATTGTAAATACGTTAACGCATAATAAACCAGTTTGTATCAAGGACCTATCATTGAGAAATACCCCTACAGAACTACCCTGAACTTTACTGAACGCACCCAAACACCGCGTCCGCTTACCCAACACATTTACCACATCAAACAAAAGTAGAAGTCTTAAAAAAAACAGCTTTATGGATATCTGTGTGAGAATCGCTTCCTTGCACCAATTAAAACAATATTATTTTACCAAAAATGTTTCAAATAATACATACACCTTACTGACACAATCGGTTGAAACAAATAAAGAAAAAACACGAAAAAAGTCATTTACCTGTCAATTTCTATTTTCTACGTAAGGCTCGCTTAATATTATGGGGTTATGCAAATCCAAAACGCTACATAATTGAGGGTTGAGCGCAGATGAAGCATACACGAATTTGTCGAAAAATCGCCGCGTACACTTACCCATCGCGTACGTTTACCCCAACAGACTCTACTTATTCAGTAAGGTAAAACATGGATATATTCTGCTGAACTAGATGTGTCATTTAGCTACTAACCATGAAGGAAGAAGGAGATGTACAACACTGGAATAGTATTTATTTATAATTGTTTATGTATGTATGTATTGTTTTTCTATTCCACCAGTTGTATAAAACATTCATCCATCGGTTTGGCAGAATAAAACTCAAGTAACGTCCAGTGTTTGAGATTTTATCGAGAAGATGGGGAAGAATGAAGAAAATGCGTTCTCTTCAACGTGAGTACCTAATTTCCATTTTTTTTAATGAAAATACTGCTTTTGTTATCTTGACACCAATGTCTTGCAACCTTGATGCTTGTGTAACTTGGAAAACAACTATGTTTCCATAATTCATCAATACATCCAATATTGGTTTTAGGTAGGTATCTACCACTTTCATAACAAAATAATTAGAACCTTGAATGTCCCATAGGATTTCCATGATATTGAAATTAATTCAATTAATTCATTAGGTACTAGGTTGAAACACATTCGAACATCGCATTCTAGAAATCAATGTTTTTTATCATCTTTTCTTGATAAACCTAATACTTAGGATGGGTTGTTTCAAAAAATTTGACGAATTCGTCAAATATTTGACGTTAATTTTCACGTTCTGTGTAAGTTCTATTCAAGTTCTGTGATGATTTCAGTTTTATGAAGCAGCTGGCCTATGATGATAAAATAACAGAACTTGAATAGAACTTACATAGAACGTGAAAATTAACTTAAAATATTTGATGAACTCATCAAATTTTTTGAAACAACCCGTCCTAAGTCCTATTTTGTAGTGAATGCATTGTCAGATAAATTAATGACTGAAATGGACTTTATTTGCCTCACAACAAAATTAATCACTTTTGACAAATCGAGAAAACTTTTGAGGTTTTTTTTTTTTTACATGAGCTCCACCCAGGGCCTGTGTCAAGCCCCAGAACCAGGCCCTGAGGAAAATAATTTTCCTCAGGGCCTATGTCATCTTTGAGGATGTTGAGTGGAGGGTTTTTTAAGGAAAAGAAGGGAAGGAGAGTTCTGGGAAGGAAAAAGGTTTAAGGGGTGGGTAGGAATCTGGGGTTCAGTGTGTCTTGGCCATCCGCCTCCAAGACCTAGACAAACTTCACCCCATGAACCCGGGCCCCCCCGCTAAATCACCAAACTTAGCGAACCACTTGGGGTGACCTATGGCAGAGGTGTTGGTTATCCAATAAAGGTTCCCGGGGCGGCGGTACCCATTCCCGCCTCCCAAATCGAAATTGAGGTGACAGTTTTGTTCCAAATTTATTAAAGTACCAAAGGTATGATATTAGAAAAATATCTTACATTATCGAGCATTACAAATCACTTAATTTTTGTATACATACGTAGGTAACTGAGCTGTAATATTGATGTTTTCGATTCATAATGTTTATTCAATCAATTTACATAAATTTACGCATCAATCTGAAATTGTGGCATTTCAGTGTTGTCTCTTGTAATAATGCAATCATTTTCAATTTCAGCATCGTCCTAACTTCCAGAACGTCCAGTTGTGAAAAAAACGACACCTTTGGGAGAAGTGGCAAGGATGACGAAGATCCATATAATCCTCTCGAACACAGAAAGGTTGATTTACCCAATACGTAAGTAAAACAGTACCTCCGGAAATCGTCACTCTTATCCGTGTATTTTCGATGAGCTGCAATGTAACTTTCTATTTTTTTATGTCCATTTCTTTGTTTCTGATACGAGAAGAAACCAGGAAACTGAATTACGGTAGGTAAAGACTTTCAGGAAAGTCGTACGAGAGTTCCAACTCGTAAAAGGCAGAGCTATATATAAAATAATGAAATTCGTGTGACGTAATTTATGGATGGCCCCTTATAATAGACACTCCCGTATAATTTGAAAAATTCAACGAAACAGAGAACCGCCAAAAAGTACACCCTGTCAAGGTTTGCCAACTTTTGGCAACAACTGCTATTATAATATGTTTGTCTAATAAATGTTTTTTTTGCATAAAGTAGAAAACACAGATAAGAAGACAAAAAATAACATCGATAAGAGATTCTAAAATCTTTAGCTATCTTTGCTTTCAAAATGTTAATATTTTTTTGGGTACTATGTCCGTTTGCAATGATAAATCTTTACAGGGCATAATATTTCGTATTGGGATACGTTCGAACAAACAGCTAAGGTTGAAATTGAATGTCAAGGTGGAATATTTGATGATGTGTTATCATTTTGTCTAGGCCCGAAGGGTTGGTATCGTTAAAGACAAAACGCATGGATAAGAAGTTGAAAAAGAACAGATTTGCTTATTTGATTTAAGACCGTTCACAACCACGTGTAGATAACAATATAAAGTCGGCGTATGACTAAATAATACTTCATTGTTATTTATTGTAAGAATGATCGCCAGTTCAGTAATATGAGCCGTATGCTTTATATGTATAAACTGAACTAACGATTTTAAAATATAATTTTGCAGGTGCATTTTGCCCTTTGTTATTTATTTATAACCAGCGGCAGAGAATTCGAATTTCGTCGAATGATGATAAATACTTTTTGCTATTATTTTTTTTTGCTAGAATTTGTAAATTTTCAATAATATTTAAGCGAAATAAGTGAGTTTAAAAAATCTGAAATACATCAATCAGTTTGTAAGACCGTAAATAAAAAGACTAACTGAAGTATTTGTGTAGCATAACAGTGCACGGATTTTATTTTTAATGATTTTATTTGAACCAAATTTTAAAATTTTAAAAGTAGCCTTCCTTTATTTTTATTGATTTATTTTACAGCATGATTACATGATTTAAAACGTTTGATGTATGATACAACATTTTGTTTGAAAATTTAACAAATCTAAATAACCTTATTATAATATAAATAAATATAAAACATAGCTTTACTAGATAAAATAACTATCTTTCCGAATCAATTTATAATTTTTTGTAGAAAATAGTCGATGTCTAGAATTTCATTTAAAAATTACATATTTCCGGTTGTGCCTGATTACTCCCTTAAGTTTAATACGTTTTTTACCATATTCCAATATTTAAATTATGCCACTTTGTTGTTTCTAGGGATCTGCAGTCTATTGCGAATCTCTTGAAGGCGTCTCTGGGGTCTGGTATCCTGGCTATGCCTCTTGCTTTCTCAAATGCTGGTATTCTTGTGGGCACTCTTGGAACTATTATTGTTGGGTTCATTTGCACTCACTGCTGTCAAATATTAGTAAGCAACAATTCCCATTTCTGAATTTCATGTAATTAGATAATAAAACGCTTTGCAGGTTACTATTACCGATCATGATAACGCTATTTACTGTTGGTTTTAAAGATTTCAATGAACGGAAATTGTTGTTGAAATCCAGAAAAAATTTGTTTATCTTACAGGTTGAAACATCTCGAGAAATTTGCACTCTTATCAGACAACCTTGTTTGGGATATGCAGAAACTTGTGAAGAAGCATTCGCCAATGGCCCAAGATGTGTTCAAAAATATTCCAAAGCCGTTAGGTAGGTGTGATTTTTTTAAAATGAAAATAGTGTTGGACAAAAGGCGTTACACTTCTATGTTTGAAAATACATAACTGTACCTAAAAGGATAAACCACATAAGTCCATAGCAATTGGTTTAAGGTACAGAATGTCGCTTGTCAGGGACGTTGCATTGCTTTTTCCAGATTTTTAAAATAGTCTACTAGCGCAATTTTAACGTGCGTAAGCTTATTTCTAATGTCAAATAACATATGACCTAATTATTAATTTGTTTCGGTCTCGATGCATGAAGACTGGCTTATTTATAGTGACCGACCGAAGTTTCAGTTTCGGCTAATAAACGAGTTTCGGCCGCGGTTTCATTGTCGACCAAAAATTAGCCGAAACATAAAGTTCATGATGTGTCGGATTACGTTCGGCTTACTGGGGCATGTATAAGACTTTTTAGAATGTTGTTTTAAGATTCAAAGTTCAGGGAGTTATTTAAAATATTATTTAATTTTATCAAATTTCATTGCATAAATTAAAATAGAAATTAGTAAAGTTGTTTTATTGCTAACAGAAAAGCAAGTAAATACAATATAGATTTGTTCAGAATAATTGGTAGTTGTAAGATTTTAGAAATAATATTATGAGATATAAAATAAAAAATTAAAATTAAGGAAAAAATCATTTTGATAGGTGTAAATTTAAAATACAAATTACCTATTTACGGTGGAACAAAAATTTGTCGTTTACACATTAAAATTACTACCCAAAAATTGATTTTTTAACAACGTTTAATTTTTTATTTTATTTGTCTTTATATTTGTAAAATAAAAATGGCAAAGTTATTTTTTTAATGTTTTTCATTTACTCACAAATAATTGCCCAAGTTGCCTCTAAAATCATGAAACTTAATTTTTTTTAGATTTTCACGGCCAAAGGTATTTTTGTTATTTGTTTTTGGGGTGTTATGACGTGTTGCGCTACCTCTTTCTTTAGCCAAATAACGAAAAAAAAAACGAACCAAACAAAAATAATTTTTCAGTTTGGTTGGGTATTTTGATCTCAAATCCAAATTTAAGATTTGTATGAAACTGGTCGAAATGGGCCGCGCATACGTTCATCTTAAGGTGTTTTAACTGAGTTAAGTAAATAAGTAACATAAGCCTAAATTCGGTTTCGGTTTCGGTTTCGGCTGAAAATCCAGTTTCGGTCGGTCGCTACTATTTATACATATTGATGAAAATGTACGTTTATACAAAAACGCAGTTTTCAGTAGCGATTTGTTTTCGTTTTCAGGCGAAATGCTTGCGTAAATCAGAAGAGATGGAATAGAAATGTTCTATGATGCTGATAAAAAAATCGATTTTAGGGTATACATTTAGTTCCTGTATGCGTTCTCTTTTCATTTTTTCTTTAATTTTTCAGATATGCAAGTGACTTCGGGATGGCAGCTACAGGTCTCGGCGCATGCTGCGTGTACGTCGTACTCATTTCGAGTTCTATGAAACAGGTGAGGAAGTACTCGATTTTTTTTCTAAAATACAGTCTAGAGGTCTAGAGAAAAGGTATTTATAAGTTTTCGTGGAATAATATGTTGTTTTATGATGTTCTATGAACTATGATGTTCAAATTATTGAAAATATACACCATCAACATTTTTTTAATATTTTTTTCATCCTCGCTGCTATGACAAAGCATATCTTTGTCAGACGATTAACTTTCGTGTGAAAGTAGAAATATTTCATATTCAGTTTTCTGGCCGTAATAAAATTTTAAGTATTTATTTATCTTTTTATATGAAATTTATTATGCTCCCGTCTGGAGCCAGTGAGACAATGGCATCCCCAATTGGAAAATGTTGTGAGACTGAATGTAGTGGGGAAGGGAAGGAAATGGGGAAGCGGAAGGTGGGACCGTACCAGGCTATTCAGATATTACGTACGTCTAAAGCCATTTCAAGCAACGTTTCAATTCTGAATGGTGGTCTTACACCAGGGCGATACTGAGGGAATCTTCCACTCTGGAACGTGCCGCAAATATGCTATCCATTATTTTTAATTAATAAAATTGTGAAATAACACAAATCAATTACATAAAATTAATTTAATTTAAACCTTGCCCCTCAACCACGGAGGCCGATACTAAATTATGAATTTAAAATGAATTGTTATTTTTCTTTCAGCTCGTTGAAATACATCATCCAGACGTGGTGATCAATATGACATACTACTGCTTGATGATTCTGCTCCCTTTGATATTGGTGGTCCAGATCAGGAACCTTAAGCACCTTGCTCCATTCTCCTTATGTTCCAACATCATGTTTGTCCTAATTGTCTGCATTACTCTCTACGTTATCGCCAGAGACCTGCCTTCTATTGGAGAGCGAAAACTGTACACCAGCATTACAACATTTCCTTCTTTTCTCAGGTAAATACGAATAATTACTTTATATGCCTTTATTACAACCTTTTTATTCTATTGAAATACGGATTCAGGTTTATTGTGTTTACAAAGAAGCGCTTTAACAGGCCAATATAAAAACGCGCAAAACAGGTTAATCTTGATTAAAAAAAATACGTAATGAGTTAAGACTGTCAAACAAAGGTATCAAGGTTCCTACTTTGGATTTTTGTTATTGATAATCACTGTCCGCCGAATTACATTTCCTCTATGAATCAATACAGTACATTGAATGGAAACAATGCCCGATTATTGAATTTGATTGTATGAACAAATGTTCTCCGCTAGCACAGATCCCTGGAAATTCTTCTCCTGTGTCCATACAAAATAAGAAAAACCATGCACTTTTTCAGAACGAAACGAAACTTTCTCGACTTACAATGATTAAACTTGAAAATGATTTATTTTTCAGTATTGAGTATGGTATCATAGCGTGGGGAGGTGGCACTGCATCTGCATTAGACCCATCAGGCACAGAAAAGTATTATAAAATTAATCCTTAGGCTATTTCTAATTACAGACTCGAATTTAATCTGTAATACTATGGATGTGTTTGACGTTTGGCAGATATACGCAAAAACAATTCTCACTCATATATACACAAATATACATAAATATTACGAAAAAAGACTAAATATTCGCTGTTCTCGAACCAATAACAAAACTTACTACAAATTATTGTAACGCGTACTACTTTTGGTCAACGAATCTTCAGATACCTTGCGACAAGACTTTACAGCATTCTTCCAGATAAAAAGATGTGATTCACAACACAACACAATTACAAAAATAACGTAAAAATTTGGATTAAAAGTGATGATAGGGCCTTTACCGGTGTACTCACCCAAATACGACATTATTTAAAGGGACCAGCCTATTGAGGGGCTATTTCACCAATCTCTTTAAATGTTGCTCTTAACTACCGGTCACATAACTTTATTGGTAGGAGAATCATGCTCAAAAACCCGTGCGCATTTCACCACAGAAAATATGGTGCCAAGTAGCTATTTTGGTCTACTGCCACGCCTGTCTTAGACGCCATTGTTTCTATGAAATCACAAACGTCAAAAGTGTCAACATGGTGTCAACACAGTGTTCGTTTATTGTTGTTTACGAACGGGATTGGTTTATTTATGCAAACTATAAGGTAAGTTCAACGGGTTTTTGTTATGTTTTATTGATTATTGAGTGATATTACTAAAGAATTTAGTTGAATTTGTAGATTTGTCTTAATTCATGCGTCACAAAATGTTTTACTCTTTCTTCTTTCCTCATTGCTATTTTTTGTGATTTTCTGCTGTTAAATCGTTTAGGTACAGTGTCTTTAACATCTATTGTGTATTTGTCTGCAGAGCCTTCAGGTGAACCAATACATTAAAGTGAAATATGAGGGACTGGAGAGACAAAAGTGCACCCTCATCAGATAGGGACCCAGCAACGCTGTTCCCTTGGACAACATAGAGACGATGATAAAATGTACGATCTCCCTCACCAGAGGCACCACCAGCGGCTGGAATATCGATGCCTCTGCTCTAGGTAAAACATTTACATTGCATATTTAAAAATCAACCTGTACATTTCCTATTGTATTTATTAAAACGCTTTTTAGGGACTTTTACACAGAAATAGTAAAAAATATACAATACTATGTACAACTGAGCGACTTCAGTAACAATATTTTGTATTTGTTTAGTGTTAAATTCTGGCTTGCCATTGAATTAAAATAATGCATGGTTTCATTGCGCTTTTACAAAAACAAGAAACTTAAATTTTGGGTCGCACAGTTTACAAGCGTTTCACACGTTGTGCAAGGGGGTCACAAAGCATCGGACCATCATAAATTGAAGACTCGGCATAATTATTTCCCTCCGTTCACAAATCAACTGGCTGTTGATTTGTGAGCATGCTCATTGATCCACAGGTGGAATGTGGCAGGTGGTTAGTGTTTCATGAATGTTTTATCCCTTATTATTACTTTCAGATAAACCGAATGCAATTGAGGAGTACACCGCTGTGCGTTGTGGATGAGGAAGACTAAAAGAATAGCCATCAGCCATCCAGAGTCTCCAGAGCTGCTAACATAATGATTATATAAAACAGAATGTATTGTTTACTTTACAATCTAGAATATTCATTTAGTAAGGTGTTCCCAACACGAAGCTAGTTATTCTCTAGCTAGTTCTAGTTCATTGAAATTTTTGTAATGTTTGTAGTTGAACAAATGGGTGTAGCTAGGTATTGATTTAGGGTGGGACAAAAAATAAAAATCTAGAGTAGATACCAAAAACAGTAGGCTTCGACAACATATTCATGCTTTGGGCTCTATCAACATGAACGGAAGACGGAAAAACCGTCATTTGAAGTGCTGTAAATTTGAAAACGCAACTTGGTCTACAATCTAAGAGGTCATGCATCGCCCAGCCAGAGTTGGCAAATGCCCCACCTTGCCCCACCGTGCCTACACATGGGGCAACATCTACTAAATGACCTTGCGTGAGAATGATTATAAATAATATACAATCGCTTGTCTGTACCATTCATATTCATCCATACAATATTATAAAATATTATGGCTGCCGTCGTCCCACTGACTCCTGATAATGTTGCCATATATTTATAAAAACTAAATATAATCTACCGTATTAGGTATGTTCTTACAAAGAGAAATGTTTTTCTCTCACATGTTATTAAATAAATATATTGTACAGATATACCAAAATATTCTGAAGTTTTATTACAGTTTCCATAAAGCTAAATAAGTGTTTTTCACAATAAAAGTACAGGGAATCTACTCTTTAAAACACAGTTGTACAAAATTTCTAGGGTCTCATACAGAATCACTTCAATCAGCACGTCCACCTGGAGAAGACACCTTTTCTGTAGCAGTTACTGGTTAAGGTTACTTCGGCATTTTCTCCGTCTGAAAGAAGAAAGTCATTTCAGTACTTGGTTTTTTCAGTTGGGGAAATCGAATACTGTTGGAATAAGGAAATGAATACTACAGGTGTGTAGTGAGGATATAGGTACATTTTATATACCTTCCCTGTTCCTGTGAATTCATTGATAGTACAAATATTGATTGTAAAAATATCCGTTACAGTAGTATGATATTCAGAGGTACTTACTTGGTCACATTGCAACATGATTGCAGTCCATAATCCCTTGACCCTCGGGAACTGGGTTAAATTATAAAAACCTTTTAAAAGAGCCGGGTCCAGAAGGAAGCGAATACACATTGGACGGCTATATCCAATAGCCTCCGACTATCTTTTTATAAATCTGCAAGCAGACACCAACAAAATCTCCGGCTGACAACAATGAAATTATTATTTGTTGGAAATTGTTGGAATGGAATTTATATGGTTATAGAATGACATAAAACCTAATATACTTGTTATTGTTGTTGAAATATGATGTAAGTACTACAATTCTGCATTATTCTTCAATATATATATATTAAAATAACACACCAAGTGGTTGAGAGTTTTTGTCTTTAGGCTGGTCATGGATTACAAGAACGGCATTTTCGTAAGTAGAAATCGTGAAAAATTCGGGTAATGCAAATACGATTTGACAGCAGCTGTCTGTCATATTTATTGAACCCGTGGTAGAAAACTTTGCTAATATGGTAGAAAACTTTGCTTATTTGTACCCGGTAAACGTTACTGGCTGGTCAAAGTACCAATTAATAAAAATAAACTTTATCTACCCACATAAGCATCCTTGAAGGATGGTGAAATCGAAAAAATGCTTTATCCTATTGGTAGTGCTTGTGAGCAAGATGGTGAAATACCCCCTGAGTGAATCATCATCAGTATATGAATACGTGAAGTAAAAACTTTGTACCCCTTTTTACGAAAATTGCGCGGACGGAGGAGTATGAAATTTCGCACACTTATAGTTTATATAGAGAAGGAGTGCAGAATGCTTGGTGTCGCGAAACTGCGACTCCACTGCTAATTGGCGGTAAATGCTGCAAAGCAAAGCCTATGCAGCCCTCGAAGGACCAGTCCCGAAACTACGTGAAATCGCTAAGTTATACGGGACGATTAGATAGCATACACTCGCAAAACCCGATGGATAGTCAGTCGATAGTTCAGATCTGGGCTTTTGGAAAATTAGATAAGCCCAGATTGGAATAAGGAAAATAGGACTCACCGTTGCAGATGGGGCCTCGCTGATCTCCAGTTTTGGTGTACACTTCTCACTGTTTAAAATTCGCAATATTCTTATAACAATACATGCGCCCTGTCTGAGATGTTATTTTGTACTGAGCAGCAAATCACACTGTCACCTCTCCAAAGTTTAGTACTTTTTGCAACAATTTTTATGGTGACATTTAGGAGGGAAAGATTAGGTAGGTGGGATAAATTCAGGATTTTGACATATCTACCCATCAAGTCCGCGAATGCAATACCCAACCAATCCCATATAAAATTGCGCGAACAATGCTAATATATTTTTTTTAATTATGCATAAAAAATACATTAAATCAATACAAAAAACATTACAATTATGGTCGAGTTTCGACCATTGGGCGACCATTAGTATGCTTTAATACATGTGTGGTATGTTCGTAGATATTACAAATTAACTTACAAAATTACTGCCTCAACACATGCTAGCCTAGAGAGGCGGGTTATGTGAAATCTCAACTTTTAACAATAAATCTCTTATCTTTAAATATTACCTACTGTTCACATACGTATATATATTTTTTTCTTTGTTGATAACTTTTTGTACTTATATAATTGATAAAACAATCTACACTTTTAACGCTAAACATGTAATTTTTTTAGTTATAAATGTAAAAATTTCTTTCAATGTTTTTTTTACGTTATCTCCACACAGAAGGCCGTGAGGAAAATATTTTTCCTCAGGACCTGTGTCATCTTAGAGGATGCTGTGTGGAAGGTTTTTTTAAGGAAAGGAAGAAGAGGAGTTCTAGGAAGAAAATAGGTAAGAGGGATGATAGAAATCAGGGGTCAATGTGTCCAGGAGTGACGGACATATGAACTCATCCCTTCAACTGGTGCAAGGCGATGGGTTGAGGGATTCTGGCTGGAGAGATCAAAAGACCTCTTCAACCAGTCTCTCTCGATCCGGCCCGTCATGCAATAGGTGGGCAGACACATCGGCCGCCAAGACCTTGATAAACCTCTCCCCATGAACCGGGGCACCCCTACTAAGTCACGAAATGTTGCGAACCACTTGGGGTGACCTGTGGCAGAGGTGTTGGTTATCCAATAAATGGCGGTACCCATACCCGCCTCCCAAAATTAAATATATTATTATTATGAGCGCCTTTGAGGTGATTTTTCACAAAAACGGCGCTCTACAAATTGTCCAATTATTATTATTATTATTATTATTATTATTATTATTATACCTTTCCATAGTGGACTTGATTGCTCTGGGTTGCATCTACTAGGGCACCCACTTCTATCATCAGATATTCTATTTTTTTGATAATTATGATTTCAGCACTGTCATTTTCGCCATGGAGGGAATCGGCATAGTGATGTACGTGGAAAATTCTATGGCAACCCCATCCCACTTCCTGGGCTGTCCAGGAGTACTAAACTTTTCCATGGCATTTGTCGTCCTGCTCTATGGGTTATTGGGATTCCTGGGCTATTTGAAATATGGGGATGACGTGATGGGAAGCATCACATTGAATCTGGATCCAACTGCTTTGTAAGTTATACTAAAATATAAATAATAAAGTAATCAGTTTAAAAAACGAGGCTCACAAAAAGCAAATCACTGAAATTGTAATTTCATTCAATTTTCGTGATCCAGTATTCAAACAATTACACAAAATCTACCTTAAGGTAAGTAGATACTTACCTACTGTATATTAAAAACACTTTTTGAATCATTCGACCACGTTATTTATTACACGTTTTACTTTACTGAAGGGGTTTATATAATCTTTTCGATAACTTGAGAGAACGCAGGGTTTATCATCATCAGTATATTAATACGTGAAGCAAAAACTTTGTACCCCTCTTTACGAAAATTGCGCGGACGGAGGAGTATGAAATTTTGCACACTTATAGTTTATATAGAGGAGGAGTGCAGAATGCTAATATTTTTTTTAAATTTTGCATAAAAAATACATTGAATCAATAAAAAAAATTACACATTAAATTAATTATGGTCGAATTTCGACCATTGGACGACCACTAGTATGATTAAATACTTGGTTAGCATAGGCACATATCTGCTAACTAATAATAAATTATAATGTATTCTTCCTTCATTTCTTTTTCAGGCCTGCCAAGATCGCCAAGGGTCTCATTGTTGTGGCCATATTTTTCACCTACACTGTGCAGTTTTATGTTGCCATCAAAATAATATGGAAATACGCGAAAACTGTGATTCCTACAGAATGGCACAATCTAAGCAACATTGGCGTTCGAACATTGTGCGTTATTTTGACAGGTAAGAAATTTACTTTTTCTTAAATAACTTTTTGTAGCATTACTTCATCAAATAAAATTGTCTTCCAAATTCTGGAGTTTAGTCAGGTATTCATTGCGCAGGTTGAAATTCCTTCGTCGCGTCGCATATGTATAACGTTTCATGCAAGCTGAACGGAAATAAGTAAAATTTAAAAAAATTTAAGTAACCCCCGACACAAAAAAGAGCTGATGACCTTGAAACGCCCGAACAGATTTTCATGAATTGTAGCTAAGAACCATCTAGATCACTCCAGCTTTCAAACAAAAAAAACCGCATCATTATCGATCCATTCGTTTAGGACAGTGATTCCCAAAGTGGTCCAGGTGGACCCCTAGGGGTCCACGGGAGACCCGATGGGGGTCCAAGTAGGCACGATAAAAAATGGGGGTTCACAAGTTGTAAGTGGGGGTCCACGAACTTGTTTTGATTGAGGCCCATCCGCTTGCCCCATATCCACATCCCACCCCCATCTCATATCTCATTACGCCCCCTCCATAACAGAGCGACTGGCGTACAGCGCACGTTGTTGTATACCTCCTTCTACTACATATCCCATTACGCCGCCTCCGTCCTGGCAAATATAATATATACTGGTCCATTTTGCCCCCGTTTGAAAAAGACGTAGATCCGGTACTGCTCCGTTGCGTCAGACGACACCTCGCCATTCAATATAGAGATTTGGGAATATGTTAGAAATGTACCACCGTGACCAGTAAAATTTTGAAAATGGTCTATGGGAAAAAAAAGTTTGGGAACCTCTGGTTTAGGATATAGGTCCTCAACGTGGGCGCTAATGCCTCCTTGGGGGCGTTTCAGACCTTCAGGGGGGCGGTAGAGATCAAGAGAAAATTGGGGGGCGTTTCACTTTCAGAGGGGCGGTAGGAGACCCAGAGAAACCCATCCCACCCCATCCCATTAGGGGCCATCCATCCACAAAAATATTTTCCCTATCCCATTACGCCTCCTCCGCTGTGGCAAATGTAACCCCATCGTGGTATCCCATTACGCCCCCTTCGTCGTGACGAGTTAGGGGGCGCTAAAAATAAAAATATTCTCAAAGTGGGCGGTGTGCAAAAAAAGGTTGGGAATCTATGGTTTAGGAGCTACGGTGCCACAAACAGACACACAGACATGTCGAACTTATAACACCGATCCTTGTGTTGAGGGTTAAAAAACAAAACACGCTTACATCAAAAAATATATATCTAAATTATCTTTTGTACAAATGTCTTTCAAAATTATTTATTTACACGCATTTTTAGTCATGTACCTACACTATTTACAAGTAATCGGAAAAAATACATTTTAGAATTAAATTAAGCACACGCGACCTCGGTTTTTCACCTGTTTTTCAAGTATCGAAAAATATCGTTATACATTTCCTGAAACGTTTTTTTCTTCGGCAAACTGGGCAAACTCCTCCATGGAACGAATTTCCTGCCTGAATATCTTGTACATGATAATAATAAAAATAATATTTGGAAGATTTGTATAGCGCCGCTTTTGTGAAAAATCACCACAAGGGAGCTAATGCCTGTAATGTTACAAAATAAGATTTATGCAGGTTCATGAGGGATAATACCGAAATTGATTTGAATAAAAAAAAATTTCTCTATTTGAAACAAAAAAATTTTATATCATCTCCGAAATAAATTCTCGTTTAGTTAGAAATATAATAGAACACGTAAAAACATGCAAGTTATTTATTATTATTTAAAAAATTCTAATTCCAAAATAAGCTCCACTTTTTTCAGAACCGATGTATAACATCTTAAACTCATTAAATAACTTTAAACCTGCCTAGAAATCCTTTGTGGTATAAAATTTTGTACCTGTAAAATAACAAAAAGAAATTGACGCAAGTTCGTGTGGAAAGATATCGAATCTGTTTTGAAGAGAAATTTTTTTTTTTTTTTAAATTATTGAGTTAGTTTATACTACAAAAATATAAACTAATAAGAACAGTGTAACATTTCATTAAATAAATTTTAATATTTTTTATAGTAAGCATAACATTTATTTTTAAATACATTCATTCTTTCTTCATTCTTCATACTTTCAAGCATTTCATCATACATCTTTAGTCCTCTATACATTAGGCAGATCTGTGATTTGGATTTTTTCATATGTGGCAATCTTACTCTATTTATATTTAAATGATTTAAAAAAAGAAAATTATCGGGCGATTTTGATATACTCTCTAAAATAAATCTCGAATAGTTAGAAAATAAATATTTTTTAAAACCACGTAAAAAAGACGCAAGTTAAGTTTTATTATATATTTTAAATCTGATTAAGTTTTTAAATATATTTTAAATCCGATTTTTAGAAATAACTATACAACATAACTTCCAAAGTAGCCTCCATTTTTTTAAACCGAAACAAAATACTTACAACTCATAGACAAACTTAAAAGGTTGCGCGGAAAGTATCGAATAAAAGCAAATGATCAATTCATAACTAATTTTTCTGATCCTGGGGCTCTGGTACTAAGTAATCCAATTAAAAATGCATTTGTCATACTGACTACCTGGTAATACCCCCACGATGTCATCGTTCAAGAAATACTTGGCGTGTCCGAACGGCTCAACCCCTCAAATGCCAGGAAAATACAAAAAAACGTCAACTTTAACGTAATATTTTGCAGGTTAATTTTATGCTATCTTATGTAATTTTTACTGAAACACATTCCTTGAATACTAAACTATACATAAGAATAATATTACTTGCATTTATTCAATGAATTTATACTTTTTACTACTTTTCAAATAACACGGAAAAAACGAAAAAATTTCGCGATGTTTTGACTTTTACGTAATATTTTGCAGGTTAATTGTATGCTATCTTATGTAATCTTTACTGAAACACATTCCTTGAATACTAAACTATACATAAGAACAATATTACTTGCGTTTATTCGATGAATTTATACGTTTTACGATCATTTCGTCAACCGCGACGCGAGACTAGACAGCCGCCATTTTGTCAGCCGAGCGGCGCAAAAAAGTTCCAGGCCGTGTCATAAACAATTTCAAAGAAAATATATCGCTGCTCTAGGTGGGTTCACGGTATCTTATACCTTATGAACAAGAATGCCCCAAGCGATTCTGACCTTCTTCTTCACACGTTTTCTTTATACATAAGGGTTAAAATCGCAAAACAAAATTATTTTTTAGTGATTATTTTGGCTTGCGCCGATGGTACGCCGGCGGACGAACGGCAAGGGGCAGGTCAAGGGATGGGAGACCGTTTCAAATGCTTTTACGAGATCGAGAGAGACAGCAAGTGATTTGAGACTAATGTCAAGATTAGGATTTTTAATAATCAATAGTATCCTTTATCACTAAGAGGCGGAATGCGGAGGCAAAAACGTTGGGAATGTATGGCGAGCGATATGCTGAAATAGGCCAAAACCAAATGATCTTTTATCTTTTATAGCTAAGTCGGTTGGCACTATAAAACAAATTAGACCTGTCGAATAACGAAGTTTCGTTTTGCCTCCACACTCCGCCTCTTATTTATCATTGAAAAAAAAATGATTTCGTGATAAGATATAGACATTGTATTTTTTTAGTCTGTCTGGGAGCTGCCATTCCAAAACTGGATGCCATCATCAGCCTCGTTGGGGCCATCTTCTACTCCACCCTCGGTCTCTTCATCCCCGCCCTGGTGCAAACCATCTTCCGCTGGGACAAGGACCTTGGAAAGTGGAACTGGATCCTCTGGAAAAATATCATTCTGATGATCTTCGCCATAACGGCCCTCGTTTGCGGGGTAACTGTCACAGTCATTGATTTGATGAAAGAATAATGTACTCACCAGTGACTTCTTCTGTTATGTTACTCGTTACTTCTGTGATTTATTTTCTATCAAGTAAGCAAGTATGGGTATTTTATTTTTATCCTTTTGTATTGTAGATTTAGATTATTTTTAAGATGTTGAATAATAAACTGCCAATTTAGTGCAAAACCTGAATTGTTTTATTTCAATTGAAATCTGTACCATGTAATAACGTTCGCAAGCTGCAGAAAGCGCGCATTGGGATAAGAGAATTTTATTGAAAAACGGTTTTTATTTACTGTTGACTATTTTTTTTGAGAATTTTTTTTTCTTCAAAATCCAACAATAAGAAAATTCTTCCGCATGTCCTCGCCACACAGCCGAGTAACCGTCCAAACTCTTACCCCGCCCCCAACTGTCATACCCAACTACATATTTTTTAGGTTTTTGTAGAAAAAAAATCAAAAATGTCACCGGAGACCAAAATTTCATTTCCATTTTTTACTCCAAACGATGTCAGGAATCACTGGTTAAATTATGTCAATTACGTCTCTGAATCCTGTACATATATACATTTTTTTAAACTTTTTTCCTACATTATGAAACACCGAATTTTATTTTTTATTGAAGGAAGTGAAAATTAAAGCAAAAGAAAGAAAAAAAAATTTTAGTCGGCGGAGAGAAAAATAATTATTGACCGATAATATTATTGGAATAAATTATATGTATATATAAGTACTCACTTTCGCAATAGGGCCCATTACACGTACACTTCCGTCGGCGCTCCTCGACCCAAGGATAAAGCATAAATAAACCAAACCACTCGCAGTTAAAGTGTACGCCGAACGGCCCGCCGAAACGCCGCGTCCGTCTGCCGGCCGAACCATTAAGCTATAAAGTCACCGCACGCAGGCGGGCCCAAGCTTCAGTTTTTACCGTAGATAATATTGGCCACACATCCGACAGCTCTCCTCGACCCTCCGAAATGTGAATATCTGTATCCGCCGAACGGCTCGCCGAAACGCTGACTCCGCCTGCCAAACTGTTTCGCTAATTTGGGTAAAAAAAGGTCACCACTTTTCCACGGGAGGGCCGATGTGTCAATCGTCTCACCTCCACTCATAAATATACCAAACCACCCACTAGATCGATAACTTCGGGATTTAACTTGAGAAAAATTTCGACAATATTTCACCATGATTATGCAATAATTTGATGATGCACGGACTCATGACGTCACACACATGACGTCACGTCCATAGACACGGATAGAGTAACAACAACAAAAAAGACGCGACCATAGACAATATAATTTTCTTTCGTGGCCTACCCAAATCATTAGCCTAAAATATTATTTTAAAAATAAAACTCATTATTACATGAATAAGTATTTTATTATACAGGAAATACAAGAATACATAATTAAAATATGATCGTGCGTTCCTACAAAACTATTGAATTTAAAAAATTTTCTATAACAGAAAAATGAATAATTCAGAATAACATGTATTTTAAACAATACAATGTAAGCAGGTTATATTTCTGTAGCGAATTGCCACATGAAGACGTTGTTTTAAAGATAATTTTTGCTTGAAATAAAACAATAATGTTGTACCCACGATTTATTTATTTAATTTTTTAATACCGACCAGTTTCGCTTAACACAAACATCTTCAGGGTATAAAATTAAACTGATTATATTTATACCCTGAAGATGCTTATGTTAAGCGAAACCGGTCGGTATTAAAAAAATTGAATAAATAAATCGTGGTTACAAAGCTATTGTTTTACTTCAATTAATAAATCAAACCACAAAGTGACTTCTTTCTACCAAAATAATATTTTTTTTCTTTTGAACGTATTATATCTTTCGTCAGGTCTAAAATAAATTTACCATATTGCCAAGATATAACCAAGGTCCATGGAGACGCTTGCACAAGATGTTTGCTGCTTCATACGCGTCTCGAAAATAAATAATATTTCTTCATTTGGAGTTTAGTTTAGCTCAGCTCATCACATTTTTCCTGAAATCATAAAAAATAGAAATTAAGTTTTATTTTCTTCAAACTATATCGGTTAAGTTATGGAAATTTGTTAAATTATGCCATCTTTATTATATTTATGTATGTGTATTATAGTACTTAGGTATGTATGCAGTTACATTTCTTCCCAAGTCTTAATTGACTCTCGTATTAAACCAATTTCTAGGATACCTACTTATATAAAGAAACTTACTCAAACGCATTAAATTTACCTTATTGGTAGGTGATTGTAAAATGAAACCGACATCAGTAGGTGATTGATAGTATTTTTCTCCTCCTCCCTTTTAACCTCCTGTAACCATTTCCAGAAACAGAAGCGAATGTATTGGGTTGTGGATAGAGAATGTTATATTGTAAGCAAGTAAAGTTTTGTCGGTTCAGATTCCCCTGAAAGAAAGGAATACATTTATTAATACTGATAAAAATATAAAAAATGTTGAAAATACAGAACAGAAAATGCCAGCGTACTGACAATGTATTATGAAAACCTTTTGAAAAGGGAGACATGTACAACATAATTTAAAATGCAATACATTTCTAGAACTTTTGGAACACTGAAATAACAACCGAAGGAAGATTCCCACCTGTAATTTTGTTCCAATAACGGGTCTTGTTCTCCCATTTTTCATTCGATCGCGAATTTCTAAAATTCATATTCGTAGTTATTGCGTCGAAATGTAAATGTCAAACTAAAAGTAAAGCAGAGAAATGCAACAAAAATAAACGATTCCTATTGGTGGATGTAGTAGCCGTGGACCATAAACAAATCGAAGCGGACTTATGAGATCACCAAAGATTCGGTTGAAATTTTGGATCGGAGTTATACCCGCCTGCCTCCACTGTAGTTTCGCTGCAGTTTCGGTGCAGTTTCGCTACAGTTTTGACCATAGATAATAATATCATGTTTTAACAGTTTTTAATACAATGAAAAATAAATGCTAATGTTAATTTCGTTTTATTATGGAAGTAAAGAAACTTGCGGGGACATATATGTGAAAAAATATTATGGCTTGAGTGATGGCTTTTTCGCGAATGGTGGTTAATGCGGATTTTTTATTGATTTGTCTTCAGAACATCATTCTCAGTGCGCATTCAAAAATCGAATCTGGAACGAGTCCATAGAGCTAAGATAACGGCTTTCAAATTTCGAGCACAATTTGCCTTGCATTACGGCCCCACCAGAATGACGATTTTTCCATAAATCCCTTTGCAGCCTTTTTGCAGATTTTGTTATAAATTTTTAGTAAAAATCAAAATTCCAAAATACTGCTTTCAAAATATGAGCCCACTGCATTTTGCCTGTAAGAATAATGATTGTACTCAAATGCTGCTTTTTGAAGATTTTGTAATCTATTCCGCTTCAGACCATAATTTTTAAAATGATTCTAAAAATTCAGTGCCCGCGGAAATGGTTTTCAAAGTTTGACCCTGAGCTTTGCAATTCGCCCCTTAAGAATGATAATTTTTCCATAAATGCTACCTTTTACATATTTTGTCAGTGATTCCCATATATTTTTTTTATTTGCCGGCAACCCGGTCGTTTATTGAAATAATATCATATATAAACAAGTAAGTAATCCGCCTTACTAGACTATGCCTGTTCTGAGACGGGTACATACATATACACACATATAAACATATATATCCACATACATACACACATACATACACATACGTATAAGCTCGTATGTACATAATCATACACATACGTATAAAAACATAAGTTTATAAAATCTACAATATTTTTTTGGAAATCTTTTAAAGGTTATCATGTTAATAGTTTCATGAAAACCAAAATAAATAAAAATATTGTTTATTGTTAAAAGGTTACCATGAAATGTATAAAGTGTCATAAAAACCAAAAATCTAAAAAGGAAAATCTTAAAAGGTTTCATCAATACTTTTTAGAAAGAATCCAAAATTTTTAGTTTGTTCGACGCCGTAAAACCCTAGACAGCGACCTTCTAGGTTCAATCCCAAGCCTGGCAATTCATCCCGTAAGAATGATGATTTCTCCAAAAAATTCTACCTTTTGCAGATTTTATCATTGATTCCTCCACAAAACATAATTCTTAGTGAGAATCCAAACATTCAATTTGACGCCGTAGAGCTCCGAAAACTGCTTTCCAAGTTTGACCCCAAATCTTTGCAATTTCTACCATAATAATGATGATTTCTCCACAAAACTACCTTTTCCATCTGATTTTGTAATTGATTCCAATTCAATTTATAATATTTAGTCAAAATCCAAATATCTTGTTGATTCGATGGCATAGAACCTGAGGAAATGGCTTTTATAGTTTGACCCTAGAGCTTTCGATTACATTAAGCGAGTTTACAAGCTAATAGCCGGCGAATTCACTATCTGCCAGTAAGCTCCGCTCACTGTAATCATATTTATTAACGATAGTTATCGATAAAACACATTACATACTGTTTGCAAATAAAAAAAATGTAAGTCTTAATATAAGTCTTGATAATAACCGCCTTGAAAGGGCTGATGTTACAAAATATCTTGGCCTTTTCATTGATTCACAACTCACATGGAATCACCAATTTAAACATGTTCTATCCAAAATTACTCCTATAACTGGTGTTTTATATAGACTTCGCGGGTTACTTCCTCCCTCTCTATTAAAATCGATTTACCATGCTATGATTCACTCACATCTAATATATCTCGCCGGAATTTGGGGATTTGCTACAAAAAAAATGATTTCAGAAGTCCAAGTCGTTCAAAATAGAGCCCTGCGAAATATTTTCAGTCTACCTTGGGACACACATGTCAAAGATATCTACAGAAACACCCAAATACTTCCTTTTAATACCATTCCCACTTTTGAAATAACTAAAACTATATTACAAGTAATTCAACACTCGGCACATTCCAACACTACACTCTATTACAATTGCGACGTACACCAACACAACACAAGAAATCACAACAAACTTCTTATATCAAAAATCAAATCAACAAAATATGGACTAAGATCCCTAGAATACATAGCTCACACAAAATATAATCAACTACCCAACGAGATCAAACGTGCAAGTCAATGTAAAAAGACCCAAACTAACATGCTCAAACTTCATCTTATTAATCGTCGCTTTAGTTAGTTTTTGTCCAACAGACCAAAACGTAAATCGTGAGAAATAGCGCTTTGAAGTTTTTTTTACGAAAAAGGCATATATAATGAAATAAGCTAAATTGTTAGTCTACTAAAATATTTTAAAGTGTTAGAAATTGTTTTTTTTTAAGTAAAATAAGTTCTAAATGTTTAAAATTACGCATAAAACACGTTTTTAATTTGGATGTTGGCCAAAGTGACGAATTCTTGTTTGCGAAAGTTGGATATTGGATAAAGGAGACTGGATATTGGACAAGAGCGCTTAACTCTTGCGTATAGTTGCTTTATCTAACGTGCTTGGTATTACAGGGAGATCGGAAAGAATTGCAAATCATTGAGCTTTGATACTTAAAGATTTAGCTTTAGGTTTCGTATGTTTTCGAGGTGAAACCTAAATATTTGGGTGTGATTTTTAAATAGTTTCTGAGAACATTCGACAATTTTTTTACAAATGATATATCACTTGATTGGGAAACGAGTGTAAAATACCGCCCAAGAGTCCCAACTACATGGAGCCAGTCAGGCTACGACATACCCAGTCGGGGTATTTTTCGAGACTGAATGTAGTGGGGAGGGGAAGCAGTTAGGAAGGTTGAAGTACCTGGCTATTCAGATCTAGTTATCAAACAAACAGACCTAAAGTCTTTTCAAGCAATGCTTCAATTTGAAATGGTGGACTTACACCAGGGAGATACTGAAAGTATCTTCCACTCTGGGACGTGCCGCAAATACACCATATGTAATATTTTACGGAGACCGGACGAGCCAGAATGAAACCAAATCAGAACCACCTCAGAAAAGTCATTAGAAGTGAAGAAAAAACATCATAAAAAATGGTTAAATAAATTACGCTAGGTAAGGGTTATGAGTTATTTTAAAACAATTTTTTTCAAAGCTTTTAATGGCTTTTCAAAGAGGTGTTGAGTTGACTTTATTCTCAGTTGGCGTGGAACCATATTTTACATATAGATACATCCTTTTTTATTGATTTGTGTTATTTCACTTTTTGATCATTAAAAAACACACTTATACATGTACGTTTTTTAAATGATTAAGTTGTGAAATATTATTATTTTTTTACATTAACTCCACGCAGGAGGCCCCGAGGAAAATAATTTCCCTCAGTTTCTATGTCATCTTAGGGGATGCTTTGTGGAGGGTCTTTTTAAGTAAGGGAAGAATAGGAAGGAAGAAAAAAGATACGAGGGGTGGGTAGGAATCTGGGGGTCAGTGTGTCTGAGAGTAACGGACGTATGAATCCATCCCTCCAAGGCGATGGGTCGAGAGAGTCCGGCTGGAAAGGTCAAAAGGTCTCCCTTAACCAGGCTCTCTCTCGCCACGCAGTAGGTGAGCAGTCGCATCCGCCGCCAAGACCTGGACAAACTTCACCCCCATTAACTCGGGCACCCCTGCTAAATCACCAAATGTAGCGAACCACTTGAGGTGACCTACGGCAAAGGTGTTGGTTATCCAATAAATGGTTCCAGGGACAGCGGTACCCGTACCCGCCTCCCAAATTACAAAAAACTATCAAAATAAAAATTACTTGTGCACGCTGGAATTGAAACCCACGACTTCTGGATCGTTAGTCGGGTGCCTTACCCTTCGATCACGGGAGGCCGTCGTCTGATAACAGAAGTGTGGTATCCAACATTTAAAAATAAAAAAGATAATTCAAAGGATTTTGAAACACAATAGATAGCTACAAGTTCTTTAGAAATGTGTAAAACAATAGACGACGAATTCTTTTTAAAAATGATTGTATGTTTGAACACATGGGATACGATTTATTTCTATTACACAATATAGACTTGTCAAAAAGAGATCATAAAACCTTTCTAACCACATTTGACTCCATAACAATACTGTGTTTGAGATACCACTTAGTTGGGCCAAATTATTAGAAGGGTTACGAAAGGGGCTGGAATGAAATGAACTGGAAATGGATCTAGGAAAGAAATAAGTAAAAAGAATAGGATAATCATTAAAAATTTGCGAATAGTAATAAGGTTTTTATTGACAATACACAACAACAACAAAAAACTGGTATAGGTAAGAAATAAACGAACACATAGAAATTTAAGGCACTCAATATAGTACTAAAAAAAAGAAATGCTTTCAGTGTCATTCAGTGTACAATTCTCCCTTGAAGATTTCAGTTATAAGATATTTATGGGTACACAAATACAACATATCTTAGGTACTAAATGTACCAAAAATACTTTCATTGTTACAGTAAGATTTGGTTGATTAAAATAAAGACACGTTAGGCACGAAATGTACCGAAAACTAAAACTCCTTCATTTCCTTATTCTAATAATAAACTTGTTTTAAATATCTCAAGTAGAATCGCTCATCATCGCCTGCTGCAATATCAAAGTTTAAAATTCTTTTAACTTTGTCAACTCTGTAACAAAAATAAATAAAAAATTGGTTAGAAATTACCTTTAACCTTATTTCATGTAAATGACGCATGACAAATTAATTTACTTATAATACTTCTTTTAGGGGCATATTCACGTTTTGGAGTCATTTCAATTAAATGGAAACAAATCACTTATTTTATCAATATTATCAACATGTTTCAACCAATGGCTTCTTCGTCAGGATAAAATGAAATTTAAATTTTATAAAATTAATTAAACTTTCGTTTCATTTATTTATTTACATATTTTTTAATATATAAATTGATTGGATTTGAATCATGTTGATTTCAACCAATTAATTTCAACAATTAAAAATATAACGGTATTAGGTTATCTCAATTTTTAATACAATATTTCACTATCATATAGAACTCGGCATGTTTGATAATATATTATGTATACATAGGTAATAATATATATTCGTTACAGAGTGGTTATAATAGCATTGGGTATTTCGATTATATAATATATTATGTAAACATAAAATATTGTAAAATTATATTGTATAATGTTATTATAACCACCCTGTAACTAACGATCAGTTGAAACAATTTGCTGAGAAAATAATGAAATATTAATTACCTGCTTTGTTTTCCTTGGGAATTTTTATCCTTTTCTACAGTGTACATCATTAGGAACTTTGTGTGGAGAAATCTTCCAGAAAACTAGTAATATAACTTCGTTAATAGTAAAATCACAAGTGAAGATGTTTACTTCCGTAGCGTAAATGAACGAATGTTTGAAATGAGAGTAATCACGTGGTCCTCAGCTTGCGATGCTATTGGCTGTTTGGTCTGTTAGAGAGATACGCCCGCAACCGAGAGTTCAAATTTCACACGTAGGCTAAGATATCCCTTGGATGTTGGAGAAATTTATATGAAATGTAACTGAACGGCCGGTTTAAAAACGAGGGTTTCTTTTGGCCAACGTGTGGATGTTGGATTAACACGCTCGAAATGTTGTTTCATTTTGGAGGACGTAAGACAAACTGCGTTTTGAAAACCCTTTACGAAATTTTTGAAAAATTTTTTTTTTACTTGTATTGTATAAATAAAGACTTTCCGAGAATAACTGCATACTTAACTCAATTTTGCTAAAAATGGTCTGTTGGACAAAAACGAACTAGAGCGACGTAATGACTATCTGAAATAATAATGTTGTGTATGTCCCCATCATATGTCCATTTAATACATACAGCTATATGTTTCATGTAATGCGTATCATTCCCGCAATGAGTTTATTAACTCCTGGGAGTACAATGCTTTATATAATATACTATATTCTGTATTGTATACTTTTGATAAATAAATAAATAAATAATGATCACAATTCGCTCCGTAAGAATAATTGGTGGCGTCCGCTCAAACGCTGATACGAATGGGCGGCCGAACTGGCCATTCGGACTGCAGGCCGATTGCTTTTACACGTACGTTTCGGCCCATGTTTTAGAGCAAAGTGCGAAGTGACTCTCTACCTAACTTTACGTGTAATGACTGCTAATATTTTGAGAAAAACGAGCCCCAGAATCAAGAAAATACGCAAGTACTTACTTGATGAAGTTTTGTGCTCGCGTTCGTTGGTACAAAAATATCACTTTACAGCCATAAATTTTAAGAAAGAATGTGTTTTCGGTTTGACAGCAAACTTGAGAGCGGGCGATCACAATGTGGAAAATTTGAAGAAATTGTGCCGACAATCTATATGTCTGTTTCTGAAACAAGCGTGTTGTAATATTCAGTGCATTAAGAATTTATAAGCAATGGCTTTGTGCTCAATCGCTTTTACCTAGTGAAATTATCACTTAAATTTTAACCGATTTTCCGGTGTGTAACTTTGACATCTCATCCGTAAAGGAAAATATTTATTTTCGGTGAACATCAACATCGGTACGATGTTGCCTCGGTCCCTATTGTTAGCCAAATATTTGGGTCCAAAGACAAGCTGTCCGAATAATTATTTCAACCCATTTATAACTCTGGGATCGAAATTCTTGATACGCCATTTAAATATTTTAGCCCGGAGACAATCGGGTGCCGATTACAGAAGTTTTGTTGTCAATCGGGAATTAAACTCGAGGTATGCGTATATTAATAAAGTGTCGTACTCCACTAAAGATCCAAAGAATGACGCCAAGATCCCGGAGGATTCCGATAAAACAGAAAATAAAAATAAGAAAAATGTTCCCCCTGTTGATAAATCCAAAGAGTTAGAAACCCTTAAAAATGTTATCCTAGCCCACCCGAACAAGATCATCACGAGTGATGTGGATCTAGTGAAAAAGGTTGAGGTAACTACAAATGGAAAGAAGTTGATAGCAGAAGCCAGAATAGGACCAGATTCATCTATCACCAGCATAACCTTCAAAAAGGAAGAAGTTACCAAACCCTTGGTAGAAGAACCCAAAGGTACTAAACACATATTTTTTAAATTCTGTTGAGATTCCAATACCTACTCAAAAATGTTTACAAGGCATTGTCCACATAAAAAATTAAAAAGTTAAGCACTGTAAAACTTGATAATTATTTACCTAACCGCCACACTTTTGGGCAGAGATTATAGAAATTACAATTCTTTTCAACAATTACTGCAATAAACAACTATTTGCATGCATAAAATACGTTTTTAGTTTGGGTTAATTAAGTAATTCATGCATAACAAAACATACGCAACATCAGTTCGTCCAAAAAATTGCAGTATTTTCCATCGCTCCGAATGCAAAAAGTTGTCTAAAAAAAGCCTTTTGACTCTAGGTGAGTCAAAAGGCTTTTTCTAAAAAATATTTGTATTACGTGCCCAGTGATTTCGAATTCAACCCAAAAATTAAAAATGGTGGCAAAGAGATCATTTTGTATGGAAAATTTTGCACTTTGAATAAAAATGGACTTTTAACGCCACCTATCCAAATGTAACTAGTTGTTTCTTGTAGTAATTGAGTTGAAACAATGTGTAATTTCCATAATCTGGGCCTATTAGAAGTGTGGCGATTAGGGAAATATTTACCCAATAATTATCCGTAAACTACATATTTACAGAAATAATTTTCAAGTCTAACATGTTTTCACTAATTAAAAATTGAAAAATGGTGGTTGGTGGCTCCCTTCTGAGACTCATAATATTATACGGGTGCTTTGTAATTTTATTATTGTTTGGGAACAACTCATTTTAATTTGAGATGCGGGTATGGGTACCGCCGCCCCGGAAACCATTTATTGGATAACCAACACCTCTGCGATAGGTCACCCCAAGTGGTTTGCTACGTTTGGTGACTTAGCAGGGGTGCCTGGGTTATCGGATGAGGTGTTCAGGTCTTGGCGGCGATTGCACCTGCCCAACAGCTGCGTGGCGGGCCAGATCGGAAGAGCCCAGTTTGGGGAGACCCTTTGATCTTCTCCAGCTGGTCCCATCATCTTGCACCTCAGCGAAAAGGATGCTATATTGTTTAAATATTTACACAGTGCTTTGCACGCCACAACATGAATATTCTTTATTTAATTTTGGTGTCTCTTAACGCAAATATCTTAGATCTGATACTTTTGTATGCCTAGTGTTCTGTACAGATTGGGAGTTGCGAGATACGCATCTGGAGTGAGGAGATTTGACAATCAAAACCTTTCAATAAACAGAAGTCCTCTAATTAGATAATGTCTCATGTTCCAGTTCCTAAAAGAGTTCGTGTGGACTTGACGGCCACTTCTCTGGAACGTAATTTCATCACTCCTACCAGAGCAATGTCAGACTTCCTCCTGAAGCCTTCAGACCTGGAGGCTCTACCCAAAATAAAACGACGGTCTCCCTATGAACTGGAACCTCCCATCACTGTCTTCTGGAGAAGAGACGTGGAAGCCAAAGCCTACGAGGTGATTCATAATTTATTACAATCAACCTAAGTACATATGTGTATACCAATCTCAAAGGTTCTTCAGGCTTCATACCAGTGGCGGTCGGTGACTTTTTGTATAAGGAATGATGAAGAATAAAACCTATTATCAAATAATATAAAAATCCAAAGACTAGCCCATGAACAAGATGCAAAAATAGTATGTCAAATCATCTCTATAAATCCTTTACGCTTCACATCAATTATTACAGTTCCAAAATTAAATTAAATGTATCCATCGATTTCAGTTATTCAAGCCAAACTGTCAAAAATGGTCATGCAAACAAATCTCTAATCGTACTAAAACAATCCACTCGCTTCGGTTACGCTATTCTGTGCACTATGCCTATAAGCATTAAAGTCATTTTCTGTGTGGTGGATGCTCCTATCGAATGGGTATTAGGCCTAGGCAAACCTAGGCAGGCGGGACTGAATGCGTGCGCAAGCATGAATATCAGACTCCAGCTTTGTGGATACGAAATGAAACAGAGAATCCACACCACATCATTGCTGGTGTTAGTGTACTTATGCGGCATTTGAGCTTTGAGAATGTATATTTTATGTATTTTGACCCGCTCTGTGCGTTTTGTTGTTGGCCTCTGACGTTGGGACGGTGTTGTTAAATTGCAGTATCTGGTGCCGTTTACGACTAGAAAAAAATAAGCCCAAATCAAAAATTTTTAATTTGGAATAAATATTTCTTTATATTTATTATATGCATAGAAAAGAAGAGAAACGCAGCATGCAAAGTATGTATGTATTGTAATCTGTCGTCTTGTCAGTTTTTTTCAGTTTCAGATTAATATAGTTATCCAGTACAATTTAACATTTTTTACAGTCATTTAGTTGTTACATTTATTCATCACCATAATGTTAATGTTTTTTTTTTTTTTTTCGTAAGAAGCAATTACTTTGTGGTTAGACATTATATTTAAAAGAATTAAAACACTTTGTATTTAAACCACGAATTTATTATTTTGTATATCTACCGGTTTCGCTTCGACCAAGCTTCATCAGGATATAATATAATAATAACTATTTAGAGTTATTATTATATTATATCCTGATGAAGCTTGGTCGAAGCGAAACCGGTAGATATACAAAATAATAAATTCGTGGTTTAAATACAAAGTGTTTTAATTCTTTTAAATATAATGTTAATGTTTATCATTCATCACCATAATGACCGATTAGTGGCTTAGCGGATCAAAGCGTCTGTTTCAATCCTGGAGTTTCAATCATTGGTCGAGTGTTCAATCCCCTGCAAGCTAAGTCCTCCACCATTGCAAGAGACATTTTCTACGTATGAGGAGAATTCAAATATTGTCAGGTTATTTGTAACCTGGGATTGTTTGTCTTTATTTACAGTCTTAGGTCTCCCCATTCTTCTTCCATTTCCTGGTGATCTTCATTTACGCTTTCTCCGCATTCGTGCAATGTTTACATTAGTTTTATTGTTACGTGTTATAAATGCATAAATAATAAACCTACCTTCTTTGATAATAATTACCAGCTTATATTTCTTAGATAATATTATGTAACTGGCAAATCATGCGTCTACTAAAATATTTTTGCTATTGTATTATTTGTTTGTAATGCAATAGAGGTAAATAATGCTATAATGCATTGTCTATTTCAATTGTTAGTTTGTTTGTTATGCGTGTATAAATTACTGGTATAATGATATTTCACTGTTATCTTGAGCTTATCCGAGGGATAATGTACATTAACACATTTTAGGCAAGAAGGGTAGTTCTCTTTTAGTCCTACTCGAATGCCTGAAGAGCTATTCTCTATCTTTTGTGAGATCGAGATAGATCTCAGGCGAGATCTCCTGTCAGATTTGTGTGATTTTCTATAGAAGATCTTCCGCAATGATCACAAGAAAGGCTCTTCTGATCATTGCGGTCAAATATTTTTACATGAATATTGTACTTCAATCTCTTTATAAGTGTCCCAACGATATGTGCGCCTAGCCACATCATGATCTACCGCATCGTGAAATAGCGGCAGATCATGATGTGCCTGAGGCGCATCATGATCTGCCTGATTTTACGATTGACCTGCGACACGTGAACGTAAAAAACATGTAAATATATTAAAAACTTATAAAATATATGTGAAACTTTCACTTTGGTTCTTTTTTTTTTGTAATGATTTGTACCAAAGTGAAACCAATTTTTTTGTAAAGTAATAAAATACATAATTTTTTTTACACAATGTCACTAAATATCCCAACGCTGACTTTAACTTCTTTTATGGAGTCCTATTACAAAGTAGGCTATAATTTTGGACAATAATTGTATAGTTGGTGTTGCGAGTACTGTAGAAAAAAAGTTTACATATTATTTTCGAAGATGTATCGATTTAAAACGAATTCCATTTTCTGCAACGGGGTTCTTGTTTTCACCCGCCTGAAGTGTGTTGGTAAAAAAAACAATACTTGCAAAAGCTAGAAAACTTATCCGATCGAATGGTAAACTCTACCACCGAACTTCGAGTAACCGAATTATAAATATGGATTAGCTATCAAGAGAATTGTGAAATACCCCGTATAATAGTGAGTGTTACGTGGAGATAAATAATTTTTCTATTTTAAGGCACTAGGAACAACAGCCTTTTTGCTACCAATTACTAAATTCAAAATGGACATAATATTATTTTATTATTGATTTAAGAGGCAGTAAAGCATGTGACTTTATCGTTGTTTATTCATATTATTTAAACCATATAATGATTACATCAGTTTAAATAATATGAATAAATAAAATTTTCATATATTGCAGATTTGGGGTTCTCGTGAAAATCTCAAAAAGGAACTCCTTAGAAAAGAAATTGACCGAAGAAGATATCAACAAAGTAAGTACTACATAATCAACCTAATAAGGGTTTCTATAGCCTGATGGATAGGGCACCCGGCTAGCAGTTGGATGGATTGAGTTCATTGCTCGCATTGGGTACCGACTTTTCAAAACATGTAAGGGCAAATCAAAGAGCGTGCATTTGCGCTCAATCAATTAAAGAGCGCACATTTGTGCTCAATCAATCAAAGAGCGCACATTTGCGCTCAATCAATTAAAGAGCGCACATTTGCGCTGAATCAATTAACCCCTGGTTTGCCGATTGCGCGCCCAGGACGCGCCATAAAAAAAAAAAATTTGAGATGCGATTTTAAACCTTGTGTATAAAGAAAATGTATGAAGGACAAGGTCAGAATCGCTTGGGGCATTCTTGTTCTTGACGTAACAGATATAAGGAACACACCTAGCCTCTCAAATAATCATCTTTGCACATATCTATGACTTTCGAAATGACATTTCTGCCGCGATTTGAGCTGTCAAACTTTGAGCGTCGCATGTCATGAAAAGATCGATAAAACTATCAATTTGTCAAATAAACGCAAGTAATATTATTTGTAAGTATAGTTTATTGTTCATGGAACGTGTTTCGGTAAATATTATATACGATAGCATAAAATAAATCCACAAAATATTACGTCAAAGTCAAAACATCGCGAAATTTTTGAGTTTCTTCCCTTGCATTTGAGAGGTTAAAGAGTGCAATTTGCGCTCAATCAATTAAAGAGCGCACATTTGCGCTCAATCAATTAAAGAGCGCACGTTTGTGCTCAATCAATTAAACAGCACACATTTACACTCAATCAATTCAAGAGTGCACATTTGCACTCAATCAATTAAAGAGCGCACATTTGCACTCAATCAATTAAAGAATGCACATTTGAATGCGCTTTATGCACACCAATAGTGTTTCAAATTGATTCTAAATAGTTTGGAACACCCATCTGCTGTCCCCTTTTATCCCATAGTAGTCCTAGTACACCACTACACAAGCAAGAATCTCTTTAAACATTTTCTACTTTACCTACTAAAGTTGTAGAGTTTCTTTTTTATTTGACTTGATGGATGTTTTACTTTATATTGTAATGAATATGGTTTCGTTTGTGTATTTCAGATGTGTTCACTGTGAAAAGGCGGCTGCGTGATTACCGCCGTGAAATGGGAAACTCCACTATCGTGCAGGAGGCAGAGGCTGGGCTCTACGGACGCTCAGGAAAAGTTGTGCTCACTGCCGTAGCTATGTAAAAACTTTATCATTTTTTCATCCCTAACAGGCGACAACATTTACTAAAAACTCCTTTAAAATCTAATATCATATTAAAAAAAAACCTCAAGATATACATATTCAGGTGGCCCAAAAGTCACCACTCTTCCGGAAGGTGCTCTAATTTTTGCAAATGGTCTTATGTCATCATGACTTTGACATTTGTGAAGTAAACAGAAGCAGAATACACATTAGCACCCCCCACACGTACACTTCGGAGCGCGCCACGTCAGGCCGCCACGCAGAAAAGTCTCACAGCGAATTGCGCTGTAAACCATTATCTTACTTTCAGTCTTTACTTTTCTGCGCGGCGGCCAGAAGTGGCGCACTCCAAATTTTATGTGTGGGGCAGTGCTATTGACAAACCATGGATGGCTATCTCAAAAAAAGAATAATAATTGTGTTGTAATAATTCTCTTTATTTACGAACAAAGTTACTGCCTTAGAAAATTGAGTGAAGTCTTCTGTGCTACCTTGTACATTAGAGTGGGCCGATTTTTTTTTCTTCCGAATTTCTTTTGGCGCTAGTAATAAAAAGTTGTCTTTGCATCTAAAACATCAAAAAAATTTAGTTTTAAAAAAATCAAAAAATATCCTAAGGTTCCGCAAGACCTCTGAAGTTTGAGAAAATATCGAAATATTTCCATTTTTTCAGCCATTGCACAAAATATTCTGAAATAGTTTAAAGATATTCATTTATGAGCTCTTGTTAAATAAAGTCTATAGCTTCGATGTATAAAATCACCATTTATTATTTTTGTAGTAGTATGTCACTAAACCACGTCCGCCCGCAGTCCCCAAACCCGCCCTCGCTTGAGCAGCGCGCCATATTGACCGTTCCTTGGTCGACCGAGGACCCTCCGTTTCGTGATATTGTTGTGTAGGTAACTAAAAGTACTTTGAAAATATGGGATTAAGCTTCTTCGCCAACCATTTCGAAAGAAAGAATTACAAAAATTATTAAGGCATATCAACATAAGTATATAAACTTGTTGAAGTCAGAAAAAGGTAGAGGAAATTCAGTTTCCTTCCAAAGAATAGTCTCTCCATTTAAAATCACAAGCTCCCTACTGTTTGTTATTGATAGTAAGTGTAAAGACAATGAATGCAATTTATTAATGCAAATTACAGACAATAAATGAAAGTTTCCCCTAACGAAAAAGAGTTTTTGGAAGACCAAAGAGGTGAGAGAAAGATGTTCATCGGCAGTGTTGATATACCGACTACGAAACAATTGCTAAAGCCTTTGAAGAGAAAATGATAAGATCTTACCAAATTAAATGAACAGGATGAGAAGAAAAAGCTTAAGAATTTGTGGACACTTTGAATCATTGTTTATCGTTGCCTATCATTATCTTCCACCTTAACATCAAAATTATCTTCTCCGGTCGCAAAATCAAGTCGGCTACTAAGACTAATAACACCGCCTTTCCGACAACCAGCAATTCTTCGTCTTTTACAGTTCTCTCCCAGATCTTTGACAGGTTCAGGATATCGGATCGAGCTGGAGCAGCAATCGCTTCTGCCATTTAAATGATTTCAACATAATCACGCAGGATAATAAAGTTATAGACAAAAATAGACTGCGTCGCGGACGTCCGCGTACCAGATCTGTACTCATCAAAGCTATGTGCATAAAGTAAGTAGATTATTTTTTAATGGTCGAAAGAATAAGACCTTAGCTAATATAAAAAAGACACAAATACTATGAAAGCACAGTACTCGAAGAACACGTATCGATAATCGAGGAACCAATTTTCTTGACGCGTATTATGCCTAGGTCAGCACTGCCGTAAACACAGCCAAACCAACAATGGAATATTTTGCTGGTCAAAACATTTCACTCTACCATTTAAAAGCAATTGGGTGTGACGGCACAAATTTTAACACAGGAATAACAGTTGGTGTGATTAAAACGATGGAGAAATACTTGAATGGACCGGCACAGTGGCTGATCTGCATTTTCATTGCAACGAGCTGCTTCTAAGCCATTTGATTATGAAGTCGGATGGTACAACCACTGGACTTCATGATTTTTCTGGCCCCATAGGTTCGACTCTTCATAATTGGCATAATTTACCGGTACAATCTTTTTTCAAATTTATGTTGAGTATTCAATACCAAGATTTAAGCACCGATCAAAAATATTTGCTTGATAGTTTCAAAGTAGTTTCCGGCGGACGTTGTCATCCTGATATTGCCAGAAGAACCCAGGAGTGATTACTACAGCGAGTCAAATCCCACGATTATATATTGGAAGCGCAATGCCATCATATTTTTTCGTTATGTTAGCCACGTTTATCATGAGGGCATACGCTCCTACGTAGTTTGATATAAAACTACATGGGTCGTGCAAAAAGGTGCGAGGCATATTTTTAGCACGATTAAATATTTGCACTATCTTCCGGGTGAATTAAAAGCAATAGTTAATCCTGTACAGCAAAGGGCATACTTCGCTCGTACTGAAAAATTACTCTTGTCAATGATAACCGATGAATCACCTACCACTGGCTCGCAGACCTAGATGTCGCTCGCAGACCCCCTCTGACCCCCCCACCATACGAAAGAAGAAGACCTACCATCAAAAAACTTGGAACAAGGCGTTTATCGAAAGCCAGAGAGTTATTCCGGACAGAAAATCGAACATTTAAAGTACACCTATTGAATTTTGATGCACAATCCTACTATGATTTGATATCTTGGCAAGATACGCCAATCATGAATCCTCCCATTTTGGAAAATTTAACGGAAGAAGAATTAGAAGAACTTCACCTAACTTCAGAAGTCAGTTCCATTTACAAAGAAGCTTTTTCCCATATTTTAATAATACTTTTAGTTACCTACAAAACAATATCACGAAACGGAGGGTCCTTGGTCGACTAAGGAACGGCCAACGGCTGCTCAAGCGAGGGCGGGTTTGGGGACTGCGGGCAGACGTGGTTTAGTGCCATACTACTACAAAAATAATAAATGGTGGTTTTATACATCAAAGCTATAGACTTTATTTAACAAGAGCTCATAAATGAATATCTTTAAAACTATTTCAGAATATTTTGTGCAATGGCTGAAAAAATGGAAATATTTAGATATTTTCTCAAACTTCAGAGGTCTTGCGGAACCTTAGGATATTTTTTTAAAATGAATTTTTTTTGATGTTTTAGATGCAAAGACAACTTTTTATCACTAGCGCTTAAGGAAATAAGAACTTTTTTTTTCGCCATACAGTTGCGGCCCACGCTATTGTACATATATGTAACTGTTAAAAAAAAGAATTGTGCAAATTTTTTTAATATTTAGTTAGTCGACATTACTGTCACCATTTCCCCTTTCTAACCCCACTGAATGAGTGAGAGCTGATAAAAATAGACAAAACTAGAGAATTTGAAGGAGTCCAATATCCACAGCTGGATGTCAGAATATATAATGATAGTCTCTAATATAATAGATACATGTCATTTTTACAGAAACGGCAGTAATTTCCTCTTCAAGCTAGTTGCCTGGTTGTACACTGGTTCCCACAGCATGTTCTCCGAGTGTATCCACTCCCTGGCAGATACCATCAACCAGCTGATACTTGCTTATGGAATTCACAAATCTGGACAGGTGGGTTCATCCAAACTACTATTTGACTTACAAGACTACGGTGATAATTAAATAATTAAGGTTTCAACTAACAAAAATAGCTCTTACAACTTGCTTTTCGTTATTGCTCATAGAACAAAAAAAACTTGGCACTTGTGCAGATCCGTTTTTGTACTATGTTACTATCGAAATTTACTGTACAAACTTTCCCATGCAGTATGACAAATAAAACATCTATTCTATAAAATATAAAACAGTTGCAGGTCCTTTAATTTTAGCTATTAACATCACAACGCTCAAACTAACAGTGCCCATACATAATATTATGATTTGAACAAATCCATATTAATACAAGTTTTTGCTAAAACAACTAAAATTGTCCTATCAAATGCTTAGTGGTTTAAGGCTAGCTTTACGCTCGTAATTAAAATGTTCAGATTACATAAGATTTTGACAGATTACTCACAGGTGCGTTACATATGCATCTGACTCGTGGTAATTAATGATCACGGAAATTTTTCGGAAGTTCGACCTGTGTAACTGCTCGTGCGACCGTTTACATCTGTAAATTTATTTGCGGTAGGATGGCTTCCTTTCAACAACGACCTGCTACTGTCAAATTTACGCGATTTTGTCAATAAAGACGAAAGGCCCTAATAAAGTGCTGAAATAGAATTTGGCTTTAATTTAACAATTCTTCACGCACTTTTGTGCCTTCAAATGCGAAAATTAACGGATTTCTTTCATTTTATCCGAATGACAGCTACCTGACGGCTGCTGACAGCAACCGACTTCATATTCAAATACGTAATTTTAAAAATAGAAACATTGAGATTAGAAAGGATTGGACCGATAATTGAATAGAAGGATGCCCATTTTCAGAAAACTCAAATAAGTGGAAATAAACACTAGTTTTCTATGAAAAATCCAATAAAAAAAAATCCAATAAAAATAATTGTCTTTTGATTTTTGACATTTTGCAACAGCGCATTTTGGTACTACGTCTTACAGAAAGTCCCTCAGCTTATCAAACTGATTTTATAAGCTGTGAGAAGGCTGGAAATTCGCGCGGACACGATTAGACCTGTCAAAGAACTTCTGAAAGAACAAGTTCTGTAACTTGCTTTAAATTATGTTAAGTGACTTTTGGTGTCGTTTACATTGGTAATTTGGCCATAAATCACTTACACAAGCGATTTACGGGAAAAAACTTACAAATAAAAAGCCAGCCTTAGATTACATTTTTTGTTTTGTTTTTTGGGTTCTGTACTGTTCAATATCATATCAGGTTCATCAGAAACTATTTAATCTATTTTTAATTCAAATTTCAACAGCTGGATTTAATTTTGTAAAGCTTTGTTTAGTATTCTTTTAAAAAAAATTTATTTACTGATTTCATGTTAAATGAGATATTAATAATATATTCCAGATAGCGGATCCCAATCACCCATACGGCTACACAAACATGAGATACGTGGCCTCCTTGATATCTGGTGTTGGAATATTCTGCGTGGGTACCGGCCTGTCTTACTACCACGGCTTCATGGGCCTCATTAACCCTCAACCTGTGGCCTCATTCTACTGGGTGAGTCACTAAGTTTCTCAGACTAAACCAAGGATAGACAATATATTAACTAAAGAAATTCTTTGTCCTGTTTTCCACAGCTGGTGTAAAGTAGAGTCTGCTATGTGTATCTCACATATTGGAAGGACCGACCCTGAACCAAAGGAGGTCTGGCGCTAGTAAAAACCTCAAAGGCAATGTAATAGGTCTTAGTTATCAACACCGCCTTGACGACTCCTTGGCACCTTGCCAAGCCGTTGCCCAGAGCAGAAGCAGTAACATGGGTCTCTTTAAGACCCATGTTCACTCCTTCCTTTCCACACAAAAACCGTACCCCACAGCATCCCAAAAGATAACGTAGGCCTTGAGGAAAATTATTATCCTCAGAGCCTCTTTGTGGGGTTAATGTAAAATAAAATAAAATTAATTGAAATTACAAAACAATGGCATGTTGTAAATTGTAGTTTCATTTAATGTCAAGAGATGGGGTTTTACGGTTATGTATGTAATATTCAATCAAATTTTACAATCCAAATTTTATGAGAATTTCATTAATGAAATCAAATTTATTTAAATTCCTAACGCAAATGAAGATGTGTCCAAGAAATAATAATGCTTTCAAAATGACATTTTTTTGTTATTCTTCTGGGCATAAGTAACTTTAAAAAAAATTATATATTTTTATTGTATGACCGAGATAAAAAGTTAAGTAACAGTTTTCTTGCAAATTCCCTAAATATAAGGAAAGTATTTTTAAATTTTCTATTCTGTGAAATTTTTCGACATTTTTAATAAAAAAGTTTGAGGTATAGTTTGGCAATTAAGTGTAGAAAATAAATGATGGCGCTGCGATCGTTTTCTAGGTTTTAACAGGTCGCGTGCCGTTGGCGCGCCGGTGCGCGCCCTATAGCTGAATAAAAAATAAAAATAAAAACTTTTTGATAATGCGATTTTAAACCTTATGTATAAAGAAAATGTGTGAAGAACAAGGTCAGAATCGCTTGGGGCATTCTTGTTCTTGACGTAACAGATATAAGGAACACACCTAGCCAGTCAAATAATTGTCTTTGGACAATTTTATGACTTTGGAAATGGGCATTTCTGCCGCGATTCGAGCTGTCAAACTTTGAGCGTCGCTTGTCATAAAAAGATCGATAAACCTATCAATTTGTCTAATAAACGCAAGTAAAGTTGTTTGTAAGCGTAGTTTGTTGTTCAAGGAACGTATTTCGGTAAATATTATATACCAAAGCATAAAATTAACCCACAAAATTTACGTCAAAAGTCAAAACATCGCGAAATTTTCGAGTTTCTTCCGTAAGTACCGAGGCATTCAACCAGTTAAATGGCAACATCAAGATGGCATAAATGCATGTTTGAAAAAACACTATTATATTTCATAACGTATTCAAAATGTTTGCACAAAAACTGTAATTTAATAGAAGTAAAATAAAACAACAAGTTTTAAGTGGGCATTTATTTCATTATAAAAACGTAGGTACATAGGTATTTAAAAATCTGAGTCTATTAATTCAACACCTGACATGTAATTATTGTCTTCGTGATTCTTCTTCTACTCCGTATCTTCATCTAAACGTATTATCAGTTCATCGATATCATCATTTAGAGTACTGCCTCGTGCATAATATTTTGCCTCAATTTTCATCATGTGTTTGCAACAATTTTTCCAATCATCAGCCTTATGCTATTTTAGATTGACCGTGTTCAGTTGTTTTACGCACTATGAAAAGAATGAATCTAATGTCGAATGGCACAAACATAAAAATCATCCAACTGTTTTTTAGGGCGCCCCATTTTCTGTTTTCCCGGTGTTTCAAATTTTCCACCTGCCTTTTGCCCTTCCTTGACGATTCGTCTTACCATTGATTCAGATTTACCTGTGTGTGAAAAACATCATTAAAATTATTATTATAGAAGGTAGTTAAAAAAACACACAAGATAAAATTCATTTAGAAAGAAAGAAAGAAAAAAATTACTTTTCTATGAGTTTAAAGAAGTTGCATATTATCATTAATTTTTTAAATTGAGTTATGCCCTTTTTCTTGTTGCCTCATATGAACTGTCAAATGGAACTGTCAAATTAGGATTTTTAAGCATAACCTCAAATCATATTGTAATGGTTAGACAAAGCGAGTAATTCGGTGTTGCCACAGTAATGCAAAAATTTAGTTCCAATTGAATATATTTCTAGACTTAATTGCCAAACTGTAAGCTTTTTTTTTTTTACTTTTTTCATGTTTAAAATTTAAATATTCCAATTTATGTTAATGTAAATTTCGAATACAAGAATCTAAAAGGTAATTTTATCTATTTTCTAAAATGTTATATTTTTTTACGACATCTTAAAAAAGAAGAAATAAATAAGACATTATTTTATTTCTTTGTTTATCGATTGTATAAAATGTTCACCAAGTTTATTAGTAAGGCTGTTAGTGTTTAAATATTGTATCATAAATGCTCACAGCTGGAGCAGTGAATCTATGGATTATTTGCGCATCATATGATGATCATCGGTATCATCATCATCGGTATGATGTTGTAAGTGGTCAAAAGATTCAATGCAATTGTGTGTCATCTCCTTTGAAATTCTCTAAAAAAAATATATGTACCTACATGTTTATTTTTCCTATTTTAGGCGTATTTCATCTTGGGTGGTGCTATAGTTTCGGAAGGTGCTACTTTAATTATGGCTATAAATGCTATCAAAAAAGGTGCTAAAGATGCTGATCTGTCCTTCAGAGAATATGGCAAGTATTTATGAGGAAGTTGGCATTTCATTGTATTTTTCCCTAACTTGTTCTCTTTTTCTGAGACTTAAATTATTGCCCTATGATAATCTGATACCTTTTTCATAAGTGGTCGTATGCAGCCCTGGTCTTGAGCCAAAAGGTGCCTAGTAATAATACCATCTTTATTTTCCATGTGGTGACATTTTAACCTTACCTACCCTTCCCTATTCCGTTTCCAAGAAATATTGGTTTAAATACGTACTACTTGCAGAGGACAATTCACTCGCTGGTCTACTAGCTCGTAAGCATGGCTTCCTTGATATAATAATATACGTAAAACTAGACTGTTTACATTTATTTTTTTAATATGAATGAACACACATGAATGTTTAGGTTGAGCAGCTCACTCTGGAATGACCTACCAGTATTTTTTCATTTATTCCCTCTGACAATTCTGGTGCAACCAGTGGGGATTTTATCTAAGGAATGTGTGTGCAGAGAACTCCCAAATATAGCAACTCATGACAAGACACCCCACTGAAACTCTTTAGTTAATGCCTAGGGCCTCGACATATTTTGTCAGAAGGTCAAAATATTTCCGCTTTACAGTAAAATCCGTATAAATTAAATATTTTTGAACGTGTGCGAAAACTAAGAACTGTTTTTGAAAGGTGATAAAATAAACTTTAAATTTTTTTTTTAAATCCAAAAAATTTTTGAAATATCAAAATTTTTTTTGTAACCTAACTTTTTTGTCATTCCATTTAAAAATAATTAATAAAAAATTCCTAAACTTTTATAATTTTATTTTCAAATTGCGATCCAAAACTTTGGTTTCATAAAGGTCTACATTTTACTTCTTTTGTGGTTAGTTTTTGTATTTGAATATGAAGCATTGTCTTTTCTCTTTCTAACACCAGTAAGGGAGACACAATGATTTCTACGAGACCTTTATGAGTTGTTCCGAAAATCAAACAAATTAGCCTGAGTGGTTAAAAAAATAATAATAAAAAATGTACCTATTTATGTTAATATTTTGCTTTATTTATTAGAAGTATGTAAAAACAATATTATGAGTATTTATCTTCCTTTTCTCTTATTTTGCAATTATTTGATGTCACAGAATTTGCAAGGCTAACCAAAAACTGACATATTTTTAAGTGAACATAGATTTCATTGTTTTTTTTTCTATCTCTTTAAACTGCATTTGAGAATGATTACGAACTGCCACAGCTTGCAACTAATTTTCACTTATTTCTCTCCCTAAAATAACCATCCACAGAGCATTACCAGGGATTAGGCCGAATCCAGAAGGTACTGAGGTTACTAAACAAGAATAAGTGCCTGTTTATAATTTTATTGAATTATTCCAGTGCTTCGAGGATCAGACCCGTCCGTCAACGTGGTATTGTTGGAGGACATGGCCGCCGTAGGAGGGGTGGTAGTGGCCGCATGTTTCATGGGGCTGTCTTCCCTGACTGGCAACTCGCAGTGGGACGCCTGCGGCAGTCTGTTTGTGGGCACCATCCTGGGCTGTGTGGCCTCCTTCATCATACTGACCAATGTGGGGGCACTGGTCGGCAGGTGAGAGACATCCTTTCATTTGTGCACAAATTTAATATTCTTCAATTGTTTAATTGCTTTGCATTTGTTGACAACGCATAATTGAGGTGTGTAGAAGCAAAGGCAGTATCTCCAAAATTTCGGAAAAAAGTCATAAGTGTAGTTTCATTGTGATTCGAATTGAGAACCTAAATTCAATTTGCAAATCTGGTTAGTTACAAACTCAGCTTTCTCCCATCAAAATAAGAGTTTGAAAATATGTATCAAAAGCAAAGATATCAATGTGTTATTGGCCTTTGTTTAAAAAAAAACAAAAATGGAGATTGCTGCTTTTGCTTCTACGCACCTCAATTTTTTTTATTGAACTCCTATTTCCTGTTATTTTGAGCACGTTTATGGTTCCCATTAGGTTGAGGCTCTTTTAAACTAGATAAATCACATTTTTTGACAATCATATCAACGAACTGCGCCATTTTTAATTTTAGACAATAGATCGGTTCACATTAAACTAAGATTCTCGACCCATTTCAGTCTTTGATCTCATTAAGATTAGCTGTCATGCGTAACGGTCATTCCTTTATGCTGATTGATGGTTATTTAATAATACATAAGAAGACAATAACAGTTAGACTACCAGTATCGGGTAAACACTTTCTTTTATATTTACAGGTCCATTCCGCAGGAGCAACTTGATAAAATCAACTTGGATCTAGAATCAGATGTGATGATAAGAGCCATCCATGATGTGAAAGGAATCGATATGGGAAGCAATTTGGTTCGATACAAGGTACAATCTTATTTGTAACATTGTCTATTTTTGGAATCTATTTGTCAGATGTTTGCAGACTACTTTCGATCTGCATATGACAGTAATACCCCAAATCTCAGTACAGAATTTATGAAAACAGAGGTTTCATGGAATGTAGGAGACAAATTGTGTGTGTATATGTGTATATATGCATATATATGTACCTGTCTCAGAACAGACATAGTCTAGTGAGGCGGGTTACTTACTTGTTTGTATGTGATTATGTTATTTCAATAAACGCCAGGGTTGCCGGCAAATTAAAAAAAAAATCCCTTGGATTAACTAATCCAAAAGAGGTAGAAACTTACATCCTTAAGCTGAAGACTGACAAGGCTACAGGAACACATGAAATTCCTTCCAATATTATCATTAACAGCTCCAATGAAAAGTTAAGCCCTTCGTTATACATTTAACACTAGTATTTTGACTTTACGTTCCCCCAGATACGGAAACTGATGCGAGTCAGTCCTATTTTCAAGGCTGGAGATAAGACAGACGTCAAAAACTACAGACCTGTAGCCGTATTATCAGTGCTGCCAAAACTATTTGAAAAATTGATTTGTGATAAATTAAGTCACCAGATTGAGCCATTCATTGGAGAAAATCAACACGGTTTCCTTCCAAAGAAATCAACAATCACAAATCTGCTTAATTTTTCACGGTTGGTAGCAACCGATTTAGACTCAAGGCACCAAACAGATACAGTTTAGACCGACTTTGCCAAAGCATTTGACTGTGTTAACTATGATATCCTTCTGAGGAAAATGTTTAAACTAGGCTTTGACCTACCAACACCGAACTTTTTCTCATCATATTTAAAATCAGAAGCCAATTTATTTTGTTAAATGGACGTAACTCAAAAAAATTCCCAAGGCGATCTGGAATTCCTCAGGGGTCTAACCTCAGACCTATGTTATTTCTAATACTGATAGACGACATCAAAAACTGTGTTAGGAACAGCAAATGTCTACTATTTGCAGATCTTAAAATTCTGATGGAAATAAGCTCCCAACAAGATTTTCTAGAAAATGCAAGCTGATCTGGATGCATTATCTGAATTGTCGTTGACAAATAAATTAGATTTCAGCACAAAAAAATGTGTCACACTGTCGTTCACTCGTTCTCAAAATACTATAGTTTACGATTATAAGATAAAGGGCGAAACGTTATCATATGTAAAATCTGTGAACGATCTCGGTGTCGTCTTTGTTCCCGAACTGACATTCTCTGGCCTTATATCGCAGCTCGCTCAGTCTTGCTACAAACTTCTTGGGTTATCATTAGGATTTGTAAGCAGTTTAATAACCAAGAAGCTATGCTAGCATTATTCGATGGCGTACTGAGAAGCAAGCTGGAGTACGCGAGCAAAGTTTGGGCACCTTACCACTAGAAGAAATTCCTCAGATATGTCTGTATGTGGAAGCATGGAACCTATCCAAGGTTCATGCAACATATTGACTTACTTGAGGAAACTCATTCTGTAAGTCTAGAAAACTAGGCGTAAAGCAAGTCTTACTATTCTATCTTTCAAAATTTGGAACAATGTCATCATGCATATAGTTCTGAAAATTAATTTGGTTATAGAAATGAGCAAAATAAATGGTTTTGCATTCAAAGGTCATTTTTGAAAAAAATTACAGTTAGAACCTTATCCAACTGAAGTAACGTTATCTAACCAACAACTTGGATTTATAACTATGTATTATTCTGTTAATTTTGTTTTGTAAAAGCGTTATAATATTTTGGTTATGTTTTAGGCTGAATTAGATTTCGATGGCAGAGAACTGACCAGATCGTACTTGGATAAGCAAGATCTCAATACAATGCTTGATGTAAGTATCGCAACATTTATTAATTGAGGCACTCGGTTCCAGAGAGGCCTAAGCACTCTTAGATTAGCTATAAGCAAACCAATAAAACGTATTTTGCTGCCATGACCCAAAACAGGTGTTCAAAATCTTTAAAAAAAATGGTTTTCTACCAATTACTTCAGCATAACGTAATTTTATCTGTGCATTAAGATTGTTTTTAACTTTTAGGCCGCCAAAGTGCTCGCAGGCTGTACCAAATGGTCGCAGTTTCCCCACCCCTAGTGATAAATTGATTTGATTTATAAAGTATGTAATAATTTACTGTATGTTGTTTCTTTCAGGAAATAAAGAAGCTAGTCACCATCAATGAACTGGAAGGTTTTATGCTGAAACACGGAGAGAATATTGTTGATATGATGGGAGGTGAAATTGATCGAATTGAATTAAAATTAAGGGTAAGTTACCACATTCATTAATTTTTCTCAAAATTATAGCATTGCAGTAGTCACCAATAAAAAGTTGTCAAAGAAGCAGCTAACGTCCCCAATAGAATGCTATTACCAACCCTGATTTATGGCAATGAGGCATGGAGCCAGTAGGGGAAGAATGAAATTAGACTGACTGTAGAAATGAGATACCTGAAGCGTATATTTGGTAAATATGACACAAAGTGAATGTTAGGTAAGTTGTGGACGCTCAAGAAAGACAAGGCATGATCAAGAGAATCAAATCTCAAATCATAGAAATATTTTAAAAGTTATTACACTTAATACTTACGTACAGGCTTTGCTTTTGTATAATTTTTTTGTTTTTAATTTTTTTAATATTAGGTGCCTTATTTTTTAAATTTTATATTACCCTGTACTGTTCCAATGTATCAAAAATTTAAAATAAATAAAAAAATAAATATGCTTCAATCAGATCATGGATGGATGTGAATTAAGGAAGGATCATTTGCTGAGACAGAGTTGTGTGCAGAATGAAGTTAGTTGTGAAATATTTTAAATTAAAAATAAATTATGTGTATAGGGTGTAACAGCACACACCCAAAGGATTTTAATTAGAGATTCCTGAGCATATTTGGAATAAAAAAATGTGGATGTCATTTGCTGTCCGGTGATATATATTTTTTTTCAATTGAAAACAATATTTTTTAATATGTTAAAAAAAATAACAGAGTGCTCGGGTACATCTTATCGTGGTAAACAGTCTCGTTCTCGTCTCATTCCAGCAGCACGGCAACATATGAAATAGCGTCACATGATTCCGTTGCGACGTGTAGGAGTGTGACGAAGTATGATTGAAAAAAATATTTTTTTGTTTTAAATAGAAAATAAATTATCATCTATCAAAATAACATCTGCTTTTTTAATCCACATGTGCTCAGGAATCGCTGGTTAACCTATCATTTGCCGGAAGGCCGCCGGTGGCCACGAAATTTTTTTTGCTTTTTTTTTTTAAAAGGCGATTTTAACCCTTATGTATAAAGAAACTGTATGAAGGACAAGGTCAGAATCGCTTGCGCCAATATAATTATTTATTTAACTGATGGTTTCATTAATCTAGCTACTCTAGAATATTTTTTAATGAATTTTCTATGGCTTGGCGGGTCATTTTTTGCAAATGCCAAAGGCGAAAATCGAAGATTTACGTTTTCAAATGCGTATAAAGGTCTTTATTTATTTGCAAACTCCTTTGAATTGTGATTTTTCATGTTGAGTAAGTATTCATTAGAAATAATAAAATCAGTTTATTTTTGTGTGATTATATTTTTTGACAATTATTTCCAAAATGGGAGATTTTTTAATCTTTTTTTTTAGTTTGTTAGCTATTCTGGAAAAACCTCTTACGATATTATCACATAATATACATGAATAATAAAATATGTTATCTGGTAAACAGAAATCAATTGCAAAAAACCGATTCCTTTGTTTTTATATGGATATTTGACCAGAAAGCAACAAAGTAAAATCCGTGCGGTTTTTCGAAATACGCCCGGCATTCAACAGGTTAAAATCCTTCGGGTACATGCTGTTAAACCCTGTATATTGTGTAATATAACACATTAGTATTGCATTTTGCATTATTATATTCCATTAATTTTGTGTTGTTTTTTTACAGAAACGATTCCCGTTTGTGCGACACTGTGATCTGGAAATTTTGTAAATAATTAAAATGTGTTTTAGCTTTTAATATTTATAAATTTCTGTACATATTGAATACAAAATCTTTATAATCAATGATTCCCCACATGTTGTATTATTAAAAGTTGTTAATTAATATTGTTGTTCTTTATATTTTAAGCACACCGTACTAGCACTGAATAATTCATATTTTTATAAAATCATAAACATAACTATGTATATTAGACTCAACTATTATTTTATTTAAATTTAGCTTATTTTTTCATGTTCATCATTATTTTAAGAGCTTCATTAATTTGTGTGTTATACATGTTGACTGGTCTTCGATGTGAAATATTTAACCCCTCGGGCCTCGGCCATATTTTTTCAGAGGGTCAAAATATTTCCACTTCGCAATAAAATCCAAATAAATGGAATATTTCTCAACGTATCTAAAAACCAAAATCTGTTTTTGAAAGGTAATGAAATAAGCTCTCAAATTTTATAATTTGAAATAAACACAATTTTTTAAATACACAAATTTTGATGCAAACGTAAAAATTTTTTAAAAATTGCTCACTAATGTTAAATTAAAACTAAAATTTCTGATAATGAAATAAATTTTAAAAACTTACATATTTTATTTTATAATTGTATTATAAATGTCATGGTCACCTGACTTTTTCATCGTTCCGTGTATAAATAATTAATAAAAAACTTCCAGAGTTAAAATTTTTGTTTTCAAATTGCGATCCTAAACTTTCATTTCTTAGGTGTATTTTTTTACATATTTTGTGATTCAATTTTTAGATTTGATTATAAAATGTATGTATGTATATGGTGTTTTCTCTTTCTAACACCGTTTAGATCACAGGTTCTCAACGTGGGCGATAATGGGGCGTTTCAGACCTTCAGGGGGGCGGTAGAAGGGCAAGAGAAAATTGGGGAGTGTTTCAGGCTTTCAAGGGGGCGGTAGGAGACCCAGAGAAACCCGTCCCATCCCGCCCCCATTCTATATCCCCTGCAACGGAGGGGGCGTAATGGGATAGGATGGGGCAGTTGGGGGGCGCCCTCTAAATTACTACGTGACACGTCCGCTATATTACCGCCCAATCGCAACAAGCCGTATCACGTACATTCAGGTAAAAAAATAACTATACCCAAAACCCACAAAAAGTACATGGTACGTTCGTATACATCAAGTTTGTTCCTGCATTATCGCGAAACTAAGAGATGTGTCCGGGTATTTTCGTCTCTCCCATACAAGTCACGCCGCTGCGAGTCAGTGGTACTCTCTATGCAAGTGGAACGATTTATATAATTGTTTAAAAACCCAATGTTTTTTTTACCTACTTTTTTAATAATACATAATCCAGAGGTAGGGCGGTTAAAGACAATATAAAGCAACTAGCGATAAATCTTTATGAATATAAAGCAAATGCTTAGGCCTAAATCATGATGGCCGTCTAGAGATATAGCTAATAACTAATGATTCATAATTATATGATAACCAGTAAATATTTTTAAACAACAATCTTTCTTAAGAACGATAATTAAGTCAATGTGTCATATATATAAATCACTTATTTTATTTCTTGAATTTGTAAATTTCTCCCATATTTTTCTATAATTTACGTCAAGTGCCAGTCACCTTGTATAGATTGATTTCTCGGATTAAAAGTTATGAATGTAAGTTTAATGTAATTTATCAAATCTTTTATGATTGTTAAACATTTTCAAATCATCCATTAAAATCATTAACAAAATTTGAAATTATTGTACTTAGATCATTTTTTCATAATGAGAGTTTCCAAAATGTGCTTTTTTATTTTATGTTTATATCTGGGGCCTAGTGCTAGAAGTGCCTATGTCAAATTTCTGAATAGCCGGGAATTACAATTGTTTATTGATTTTTTGGCACAAAAAATGCTGAATCAAAATTTTAACTTCTACATTAGATAGGCCACAATCAATCTAGAGCACCTAATTATTATTCGTAGCATTCAAATGAGTGAGATTTTAGAGTACTTTCTGGTGCCTAAGTCATATTACCAAAACTGACACAGACACTTCTAACATTAACCTCTAGATATTACCATTCTGTACTAATGTTAATAAATAATAGGTTATAAAATAAATGAATGCTGTAAAAATAAAGTCAATCTTTTATTGTAAATTTTGCTTTTTTTAATGTTTTTTGCAAAGGAACAAACAAAAAATTGTTAAAGGTAAGACACACTGGTGTCACGTACGCAACGTAAATTCTGATCAGAGACTCGTTTCCCTTAGAAGATGGGCATGAACTATTTAACTTGGTCATATCTCATGATACTCAATGGGTTTTGTATGGGGTGGGCCATAAACATTTGCACTTTTGTAGTCGTGCTAGCGGGGATTCCGAACAGGGGAAAAGAGTGGGACCACTTAAGCGTGACTCCTCGCTTCTTGGAAATTTAGTCACAATGGATCGCTTTACGGGAGAGCAACGCGCTTTCTGGGCAAAACATTTTTGCAGATTTGAAATAATGCCAGCGGCGAGATGGCGGCCATTTTGACGAAATGATCTTCCAGCTCATTTTCATTCTTATCAATAATCATTTATTTAAATACAATCTGTATTTTTTTCATGGTTATTTCAAAAGTGCAAATGTTTATAGCCCACCCTATATTATAGCTCAGTTTGTAAGTCTTACTAAATCTATTAGTTGTTTCTCTCTGGTTTTAACTTCAAAATGTAACCTTAAGCGATTTGTCATCAGATATGTCACGCACATAAGATGTAGAAATATGCTGGTTACGCGCAATGGCGGGCGTAATGGCCCACGCCGATCTGCATAGATCAGCATTGCGTGGATAGCGTAGGATTGCATCGCGTGTGACAAGTATGTTCTTAAAGCATCTATTTTTGTAGAAAATATACAGATTATAAGTTGTCCAGATGTCTCAATGCATTACGTATGTAATGTTTCAGTGTTTCCTCACCTTAAAACTTTTTGAGTTAATATCTGCGAAATGTTTTTTTTTTACTGAAAAGGCAGAAGTGAAAATTATATATTTTAACACAATTATTTATTTTTAACCCCCGACGCAAGGAGCGGTGTTATAAGTTTGACGTGTCTGTGTATCTGTCTGTCTGTGGCATCGTAGCTCATAAACGAATGTACCGATTATGATGCGGTTTTTTTGTTTGAAAGTCCCTGAAGTTTGGGACTGTGCCCTCCGGTTGGAAAAAAGCGATCATTCACCCTATTCCAAAGAAGGGTGACCGCTCCAACCCGGCCAACTACCGCCCCATAGCGATCACATCTGTTCTGTCAAAAGTGATGGAACGTGTGATCAACGACAAACTGCTCACATACCTCGAGAAGAACAAAATTATTAACGACCGTCAATACGGATTCCGGCGGAACCGCTCGTGCGGTGATCTTCTCGCATATGTGACGCATGTTTGGGGGCGGTGCCTGGAACGTTTTGGTGAAACCCAAACGGTTTCACTGGATATTTCCAAGGCCTTTGACCGGGTTTGGCACCGAGGGCTTGTCAACAAACTGCCTTCTTACGGACTTCCCGCATCCTTGTGTATGTGGATTGCCGACTTTTTGAGGGAGAGGTCGATTCAGGCGGTTGCTGATGGTTTCACCTCTTCCTCGCATTCGATAAATGCTGGCGTCCCACAGGGATCCGTTCTGTCTCCGACTTTGTTTTTGTTGCACATCAATGACCTCTTGACGTGTGCACCGATTCATTGCTACGCGGATGACAGTACAGTCCATGATAGCTTTTTGTTTGACAAACCTCCAAAGGGCTCACAAACCCCAATGGCTCGGAGGGCTTTGAAACAAGGAATGGACGGTTACCTCGAGAGTGTTTCCTCTTGGGGTAAGAATAACCTCGTCGAATTTAATGTTTCAAAGACCCAATCATGTCTGATCACGTCTAAAAGGGATCGAAATGATAATCTAGTCTCCTTCAACGGAAGCATTCTCCCGAACAGGCCTTCCATTGATATGCTTGGTGTAACTCTAAGTGACCAGCTCAGGTACGGGGGCTCCATCGAGGCCAGAGTTAAGTTAGCCTCTCAGAAACTGGGCATACTGTACAGGGCACGCAGATACTTTAATAGTACACAACTGCTAGCCCTGTACAAATCGCAAGTGCGCCCCACGGTTGAATTTGGCAGCCACCTCTGGTCTGGAGCCCCAAAATACCTGAAAAAAACCCTTGACTCTGTGCAGAAACGGGCGGTCCGTTTGATAGATTCTCCTAATTTAACTAACGGATTGCAATCTTTAGAGCACAGGCGCCAGGTGGGAATGCTGTCCTTGTTCTACCGGTATTACAATGGAAGATGCTCCGAGGAACTAGCGTCATTGATCCCCTCGGCACCGATGCATAGTCGGGAAACACGCCAAACGCGCGCTCAACATTTGTACACGGTTGACATTAGTCACATGAGAACGGGTCGTTTCTACGACTCGTTCTTGAGTTCAACAGCTCGGCTGTGGAACGATCTGCCGGCCTCTGTGTTTCCTCCCTCCTACAATATGGGTCTCTTCAAGACCCATGTTCACTCCTTCCTCTCCTCAAAAACACCCTCCACACAGCATCCTCAAAGATGACATAGGCCCTGAGGGAAATTATTTTTTCCTCAGGGCCTCCTGTGTGGAGTTAATGTAAAAAAAAAAAAAAAAGCTGACGTGACCGAGATGGTTCTTAGCTACAATTCATGAAAATCTGTTCGGGTGTTTCATGGTCATCAGCTCTTTTTTGTGTCGGGGGTTTCTTAAAATTTTGTAAATTTTACTTATAACTAATAAAGGTAATATCCGAAGGCAAAATAAACATGCAAGGTCGACACTGCAATTGAAGTGCTTCGTACAGTGCGCGGACTTGATTCTTCGACACTGCAAATGCAGTGGTCCGGCCCCTAGGTGTTAATAACGGGAGCGCTGAACAGAACATCAAATATTCTAGACTAATAATAATGCGTCAAATTTCAGTAAAATATTGGCAGTATTTGCCCAACGCTGACCCGCTAGATACGCGGTATTGAATTTACAGAGACGAATATAAGTATTTTAATAATGGTTTTCTTACAATTATGTAAGTATTTTATATCCTATCCGAACCATTATACAGATAGAGTGCGAGCGGCGAGGCTTATAACTTAAAAACCTAAAAGAACTTGAGTGAAAATTTAAAAAAACTATTATTCATTTGAAATCACCAAACGCTGATTCTGAATATACCTATACAAGTTTTATTATTTGTAATTATGTATAGAATTGATCAGTCGTCATTTAACCACTGGAGCGTTTTTTGCCACAATATGGCACCATTTAAAATACCTCAGATTGCTTTGCTGCCAGTTTTAGGCGAATTATCCCTAGATGCGAATTATCCCTAACAATTTGGGAGGCGGGAATGGGTACCGCCGCCCCGAGAACCTTTATTGGATAACCAACACCTCTGCCATAGGTCACCCCAAGTGGTTCGCTACGTTTGGTGATTTAGCAGGGGTGCCCGGGTTCATGGGATGAGGTTTGTCTAAGTCTTGGAGGCGGATGACCAAGACACACTGACCCCAGATTCCTACCCACCCCTAAACCCTTTTCCTTCCCAGAACTCTCCTCCCCTTCCTTTCCTTAAAGAAAAACCCTCCACACAGCATCCCCAAAGATGACATAGGCCCTGAGGGAAATAATTTTCCTCAGGGCCACCTGTGTGGAGCTCATGTAAAAACAAAAAAATAGATGCATTAAAAAAAATGGTAATATTTTCAAATTCTCCTGCGATCTGCGACTCACATAATAATGTGGTTTATAAAATCCTTTCACTAGTTCATAGATGTCTCAATTCTTTTGGTTCTGTGATTTACTGGAACGTTCTTTAAAAAATACTAAAACCATAAGAGATTTAAATGCCCTACGATTGGTCGGTGGGTTCTGACAGAACTTATTCCGCTACTGGCCGCCTGCATTAAGAATGTGGACAATTTTGTGTCAAGTTGTGCTGCGCAGACTTGCACATGGATTACTATTACGGTGTAAAAATTATTTTGAAAGAAGACAATATAAGCGACTCTCAATCGACAATTCGACTCAGAAAAATCGTGCTCTGATAGCACCACTCCGACAAGGCTAAGGTACTGGGTTTGATTCCCAAATGTGACCGTATCTTTTTCGGATTTTTCTGTATAAAATTTTCTATTTAGTCTTCATTAATTGCTTAAATACAGTGAAACCCTCTTAAGAAGTTTTCCAAGGGACCGAAAAAAACAAACTTCTTAAGCAGGAAAACCTTATACGTGGGAAAAATTGGGCCAATTTTGGGCCGAGGGACCGAAAAAACCAAACTACTTAAGCCACGAAACTTCTTAAGAGAGAACTTCTTAAGAGGGTTTCACTGTATTACAGTTTGAGGTTTTACTCATTAAGTTGAAAAAAAAAATATTTTAAAAGAATTCATGTTTTTGAAAATCTTGCTTAGTTTTTAAATTGGGATTTGTTGATTTCACACCGACCCGGGAGGGATTATTGCCAACCGACAAAACCGAGGTACTTATGAAGTAACGCGTACCCCGTCGGATTACAATATTTTGGCTGGCTTTGAAAAATGCAAACTTTGAAATTTCTTTGACATTGGTAAAAAAATGCTATTTAAATGGTATCTAAGTTAGAAGGTTAATGTTCATAATAATAAAAAAAAATTGAATGGGATTCCTTATTGCCGCTGTAATATTTTTATGTAACAGCAAAAAAGCAGTTAGGTCGTAATATGAAGGTTACATAATATTTATTTTGTTTAATTTTCGCTTTCTAAAAATAAAGAAATTTTACACATAAAATCCATTATAATGTACAATTGAAAACCAACCCATAGATCTGGTGTTGCTACGAGGCGCTAGTGGAGCATACTGCCATCAGAATGTGTGGGAAATATCAGGAGTGGGAGGTACGGTCTCTATTACGGGGTATTTAGTAGAAGTGTGATCTACAACGATTTGAATGAAATTTATTTACATTATACCTAAACCTTAGACTTGCCAGTGAAATTGATATAATTGACACTTCTTTAACACTTTGTGTGTTCAAAAACTTATTTTTTCAGTTAATATGTTATAAAATGCAGTTTTTTTTTATTTATTTAAGTACCTAATAAAAATTATAGACATTTTGAGAATATGTAGTTTCATTAAAGCATTGCCGATAACATACTTCTTAATATTTTGCATATTATAATACACTTCATGTGTTGTTAGAAAATTTGTATTATTGTCATTTAAATTTTGGCAAAATACAGTCTTTATTTCAGGTTTGGCCAGAGAAATATTTTGTTTTGAGTTTCTTTCAGTATTGTTACTTTATTCCGCGTTTCATTGAATTTTTCTTTATAAATGTGACAGATTTTTAATAAAATCTACATAACTTAAAATCAAATAAAATTTTAGAGATAATACGTGGTAATCAAATTGAAAACATAAAATAATCAAGTGAAATTATTTTTAAGGTTTTAAAAATTTCGTCGCTCACAGTATCTCAGGCGTGTCTCATGTTCGAAAATTATTTTAGGAGAACCAAAAAACTTTTTTTATTTTCCATTAGTGACACATTTAGTAAAATAAATAAGAATCCGGCAAAAAAATTGGCAGCCTCCGTTGAGTGGGGGTAAGGCTCTCGACTAGCAATCTGAAGTTTGCGTGTTCAAATTCCGGTTTGCGCTAGTAAATTTTATTTGATTGATTTTTGTTATTTAATAATTAAAAATAATATAAGGTATATTTGCGGCACGTTCTAGAGTGGAGGATATTTTCCCTGGTGTAAGGCCACCGTTCAAAATTGAAACATTATTTGAAATGGCTTTAACCATATTTGGTGACCGGATTTAAATAGCCAGGAACTTCTCCCTTCCCTTCCCCATCTCACTAAATTCAGTCTCACAACATACCCCAAATGGGGATGCCATAGTCTAACTGGCTCCACGTGGTTGGGAGTAGTTAGAACTCTTGTGCGGTATCGACATAAAAAAAATAATTAAAATTTTCAAATGTGAGATACACCCATAGACATCAAAATTGATAATAATTGCTCTAACATGAAATCCGGGTATCATTTTGACAAGAGTTCATTTTTGAAGAGCACGGTATCATTTTTGACAAGAGCTCATTTTTGAAGAGCGCACACTGCAATAAAGAGACCCTGTGCAGAAAAGTAAAGTTTGCTAAAATAAGGCAACGGCTTACAGCGCAGTCCATTGCGGGACTTTTCTGCGCATTGGATTGGAATGTTTGCAAAGACAATTAAACCAACTGACCGCCTTCAAATCGGGTTGCAGTGCTTGGTATGGTGTAGCGACATTAAAAATGTGAGCTGGGTAAATTATAACACATTTGCAAAAGTGTCTAACTAAATAGTGTAACAAATATTCAATTTTGGAAACAAGCCCTAACTTTTGTGCACCCGATTTGGGATTTATAGTTAAGTTTTTTACGAAGCAAGTAATTTGCTCGCCATTGTAAATTACTGGACTAGTAGTTCGTAAGCAGATTTTATTTTCACAGATTAAATGGTTATATTACAAAGCGAATTGCCTGTAAACTGTCAGACTTATTTATTGACAAATCGTTGAAAGGGACACGCCCATGCCGCTTGCCTGCTTCGCGCGGGCTGTTTTTTCCCCTCAACCTTATGGACAGCTCTGTCTCTTACTTATTCTGTTGATACGACTTGGGCTATGGACTGTTTTTACGACACCATTTTGTACACCTGTGTCCTTCACGAAAGATGTGTTAATAATAATCCTGATAGATATGTTTATTTATTTGAATATCCCTAAAATTAAATACGACAGATTTCGTGACGCCAGAGCTGTGCATGACTGGTTTATTTATGAGCTGTGCTTTCTCCATTATGGGCGCCATCTATTGATGAACAGTCTATTGAAATACAAGATTAGTGGGATACCTTTCTTAAGCGAAATTTACTTTTATTTTTTTCAAAAGATGGCAGTACCTATAAATAGCAGCTTTTAGTAGGGTCAATTTCTCTCGATAGATGGCAGTGTAATAGGACTCGTCCGTTCTTTTTTACATCAGGCTCAGGCCCAGAAGAAAAAAATTCCCCTCAGGACCTATGTCATTTTTGGAAAGGAAGAAGAGTAAGTTCTGAGAATGAAAAAGGTTTGAAGGGTAGGTAGGAATTTGGGGGTCAGTGTGTCCTGGAGTGACGAACGAATGAATCCATCCCTTCCACTGCGGTGCAAGGTGATGTTTGAGAAAGCCCTGCTTGAGAGGTCAAAAGGTCTCCTTCAACCAGTCTTTCCGTATCCGGCATGCCACGCAGTCAATGGGCAGACGAATCCGCCGCCAGGACCCGGACAAACCTCACCTCACGAACCCAATCAATCCTGCTAAGTCAACAAACGTAGCGAACCACTTGGGGTGAGGTGAAAACCTAAGGCAGAAGTGTTGGTTATCCATTAAATGGTTTCCGGGGCGGCGGTACTCATACTCCAGTCCAAAATGATTTTTTTCAATTATTATTTTTTTTTAATTAAATGGTTGAAATAATTGAAAGAAAATTTTAATAAATCTAAATCTATTAGCATTTTGAATTGCGCATTTCACAATTTACATGTGAAAAAGTAATTTTGCTTATGGGAAGGTGTAATAAATATGAAGGACTTGGAGGATAGTGCAATCCCGGTCTGCCATATTTCATAAACATAATAAAATATTAATGTAAGAGAGTAAATTAAATATCTAAAACAAATATGATAACATATCAGGTAGGTACCTAATTAATGATTCCCAGACTTCGCGAGTTCAAACCGCTGCCAGCGATTTCAACATTTTTTTCATTTAGTTTTCTTATTCACCAATTTGCAGCTGTCCTCCTCTCCTGCCGACGCCCACGCCCATGAATATTCATATATTTTTTTAAATATATCCATACATTTTTTTAAATATACTGTATACTCATAAATATCCAAAAAAATATTTCCATAAAAGAAATCCAACTTAAGAGGAACGTATGCGCGGCCCAATTCGGCCGGTTTCATACAAATCTTAATTCCGGATTTGAGATCAAAATACCCAACCAAGCTGAAAATTTATTTTTGCAATCAAAAGGTATATTAAATATCTAGTACGGATGTGAGCTACTTTATTTATTTTTGCATTAAATAATAAGATATAGGCCATTAAAGATTTTAATGTTTCACGATTTTAGAGGTAGTTTGGGCAATTATTTGTGAGTAAATGAAAAACCATAAAAAAATAATTTTACTATATTTATCATAAAAATATAATAAAAAATAAAATATAAAAATTAAACACTCTTAATAATGCATTCTTTGGGTAGTAATTTAAATATACAAACAACAAATTTTTGTTGCGCCGTAAATAGGTAATTTGTATTTTAACTTTACACCTATCAAAATATATATTTTTTTTAATTTTTATTTTTTATTTTATATTTCATTATATTTTTATGATAAATATAGTAAAATTAATTTTTTATTGTTTTTCATTTACTCACAAATAATTGCCCAAGTTGCCTCTAAAATCATGAAACACTAAAATCTTTAATGGCCTATATCTTATAATTTAAAGCAAAAATAAATAAAGTAGCTCACATCCGTACTAGATATTTGATACAATTTTCGATTACAAAAATTATTTTTCATTTTGGTTGGGTATTTTGATCTCAAATCCGGAATTAAGATTTGTATGAAACCGGCCGAAATGGGCTGCGCGTACGTTCCTCTTAAATGAGGAAATGAATAAAAAAAACCTGCTTATCTTGAAAAATGCAACCGAACCTTAGAATTTGAATATCGAATTCAAGAAATTGAACAAAGGAAAAAAAAATGTAATTTCGAATTTTTGGTCTTGAAATGAAACAAGACGAAAGTATTGCAAAAAAGCTAAGAAGAGAATTGCAGAAAAGCAGCAAATAGTGAAAACATTGAAAAGATGTGGCATCTTCCCAGAATAATGGATTCCAAACATTTCGAGACAAATGGATACAAAAAAGGAAAACTTTACTGACAAACAAATACAATACAATTTATTGCTATAAATTTTTTTTGGGAGGCGGGTATGGGTACCGCCGCCTCGGCAATCATTTATTGGACAACCAACACCTCTGCCGTAGGTCACTCCAAGTGGATCTCTAAGTTTGGTGACTTAGCAGGGGTGTCCGGGTTCAAGGGGTGAGATGAGGGTGTACAAAGATCAAAATGAGGTTTTTGGCAATTCACCGACTACCAAAAAATAGTTTTAATTCATTTATAGCCCAAGTAAATGACGTTCTGCAGTAATATTGAGGTAACTTTTTGAAGTGAAGACTTCTTTAGCACCGTCGTGATATGAAACCCGATGAAACGAAAAAGCGACATTAAAAAGAGACACACACACATACATCCATAGGATTTAGAGGATGAGATTGCATAATCGGTCTCCTCTTCTGCGGTGCTTCGTAGCCTCCTTTACTCTTGTCTACTTTAATTTCCTGATTCAGTTGTTTTTTTGTTTACAAGTTTGTAAGAAATCTCTACATTTTCATATTTATTTTAAAAAAAAACAGAACGAACATTTGAAAATATTTTTTTACATAAAAATCCATGGTTTACAGAAGAAATTATCCGATTGAATCCGAGAGTACCTTTATTCAAATAACCCGGTATTTCGTTTAAGGCGGCGCTTCCCGGATCAAAATGAAGAAGATGGAGAGATATGTAATTACGAATGTTGGACAGAGCGCGCTAATATTAAAAGTGATAAAAATAAAGCGAAACTTGCGAAAATGCTTAATAAAACATGACTCGTCTAAAATAGAGCAAACATCTCGTGGAAGGTATCTTAAGTATCATTTTAAAGAAACATTGTGAATTTTTTCATTAATATAACTTGTAAAATAATAAAAATAAATAATAGACTTGTTTTTAATAATTTTCGGAGCATACTTTGAGATTTTTTTCTATCGAGGAAATTTCATATAATTTGCATTTCGGCGTAGAACGTATCTAGATATTATCATCAAAAATAACATATACTTTTTTAAGGAGCTTAAAAACTTCAAATGTTTAAGGGAGATATGTAGGAAATCGGTCGAAATTCGGATGGCCGCGGTTTAAGCCTTTTTTTTACATTAACTCCTCATAGGCCCTGAGGAAAATAATTTCCCTCAGGGCCTATGTCATCTTTGAAGATGCTGTGTGGAGGGTGTTTTTTGAGGAGGTCTTGAAGAGACCCGTAATGTAGGAGGGAGGAAACACAGAGGCCGGCAAATCGTTCCACAGCCGAGCTGTTGAACTCAAGAACGAGTCGTAGAAACGACCCGTTCTCATGTGACTAATGTCAACCGTGTACAAATGTTGGGCGCGTGTTTGGCGTGTTTCCCGACTATGCACCGGTGCCGAAGGGATCAATGACGCTAGTTCCTCGGAGCATCTTCCATTGAAATACCGGTAGAACAAGGACAGCATTCCCACCTGACGCCTATGCTCTAAAGATTGCAATCCGTTTGTTAGGTTAAAGCCTCGATTACATTGAGCGAGTTTACAAGCTGCTAGCCGGCGAATTCACTATCTGTTAGCAAACTTATTCAGCGTAAAATCTGCTAATTAACTCATAGATATGATTACACTGAGCGAGTTTGCTAGCAGATAGTGAATTCGCCGGCTTGTAGCTTGTAAACTCTCTCAATGTAATCAAGGCTTTAGAAGGTATTTCGATGAAGAAAACAAACTAATGTAAATGCTGTCAAAAACATTTTAATAAACAGTAACCCAATGAAACACTGGGACAAAATAAAAACTCTAATTGGAAAACAAACAAAAAATTGATAAAAAACTTCTTCAGCATATTGAAAATGGGAAGCCCGTGGCACTAAAGACCTAACTGATAATTTTTTTTATTGTACACAACTGATAAAAAACCTTTTACCATACGTAAAACGTTGTTTATCAGGGTGAACTGACAATCAACAGTGTGCAAATTTATCACTCCTTTGAAAGTCATTAAAAGTGATGGGAAAAAATTGGTTAAATAGGTTACTTAATTACGGCTATTTTAAAAAATCTTTAACTTTGAATACCTTTTCAAAGGGGTGTTGAAATGCAACTTTGTTGACTTGTCATGGTACCGTTTATCAGTTGCGTAAAATTTAAAATACGTTTATTAGTAAAGGGGTAAATTAACGACAAATGTCACTACATTATACAATACAAAACAAGACACAAATTTGACTACAAAAATTCATAAATCGTGCCACGTAAACAACTCTCTAATTTATCGATAAGATTCAGATTTGACTAACTAATCATCACGCCGTTTCCCCGCAGGAATAGGCAGAGAGGACGGACCGCCAAACAACTCGGTCTTGGCACACACTCTTTACCTCACTCACATTCATACATACTCTTCTATTATTCTGACTTTTGACATGGCCCGACTCAAGTATCTGATTCACTTGATCGTGCCACGTCTTCCTCGGGCGTCCACGACTTTTCCCACCATTCACATTTGCGTCATATATTCTTCGTACACTACTTTCTTCGTTTATTCGCTCTACATGCCCAAACCATCTGAGGGTCGCTTTCTTAATCTTACTCATTATGCTTACATCAGCCTTACATTATTTGCAGATATCCACATTTCTCACACGATCATGCATGGTTTTATCGCACATACACCTCAGGGATCTGAGAAAAGAAAAAAGAACTGCACAATTACTTTTTACATTCACAGATCATTTAAAAAAACTCTTAAGTATTATGTACCTATGGTGGGATAAAACAAATTATAGACTTCAAACCTTTGACACATTGGACCACCATACAATTTTTCAATTCGGGTGGCGGGTATGGGTACCGCCGCTTCGGGAACTGGAATTTATTGGAAAACCAAAGCCTGTGCCATGGGTTACTCCAAGTGGTTCGCTACGTTTGGTTACTTATCAACTCGGTGCCCGACTTCATGGGGTGAGGTTTGTCCAGGTCTTGGCGGCGGATGCATCTGCCCACCTGCTGACTGGTTGAGAGGCCTTTTGACCTTTCCAGCCGGACTCTCTCGAGTCATCACCTTGCACCGCGGTTGGAGGGATGGATTCATACGTCCGTTATATCTGGACACACTGATCTTCAGATTCCTACCCCCCCTCAAACCTTTTTTCTTCCCAGAACTTCCTATCCTCCCCTTCCTTAAAAAGACCCTCCACACAAGATGACATAGGCCCTGAGATGACAAAGGCCCTGTGGGAAATTATTTTCCTCAGGGCCTTTGAAAATTATTAGGAAATAAATCGGGAAATTTTTCTAAAAACTTTCAGACCTATAACTTTTTAATTTTGTTATTTGACTTTGGAAATTTTTATATTGAGAAATTTTTGAGCCATGAATGTTATTTTTCCTAAAAAATTTCTTTGTGGAAAATGGGAAAATTGTCCTGAAATTTTTTTTAAATACTGTTGTAAGAAGGCTGGAAAAATGGAATAATTGGAACATTTGAGCTCAGAAAATTGGTCGAAAAATGCATCTTTTTTTAAAAACGTTTAATAATTTAATTTTTTGATTTCTTTATATGAAGTATGGAAACTTAACATTTTTATATGGATATTTTTAAAGGCATTTATCATTTTGTGAAGTTCAAAAATTTTCCACATCGTAAAATTTTAATTTTTCAGAAAAAAAATCTTCTGCGAAAATTGTGGGTCGAAATTTTTTTATACAACATTTGTCTTTTTGATATTGTTATGCAGAGTAGTGAGAATTTTCAAGTTTTTGAAATTTCAAAATTTATTCCGGGAAAATTAGGAATTTGAAAAAAAAACTGATCGTAAAATGAGTCGGGAAATTGTATGAAAGGTTTTGAAACTGAGAAATTTTAAGTTTTGTTATTTCTCTTAGACATTACCACATCGGGGATCACGTTTGAAACTTCAATGATTCTTTTTGGAAGTAACAGAGGGCGCCACTTCCGTTACGAAAATATAAACTGTACAGTCCTTCACATGTATGTTTTTAGGTTTTCACGGCCAAAAAGTATTTTTGTTGGCTAAAGAAGGAGGTAGCGAAACACGGCATAACACCCCAAAAATAATTAAAAAAAAATAAATAAATAAATAAAAAAAATAAAAAAAGTCCTTCACATAATAATACTGTCAGATGGAGGAATGTGATTTTAGATGAATGGAAGTGGAAATGGAAATGGAAAGGACGGAGGAATGTGATTTTAAATAATTGGTTAAAAAATAAATTTACTTTTGAATAGAAAAAATTAAGTTAAAATTGACGGGTATGCAAGTGAGGGAATGTTAGCAAAGGAGGCAGAACCGATCTCGAGGCCTACATATTGTTTGCAAGTTAATATAAATAAATAAAAATTATTATAAACTGCACAATATTAAAAACAACAAATACAATTAAACATCTAGGAATAATTATCGATTAAAAATTTGAAATGGAAGGAACAAATATGTCAAGTTGTAAAAAAAATTTAAAATTGATATACATTTCAAGAATCAGAATTTTTTTATCTATAAAAATCTTATACTATTCCTTGGTTCAATTAACCTTACCATACATGCTGTCGTTAGTTGGGGATCTGCGTGTAAAACTAATCTTTCCACAATAGAAGTTATACAGAGGTTAATAATTAATATCCTATTAAAAAAACCTTATGACTACCTAATGGATCGATTATTTAAAGAATTCCAAGTACCTTAATTCAAAGATCTTTACACTAAAAATGAAGAAAGAGACAAGTATCAATTTCTAACCGAAAACCGTACTAGGCGTAAATATATTTTTCTATGCCCAAAATTAAACACTTCATTTGCACAAAATTATTATGCTTACCAAGGAATAATTTTCTTCTAATCTTACAAAGAAAAAAGTTTCCTCCTGATTTAATCTTAAGAATAACTCATACCTCAATTTCCTTCAGTGATATTCCCTTTTTCAAATAAGTTAAATTATGTTTTAATATTAACAACTAATTACAGAATTCTTGGATACGTTATTCTAATAGTACAATAGTTTGATAGTAGTAAAATACTTCCAATTATAAAACACCTAACAACTTACAACTTATTGTTTTCTACTTTCGCATTAACCTTAGTATTGTTGACGACAGTTAAATATCTATAATGAAACGATGTACACTACACTTCCAGCCACAAGCTAATGCTTCCGTGGAAGAGTAGTATTGGAATACCAAATGTGATAAAGAATTGTAAATGATGTTACACGTTTGTGGACACTTACACTATAAGCGCAAATAAACATACATTTTATTTCCATAAATATCCATAAATATCAATTTAATATCATAAACGTTAATTTAATCACAGCTTTTCATAAAATATCATTTTAGTATCCATAAATAATATCGTTAAATATCTTATAACATAATAGAAAAGTACAATAATACTTATAGATTCCTTGAAAACACTATAATATTTTTTTCACTCTCAAGATAGCCTCACCTCTTTTAGCAATTTGTTTTTTTTAACTGAAGAAAATAATTTTCCTTAACCTTTGTCATCTTACCAGAAGGAAGTGGAGGAGTGAAGGAAAGGGAAGGAAGTGCCTGGAAAGGAACAAGGCAGGGAAATCTGGGAAATCTGAATCGGTGTGTCCTGTCGCCCACTTAGGTGCATGGGTCGAGAGAGTCCAGCTGGAGAGCTTAAAGGGTCTCCCTCAACCGATCTCTCTGCAGCTGTTGGGAAGGCGCATCCGCCATTAAGACTTCAACAAACCTCACCGCATAAACCCGAGCCCCCGTTTAAAGCCCCACCAAACGTGGCGGACCACTTGCAGCGGCGTGACCTATTGAGGAGGTATCGGTTATCCAATAAATGGTTCCCGTGGCGGTGGTGCCCATATCCGCCAGCCATTTTTTTATTATTTTACATTAGCTCCACACAGGAGACCGTGAGGAAAATAATGTTCATGTCATCTTAGGGGATGCTGTGCAGAGGGTCTTTTAATGAAAGGAAGGAGAGGAAAATCTGGGTATGACGGGTTGGTAGGAATATGGTGTTCAATGTATCCAGGAGTGACGGACTTATAAATCCGTTCCTCCAACTGCGATGCAAGACGATGGGTCGAGAGCTTCGACCAAGTATATCAAGACGTGCCCTGTGAAATTAAAAATGACGCCAGAAACCAAATAAAATTGGCTCAAGGCCCATTTATGAAAAAGTGCGAGCATTTTTTCGTACTATTTGATCGCATAGTGCTTTGTGTTTTACCTTTTATCGGTCCACACTGAATCTAATTGCTGTCCCAGCCGTCCTGACGGAATTAATTTTTTCAAACACAAAAACATCCTACTTCCGAATATTGTACAAGGTACAGTCCGCGTACTTTATTTTTGATAATGTAACCAGCAATCTGAATACATAAAAAAAATTATGCCTTACCGATAGTTTTAAGGCAGCGTTTTAATAAATGTAATAATATTGACGTATTATTTTTTTGGCAAGCAAAGTTTCTGACGTCACTTAATCACCCAAATGCTTGTGACGTCACCACACACCAATACTAACACATAGACGAAGGGCTGGCGGCACGATATGGCAGTGGTTTTCAAACTTTTTAAAAACGCGACCCGGTTTGTATAAAACGGAAACCTTTAAAATACATTAAACGCAGATCTTAACAAAAAACCGCTGCACTATTCTTCAATTAAGGTCGAAAGTTAACTTATCTTAAGCCATAGCATTCCGAATTTCTACCGTTTTACAACATATTTCTCTAAAACACCTTAAGTTTTTAAGTTTCTAAAAAATATATGTTGTTTTTGACGATAATATCTATACATTTGCCACGCCGAAACGGTAATTGAATGAAATTCTTCCGATAGAAGAAAATCGCATAATCGTATATTTCGAAAATTATTATAAGCACTTTATTTTTGTTACATTACAAGTTTTATATATATATATATGAAAAAAAATCATAATTAATTTTTTTCTTTAAAGCTGTGATATTTCCCGCGAGATTTTGGTTCTATTTTAAAATAGTTTAAACGAGTCATGTTTTATTAAACATTTTCACAATTTTCGCTTAAATATTATCGTTTTCGCGCTCCCTCTAACATTCGTAGTTACATATCTCACCTTCCTCTTCTTTTTGAGCGCTTACTAACAGGCTTTAATTAACTACGAATTTCTGTCATTTTTTAATTATTACCTACACACAAAAAAAAACTTAATGATTGAGCAGCTGATTCAAAACTTAAGAAAGATTATAGTTTTCGGCTAAGACATTTTGCAAAACAGAACAGAAGCCTTAAGCCAGAAGAATATTTTTTAGCGCAATTTTTTTGATATTTTTTGTAGTCAAAAGTCCAGAAAGCAGTAAATGGGCTTGCGGGCTGCTGGTTGCTCATCACTCATCACTGTGTTAATGATAAGCAACCAACCTGGGCAGCCCACGGTGCGTGGGCGGTAAAAGGGTGAATTTTTCGTAATTATTTTCAAGCAAACGATGAATGGATTTTTTTTATTTTAAAACTCATGATCAATATATACATATACGGGACTGTGTACAAATTTTTGTACACGAATCTAAAGTATGGTTTGCAGTGTACACTGCTTTCAACAGGACACTTCGACGAAATTGCTGCTTGGTGGTTGACAACGAGCCATACGGTTCATCAGAAAAATAAAATTTTAAAATTCCCGAGGCGGCGGTACCCATACTCGCCTCCGAAATTGAATCGCTTGTCATAATAAAGTAAAAAAATATATTTGTCTAATTAAATTTATGAATGTCTCGCGATCCCCACTTTGAAAACCATTTGTACACAACACAGCTTGTCGAAACGTCACGCATGCAAAACGTGATCACCTATGGAAGTGTTAGTTTGACAAATCACACAATGGGATTAGTCGGTGCTCAGTTTTATATTGCCGAGAATTCGCATGCAAGACGGCGGAATTCGAAGGAGAGTTGTATTGCGAAATTACTGAAACTTGGGGTTATTTTTTTCTGATTTTTACTATGAGACGGCTGGTCTAGGGTATACTAGGTCAATGGTCGAGAGAGTCCGGCTGGAGAGGTCATGAGACCTTCCTCAACCACCCGACTCGCAGCGCAGTAGGTGGGAAACTCACCTGCCGTCAAGACCTAGATCACCTCGGGCGGCAGTACCCATACCAGCCTCCCAAATTGTTGAAGTAAATGATATATTGTATTGTGGTCCCTAAAAACTTTCTAAAAAATGTTCCCCATCCATTTATATATCTATAAATATTTTTAAAAAATCCATAAATATCTTTCAATATCCAGAAAATCTATAAATACGGTACACTATAACGTATTTGTTATGTGTAGACTGTTTACTAACCATGTAGGTTGTAGGTACGTGTAGACTGTTCGCAAGTATGTAGATAATATATAATAGTATTATAAATTATAACCAAATCAATATAAGATTGTAAATGTCACAGCAAGTACAAGAAAACACTCTCTTTTTTGCGAGGTTCAGCGACAAATTACGTAATTTGTTTTATACCTATTCCATTCTGTTCTTCTCACAATAAAATAAATTTAAAAAGAATGATAATATCATAATACAGCTGTACTGTATTTTTACAGTAGCATAATATTATTCCTTCTATTTAATACCCGTTCAATTTGATTAATTAATTTTCCCTGATCAATGAATCTAAGAAAATGGATGATATTTAATCCTCATTAAGTACCTACTTACTTGCCAATTACCTCAATGTGGTATCAGTATTTGTCTTCATTGAGTGAATTAATATCACCAGGTAACTACTTCTGTATCTAATACAGAATAACAGTCATAAATTATCCCTACATTAGACTGATTTCACGTGTTCATTGGGTTTTTAGGGAAAGAAATTGGTTTTTCTGATCGTATTACTAGGGTGATGTACTCTTTGGATTTCCCATAATTTTTAAATCAGCCTGTCAGTTTCAATATTTAAAATGTTTTCTTCTTGATTGTTAATTGAATATTCAATTTTTATTAGAACAATTATCTTTTTATAACTTACTAGCTGGTTCCCGGCATGCGTTGCAAAGCCATATTCAAAGAAATAAATTGTTTCTCCCTGCATGTCCTTTTCCGTGCGTCCCCGTTCCCCTCTCGCGTCTCCTTCCCCTCCCGCGTTTCCCTCCCACCTTCCCCGCTTTCCTTCTCCCCTCTCCCACTCCTCCATCCCGCCAACCCCAGTCCCAGTACATTCAGTTTTCAAATAGCTTGCGTGCCACCTATTACAACTTTTTAAATTCATTTTTCATTTTCCATTACAAATATTCATTTTTGTATGTTATATAAGAACAATTGATCATATTTGGTACCTAACATAGGTATACCTGTTTAAAATATCTGTAATTCTTGATTCGATTCAAATTATTATGTAAGTACTTGAAATTAATTCATTACTACAAAGAGTTTTGAAAATTTAATTCTGATTTGACCATCATTGTTTTGCAAAATGTCATTCTCAATTTTCTTGTTTCGCAATAATTATTGTGATGATTGAAAAACTTTTCAGATGTATTGTCATGTGGTTGAAGTAATCCAAAAACCTTCGTGGGAATTAAGAAGGCATTTTGAAAGCTTCAAACATTTCGTACGCTTAATATAGCAATGCACAATATAATAATCACTAAATACATTTTGATTTTTATATATATATATATGAAGGTTATTCCCATCAATTAATTATTTATTTTTATTTCTTCTTCAATGAAAAACTGAAGCTAATTTTAAAAAAGGTATTACAAACTAATATTTTATTTTGAGGTGATGCAAGATTGTATTATTAATTTAAGAGGATTACTATTTATTCCAAACTGGAAATATAACAACATTACATTTATATTTGACGACCTCGGTGATCGAGGGGTATGGCACTCCACTAGCAATCCGGAAAATTCGGGTGCAATTTCCGGCGTTCGCAAGTAAATTTTATTTGATTAAGTTTTGTTATTTCATAATTAGTTTAAAATAATAAATGGTATTTTTGCACAAAAGATCAAATACGCAGATAACAAGCTTAAAAAATATGTTATTTCAAATGTAAGTGTTTTAGTTGTAAATCTCTAACTTTAAGTCACAGTTGTAAATATGTAAAACATTTAGTCACTAGTTTTAAGTCTCAGTCGTAAGTCACTAGCTAGAAGTCACTAGCTAGATGTAAGTACCTAACTAGTTATAATTATAAATATTAGTTGTAATTTAATTTTATATTTTGTACAACGCCCTTGAGGTAATTTTTCACTAAAACGGCGCTATATAAAACAGCCAAACATAATTATTATTATGATATTTTTAATTTATATAAAAATTGCGAATTGCCAACTAGATAAAAAAATATGTATGCTGAAAACAAAGCTTCCAAGTTGAGAGTATTTATTCTAGGCTCTGTAGTTGTTATACAATGTAGCATGCAGATTTAGTATAACCTTAGTAATTTTCATTACACGTGTCAATAGTCTGTATATTTGTAAATTATTAGTGTAATAATATCATTTATATACTTGTATTTACTTTGTTAATGAACATGCTGTTGACAAACTGTTTAACAGGAGAGCAGATACTAAACAAATTTGTAATTTTATTGTTATAACTTTTTATAATTACATCCATCAATGTAATATTAATCACTGAAGAAGATGGATAATACCAATAAAACTACACGAAACATGTAACTTAACATAAAACTAAACAAAACAAGACACAAAAAGATAAAAACAAGACACAAAAAGATAAAAACAGAGTGTGCAATTCACACGCGGTAGAAGTGAATCCTTCAGAAAAATAACGAGACTACGAAAATACTACCGCACAAAGAGGGGACCAATAGGCTACGAAGCACCGCACAAAAAAGAGACCGATTATATCTCATTCTCTCGCAGGCTAAATCCTATAGATGTATGTGTTTGTCTCTTTTTAGTTTCGCTATTTTTCGTTTCATCGATTTTCAAATCTCGACGGTGCTAAAGAAGTTTTCACTGCAATAGGGTAACGGTGGCAACTGGAACGGTCGACTTGGTTGAGGCCTTGTCCCGGTAAGACATTCGATTCCCATTCAGTTGCGACCGTTACCCTTTTTTCTGTGACTTGTTCTACTTCATATTTCGGTTAGATTGATTAGCATTTTATTCTTCTACAATGATTTAATACATCTTTTAAATGAAAACAAAAATTTATATCCTACACCAATTAATTTATCAAAATTATTAACATGTCTCTCAACCAATGGTTCTTCATCAGGATGAAATGAAAAATAACTAAAAGAACAATAGACAAATAAGTTTCTAAAGACAAAAAAAAATTACATGACCGTCAGTAGTTGAGTTGGCGTCACGTTTGCGTTGCATCCCAGGCGTTGCTTGTTTGATTCCTCCAAGTCCTCCACCACAACACAAGAAATATTTTCTGCTTACTGTGGTGGTATTAGGAGGTTTTCAAATATTGTCACGTATTCGTGACCCGGGATATTTGTCTTTCTTTTAAAATAAAATAAAAATGTGCCTGAACTTCGTAAAATATAATAAAACATGCATTTTAGCGATGTTTTTATATACCTAAATCAAAAGAGATGACAGGCAAGAGTGTGTGATTTAATTAGAATTTAACGTATTGCCCAAGCGCCGGCGCCGGGAGCCGCGCAGGTATATTTTCTGCCGAATATCGACAAACAGGCTGTAGTAATAGTAATAATTATATCGATCAACTTTAATTCTCACCAGTCAATTTGACTGAAAACGCAAGATTTTTCCACTGGCGTTCTTTGTGGGATTACATCATTTTTTTATTGTGTTATACAAATAGTAGGCTCGTGTGAATCTTAAATATTTTAAAGTTTTACGACTTTATGAGTCTCCTTCTTTAAAATAAATCTAAACAAATAAAAGCGGTCTGATAAGAGTCTGTTCATTCAAAAATAAATGATTTGACAGTCTGAAATCGTGACGGTGAATGCCATATTTTAATGAAAATGTTATCGGAAGTAATGAAGTCCGGCAGCAGCTGTGATTGACGTATATTCGTACTAGTTAGTAGTTGATACGCATACGCGATGCACTTCGTCATCAGAGCATCTTTGCGAAAAGTCGAAGCCTTTTCAGAATATGTAATTAGGTGTTCGAGAGGCACGCTCGATGGCCAATGGCCATGGCAGGCCTGTGCGACGGCAGCTAAACAGTTGAGTGCCGAACGTGTTGGTCGCCGTGTATTGGGACTTGATCGAGGTATCTCACCCGCAGTCGGGGCTAATAGGTCGGGAATCCCCGCGCGTCCATCAAACCGGAATTACTACCTCAATAGCTTCACAATTGATTGATGCCTGTCGGTGGGAGATTGCATATTTGGCAAGACGCTAGTGGTGGTGGTGGCAGAAAGTGGAGGCGACTGAAGCACAGCCGCACGGCAAGCCCTCCTTGTCTTCAGTGGCCCTGCCGACAGTGACAGTGCGCGGTGGTCAGTGCTCGGTAAAGCACAGTGAAAAGTGTTTTCGCGCGCCTGATTCAACTTCTAATAATACTTTTACTCTTGATTTGTACCTACCATACGGTACTGTAACGTGACAGGTGTTTCCCAGGGCCTGGTTCTCATTGACGGATAGTGACTCGTGTGACAGTGCGTGCTGTTTGATGCTGCGGATGTCACGCGGAGGGTTGATGTAAGTTTGTTTTTGTTCGTAGGCATCTTTACAAACTACATATTATTATCTACCAAGAATTAAGATAAACAGCGAGACCTAAAAATCCTGTTAGAACTAATCTTCTACCGCAATAATACTAATGTTTAGCCTAAAACCTAGTGCGATGCAGTGCAATATAAATTTAAAAAATTGTGATTTTAATAAGTAATAATTCATTATCAGGCTTCTCAATTAAAGCAAAGCGATAAGTGATTAATATACATGGCTTAAAAAAGGACAATTTCGGGATATATAATTTTTGATATATTGGCATCTTATTTTGATTTTATTTATTGTTTGTTAGAAACATTTTAAGAGTGATATAACAAATAATACATATGCAGGGTGTTAAGGGACGATGTCATACTTTAAGCAGTGATCCCTGAAAATATTTCTAGTAAAAAATGTATATGGAATTTTGGTCTCCGGTGATTTTCTGTTTTAGCAATTTTTTTTTTCAAAGTCAAACAAAAAATTACTTCCACATGTTGTCACTGGACACTCCAGTAACTATTCAACCCCTCACCCCACACCTAACTCTCCAATCCCTACTGATCTTTTTAAAGTTTTTGTTTAGATAAAAAAAAAAAAAAAAAAAAACAACAAAAATGTCACAGGAGACCAAAATTTTATTAAATTTTTTTATTCTAAATATTTCCCTAAGTCAAGTATTTCCCTTAACATCCTGTATGATTATTTCAATAAGCGAAATAAAAGTAAGGTCATCAATCCATTTATAAAATGTTCTGATCATACCTAAAAAAATATATATAATAATTACATTACTATATTTCTACTAGTTAATTTAAAAATAAACTAATCACGCTATTTGTTTGGATTTTAGGGTGGTTTAGAGAATATACCAATCTCATTGATCATACCACTTACGTTATAAAAATGGTACACCCGAGAGAGGGTTGAAAAATGCTATTTTGCTGATGAATGTTTCTAATCTACATGTTTCATTTTTCTTTATGGTCTGGTTCTTAGATTAAATATTACTTAAGAAATTAGTTGTGATTCAATTATATTTATTTATTTCTGTGCTCGTACACACGGTTTGCAGATAAATAGATGATAAGTGCAATGAAACACAAACAAATGTTCCTGATATAAAACACGGTAGTAGAGCTTAAAATAATCAGTAATTGTAAGTAAACGGTTAAGTAGTATTGTTTTGTTAACACCTCACTAGGAGAGCCTGTGCTGTGTTCGCACGATTTAGATAGAGTGTTATTGTATATTAGGTTAGTAGCAGTTAACATCACATTAGTATATAGATATAGTAAGAACGAAATAACAATGTAGTGAAAATAAAAGACGAGTTGATTACGCGGAGTGAATTTAATGAAGCAATTAAGAAGAAAAGCAATAAAACAAACAATTTGTTGATGGTAATTAATGTAAGTAGGTACATATTTAATTGAAAATGTTGCAGATTTATTTTTGCAGTAATAATCTCTTTTAAAAGTAGAGCTACTTAAGTAATTGAAATACTATGTTATGCTCGATTTGGGGTAAGTAGGTTTTAGAAAAATTGTGTTTATAATTTTTATCCGTTGGGTTTTTAAATTGTGTTTATATTTATTATTTTTATCTCCTTTTTGATTATTTTATTTTGTGTCTTGGTGAATTTATCAGCAGGTTTTTTCAAAGTGGGTGGCATGCAGTTGTACAGTTTAACGGAATTTTCCGTAGGTGGAGAGCTTTAGTGGGATGTTATGGGTTAGATTTATTGAAGATCGGGTTATTATTGAGGACTGAGTTTGTAAGGGAATATGTAGTTTGTATGTGAAGAGGTGAAGAATAAACGATGGCATAAAGCATGGCATTGATAAAACGTCGAGAAGCTTATAATTTTTTTCGTGTTCGAGATGTTATCGTGTTCTTAATAGTGGATCTAGTGAAATATTAGTGGCACTTCCCCAAGAAAGTATACCATACGTGATTAAAGATTGGGAAGGAGCAAAATAAAGAGAATCTAAATTTTTAAACCTGACTTTAGTATTGAGCGTGCGGAAGATATATTTAATGTTTATTTTTTTTTAGTTTGGTTTTCATTAAATGAACGCCTAAATATTTTATTTGCTTGAAATTTTTTAAGCTTTCGCAATTTATATACCGCACAGTGACCATATTGCCACTAACATTATTTGAATCATCTTTTTTAGGTTTTTTTTTAATTTGACAGTTAGATTTTCTATGGTCCCGAAGAACATTGTTGGATAAGCGATTTTATAGTTTTGCAATAGAGCCGTTTAAAGTTTCATTTCTACCATATTACTAAAAAATTCAAGAATTATAGTTTATATAAAAATATACATATTTTATTTTATTTCTTTCACTTTTAAATCAACAAAATGAAAAAGTTAACCCAACAGCACGATTTTTAGCAGATCCGATATTGTTCTTCGGAACCGTCATTTTGATCGGTGATAGCATAGAAGAAAATTTTTTTATCGTCGCAAGGCGCAATCCGTTTCCGTAGTTTTCAGTTGAGAAGTGCAGTCCAATAACTGGTGATTCTTTAATAAAGAACATTTTCCGCCTTAAAGTGCAGTCCAATGACTGGGGATTCACATAAACATAGAAAATTTCCCGCCCTGAGGTGCAGTTCAATGACTGATGATTCACACAAACAAAGGAAATTTTCCGCCCTGAGGTGTAGTTCAATGACTGGTGATTCACATAAACAAAGGCGATTTTCCGCCCTTATGTACAGACCAATGACTGGTGATTCACATAAACAATCCAATTTTCCGCCCTGAGGTGCAGTAAAATGACTGGTGATTCACGTAATCAAAAACGATTTTCCGCCTTGAGGTGCAGTCTAATGACTGATGATTCACATAATCAAAGGCGATTTCCCGCCCTTACGTACAGAACAATGACTGGTGATTCACATAAACAACCCAATTTTCCGCCCTGGTGCAGTTCAATGACTGGTGATTCACATAAACAATGGAAATTTTCCGTCCTGAGGTGTAGTTCAATAACTGGTGATTCACATAAACAAAGGCGATTTCCCGCCCTAACATACAGGGCCAAATAACCGAAGGCAATTTTCCGCCCTGAGGTTTAGTTCAATGACTGGTGATTCACATAAACAAAGACAATTTTTCACCTTGAAGTGTAGTCCAATAACTGGCGATTCACATACGTATAGACAATTTTCCGCTGTGAGATACATTTCAATGACTGGAAATTCACTTAAGCACAGACAAAATTATTTTATTATTGCAATGCGCAGTCCGTTTCTGCAATTTTCCTACCGTGAGGTGCAGTCTGTATTAATTCTGAGAAAAAAATTGCTCATGAATTACAAATGACTCCCACAATGCGCAGTGCTTGAACCAGTTCCTGCCAGTTGAAGTAATTAAAAATCACTGTCAGCATTACGCGTAAAATGCAACACTTTTTTATCTTGGAAAATTTTTTTTACAATTATGTAATTTTAGTTTTTTGAAGAAGATAATAATAATAATCTAAACGAAAATATGAAAGAGAACAAGACACAGAAAAATAGAAAAAGACAATGGTCGCAACTGGGACTCGAACTAAGACCTCTCGTCTAATCTAATATTTTTGTTTAGATTATTATTGTTATCTTCCTTCAAAAGTTACAAAAAAAAAGTTTTTCTGAAAAAAATATTTAATTTTTTTATTTATAATTCAGTCAGGTTGACAAAGTATTACGGTATTATCATATGCCTTCTGTAATTAATTCACAAAGGTCATTGATGAAGATAAGAACCATATATAAGGGACACATAACTTAATATTGTTTAATACTCTGTTTAAGGCCTGTTAACCAGCGGTGGAGAATTCAAATTTCGACGAAAGGTGGTCTTGCGATCGTACCCTTGCAACTGTACAGGGCGGTTCCGATGAGAAAGATTGATTATTTTCCGTAACAGCATTTTTAACCAATAACTCAATATAGATTTTATTTCATTCAAACATTGCTTTAATATTTTAGGAAAAAAAAAATGATCAAAGGCTAGATGATAAAGTTTTTAAAATTGTCTCCTTTTTGTAATTATTTTTTGATCATAGATATTTATAATTTTTCAATAATATCTAAGCAAAATAAGTGTGAAAAAATCTGAAATATTTTAGTTTGTAAGAGCGTAAATAAATAGACAAACTGAAGTATATTCGTCACAAAACTCGCACTCGGATTTTTTAATGATTTTATTTGAACTAAAATTAAAATTCTGAAACTTAGTTTTCCTAGATAATTTATTGATTTATTTTACTGTGTGATTACATTATTTGAAACGTATGTTATATGATATAACATTTCGTTTGGAAATTTAACAAATCTGCCAACGACCAACTGTATAACCTTAATATAATTTTTAAAAAATATATATATTTTCGTTATTTGTTTTTGGGGTGTTGTGCCGTGTTACTTCTTTCTTTAGCCAACGTTTCGGACAGCCTTACAGTGTCCATCTTCAGGGCAGATGTGTCACTCACACCGTTACAGTGTCCGAAACGTTGGACAGCAACACGGCATAACACCCCAAAAACAAATAACGAAAATATTTTGGCCTTGAAAATCTAAAATCGTATTCAACCAAAATTAACATAGTTTTTCTAAATTCAAAGCATTAATTTATGAAATAAAATAACAGTCTTCCGAAATCAATTGATATTTTTTTTGTAGAAAAGAGTCGATACGTCTAGATTTTTTTTTAAATGACATACATATTTCCGGTGGTGTCTGGTTATACCCTCTTAAGCCGCCGCTACCCGAATTTTTACCGATTTCCTACATAACCCCCTTAAAAATTTGAAGTTTTTAAGCTCTTAAAAAAATATATTTTATTTTTGATTCACGCTGAAACGCAAATGACATGAAATTCCTTCGATAGAAAAAAATTGCAAAGTATGCTCCGAAAATTATTAAAAACACGCCTGTTTCTATTATTTTACAAGTTATAGTTGTGAAAAAAATCACAATGTTTCTTTAAGTGATACTTAAGATGCCTTTCACGAGATTTTAAACGAGTCATGTTTTATTAAACACTTTCACAATTTTCGCTTCAATTTTATCATTTACGTCATTCGTAATTACATATCTCTTCATTTTCTTCTTTTTGAGCGGGGAAGCGGCGCCTTAAGCCCGACAGATCTGTTATAAGATTGAAAGATTTTAATCATTTATTGTGTGTATTTAGAGCTTTCGCTTATTTTCGTTTTTGACATTGACACATTGACATAGTCTCAGTGAAGGCTCTATAATTTATTTATTTACTTTTTTTACGCCTTGGGGCTTTTATACTTAGTATAAAATGTTAATATTAATGTCAACGTTACACAAGGGTTAGAAATAAAGAAAAAGGTTAAAAAAAATAATTTATTTTATCACAGTGGCTTGCATTGGATAATTTTGAAGTAAATAAAATAATAAAAATAATAAACTGAAATATTAGAAATTATACGTGGCAAAAAAAATTGTTTTAAGCATAGAAATGTTGAATTGAAAATGTCGATATCATTTATACATTTGTTTGCTAAACTACTATATAAGCGAGGAATTGGCGAGTGTGCTACTTAATTTGTTTGTGAATGTTGACATTGAAATAGGTCCTTAAGGCGGCACTCTTGAAACGCACGGCGATGAAAAAGAAGAAGATGGAGAGATATGTAATTACGAATGTTGGACAGAGCGCGCTAATATTTTAAGTCTTAAAATAACAGCGAAAATTGCGAAAAAGCTTAATAAAACATGACTCGTTTAAAATAGAGCAAAAATCTCGTGGAACATATCTTAAGTATCATTTAAAGAATCATTGTGAATTTTTTCATAAATATAACTTGTAAAATAAAAGAAATAGACTTGTTTTAAATATTTTTCGGAGCATACTTTGCGATTTTTTTTTCTATCGAGGGAATTTCATATAATTTGCGTTTCGGCGTGGAAAGTATCTAGATATTATCTTAAAAAATAACATATATTTTTTTAAGAGCTTAAAAACATCAAATGTTTAAGGGAGATATGTAAGAAATCGGTCGAAATTCGAATAGTGGACCCTTAAGCCTAGTGAGTCGAGTAGGTACTCTTAAATTGACTACACTCAAGAGTTTGCAACAGTCGAGCTCCGAATTTATAATTTTGAAAAAAAACATAGGTCGCTTATATTACGTGATGTAAATTATTCGTTGATTGATACATTGAATTGCAGCGTTACAAGCACAATTGTCACAATGGAAATATGGTATTCAAAACGACTCAGTATGGTGAATATTGCGAGGCTGAAGAGAGAGAAAGGAGTAGGTACCTGTCTATTGGATAATAAAATTATATTAAGTATTACCATGATACGTTTTTGGTTTTTTATGCCGCGTTACGCAACCTCCTTCTTTAGCCAACGTTTCATGATGATTGACACATTACAGTGTCCATCATCAGGGCAGATGTGTCCTCACACATCTGCTTCCTTACTATATGTAATGCTGACCGAAACGTTGGCTAATGTTGGCTAAAGAAGTAGGTAGGTACAATACGGCTTTTTTAAAGATATTTGCATTGAATTTATGTTTTCATTTTAAGACTTTATTTTTTTAAGTTTTCACTTTTAAAATCCAAACTCTAATTAATATACTTCATTGATTGAATTTCGACAGACGCAATTTTATTTGTAAATTCAGATATATTGTTTTAAAAAAAAACTTCAGTTTTCTACTTTATAACCTCTGTTCGATGCCTTCCGCGACAAAATGGCTGTAACAGCATCGAAGAAAAATTCCAATGAACATTATTGCGACTGGTCTAATGTAACGTAATTTTGATAAAATTCAAAATGTTCAACCTAAAGGCCGGTCTTCTAGGACCGTTTCCACTAACAGTACCTCAAACATTACCACAAACAAGACAGGGTCACAGCATTTTTCGTTTTCTGTTGGCCACGGAAAGCAAAAACATTGTGGCACCGATCTAAAGGCGGAACTCCTGCGCCACAATACACATGAATACTAGCTTGAACCACACTATAAACGTTCTTTGTTTTCCGTCTCCTGCGTTTTTCGAAACATGGCTTGAAAGATTGGTGTGAACAGGTGTGAAGTTCGCGCGGTCCGACAATTTCTGCTTCCCGCTTCACCCACTTCAAAAATAATATTAATATTAATGTTGTTAATATTCGTTATTATAATATAATTTTATTATCAAACATATTTATTATATTGTATTTAGGTATCATAATATTTTAAAGTAGTGATTATTAAGCTCAATCATTGCGCATAACCTCAAAAACTTGTTCGGTTTGATTCTCCATACATGACCGCATCGCGCGGCTCTTGTAAAAATATGAACACATTTCCCCCCGCCAGCCTTCCCCCTTCGCCCGGGAGATGAATGTTTTCCGTCGCCTGTGGTAAAGCTTGAACACAGGGTTTTTGAACACGAAGTGTTCAAATTTTCAATGTTTTGGGTGCTGTTCAAGCTAATGTTTATGTGTATTGTGGCGCAGGATACGGGCCTTAACCATCCACTAAATGTGTACGTGTTTTTATCGGAAGAGACCGGCCTTTAGATTGTAGAATTCCAAACACACTTAACTTAACCTTCGTCGGTTCCTCAAATACTTTGTACACTTAAGGCCTTCGGGTCATGTTGACCCGACTTCAAAAATATTAAGTAATGGTTTTAAATTAAATACAAAGTCTAATTATTTGTAGTACGTATTTATTTAATATATCATATATAATTATGTTCTCTTCTATTTCCAGTCTGCATTAGTGTCACAGTATAAAAACATAAGTATTGAAATATGAAAAATCAATCATATTATGAAATACGGCTATAGCCTTCTTGTTTTTTTTTTTTTTACAGTTAATACCGCACAATAGTCCCAACTGCTCCCGTCTGGAGCCAGCGAGACTATGGCATCCCCATTGGGGTATGTTGTGAGGCTGAAGGTAGTGGGGAGGGGAAGGAGATAGGGAAGAGGAAGGTGGGGAAGTACCTGGCTATTCAGATCTGGTCACTAAACACGGCTAAAGCCATTTCAAGCAACGTTTCAATTCTGAATGGTGGTCTTACACCAGGGCGATACTGATAGTATCTTCCACTCTGGAACGTGCCGCAAATATACTATATATTATTTTAAATGAATAAATTGTGAAATAACACAAATTAATCAAATAAAATTTATTTGCGCACGCCGGGTTCGAACCCGCGACCTTCGGATTGTGAGTCGAGAGTCTTGCCTCGGGACCACGGAGGCCGTATTGATTATTGTCATTCGTTGGCAACTATAGGCCGAAACCATTTGTCTAGAAAATCAACAGCACTCTTTGTCCGTAATCATTTTAGGTTTCTTCTGCTTTGAATCATGTATTTCCATTTTGTTGTGGTTTTTGCTAAAAAAATTACGTTTTTGTATTTTTGTTTTCGTTCTTTGTTTGTTTTTTTTGGTACTCGGGTATTACTGACCCGAGGAACCTAAAATAGAAAAACTTAATGTTCTTAACATAAGAAACTTATCCATAATTTTACAGTACTGATAATAAGTGAATGGATAATTAATAATTGTCATGAAGTCGTTATTAATTATATTTTCATTCGACTACTTTTATTATCAGTAGAATTTCAGTTTAGGGTTATAATGACACGAAGAACCGAGGAAGGTTAAAACAACCTACGTTAACAGTAGGTATAAACTAAACATTGAAGAAGAAGATAACACTAAGGACGGGTTGTTTCAGAAAATTTGATGGATTCATCAAATATTTGATATTGATTTTCACATTCTGTGTAAGTTCTATTCAAGTTCTGTGATTATTTCAGTTTTGTGAAGCAGCTGTTCTATCACGATGTAATAACAGAACTTGAATAGAACCCACACAGAACGTGAAAATCGACTTCAAATATTTGATGAATCCATCAAATTTTTTGAAACAACCCATCCTTATAATCTATAAGAAAATGTGAAAAAGAACAAGACACAGAAAAATAAAAAGATAACAGATGCAAATGGGACCCGAACCCCAAATCTATCCCTTCCAAGATCAACGCCTTCACCAACTCGGCTATTGAGACCCCTTATTTAATTTAAATGTCATTTTTGTCGATCTCATATTTCAAATTTCAGAATTAACAATATTACCTTCGAGTAATTATTAGCAGCTACCTTTTTCATTGGAAACAAGTCTTCGAAGTTCGAAGAACTGGTTTGTAACCTAGATAGTGTCTCCGATATTCGATTTTATTTAAATGTAACATCTATTGACCATTTTGAAAACGTCTAAATGAACATCAATTTTCATTAGAATAACTCTATTTTTGTAACTTTTGAATGTTATTCCCATCATTTTTATTTTTCTGTGTCTTGTTGTTTTTCGTTTTTTCGTTTAGATTATTATTGTTATCTTCTTCTTCAACGATATATTACATTGATGGAAATAACATTCAAAGGTTATAAAATGAAAGTCGTTCTAATAAAAATCGAAATAAATGCGTTTGTTGTTATAAAATATCTCTGTTAATTATTCAGTATTGGCTAAACAGGTTTTTATAAAAACATAATATAATATATTTGAAGGTTTACTTGGCTGTTCTTTTGAAATACGTGTTTTCATGATGAATATTTGAATATGAATACAAATATTGACTGCCACTTCATTTTTTTATTCGTTCTATGGTCATCAATCTCGAATCATCTCCGTTTGACCAAAAACATTTAAGCAAATATTACTACGCATGAAGATATTTTTAAATCACATAAAATACGATATTGATGGTTGAAGACGAGTAAAATAATAATTAGTAAACTGATCTCGTGCAATAAAACATTATTTCAATTTTGGAAGCGGGCATGGGTACCGCCACCCTAGGAACCATTTATTGGATAACCAACACATCTGCCATTAGTCACCCCAAGTAGTTTGCTACGCTTGGTGACTTATCAGTAGCTTGTGTCGATCTCTATAGAGAGAAAAAAATTGCCTTATTTTTAAACCCCTTAAGTCTCAAAAGTTGCGTATGATCTGTAGCTATTCGGAAATGTAAAATTAAATTTAATTCGTTTTCACGCTCGCTAAAATGACTGGAAGTTTTGAAAAAAAAAATAGATTTCGTGATTTGGGAAAAAAATAGAACGAAGGGTCCATATTTTATATTTTGTAGAAAACTAAAATTTTATTCTATAACTGCAGTACAAAGAAAGCAAAAAAAAAATTTAAACATATCTGATGTGTTTGTTAAAAATACAAAAGGGGAAAATGACACTTTTTTTGTTGATAAAATCAGTACTTTACTTTCTTGTATTCATAATTTTTTTACAGTTTTTAATAAAAAACGAACGTTAAAAAGTAAATTTTTGGAAAAAAAATATTAGTTATCATTATTTAAAAATACACGTTTTAGGTTTTTTCCGATTTTCAATGCATTTTAGCGAGCTAAAAACTTTTTTTTATAAATTTAAGTGCAGTTCTCATTTTCTTTGTAAAACGCAACTTTTGAGACCCCAGGCGTTTCTGAATTCAAAAGTTGAAATAATTGATACACCCTACTTATCAGGTAGGTTCATCGGGTAGGTGTGTTCAGGTCTTGCCGGCGGATGCGCCTACGCACGTACTGCGTGGCGTTCTAGATTGGGAGATACTGGTAAGGGAGAGTTTTGACCTCTCCAATCGGACCGCCGACCCATCACCTTACACCGAAGTTTTAGGGTTGAATTCATACGTCTGTCATTCTTTGATTCCCACTCACCCCTCATATCTTTTCCTTCCAGGAATTTCCTCTCCTTACTTTCCTTACAAAATAGCCTCCTCACAGAACCCTCAAAGATGGCATAGGCCCTGGGGAAAGTTATTTTCTTCAGGGCCTCCTTTGTGGAGCAACATAAAAAAGTAAACTAATCTTGATTAAAAAAGAAACACTGTCCAGACATATTTCATTGAAGAAGAAGGTAACAATAATAATCTAAATGAAAATATGAAAGAGAACAAGACACAGATCACGGTACCGTAACCGTGAATCGTCACGGTAATTATAAAAGCCCCTATTGGATAGATTACGCAATTTTACAAGTTTACTAAAATTCTAAGGGTAAATTACTTATTTTGAAAAGCAATGATCTTGAAAAAATATTTTTTTATGAATAATTTCGGCTTCACAAATCCTTCGACTAAAAAATGACGTAATTTTTTGCCGGTCTGCCCTAGTTTAAAATAAATCTGATTACGTAACAATGATACTTTATCAGCTATCTCATTGCTCATTGCACGAAAGCATATTATTTTTTATATTGTGATTTATGAGGTCACGAATTGTCATGTTTTAGCTAATAAATCTCATTGAGGACTTCATTATTGCAAAAAATAAAAATGATAAAACATTTATTTAACAATGTGGAAAATTTACGTCGTAAATCAGTTATAACAAATACGTTACTTTGACTAGGATCGCTGTTTTTGATTTTGAAAAATGACAAGTTGTACGATTCCGGGGTGAAAAGTGTGAAACCCGATGAGAATGAGGTAAACGTAGAACGTTTTGAAATGAGACAAACGGTGAAACCTCTCCATAAGAAATATGCAATCATTTGACTGGTCAGTGGTTGAGTGGGCATCGCGTTTGGGTCCCACCCGGGCGTTCCGTGTTCGATTCCTCGACTGGCTAAGTCCTCCATCACAACACAAGCAACATTTTCGGCTTTCTGTGGTGGTGGTAGGAGATTTTCAAATATTGTTGGGTTATTCGTAACCCGGGAATGTTTGTCTTTCTTTTTAAAAAAATGAAAAAAAAAATTTATCATACATCTCCCTCACATGTATAAAAAAAATTAAACGCAATTCCCGTCGCCGTGGCAATGACGTAATAAGATACATCTATTTCCTCCAAAGGAAAAAAGTAGTACTTTGGAAGAAACAGACAAACGTCTTTTTTGTATCTCATCTTTTGTCTGACCATTATTCAATCTGTAAAAAAGAGTTGCAGCATTATTAGGAAGTATAGTTTTTACTTTTTGAAGGAGGAATGAATGAATTTAGACAAAATTGTTATGCATAGGTACTGTAAAAGAATAATATTATAAGCTTTCACATGTAGCAAACACATTGTGGGAATACATAATTATAATAAACACGATGGTATAACTTTGTTTAATTCCACTTTTTATTTTATTATCCAACTTGTTTCGATTCAACCTAAACCTTCCTCAAGGTTCAGGTTGAACCGAAACTAGTTGGATAATAAAATAAAAAGTGGAATAAACAAAGTTATACCATCGTGTTTATTATAATTTTATAAGCAATGAAATATAATATATAAGAATAATATATGTATATATATAAACACGGCGGCCTCCGTGGTCCCGAGGCAAGACTCTCGACTCACAATCCGAAGGTCGCGGGTTCGAACCCGGCGTGCGCAAATAAATTTTATTTGATTAATTTGTGTTATTTCACAATTTATTCATTTAAAATAATATATAGTATATTTGCGGCACGTTCCAGAGTGGAAGATACTATCAGTATCGCCCTGGTGTAAGACCACCATTCAGAATTGAAACGTTGCTTGAAATGGCTTTCGCCGTGTTTAGTGACCAGATCTGAATAGCCAGGCACTTCCCCACCTTTCTCTTCCCTATCTCCTTCCCCTCCCCACTACCTTCAGCCTCACAACATACCCCGATTGGGGATGCCATAGTCTCACTGGCTCCAGACGGGAGCAGTTGGGACTCTTGTGCGGTATTAACTATAAAAAAAAAAAAAATATATATAATATGGCGAGTGAAAGTTCCATCGCGAACTGCTGCCACGCCGAGACTAAGTTCCGCAGAAAGTGCAGCGTGGTGGAGATTTGGTTTAGGGGAACCAGGCTACAAGCCAGAGTTGCCGGATCTCGCGTAAAATGTAGTATAAACTAACTTAATGATTAATAAAAAAAATAATAAAAAAATATTTGTGTTTTGGTATATAATATTAAATTTAATAATAATTTGCAAAAGTTGGAAAAAGAAATACCATCGCTAATTAACTGAAAACTCTAAAAATGGCACCAAGAAAACATGGAATATTTTAAATTGAATTATTAACAAAAAATATGTTTTTCTTAAATTTTTGTAAATTAAATTAAAATAAATAACAATTTACTAACGAATATATCTTCCATTGGTGAAAACCTTAAAAACCTCTTTACAAATATAGTCAATAATAATGTGATTACTCTTGTAATAATTGATTTATTACATCAACTTTATTATTGTTACATCCTTCGTTAATAAATGATATTGTTATCTCCCCATAACAAAAAATAGGTTAATCATCTAGTACAAACAATGTTTATGCTCACTTAAACACAACTTAGCAATTAAATTCAATACTCCACAGAATATATTTCACAACAAATGAAATAGAAAAATACATTGATAGTCTAAAACCATCCAATTTCACAGGAACTGGTGGCTTAAAAACATTTTTCATATCTATCAGAACATTTTGAAGGACATTTTTCGAAATAACTTAATATCTCCACAATACCAAATATTTGGGTATATATTATATTGTTACACTAGCGAGTTCCCGGCATGCGTCGCAATGTCACTTAGTAAAAAAATTGTTTATCACTGCGTGTCCCTTCACATTCGTCCCGTCCCCCTCTAACTCCGTCTTCCCTCTACCACTCCCCCGTGCCGTGTACCCCCTTCTGCCCCGTTAAATATATTCAGACCCGGTACATTCAGATTTTCAACAGCTCGCGTGCCACCTACCGCAATTTTTTTTTACAAATTTTCATTTTTCATAAATTACAAACATTCATTTTTGTAAATTATAGAAAAAACAAACAAATTTGGTACCTAACATAGGAACCTATTTAAAATAAATATCATTTTTGATTAGAATCAGAGGATTCGATTTAGTTAAGTACAGTAGGTGAGTACTTCGATTAAATTCATTAATTAAGAGTTTATTCGAATATTGAATTTTGATTTAACAATCGATGGTTTGCATAACGTCATTTACAAATTGTGACATTTTTGACAGTTTCGTAAGAGATTTTGTAATGATTAAAAATCTTTTCAGATGTATTATCAAGTGATTGTAATAATCCAGAAACCTTCGCGAGGGTGGAAAGAAGGTATTTTGAAAGTTTCGAACATTTCCTATGCTTAAGAAAGCAATACATAAACAACAAACATACATACAGATTTTTATGTAGATAGATATCTGAACTGACAATCGCAAAAAAATAAAATCATTTTAAAATATTTTACTTACATAATTAACGACTTAAGAAGTAACTCAATCAAGACTGAAATCAAAAAAATGATTTATTGTTCTCTTCAATCTTTTACGGTTTTATGATTTGGTAGTGGATGCTTGGTTATTAAACCTTTGAAAATAACTCAAACGCATGTTATTGAAGTTTTTTTTTCAAAATTTTCTGACTTTCACCCTCAAGGTGTTCTAAGCCATCATTTCAAAATATGGAGAGAGGGAAGTTGAATTAAAAATAATATTAGTTTTATTGTGTACATTAACTCTACCCAGGAAGCCCAGAGGAAAATAATTTGAAAATAAAAATGAAGAATATAAAGATCTGGGAGTGAAAAAGGCATGAGGGTTGGGTAGGAATCTTGGGATCAGGACTGATGGAAGTATGAATCCATCCCTTCCTCTGCGGTGCAAGACGACGGATCGAGAAAGTCCTGCTGGAGAGATAAAAAGATCTCCCTCAACTAGTCTCTTCAAATTCGAACCGCCGCCACATGGTAGATGAACAAATTTCAAAATCGCATGAATGCAAATGGAGACTATTTCAAACTTAGAAGAGAGGATTGACTTTGTGGCTCGCCATAATTTTCAATTAAAAAACATATAAAATTGTTTTAGACCACTTGAGTTAGTGGTTTATAACAAATTTATGTTTTTATTTTATATTATTTAAGTTGTACGTAACAGCAATAGATCATTTTCGACTGACATATTACATAAAAAAATTAAATATTAATATGCGTTATTTATTCTGCAAACCATGCAACATATATAATTTCAACATAAGAATCAAAGAATATTTAAGGTCTCCTTAATAATAATAATTTTTCCGATTTCGCTAACCATATACTGCAATATAGTTTTGAAAACAATACACCGATAAATATTCTTCATATTAATAATTAAGGACAACGGTTAGATAACTAAGAAGCCTTAAAAACAAAATTTCTTGATAATAATGAGTCCTTTGTAAAAAAAAAATTCTTACAGTCCCATCTTAGACATGTTCCCTCTAGTCATACTCCCATCCCCACGACAACATTTTGTAATATATTTTATCGATGTTTTATAATGTCAAGTTATCATATGTTTACCCTGAGGAGGGAACGGTCGTTCTGAAACCGGTCGGTGTAACTAAAATGTAAAGTGGTTCTAACAAAGAGATAATGTTTCAATTTTTTATAAGAAAAACTCTCTTTTTATAACTTTTGAAGGTTATTCCCATCGACGTAATATATCATTGAAGAAGAAGATAACAAGAGTCCAACTGCCCCCAACCGCCTGGAGCCAGTAAGACTAAGACATCACCAACTGGGGTATGTTGCGAGATTGAAGATATTGAGGAGGAAATAAGGTTATGGAGAAAAGTGAGGTGGGGAAGTACCTGGCTAAAACAAAATTTACTTTGGCACGCTGGGATTGGAACCCGCGGGCTTTACCTCACAACCACGCAGGCCGTCAAGGCAGGCCTATTTATATGTTTCAAACAAAATTTCTCAGTTTTCACCTTGGAATTATACAACCCGAGATTTTTTAAAATCAAAAATAGTGATCCTAATCAAAATAACGTATTTTTTATTACTGATTTACACGTAAATTTTCCATATAATTAAATAAATGTTTTATTGTCTTTCATTTTTAGCAATAATGAAATCCTCATTGAGATTTATTAGCTAAAACATGATCTATCGTGACCACACAAAACATAATTTAAAAAATAATATGCTTTCGTGCAATGAGCAATGAGATAGCTGATAAAGTATCATTGTTACCTAATCAGATTTATTTTAAACTAGGGCAGACCGGCAAAAATACACGTCATTTTATAGTCGAAGAATTTGTGAAGCTGAAATTATTTGTAAAAAAAATATTGACCTCAGGATCATTGCTCTTCAAAATAAGTAATTTATCCTTAGAATTTTAAGTAAGTAAGCCTGAAAAATTACGTAATCTATCCAATAGAGGTTTTTATAATTACCGTGAAGATTCACGGTTACTGCAGCTCTTCCTTACACATTAAATAACGGTGAAAAAAAAGTTGAGATAAAGGAAAAAAATATCATAATTTTATTGCATCTCTCTCATATACCGCACCGTGACGTCTCCGTAGACCCTACAATACTACTTGCCGTGACGATAATTTTTGCGTGAATTGCAAAAATTAAAAAACGAGACAAAAGATGAGATAGTAGATAATAATAGTAGATAATAAAAGATAGATAGATAAAATGATGAGTACCATGACGGCTTACAAAAACAATAAACACACGATCCTTATCTTTATAATGCTGCAGCTCTTTCTTATACATTAAATTACGGTAAGACAAAAGATGAGCTATACAAAATGCGTGTGTCTATTTCTTCGAAAATACCACTTTTTCCTTTGGAGGACACAGATATATATTATTACGGCTCGGCCACGGCGACGGGAATTCTTTCATTTTTTTACACGTGTGAGGGAGATGTACGATAATGTTTGTATTTTCCTTTAGGGGGGGGGGGAGGTTTCACCGTTTGTCTCATTCTCATCGGGTTTCACCGTTTGTCTCATTTCAAAACGTTCACCGTTTGTCTCATTCTCATTGGGTTTCACCGTTTGTTCCATTTCAAAACGTTCACCGTTTGTCTCATTCTCATCGGGTTTCACCGTTTGTCTCATTCTTATTGGATTTCATCGTTTGTCCCATTTCAAAACGTTCACCGTTTGTCTCAATTCAAAACCTTCACCGTTTGTCTCATTCTCATCGGGTTTCACCGTTTTTCTCATTCTCATTGGGTTTCACCGTTTGTCCCATTTCAAAACGTTCACCGTTTGTCTCATTCTCATCGGATTTCACCGTTTGTCTCATTCTCATTGGGTTTCACCGTTTGTCCCATTTCAAAACGTTCACCATTGTCTCAATTCAAAACCATCACCGTTTGTCTCATTCTCATCGGGTTTCACCGTTTGTCTCATTCTCATTGGGTTTCACCGTTTGTCCCTTTTCAAAACGTTCACCGTTTGTCTCATTCTCATCGGGTTTCACCGTTTGTCTTAATTCAAAACGTTCACCGTTTGTCTCACTCTCATAATTTCGCCGTTTGTCTCAATTCAAAACGTTCACCGTTTGTCTCTTTCTTATCAGGTGTCCCCATTTGTCTCATTTCAAAACGTTCACCGTTTGTCTCATTCTCATCGAGTTTCACCGTTTGTCTCAATTCAAAACGTTCACCGTTTGTCTCATTATTTTGTGTGTAAGTTAGAGTTGCAGCATTATATTTTTGAAAACAAAAGCAAAACCATCAGTGCATTGACGTTTTTGAATGCTTGTAATTCACACTTCAATATTATCGTTGTAACTATATTCCATACTTTCAAAATTATCATCACGGCATGTAGTATTGTAAACTCTACGGAGACGTCACGGTGCAGTGTGTGAGAGAGATTCAAGAAAATTGTTACTTTTTTGAAAAGGATAGCCAATCAAAGAATATTCCGCTGAAGTATGTCCTTTGGACTTAGTTTTTTTTTAAATTTTTTATTTATTTCTTTTTATTGAGGAAACAAACAGTCATACAGAAAAATGATTATAACAATAAAATTCATATGTTGTAGACCAATTAAGTTCCATCATGTTAAAAAATATTGGTTTAGTATTTTAACCTACTCAACTTATTAAATGACAAAGAAAAAAATATAAACATAATAAAGAAAAACATAAAAAAGAAGAACATAAAACATAATAAAGAAAAACGTAAAATTATTAACAAACATGATTAAACTATTTACTATGGTTGATAATAATATAATTTTCACAAAAAGGAGAAAAAAAAGTATTTTAAGTTATTAATTTATTAAGCTGCATTTTATATGATTTCAAGTCATGGTTGAAAATGTCTATATCTCGTAAGGCATTGTAAGTTTCACAGATACGTACTATTACAGAGTTTTGCGCATATTTAGATTTACTGTGTGGTATTCTAAATAAGTCGTTCGATCTGGTGTTTTGTTTGGGGCAACGAAATGCAATATTTTCTAACAGATATGATGAATCAACAAGGCAGTTCACGATTTTGTGTAAGAATAATGCATCAGAGATTTTTCTGCGTTTATGTAAAGCGATAGGGTCAAATCGATGATCACTAAAACGATAGGATAGATGTTTTATAAATTTTTCTGGATATTTTCAATGCGATGAAAATATGTTTGATATTGAGGATTCCAAATTACTGAGGCGAACTCGAGTTGTGAACGTACATATGACATATATATGTTTTGTGAAATCACTTGCGTTGTCTTAGTAACGTATCTTCACTCCGTTATTTAATCTTAGCATCTATCAAGCATATGAACAAAGGTTCATAAAATAATTTTTATCGCTTGTCTGGTATGATAAGTGGTTTCAGTTTGAATTTAAAAATCATTGAACTTGAAAATTTGTATTTTTTTACATTAACTCCACACAGGAGGCCCTCAGGAGAAGAAAAATAATTTCCCTCAGGGCCTATGTCATCTTTGGGGATGATGTGCGAGGGTATTTTTAGGAAAGAAAGGAGAGGAAATTCTGGGAAGGAAAAGGATATTACGGATGGGTAGAAATCTGGGGGTCAGTGTATCCAGGAGTGACGGACTTATAAATCATCCCTCCCACTGCAGTGCAAGGCGATATTCCGAGAGAATACTGCTGTAGTAGTCTTAGGGACTCCCTCAACCATTCTCTCCCGATCCGACAAGCCATGCAGCTGATGGGCAGACCCATCCGCCGCCAAGACCCGGACAAATTTTAACTCATGGGCATCCCTACTAAATCAACAAACATAGCGAACCACTTGGGGTGACCTATGTCAGAGGTGTTGGTTATCCAATAAGCGCTTCCCGGGCGGCGGTACCCATACCGGCCTCCCAAATTGAGTATGATTAATACAATGTTCTCGTTTTTAAATTTCTTTCTGAATATCTTTTTTTCCCAACATTTAAAGCTCTTAAGCGTAAGAGAGTTTCTCTAAACCGTTTTTTGTAAATTACAACTGAAATATTTTCGATGTATTTATGGCTAATTGATAATTAGTCATTATGACTCATTAGTTACATTACGTAGCATTCACGATGGGATTTGAATTACTTTGTCGCATTGGAAAATATTTTTTCTCCACCACTTTATCAATGCTCAGTACCTACCTATGATATAAGCTGGGAGACATTTTTTTCAACAAGTAACAACCAGTCACACCGCCAAAGTTAACATGAATATTGTAAACAGCTTTAAATTTTCCAATATATAAACATATATATATAATATACAGAATATATATAGAATATTGTAAACAGCTGTAAATTTTCCAAATCGGAAACGGAGATATGGTGGATATGACTACCGGCGTGGTCTACGGATAAGGCTCTTGACTCGCAATCCAAAGGTCGCGGGATCGCATCCCCGTCGCGGGATCGAATAGTGGCAAATAAATTTAATTTGATTTATTTGTGTTATTTCACAATTAATTCATTTTAAATAACATGCAGTATATTTTTGGCCCTTACCCACCAGAGTGGAAAATACTCTCAGTATCGCCCTGGTGTAAGACCGCCGTTTAGAATTGAAACGTTGCTTGAAATAGCTTTAGCCTTTTTTTCATTAGGTATTTGTTTTTGGGGTGCCATACCGTGTTGCACTACCTCCTTCTTTAGCCAACGTTTCGGACAGAGTTACAGTGTCCATCATCAGGGCAAATGTGTGTGATACATCTGTCCTGATAATGGTCACTGTAACGCTGTCCGAAACGTTGGCTAAAGAAGGAGGTAGCGCAACACTGCGTAACACCCCAAAAACAAATAACGAAAATACTTTTGGCCGTGAAAATCTAAAAACGTTTCCAGCGTTAGCCGTGTTTGGTGACCAGATCTGAATAAACAGATACTTCCCAACCTTCCTCTTCCTCATCTCCTTCCCCTCCCTACTGCCTTCAGCCTCACAACATACCCAAATTGGGGATGCCATAGTCTCAATGGCTCACTCTCCCTTTGGATTTATTAGAACAGCAGTGCCTTCGAACAGCCGGTTCCAGGGGAGGTGCCTCATATCCGATCGAAATCCAGCTTGAATAACTCCTCGCTATTTCGAAAATTTTATTACGGAAACTTATTTTTCCTTAGGTGTCCGTTAACTCGAAGTACCCCTAGAATTTTCGATCTGAACATTCTGATTTTTTGTTTTTAAATATTTGTCATTGTTTTTGGCAACTAAACGTTTAAAAAACGTTTAAAGAACCGGGTCCATGCTTGGACGAATTTTAAAAATCTTAATAGGGTGATATTAACCCTTTACCATTTTCCGACCACTCGATTTAATCAATAACAAAGACTCAATTCAAAAAAGTTATACACAAAAAATCATTAATAAAAGTGGTGGGGTAAATTTAGAAAATGCCGAATACTTTTTATCCCAGCCATTTCAAAAACGGTGTTTTTCTACGTAGGGATCAGAATCGAATCGATCGAATAGTATTATTAGGCTTGTGTCTGCGTGGTTGAATTTCAAAAGCCAGCTTCGAGTACATGTCTGACGCCACGCCGTACGCGCCGCGCCACAAATAACATTTGCGTGCGTGGAATTTCAAACAAAGCTACAGTTGTAATTCGATTTTGAATTCAAGAATTCGTCACAAGATGTCGCCACATTCGTAGGTAGGACGCATAGGGATGAGCCCCCCCCCCCCTAGGTATAAGTTTTAAGTACGAATTTGTGAATCTGGAGTATCCGTAGGCAGGACGCATAGGGATGAGCCCCCCCCCCTAGCTATAAGTTTTAAGTACGAATTTGTGAATCTGGAGTATCTCTCCGGGTATGGAAAGTTGTATCAAGTGGCTGTATATTACATATGACGTCATTGCCCATCACTTTGTCCCGGTGACTAGCCGTCACTGGTTGACAGTGGATACAAGGAACTGGCTAATTTTGGAACCAGTTCCTATTGGATTTATAAAATGGTCACCAATACCAACTTGGCGAGAGCAAAACAAAAGCCGCCCGCAGGGCCTAGCAGTAAAAACCCGGGGAGCGGGTTTTTAACTGCTAGTAATAAAATAAAATATTAAATTCAATAAAAATAATAACATCGTACCTAGTTACCTCTAACATGTGCTCTAAAATAAAACTTTAAAATATTGAAGTACCTACTTTTTCACTGCGATTCTCGTGTTAAGACATCCCGTATCAAATGGAATTTATTTTACTGAAATGTTATAATGGTTGAATGGATGTCCTTTTGCGGTATATAAATAAAGGCAAAAAATCATTGTTTTTAGATAATAAAGTTATTGTATAATGAACCCGAGGTTAACCACCATCTTCAACAGACATCAACGTCAAGTATTGGAAAAATGGCTTATCGGCATGAGTGTGACTTTGTTTAATAATCTCTGATCATCTTGAGATTCTCATCTTATCATTTTAGATATTTTTATTCTACAATAGTATGACGAAACAGAAAATATGTTACATTACCTTCCTGATCTAAGATATAATTTTTCCGTGTCTGGAAAATTGTTACATTCCTGAAACGGTTCTAAGAAAATAATTGATGCAAACAAATCAATTAGCAAAATACACGAAAAAAACTTATTGTTTTTGTTTTTGCACTCCACCCTTCTTTTATTTTATGTTTACATCAGTGAAAACCTATGTTTGTTTAAATAACTTACACATATTTTATCAAACATTATAAATTATTGTAACTGATGGTTTTCCAAATAAAATAAAATAAAATAACTAAAAAATGAGGGAAAATTTAAAACAATTGAAGAGATTTTATTTTATGTAGGTATTCCCTAAGTAGATAAACTTATCAATTGAGGCCTATAAATAAATTGATATAACACGTGTTTTAACCCTCTACGGAATTGGTTTCAGTTACATGGAAGCAAAATTATAAATTTTTCATGTTAAATTTTAAAAAGGAATTTGTAGTTTTTTTTAACAGGTAATTGTTTCGTGCATTCGGTTAGAACTGACATTAATAAATCATTCGATTCGGTTCACAAAATAAAAGTTTTTATTTTATTTTTTCAGTTTAATTTTTATAGCGTGATGAAGCTTATGTAAAGCGAAACCGGTCGGTAGTGGAAAAATTAAATAAATCGTGGTTATAAACAAAATTTTTGCTTTAGGGGCCATCCATAAATTACGTCACACGAATTTAATGATTTTTGACCCCCCCCCCGTCCCAGTCACACATCGTCACATATGTGAGAACCCCTCCCCCCTCGTGTGACGTTACATATTTCGCAATTTTACATCTTAATATAATCAAAATTCAGATTTTACATGTGACGTCACAGAGATGATGACCCCCCCCCCATACCCCTTGTCACATAATGTCACACGAATCTACACCCCCCCCCCCCCCTAAAGGTGTGACGTAATTTATGGATGGTCCCTTATTTCAAAAGTTTTTTATAATACGGTTTAACTCTAAAAACCTTAAATTTATATTACGAGTTATGTATTTTTTCACGATATTCATTTATAAAATGTAGCAATTAACAATATTGTATCGTTTGGGATTGTAAGGAGTAGTCCAAAAGTAGAAATTTAGAGCTCATGGTGGTATTTTAGTTAGAATTAATGGGCAAATGTAGAATATTAACTAGGGGGTGTGCAATGGTGTTCACCTGAAGAGCAGGATTGCTGAGTAGGTACCGAATAGATACTGAGCAAGTACCTATTCAGTACCTACTCAGTAGGTACTAAATAGGAATAGGTATAATAGGTTGTATTACCTACTCAAAAACTGAGTAAGTGATACAACAGGATTACTGAGCAGGTACTGAGTAAGTGCTGAGTAGGTATTGAGAAGGTGCTGAGAAGGTGCTGAGTAGGTACTGAGAAGGTACTGTGTAGGTACTGAGCAGGTACTGAGTAGATTCTGAGTAGGTAATGAGTAGATATTGAGTAGGTACTGAATAGGTACTGAGTACTGAGCGAGAGTAGTGTGAAGGAGTGAACGGGTTCGAGGATTATTGCGCGTACTCATTACTGCCTCCTGGAGGTGGGAGAGTGATTGCAGCGGTTATCAGGTATTGCTCGCCACTCGCCACCGGCCACTTCGGATGTCACCTGTACCCGGCCCGACACCCGACACCAGTCACCGCATCATCTCTCAGTGCTGCTCAGGTGCTCGGTGGGGCTCGCAGCTCACCGCTCAGTGCTCCGTACTAACTAAAGGGTGCTTCGGGAACAGAGATTTCACGTGGAGCTTGAAAGGCAAGTTTTGTACCTAAATATTTCAAGTTTGACTTGTTTTACTGTTGTACCGGTCATCGAAAACAGTTTCACGCATTACTTGATTAATTTTATAATTACAATAATATTTTTCATCCTAGAGAGTCACAATTTGAGTAAACCCCCTGTGCATCACACGATATGAGTCAGCTAACGTTCAAATAAATATTAAAAAAATTATATCGGAAATAATTTATTTGACAGTTTCGAACAATCAGCACATTGATCATCATATGTGTTAGCTAGAGCAAACATACAAACAGCAATAGATACAGGTGTAAACACGATATTTTATTCCTTTTCGATAGTAGAATTATTAATGACGGCCTCTGTAGTTCAGAGGTAGGCGATCCGGAGAGGGTTCAAATCCCATCGTGCGCAAGTAAATTTTATTTCATCGAATGTTTTCATAATTTAATTATTTAAAATAATATACATTCCAGATTGGAAGATACTCTCAGCCTCGCTATGGTGTAAGACCACCATTCAGAATTGAAACGTTGCTTGAAATGGCTTTAGCCGTGTTTGGTGACTAGAACTGAATAGCCAGGTGCTTCCCTGCCTTCTACTTCCTCACATTCCTCTTTCTCCTTTCCACAACATATCCCAATTGGTCAATCATTAGTCTTACTTAGTTTTTCTGTACTACAAAGCATTTTAAAATTTATTTTCAATACTATTACCGTTTTCGATAATTATTTGGAAGAGATTGGCTTGCTTGCTTCAGATGTAGTAATTTCTTGTTCCTCGACCTTTATAACCGGTGAACGACTATCACCACAATACCCTCACCGCCCGCGTAATTTTCGCAGTCCTCCTTTACTACGATATATGTTTATTTATTTATATATATTACAATACGATACATTACAAAATGATGCTTTGTCTGTCTAACTGGGAAGGATTCCCGTTTCAGGACAGCTAAATTGCATATTTTGTTCATAATATTCTTCACAAAGAAAGGTTTCATACAAGATATCACAAGAATGAGATTCTGTCCAGACAACTTTTGAGAGCATTAATAATTGCATTCGGAACGAAGGAATGGTTTCTTTATGTCCTTGAAAGAATCGCAAAGATTTTTCAAATGTCATTTTGGAGAACATTAATAATTGCATTCAGAAAAAAATGAATGGTTTCTTGCGAGATATCGCAAGGATGAGATTCTTTCCAGGTCATTTTGGAGAACCTTTACAATGTGGAGAATATTTACAAGTACATATGGACCAAGAACAACGTGGAGATGGATAGGGTCACACGGTCATAACTTTTGATATCAAAATTAAACGTAAAAAATATAAATCAATAGTTTGGACGGCGCCGTCCTTGAAATAAATTTTATTGAATTGACCCAGAGAAACTTAAAATCCAGATTTTTTTAAATGTAAATATTACACGAGTCCCATAATTACGTGAATACTGCACAAGAGTCCTATAATTACGGAATTAACTCTGTTGATAGCCCATTCCTCTTGGAATACTATTTTTTTACCTTAGCTCCACACAAAAGGCCACGAAAAAATAATTCCCCTGAGGTCGTATGTGATCTTTGAGGATCCTGTGGGAGAATCTTTTTTAGGAAAGGAAAGAGAGGAAGATCTTGAAGATCTGCAAATGAGAATGATTAGGTAGTAATCTGGGGGTCAGTGTTTTTCTATGTGAATACTGCACAAGAGTTCCAACTGCTCCCAACTACCTGGAGTCAGTGAGATTATGGCATCTCCAATTAGGATATATTGTTAGGCTGAAGGTAATAGGGAGGAGATGGAGATGAAGAAGAGCAAGGCGGTGAAGTACCTGGCTATTCGAATCTGGTCACCAAACACGGCTAAAGCCATTTAATTTTAAGCCTTGCGATTTTTTTTTTCTGAAGGAATTTCATATAATTACCATTTCGGCAATCGGATTTTATCCCAAAAATAACTTAAATTTTTTTTAGAAACTAAAAAATTCAAAGTGTTCAAGAGAAATGTTTTATAAAACGGTAGAAATTCAGAATGCCGCGGCTTAATAGGCTATTTACTTGATATATAGAATGCACACAGACTTGGTACATAAATTTATAATGATAGGTAATAAACAATTACTAGACCTATGATTATGTAAGTACCTACCGAAAACTATATATAATTATTATGAATAAGCGAATATCGTAAATTATAATGAAAATTACGAATGTGTCATAGAACGTTTTTAGAAAATATTTACTATAAATAAAAGCATATACACGATGACCAGAAACTCGTAGTACAAGTTTTCGTTTTCGAGCAAATCGACACCGTGTATTATTAATTCTACCGGTATTACAATGGGAGATGCTAAGAGGAACTGGTGTCATTATTCATAGTCTGAAAACACGCCAAAAGCGGGCATAATATATTATGTGCCCGGTTGACATTTGTCACATGAGAACGGGTCGCTTCTACGACTCATTCTTGAATTAACAGCTCGGCTGTGATTTTCCGGCCTCTGCGTTTCATCCCACCTTCAACATGGGTCCAACTTCAAGATCCAACAGATTGTGGTGAGATTATAATTCTAATAAAATTATAAATAGTTTCAGCCCACTTTTATTACACGGAATGCCGATCATCATTGAAACCTTTTGGATCGATACTTACCGTAGTAATTAATACTAGTTTTTTTTCAAACCAACGTCAAGAATGACTCGATTATTCAATAAATATTGCGAACATGAAGACTTGGATGTATTTTCAAATTCATTTATTACCTTCAGAAGGAACTTGTACTTACGTATCCGTGATAATCTCCTCACTTAGTGAACTTATAACGAGTGAATAAATGTATATTTATGTGCATGTGTGTATGTACATGTATGCATGTGTATGTATATATGTGTGTTTAGGGTGTGCACACGTGTGCATATACATGTGTGTGTGTGTGTGTGTGTGTGTGTGTGTGTGTATACATGTACACGTAAGTGTATATGTATGTATTTTGTAATATTTAATCCTTCCTGTTTTATGCACGTACGTTGAGATGAATGGTGTGCTCACCTTTAATTGGAATTGTCACTGTAAAAATGCTCAATTTTAAAGCTTAATATAAAAATTATATGTGATGTATTCTGTTGGCGAGCCAGCAAACAAAATAAAATAAGAGCTTCATCTGGTCGGCATTTTGGATAGGTAATAAAATTGGCATTGAGGCCCCGTAACCGAGCTCGAAAAGAAGAAGATGGAGAGATATGTAATTACGAATGTTGAAGAGAGCGCGCTAATATTTCGAACGATAAAATTGAAGCGAAAATTGTGAAAATGTTTAATAAAACAGACTCGTTTAGAGTAGAGCAAAAATCTTATGGGGGTTGTCTAAAACAACGTTCAAAAAAACACTGTGAATTTTTTCATACATATAACTCGTTAAATAATAGAGACAGGCTTGAAAATAAAAATTTTCGGAGCATACTTTGCGATTTTTTCTATCAAGGGAATTTCATATAATTTGCGTTTCGGCGTAGGGGTTGTATAGATATTATATTCAAAAATAACATATATTTTTTTAAGAGCTTAAAAACTTCAAATGTTCAAGGGAGATATGCAAGAAATAGGTAGAAATTCGGGTAGTGGCGGCTTAAGTAAATGCTTTACGTTAATAAATCTTTTTTTTACTAGCAGTTTGATAAATATAAATAAATTACTGATATTTATTTCGACTAAGACAATCATTTATAATACTTATAGCTAGGAGCACCTGCGGAATGTATGTATCCTGTATTATATAAACAAAATATCGCTTCTGTCGACTAAACTAGGACTGTCGAATAAAGATTGCATCTATAAGCATTGATTTCATTAGAAAACAAACAGTGTTTTATCTCAACCAAGAGTCATTAAGCATTAAGTGATGCGAAAGGTAATCATAATTGATAAGACACATTCTTGACAAGACTCGATAACATTCAGGTACTTATCTTGATTGATTGAACAATTGAAATCACGAAATACTTTTTTATTGTCTTATAAATTTATATAAGCCATTAAATATAATTGTAGGACAATATGTCAAATCAATGTGCTTATTGTTAACCCCCTGTGCACAACTCCATATTCTCCGCATATTTTTATGTACATAATGTGAATACTTACTTCCAATCACAATCGGTTTTTACAAAATTATTTCGGTAATGATCAACGTCCGTGACCGTGTTACACTTTAAAGTCATAGTTGGCAATTCCATCATAAATTAGAAGTACAGATACGTGATTGGGCGAGCATTTGACAGAATAATAATAATTGGAGATCAATTAGATGATACATCATCTCATGTCATTTGGAGGGTTTTTTGAGTGTTATTTATTTTTTAATCTCAACTATTTAATTCGTGTATTGTTTATTAAGTTCTACCATGCTTATATTATAATATATTGGCTATTATATCAAGATAGTGACTAGTTTAGTTTAAGTGGCCATTAGCAAGTTATACTATCGGCCGCCATCTACGACCTACGACAGCAGACCTATCTAGGATCGCCCAACTGTCTACGACACGGTTCTACAGCGACTAGTTGCGTGTAAGAATTCGGAAACAACGTAAGGCTGGCTTTACATTCGTAAGTTTTTTCCCGTAATTCGCTCGTGTAAGCGAATTATGGCCAAATTACCAATGTAAACGACTCCAAAAGTCACTTAACGTAATTTAAAGCATGTTACAGAACTTCTTCTTCCGGAAGTTTTTTGACAGGTCTAATCGCGTCCGCGCGAAATTACAGCCTTCTCACAGCTTATAAAATCAGTTTGATAAGCTGAGGGACTTTTTGTAAGAAATAGTACCAAAATGCGCCGTTGCGAAATGTCAAAAATCAAAAGACATTTGTTTTTATTGGATTTTTTTCCTATAAAACTAGTATTTATTTCCACTTATTTGAGTTTTCTGAAAATGAGCATCCTTCTATTCAATTATCGGTCCAAACCTTTATAATCTCAATATTTCTGTTTTTAAAATTACGTATTTGAATACGAAGTCAGTTGCTGTCGGCAGCCGTCAGGTAGCTGTCATCCGAATAAAATGAAAGAAATCCATTAATTTTCGCCTTTGACGGCAAAAAAGTGCGTGGAGATTTGTTTAATTAAACCCAAATTCTATTTCAGCACTTTATTTGGTCCTTTTCGACTTTATTGACAAAATCGCGTAAATTTGACAGTAGCAGGTCGTTGTTGAAAGGAAGCCATCTTACCGCAAATAAATTTACAGATGTAAACGGTCGCATGAGCAGTTACTTAGGTCGAACTTCCGAAACACTTCCGTGATCATTAATTACCACAAGTCAGATGCATATGTAAACGCTCCTGGGAGTGACCTGTCAAAATCTTACGTAATCCGTAATTTTTAATTACGAGTGTAAAGCTAGCCTAAGTAATGTTGAACGTTAAATATCGATACCTTATAATTTAGACTTTGATGCTGCGATTGCTGGTGTTCTCTCTCTACATTTGGATATTTCAAAATCATACTCTTAAACCCCTTTTGATGGTAACCGGATACCGCCAAAATGCATTATAATATTATTTATTAGGAATGTCTTCTGAACCGTAATGTTACACATGTTTCGAAAGAAATATGTAGTGTTGTGAAATTAAATTGTTGCTCTCACCGAAGAACAATAAAATGGTAACAAATTATTTTTAATAGAAATTATCTTGTTACAATTCCAACTAAAGTCCATTTATTAATTTCCATTGATCTCAACATTAGTCCAAAATTAATTTCTTAAATTATTAAGTCCAAAATTAATTTCTTAAATTATTATGTCCAAAAAATTCCATTCATCTCAACATTACTTGTACGCGCATAAAACAGGAAGGATCAAATACATACACACTTTGGGGCCATCCATAAATAACGTCACACCTTAAGGGGGGAGGGGTGCAGAAAAGTTGTGACATTGTGTGACAAGGCGAACGGGGGGATTATCTTTGTGACGTTACATGCAGTTAGGCTTACCAGATGACAGGAATTTTCCAAAACACATATTCTTGCGAGTTTTTAAAACCAGGCTGACACCTCGCAGTATCCCATTTGGCCCTTCCCCGGCACGCAGTGAATTCGCAAAAATATCTCCGTATAATATCCCATCTTGCCCTCTCCGTTGTGGTAAATATGACCGCCGCGACGAAAAACTTCACAATACTACAAACTATTATTAATTTACATGTAAAATTGCAAAATGTGAGATGTCACGCTAGGTGGGAGGTCACGGGGGGGTCAAAAAATCATGAAATTCGTGTGACGTAATTTATGGATGGCCTCTTACGTGTACATGTACACACATGTATATGTATACGTGTGCATACTCTACACACACATGTATACATACATAATATACACATGCATACATCATGTACATACACACATGCACATAAATATACATATTATAACGGTTTTGAAAGTTTTGGATATTATGGTTCCATAACCGCCGACAATGTGCAGTCAGTTTAGGGAAAATACGGTATACCTAATTACATATGTACAGAGAGGATGTACCGCCGAATAAAGAAATATAAAACATATTTTCATTCAAATGAATCAAGGAAAAATCTGCTTCTATATTTATACTGTGTATACTAACGCATAAGCACAAAAAACCGACTCTGTGTTTAAATTCGTTTGATATTCATACCGACTTATTATTAAGGGTATTTTTGAAGTCGATTTTACGTTCCCAATTGGCAAATAATGCACAAAATAATGTCAGGTCACCGGATATTATACGTAGGGTCTAAAATATCAGCAATTTCTCCGAATTCACGAACGTGACAGAAAAATCGATAAATATTCCACAAACCACCGCACTTTTCTCAGGTTCAGATTTTGGAAGTTCATTACGTTTTAAGTTAATTACTACAAGAAACAAGTAATTACTTTTGGATGGATAGTAAATGATGCATTAAAAACCCATTTCTATTTAATCAATTTCAAAATTTCCCACGTAAAACGATTGGTTCCTTTGCCAACATTTTGGATTATTTTGCATGGATTGACATTTGCGAAAGTTTTGTTTCAATCTAAATTCGCATGAATTACTTAGTAAACCCAATCTAAGAACTAAATATCCAATTTTGTGCATTTGTTTTTTGTAGTAATAGTTGATTCTTGTAGTAACGAAGTGTGATTTCCATAATCTGTGCCTAAAAGTGCGACGGTTACGAGAATAATTAGCGACAAATTCTTGCGTTCTGTTGCCTTGACATTGATAGTGGCCAACGAGATGAAATTTCTATAGTTTGGAGGGCAAAACAGATCAAGTACCACTTATATTGTACTAGCTTTTACTCGCGGCTCTGCTCGCATGGTATTAGGGGGATATTACTGTAGCGCTTGTACTTATCAATTATCTCCCCCTCTCTACCCCCCTCCCCCTCCCCATATATTCATTCTCGGTACATTCAGGTTTCAAACAGCTCGCGTTCCACCTAAATTTCATAATACCAGAGCTCACCAGTAGTAAAAAAAAAAATCAATTTGGTGCAGTCGTTTGGAAGTTATGCGCGTACAAACATTTCAGAGATTCGTTTTTATTTATACATAGATAGATAGATATATATATTAACTACGATTTTCCACAAATATTTCAACACCGTTTCCACGGCAACGATTTGTTTTCTGACGTTAGCAATAACTCGCTTTTGTTAGCGACAGAAAACGTGTAATAAATATAATTTATTAATATTTATAATTTCATTACGCCAGAGCCTACGATAATATACAGCCTTAATTACTCGCACATACTGTACCTTTCTATAGGTGAACAAAAATAATTAAAATCGGTTTATTGGTTTATGCGTGAAAGCGTAACAAACAAACACGCAGTTTCACATTTATAATAAAGATTATTAAATTTCGTTCATAAAACTGCGCAAGTGGCTCTGCGAGAATTGCTTTTGCTGTGAATGATTTTCCAGGAAAACGTGTTTGCGTTGTGTGTACTGGTGGTATGTCCAATAGACTATTTGACCAACTGATTTAGCTTACATGACTACTGACTACTGACTACTGACTACCGACAAATTAATATCGTCTGGCACCTGTCGCAGAGTCAATTCGTGCCGGATGAAGAAACTAATCAACGAAGGCCACAAAATTCACACTTTCATTTATTTCCCCGCGTCGCGTCGTGTTGGTTGATCGCTGGAGTTGATCTCTTTCTCCACTCCACTGGACAACTATAAATAAAGCAATCGTCGACGATGGCGCGTGCTATTTATTCATGTCAAATTATTATATTCGAGTGTTTTCTTGGTTCTTTGTTAAGAGAAAACTCGGTCGCCGAGAAATTTGAACAATACAATTTTTACCCAAACTGTTGCAGTCACTGTCATTCTTACTCCCCGAATGAGCCTAGTGACTTGTACAGACTAGGCTAGTATTTTAGTCGAATAGCGAGTATTTTAGTAACTAAACATGTCCGGACACCATAAATTTAATAGTTAGTAGTAGCTTTTTGGTCAGTCAAATAGCGAGTATAGCCGTTATTCGACTAACTAATTGCCCAATTCGATCAAGCTATAGAGCCGTTCGCGTACGCCAACTATTTTAGTCGAGTGGAGAGTATAGTAGTAACTAAACGCGTCCGAACACCACAATTTTAGTAGAGTGGGTCAGTCAGCTCTTTAGCCACTGGAGCGCTTTTTACCACAATACGGCATTATTTAAAATACCTCGGATTGCTTTGCTGCCAATTTTGACAAATTTTCCCTTATTTGTAAGTAATGAAGTAGAAGTTTACGATTTTATAATATTATTTTTATAAATCCTACGAATATGCGATAATCGACAAAATATAGGTGAATTCATTGGCTATATAGATCTATAATTATTTTGTATGTTTCTAAATTAAAATTCGGAGGTATGTTTTTTTTTTAATTTGGGCGGAAAATATTCAAAAAGATCAACAAAAAAATCAAAATGTACCGACACACTGGTAGTGGTAGTCGATATCTATTTTGTATTAAAAATATTGGCAATAGTGTCAAAATCCACAGACAAAATTGGGGAATACATTTGTATGGACAAAACGCCGCTCGGTTTCTTCTTAATCACAAGAAAAACTCTCGCTGTTTTTTTCCATTGTGATGTTTTAATTCGAAAGTCTTCGGACGTGTTGTTTCACATTTATTTATTTATATTGCGCTTAAAAGATGTTCTCACATACACGACAACGATCCATTTATAAGATACTTGATCTTAAAATTATTATTTATGAAAGCTTACACAGGTTAAAATATTATTTTATCAAGCGCAATTTTTTTTCTAATTATCTTGTTCGTGTAATACATTTTAAGCAAGTTGGAAAAATTCGTATAATTTGTATACCTAAAGTACCTAGTACACCTGAAACTGAAAAGATTCATATATTCATAAAACGTATTCTTATCCATTGAAATTTTTATTCCAAATTATATAAAATAAATAGTTATGTTATTTTAATTACAGCTTGCTGAAATAAATGGCGTCAGTTAAAAAAAAAACCAGTTAAGATTTAAATTGTAATTTAAATTATAAAAACCTACTCAGACAAAGGATAGGTACATAATATTTTCATAAAAATTATGTAAAATCCTACCCAAATGACAAATAATACAAAGAAAGACAAAATACACGAGAGATAACTACATAATATAATTAGATCAACATATTTTTGAGCAAAAGCAAAATATTTTTTCTGAATCCGTATATCGACAAAAATGTCTAATTCAGCACACTCTATCTTATTATAAAATCAACATGGGTCAGAGGGCTAAAACAGGCTAAAGGTGTGTTTATGTGAAATATGCTATAAACAAAAGGAATTAGAAACATTTATTGTATAAGATGACCGTGAATTATTTTTTTAAACATATTAGGTCTGTTCAATTGCCTTCTTATTTTAAGTGTATTAATCTTGAAGCCTTCATAACGTACTTCATATGATAAGAGATGGTCATGAAGACCACATTTGAAAGACAATTGTCTCTTGAATAATTCATCAAATTTTGAAGTTAATTTTCAAGCTCTATTCAAGTACTCTTATTATTTCACCATGGATCGGTTGTATCACAATACTTGTATAGTGATAGAATTCGAATAGGACTTTCACGAAACTTGAATGTTTACTTTTATATTTGATAAATTGTTCAAATTCTGTGAAACAACTCATCCTTACTTAGAATCATAACAAACCAATCCATTAAATACCACCCCTTAATGAAATGTACGAAAAATGTCGAATTAGTTTTTTTTTCATGTTCTTTTGAAATTGTGGCGCAAGTAAATGCAGCACTGCACTCAGTGTTGTGCTTGAACCTACCAAAGCTTGAGAGAGTGCCTGTCTGGCCCGCCTTACCGTTGCGTTGCACATTATATCTATTATCTATATAACACTGCCCCACTGCAGCCCACTGTCGCTTGCCGGGCTGGGAGACTGGATGGTTCCAGCTAGAGATGGAACCATCTTCCAACCTCTCGAGTAGGTTCTGCGTTTTGCTGGAGGCCTCCGAAGAGTGCTTCCTTTTAAAAGAACTCGAGTTCTAGGAGAAGGTTCCGGGTTCTGAGTTCTTGGGTACGAACTGAGTACTGGGTACTGGGTTCCGGCCCCGAACTCGGACCCTGACCCCGACCAGGTCCCCTACTCGCATCCGCACACTATGCACCTATTTCTTTAAATTTTATTTAAATAAGTGTACAAAAAATGGCTGCATGAATTATTTTCCCAAGAGTTAAGAAACTCATTTAATTTAATCAAATTTTAAGTGACACTGAAAATTTGTTTCTTTTAATTTCAATTCGAATTATTGAATTCTGAGTCCTTGTCAGTCTATCTTAATAGTTAACTAATTATCTCATCGGTTACGAAAAAGAAATCCACATTCGCATATAACTCCATTTACTATTGAACAATAAACAACGCCACTCACCGAGAATCGCGCGAGTGACGCGGATGCGGGAGGACGCAGGTGCTGGGAAGCTACACTGCCGAGTGCTGGGAGGAAGCATTCAGGTCCGAGTAAGGGAAAAAGAGTAAAGTTATCTGGGAGAAATTGATTAGAGGCATTCGGGTCCGAATTCTCTGGGAGTAGTTGATTTGAAAAGGGAATAGGATTGGGATCCGCTTCTCGCAAAATGACTCGGGTTTAAGAACTCATTCCGGCTGAACCTACACATCGCTAGTTTCAACCTCTTCCTGGATCCCGCTAACCGCTGCACGCCACCCACCCGCCAGACTCTCCTGGCTACTTCCCACATATCTGCGCTTCGTGACACCATAGTTCCGTACGTCGTAATTTGCCCTCAATGCACACATCTGATCATTGCCACATACTGCATTATGGTCCTACCACCAAGAATTGATTTCGCATATTATCAGCACCTTAAGGCGATGCACCGCGGCGTGGGACATTCGGAATCGTGTGAAATTACACAGTCCCCTAGAAGATTTGTTATTTATTTACTGAAACGCAGACATTTATTATGCATTACGAATATGAATTTGTAGAAGGGCGACCACACTATGAAGTTATGAGGCTTCTAAAAAGGGATATACTACAGTTTAACGATTTGTAACGATTTGAAGTTCTCAATTGTTCTGGCAATAAGGTTGAAATTATTCTTTAAAATATTATTGTGGGTTTTTATTTTTAAGGTGGCGATAAGGTTGAAATTACCGTTTAACACTAAGCGCTTGTTTTGATTTAGGCAAAAAAAACAACGCCGTAAAGCATGCTTTATTTTATTTTGCGATGTTCAGGCAGCAACTTTAAAATGTTTTCCTATAATTTTCGAAAAAACTTAATTTCCCGCTTTATGCAATAAAATAATATCCGAAAGGGGAGTTCGTTAGCAGAAGTTTTTTGTACCTTCTAGCAATTTTCATATGCCTAATACTTTATTTTTTCTGCAATTATATAAAACGTGTACAAAAAATACTTGATTATCGATCGAAATCCAATTTGGGAGGCGGGAATGGGTACCGCCGCCCCGGGAACCTTTATTGGATAACCAACACCTCTGCCATAGGTCACCCCAAGTGGTTCGCTACGTTTGGTGAGGTCCAGAAAATTCAAATATTAGAATATGTTTTGTTTTTTTTGGACAAGCTTCTGTTTTGAAATAAATGTCAGATAAGAGTTCCTACATTAAAAATATAATTTGTAATGATTATAAAGACTTAATAATAGTGTAATTTTTTTATTTTATTAACAAACTTCCAAATATTTAATTAAAAATAAACATCCGAAATGTTTGTAAGCGCATAAATTCCGAACGAATGAACAAAATTGGATAATTCTTTTTTTTTTTGAGCTATAGCTTTATGAAATTTAAGTGGCAGGCGAGAAAAGAGGTGTTTGAAAACTGAATGTAAAGGTGTGAATGTATGGAATGCGGGAGGGGGTGGGGGTGGGGAGGAGGGGGGTAATTGATAAGTTCAACCGCTATAGTAATTTCCCGTAATACCATGCGAGCCGCGGGGAAAAGCTAGTACAAAATAAAACAACAGAAAAACTACCCTCTTTGGCTGGATAAGCAATGTATTTTAATAAGTTAGATTTCAAATACACCAATGGAATAAAATTTTCACGACGTTGTTTAGTAAGGCTGCCAGTATTTAATTAAAGCATCTTTAAAATTTCTCAGCGATCAATCGATTCAAATTACAACAATTGATTTTGTATCAGTTCGCAGTCACATTATTTGCGGAATTGACAACAAAATGACATTCATATAAATATCATTTTGTTCATATTTTCACATTATGATGGTGAAAATATTGGTGTCCTCCAGTACTACTACTAAAGTAGCCTTTTATAAATCACTAGTAGTCCAGAAATACCTACATAAGAGTATCGAATATCCGGATTTCCATTGATTTACATACTTTTAGCTCTTAACCCGAACAAAATTTGAAAATATAAAAGCCCGAATGTCCAGAATAATTTTTTTGTAGGGTTCTTAACGTCTGTAAGATGCATGATTTTTTTTTTAGCAAACCCGAACTGAGATCCACAAAATGACTCTAAAGTATTATAAATCATCAATTTGGGAGGCACGTGTGGGTACCGCAGACACGGGAAGCATTTATTGAATTATCGACGTCTCTGCTATAGGTCACCCCAATTGGTTCGCTTTTAGTGATTTAGCAGGGGTGCACGGGTTCATGGTGTAAGATTTTCCCGGATCTGGCCGGATCGAGAGACACTTGTTGAGGAAGAATTTTTGACCTCTCCAGTAGGGCTCTTTCGAAACATCGCCTTGCATCGCAGTAAGAGGGATGGAATCATACGTCCGTCACTAGTGGACACACCGAACCCTAGATTCCACCCACCCCTCATGCCTTTTTCCTTCTCAGAAGGCCCTGAAGGGAATTATTTTCCTCAAAGCCTTCTGTGCGGAGTTAAAGTAAAAAAACTATGTACGTCGATTTTCATTCAAAATTCTAAATCTTGAATTATGAATTCCAGATAGATTAGTGCAAAAAACAACAAAAAGTCCCAGAAAATTTATACGGTCAACACTGAAAAGAAAAATTCTCTATCTTAAATACCTAGTCTGCCAAAGTAGTTTAAAATTAAAATTTTGACTTTTTCTTCTAGAGAAAATTTAAAACACTAAAAAAATTCAAACCCCTCTACTAAACAATTTATCAAAGTGACTTCCAACCTTCCAGCTTTAAGGTACAGACTTTATTTTGAAGTACGACTCGTATTCAGCATGCTTATTATTTATTACCCATGGCCAATGAAGTGCCAACTATCAATCAGTTATTACTAAGAACTGTGAGGTACGTGTTTTGCGACGGAATGCGCCTGCGAACAACATGTGTAAATCAGAGATATTCAATATATCGCCTCTCTGGCAGGCTCTATTCAACTAACAATAACTATTTATTATATCTAGGAACTAATGAAGAACAACTATTATGCTGTCTAATGTCTAAAACCGGCTTATTACGTGAAACAAAGCTGGTTTCTGCAACTTTTCTTTGTTTACTAACAATGAAGTGGGATTTTATGTAGATTATGCACTGACTTGTCATGTAGGTATCAACACACATTCCATTCCAGTTAATTCTGCAAAAAACTGATTTTTACCATCATGTTGAACTCTATTGTATTCATATTTATTGTTCAATAGTTTTACAAAACTCTAAAGGTCCAACCACATAAATATATATCATAAAATAATCAGAAGTTCTCAAAAACTGTTTACCTACAACATGTAAAGATTGCAACCTTGATATTTAAATATTCTTCAGGTTATGAATATTGCAAACAACTCTGTATTTTGGCAACATCGATATTATGAAAAAACGCGTCATTCCCATCTTCTTCAACTTCTAATATTTATGGAAACACACGTAACTTGTTTTACTGAAATAACTTTGAACTTTATAATCATCAATGTTTTATTTAATTATTGAAGAAGATGATAATTCTGATAAATCTAAGCGGATCATGAAATAGAACAAGGCACAGAAAATAAAAAGTAATACCGGTCGCAACTGGGAATCGAGCCTAGAATGTCTGACTTGGGGAAAATTAGTCGACGATAATATTGTTAATTCTGAGATTGAAATGTGAAAGCGACAAAAATATCTTTAAAAAAAATCTATAACCTTTTAACAAAAATCCCAATATTACCAGTACTTGTCGTTACGGATGAACCTTAGTATCATAGATCTATGACATATGGTCAATACCACTGGCAGTTCGACTTCTATTTAAACTTTACCCATATTCATCAATTTTAAGACAACTTGGGGTGGCTCAATCTCTCCTATGCCTCCCCAATAAAAATGGAGAAGAAAACGTAAAAGATACGAGATACATGTATCCATGCATGCAAAGTAAAGTAAAACTTTTATTTAAATGTTAATTTATAAATTATACACATCTTAAAGTAATTAAATTCTGTTTAAACTTTACCCATGAATATTTTCATATTTCAAAAGGACTGGTTGTCTTTATGTTATGTAACTCATCACACCATTGCAACGCGGCCGGCCACACGTGGATTTCAGCTCGCCGCGCCGAGCTACTACGCAACGCAATAATACGCTAGTGAGGCAGAGATAGGGCTCGCCTCCGAGAGCGGCTGATTTCATGGAGGCGGAGGAGGGTGGAATCGAAATGAACGGTAGCCGTTATGCGGTCGCATTTTTTAGTTTGAGGCGAGCTTAAAAAAACCAACGCTTTCAAAGTTGAACCGATCATTAACAATTACCTCTAGCGCTGTAGTAACCAAGACTTGTGACAGTAAGCGGTAGTAGGTTCCTACGGTTACGAAATACGTCTATTTCTATTAATTTAGTAGGGTCAGTTTGCAGTTGACATTTTTGTCGATCCAATATTTGCACATTATTATCATCGTTCGACATAGGTAATAAATCTTTATTGTTTTTTTTTTTATTTAGGTATAGTTAGGTGTACGTATACATAATGCTTAATTTTTAAAAAATGTTTGTGCCTCCCCACTATTCAACTATTTTTTTGAATTTTTTTGAATATTTTGGAATTTTTTTAATCTTACCTGAAAAAAATTCGGTCGCTGGGGTAAAAATCCTTGTTTAATGTCTTTTAAATGCGTCAAAGCGTAAATTCGACACCAAAAGCTTTTTAATCCTTTAGATTCACCAATTTACCGCTGGTACTACGAGTTTCCGCACACCGTACGTAATGATTTTTTCCAAGTACCTGCCCTGCAACCTCTTCATGACGCCTAGCCACTCCTTTACATGTTGTAGAAAATTACGTTTATTTTTTACCCTACTCTCGCAACTGACCAAATGCTCTGCTTTCAGAACATGCTAAAAATATAATAATATTATTTCGACAGTACTGATGAACGTACGTTTTGTTTGTTTCCAACTTCTGGTATAGCGGTATTATGTACGAATCCATACACCGACACGCTGAAGCATGAAAGTATGTGGAATTCCACTGGTTGGTGGTGTGTGTGAGGTGTGCTGACACTTTCCCTCTGCTGTTGCAAGTGGGATCAGGCTGCTGCAACAGCCGGGTTCACGAGGATGTTATAACACCTGACTTTATCAATGTTTCAGGAGAAGACTGCAGTAAAGTTATTACTAAACCGGTTATAACAAAATGGACAAGATGGACTCAAAATCACCAAAATCTTCCATTCACATGAATGAATTCACCTCAACGTAAGTTTATTGTTATAATTACAAACAATTTTTACTACTTACTGGGGAATGTAATATTCGATCTACAACTACTAACTTTGGCGTAGTTCTACTAGAAGGTGAGTGAGAATCTAAGAACTCTTGCATTGTTATTATCGCAACCTTTTGAAATTTGCGGGAGGTCGCCATTCCCACTAAAATAAATGGTGATTGACCGTTGATGGCCATTGCATTTTACTACTTACAATAAGTTTGATTTAATTTGGTAGACTTTTGTTTATTATGTTTAAAATATCACTATCTAATTATACTATGTAGGTAATAATGATTCAAGAAAATATGTTGAAATATATTTGAAAATGTTTGTAGGGCAAATCTGACTGATAACCCCGGCTTTCAATCTACTCTGACCTTGGACGGGGTAGTCACAACCGAGAAGGATGACTACGACCCTTTCGGCAACCGGCAGATAGAACACCCCAACTCGTAAGTCTGACCTTACTGCCTAACTATCCCCATCTAGCTACCGCTCACAAACCTCCAGCAACCGAGTTCTCTTGACATTTAACCCAGTGGACGGTCTTGCTTAACCTTGACTGAGAAGACGGTTCATGAATACAACTGCGCCCATGATGATATCATCGCGCATCGGCACGATAAGGTGTTGCAATTTATTATCATTTGACCTCCAACTCAATTCTCGTAGACCGAGGCCTCGCAGATCTTAATGATAAGGAGAAGCTACTGAAGAGATTACATGACCGGTGTACATAATCTCGTTAGACAGTACTCATGAAGCGATGCTGACATTATAATCTTACTTTGCAGAGATGCAGGATCCCTGATTCATCTCCTCAAATCCTCCCTTGGCTCTGGTATCCTGGCCATGCCCAACGCCTTCAAGAACGCCGGGCTGGTGCTGGGAACCATCGGGACCTTGGTCATCGGCCTTGTCTGCACACACTGCGTACACGTACTCGTGAGTTCACAACATTATAACATGTATCTTATTCTCCACCTTTTCATTGGTACATACATCATCAGCATCCTCTCGCATATAGTTGCAATGTTGTTGACTAAAACCTCGTTGACATTTGATTTCAGAAGTGTCAAAATTGGTACTTTGGGAAGGCCTTTTTATGTTCGATTTAGCTAAGGCCGCAGTAATATACCAATTTTAATGTGATAAATAACATTTATAAAAACTAAAACCACTAATCGGGTACAAACGTGCTTACGCTCGTCGCATTGTCAATAATATTCATCCAAGGTCAGTTTTGAGCGAGGCCGAGTTCAAATGTTTACGGTGGGTGAATTAGGTAGAAGTATTGGCAACACGTCATTTTCACCATTGGTGGTAAAGGCCGATTCTTTTGTGTTTCGCTTACCTAAAATGCAAATGACGGTCGTTTCCACGATCGAGCCAGAGTAATGGCCGACCGTGCCGACTGCTCTGCTCTGCACTCTGCAGTTTGCGAGGTGAGAAGATGTGAAATGTGTACATGAATGTGTGCGTGGCATATGATCGCCCGCCGCAGTGTGTTGTGCCGCGCTCTGTATGGAGTTACGGAGCTACATCACCGCTGGTTTATAATTCACAAGGATAATTAATTGCAAAAAGGGAAACAGGTTTGAACTCAACCAAAAAACAGCGTTTTGTTAACTCAGTAAGTGAAATCGTCCCTTATACAGGCGCTACACAAATAAGGAGGCGCTATCAAAACAACAACAAAAACATTGGCGGCATTGTGCATTGCAAAATACTGAATGGTTATTATTATAATTTATTATACATTTTACAAGTTTTGTTTAATCTATACTAATATTATAAAGAGGAAGGATTTGATTGTTTGTTTGTTTGTTTGTTTGCATCGAATAGGCTCCGAAACTACTGAACCGATTTGAAAAATTCTTTCACTGTTGGGAAGCTACACTATTTCCGGGTAACATAGGCTATATTATAATTTTTAAAAAATTAGCGATCCTTACTAAAACTCCAATAATGTAACCCAAGGTGTAAAAAAATTACCTAAAATATTCTTTACATCGCGTACGCTGCGAAAACCATTGATGATAGAATAAAATAACGTACTACGATTTTGCAGAACACATCATTATCTACAAAAAGTGTCGCGACAGCATATGTCTAACTATTATAGTTATGCCACAATAAGTGTTCTTTTATTTTAAAAATTTAATTGAAATGCCGCCGCTAGAAAAGACTCTTTATTTGTATCTTCGTATTAATTTTTATCAAAATAAATTATTTTATATTCGAGACTGTTTCAATGCCTTTATATTACTTTTTGAATTATTCAATTCGGACATCCCATTTGAAAGATATCACGAGTTTAAAATTGTAAGTATTATACGATGTAAGCGTCACTGGGGTACGGACCGTACGGGAGGACACCAACAAACAATCAAATCTTTCCTATCTTATATGATGAAACTTTGGTGATTTGTTGTGCTCACGCCCGCAAAGGATAAAGACAAGTTCTGGCGTTATTAAATTTGATTTAATGAAAATGTGCTTATTACATATATTTTAGCGGCAAGGAGGAAAGGCAGGGGGGAGGGGGAGGTGGGATACGTGGGTGGGAAAACGAGGGATGGGAAGGCGGGGAAGGTAGAAGGGAAACGCGAAAGGGGAAGGGGACTCGGGAGGTGAACGGGGACGCACGGGAAAGGACATTCAAGGAGAATCAATTGATTTCTTTGCATTGCAACGCAAGCCGTGCTTTGTGCTTTGCAGAATTTGGTAAAATTGAATTATGTAATAGAAAGTACCTACCCTAAAATTCTAAATCTATACTAATATTATGAATGCGAAACTGCGTGTGTTTGTTTGTTACGCTTTCACGCATAAACTAATAAACCGATCTTAGAATTTTTTTCACCAATAGAAAGCTACATTATATGCGAGTAATATAGGCTATAAATAATGGTAAGTTCTGGCGTTACGAAATTATAAATATTAATATATTATATTTATTTTACGTTTTCTGTCGAAAATGGCGAGTTATTGCTAACGTCAGAAGAAAAACAAAACAAATACCCAACAATCCCAACAATCTAAAAAGAGTATACTATGCACTAATCCAGTCATTAATTCAATATGGAATTATTGGATGGGGGGGTTCATACAACAATATTCTTACCCCGATCAAAGTGATCCAGAAGCTAATCATTAAAGTAATCCTAAAGAAACCCTCCACATATCCAACAGAAACACTTTTCGCAGATTTCACGGTGCCTCGAGTAGAGAATATCTTCAAGAAAAATGCAATTATCCAAATTTACAAAGATAATATCGTCAAAAAATTTGAAACCCACCAATCAAAAAGATATCAAGACAACATCAAAATACCAAAATTTAATACCAAACTAATGCAAAACAATTACATCTATTTAGGAATAAAGTATTTCAACAATCTTCCGATTGAAATAAAAAAAATCAAAGACATCAATATACTGAAACTCAAACTGAAGCAACACTTCATCAGGAATCATTAATTAAATAATTACCTGTTTTTCTCTTTTTCTATTTATTGTCAATCTATATTTATTTCTATATAATTTAGATTTTTCGAATTTCTCTAAAGTGCACAATATTTTAGTATGTAACCATATCTTATTGTATGTACATCTTCACATATAGATGATCCAGAAGTTTCAATTGTTCCCATTATATAATGTTATATAACCTATTGCATAATGTTATTCTATTTCTGTCATAATTAGTGTAACTCGCTCATCAAGCACAAGAACTAGCTTCTTTTTTGATGAGACTGCAATTTTAAAGAATTTCTGAACCAATATGTAATTTATATTAACCCAATGTAAACTTATATATCTATATTAAATAAAAAAAAAAAATAAATAAATAAAAATCGTTGCCGTGAAAACCATGTTGATATATATTTTTTTAATTCGGGCATCGTAGTTACTATTTATCTCTAAAAAATGAATCGCCGAAATGTATTTACGCGCATGACTTACGAACGACTGCAACAAATTGGATTTTACTACTGGTGAGCTCTGGCATTATGAAATATGCAAAAGGTGGCATTCGAGCTGTTTGAAAACTGAATGTACCGGGAAAGAATGCATGAAATGCGGGAGGGGGACTCGGGTAGGGGGTTCGCGGGAGGGGGAGGAGGGAAACCCGGGAGGGGGAGGGGAGCTTGGGAGGGGGTTTCGCGGGATGGGTAAAGGGGTAGTGGAGTGGGGGGAGGGAAGGTGGAAGAGGCGGAGTGGGAACGCGAGAGGGGAAGAGGACGCGGGAGAGGGAGGGGAGGCGGAAGGGGAACGGGACGAATGGGAAAGAACACGCAGGAGAAAACAATTTATTTATTAAATGGCATGGCAACGCATGCCGGGTACCAGCTATATATTATATTTGTTATACGTTTTCTGTCGCTAACTAAAGCAAATTTTTGCTAACGTCAGAAAAAAATCGTTTCCATGGAAACGATTGCTACTGCTTCAGAAAATTCAAATATTAGAATATGTTTTATTTTTTTGGACAAGCTTCTGTTTTGGAATAAATTTCAGTTCCTACATTAAAATATAATTCGTAACGATTATAAAGACTGAATAAATGAACTGAATAAATAGTGTAATTTTTTATTATATTCACAAACTTTCAAATATTTAATTAAAAATAAACATCCGAAATGTTTGTAAGCGCATAAATTCCGAACGAATGAACAAAATTGGATAAGTAATTCTTTTTTTCTTTGACCTATAGCATTATGAAATTTAGGTGGTAGGCGCGATGTTTGAAATCTGAATGTAAGGGAATGAATATATGGAATGCGGGAGGGGATGGGGGTGGGGTGGGGGGGGGAGATAATTGATAAGTGCAAGCGCTACAGTAATTTCCCGTAATACCATGCGAGCGAAGACGCGGGGAAAAGCTAGTATATTATAATTTAATAATAAATTATAATTTGTACAATCATTACTTAGTATAAAATGAGTCGCTCCCGCTGTATGTACGCTTAGATCTTTTAAACTACGCAACGGATTTTTATGCGATTTTCACCAATAGATAGAGTGATTCAAGAGGAAGGTTTATATGCGTGTGTATTGGCGTGTGGTCCATAAAAAAATATACCTACCGTTTATCAAGACAATTATTTATCTTACTCATAATCTAGATGCTAAGAACAACTGTATTTAGCTCCTAACCGAAACTAATCTTTAATTTATTTGTATGATACTGCCGCCATAGGTCGACCCATAGTGCCCTTTTTGACAATATCAAGGACGATACGGTATTTCTATTTATGGCGACAGAATAGCACTTAATCTCAAACATGGGAACACCTCAGCACAGGTTCGCCTAGTGAGGTGTTCACAAAATACTACGACTAACCTATTTACATACAGTTACGGATCATAAAAAAATTCTTATTACTAAATCTATTATCTATGTAAACCATGTAATAATTTGTAAAGTGTATGTTCAAGAATAGAAATAAATAAATTAAAAATGTAAAATATATGCATATTATAGTAGAGAAAAGCCGATAAATTCAATGATTCAATTCCAGGCAGCGGGCTGGCAAGCGGGCGGTGTGAATTTTATATGTACGAAAATTAACGGATGGTTATAAAGGTTGGGTAATGGCGTTATGTTTCGTTAGCCACAGCAACGTGTCGCCGGGTCTGCTGGTATATTATAATTCGTTCACTGATTGGTTATTATTATAATATATTATAATTTGCACAACGTGTGCAAACGTATCGGCAGATACATAACGAACTTTTATTTGATTGTTTATTCAAATAAAAAATATCTCGTCGCATTAATGTTGTCATCTTTTACAAAAATTTAACATTTACATAAAAAAATATTTTTATTGCTTGCGTAAAAGAACGCGGTATTTATGCAAAAATCATATTCTAACTATCTACGCATAAATTTGTATGAAACCACTTCATTTTAATAGCTATTTCTCTACCGGTTTCGGAAGGGACCTTCCTTCATCAGAAGAATATTAAATATTCCCAAACCTGTAGAGAGCAATAATTATTCTAATGAAGTGCCTGGTTTCAAACAATTTCGTGTGTTTATATTGTAATTATATTAAGTAACACAAAATAAATGCTTTTTTCGATTCAATTATTCACTGAACACAAATCTGAGACAAAAACATAAACGCTCGACACTAACCAACACCAACCATTTGTTTTTTTTTGTTGTTTTGTAATTGATGTCATAATATAGCCAAAGTGGATTGGGTTCGAAGACGCGATGGCCTCGTGTGAGTCCCCACTCGGCACACTCTTCGATCAGTTGAACAGTGGTACAGGTACTGATAGTGGGAGTGGTCAGTGATCTGATCGTTTATGTGTCTAGGTTTGTTACGTTATGTTAGGTGTTATTTGAGGTGTGCAAAACGGAGCTGAAAGACGATACTGTCCTGCCTCTCCGAAAGTCTACACATTACACATACAATACAATACATCTTGTAGGTACTTACTTATGCATTGGCTCTATGATCTTTGTATATATCGATGGTCTCGAAGAATGTCGGATCTCCTAAAAATTGAAAATCGTTTTGTTGGCGTTTGTAATTTCCTTTCGATGATTTAAAAGTCTGAATTTACGGAATTTTGAATGAAATGCAAAATATCAATCTTGATCTCAAAAACATTAAAAAAGCAGAAGCATAACTTTTAACAAAACTTTAAACTGCAAACCTACAAAATCGCACATCCGAGATAGTTCTACGGGACCGTCGATGTGTATATACTCATATATGTGTGTGCGTATGTGTGTGTATGTGTGTGTGTGTGTGTTTGCATGTATATACATATGTTTGTGTATGTATATAAGTACAAAATATGTATGTATTTACTAATATTTGATTTAGGTCCTTTTTGTTTTATGTACGTGTAATAACGTATCGTTGCACAAAGAATGCCGTGATTAATGGTGTGCTCACCTGTCATTGGAATCATCGTTATAACCCTATTGAAAACGTGAATTACTGTTATAATTGCGTGATGTATTGTGTTGGAAAGAGATTAAATATATTTTTTAAAAATGCATTGGTAAATAAGTAAGCTATGGTAATATTTTAACCATTTTGTTTTATTTGGGAAAAATATAGTTTTATAATAATTCTACTTACTGTCTTTGCCCTTCATTGTATTATTGTGAGAGGATTTAATTTATTTATCGTCAGTTGAAGTCCCCGACGCTGCCAGGGTTTTACGCAAAGTTTTGCGTAAACTAATGCAGACGGTAATTTTCGTCTCATTTTGAAAGTCAAGTGAACAAAATTTTTGGGATAATATGGGACGGGATGCTAGTTGAAAATCAGTAGACAGTGACCTTTCTCCTGTTTTGAAGGTGAAGTTTGCAAAATATCAAATCTAGGAATAAAAGTGTAGTGCACAAAAAAACGTAGAAGATTTGTTCTATTTTATTTATTTATTTAAACGCCCTACATCCAAAAATATAAAATAAATGTAATGAATGTAAGTTAAAAGAAAAATAAGTAGTAATAATAATATCACAACCATAATAACAATAACACACTAACAAACTGATACATGCATGTAAATATTGTACATATATTAGTTTTTTAATGGAGTTGCATCAACTAGTGAAATTAACTCTAAATACAAAACACTACTATAAAACGCTTAAAAAATTGATAATAACAAACAAGTGGACGCATTTTACTAAATTAACTAAAAAAAACTTAAGCAACATTATAAAATCGGTCAGTGACCGAATTGGCAAGTTGGCATCGCATCCGGGTACTCTAGCACAACACAAGCAACATTTTCTGTTTACTATGGTGGTAGTAGGAGATTTTCAAATAGTTATTAGGTCATTCGTAACCCGGGAATTTGTCTTTCTTTGAAAAAAAAAATATGTACATATATGTCTTTATTGTTATTTAAACAATATTATAATTATAAATTAATAACATATATAAAAAGAACTGATGCAAACAAAAGTATTGTATATTCCTATGAGAGTGAAAGTGAAAATAATAAGGTTGCCATGACACACAGCAGAGGTGGGGGAATTCGTAGTTAACCTTGTTATTGATGTTTATACCTATTTCGATAAGGCGCCACAGACCAGTACCTACTCATCTTGAATTATGTATGTAATAATCATTCATTTCCAATCGCAGGTCACGATATCCCATGAAGTATGTAAGATCGCTAAAGTGCCTTCTATGGACTTCGCGCAAACCTGCGGAGCCTCCTTCGAGTATGGACCCAAGGCACTCCGGCCGTGGGCCAACGCATTCAGGTAAGTCACTCCTCTCTCCGCAGCATGGCTCATAGCTCGTAGGACCTAACCCTACATACTATTAGCTATAACGTTATAATTATAACGTATAGCTAATAGTAGTATAAGTTATCCACTTTCATCATTCCATACAGCAACCCGGCTTTACCTAATCTGAGCACTAAACACAAGAACGTGCGCGCGCAAGAAATCCATCTAATAATAATTATAACCTCGTGTGTTTAATTATTTTAAATCACTGAAGTTTTCCCAAATCACTTGTAATAGTGCGTATCGATTTGACATAGATCGTTAAGCAATCAAAATAATTGTTCAATTATACATAAATATTACAAAAAATTCCGTGCTTCTATGATCTAGATAAGAATGTGGTAAGTTCCTACCTATCTTTAAAAAAAAGTTTAGAAGGGTGTAGTCTGTTCAGAGTATTGTTCCAAACGAAAGCAGAAATATTTGCGCCGTTTGGTCTGTATTTCGCAACAGACTTAATTATTTGGAAGAGGTCCTTGAGCCCCGGATGGACATCTTAAACAAGTTTATCACGCGAGGTTGTTGACATCCTGGTCGCTACTCCCTAACTGCTACTGACTACTGACTCCAAGTTGTCTCTTGTCAGTTAACCGAAGGTCTGTCCAAACAAACAAAAAAAACTAACTCCGAATAAATGTCGTATTTAGGATATGTGGCGCGGGCCGAACGGGGAGTTGGGGGTAAATAATACCCCTGCTAAAGAGGGTTCCATGACAACTCAGAATCATGCAAATTCAACACACCTAAGTCATTAAAAGTTATTTATTTATTTTATTTATTTAAGGTTTTATTCCAGCAGGACTGGGAGGGGTGTGCAATCACAGTCTGTCATATTTCATAACAACTATAATACATACAATAACATAAGAGAGTAAATTAAAAGATCTGAAAGAAGAAAAAAGAAATAAAATATGATATGATATTAATATGAAAAAAAAATTAAAAATAGCTCATAATTTAACCTAACCGTAACCTTTTCAACCATTTTATATATTTTTTTCATCACTTTTAATGACTTTTCAAAGGAGGTGTTGAAGTTGCATGATTTTGAGTTATCCGGTCACAGTAAAACGAGGGTCCATCCCGAGAAATCTTTTTGAAAATTAATCTTCAAGAATCGTATTTTAGAGAAATTTAACTTAATGCCAAAAAGAAATATTTCAAGTTTATTATTAAATTTGTAGAACTTTCTAATATACTATATTTTTAGAGGTGAATGAAATGAAGAGATTCAAATGAAAAGAATTGAAAAATATTAAGGTATTCAACACAATTTTTAAGTTGCCACAATCAAGTATTTTTAAAAAAGAACATAAAAGTTGAGATTCAAGTCTCTGTTCCCAAATGTACAAAAATCATTAATTTATTATTTTAAATAAAATGCGTAGAAATACATTGGTAAGAAATAATTATAGTCACTACTACTTAACTTGGAAATATGTAGTTTAGTGGTTAATTTATTTGCGCCACGATAGAGCCTGATAGAGCCACTTATAATATCTTCAAACAATTTGTAGTACGGGCCCAAAGGCCGCAGCCTCGGAAGCCTGCGCGTAAATCGGCCCTGCTCCGCAACATGTATTTACCTGTTCGTGTTATAATTTGTTTATATGCGCAGAGCGTTCTGATATAACTATGTTGGGAAATACAGATAAACAGATTCATCATTTTTAATAAATGTAATCTCAAAGCCTAACCGTCGGATCACGTCATTAATAAAATCGACAAGTTAGTCACTTCGGTCAGTGCAATCAATACATCATTCTCTGTTAATAAGAAATTGGCAATCAATGTAAAAGCAAATTAGATTATCAACTTTATCAGTTCCACATGTACAATTTACTACGTATATAAAAACAATGCAACATAATTAATTAACCTTATTACGCACTCCATTATGTAGTTAGCACTGTCAATTGCCGATAGCCAACCTGTCATATCAGTTGGATTATTGATTCCTCTGTAATACGTTCAAGTAGATACCTAGATTAAGTCTAAGTACCTATTGGTAGTAAGCGACACTGCGACGTGTGACTTTGCTCATGGAGTTGCGCTCCCGTTCTCACTAATGATAGATGCCTGTCAATCTGCCAAGTTTAGTAATCAATCACGGGAGAGGAACGGATTATGGAAAGACCCACCTTCTTTTCATGCCAAGATAAAACTTTGCGAAATATTGACAAAGATATCAAAACATGTTTTGTTTATGGTGATCCATTATAATATAAGTCCAAGCTGATAATTCTGACTTGTAAGGATTTACCCCTCGGTCAGTCACCAAGGCAATACTTCAAATGTTGTTAAATAATTACCGATGTATCAATAGTAGGTTCTTAAACATCTGGTTGCTACCAACCAGATGTCGTTCAATCGTTTATCAAGAAAAATCAATCTCCACTGAAAATGAGGCTGTTATATTATGTTTGATTATTTTTATGAATGTTGACAAATAATGAATTTATAAAATTGCGAAGAATCGTTAAATTCTTGGAATTAATTGTCGGTAAAAAAATATTAATCAAACACAATTTATTATTTTAATATGTTTCCAAAACTACCTAAATTAGTTTTATTAGGTGCCTGTCTAAAAGTAGAGGTACAGTTTGTCAAATAAGAGTAGGAAACATAGAAGGGCGCCACTGTTGTTCAAATGGCAAAACTAAAAATTAAACTCCTGGTGGAATTGTAAAGTTGTGTAACCAACATTTTTGTAAAAAATTAAAAACAACATAAAAAAAATCATACCTTCGAATTTTAACATGAAGACATAAAAACTTATCAAAGTGTCAAATAGCTAATGAATTAATCTGTATTTTACCGTTTATCTCATATTTGTAGGATTTATAAAAAAATATTGAAAAATCGTGAAGTTTATAGCCGCGCGAATCCTGCGTGTTTGTTCCTTGTAATGCGTGTGTAACTCCGCGAGAGGTACTTTTTCGAGTCAACATAAAATATTTTCGATTTTTGTACGTTGTCTGTGATATTTTTGATAATCAAAGATGAAGTTCTATGGAAAACGACTTAATTTCAAACGTAAACAGCTGATCAGAAATTCTGCGTGAGAATTTAAGAAAAATATATTATTTTTAAAATTGTTCTAAAATAGTCTATGAAGTTCGGATTTGCGACATCTACGGTCATAATAGATAAAATGAATAACACATGAATTAATTGTATCTAATATTTTTATATTACTTGGCAACTTTCCCTTATCCCTCTCCTCCCCTTACCCTTCCCAACCCAAATCCCTATTTTACAGTCTATTTCAGTTATAATCACACTTATTTTAATGTTGTGTATTAGTTTACCATTTGTTGAATTCATATTTGTACTCTTATTATTTTTTTAAATATTCTAGTTTATATTCAGTTAGTCTTGTTTCTAAATACCTATCTGTGAACATTAATAATTGGTCTGTTTTTTATCATCCTCTTATGTTTATTGTATTACTAAGACTGTTAATGTTCCTTAAATAAATAAATAAATAAATAAATAAATAAAATATTTCAATAGCTTCATTTTAAAATAAATGGCTGGCCATGGAAATGTTTCTAATAATTACAATAAATGTTTTACGAATATTAGGAAAATGTGGTCCGCTATCAATAGCAGAAAAGTGGTCCATTTTTCGACCGTAATCGCTTCAGTGGCTAAATTAGAAAAGACCTAAGCCGGTTCTCCAGCGACAATATTTTAGCAAACATTGAACAAAATGAAAGAGCAGACATAAACCAATGTACAATAACTGTTAAAATTTGAAAAAAAAATACATATAAAACTTTATATTACAACACATAAATACTTGTCACACATAAACATAAATAAACACGTAAACACCTCAGCACAGGTTCTCCTAGTGAGGTGTTCACGAAACATACAACAATACCTATCCACAGTTTCACCTTCACAAACCTACCTTACACCCAACATAATAAAATTATAAAGGTAAATACTGTAATGTATAGAAATAAATAAAAAAAAATAAAAATAAAAAAATCATTGGGGCAGGGCCATAACGTTTTTTTTCCGTGACCGATTGAAAACAAAAAAACACTGGCCCCGACACAATTTTTTTGTTTTCGTTCGATGTTTTAAAAATATTTGGTGGCTGAAGACCTGATTTTAGGCCAACATTTTAAAAATTCCAAAACACTAGAAATAGTCGATGAAATTTGACAAAATATTCCTCATTGTGAAGGTCCAAGAGACGTGACTCAAGTACTTACCGAAATTTTCCACAAATCAAAAATGAGTCAAATTGGTTTGCTTTCCGCGAATGATTCATTGTGATTAGATAGAAGATTTTACCAACGAAAATGTTTTAATAATTGACTACTGTTTTCAAAAAGAGAAATATCCACAAAAAATAATTCGGGACAATATTTTATGATAACCTTTAATTGCGCTTTCAATTAACCGTTAGACTTGATGTATAATGAGAAACCATCTATAAAATCTATATATATAAAAATTTCGCGTCACGATGTTTGTTCGAGATAAACTCCAAAACTTTTTTTTTGTTATTGTTTTTGGGGTGTTATGCCGTGTTTCGCTACCTCCTTCTTTGGTCATCTGCCCTGATGATGGACACTGTAACGCTGTCCGAAACGTTGGCTAAAGAAGGAGGTAGCGAAACACGGCATAACACCCCAAAAACAATAACAAAAATACTTTTTGGCCGTGAAAACCTAAAAACATACCGAACTCCAAAACTACTTAACCGATTTCGAAGAAATTTGGACTCACTGTGTGTAATTTGGTCCAACATAAAATATTGAATAGTTTTTATCTCGATTATTGACATCAAAATTTATTATTGCGAATTAAATATTCATTAAATGTTTGTTATAGGACAATGCTTTGTTATAATTTGTAAGTTCAATAAGTTTCTAACAGATGGCGGTGTGAGTTAATTTTTCGACAGAAAACATGGTTATCTAAGTTGGGCAACCATCCAGTAGATAGCGTTGTGTTTTGATAGCCACAGCAACGCGTGGCCGGGTCAGCTAGTAAGTACAGAAAATTTAGGTTCCGTATTTTTGTATCCTCTAATCTCGGAAAGTAATCGATGGATTGACTCAAATTTCTTACAGAACATTGCATTTAGCAGAAGAGTGTTTCTATATGTAATGGTAAGCTCTGGCGTTATGAAATTTGTTTAAAAAAATACTATTGGTGGCGCGCGAGTGGTTTGAAAATTTGTGTATTTCATATATTTTAGCGTCTGGGAAGGAAAGCAGGAGGAAAAGGGTAACGGAGGAGATGGGGCTTGCGGGAAGGGTGACGAGAGAGGGGGAAGGCGGGGTGGAATGAGAACGCAAGAATGAACATGCAGGGATGAACACGCATGAGAATGAACATGCAATTTATTTCTTTGAATGGCATTGCAACACATGCCGGGTACCAGTTAATATAAAATAAAAGTAAATGTTTAATTTCTATCTTTATTTGTGTCTATCTTATCCATACCTCAAAAATAATTTCAAAAATTAGCCAATAAAAATTTCTACCTACCATTGATACCCAGTATATATATACAAAAAATGCACAAGTAATATCTAAGCAAAAACTTTGGTAGGGAATTAAAAATAAATTTATTTTTTAATTTAACCTGTAGTGATTTAATTATATTTATAAATTCGATTGGAATTTTCATTTTAAAATTGATGTACCGAAGGAATTTGTTTTGTACCTTTTCCAATAATTGAGAATGAACTTTGTAGTATGGTGACCATACAGAGGAATTGTATTCTAATCTGCTTCGTACTAATGCGAAAATACAGATGTTTTAATGTTGACATAAAACCTAGTATTCTCATTACATCGCTTGTTATTTCATCGATGCGTACGTTGAACACATGTACATTGACTCTCGTGGAATATAACACCAAGACCACGAATCTTTGACACACGAAGAAGATTGAAACCATTCATATCATAAGAAAATTTGAGAGGATTTTTACCTTTGTAAAAACTAATAATCTGGCATTTACCAATATTTAGTTGTAAATCATTGACAGCACACCACGCACATAGTTTGTTCAGGTTCAACTGCAGAATGGCGCGATCGTCATCGTTTCTAATTGTCCTGTAAATCTTCAGATCATCAGCAAATTATAAGACTTCAACATTACTAAAAATATAAACTATATCATTTATGAATAAGCAAAATAATATCGGGCCCAAATGAGATCCCTGTGGTACCCCACTCGAGGCAGCAAATGTATAAGAAGTAAACGAATCAACTTTGACCGCTAAGTACCTTCCCAATAGATAACTCTTAAACCATTCCAAAATACTCCCTCTCATTCCCAAAAACTTCAGTTTTCGTAATAAGAGTCTGAATTTAAAGAAAGAATTTAAACAAGTAAGAATTAACAAAATATTGATGTTTTCTGGGTCACTAGTAGGATAAAATTTCATACTAACCTACCGAACCGTTATGCCTCCCTGTGTTATTTTATAGCATATAGAATATTGCCTTTCTCATTATTTCAAAACTCAGTTTGTATTTGGAGGTGTCTGACTAATCAACTGGACGATCGATATGTCTATAAGCCAGACTGATATCACCTACTTCAGGTGTAACTTAACTACTACTCAACATCTTTGTAAACATTTCTCAGACAAACTTCAAGGTGAGCATCGGTGAGTCGATATGTTCTTGTTTTTTTTATTTATTTATTAAATTGTTGGAAACGGTGATTCATAAAATATTGTAGAAATGAAACAAGATTTGCTTCTAAGAACCTCTCATCAATTATCATCACTACTAGTTTACACCCGTGAAACAACACGGAAATTGTAGGTTTTGTGAAGCAGAAAGTATTTATTAAACATATATTATATTTGCCTCAGACACAAAAATTGACAATTTTCTGTGAAATGTAATTATTTTTTTTTAATGAATAATTTACCTTTCCAATGAACACCGTTTGTCAACCGTTTGTAATATCACGAAACATTTTTAAAAAAATTATCAAAAGAAAAACGCTTTTCAAAAAATTATTAACAAATTAATCAAATACAAATAAAAATATTTTGGATCCTACTTCAGGCACCGCTTCCATAACCGAAATTAGTATATTTGATTGTAGGTACCTAAAATTATTTATTTTCTAAATAAATAGGCACCCACTACGCGTATTCTTTAATAATATAATATTAGGTATCCTCTCAATTGAATGTGAAGACAGTTGGGGTTGATGAGTTTAATTTTGTTGTTTTTGCAGAACATTTGTCGACTGGGCACTGGTGTGCACTTACATCGGCGCCAGCTGCGTGTACGTGGTGCTGGTGGCGGACTCGTTCCACGAGGTGGTCTCCGAGTACTACCCCGATGACAACTGGGACGTGAAGGTGTACTGCGCGCTGCTGCTGATCCCGCTCGTGGGGCTCGGCCAGATTCGCAACCTCAAGTACCTGGTGCCCTTCTCCCTCATTGCCAACGTCTTCCTGCTGGTCACCCTGGGCATCACCATGTTCTACATCTTCCAGGACATCCCTCCGGCAGGGGATAAGACCCTCGTCGCACCCATTGCTACCTTTCCTCTGTTTGTAAGGTAGGTCAGTTCCTTGCCCCCTTTCCTTATTGTGAATAACTTATTGTGATCAAAAACACATACATCGCAAGGCCGAGTCGCTGAATAAAAATAGATTTATTTGTGTTAAATTATTTATTTAGGCTACTAATGAATTAAATTTTTCATGGTTGTAAGAGCAACTTAAAAAAAATTGTAAGTTTGAAATTACGGTGTTAATTTAATGAAATATAAAATTTAAAAAATAAACTGATAAATGATTTTCTAGGTCAAAAAAATTATTTATGTACGACAAATTGATGTTTCTTGAAAATCATACATTTGCAATTTAAATTATTTCATATTTTATCATATTCGAAAAGCAAAAAAAGCATTTTTTTTTTAATTACCATTAACTCATAAATGATTGTCTTTTTACTTACTTTTGTAATTTTACTTTATTTTATATAGCCATTAAATTTAAATTAAAAAATAAATTAATTAATTAAAAAATAAATAAATTGCCGAAATTGGTTCTGGAAAATGGAAAATCGAATTCTTTAATGGCCAATATTTTATTATCTCAAATCCAAATTTAAGTTTTCCATGAAATAGGTCACGCAGCCGTTTCCCTTTTTTGCAGGAGATCCTTCAAAAAATATATATTTTTCAATTTTTATAGTTTTATTACATTTTAAATTTACTCATACAAGTTAGGAAGCTGATTTGATTCAATGTCTCGGCCTTGTGATCTGTGTGATTCATCGACCCATACTTCTACAGTCTACAGGTGACCATATATAGGGTGTTAAGAACGTACTTGACTTACTTTAACCAGTGATTCCTGACATTATTGGTCTCCGGTGACATTTATGATGTTTTTTTTAGATAAAAACATAAAAAAATGTTAGGTGTGGAGAGTTGCAGGCGGGGTAAGGGGTTGAAAGACATCAAAAAAGTCACATTTACATTTTTTACTTCAAATAATGTCAGGAATCGCTGGTTAAAATAAGTCAACGTACGTCCCTTAACATCCTGCATAAATTACTTCACACTTTAGGCTAACTTGTTAAACCTTATATATTTTTACAAGACTAGCCCATACAGCCTAATTATTTAAAAAATTGCAAAACACCGCAAACAGTGCGGACTGCGGATGATAAGGATGTGACATTTGTTATGACCTTTCTTATTACCTTATTAGCCAGTACGGCTGCGAGAGTGAACGATTATTTTATGTTAAAGACAATGTTTCATTGTGGTCTAAGCGAGGTTGTATCTGAAATCGTGACCTCCAAATTCATTCCCAGTAGGTACCGCCGGACAGTCATTGACATTCCCGCGTCCGTATCAAACCAATAATAATCGTTAGCTGTTATTTTAATTGATTGCTATCGTTTTCATTGTCTTAATTATTATATCTTACTTTATTCGTCCGGTCGAAGAAAATTATGATAGCACCTGTAATTATCGCTCAGTTCGTTTATCAATATTAAATCACCAAATAACGTTGCTTATATTTCACACACATATATTAAAGCAGGTAATTTCAAAGTTAATATTTAAGTTCTGTGATTTGTTATTATTCAAGTTATGTGAAACAAGTGGCCCGTAATGGAATACTGACCAAACTTGAATAGAACTTCGCGGACCTTGAAAAAATTATATCTGTCATTAGATAGGAGTCAAATCGAGTATAACTCAACATTATGGGCACCAAGTTATGCTATTTACTCGCTCACGATAGAAAGAACACAAAATAAATTGTAAATATGTAATAACTTCAGAATGGGTTGATTTAGATTGTCTATTGTGTAAACTAAATTTATTAAAATTATCCAAACGTAGGATAGTTAATGATTTAACTTGTTTATACATCATCATCAGTATATCAATACGTGAAGAAAAAATTTTGTACCCCTTTTTACGAAAATTGCGCGGACGGAGGAGTATGAAATTTTGCACACTTATAGTTTATATAGAGAAGGAGTGCAGAATGCTAATATTTTTTTTTTAAATTATGCATAAAATAAACATTAAATCAATAAATAAAAACATTACAATTGTGGTCGAATTTCGACCATTGGGCGACCACTAGTAATCATAAATACAAAAACTGACAGCGCTGAACTTGATTTCTTTCCGTGTAACTTGCAAACCAACATCGAGGCTATATTTACCATTTTATTATGACAACTCTAACATAGAATCACAAATGTATACTGCTTTTCGTCGTGTACAGAATTTTAGCAATGATTAAAAGGATGTTGCTGAGAAATTTAACATATTAATCACTAAATATAAATAGGTCTACGTAGAATTTATACCGAAAAGCAGAACACTAATCAAACTGTCATGGAACCATCAAAAGTGATGAAAAAATAGCCCATAAGCCAACCTAACGTAGCCTATTTAATTTCTTCAAAATTCGCAAATTCACTTTGTGGCATCATTATTTAATTTAATGAAAACAAATAACTTTGTGTACACCACTATTTAATTAACAATATCAACATGTTTCGAAAACTATGTTTTCTTCGTCAGGATAATATAATAAAACTTATATAACTAATAATATAACTTATTATCCTGACGAAGAAAACATAGTTTTCGAAACATATTGATATTTTTAATTAAATAGTGGTGTACACAAAGTTATTTGTTTTCATTAAATTAGCCTATTAAAACTTGTTTTTTCACTTTTCATGACTTTACATCACTTTTCAAATGTGTGTTACTGTCTTGTGTCATCGAGTCACCATACACAATGTACCCAATGTTACCGTGGCTTGTTTCAGCACCGTGATATTCGCCATGGAGGGTATCGGCGTTGTGATGCCAGTGGAGAATGAGATGAGAAACCCCGGTCACTTTCTGGGTTGCCCCGGGGTGCTGAACATTGCCATGTCCGTTGTCGTGGCGCTGTACACCATCATCGGATTCTTCGGCTACCTGCGCTTCGGAGAAGATGTGCAAGGTTCTATCACCGCCACCCTGGACAAGACGCTCATGTGAGTCTATTCTCTACTGTAGGTGGCAGGTCAGCTCTCCTATTGATGTGCCTTCCAACAGGGAAAATCTATCTCCCTCTAATAAAAACTCTAAATCTATGGACAGACATCCTCATTTACGTCACTCCTGGATCCACTGACCCACAAAAATACCTACCCATCTTTTATAACTTTTTCCTTCCTAGAGCTTCCTCTCCTTTCTTTCTTTAAAAAGACCCTCAACATGGCATCTCCTAAGATGACATACGCCGTGACAGAAATTATTTTTCTTCTTTTTTTACATTAGTTCCACACAGTAGGCCCTGGGGAACGTAATTCTCCTCAGGGCATATGTTATCCTTGAGGATGCTGTGTGGAGGGTATTTTAAGAAAAGGAAGGAGAGGAAGTTCTGGGGGAAAAAAGGGTATTAGAAGTGGGTAGCAATCTAGGGGGGTCTGTGGGTCCAGGAGTGACGGACGTATGAATCCATCCCTCAAACTGCGGTGCAAGACGGTGTTCCGAAAGAGTACGACTGGAGAAGCCACAGGGACTCCCTCAACCATTCTCTCCCGATCCGGTCTGCCATGCAGTTTAGCGGGCAGAACCTTCAAGGCCCGGACAAACCTCACCCCATGAACCCGGGCACCTGTTACCAAACATAGCGAACCACTTGGGGTGATCTATGGCAGAGGTGTTGGTTATCCAATAAATAGATCCCGAGGCGGCGGTATCCTTACTCGCCTCCCAAATTTAAAGTAAAATTAAAACCTAATTGAAATTCCGCGTGGAATAAAAATAGAAAATAATAATATAACACAAAATCTAATGTTGCAAGGTTTTTTCATTTTCAGTTTTCGCAATATTATGATTTTTGGATTTTTTAACTCTTAGCTATCGAAGATATAAAATAAAATCGTAAAAATTATTTAATTCTAAGTCAAAACCTGAAAAGCAGTAGGGGTACAATAATTAATACTTATGTTATTTTATGGTTCGTTTTAGACCGGCGCAAGTTGCCAAGGTGATGATTGGCTTGGCAATCCTGTTCACGTATGGCCTGCAACAGTACGTACCCTTTGACATCATCTTCAGGAAGCTGGAGCCCAAACTGCAAGAGAAATACATCAACATCACTCACATCGGCCTCAGAACATTGATTGTCATATGTACAGGTCAGTTTTAACAATCATACCACTTTATCATTAATTTATTCCAGTATTCTATTAAATTTATTCCGTTACCTGTGCAATGTAAAAAAACTCCATAAATTGGATATATACAAATAATGAATGCAATAAATAAGGTACATTAAAGTTAATAATCACTCAGTTTTAACCACTTTTATTGTTTAGATACAACCGACATGTTTTGTGAGCAATGCTAATTTTTAAATTTGATGTAAATGTTAAAAAAAAAATTAAAATGGTCCCTGGCCGGGGCCCCCACCCTGAGGTTGGGAAACAACGCGTTATGTCTGAATCCGGTACTAAACAGACCACATTTGTTATTAAAAAAAACGAATTCGTAGTTTTGGCGTTGTAAAAGTTTTTTTTCTTATTCAAAAATAGCAAATTCACTTTTTGGCCTTAGGTTCTTATTTGTGTACACTTTTTGTCCTGACATTTTTGTTCATTTTAATTTTATCCAGACGAAGAAACCGTTGGTTTAGAAACATGTCGATAATTTTGATTAAATAAGTGGTGTACACGGTGATATGTTTTTTTTTAATAAGTGGTGTACACAGTGATATGTTTTTTTGTTCCTTTGATATACTCGTATTTTTCACCAATTTATCTAAAGTCTTTATGTCAATTGTCAAATGTATTTGGTGATTTGAGATCTACAATTCACTGATAACATTGCTTAAAATCAATATCTACAAATTGAAGGTGTTCGTGCTAAACCCCTTGTTTTTGTGCGTTATTTTCTAGCACAAAATGTTCTGTTGTATTTATATGTTCTAAATTCTTCAGAAGGCAATACCCGCTGGTGTATTGTAAACTGTGTGGGCTATTCTCAAACATGATCTGTTTATAATAATATTCCTGTCTGTTCTGGCATCTCCCAGTGGCCATTGCCGCCGCCGTGCCAAAGTTGGACATCCTGATCAGCCTGGTGGGAGCCATATTCTTCAGTACCCTGGGCCTGCTGGTGCCGGCCATTGCGCAGACAGCGCACCATTGGGATCGCGGACTCGGCAAGTGGAACTGGATGCTCTACAAGAACTTCTGCATCGGCCTGTTCTCAATCCTGGCTCTGGTCTCCGGCTCCTACCAGTCCATCAGTCAATTGGTCAACGGCGAATAACTAACATACTCGTATAATATAATAGGACAATTACAATAATAAATAATATTTAATTTAAACTGTTGTTTTACCTTTTCTTTTACATATTGTTTTATTTTTGAGGTTTCCGCATTGGAAAGCCGTAGATACGGCGCCAACGATTGCCCTGAACTACGTCAATGAATTCAGTTAAGACTACCCATCAGACAAACCAGACAAAACCACACATCAAACCTTCCCCAATGCAACACAAACTCAAAACAAAACATACTATTTCTCCCTACTTCGAACATTTTTAACACTTCATAGAGTGAATTCGATTTATTCAACTCAACACCTCACAACTTCAAACTAAGAATCAATAAATTTAAAAATTCACACAATACTTTTACTCATCCATCTAAAGATCCATCCAGACTAAATCCATCCAGTCCCTCTCTCACTCCCAACATCCGATCCCAATAGGCTATTGTAACTTTTTTGTTTACAATTTTAATTCCGAGAATGTTGAAATTTTGCAAACTAGATCTTCAAAACAAGAAAAAGGTTACTGTCTACGTGAGATTTCAAAAAACTATAATCCTTCCCATCGCTTTGAGCAGAATGTTGATACTTTTTGATGAAATTTAGCACACATGATGTTAAAAATAAGAAGAAGTAAATAAGATAAAATATGTTGATAATTAAGATAAAAATACGAGAAAGTTCGCTGTCTCCATGAGATTTCAAAAAATTATCCCCATCCCCTTTTCCCACCCCTTAAAGCCGAATTTTGAAACCACATGACATTCAAAATTAGTGGAAAATTACTGTCTTCATCTGATTTTGAAAAATTCTGTGTAAGAAAAGCCGGAATATTCTGCGAGTACCTTATAAAACAATTGTAAACTTTTTTTTGCATACAAAATAACTGAACTAAACATGAGATTACTCGATTACTTAAGAGTCGCAACTGCATGAAGCCTCCCAGCAGAGCTGAAGTAAGTGAATATATGGAAAGGGAAATATCGGGCTATTCAATTCTGGTCTCAAATCATGGCTCATGCCATTTCAAGCAACTTTTCAATTTTGAATGGTAGTCTTTACCGAAGCGACAAAGATCATATCTGCCAATCGTTCATATTGTATATAGCTTTTGCTGTTTTTTTTTTAAGTACAAATGTTCCGATGCTACGAATAATCTGACAAAATTTTAATTCTTTCTACTCCCATAATAATAAATGTAAAATATTGCTTGTGCAATGCTGACGGAATTAGCTAGCTTGGACTAAAGTTACCAAATATGCTTCCAAAATTATGAAAAATCGAATTATTTATTGGACAAAATTTTATAATATACAACACAATAAATAAATTAGCTCATAATCGTGCTAGATATTTGCTATATATTTTCATCAAAGAATAAATCATTAATTATTTAGTATTTTGGACTGAAATCAGCCTTTTTCTCTTGTTCTGCTTGCTTTATTTTTGATTTTGTAATTTTTTATTTTTACATATGTTTTGGCGAGTTAATATTAGGCTTGCAGAGCTTAATAATAACATTATTAAATTAGATTTACTAATTAAAAAAAAAAAACTTTGTTTTAAAGAACGTGCAAAAAAAAATAGTTGTGATGCTTTTTACAAGGATTTTAAAAAAATACAGTTACGTGGCAATATGTACTTTTTATATTACTAATAAGTTTGTAGTCTTCGCGTTATGTATGCGCTCAATTGAACTCATGCTGCCGAGATTGCCTATAATCAGGCGCACCGTAAAAAATACTTTAATAAAAAATGAAGTCGCTCCCGCTGTCTGTACGCTTAGGTCTTTTAAACGAAGCAACGGATTTTCATGCGATTTTCACCAATAGATAGAGTGATTTATGGGGAAGGTTTTTAGGTATATAATTTGTCAAGGTTTTGTGTAAATTTGTTGAAATATATAAATAAAGCGAGCGCGCTGGCAAGCAGGCAACGGGCAACGGATAGCAGGATATATATCGCACATTCCGTAGAAAAGTGTCGTAAGTCAAAAAAAGTTAATTTTCCAGGAGAGCGAAAACAAATGAATGAATGATGAACAAGGGGTCGAAAGGAGATACTAGCGACATCTTGAGGAAATAGAGTGTTCTAACTTAAATACGGTACACGTGGGTCACAGAAAATCACAATCAATTTACTTTTCAGAGATAAAACATAAAAAATAAAATTTTGACTTACGACACTTTTCTATGGGATCGATATATATTTTCCTACATATAATAAATAAAAGTGGATTTTGCTACTGTATTATGATTGATTTATTTATGACTTTCCTTGAAACTTTTGCATGACAGTTTTGTGATAAACATAACACAAATAATTCCCTCTTACCTAAATAACTACATAACTATGCGTTAAACATGATGCGGGACCTCAATAGCATTGAATAGATATCTTCTGATAGAAGCGTTGGTAATTGATTAAATATAATTATAATATTTTATCACAGCATATTATAATGTCCAGATGTTTATTGCATAATAAGTACGCGGGTTATTACAAAGTTATGTTTGCATAAAATTAGAATGATTGATATTGTGGGTAATCTTGTACAAATATTTGAAATATTATTTGCATAATACCTGTAGTCTGTAGTAAGCATGTTCCAAAACCATCGAACATAATATTACGTACGTATGGTATTCACTATCTCAGGAGATATTATATTCGCAAGATGAAATGAATTTTGAATGTAAACATAGAGAGGTGATTGAAAAATAATTACCATAGCAGATGTTATGGGTATAAAACGTGGTGTCCGACCGAAACAGGATTTTCTACCGAAACCGAAACCGGATCTTCGGTATCGGTCTCAGTTTCGGCTGAAACCGAAACTTTTTAGACAAGTTAAAAATCTATTTTTTACTGAAATTTGGCTTATTTTTACACTTATACAGTCAGTTAACACATGTTAAATGAAATAAAAATCAATAATTGAATTATGTTAAAGAAAACATGTATATTTTTAATATTACTGCTATAAAACAAACAAAAATTATGAAAATTAACAAACATGGTAACTATTTCTTGGAACAATTATGCGTATTATTATAAAGCATAAACTCACAACACAATCACGCCGGACCGGCCAGCGAACTCAGCTGATGATGGCGGGTGACACACCTGCCACGAACTCACCCGAATTCAGCCGAACGACGCGCGATAATTCACGAACGCAGAGTTTCGGTGCAGCCGAAGGTTCAGCAGATTTTCTGCCAAACCGAATTATTTTACCGAAACAAGATTATTTTACCGAAACTTGCCGAAACCGAAACCGAACCCTCGGTCGGTCACTATAATAAAAGTGCTTATAATGTTGGTTGAATCTGCATCTCACTAAGCTATATAAAACAACAATTTATTTTAACATCTTAATACAAAAATTCTACATTGTATACAAAAATAAATAAATAATAACAATTGTTACAAAGGATAACAGAAACGCAAAAACTGTGTTTACTATTTTCTATTACCTAAAAATAAAATATAAACCGTTCTAAGATGGAGTAGATTTTTAAAATACTGATTCTTTGAACATAATCGTTTTCCTGCTTTCGGAAAACGTTTTACATCATATTTTTAGACTTGTGAAAAATCACGGGTTATTGTAAATGTAGCATTTGTGAAGCTCAAAGAATTTAAAATATATATATTTGCATATATATACATCACTGCCTTTCAAAAGAAGAAATTAACATTTCCAATGTTGGTAAAGTTGAAAAATCATGACATTTATCCAATCTATATATACAAAAATCAAAATATTCTTGCTTGGGGGTATATGAAGAATTGTCTACGTATTAAGCATAGGAAATGTTTGAAACTTTCAAAATACCTTCTTTCCGTCCTTTTCTGGATTATTACAACCACATGACAATACATCTGAAATGTTTTTTTTAATATTTAAAAAATCTCTTACAAAACTGTCAAAATTGTCACAATTTGAGAATGACATTTTGCAAATTATCGATTGTTAATTCAAAATTCAATTTTCGCAATTCTTTCAATTTATGAAATTATTTGAAGTACTCGCCTAATGCTTTGAATCGAATCAAGAATTATAGATATTTTAATTTGATACGTTTGTTAGGTACCAAATTTGATTAATTGTTCCTATAAAATACAAAAATGAATATTTGTAAAAAATGAAAAATGAGAATTTGACTTAAAAAATTGTAATAGGTGGCACGCGAGCTGTTTGAAAACTGAATGTACGGAATTGAATATATGGAACGCGGAAATGAGGTTGGCGGGACCGGGGATCGGGAGAAGGGAAAGGGAAGGCGGGGAATATGGAAGTTGAACGCTAGAGGGGAAGGGGACGCGGCAGGGGAACGGGACATGCAGGGATAAAAAAAAATATTTCTTTTAATATGGCATTGCAACACATGCCGGGAACCAGCTAGTTATATTATAAAAAGCATCTGTCAAATATTCAATCAAAATAAAACAAATAATAAAGAATTTGAATTAATAATTTGGGTATAAAGCTTCGACCAATGGTATAAAGGAATTAATTTTTTTTTAAACTTTCTTGTATAAGCTTCTCTGATATGATTTAACTTTTAAGATCTAATTCCGAAAAATTTCTTTGAATTTGAATACGCAGGAATATAATTTCAAATCACGCACCTGTACACCGACAAACCGGAGTTAGAATGTTTAATAATTATAATTGCTAAATAGAAGTAGGCAAACCACCATTTGGTATGGGTACCACCGCCCCGGGAACCATTTATTGAATAACCAATACCTTTGACATGGTGGTTTGCTACGTTTGGTGACTTAGTTGGGGTAACTGGGATCATTGGGTGAGGTGTGCTCAGGTCTGTGCTCTGGCGGTGGATGTGTCTGCCCACCTGCTGCGTGGAGGGCCAGATCAGGAGAGGCGAGTTTGGGGAGACCCTATGACCTATCCGACTCGTCTCTCTCGATCTATCTCTTGCACCACAACGGGGAGAGGTGGATTCATATGTCCGTCATACCTGAACATACTCACCTCTAGATTCCTACCCATCCCTCAAACCTTTTTCCTTCCCAGAACTTCCTCCCCTTCCTTCGCTTAAAACACCCTCCCCACAGCATCCCCAAAAATACCTTATGAGCCCTGAGGAAAAATATTTTTCTCAGAGCCTCCTGTTTGGGGTTAACGTAAAAATATGCACATACCTGCATACATTTTTTGTGGTGACCGGGCAACTCAGAAACATGCAATTTCAATATCTCATTTGAAAAGTCAATAAAAGCGATGAAAAAAAGTATTAAAAATTGGTAAAATGGATTAAGTTAGGTTAGATTACGGGTTATTTTTAAATTTTTTTTCAAAACTTTTAACCCTTCAGAATTTTGGGGTATTTTTCAGATGGCCAAAATATTACCGCTTTACTATTGTAAATGCAAATAAATGTAATATTTCTGAACATATCCCAAAACTGTTGTTGAAAGGTGATAAAATACGTTTTCAAATTTTATGATTCAAAATAAACATTTAATTTTCGAAGCATAAAAATTTTGCAAGCAAACAAAAAAAAGTTTAAAAATGGCTCACCTCACGTTTTTTCTAACTAAAATCACTGATAACGAAAAAAACACTTACATATTTTATAAGACAAATGTATTATAAACGTTATTGTAATCTTATTTTTTTGTCTTTTCATATAAAAACAATTAATAACAAAATTCTAAGAGTATCAATTTTTCTTTTCAAATTGCGATTTAAAACTTTGGTTTCATAAAGGTGTACATTTTACTTTTATGGTCATTATTTTTTAGATTAGACTATAAAGCATGGTGTCTTGCCTTTCTAACACTGTTTATAACATATTTCTCACACTGATATTAAGAGAGTCACAGCAGGGAGACGCATGTGAGCTGGGACAAATGCTCTCCTGCCATTCAAGGGGTTGATGACTTTTCAAAGGGGTGTTGAAATTGCATGATTGTGAGTTGTCATGAACCATTTTTTGTACTTTTGTTCATCATATCTTATTGATGTTTTCAGACCTCTGCCTATGCAAATGAACGAACCAACGTAATAATAATATATATTTACTAGCTGGGTTACCCGGCTTCGCTCAGGACAACATTCGAGAGTGTTCTGGAATGTTCCACAATTTATTTTATTTATTTATAGCGTTGTCCTGTACACAACTGTCGGGACAAACTAAAATTAAAATAGAATAATATTGAATATTCGATACTGCGATGGTAGCGCAGTCTGCCGGATCCAATGTAAGACATTCCAAAATCAACAACTCTTTAGAAATAAAAAAAAATATTAAAAGAACATTTTCCAGTGGACCAAATTGTAAATCTAAACCATTCTCGAAATCCCTTGAACCCACACAAAAAATTTCATCAAAATCGGTCCAGCCGTTTAGGAGGAGTTCAGTGACATACACACGGACAGAAGAAATATATATATATATATTAAGATGTATTTTTTTTTTTATTTTTTTTTTTTTTTTATTTTTTTTTTTTTTATTCTTCATTTTAATCACCCGCTAAACTGCCAAGGCAGTTTGTCAGCAGGTCAATTTGACAATATTAATAAAACACTAAAACATAAAATATTATAAGAAAACACAATAGCAAAATAGTTCCAGAAGAATAACTTTTAAGTACCTATAATACAAAAGCATAAAATATACAGACAGACAGATATAACACAGGTAAATTACTGATAGATTAAATTAATTATAGATAGTATTTATACATAAGATTACAAACAATATCAGTACAAAAAGTTTTGACCCATTAACATAAACTAAAATTTGAAAATTTCAGCAAATTGAATTATGTATTTCTATAGATACTTTGTAAATGAGCTTCAATCCAATGATATATGAATATTCCTTGTTCAGTGTTCAGCGGTGCGCAATGATAACCTCCTCGACTCCGAAGGCTCTGTTGGTGAAGTCCAGGGAGCGGCCGTCCTTGGGGGCCGCGGGGGGACGCGGGCAGGGGCCGAGGGTGGCCTTGCCGTGCGCCACGCGGCCCGCAGCCCCGCGCAGCCCGCATGCCCCCAGCGCCAGCACCACGCCGGTCGCCACCAGCACCCACTGCAAAACCTTCATCATCTTCACCCTGCGGTACACGCTGTCCAGTACCATCTTCAATCTGGGCGGCAGCTCCCCTCCCTGACAAAATAAAACTTAATCACAGCAACATACCGAGTCTCTCTTAAGTTAGGTTCTTTCACAGAAATTAAATTGTAACATCGTCTTCAAATGGCCATTCAGTTTACAGTCCATATTTGTAGTAAGCTGAGAAGCTTCAACATTATGGTTGTCTTTTGCTGCTGATTTGTTCAAAAGTTGAAACGGACTAAGAATCGGCATTTAACCTACCTCTAAAAAACAAAATACTGCCGAATGGCCACTTGATGACCATGTTGCATTTGAATTTCTGCGAACATTAACAATTTGGGAAGTAGATATGGGTACCGCCGCACCGGAAACCATTTATTGGATAACCAACAACTCTGCTGTAGGTCATCCAAAGTGGTTCGCTACGTTTGGTGACGTAGCAGAAGTGCCCGGGTTCACGAGGTAAGGTTTGTCCGGATCTTGGTGGCAGATGCGTCTGCCACCAACTGCGTGGCAGACCAGATCGGGAGAGACTGATTGAGGAAGACTTTTTGACCTCTCTAACAGAATTCTCTTGAAACATCGGCTTGCACCTCAGTAGGAGGGATAGATTCATATATCTGTGACTTCTGGACATACTGATCCCTAGATTCCTACCCACCTTTCATACCTTTTTCCTTCCCAGTACTTCCCCTTCTTCCTTTTCTAAAAAGACCCCCACAAAGCAACCCCAAAGATGCGGGAAATAAAAAAAAATAATTCCCTTCAAGGGCAGGCCTTGATGGGAATTATTTTCCTCAGGGTCTCTTATGTGGAGCTAATGTAAAAAAGACTTTAGGTAATTTAAAGTTATCGATATAAAGTGCTCGGAAGTCAGATAATGCTTAGAAGTCAGATACAAACACAGCCTCACCTCCTCCACCCACATCAAGGGAAATAGTCCTGTTGTTACATTGGTCAGGGGAGTAATTTCCTGAATTTGAACCAATTCCATATTGAACTGCATCCGTTTGGCTCCACGTAGAACTGCTCCTGTTTTCTGCAACATTTAAAAACATGTTTTTATTCCTTATTTGATTTGGTCCAATTTAGAAAAGGATTTGTTTGTTATGGTGAGCTGTATGTTAACCTCCTCATATTGACAGCTAGCCCTTTTCAATTGTCGTAGCCGCAATCGTGTATATGGAGATGTGTGTGAATAATATTTCGGATTTAATAATACTTCGGATTTACTCGGTCACTTTTTATTTACAATAACTTTATACAAATTAAATCAAGTCGCGGTACACTGGAGGAGATTGATAACACCTGTTACATAAGTACTGGTAAGTTACATCTGTTACTTTAATTAATTTGAGGAAAACATAATTTGAAATTTTCCTGTCGGTATTAATTCCTATTCTAAGGAATTAAATATGTGGTGAGGATCAAGTTATCAAGTTATCACTTGTCTTATTTTTTATTATTAATTAATAATTTTTTTAAACTTTTCTTTAGGTCTCGAATTACATATAAATTTAAAAAAGAAAATTACAGGAGCAACACATTATGGTTGTTCACATTAGTCCGGTAAAGGTTTGGATTATTCTTTCTCTTAATATCATTAAAAAAATTATTTTAATGTCACTTAAAAAAAAACATAATTTCACAAACATTTGTGATAATTTTTCAGCGAAAACAGAAAAGCACTTTGTACTGTATCTATAATATCAGTACCTGTAATTCAATCAATACATTTATTGTCTAGATCTTTATGCATGTAATTTGATACATGTAAAGTATGTAATTTGACTCCTGGATTCATGACGTACGAAAGTCACACATTTTTTCAAATGGCATTCCACGTCTGGACCTCTAGAGCCGCCTCTGTAGGCACTTAATATGACTACTCATATTCTCTTTTTTCTCACTATTAAATTATCAAGTACTTTTTTAAACAATTTATATATTCAGGGTGGCAAGGGACGTACTTGACAATCTTTAAATAGTGATTCCTACATTATTTGAGGTAAAAAATGTTGACGAAATTTTAGTCTCTTGTGACTTTACAGGTGTCTTTTTTATCAATTTTTTTATCGTCAATATCAAACAAAACTTCCAAATTTCGTCACTGGCTACTTTCGATTAACCGCAAAACCAACAAAAATGTTAAAGGAGACCAAAATTTCATTTACATTTTTTACTCCAATGGCTGGTTAAAATCCTTCGGGTATAGGCAGATACACCCTGGTTACATTCACACTGACCGGTTCAATATCCACAAATGTCTGGTGTTTGAGTTTGTTGGGCTGCAGGCCGCTGGCGACGTATTCCAGGAGGCTGGGCGAGCCGAGGAAGAAGTGCGGAAAGGATGCCACAACTGGCGCCTTCTGGCACTTCTCCAGCCCCATCACTCCATCCAGCGCGCAGCCCGCGCGCGTCACACTCCAGTCGCTGCCGTCCACCAAACAAACAAACATCCCTTAATAACACGTGTATTTTAATTTGACCAGGAGGTCTAGCACCGGACAATCGATAAAATCCCATATCCATACGATATCGATTAATCTATGGACAGTTATCAATATTTGCGAGCGCGAACAATTGATACGAAACATTCCGTTCGACCATTGACAAATTTTAGCGCGGCCTCCGCGTCAGATAATTTTTAAATAATGTCATTCATTATGCAAAATAACCGGCTTATTTGAATGGAGGTGAACTAAAAAAGCTCTTAGATTTGAAAGAATTCATAAATTCATATACGCGAAAATTCATAAAATCATATACGCGATTCATGAACTTAAATAGTTCATCCACATTGGAAAAACGAAAGTGGTTGAAATATGACTGAAGACCTCACTGACTAATTTAACCGGTTTTGTCTCAAAATTAAGTGCAAAGCGCCAATGTATATTGAAGTTAGTATTTCAATTCGAAATTGTCGTAATAGTATATTTAGTAAATCCATATACAAATCCGCCAGTGTTGCCATCGTTCATCGATTTCTTATTTATTCCCTCTCAATATTGGTCTGACTATCAACAGTGGAAAACGGTATAAAGTCATCGGTTGTTACGCATATCGATTCTATATTGGAAAGTTATTGATTTCACTGTGCTAGACCCCTAGGGAACTTTCTGAATGTCACTCGGCTATTTGTAATTGACCGATAGATGGCGTTATAAAAAGTAAGCTGGAGTATGCTGGTGATGTGTGGACTCCGCGCATAATTAAATATATAAATATGCCGAAATACATCCATTAAAAAAATCCTCGAGTATGTCTATATGCTAAAGTATTGAACTTACCCGAGTTTCATGCACCAAATAGACTTACTTGAAGCATGTTCACTCGATGCAAGGCAATGTTCCGAGAGAGTCCTGCTGGAGAGGTCAAAAGATCTCCCTCAACAGTCTCCCTATCCGATCTGCCATGCCTGTCAAAATTGGTGGGCAGACACATCCGCCGCTAAGATACAGACAAACCTCACCCCTTGAACCCGGGAACCCCTACTAAATCACCAAACGTAGCGAACCACTTGGGGTGACTTGTGGCAGAGGTGTTAGTTGTCAACTAAGGTTCCCATACCCGCCCAGAAATCGACATGGCTTATACGTGCCTGAAAACTCCAGTCGTAGTCGTTTTCGTAATGCATCAACAATGGTCAATGTACAAATTTTTCGATATCGTGGACAAAGCGTTGACAAAGCTGTCTGCACAAATTGATATGTCTGACTTTAGAGAAAACCGATACTGGATTTAGGACGATGAACTCACTTGGGGCAGAAGCACTTATTATCGGGATTGGTGTCCGCAGACTGCAGCACGCTCCGGCCTACCTCATAGTGCACGGCCGGCAAGCCTTCCACGGAGCCTCGCTTTACGTAGCCTGCGTACATTGATCTGAAAATCATGCCCCTATTCGTGAACAATGGTTTTAGAATTTTTTATATTATGAACAAATATAAACAGACCGACAAAGATCAAGTTCCTGGCAAAAATCCCGGAATGGGTTTATTCGAACTCGTTGGGAGTATTATATTATTTTTAATGTTAGGTATATTTGTTTATTTCTGTTATAATTAATGCAAAATAATAAAAACTAATCAATGCAATATTTGTCTAATTTAGTTAATCTTTCAAATTGAATTAGTTTAATTAAGATAATATGTACTAAAAAGAATGTCTTAAATTTATTTTTTACTTACATAAATCATGAAAATCTTGCCAAAATTTTCATGATTTATATATAAACTGGTCGTTCTGTTAATCGTAGACCTGGCGTCTAAAAAATTATGTTTCTAATTTTTTATTTTCGAAGGAAAACCAAAATTTCCTTTAAAATCGTTAGATTTGTAATAGGGACTTTAATAACTACTTAATCATAATCCAAATAAAGAATTATATATATTTTTTAAAAGAAACGTTACAATGGCAATTCTTTTTTCAAACACTCTTCGGGTAGGTGAGTACTAGGTACCATAATGTTGAAATGTTACGAATCAGAAAGTTCAAATAATCACAACGATTTCACATAAAATAATCCTTACTGAACCATTAAAACCGCCGCCATCTTAAAACTTGAAAGTTCAAATAAACACAACGATTTCACATAAAATAATCTTTACTGAACCATTAAAAGGGCCACCATCTTGAAACTTGAAAGTTCAAATAAATAAACACAAAAATTTCACGGTAAAATACTCTTTACTGAACCGTTAAAACTACCATCATTTTGAAACTTGAAAGTTCAAATAAACACAACGATTTCATGTAAAATAATATTTACTGAACCATCAAAACTGCCACCTTCTCGAAACTTGAAAGATCTAATAAACACAATGATTTCACGATAAAATAATCTTTACTGAACCATTAAAACGGCCACTATCTTGAAACTTGAATGTTCAAATAAACACAACGATTTCACATAATCTTTATTGAACCATTACAACGGCCACCATCTTAAAAATTGAAAGTTCAAATAAACACAACGATTTCACGATAAAATAATCTTTACTGAACCATTACAAAGGCCAATATCTTAAAACAGAACGTACAAAACAAATTTGCAAACATACGAAATGCAAAACAGTCGATTTATAAAGCGACTTCGCAAAACTGTGTAGGTATCAAATGTTTTGTATTCTCAATAAAAAATATGAGCATTAAAGATGCGATTAATGTTTATTTTAATGGAGGACGAAACAGATTAGTTCCCATTTATATTTACAGAAATTTTTTGGTTTTTGCAGAAGACTTGCAATTTGGTGGTCGTCACACATCGTAGATTGTGAGCACTCGATCATAATAATTTATGTATGTTATTACCTGCAAACATCCGCCTGAAAGACACTAATAGACTTGTGGGCAATATTGGTATCCTCTACGGGAGGAAAGATGGTGGCGTCAGTCCCGTTGAGCACGCTACAAGCACCGTCCCACGTGGGCAGCTCCGTCAGATCCTCAAAGGACAGCACCTGTCCCAGTCGTGAGATGTTCTCTGCTCCGGAATCGATGGTGTACGGTCCTTGGAGGGTATCGTTTTGCTAAATAAATTTCATACTTGATTCCATAGATAAAATAAAAAAAATATCATAGTTTATCATAATTACAAATTGACGAGATTATTTTCTTTGATAGTTAAGAGTTAAAAAAATATTTATATTACTTTATTGTATAATTAACGATATAAAAGCTAAGTGAGTTAGTTTACTAATTCCCCACACAAAAGTAACAACGCTTTCTTAATTATTGATGTATCGAGTCAAAATGTTTAAATATTTTTTTTTGTTTGATTATCAAATTTCATTAGTTAGAAATATCGATACTTAGTTCATACAAGAACATCTGAAAGATAATTGTATCTAGTTCCCAAATTGGTATTTGTTGGACAAATTTAAAAAAATAATTTATTTATAGCACATTTAAAATACGTCAGAAGCATTCCGAAATTTCATGAGAAATTTAACCGTCGGCGTTAGAGGACTTAAAGTTAAAAATATTTAAAAGCCTGACGGTTTAAATACTAAATTGATAAATAGCCTTACATGATGAAACATGGAGAACAAAAATCCCTCGTCTGGGTCTTCGTGGGGCCGCATGGTGGGGGGAAGCTGTGAACCCATGGCTTTACAAACCATACCTGAAATAAATTATTATTTATGGATACTTAGCGAATTCTTTGGGAATCGAACCCGCGACCAGATAAATGTATTCGCATCGCCCACTGCAGCCATCAAGCCACTATTGGGAAAGACAAGCAATGATATCCTAAACCGCGGCACTACTAATTTCTACCGTTTTATACACTTTAAGTTTTTTAGTTTCTAAAATATATATCTTATTTTTTAATACAATATATATATACATTTGCCATGCCGAAACTAAAAGAACATTTTTTTATAAAATTCATCGTTTTTACGGGCGCTTTGTAACACTTGGGGACGGTCACAACTCAAACCCTATAACACCGAACCGACTGAAATGTTCGATTCCTACTAAGAAACATGATTTGTTCGCGAATCAATTATAAAATATTCCAAAATAACAATTTTAAGAAAATTCATTGTTTTTATGAGCGTTTTGTTGCAAAAATATTCCAAAATAACTATTTTAAGAAAATTCATTGTTTTCATGGTTTTCAGGCAGAATAGCACCAATCCGACTGAAATTTATGATTCTTACTGAGAACCACAGTCGGTTCGCGAATCAATCAAAAAATATTCTAATATAACATTTTTAAGAAAATTCATTGTTTTTATGGGCGCTTTGTTGCACTTGGGGTCGGTCACAGCTCAGGCAGTATGGCAACCAATCCCACTGAAATATTTTATTCTTACTAAGAACCACCGAATACTAATACTAAGTACACGAATCAATCTTCAGAACAGAAAAGAAAGAACAATTTTCAGAAAATCCTTTTTTTTTACGGGCGCGTTGTAACACTTGGGGGTCGGTCACAAGTCGGACTGTATGGTACCAATCCAACTGAAATATTTTATTATTACTAAGGACAACCGTCTGTATACAAATCAATCAAAAAATATTCCAAAATAACAATAATTTTAATAAAATTCATTGTTTTTCTTGGCGCCTTGTTGCACTTGGGGTCGGTCGCAACTCAGCCCCTATAGTAGGGAATTTCGGATTTTTACTCACCAACATGATCTGAACACGAATCAATAAAAAAATTTGACAAAACCGTTATTCGAAAATTCTTCGTTTTTACTGCCGCTTTGTAACACTTGAGGTCGGTCACAACTCAAGCCCTATAGCACCAAACCGACTGAAATTTTGGATTCCTACTAAGAAACATGGTTTGTTCACGAATCAATCAAAAAATATTCCAAAATAAAAAATTTAAGAAAATTCGTTTTTTATGGGCGCTTTACTTTTTTGGGGTCGGTCCCAACTCAGGCAGTATGGCACCAATTCGACTGAAATTTATGATTCTTTCTTAGAACCACGATCTGTACAAGAATCTATCAAAAAAATGTCTAAAAGAAAAATTTTAAGAAAATTCATCGTTTTACGGGCGCTTTGTAACACTTGGGGTCCGTCACAACTCAGCCGGCACTATGCACCGAGCCGACAGAAATTTTGTAATCTTATTAAGGAACATGATTTGAACACGCATCAATCAAAAAATCTACAAAATAACATTTTTAGAAAATTCATCGTTTTTCCGGGCGCTTTGTATCACTTGCGATCGGTCACAATTCAGGCCCTATGGCACTGAATGTACTGAAATTTTGAATTCTTACTACGAACTACGGTCTGTCACAAATAGGTAATTATTTTTTAAATAACAACAACATTGCAAGTCTCAGATATTCGTTATGTTGGACTTATCCTTGAAAGTTAACTACAGTATGACCTTCATATACAACAAATAACAAATAGAGCTGCTAAAATGTTAGGTTTCATATTTCATTATTAGAATCACAAAACTTTTCAATAGCATCAACGTCATTAAGCAACTCTTCTTTGCCTACGTTCGGAGTCATTTGGAGTTTGCATCAATTGTTTGGTCTCCATTTTATAACATCGATATCAACAAAATCGAAACAATTTAAAACAAAATCCCCAAATAGTCATTCGTAAGATTTAATAATTATATAATGGGAGTTTCTTACTTTATAATTGATTCATTAAGTGTACGAAGGCATCATATGGATGCATTAGTTAACAATAATATTCAATGCCCAGAGTTGCTAAATAAAGTTCAATTTAATGTACCTGCGCGTTCAACACGCTCTTCTGTCCTGTTCAGGGCAATGCAAGACAAACTGTAAGCAGAATTATTATCTGAATAGACTAATAGCAATAGTTACCAATCTTGTATTATCCAAGGTAGACACATTTTCAATTCCGAACTTATTTATATAAGGGGTACATAAAAGAGTATTTCTCTGATGTTTCATGAATATGATATGTATCTATGTAAGCAGAATTCTTATCTGAATAGACTAATAGCAATAGTTACCAATCTTGTATTATCCAAGGTAGACTCATTTTCAATTCCGAACTTACTTATATAAGGGGTACATAAAAGAGTATTTCTCTGATGTTTCATGAATATGATATGTATCTATGTTTCTTATGTTTCTATTGTTTAAACTTATAATTCTGTTATGATTTGATTTATATGTACAACCTGGCTGCTTATGGATACCAATGTAATGATATTTTCATGTAAATTTTAGTTTTATGTAATCTTTTGTTTTATATAATTTTTTGTTTCATATCCCTTTATTATAAAATTTATTGTTTCTAATTTTTTCTTATGCTGTTTAATCAGAGGTAAAGTCACAGGGACGAAATCCATTATTGGTTTTATTTTGGCTATACAAACATATGTACAAACTGAAAAATTTAAACTGTCGATTTACCGAAAGTAAATAAATAAATATGTTTACATTTAAAATAGATATTTCATATTTGATGATATCTACATCAGAAAGAATGTTGTGATTTGTAACATAAGCCTTACAAGCCAAGTATTTTGATTGTCATTTGTTTTACAGTGTTTTTCATTAAAAAGATTGCACGAACGTATGTGCCGCGTAGGTAATATAAATTCAATTCTGTTTAATAATTCAGAATAGCCAGTAATGTTGTTTACGATTTTATATAGCAACATGGCATCTGAAAATTGTCTACGTAAACAGAATAAATCAATTTTGAAAAATACAGTTGCATCGAGATGGTTATTAAAGCGATTGGGTGATCTGTAAGAAATATTTTTTATGTTTTTTTTAATTTTATTTCACTTCTTCGTTTATATGGAGTGCTTGAAGAGCAGAAGTCTACGCAAACTCCAGATGGCTTCGTAGTTTCGTACGTATGAAAAGTACAGTTATTTGATTTATAGGATAGCAAACACCTCTGCCAAAGGTCACCCCTAGTGGTTCGCTATGTTTGATGACTTAGCAGGGGTAAACAGGTTCATAGGTGAGGTTTGTTCGGGTCTTGGCTGCAGATGCGTTTGTCCACCTGTTGCGTGGCGGATCGGATTGAGAAAGTCTGGTTGTAGGAAGCCTATTGACATCTCCAGCCGGACCTGCCACACTCTGCCATTGACATCACCCTGCACCGCATTTGAAGGGATGGATTACTCCTAGAAACACCGACCCCTAGATTCCCACCTACCCCTCATGACTTTTACTCACCTCTCCTTAAAAACACCTTCCAACCAGCATCCTCTAAGATGACACAGGCCCTGGTGGATATTATTTTCCATCTAATTATTCCTTTCCTGTGAAAAAAGGAATTCCGGGAAGAAGACTCGGACAAACCTCACTCCATGATCCCGGGCACCGCAGCTAAGTCACCAAACGTAAAACCACTTGGGGTGATCTATAGCAAAGATGTTGGTTTTCCAATAAATTGCTCCCAGGACGGCGTAGCGGCCTTCCAAATTGAAAAAACTAGATTATAACAAACAAAAACAGTTTATTTATAAATGAGTTTCACCGTGTAATGATTATTAAATTATTACTCTTGATTCAGCTTGATTACGGTTTGATAAAGCCTTCAAAGGAGCACAACGGCTGGCACGCATAACGATAATTACATCAGAATTTCTTTACAAATTAACTGTTTTTATAAATTGAATTATAATATTTTCGAAAATAAACAGAAAAGAATTAAACGGAGTTCTACAAATTAAATATCATTACAAAATTAGATTGATTATTTACAATTTTGGAGGCGGGGTTGGGTGCCGCCGCTTCTGCCATAAGTCACATCAAGTGGTCCGCTACGTTTGGTGATTTAACAGGGGTGCCCGGGTTCATGGGGTGAGGTTTGTCTATGTCTTGGGGCGGTGGTTGACCTGGACATACTGAACCCCAGATTTCCTACCCAGAACTCTCCTCTCCTTCCTTTCCTTAAAAAAAATCCTGCATACATCATCCTCAAAGATGACATAGGCCCTGAGGGAAATTATATTCCTCAGGGCCTCCGTGTGGAGCTCATATAAAAAAAATTAGAGTGTGTAATTCACACGCGGTAGAAGTAAAACTAAAAAGTCGCTAGATGTCGCTTTCTTTTCTTTTGCCTGTTTTTTATAAAAGAGGTTTGAAGATTAGTTATTTATTTACAAATATAAAAATGTTTTTTTTTTGGATTTCGTTTGGATTCGAACTCCGTTCGCTCTATGTCTGCCTCTATGGCCGCTTGGATTTGTCCAGCGCCTTAGCCGTTGCGCTGCAGGAGGTTCGAGCCGAGGCGCAGATTTAGCGCATTATATTAGAACCGACGACCCATCATATAATAAATTTTAGTGACGTATTTCCGTTTCATCCGAAATTCTAATCACTAAGGACGCTAAAGAAGTTTCACTTCAAAAAATGTAATTGTGTAAAAATGACCCCCAACAAAAGTTTTCCAACTTACCAACAAACGCGTCGTCACTGGAACAGTTAATCAAAACACCATTGAACAAGACGTCTCCAACCGAGCATCTGACAAACGGGTCCAGCGGGTATCCGAACAGGAGAGGTAGCACGCCATTCAGCTGCGCCAGCATCGACTTCAGCATCTTGTTGACCATCAGGATCATCCCCTGCAGACAAACCATCGCGTATCGGGCCAATAGGATAGCTTATTTCAAATACACCTACTGCAATACCTTTCCACAGGGTGTCCCGTAAGCGATGGATCAAACCAAGTGGAGTGATGGTGGAGGTTATTTGTAATCAAAATGCCGAGTATATTGTGGTCCAATTTCCAATTCTGAATAGCGATATAGGTTCAGCTCAGTGGGCTCTTGAACTCGGGTTCTTCGCGGGAAGCGGATCCTACTACTACTCCTTTTTCAAATCGACACTCCCAGAGAACCCGGTCTAGGACTCGGATCCGAACCCAGAACTCGGAGCCGGACCCGGAGCCGGAACCCGAATGCCTCCACAGGCGTCCCCGTATCCGCGGTCCGCGCCACTCACGAGTCGTAAGGATTCTTGTCCGTGTTCAAGTCTTATGCGGGTTCCGTCACCCAGTTCCCAATCCGTACCAAAGAACCCGAACCCAGGACCTGCTCCTAGAACTCGAGTACTTTTAAAAGGGAAGAAGCCTCGAAGGTCTTCGGCAAAATACAAAAATCGCCCGTATCTAATTCTGAACCCTTTCAATGATATGTGAATACATAACAACTTTTTTTGAATTTTTATCAACCTTGTATGCCACCGGAAAAAAATTTCTCACAAAAGAACAATATTTTCTGTAATTATGCTTTTAAATCATGTATTTAACTATTAACGTATTTTTATGAGCTCTTGTGATATGATTTCGTAATCATTTCGTAAATCTAGTAAAATTAAAATAAAACTTAATAAAGATTTACTATGGTATATTGCAATATAGATCCGGAGAACCAACATAAAAAAATATAAAAAAAAATATATATTTATTAGATGAATACATCATTTAACACTAAAATTTAAAAATATATTTAAAAACTGAAGGTCCCCTTACTGCGTGGTGGGCCAGTTTGAGAGAGAATGGCTGAGACATTTGACTTCTGCTACAGGACTCACTCGACCCATCGCTTTGCACCGGAGTGGAGAGAGATGAATTCATACTTCCCACCAATCCCTAGATTCTTACCCACCCCTCTTATCTTTTTACCATCCCTGAACTTCGGCTCCTTCCTATCCTTAAAAGACTCTTCCACACCGCATCCCCAAAGATGACGTAGGTCCTGAGGGAAATTATTTTCCTCAAGACCTTCTGTGATTTGTTTGATCCATAGCTTACTGGACACCCTGTATACGCATCTATTAAACTTACCATCATGGCCGTGTCTAAAAGAATCACTTGATCGCTCTCTGTGAAGTTTTTAGATTTTTCGGCGTCAAATATGTATATTTTCTTCTGGTAGTACGTTAATTTGCTTTTCCCATCAAATGTTATATTAAATTTGTGTCTGTACTGTCTAAAAAAACAATTTCATTTTATTATTAACACTTAATTCCACTGACAATATATTGATACAAGTACAGCAGCACGTTACAAATAAGATGTAAACCAGTTAAGAATCAACTCGAATCTCGCCACATTTTTTTCCATATTCTTCTTCTGGTGGCCTGACTGAGAATGTGATCGACGGCCTTTGTGTGTTAGTACAAAGGGCGTAGCTACAGCATTCACATGGAGGGTTACGGTCTTGGGAAGGAAGGGAGAGAGGGAAGAGGGGATTTGGAAATTTGATCACAACTTATTAATCACATTGATAAAACAGACGGTGAATATAATACTGTTGTGTTTTTCAGAAATGAAATCTACAAGTATTATTATTTTGCAATATTGTTTCATTCGCAATACTGAGGCCGGCAGGAGGGCTTGAACCCCCCACTTATTGAGTAAAATCTCACATTGTAGTATTTAATCATTGAAAATAATGTTTGTCATAAATGCATAACAGAAAAGACAAGAAAAACGGTCGCCGCTTCAAATCCCGGTGATTTCCACACACGACCAAATCTGTTTCTATTTCACATTTTCGGTTTGAGGGTGCCCCCCTCCCCCCCTACACGCCCGTGGTTAGTTCATTGTAGTATATAATTATTATGAATGTATTAGAAATATTATTCGGACCTTCATAAACAATATTGGCTAAGAACTTCTTGTAGACGATTATTCGATAATCTGACGGTTGATACGCCGACAATTGCCCCCCGAAATGATATCTTTATATATAAAAATCTCGCGTCACGATGTTCGTTCGAGATAAACTCCGAAACTACTTAACCGATTTTGATGGAATTTGATTTACTGGGTGTAATTTAAGATGCGATAGTTTTTATCTCGACTATTGACCTCAATTTTTATTATTGCGAATTAAATGATCATTAAATATTTGTTATAGGACAATGCTTTGTAATTATTTGTAAGTTTCATAAGTTTCTAACAGATGGCAGTGTGAGTTAATTTATCGATTTTTAATGGGTGACCATCCGGCGTTGTGTTTCGTTAGCCACAGCTGTGCGTGGCCGGGTCAGATAGTTTACTATAAATTATATTTTTTGTGCAATATCTACCAATTTCAAAGTAAAATCGCCTTAAAAAATACCCATAATAATAAGATGGTATGAGTATCAAGCGAATTTATACACGTTTTCAATTTTGTATACTTATCCGCTGGTATGCACAGTATATAGAGAAGTAGATTTTTCCTTGATGCATTTAAATGAAAATGTGTTTTATATTTTTGTTATTTGGCGGTAAATTCTCTCTGCACATCCCTTCGGGATCACTTAGTTTTATTTTGTGTAATTAGATATACCGTATTTTCCCTAAACCGACTGCACATTGTTTATAAGTACGCCGGGAGCCAAGTAATTGTAAGCGGATCGACTGTCATAGAACCGATTATTCAAAGCTTTTAAGAAAAAGCTTAAAATAAGTGATTTCTCGGCTGCTGAAAATGACATCCATTCCACCATTTAAATTTAATTTTTTGTTTATTGTTTTTTCATTAATTGCTTCTTTTTCAATCTTTATCGTATGGAGAACTAAACATTTTATCATACTGTGAACTGACAATATTAAAATGACGTCATGGACTACTTGCTACAATATGGCCCAAGCTAATACAGAAAATAATAAATCGTAAAATTTAATTCTTTTACGTTATAATTTTTTTGTAATATAGCCCTTTTTGGTTTTGTTTTTGTTCTTAAATATTATGTACACCAATATAGATATATAAAAATAGTGTAAAATGTTACATTGTATACCCAATTATATACCCAATAAACAATTCCAAGAAAGGAGAGCAATGCCACTGGCCTGTAGACGTAGGGCCCGAGCTCCTTCAGCTTGGGTCGGTCGCCGCGGCTCACCTCCTCGGGGTTGGTGACGTTGAACAAGTACACCTTGAATAGCAGGGGGAACGTGCTGTCCTTCCACAGGCCAAAGCTCTCAGATGTCTCCTCCAGCACTATTCTCTGAAAACACAATACGACAATAAAATTATAACTTTAGATATCGATCTTCCAGTTGATTAGCCTCCAAATACCAAATTTTAATATAATGAGCAGGTCAATATTTAATTTTTTAAAATAAAAACTCTCTTTTTATAACTTTTGAAGGTTATTCCCATCAACGTAATATATCATTGATGAAGAAGATAACACTTTTAATCTAAATGAAAATATGAAAGAGAACAAGACACAGAAAAATAGAAAAAGACGATGGTCGCAACTGGGACTCGAACCCAGACCTCTCTGGTTAAACGAGACATTTTTGATGTTTTTTTTTTCTACAAAAACATAAAAAATGGTAGGTGTTGGACAGTTGGAGGCGGGGTAAGAGGTGGTGCGGCTACTCGGCGGAGTGACCAGTGACGACATGCGGAAGAATTTTTTTTTAGAAGAAATACATCGATGACATGTGTACATTTATGTTAGAAGAGCATGTTGCTTTCCGTAAGGTATGAAGAGTAAAAAAATATATTTTGTGGAATAATGTTGTTTGTGAATTTTTTATATACAACATTATTCCACAATTTCAGCGTAAATTCTAATAATAAACTCAAGGCATTTAAAACTCTCAATAATTGTATGTTTCATTTATTTTAAATATTAAATGTTATGAAACATAACTGGTTTTTCAATTTTTCTCGGAACAAGAATATTGTTGGTTACAACATTCTTCCGGGCAAGGGCTCAACTATTGTAATACGGTGAAACCATTACATATTTGGTATTATGTGTAGATACTCTACTCTACCACTACGAGAATTGAGTAGTTGGTAGGTAAACCTTCGTTAGATGACTTTGTGCTATTATCCCGTAAATACATCAGCCCTCGTGACCTTGCGGAGATGAATTAGGTGCCTCCGTGACATACTGTGGGATCACAATCATGCGGAGACTTGTAACAATGGATGCGCCAAGATCTCGGCGGACTATCTCATAACACATATAAAACAGCAGCGCTTTAATTACCATAGGAATAATTAGTAAGATGACTTCATAAGCAAAGATAATAACTGTACTTGACACAAGTCAGGGTAGTATTTAGATGGGGACGACTGCGGCTATGTGCTATCTCAGGTGGATGGCGTGGTAGGATCGGTATATTTATTAGGTACCTCTGACGCAGCCTTCGACCTCCGGAACTTCCTCCCAAGGGGACAGGTCGAACTAAGTGTGGACATCGTGTGTATTATTATTTTATAAATATTTAAAGTAGTTACCTACTCGTTCTTACATGCCAGCGAACCTTGCGTATTTCTTTAATTGAATACTATTTTTTTTAATAATTTTTGGTTGATACTAACTCCCATACTCTCATGAGAGATGGAAAGGCTGAGAGAGATATTAAAAGAAGGGTTGAGAGAAAAACTGCTGTGCGACCTTTTCCACACGAAACTTAAATTTGGATTTGAAACCAAAATACTTTACTAACCAACTTGAAAAATATTTTTTTTAAGCAAAAGGTTTTGCAAATATCTAAAATCTTATAATAATAATAAATATCTTCAATTTGGGAGGCAGATATGGGTACCGCCGCCCCGGCAACCATTTATTGGATAACCAACACCTCTGCCATAGGTCACCCCAAGTGTACGTTTGGTGACTTAGCCGAGGTGCCAGGGTTCATGGTGTGAGATTTATTCAGGTCTTGGCGGCGGATGCGTCTGCCCACCTGCTGGGTGGCGGGTCGGATCGAGAAAGACTGGTTGAGGGAGGCCTTTTGACCTTTCCAGCCGGACTCTCCCGACCCATCGCCTTGCACCGCAATCGGAGGGATGGATCTAATGGAGCTAATTTAAAAAAAAACTTCTTTCTCTAAATGCCCAAACCATCTAGGCGTCCCTTTATTAGTCTTACTCATTACTCATTACGCTTAAAGCAGACATGCTCACATGATCATGTCAGGTTTTACCACATATATACGCTTAAGGGATCTCAATTCTACAGCATTCAGTCTACTTTCATTCACCAATTTTGGCATCTGGTTCTATTTTCGTCATAGCTTACTTGTTTTTTGCAAATTGATGTTTCTGTAAATCGTACCGTCTCATCATTGATAATGTGTCATCTTTAGTTTTCCCCAGAATAGCTAGTTATATTCAGAAAAATGATTTTTGATGCTGGCTTAAAAGGTTCAGGCGATGCAAATCGTCAGGTTGACTCAAAATCCTTTTTTAAGTTGCGCACCACGTAATAAACCGTAGATGTCATCTTTCAGAGAGATCAAAGAAAGCCTCCCCCCTCAACCGGTGTCTTTCGATCCGGCCTGCCACCCAGTTGGTGGGCAGACTCCATCCATCTACAAGATCCGGACAGACCTCAACAGGGAAGGGGGAACCCAGGCACCCCTGATAAGTCATCAAACGTAGGGTACCCTAGGGGTACCTACGGCAGAAGTGTTGGTTATCCAATGAATGGTTGAAAAATCCGGGGCGGGCGTTAGGTACCCATTTTCACCTCCCAAGTATAAAATCACCTGATCACAAAAAACCTGGACAATCCACTCACACACACACACACACACCTCATGAACCCGGTCCTTGTCACCAAACGTAGCGAACCACTTGGGGCGATAGAGATGGCAGAGTTGTTGGTAACCCAATGAAAGGTTCCCGAGGCGGCGGTACCCATACTCGCATACGAAATGCCTGGGCCTATTTCAATTCAAGTAAAATTAAAAAGGATGATTAATAGGTTACGTTAGGTTAGGGTTAACAGCTACGTTAAAATATTTTTTTTAAAGCTTTTAATAACTTTTCAAAGAGTTGTTGAGTTGACTTGGTTCTGAGTTAGCACAGAACCCTTTTTTATATTTGGTGAAATAAAAATATTAAAATGCTTTCGGGTCAACCATAGTCTAACATTTTGTCCAGGCTTATGAAAAGTCACCAAAAAGACCGCTTGAAAAAAAACCCGGTTCTAACCCCCTTCAGCAAAGTTCAAAATGTGTTCTACTCGCGGAATATAGGTAAATAAAACATTTATAATATCTCAAGTTCAAATTTTCAAACCAATAATACGTGATTTTGTGATATCAGACACACCCAGTTCATCTCAGCACTGGACCCTGTATTATGTTACTTTATTTGGGAGACGTTAGAGGATTTCGTTATAATATATTCCTACCTAAATCTATCAGGTTTTTTTTGTGAACTTAAAAATAAGTGCTTACCTGAATTAAATAGATAATTATTTTATGAAGCGTGCATCAAAAAACTTAGAAACAACCCTATTCATAAATTACCCACTAATAGGTACCGTGCGAATAAAATAATCACCTTACTAATCTGGCCCCTCACTATTTGAGGGAAACCATAGAAGGCCAGGAAGATGCCCAGCGCCGTGATGGATCCCCCGAGGGAGGCGAGCAAGCACACCCTGTTGCGGTGGAAGCGGGGCGGGGCCCAAATCATGGTGACTCTGACTGTGGCACTGTTGGCACTTGTGACTTCTGGCACTGCACCGTGCTGATGCCCGTTGCTCACTGGCCACTGTCCGGCGCGATGTCCACCGTCCACTCGCCTCGCTTGCGCAGTTCCGTGCTATCTCCCATCAGCAGCCTTTACCACGATAATAATTAGTATTATTTCACTCGGATATATCCATCCGTATTCACGGACGCGCGTGTATCGGTGTAATTAAATCTATATAATGCGATATTGATCACGAAATTGTCAATTTCTAGTAAACTGACCTATGTCCGACGGTCCCAGGCAAATCGACTTGTGACTATCAGGCTTTTGACGATCTTTGTAATCTCCTTCGACATCAAATCAAACACCGATGATAATGATACATTATTACTATTCTATTCAGTTTGGAAATTGTCCAAACTACCTTTTTTATATATGATCTTTACACACAGGATTTTTACACACAGGATCCCCTGAGGAAAATAATTTTCCCCAGGGCCTAATGTCATCTGCGCTGTGTGGAGCGTCTTTTTGAGGAGAGGAAGGAATGAACATTGGTCTTGAAGAGACCCATGTTGTAGAAAGAAGGAAACACAGAGGCCGGCAAATCGTTCCACAGCCGAGCTGTTGATCTCAAGAACGAGTCGAAGAAGCGACCCGTTCTCCTGTGACAGTGTGTATATATGTTGGGCGCGCGTTTGGTGTGTTTCCCGACTATGCACCCGTGCCGAGGAGATCAATGAATCAATGCTAGTTCCTCGGACAATCCTGTGCTTCTAGGGCCCTCCGTTCATGGAGATACTTACAAACTACGTGATTGTGACACAACCACAAGTGCCCTGCAGATATACTATTTTTTAATGCTGGTTTCCGTACACGGCGCTACCCGAAATGTACTGAACTTGATCATTTTTCACGTGCAGCCGTGGAGTTAACACGATGTCAAGCGATGTCAAATGACTTTTTTCCAACATCAATCTATGCCTTCTCCACTAAATTCTTTCTTACGTATTCCGGTAATATATAGTTATATAAACACGCATTTTTTTCCACTTCCAGAACAAACATTACTTTCATGTTCAGACGCAGTTTCTGTCAAACGTCAAACGAAAGTAGCAGACACGAATGCTGCAACGCGTAGCGCGCTACCAGCACCTTCGGTAGCGTGCAACTGACTTCAACCCGACATCCGTCGCGTAGCACCGTGTACGAACACCAGCAAAATTGTATGGTGGGTAGGTACCCACGAGTGGTGCGCGTGCTATGCGCACGAGGCTCGAGTAGCTTGTAAGTAGTGTGACGATACACCCTGCCTACGTGCACCAAATCGTGATTGAATCTACCCTGGCTACGCTGTATCAAATATGCTGAGATTCTACCCCTATGTACGATCACGGCACCGAATGCGCTGTGTCGCGCCTACCCTCGTAGCTTTAATTTTCGTAGCTTTCTATCATGATTTATCTAGCCTGTCATTTAGGGTATTTCTAGTCTAACTTTAGGTCATTCGCACTTTTGTGAAGACCTCTTTCCCCAACCTATTTTTCAAACTTCTACATTACTCTGAGCTAATCTAACCCTATTGTTCGCAATCCCTGTGATAATTTCACACAGTAATCAAGATTTTTGAATTTTTTTGTTTACATTATCTCCGTATCCTGCGTTGTGTAATTTTTTGTTTTAGGATTTACACCCATACGCGTAATAAAACGCATACAAATGTAAAGAGTATAATGTATGGATTTGTGGTAACTTCGGTTCTTTTAGAGTAAGAGTGAAAGAATTCTAAATTGATTGATTTAAATATCTTCTAACGCGTTTGATAAACTAACCCCGTCCTAGATTTTGTCTATACCTGATATTCGTTTTGTTTATTTCCTCCCTAACACAGCTATATTTAAAATACAAATAAAAGAGAATAACAGTTATCAATTTATAACAAACATTTCATGAAAAGTATGTACTTTACCTGCGTGATATGACCTAGTTCTAGGTCTCAGTTTTTCACCTGAAGTCTGCAAGCCTCCACCTAACATGAGTTTTATTTTCATGGTTAGTAAACACTAGATTGTTTGGGGAAGGGATGTGTGTAGGGATTGGGTCAAGGATAAAAAAAAATAGTTTTCTGTAAAGGTTGGCTCCTCCACTAACCAAATAGATTCTGGTGACCGACTTCCGAAAAGGCCTTTGTCAATGAACGGCTACACATACCTAAAGACCGGATTTTACCCTCTTCTGCGGGATTCCTTGCTTCGATAGGAGCTTTACGTACCAGAGATAAGTACCAGGTCTTCCATCGTATCCCAGAACTATCCCAACCTCCTCACCTCCAGGTAGTTTAACTCGACTGATTCTAGAAGGGGTATTTCATTGCATCCCTTATCACGACTCTACTCGCGTTGAATGTGGTGTGCGACTGTTTTTGTCGTATCCATCTCCCACGTGATCCGACAGAATCGCACTCCTGCCACCTCTTAGACCTGCTGCGATTGCGCCAAGGGAGCGTTCCAGTTGGCTCGCATCAAATCGAAGGTCGACAAGACTACGATATGCAAATGACTTAGAGTTTTCTTTAAGCGCCGCGCCAGCGTATTCCTCGCATACGTCTCCTCCAGCCTCCGCATGCCTCCTCCTTGGCAATACCGTCACAGGGCCTAAAGTTTCTCTCTCCCTCAGGGAACGTTTGACACTAACCTTCCCCAGAGACACATAATTGCATACAACAATCCTGAAGTTTACTGCGTGGGTAAAATTTTTGGATTTGGACTGTATGTCTTCATTCACTACCAGTGCTTTTTAATGTGGTCACTGAGTCCACGTGTTTAGGTATGAAAGGATAAGGGATACCTATCCTATTAGGTAGGTATAAATGGAAAAGTGAGTTTTGGTTTGGCTTTGTTTTTATTGAGGAAGCCCTCCTCATGAAGTAGTAAGTATTCACCTAGATAACTAGAAAGACAATGTTATGCAAAAAGTTCTAATTTCAATATTTGATAAATTTAATTTTTAAATTTTAAATTTTCAGACCACAATTATTTTATGCTTGTGGTTTATTGCCTTAAAATTGCACATTAATTTTCATATAAACCATGTGTTTGCTGGATGTCCTACTGCCCTAGAATACGTGATTTTTCTAAAAGATTCTTAGATCGATCCGATTGAGGAACAAATTATTTAAGTTCAAATATGAAAGTTAAATAGTTCTGTGTATATACTCGTCGTTGCAAATTCGAAGGCCGAAGTTAACAAACTAAGTCATGTCTGATGGGATTGACCTGACTTCTTGGATAGGTATTTATTTGTTTCATAACTCTCACGCGCAGCTATAAGTAGGAATCATGCTGTTATTAAAATTGTTAGTTACCGACATGCTCTGTTCGCAAATTTTATAAATAAGTGTGACTGCTTGCTCTGCATTATCTCCAAGGACCTGTAAATAGTTTAGTAATAAAAAAACTTACCAAGATTCTGCAAACTACCTTCCTGCTGGGAGCTACAACAGCGGTAATTTCTTCCTCTAACAAAATACACGCTTTATAATTTAGTAAACTTGTTATTAGACGCTCCCGAATTATAATTCTATCTAAACCAAAACCATAACCTTTCCTATGGCGAAATTATTTTAGATATGCTCCAGATTCGCTAATTTCATAATATAAGAACCCATCCTAAATTTCAAACATCAACTTAAATTCCAGAATGTTAATTTTTTCTCCAATCTAAAATTGCCTTTACTTCGCTGAAATGGATATAATCTCTTCCCCTTTTTTTTTGTTTAAATGTATGTTATCTGCTATCTACGAGATATATTAAGTTGTCTTTCAACTATCTCCTCCCCCCTTTTCTCGCTTATGTCTGAAAATTATTAGCTACGGTTAATCACATCTCCCTTTGCCAAATATGATTCGTATAACCCACTATTAATTTAATTTATCTAATCGCATAAGTACTAATCAACTCTCCTGACTTTGATTTCTGGCATATTAGCATTTTTATAACATAAACCTTTCACGCTGAATTTTAAAGTTTTAATTTTTCGATTTTAATTTTTAATTTTTCGTATTTTTAATTTCCAAACTTTGAGAGATTGTTTAACTATCTTTTACTGTTAAATAAACTCCGTTTATTTACTTAACAGTGGACCTAGTTGTTATATCTTGATAATATAATTATTCATTATAATTTGTTCCAACCCGTCTATTCAGTCGTACTAACTTTTATAAGAATTCGAAGTTTTATTATTATTAATTACACAAAATGATTTATTTGATTTATATATTATTTTTGGATGCTTTTTTTTTCCACTTTCCTGAGAGACAACTTTGAAGACTTTAGCGAATTATTTTTCCCGTTAGTTATTAATCCGCGGCTTTAATTAATTTATTTTGGTTTGTACTATTTGAAATCGAACTCGATTTTGAAGATATTATTATTTTTTTTTTCACACAAGTCTTTAATTAAACCGAAATTTTAATTATTTTTAAGACACTGAAATTTTCTAAGTATTCACAGAACACACTTCAATTATCACTAAGTTGAACAAAACATCGGAAACAATTATAAATACTAAATTCACTGGATTTAACACTTTAAAACCGTATTGATAAAGAATATATTTTTATTAAATTAATATTGACACATTATATTGCACGGATTTTTTTCTTTAATTAGTACTCAAAAATGTCAAACACTCCCGAATTCAAGTGAACATGAAATTTTCTAAGTCTAGGATGAACTGAATCTAGGTTAAAATTAACTCCAAAATCTCTAAGTTCAAGATTTGCACTTTAAATAAATACCAAAAATCACTTGTCGCGACGAACTTAGATTTCTCCCCGGTCTGGCTATTCTTCCCGATTCCTAAAAACTGATCCCCTCTTCCTGAAATTTGCCATTTTTAAAGGCTTCCCAAATGCCCCGGGTCATAGCGTAATTGTTCTTATATCTCGTTATTTCCATATATCCAAAACTAGATTTGCTTACAATACTTACAACCTTTCGTTAAATGAAACATTTATATCGAAGTTCTTCTATTTCATTTCTCAGGGCCGAACTAAGTAAACGTACATTAGGTTGCCCATATTAATTTCCTAAGTTCGTTTCCAAAATTATAACTCATACGACACAGTTTTTGCGTCCCGTTTTTCCTCAACTTGGAATGTGTCCGTCTGTGACATATTGGATCTAAATTCCAAATTCACGCGGGCGTTTGCAAAACGTAGATATCTCCCTTACTCCGCCTTAATCAAGGGATTATTATTATTATTTTCCTTAGAGGCATTTTCGTTGTCCCTCAAAAGTATACCCATCATATTTCAAGACCGTATTTTCGCTTTTTTTGTCGTTTACTTGGTCTTCCTTCATTTTCACCTAAATCTCGACAATTTTGTCTGTTTTTCGAAACCATACATATTAATAACCCCGTTCGCCCTCTCTTATGGTAAAATTTAACACCATGGTTAGGCAGAGCTTGATCTGAGGCTGTAATTCCTTTCTACCACCCTCAAAACATCCTTTGTCGTGCAATTTCACTTCCCTTTTCCATTTAAGTAATTTTATTTAGATTTTTTCTATATTAATAAGTTGCATCCTTTGTTTCTCCAATTTTTTTTATATTAATCACAGCATTTTGCCTGCTCATTTCCCAATACTACCCTGGGATTTCTGTCAATTTAATGGCTTCTTTGAGGGACCTCCCAATAGGGCATCCTTTTCTCGCATGAAAAGCGATAACTCTTGCCTAATTATAATCACCCTTTCGATAGGTAAACAAATCCGAAAGATAAATCTTGTCTAATAGTCTGATCGTAAAAAGTAATGTATTTTTTCGAATGTAAATACTTCATAAGACCAATGTTAATTTTAATTATTATACAAATCGTTTATTCGCCTTTAATATTCAAAAACCATGTTCTTAAAAACTGTTTACACGATTAAATCAAGACAAGCGATCGACAACCCTTATCTCGAATTCAGTTGGCCGTAATGTCTTACTAATTTTGTACATGTTTTCCTTGTCTTACGTACAGTTTTCACTTTTCTAATATCGCTTTAGTAACCTACTTAATGCCATTTGTACAAATCTACACCTACAACAGTCTTTGCGTCAAAATTGGAAGGGTTTTGGGTGCCTTAAGCCATCATCCCGAGCTTAAACCTTTTTTAATATCCTGGATTTTTTTCTCTATAACTTTCAACTCCTATCACACCCCAGCATTGTTTCAATTTTCCTAACTTTAATTTCGCTTTTTTTCATTCTTTTTTACTCTAATTTGCAAAATCTCTAACGTTCCATACTTTTGTTACAGCAAATACTAGGTTCCTCGCGTCAATACTGCATTTCCCCCGATTTTCCCATTCGCCCAATTTTTTTCTATTATTTCTGTGTGAACTTTTTGTAACATATATGTTGTTTGTATTCGTCTTCCACTGGTTGACTCACTCTCAAAAATGCACTATTTTGTAAATAAAACAGAGGTCGGTGTCCGGACTGCTTGACTCGTGGGAAACTGTTTATTTTAAAGTTCAGTCACCTTTCCACCCGTGAGACACATTTCAAGGTCTAAGGGTCATTAGTTATCTTCTTTATGACCAAGTTCAAAGTCCATATGAGCCGTGAACGCCCCTTAACGTCCTGATTAGTTAATATAAATTATTATCGGTTTTCTCTCATCCTGATTGGCTGAGTTCTCACTTTCTTTGTTCAAAATTCACACCTCCGTGGGGGATTCCTTGCTTTATGCATATTACAGATCCCTGTTACAATTTTTAATTTACCACACACAGATGTCGCTGAGATGCGCTTTCTTTACGTTAGTTAAAAAAAAATCTTTGTAGGCCCTCCTGAACGTGAAAATGTTCTTTCCTCCCATAGCGTAGGTGTAGGTAGGCATTACGGTTCATCACAGTAGCTCCATGTACGCAGGCACTAAAGATTGAAAACCGATTGTTAATTGAGAATCTATCAAACGGACCGCCCGTTTCTTTACAGAGTCGAGGGTTTTTCCAGGTATTTGGAGCTCCAGACATAGGTGACTGTCAAATTCAGCCGTGGGGCGCACTTGCGATTTGTACAGGATTAGCAGTTGTGTATCTGCGGGCCCTGTACAGTACGTCCATTACAACATTTCACCTCAGGGGTGGGCAGTGGTCAGTGGCCAAGACATATACCGAGATAACTAGCTTTTTTTCAGATTTATAGATTATAATTGCGGCGAAATAATATTTAGACAGGTTGGCGAATAAGGATCTCAGTGAAAAATATTATAGATTTAAAATATATTGTTTTCATATAGAACATGGGTCGGCAACCTTTTGTTGTAAAAGGGCCAAATATTTTATGTGGGGATTAGTGCGGGCCGCACTTGGGTCACATATCATTTCGGTATACCTGATATTTGGTGACTTAGCAGGGGTGCCCGGGTTCATGGGGTGAGGTATGTCCAGGTCTTGGTGGTGGATGCTTCAGTCCACTTGCTGCGTGGCGGACCGGATCGAGAGAGACTAGTTGAGGGAGGCCTTTTTCCTTCCCAGATCTTCCTATCCTTCCCTCCCTTAAAAAGACCTTCCACACGGCATCCGTGTGGAAGGTTTTTTGAAGATGGATTTATGTGTACACATATTTTGGTTTTAAAAATAAAACGCTTATTGTTTATTTTTACGACATTTATTGTAATTAATAAAATCTGAGATTTTTGTGGTTTTATATGACTTGCAAGTTTTTTTATATTAGCTTAAATTTTTGAAGTAGAGTTGCGTAGTATTGCGTCTAAATGTGAGTCCGATAACCAAAACAGTGTTTGTTTTCTCGATAATTCAGAATTGACAAAGCTTGCTCACAAATTTATGTACTACCAAACATTGAAATTATTTGCTCAGCAAACCATTTTAACTCCTTGTAGTTTTCAGAAGGCAAACCCCCATAAGCGATCCACCAAATTTTTCCTTTAAAAGCCATTTTAAGTGTGGTATCACTTAGTAAACCTATCACGTTGATTTGCTAATCGCTCCCCCATAGCTATCCCTTCCCTTCGCTCCCTTTCTCGCTCCCTTTCACTCCGTTGTGTGTGATATCGCCCTTCACGTGCGTTGCGGCGAGAATCTTGCGGGCCGCAGGTTGCCGACCCATGATATAGAACATAGTTTCTCGACCTTATTTTGCCCACCACCCACACTGAGAATTTTTTTTTTCCCCTAATTTTTTTAACTATCATTTTTCGCGAATCTGATATAGCTACTGCCACAATTATATTTACCATAACTTGTTATGAAGGGGGGTTTCAACTGTCACGGAATCAATAATTCGATTAAAAAATATATATTAAATTATTTGTAATACCTTTTTGATTACAAAGTTAAAAAGCAATTCTTTTTTATTTTAGGTACCAGATTGCTACCTTCTTCCTTCTTGTATTCATGATATAGTTCAATTATTATTAACAATAATACATGTAAGATGTTATTATTATCAACTAATTGAACAAGATAAGTTTTTATTATTCTTCCCAACCTATTTACCTTGTCCCAATCGGGTTGGGAGCCACCATTTTGACAAGAGACTAGGCGTCCCTGTCCTGAGCTACGTCAGCGACCAGTTGACCATTTGGATATTATTTGCATATGTGTATATATTCTTAAAGAGAATTAAATTCTTTATTACTTCTTTTATATGAATTTCTTTCTCTGATGAATATTAAAAAATGTGAGTAAAATGATTTTTTCGAAAATATCTACATTTGTGGTGCGTGTAACTCAAAAACGGCTGGGAATTCGAAAATTATGTATAGAATAAAAGTTGTAGATAATTTTATGAGCCTTAATTTATTTTAAAATAATTTTCTCCTGCGTCGCACCATTTTCGAGATGTAAGCCCTCACCATCCCAGCTCACCACCTAGATCTAGACGTCAGGACTCTTGGTATGTTCACATCCTAAGCACCCTGAACAAGTTTCTGAAGGAATCGATACGACTTCTGACGTTATATTGATTAATCGCGAGTAGTTCATTCTGGCTTTGTATAAAAAATTTTAATGTATCTTTATTGTTTTGATATTAAATTATTTAACTTTTTCGTTTTAGTGATTTTGAAACTTAATTTGGGCGACATTAATTTTATTGTTTTTAAATATATTTAAAAAAATTGTATATTTATGGGCAAAACCGACAACAACCACCAGATTGTCATAGTACACCTACCTATTATATAATAATAATAATAATAATAATAGTTTATTCCAGAATGTATGCAGGGGTAGTGCAATGCAATACATTCCATATTTTGAAATAACAGAAGCAATTAGACAAATAATAGGTTAAGGCACATAGATAAAATAAATAATAAAAAAAAACGAATAAGCATGAAAAACATGAGAAATGAATTGAAAAAATAGTAAACACTAAAATGAATTCATGCATCTGTTTACGGATAAATGTTATTGTTCTTTGAGAATGTTTCTAAATAGGTAGGCACTTAATTTTATTACTTATCTTCGAATACGGGATGTCCTGTGTGGCGTATAACCTTTCAACTGTGGATGAGGACCCCAAGGCCGTTCCGAAAATTGAATTTCATAAGTCCCCGGATTTCGAGTTATTTGAACACATTTTTTTTACCTTTCTACCAATGGATCGGTCGATATTATTTTTTTTAATCATTACAAAAACTCTTACGAAATTGTCAAAAATGTCACAATTTGAGAATGACATTTTGCAAACCATCGATTATTAAATCAAAATTCAATTTTCGAAACTCTTTAAATTAATGAATTTACTCGCCTATGGTACTAACCAAAATCAATACTTCGAATCTAATCAAAAATGATATTTATTTTAAATAGGTACCTACGATAGGTACCAAATTTGATTGAAAAACGAAAATTTGAAAAAAAATTGTAATAGGAGGCACGCGAGCTATTTGAAAATCTGAATGTACCGAGACTGAATATATTGAACGCGGGAGAGGGAAGGGGATCATGGGAGGGGGGTTCGCGGGAGAGGGGAGATGGAAGGCGGGGAAGGTGGAGAGGGAACGCGTGAGGGGAAAGGGTCATGCGGGAGGAAGGGGAGGCGGAAGGGGAATGGGACGAATTTGAAAAGACACGCAAGGTGAAACAATTGCTTTATTAGTGGCATTGCTACGCATGCCGGCAACTCGCTATTTAATTATAAATGGTAATCTTAAAATTTTAGAGCTCTTAGGGGGTATTTCACCATCCTCCTCGTAGCTTTACCATACGCATAACGAATATTAATAAATAAACAAATAAATCCTCGCAAGTTTAGTGGTAAAAAACTCGGCTAACTTATCCTATATGTAGCCATTATTAATAGGTTCAAGTGCCCAATAGTAACATCAGACTTTTTAAATAAATAAATCCTGTACAATTAATCTTAAATGCACGCTACCGTATGAATAATCTATGAGGAGGATGGTGAAATACCCCCTTAAACTAATTTGGTTAAAAATTATTATAGGGGAGGTTAGGGTGGAGCTAATCGGATTTTATGTCAAAATACGCATTTCGGCGGCGTTTTTTAATTTCTTGAGTTCTGATTAGCAACACATTTCTTAGTAGAGTTATTACTTAGTAGAAATTAGTTTTATCCTTTCAGCGAATTTCAAATGAACGAAATTATACGGCATACATATATTATACAAGCATTCACAAATGGTTTTTCATCCATTTCACGAACGGATAGATAAATGAATAGGTACCCGTATGATAAATTAATTTTTCTACGCTTTCTAATAATGCTGTCGTACCTACACTAAAATGGCAAAGGCGCAAAAATCTACTAGCAAGAAACTTTTGCGTCAGCAGGTTTTTGTCTGCTAGTAATATAATGAGAATCATAATTAGATTTAGGGGGTATTTCACCATCTTGCTCACAAGCACTACCAATAGGATAAAGCATTTTTTCGATTTCACCATCCTTCAAGGATGCTTATGTGGGTAGATAAAGTTTATTTTTATTAATTGGTACTTTGACCAGCCAGTAACGTTTACCGGGTACAAATTAGCAAAGTTTTCTACCATATTAGCAAAGTTTTCTACCACGGGTTCAATAAATATGACAGACAGCTGCTGTCAAATCGTATTTGCATTACCCGAATTTTTCACGATTTCTACTTACGAAAATGCCGTTCTTGTAATCCATGACCAGCCCAAAGACAAAAACTCTCAACCACTTGGTGTGTTATTTTAATATACATATATTGAAGAATAATACAGAATTGTAGTACTTACATCATATTTCAACAACAATAACAAGTATATTAGGTTTTATGTCATTCTATAACCATATAAATTGCATTCCAACAATTTCCAACAAATAATAATTTCATTGTTGTCAGCCGGAGATTTTGTTGGTGTCTGCTTGCAGATTTATAAAAAGATAGTCGGAGGCTATTGGATATAGCCGTCCAATGTGTATTCGCTTCCTTCTGGACCCGGCTCTTTTAAAAGGTTTTTATAATTTGACCCAGTTCCCGAGGGTCAAGGGATTATGGACTGCAATCATGTTGCAATGTGACCAAGTAAGTACCTCTGAATATCATACTACTGTAACGGATATTTTTACAATCAATATTTGTACTATCAATGAATTCACAGGAACAGGGAAGGTATATAAAATGTACCTATATCCTCACTACACACCTGTAGTATTCATTTCCTTATTCCAACAGTATTCGATTTCCCCAACTGAAAAAACCAAGTACTGAAATGACTTTCTTCTTTCAGACGGAGAAAATGCCGAAGTAACCTTAACCAGTAACTGCTACAGAAAAGGTGTCTTCTCCAGGTGGACGTGCTGATTGAAGTGATTCTGTATGAGACCCTAGAAATTTTGTACAACTGTGTTTTAAAGAGTAGATTCCCTGTACTTTTATTGTGAAAAACACTTATTTAGCTTTATGGAAACTGTAATAAAACTTCAGAATATTTTGGTATATCTGTACAATATATTTATTTAATAACATGTGAGAGAAAAACATTTCTCTTTGTAAGAACATACCTAATACGGTAGATTATACTTAGTTTTTATAAATATATGGCAACATTATCAGGAGTCAGTGGGACGACGGCAGCCATAATATTTTATAATATTGTATGGATGAATATGAATGGTACAGACAAATGATTGTATATTATTTATAATCATTCTCACGCAAGGTCATTTAGTAGATGTTGCCCCATGTGTAGGCACGGTGGGGCAAGGTGGGGCATTTGCCAACTCTGGCTGGGCGATGCATGACCTCTTAGATTGTAGACCAAGTTGCGTTTTCAAATTTACAGCACTTCAAATGACGGTTTTTCCGTCTTCCGTTCATGTTGATAGAGCCCAAAGCATGAATATGTTGTCGAAGCCTACTGTTTTTGGTATCTACTCTAGATTTTTATTTTTTGTCCCACCCTAAATCAATACCTAGCTACACCCATTTGTTCAACTACAAACATTACAAAAATTTCAATGAACTAGAACTAGCTAGAGAATAACTAGCTTCGTGTTGGGAACACCTTACTAAATGAATATTCTAGATTGTAAAGTAAACAATACATTCTGTTTTATATAATCATTATGTTAGCAGCTCTGGAGACTCTGGATGGCTGATGGCTATTCTTTTAGTCTTCCTCATCCACAACGCACAGCGGTGTACTCCTCAATTGCATTCGGTTTATCTGAAAGTAATAATAAGGGATAAAACATTCATGAAACACTAACCACCTGCCACATTCCACCTGTGGATCAATGAGCATGCTCACAAATCAACAGCCAGTTGATTTGTGAATGGAGGGAAATAATTATGCCGAGTCTTCAATTTATGATGGTCCGATGCTTTGTGACCCCCTTGCACAACGTGTGAAACGCTTGTAAACTGTGCGACCCAAAATTTAAGTTTCTTGTTTTTGTAAAAGCGCAATGAAACCATGCATTATTTTAATTCAATGGCAAGCCAGAATTTAACACTAAACAAATACAAAATATTGTTACTGAAGTCGCTCAGTTGTACATAATATTGTATATTTTTTACTATTTCTGTGTAAAAGTCCCTAAAAAGCGTTTTAATAAATACAATAGGAAATGTACAGGTTGATTTTTAAATATGCAATGTAAATGTTTTACCTAGAGCAGAGGCATCGATATTCCAGCCGCTGGTGGTGCCTCTGGTGAGGGAGATCGTACATTTTATCATCGTCTCTATGTTGTCCAAGGGAACAGCGTTGCTGGGTCCCTATCTGATGAGGGTGCACTTTTGTCTCTCCAGTCCCTCATATTTCACTTTATTGTATTGGTTCACCTGAAGGCTCTGCAGACAAATACACAATAGATGTTAAAGACACTGTACCTAAACGATTTAACAGCAGAAAATCACAAAAAATAGCAATGAGGAAAGAAGAAAGAGTAAAACATTTTGTGACGCATGAATTAAGACAAATCTACAAATTCAACTAAATTCTTTAGTAATATCACTCAATAATCAATAAAACATAACAAAAACCCGTTGAACTTACCTTATAGTTTGCATAAATAAACCAATCCCGTTCGTAAACAACAATAAACGAACACTGTGTTGACACCATGTTGACACTTTTGACGTTTGTGATTTCATAGAAACAATGGCGTCTAAGCACGTCTAAGACAGGCGTGGCAGTAGACCAAAATAGCTACTTGGCACCATATTTTCTGTGGCGAAATGCGCACGGGTTTTTGAGCATGATTCTCCTACCAATAAAGTTATGTGACCGGTAGTTAAGAGCAACATTTAAAGAGATTGGTGAAATAGCCCCTTAGATACATGTCATTACTTTCTTAGTTTCCATTTATGGACAAGAACCCTTTGCTAAATAATCCTCCCAATAACTTTACAGAAGATAGATCACGAAAGTGTAGAAACACTAAAATTTTATGATTTCCTAAACCCAAATCTATCATGCATTTTCATAAAAACACAGCCAAACATTCGAATAGAGAAATATTCGGATATACTCAAAGATAAAATATAAGTTTTTTTAATCTTTCTGTGTCATGCATTTCTGCAATCAATGAGTTTATTTTTTCTTTGTGGCTTTACTATATTATCAGTTAGATCTTTGCCTGGTATTCTCAGTAGCTTTATTACTACTAATATACTATTAATAAGGGGCTATTTCACCAATCTCTTTAAATGTTGCTCTTAACTACCGGTCACATAACTTTATTGGTAGGAGAATCATGCTCAAAAACCCGTGCGCATTTCGCCACAGAAAATATGGTGCCAAGTAGCTATTTTGGTCTACTGCCACGCCTGTCTTAGACGTGCTTAGACGCCATTGTTTCTATGAAATCACAAACGTCAAAAGTGTCAACATGGTGTCAACACAGTGTTCGTTTATTGTTGTTTACGAACGGGATTGGTTTATTTATGCAAACTATAAGGTAAGTTCAACGGGTTTTTGTTATGTTTTATTGATTATTGAGTGATATTACTAAAGAATTTAGTTGAATTTGTAGATTTGTCTTAATTCATGCGTCACAAAATGTTTTACTCTTTCTTCTTTCCTCATTGCTATTTTTTGTGATTTTCTGCTGTTAAATCGTTTAGGTACAGTGTCTTTAACATCTATTGTGTATTTGTCTGCAGAGCCTTCAGGTGAACCAATACATTAAAGTGAAATATGAGGGACTGGAGAGACAAAAGTGCACCCTCATCAGATAGGGACCCAGCAACGCTGTTCCCTTGGACAACATAGAGACGATGATAAAATGTACGATCTCCCTCACCAGAGGCACCACCAGCGGCTGGAATATCGATGCCTCTGCTCTAGGTAAAACATTTACATTGCATATTTAAAAATCAACCTGTACATTTCCTATTGTATTTATTAAAACGCTTTTTAGGGACTTTTACACAGAAATAGTAAAAAATATACAATATTATGTACAACTGAGCGACTTCAGTAACAATATTTTGTATTTGTTTAGTGTTAAATTCTGGCTTGCCATTGAATTAAAATAATGCATGGTTTCATTGCGCTTTTACAAAAACAAGAAACTTAAATTTTGGGTCGCACAGTTTACAAGCGTTTCACACGTTGTGCAAGGGGGTCACAAAGCATCGGACCATCATAAATTGAAGACTCGGCATAATTATTTCCCTCCATTCACAAATCAACTGGCTGTTGATTTGTGAGCATGCTCATTGATCCACAGGTGGAATGTGGCAGGTGGTTAGTGTTTCATGAATGTTTTATCCCTTATTATTACTTTCAGATAAACCGAATGCAATTGAGGAGTACACCGCTGTGCGTTGTGGATGAGGAAGACTAAAAGAATAGCCATCAGCCATCCAGAGTCTCCAGAGCTGCTAACATAATGATTATATAAAACAGAATGTATTGTTTACTTTACAATCTAGAATATTCATTTAGTAAGGTGTTCCCAACACGAAGCTAGTTATTCTCTAGCTAGTTCTAGTTCATTGAAATTTTTGTAATGTTTGTAGTTGAACAAATGGGTGTAGCTTTTAGAACCTAGTATTTTTCCGTGAGTCTGGTAATTAAATGGCACTTGTGCCGTAACCATGTACCGACCTAATATGAACCAAACCTGTCAATATGGCTGTCCTCAAAGGTGAAATATTTTTAGTTGGACAGTCAAAGCCTCTTTACATTGATGTATTTTTGAAAAAAAAAAAATATGTATAAATAAACAACGTTTCATGTTGTGTATGAAGAGCGATATGCTGAAAGTATATTGGCGAAAAGTATAGCGCACATATATTTTCGTGGCTAGCTCGAATTAAATATAATTTTCTATTCCTTCTTTTGCACAACACCATTATACTTACAGGGAAGAAACTTTTTTCAATCATTGGAAGAAATCAGAAACATTAATTCTTCTTCTTCTTTTGTACGGTAGGGGGTCAGAGGGCAACATCTAGGTCTGCGAGCCAGTCTAGGGCCTCAGGCGTTGCCCTGTGGATCTCATCAATCCCGCCGGGGAATGAGTGGACCGGGCATAGAAGCATTAATGATAAAACCCAAATATTGCTCTCTGTCAAGAAACATTTAAAAGACATTCTTAATATAGAAACTACTGCCACCTAAATTAATCTTACAAATATTATTTATTTTCCATAACATTCCTTCTTTTTTCAAAATACACACGTAACATATATGTATATTCATCCTTACTTATATTTTCTTAGTTATAACACTTTACACTAAAAATATAAATGTCAATTTATTACTAACTTAAATTTATTGTCCTATATGAAAAAATATATATTTGCTATGAATTTGTAATATAAACAATTAATTACAAGTGTTGCCAGACTATTTAAAGATAATACCAGATTGTTTTACACTTGTTGAAGTCAAATAGAAAGTTACATCATTCTGTAAAAGTTGTTTTTATAATAGCTTTAGCCGTGCTTGGTGACTAGATCTGAATAGCAAGGTACATTTTCCACATCTCCTTCCCCTCCCCACATTCGGCCTCACAACATACCAAAATTGGGGATGCTATAATCTAACTGACTCAAGACGGTTGGGAGCAGTTGGGACTCTTGCGTAGAATTCAGATAAAAAAATTATATTATATGCAAATAGGAACCTTAAGCGGGTTTTTGCTAAGCGGACTGTATAAGTACGTCGTAGTTTGTTATTATTACTGCGTGCTTCTTTGGGAGTCTGATTTATAGTTAGTAAAAATAAGATGCAGTAGGTATATCGACTTTGGTTGTATGGCCATATATCTTCTTTGCATACTTACTTGGAGAAATAATGTTTTTAGGGGATCAATTGCCCGAGGGATTAACTGTCCGGCTGATCAACTGTCCGCCGGATCAACTGTTGGGGGATTAACTGTCAGCGGGCCAACTGTCGGGGGGCAATTGTCACCCGATCAATTGTCGGTCCAAAAGTCGTCAAGTTGGTCACTTTGTGGGGATCAATTGCCCGAGGGATTAACTGTCCGGCTGATCAACTGTCCGCCGGATCAACTGTTGGGGGATTAACTGTCAGCGGGCCAACTGTCGGGGGGCAATTGTCACCCGATCAATTGTCGGTCCAAAAGTCGTCAAGTTGGTCACTTTGAATTTCGCAAAAAAAAATTGTGTTAAAAATTAAGCATCTAAGCAACAAAGCTTTAAAATGTTGCAAATCGAAAATAAGTGACTTGTGACCGTTCTTTTAGAAAAAATCCGTTTTGTAACCCCGCATTGTCCGTCTATATGTAACGTTACAAAAACACGACTTCCGATTTTGAAAAGATAGCTTGGGTATGTGATTTTAGTATTCGCCTCGTAATTGAATTGGTGAACTTGAAACATTAATCTAATAATTTACACAAAGTATGGTAAATTTGAATTGTATTACAATTTGGGAGGCTGGTATGGGTACCGCCGCCCCGGGAACCATTTATTGGATAACCAACGCTTCTGCCATAGGTCACTCCAAGTTTTTCGCTACGTTTAGTGATTTAGCAGGGGTGCCCGGGTTCATGGGATGAGGTTTATCCTGGACTTTGCGGCGGATGTGTCGTACCACCAGCTGCATGGCAGGCCGGATCGGGGTTGAGGGATACCTTGTGCAGAACTCTTCTTAAGCAGAACTCTTTTGGAACATCGCCTTGCACCCAGTGGTAGGGATGGATTCATATGTCCTCACTCCTGGACCATTGCCCCCAAATTCCTACCCACCCTTCATACCTTATCCTTCCAAGAACTTCCTCCCCTTCAAAAGACCCTCCAAACAGCATCCCCAAAGATGACAGGCCCTGAGGGAAAATATTTTCCTCAGGGCCTTTTGGAGCTATTGTAAAAAAAAAGTATACTTTGTTTGTGTTCAACGTTACTATCAGGACAAAAATTTCCTTCAAATCAAGCGCCCGAGCATGTTTACTATCGTAACTCTACTCGGTGACTGAAGATGAAGATTCAAGAAGGCGGCGTAGCGTTCACGTGAAAGTGTTGCCATACCATAAAAGAAATTGACCACAAACAATGTGTGTATTGATTGCAACCTGCGTTACAAAACTGAAAAAATGGTAACTCTTTGTAGGAAAATGATTAAATACAACTTTAAAAACAAAATAAATGTGTCGTTTAGCGATGTCTAGGTTCAGCTGGAGTGGGCTCTTGAACTCAGGTTCTTTGCGGGAAGCGGATCCTACCCCTACTACTTTTTCAAATCGACTACTCCCAGAGAACCCAGTCTAGTACTCGGACCCAAACCCAGAACTCGGCGGTCCGAGCCACTTGCGAGTCGGGAGCAGGCCCCGGGTTCAAGTTCTTTTGCAGGTTCCGGTTGAGCCCGTGCGTCCCAGTCCGAGCCATTCGCAAGTCGGGAGTGTCTCCAGGGATCTGCTCCAAGAACTCAAGTACTTTTAAAAGGAAGCACATTTCGGAGGCCTTCGGCAAAATACAGAACTTACCCATCTCTAGTGTCGTTTGTCTACTTAAAAAAATTGTAGCATTTGATGCCTAAAGATTTTTTTAATTGAAAAATATGAAGGTCGCATTCAGTGTATTAAAATTGAGACACATATTTATACTATGAACTAAAATAAAAAAACCATTTTAAAAACAAAAAATGTATGAAAAAGTTAAAATAAATCACAAAAAAAATATTTACATTCATTATAAATTAAATACATTTCTTATATCTGTAACCATTTCCATAAAATGAGATATGTAATTTACATTACAAAAAAATTAAGTCAATAGAAAAAGCTAAGTGGCAGGGGTACAAACAAAATGGCAATGACCCATGCACAAGTATCTTCAGCCTGTCCGAGGCATTCTGATATATGAAAATATTAGGGAGACGAATAAAGTATGACAGCAGCAACTATCGCATGTCTACCAGCAAACTAATGGCTCACTACTAATTACTCTATTTACTCACCAATTCCAAGGATCCATAACCTTGCGAATAAATACTGCTAATTTGAAGATATATTTAGTGTTGACAGTTTTGAATGTTTCAAAAGTCAACTAATCTGCTAATAATTAACTTTTATTATTTTTTTGTTCTTTTCATTAAATCTTTTCTCAACCAAACTTTACCAGTAAAATATATACTTATTTTATAATATCTTTTTCTGTTCTATTAGTAGTAATAAACAGATATAATTGTTTGTTTATACCCTAATACTAACTAGCTCTTAAATATTACACATTGTTTTATTTCAGGTCTTATTAAAAATATGTATAAATATTTTAAGCTGAATTGTATTAGTTTTTTTGTAAGTACAACTCGTACTATTTCATCTCTTTTAATTTATGTTATAATATTCTATACCTGACGAGTTGATTGCATTCTTATTTATTCTGTTTTCTTGATTATGTAACACATGTAATTAATATTGTGAATATAAATTTCCGTCTATTCATGTAAAAGCCCACCGGGGCGTTAATAAATATAAATAAAATAAAATAAAAAATAAAATATTCAATTTACATAAGACAAGAAAACTAGAAGTGCCTTCCATACAAATTAGAATGGAAAGAAATATATCACATTTAGCCCAATAGCCTAGGGCTCTGTGTCACTTACATTCGCCTGACGTAGATCTCCATCCCATTCGAATTGCACATCACTTATTGCATTATTCTTTATTTTATGGCGTAAAAGGTGATTAAAAACAATAGTAAAATTAAAACGATTTATTTAAGTTACAAATTCTTATTGTATTACAAAAAAATGACCTAGAAAATACTGATTCAAGTCACATGAATGTCAATCTCTTAAAAAATAAAAGGCGGTCACTGAATTTCCACTGGAGTTGCACGATGGAAGAACAACACCTGGTACAGCACAAGCCAAATACATATTGTTTCATAGATTAACACATTTGTACATAGCACTTTCCATGGGAGCCGGAATGCCACTTGCAATACCTGACACTTGATAACTTCCAAAATGTACAATCATAAAATTAAGGACATAGTAAGCGTGCTGTAATTGATTTAAAAAATCCAAGATCTATTTCCTCCCACCTTCACTACTGAAGTGTTTTATCTACATGAGCCGGTTTCAATCAAATATCAAATATTATCCAAGCAATGGCATGTCAAGGTTTTAAGAGATGAAGTGTCCTTGAAATACAGACATATTACACTTTTTGCATTTAAAAGTTCCCGCTGTTACAGCAATCCATCAACCAGCTACTCCACTCCCCGAGTGAATGGTTAGTCCTACCACACCAGCGAGTCCACACCTGCAGTCATAAGTAACAAGCCTCTCGCAGCAATAATACAGATGTGATTGATTACATAGTGTTTGTTGTGTAGCGTCGCCTACCCAGAGCCGAGACATGTGACTGCGACTATGGGGCTATGAAAGGCTATGATTTAATGGAATGCTGATTGATGAAGTCATCAGGCAGTTTGTCCGCTGCCAGCAACGGTAAAATACACCAGACACAACATATACATGCGACACAACTAATTGTAAGTAGTTTCTAGGGCGCTGCTCCGGGGACGAATTAATTATATTATCACCAATTGTTATAAAAAAGAACATCCAATAATTTACAAAATACAGTTTGTTCACTTCACAATAGAGAGGAAACTTTTCCGCCTGGGTATTTCTACGCCTTCTTCTTCTTCTTGTGCTTGGAGTCGAGGGCGTCGGCGGGCGGCGGGGCAGACTTCCGCTTGCCGCCGCGGGGAGCATGCGTGCCTCGTCTCTCTGCACGTTCACGCTCTTCCAATTCCTGGTTTTCGCGTTCTATGAGGGTAATGAGAGTGTTGCAGCGCCTCTGCAGCTCCACGGCAGTGCGGGACTTGAGGAACCAGTCAAAGCGGAATTGTGGGGCCGCGTGAACGCTGGCTCTCAACTCCTCGTACACATTCTCTTTATCGAATCCCAGTTTGTGCAGCATGCAGACGAGGAAGCGATCTTCTTCCTCGATATAGTTTTTGCCTTTGTTGGTGCCATAGGAGATGCGCAGCTGGTGGAAGGGAGCCCGGTAGCGTGCCATCTTGGCGTCCAGGGCGCGCTTGATGGAAGCGCGACGTTGGATTTTGGCCTCACCACGCTCTATCTGTGCCATGATTCTCTCCACATCTTGCAGCTCGTGGCATCTCTCCCAGAACACGGCAGAGTACTCCATTACCTGTATCACATAACACCTATTAGATTCATACATTCAACGGTTAGACTATGTCAGTGCATTCAAAAACATTGTTAGATAGTAATCGAGTTTCAATATGGTGTACCCTTTCATAATTATAATTAATGTTTTAAAATAAATTTGTGTAAAATACCTCTTCAGGAGATTTTCCCTCCACTTCCTTGGCAATGTTCTCAATGTCATCGCGTCCATATTTTTCATTTGCCTTAATAAACTGATTGAAATCACGTTTAGTCCAATTGGTGAATCCTACAAAATAAAAAACCAATTTACAAATAAACTCAGGAACTCTCGATAACAAAGCGCAATTAAACACACACAGAAAGTTAACAGAACGAAAAGGAACAAGTTAGTTAGAAATAGTACATCTTTATTTAACTGGTTTAGTATCTAACACGGTGGAGAAGGAGTAACGTGTAACTCCACATTCAGTCTTGTTCATTCAGTCATTAGCATCAGCAAAGTTTTAATAGCCGCTTTAGCAATAGCTACCCAAATTTGGGCAGGTGATTTTTATGAATTATAATTTAACAATTTTTTTTTATAAAACCTAAAAATATGGAAAAATTAAATCTAGGAGGATTCTTCGGCTTTAAAGCAAAATAACCATTCCCTAACAGTACCTTTTGCCCAAAGATAACAGACTCCACCTTACATTTTAATTGTTTCTTTGCTCTACCACAAACCTTTGCTTTAACATCTCAATGTGCTTTAGGCTATCTGGCACTCATCTTTAATATAGTTCTTTCCTACTCAATAACTTGGAGATATGCAGTTAAATGCATACCATTAACCTTTTCGTCCCGGAAAGAAAAAAAATCACACATATCACTCGGGGACCCCAATTTGTTTTGCTTATTTAAGGGTGTTAATGACATAATTTTTTGTAATTTGTTTTGGTAATAATTAGAGGGAAGTATATTTGTCGTAATTCAGTAGTCATTTTCAATATCGTTTGATAAATAAAGTAATAATTAATATTCTAATGAATTTAGACCATAATGTGTATTTTTCCATAGAAAACAGAGAAGGCGGGCCGATAGCCAACATAACTCCTTGTTTCCGAATCTCGACTGGCGATTGGCGCTTACCGGAAACGACCCAGACCGAATGATCTTTCACCGGCAAGCGAACATTATAGCATTGTAAAAAGAGCAAACGAGATGCGCAGTGTAAACGAACGAAATCTAGTCCTTTCCACTAACCACTTAGAAATTACTTGCTATCGCTTAGAATTGTCCCGATACGTTCAGCAGATAGGAACGGGGTAACGACCGAACAGAGGGGAAGGGGGGCGGGCGGGACAGATTCTCCATCGGAATGTGATAGAAATTATTTAATTTTAAGAAAAGTAGTAATGCGATATTAATTTTTTGAATGCAGATCGATAACCAAATAGTTTTTCTAGGATTACCCAAATTATTGAGTATGTGGTTTAAAAAACAACTTAGATACAGCGTAAAACTCTCGTTAGTGTAAGTGCGTTCCCCCAGTCCAATACGGAAGTGTTGACACATACAGTAAAAGTACATACGAGTCCTATAATTTCAATTAGGACCGCTCTATCCGATTTTTTTACAAAATGACCTGAGTATGACATCTTATTCACATTTTTGCGAGGAACAAGGAATTGGGTTTTAATTCCTCCCTTATCACGATCAAAAACCATGTTAAAACTGCGAGTGAGAAACCAAATCCGCTATAACATTCAGGAAGTTACTATCAAAACCCGCTGTATCGGAATTGAACCAATCACAAGCAGTTATTTTGCCAATCATATGTCAAAATTATCTAAGCGCGAGTTTCTAAACCTGCCATCTCAGGTCAGTTGAGTTTCAAAAGCCTCTATATTGTGAGTGAACTCACAAGTGAGTATCAAAATCTGCTATATCCATTTTATTATCTTAGTAATCAAAAGGTGTATCAAATATCTAGTACGGATGTGAGCTACTTTATTTATTTTTGCATTAAATAGGCCATTAAATATTTTAATGTTTCATGATTTTGGAGGCAATTTGGGCAATTATTTGTGAGTAAATGAAAAACATAATCCAGCGCAGAGATAATGTGTTAGTCTTCCTCGTGTGTCCCGACTTCTTGCACTTCTGGCACTAACAAGAACAAACTTTGAAATTTTAAGCAAAATCGGTCCAGTAGTTTATGAGTCTATAGGGCACACATATATGGACATTGCCTTTTATTTATATAAATATATATATTACCTATTGTGAGCAGGTGGTCCTTCTCCGTGAGCTCCTTATCGGTGAGTGCCTCCGCCTCATCTATCTTTCTCTGTTCTTCCTTCTGTATGCGAGCCGCGTCCGCTCCAAGATCCGGATTACGTGGCACCTTGTAAGCCAGTGACCGGCGGAACCAGTAGATCTCCTGGTCTAGCAGCTCAAACAGGCGTGGTGGGAAGAACTGGAAGTCCTGCACCATGGGCTGCTTGGGGGGACGAGGGGCCTACAACAAAACAACACACATTACTCATTCATTATCCTCCCTCCTTTATACCTTATTGAATCCCAAGCATCTAGAATACTAACATTGGCCCTCGCCATACTGTCACTATCAACTTAACTAATTACACACAGGACTCGAATGCCGGGAAGCGATGGTTCCCCGACCAGAATAGGACATGGGAAAAAAATAATAATTACGATAATGGTAAATACGTATGGAGGAGAATTTCCGTGTACATAATATCGCGAGATAATTTCTACAACTAAGTATCTTCAAAATCAGCATTTTCGAGCTGTCCGAAACGTTGGCTAAAGAAGGAGGTAGCGAAACACGGCATAACACCCCAAAAACAATAACAAAAATACTTTTTGGCCGTGAAAACCTAAAAACATACCAGATGCAAAAATGCTATTGTTCATTTTAACTAAGGGAATTGTTATCTACCATATAATCAATCTCAGCCTGGAGAACTAGGAAATTTCAAAGCTTGTTTCGAAATTTTCTGCCCTCATTCAAAATATAATCGCACCTCTGAATTTTAATACGGAGACATATAAACTGCTTAATAGTGTTAGAGAACCATTAAATGCATCTATATATGACCGATTATCGCATATTTTTACGATTCGTAGAAAAACTATTAAAAAATTATTAAATTTATAAAAATATGAATTCAACATAATATTTATTTTAAAATTGCAGTACATGATAGGCATTGAATATTATGACTTCTGTGTGTTGTCTATGGCCTAGTTGATAATCACATATATAAATTTAAATTCGAACATGCATTTTTTAGTATGTAAACACACACAATCAATGATCTGTTAGAAAATATATTGAACAATTTTGGTTCGCGGAATGTCAATAACAAACAAAAGAAGACACGTGAGACATCTCTTGTTAAACTGTGAAACTACTAAATCAGTCATGTGATTATCTTAACCTGCCCCTTGCCGTTCGTCAGCCGGCGTACCATCGGCGCAAGCCAAAATAATCACTAAAAAATAATTTTGTTATGCCTTATGTATAAAGAAAACGTGTGAAGCAGAAGATCAGAATCGCTTGGGGCATTCTTGTTCATAAGGTATAAGATACCGTGAACCCACCTAGAGCAGCGATATAATTTCTTTGAAATTGTTTATGACACGGCCTGGAACTTTTTCGCGCCGCTCGGCTGACAAAATGGCAGCTGTCAGGTCTCGCGTCGCGGGCGACGAAATGATCGTAAAACGTATAAATTCATCGAATAAACACAAGTAATATTGTTCTTATGTATAGTTTAGTATTCAAGGAATGTGTTTCAGTAAAGATTACATAAGATAGCATAAAATTAACCTGCAAAATATTACGTAAAAGTCAAAACATAGCGAAATTTTTTCGTTTTTTCCGTGTTATTTGAAACGTAGTAAAAAGTATAAATTCATTGAATAAACCCAAGTAATATTGTTCTTATGTATAGTTTAGTATTCAAGGAATGTGTTTCAGTAAAAATTACATCAGATAGCATAAAATTAACCTGCAAAATATTACGTTAAAGTTGACGTTTTTTCGTTTTTTCCTGGCACGTTAGGGGTTAAATCAGTTTAACGGGACTTAATTGAAAACGTGTAAAAAATGTAAATAAATAATAAAGGAATTTATTAAAGAAAAAGAAAATAAATAAATTTAAAAAAAAATATCGTAACGAACATTATAACTTCCAACTTTTTTTTTTGAGTACTGAATATTTGTAAAATTGTAAAGTGACGGGTTTACTTCTACATATAACCTCAATATGTTGTGACATTGTGTGCATCTCTAAAATGCTGATTAAGAGTTACCTGGTTGTAGTTAATTACACTAAACGCTTTAATATGGAAAACAGTGAGCCCATGATGATTATGAAGACAGTCAATAATAGAAGCAAATGTATTATGTATTTAGTAAGGCAATAGTGCAAGTGTGTGGAGGGAGGGCTAATCTCAGGATTCTATGCAGAAGGGAGGTAAATTAAGAGGGGGACGGACAGTTACTTTGGGCGCCTTGGGTTCAGACACTCGCAGGGCCTCCCGGAAGTAGGCGTCCACAGCATAGTTGGCCTTGCGCTCTCGCTTGGGTGGCTCGATCCAGCTGCCCAGTCCCATCACCTTCTGCTTCTCCCGGTAATCCTCACCTGCAAGCAAACAAACACAGTTGTAGCAGTTGACTCTACCTGCCCCGAAGATAAACCTCGCTACGTTGAATGGCGAACAGCTCTAAACCAGCGGCGGTCGGTGACTTTTTGTATAAGAGATGCTGAAGTACATACCTACCTAATATCAAATATAAATATCTATAGACTAGCCCACAAACAAGATTACTGACAAAAATAGCATGTCAAATTAGCTCTATAAATCCTTTTTGCTTCACATCAATTATTACAGTTCTAAAATTAAATTATTTAAATAGATATTCAAAAGATATTCAACATATGAATCGGCTTCAGTTATTCAAGCCAAACTGTCAAAATGGTCACGCAACAAATCTAATACGTACCGAATTAAATCCACATGTTTTGGTTATGCTGGTCTGTGCACTACGCCTATGCGCATTAAAGTCGTTTTCTGCGCTTTGGATGCTCCCGTGGAATGCGTATCCGGCTTCAAACAAATCTCGGCAGGCAGAACTAAATACCCATGCGCAAAAATCAAACTTTTTCTAACATCGCGGATGTGGAATGAAGCAGAGAATCCGCTTTTGCTGGTATTGGTTTACTTGACAGTTGACTGTTGAGTTTTGACATGCCAGATGAGAAAAATATCGATTTTATTAAGGAGGTTGATTGCAATTTCATCGACAACTGGGTTTTTTTTTCAGTTTTCCCATTTTCGTGTGCGGGCAGAAATAAATTTCGAAATCATTTTGTGTGAAAAAAAATTTTAGGGAACTTTTTTTGGCAAAAATTTCGAATTATGCATTTTTTCAATTTCAGAGTGTGAATTAACTGGGTTCTAATGTACTTATATTATTATTGTATTGAAGTCGAGAAACAGTACCTTCAAACTGGTATACTGAGTCTGTGGCTCCGGGAGCATCCATGGTGAACTCCCTCAGGGAAGACTCTCCCAGGACTTCCAGCTTCTCCTTCAACTCGTTTGTCTTCTTCTCCCCCTGCTCAAGGATAGTATCGATGTCGTCCTCCGTGAGCTCCGAGTCCTTAGAGGAGAAGACATGGTTGGCTCCGTGTCGAATCATATTGAGCATCTCATCCTTGTTAAGCTGCGCCTTCTGGTCCACTAAGCGCCCCGACTGGATCACCAACTTGTCCAGCCGCAGTTTAACCTCTGCTCTCTCCACAATTTTCTCCTCAACCGTGTTCTCCGTGATGAGTCGGAACACTCGGACCTGTTTCTTCTGCCCGATACGATGGGCTCTGTCCATGGCCTGCAAATCCATCTGAGGGTTCCAGTCGGAGTCGTAGATGATGACTACATCGGCCGAGGTCAAGTTGATGCCGAGTCCTCCGGCACGGGTGGACAACATGAAGACAAACTTCTCGCTGCCCTCGGCGTTGTACTCTTCGATCTGGCGATTGCGGTCCTCATGGGGTGTCTGCCCATCCAGCCGACAATACTTGTACTGGCGCCAGTAGCAGAAGTCCTCCAGGATATCCAGCTGGCGGGTCATCTGGCTGAAAATGAGCACGCGTGAGCCCTGCTCCTGAAGCTTGGGCAGCAACTTGGCCAGCAGAGCCATCTTGCCGCAGTTGTAGAGCAGATGCTCGTCTGTGGTGTAGGGTGGGCCGGGCTCAGCGCCGTCAAACAGGTAAGGGTGGTTGCAGCACTTGCGCAGCTGCATCAGAATGTTCTGCAGGCGCATCTTCTCGATCTTGCCGGCCCCGTTGACCACGTCTATGTCCTTCATCAGTACCTTGGTGTACCACTCGCGCTGCATCTTGCTCAGCCCCACGTACACTTTTACCTCCTTCTTGGGCTTCAGCTTCTTCTCCACCTCGGCCTTCAGGCGCCGCAGCAGGAAGGGGCGCAGCACGGCGTGCAGGCGCTGCACCAGGCTGTTGTCCCCCAGGAACTGGTTGGTGTTGAACCACGAGTCAAAGTCCTGAATGAATGTAAATGTGAGTATTATAGGTAATGTAGATTACAACAGTATTTGCTTCATATAAAAGAATACAAACAATACACAACTCACATCGGAACTGTTGAACACGTCAGGCAGCAGAAAATTGAGCAGCGCCCACAGCTCGTGCAGGTTGTTCTGCAACGGAGTGCCGGTGAGTAACAGGCGGTTGGTGGTTTTAAACTCGCGCAGGAACTCCGACAGCTTGGACTTCTCGTTCTTAATCCGGTGAGCCTCGTCAATTACCATATAGCGCCAGTTGAACTTCTTAAAAACCGACTTCTCCCGGATGACCATCTCGTATGATGTAATGCACACATCCCACTCTCCGGGCATCAGGGTATCTCGGATGAAGGTGTTCTGCAAACAGTTCAAACAAACTGTTACTACTGAAGTAAAAACTACTATTACTACTACTGATGTAAAACTAGTCCAGAGCACTAATTTCTTTTCAGTTATCCACTCGAGTGATAGCTACCCAAATTTAGGTAGATAATTTTTATAAATTAAAATTAAATACCTGTAATTTAAATGACTTTTTAATAAAAATTTGGGATAAACATGGAAATCTAGGTAATTGACTTTAAACTGCAGTAGGCAGTTTGTATGTTTCTGTAATATTTGGAGGTATGGTATTAATTCAATTGAATGGCCGAATCGAAAATAACTTGGATGGTTACGTGTGGCACATCCGTAACAAGCTTCAAAACCTAAATTGACCGGGATAATCGTATGTAGAAAGGCTGTCAGCTTCTATGAAAAACCAATTTGTAGATATCTGTCCAGTAGATTTCTTAGAGCAGAACAATTATTAAAAAAATACCAACCCTCAGGTTCTTATTTACAATTTTTAATAAAATAAATCATTATCAGTACACAGCACATTGACAAGAGTACATAAACAAAGGGTGAATCCTAATATGTCCAGTACAGTATGTCCATCTTGTTGATTAAATGAGTAACTCACCCGGGTCTCTTGGTCTCCAATAAGGCAGACGGCGCGCAGCGAGGGACACCACTTCTTGAACTCATTCATCCAGTTAGTGAGGGTGGACTTAGGTACGATGACAATGTGAGGGCCAGGGATGCTGCGGAAATGCTTCATATATCCCAACAAAGAGATGGTCTGCAGTGTCTTCCCCAGGCCCATCTCATCGGCCAGGATGCCATTGATTCCATTCTCGTAAAGGGAGATCATCCAGTTCAACCCTCGCACCTGATAATCTCTCATCTCCCCATTCTTGATGAAGGGTGGGGAAGCTTCGAAGCGGTAGATGATCTTCTGTTTCACTGTAGTCTCCGCCAGCAACTCCTCGTCTTCTTCCTGCTCGGTCTTGCGATGTCTGTGACTGTCACAAGATACAATCATTACACATTTAGTTCTACAAGATAGGCACAACCCAATAGAAGACGTGTAATGCAACGTTACTTACTCTGCAGGGTCGATCTTCTCCTCCTTATCTTCCTTGGAGACGAGCTTTTTAGGTCTTCCCGCTTTGGCCTTGACTGGACTGCCTCCGCTGTTCTTAGGGGCGCTGGCCATGAAATGGGAGAAGATTTCTGTCTGACGCAGTAAGAAATCAAACCGCTTGGATCTGTCAGTTCCAATTTTAATCTCAAAGTCTTCTTCTCCTTTACCTCGGGACGACGCATCGCTGGAAGAGCCATTCTGTAAACAAAGATAAACCTATTTAATACCTAATAATAACACTTCATTCGCTCAGCAGGAAATCGCGACACACACGCTGGACATGTTTCCAAATGGCAGAAAGGAATAATGATTTAATAATGCGATTATTTTTGGAGCCTTATGAAACAGAACCGATATCATGGAACCGAAATTGAAGGCATCTTAATACTACGCGGAAGCGGCTGCAGCTATTACTTCAACGTCTGCCATGATAATGTACATATGGAGTTCGGATTTGGACAATTGTATAGTAGTGACTCCGTATATGTATAAACACTATAATCATCCAACCCCGAACCGGGTCCGAATTTGGGCGATCGAGTAGTGCCACCACAGGACAAACCATGCATCACTCCAAACTTCACTCCGAACTCTTGTACAGATATGTTCACTTCCGCATGCGAGTTTGTCGATCAACACTTCGGAACACCTGCGTAAATGTGGTAACTGGTGACTTATTCACCAAATTATCGTAACGATAATATTTTGAACGTAATGAGATGATTGGATACATTTTTTCGAGGTATATTTTTGACCGTTCGCTGGAACAAAATGAGAGACAAAGAGATACTGTCAAATGATTAATTCTCTTACATTGTTCTGCATAGGTAACATTACTTGCGAAAACAGGAAATATATCAGTTGTGGAATCAATTTCAAAAACGTTCCGTTGAATGCAAAAAACACAAATACCTAATTCAAAACATACCCAATTATTTCCAGGGGTAAATCGTAATACTTACAGAGTGCTCTCCCTCAACGCCGTCCATTTTCATATCTGGCTGAGCCATTCTTTAATGTTTCACTATGAGAAACGTTATCAGAAAACGAAGTATTAAAACATTAGAATTGGAAATTAATAGGAAAATGCACGAGCACCGATCGACCGCCGGTTCACCACAAAAATGAGCGGCATTTGTAAATCCAACATGGCCGACAGACGTTTTCTAGAACGACGGAGAATATGAATAAGAGGATATCGGGCCTAATGAAAGCAAGACATTATTTATCCTTCAGTCAGTTTTTTAATCATTCTCGGTAACTTCAATCAAATACGCTATACTTTGCTATAGCTGTCATGTTGACGAGTATTCGAGACTTTATAAGCTGACAAGCAACATTTTTATACATCGTTGTTATCAATTAATAATTGGAAAATTATTATAAAAATTGTTTATTTTTAACTCTATGAGTAAAACCTCAAAATGGGGACTCGAACCCAGGTTCGGCTTAGATCTAGTAGGTTTTTATCATTTTAGCATTCAGTTACATCTTTTGCTCCCTAGGTCCCTTAATTTTGGAAAAAAAACTGTGATTTGTGTTGAATGTTTGTATTTTTCTTTTTATCTTGCTCGAATGTATCCATCACGTGATTTACTTACTTCCACCAACAACCAAACTAGTTTTAGTGACCAGTTTCACAGCAGCTCCCTCTGCAGCCTGTGTGTTTCAGGGAAAATTTTCAATATGGATATTAAAATTTTCACACGTAATTTTGTCCCATAATTCACTTTCAATTATATTTTGTTAAGGATGGGGACTAGAATATGATTTCCTGTTGTTCAGTCAATCAAAAAATATGGTCGTTGGCTTTGAAGTTTAATTTCAGAAATATTCTTAATGTCTTCCCCTTTGTATTTTTTGGTACTTAAATAATTCAACTCGATGCTAGTTATTTGTTATTTGAGATGTTGTGTTTCATATTTTAGCATAACCAATAACGTAATTTCAGAACGTGTGAAAAATTGTTATCAGTTTGAATTTTAAATAGAAGCCTATTTATATCACACTTAATACGTATTGCACACCGTATTTGCACGGAGGTTTCGTTTTTATGCAATAGCTTGTTGGCACGCACACTTTGACCATGAACTTAAAAAGCTCAACCAGACTTTGAGATGGAAACTATTACCATTTTCATGATCTCAATATTCTAATTGCACGGGTTAGCTAACGAGATTGTACCAAATTTCCTCGAGGCTATTAGCCAAATCAGATGTCACGCTTCGTTGTATTATTGCTAGATTACAATTTCAAAGATATTAATAGATCCGAATAATTAAACCCAAATTTTGTTTTTATTATTTTTTGGGGGGGGACACGGGACACGGAGTTTTTTTTTTGTTTTAGAGATGTTTATAAACCTGAGCTAATTTTTATATGATTATTAATTCTAAATAGATAATTTTAAGATTAACATATACGTGAATTAGTCAAAGAAAGTAAATTTTATTTTCTTGTACCAATGTGAAAATTTCAACAATAAGTATATAAATTTATTTCACATTTACCTCAGTTGCACCAAAATACCCCACCCCATTTTCAAGTAATCTTGGTACCTAACTATATAGACAACACAATTTCTTATTTTTGTCTAAAATCACGGCAGTTGTCGTTGACCATATATATTAATGTAATAGACTAGTTCGATCTGACAGCCGGATTTGTTTAAATATGGAGGTAATAAAAATGTTTTTTCAAGTTTTGTCAATATTTTCGCCCTTTCCTAAAGCCTAAGCATATTACTATAAATGGTGTGATTTTTTATAATACATGTATTTATAGTTATCAGATGTTAATAACTGTTTCACCCGTTCGTCCCGAACAAGGGATGATCAATATCTACACAATCAACATAATTATATTAATTAGTACTCTCTCTCAATTAAATAAAAACCCGTTCTTGCTAGAAAACTGGTTAATATATTCCTGTTGATACTAATATTTTATTAGTTTAGATTTTTTCTCCCTACTTTGCAAACATGGCCTACCCTATTTTATTGTTGTTGAAGTTTTGTGGTTTTCAGTCGTGCTAATTACGGTTTAATTCATTTTCTGTAATTGTAATTGAGCCGTATTTTTGAGTCGGTGTTTATAAAGCAGGGTAATCTCTTAGGGTCTTATTCAACTTATAAAAGACAACTATTAATTTCGGGATAGATGGTGAAAGTTACATTAAAATTCCGTTTTTTACAACTAAAGTTTCATAATATCGTGTGTTTTGGCAGTTTCGGCTATGTTTTTTTTTATTGTTTGATGCAATTGTGTTAAGCAAGTATCCAGTTACTCTAAAACTTTACTTTAGACCTGACTTTACCACCAGAAATGAGATTTGGTGATGGTTCACATCACAACCTTATGTTTGTTACAATGTGATTTATATGTGTCCAGACGATGGTGGCCCCCCAGGTGCAGGTGCAGGTGGCGCAGGTGCAGGCGGCAAAGGGGCCGAGCGGCAGGAAGAAGTCGGGCGGGCCCAAGTTCGAGCTGAGCAGTGAGCAGAAGACGGACATCCGCGAGGCTTTTGACCTTTTCGACACGGAGCGCAGCGGCCACATCGACACCAAGGAGCTCAAGGTCGCCATCCGCGCTCTCGGCTTCGAGCCCAAGAAGGAAGAGATCAAGAGGATGGTGGCCGACATCGATAAGGAAGGCACCGGAAAGGTTTCCTACGATGATTTCTTATCGTTGATGACTATCAAGATGGCCGAAAAAGATATCAAAGAAGAAATAATGAAAGCCTTCAAACTTTTTGATGACGATGAGACAGGTGAGATTGACACTCCAAAATATTTTTCCGTTGTGTTAGATTTTCGGTTATGTCGGACAATAAGGAACTCCAGTCAACATAATTTTTTTTAATGAATTATATTCGCCTTCTAACTTAAATACTGGTATTTTTTAAACTTTCAAAATCAATTCTGTCTGTTAACAGTAAGGACATCCTCACGGTTCCATGACAACTCGAAATCAATTCAACTCAACACCTCTTTGAAAAGTCATTAAAATTTCAATTTGGGTGGTGGATATGGGTACCGCCACCCCGGGAACCATTTATTGAAAAACCAACTTTCCTGCCGTAGGTCACCCCAAGTGGTTCGCTATGTTTGGTGACTTCTCAAAGGTGCAAGCATCAGGTTAAAGCATCAACAGGCTCTGCACAGCCCAATAGTAACCATCTGGGCTTCTCTATCCACGAATAAAATAATTGGACCATTTTTCTTAGAAAATTCTTGTGGAGCAACCATAACTGTAGATGGCGATTTTTACCGCCGCATGATAAGTGATTATTTGATGCCAAAACCTCCAGAGCACCATTTTTACAGTTCACATACATACAGTTCACAGTAGTTTCAACAAGAAGGCGTCAGCCTCCTCCACGAACAGTTCCCTAAAAAACTGATAGTCAAATTGGTGACATTGTGTGGCCACCCAGATCGCCGGATCTCACCCCCATGGACTTTTTTCTGTGGGTATATCTTAAAGCTACGTGTACGATAGCAGTCAAAAGGAAATATCAGAATTAAAAGAAAATATTGCGCGAGAAGTAAGCGCTATTTCCCAATCTCTGTTTGAGAAAGTCGCTCGGAATTTAATCAAAAGATCCCGTGAGTATGTACGCCATGATGGAAAAAATTAAGACGGTATAATTTAAAAAAATGAAATCCGCATTTATTATGTTTAATTTGATAATAAATTCATCAATATTATTTGCTTACAATGTATATTTATGTCATTTACAAGTTCATAATCTGCCGCGGGACACCTATATTACACAACTGTATTTGCCTTATAACAAAAATTATTTTATTAGCATATGGACGCTTGTTGCAAGACGTATGGGGGGGTACCCAAAAGAAACCGAACTGATGTTGTGGTGGATTTGGATCATTTCGGAATTCTTCTTTCAAAGCAAAGCATGCTTCCATGCGACCTTGCTTTTTTATTTGAGGATGAAAAGGGTGTTTCCAAATTCTTGTCTCGACTGCTGAACAAAAGCAAGGTCGCGTGGAAGCATGCTTTACTTTGAAAGAAGAATTCTGAAATGATCCAAATTTTTTTTCCAAGGGTGACAGCTTGGTGACGAATCATGGTGCTATAGTTACGACCCTGAAACGAAGCAACAATCAAGCCGGTGGAAGACTTCAAGTTTGCCATTGAAAAACGAGGAGCACACAAAACAACTGTCACTAAAAATTCACACAAACCGAACGGAACCATCTTTAGCGATTGCGTTTGGCTTACTGACTCGGGAATGGTGGCTCTACATGCCCCCTAGCGGCAAATCGCAGTACTACAAAAACTCGACCCACCACAACATTAGTTCGGTTTCTTTTGGGTACCCCCTCGTATTCTCTTAGCCGGGGCAAATGCTTCCTAATTCAAGTAGATTGATTTTCATTGCCAGATACAAATTAAGTTAAGCTCAGATACTCGTATTATGTATTATTTACAAACATATAGAAGACTGGATTTCCTATACTTTGCAATCCATATCGATGTTTCTTAAATTTCATCTCCGGGGGATGATATTGTTTACGACAATAATGTTTTGAAGTGTCTGTCTCTCTTATTCGAAGCTAACATATTATAATATTTCAGGAAAAATATCATTCAAGAATCTGAAGAGGGTGGCAAAGGAATTAGGGGAGAACCTGTCGGACGAGGAGTTGCAGGAGATGATTGATGAAGCCGACCGTGACGGTGACGGGGAAATCAGCCAGGAGGAGTTCCTACGCATTATGAAGAAGACTTCGCTCTATTGAAGACTCACACATAACCTCGCCCCCCGACTGCCAGACAGGGAAGGGCTGTGACCTTTTTTTTTATTTTCTTGGTTTGGAGAGCAAAATGTTTAAGGTTGGTATTTTTTTACACTAAAAGTTTTCTTTTAACTTCCTATCTCTTCTGTGTTTGGAGAATAATATGTTATCATTTGATGACGGAGTTTAGACGTTAAGGTCTTTAAATCTCGCAATAGTTTTTTCAATCACTTTTCTCACGCTGCTAAATACAAGACATCTCAAATATTACCAACTGTAATTATCATATCAAAACATGGTACAAGTATTTTCAAACAACACATGTAATATATTTAAGATAGTTTTATTATTATAACTCCAAAATAAAATTTTCGTAATTCTACCCACCATACACATGTGCTCAAATTTTTGATCTGTGCTAATAGTCTTATTTACAATTTCAAATTAATAGTTAGAAGCTCTCTGCTTTTTACTGCTAGGTTTAAATTAAGTTTAATTATTTTTATAATATAATTTTTATAAATGTAATTTTATTTAAGTTTTGATTTGGAAAAATGATTTTAACATGTGACAGCTTCATTAATTTGTAATAGTCTTCAAATAATGCGTAAACTCTTGCTAGAAATATGTATGTAATAATATGTACCTCAAAAACAAATTCTAAATCTGGAGATTGACTGAGGAAATTATTTTTCATTTGGGAACTGTTTGAAATTATACATTTAAACTAGATAAGCAGTGAAAGCAAGACTCATAAAGAATAATTTTTTTAAATAAAATTCCTGAATGTTGTGTCCAAGTAATAACTCAATGAGGCGTCCAAAGAAACTTCAGTTCGACTTGCTAATCTTAAAACAATGCATATATACCCGCTAACAGATTAAAATAATTCTACAGTGAAATTTACTGCATATAATTTTTCTTAATAACCGAAAACTAAGGTTTTTAAAACAATTTTCAACAAAATGTACAATAATTTAAATAGCTCAAACAATCTAATGATCAACAAATGAACAAAGAAAAAATCTATATATTCACTAATTGTTAGAAAAAGTTGGCAAAAAAATTGAAGATTAGAAGTTGGTAAAAGTATGTGAGTGTAAGTAAGCTTTCTTTTAATAAATAACGGTAAGTATTACAGTGATCTATTTTTGGGCTATTATGTCTGGTTGCACTACCTCCTTCTTTAGCAAACGTTTCGGACAGTGTTACAGTGTCCACCATCAGGGCAGATGCTGTTCCTATAAATAGATTGTCTGTCCGATTTCATCACACTTTGAAGATGCTTTCGAAATTTGAAACAGCTGTCACATGCGTGTAAAAATGTATTCAGAGAACTTAAATCATGTTTGTTTTAAAATAATAATAAAAAAATTTATATGTGTTGTGAAGTTCTACAAAATATGTAAACACAGATAAATATGTAATTATAGAAAGTTTTTTTTAATTGAACTGCTCGGGTGTAGACCATATTAACTGATATTTATGCAAACTGACTTTTTTCATGTAAATAGTGTTTCCAGATGATTCGTGGATGAAAAATTATTTTCCTTTTGAACTAAACTAAATTCATTCCTGTGTTTATGAAACGATAGTAACAATTTTTTTTCATTTTTCAAGTTTATTTTTTATTATTTTTAATAAAAAAGGGTTAAGGTTTAAGGGGTTATATACAGTAAGGAGTCCCAAAAAAGCGATTTTTCAAGAATTTTTTCTCACAATATCTTTATATTTATGTAAAAATTTGTACACATATTATTGTAACTTTTAACTGTATTTTAACTTTTAACATGTTTATATTTGTAAAAATAATAAATTTGAAATCTGCTATAGCTGATCTCCAGAAGCTCCTCTCGAAAAAGGCATCTTGCGGTGACCACCATATCTCTATGGATCATTTAAAATAAAAAGAAAACCAAACAGATTTCATATAATCTTCTCTAATTAATCGAAGGACGAAGCAAAACAAATTTTTTTGACAAAATGGCGCCTTCTCAAAATAAAAAAAAAATCAATTTTTGACCAAAATTTTGGCCTTAAATTATTTATAAAAAAATAAATTTTTCGGTGAACTAAAAATATACTTAAGAAGCTTGTGTTCAAATTTGAGACTGATCGGTTCAGCCGTTTCCGAGATATTTTGGTCACCGACTTTAAAAACACAGTTTTGAGAAAAACGCATTTAAAGTTTGCCTCCTACTTTCAAATGCTCTGACATGTCTTTACAAATATGCATGTAACTTCGAAAATAATCGCCGATTGACTTGAAATTTTCTGTGTGTGTACTTAAATATATGTACATTACGAAAATGAAATAAAAAAAAATCGATTTCTTGAAAATTCTAACTGTATACAACCCCTTAAATCATATTATGTAATTCAATGAACATTTCTTCATATTGTCTGATAATGAAAATTTTATAAAATATAGTAACTCTTAATTTTTAATGAATTATGTTATTTTTATGAACCCAAGCATCCAAAATGCAATATCTCAAACTTGTCTTTGTCAGTTAACATGGACTACACCCGTGCAACTCAATTATTTCCCCAAATTACTTAGAATTGCCTCGTTATTTGTCAAAATAGGTCATTCTCATTTGAAGTTTCTTTACATTCCTCGATCTAATTATGTATTTGTTGTGATCATTTTCCATCATTTCTGTGGTGAATGCGCTATTGAAAGTTTTGCAAATATATATTTTTAGAAAAAAACCCCTATGTATTTTAAAATGTCACAAAATAAATAATAAGAGGACTTATTATTGTTGAAAAAATGTGAGTGTTGAGACTGCCCTTTTAATTTTAACTTATGGTTCCTCCAAAATGCATTATGCTAATAACTTAGGTTTTTTTTTATTCAATAAGCAAGTATTGGTGAAGTGGCATGTTGTGTCTGTATTGTTTTTTTTTAGATTTATGGCTTATTTGTGTTTTTTACATCCGGTACATACAGCTTCGGATCTAGGGGGGGTGCCAAAATGGTAAATTATATGTTTGATTGAAAAAAAAATTGATTCACAATGAGTTGATTTACGAATGAATCCTAAATCGATTTTGAACGTGTGCATTGTGTATGTCATAGGTTCTCAACTTGGGCGATAACGCCCCCTTGTGGGCGTTGAGACTTTCAGGGGAGGCAGTAGAAGACCAAGAGAAAATTAAGGGGCGTTGAGATTGCACAGTGAGGGCGTGGGCAGGTAAAAAAAATATGGTCTAAAAAAAGCAACGCTAATCACATACTAATAAACTTTAATATCGGTATATTTTAGTTATTGCATGTTTTGTAATCATTTTTATCACGAGTGCGAAAATTCACATATTTCGGTAGTTCGGGAAGTGGATGAAAATTGGACTGAAAGATTCCATTACATTCAGATCTACATTAGATGATGTGAAATTTTTTTTTTTTTTGTATAATATTACCATCTTACGTGTATTATTATTACTAAGAATTGACACTATATCATGAATACAAGAAGAAAGTTTCCGCCCCGGTTTGAAAAAGTCGTAGATCCGGGGCTGAGTAACAAACATATTATAATAATTTATTGTGAATCGAAACAGCTACTAATATTTAAATTTAAAGAGTTAGACTTACTATTTCTCTTTTAACAAAATTACCAGAAAACTTAGAGCTGTATTTGTACCTATAGTGTGTGTGAATGTATTTTTTTAAAATTCTTCTGCAGATCTGTGTATATTATGTACCTTCAAAACTACATCTGTAATAGATAATAACTATTGGTTGGTGTTGCTGAGCACATGACGTCAGCCTCAGATTATTATGCTATTGCAGAAGCTTAATTGATAGCACCGTAATATTAATGTTTTTATCAATTTGCTATAAACCATTACAATGGAATTTTATGTAAATAAAATATGGGTGTTTGTTTACTACCATTTAAAAAAATTATGTATGGAGACAGTACAGAGGTTGAATTTGAAAATTAGTATACAATGGAACATCACAACGCGATGGTTGCACCTAGCAAGGAAATGTCATTATGCCCGCGAGTAGAATCGCCGGCAAATTAAATTCTTTAATCACTGAGGGCTATATCAATGACTCTCAATCGAAAATTTGAAACAGAAAAATCAGATAAAAATACGGTAGCATCTAAGAAATGAAACCAAGACCTTAACCTTGCCGAGGCACTGCTCTACCACTGAGCTAATGGGTCTATCTATCTATCTACCCTCTTCGGTCATATTTAACTGTATCATACTTCGACTAAGAAACACCAACATTATCTTCATTTTCTTTGCGTATTTTTATTAACCGCTGTCTTTAGATTCTTCCTAGATGTGACCGTATCGTTCTGATTTAAATTTTCGATTGAGAATCGCTAATGTTGTCTTCAGTGATTAAATACTACAATTTGAGGTTTTACTCATTAAGTTCAAATAAAAAAACTCTTTAACCTGTAAGTCATTTTTATCCCTAATTTGAACAATAACCAATTCTAACATAGAAAATATTATATTAAAAGAGAAAAAAATCTTGGCCACACAGACAGTGCATTATTTTTGTAGCTATCTGTCAAACCTTGGAAATGGTCACTTTTTCTATTACAACACTTGATAGAATTAAGAATGTATAAGTTAACGCAGCTAAAATGGTAGGAAATGAACTGCTTTTGATTGTTACCTCTACTAGCACCATTGTCTGTTCCCGTACCTGTGTCTTATGCCCATTTGTCCTCACTTGAACAAATAATGCTTAACTATATGTGCTAAATCACCACACTTGCATAATCTAGTCACGCTGTAAGATAATGATCCATTGTGTTTGCTTAGCATTGTATAAATGCATTTATTTTGGAGAAATTAAGTGAATATTCTATGTAACAAATAAATAATTAAAAAAAAATCTTATTGCTATTAATTTATCTAAATTACCTCTAATTTATGATCTCCCTAAAAAGGTTACAATTATTTTTGGTTCTTAATATATAATATGTTTAGAATAAAGAATAACACAAGAAGTGCATTGTGGGCATGTTTCGTGATCCAAATATTTGCCTAATCGAGGCTTAAATTTTCAATATAGAACTGTGTTTATGAAATTCTAATGGGGTGGAGATCTACGTTGTGTAACCAGAGCCACACACTACATGCATGCAACATTTATTCAATATGCATGCTACGTTTTTGCTTGGAGTATATAGTTGCGTACACGCACACCGGACGCACAGTTGTGGTTTATACTTGAAAATGTCAACATCATATATGGATTTCTTGATGTGGCAATTAATGAGAAAAAGAAGACATTATTGGGTTCACCCATTAAATCAAGATTCTGCAATTTATGGTAATTTCAAAATTTCGCAAGATTTACAGTTACCCCTTTCTTTGAATTTTTCGCCGATTTTGGTCCGAATGATTTCTGTAATCCGTCTATTGCTATAATCAGCGAGTCCATGGTCATATAACATAGGGTTTTTTTCAACCTCTGCAATAAACTCCATATAAAATTCAATATTGTCTTTCATTTTTGCGAACCACTGCGCCACAAAGAACTAATGCGTTCGATCTTGAATACATGTGGCGTGGCCAACGTCTCACCACAAACTGCACTCGCTACAAACCAGTCCTTGGTGTGCGTACTTGCACGCAAATATAGGGGGTGTTAAATGTGTCAAATGTGGCCCCATAGTTGTTGTAATACAAGTGTATGTCTGGTGTGCGGCCTCGCTAAGTGATTCCTAAATGGAACATATGTTTCCATTCTAATTTGTATTGAATATACTTCTAGTTTTATTCTTTATACTATGGTAATATGAAAGCTGCTGCAGAATGAAGTCAATAACATTATCAGAGTATCACTTGACAACGGCTTTTATTATTGTAAGATGAAAAGGCCAACAAGAAACTTCAATAATAAGGAATATATTTTTGCTAAATCCGGCAAGTAAACAATAATTACTGTAATATTTTGGTTTTAATCACATTTTGGCAATACAGTGATATTTTGGTTTTCAAATATTCTAGCACAGGCAAATCCAAAGGCAAAATCATTCAGGTCCGTTTGATAGAATCTCCTAACTTAACAAACGGATTGCAATCTTTAGAGCATAGACGTTGGGTGGGAATGCTATCCTTGTTCTACCGGTATTTCAATGGAAGATGCTTCGAGGAACTAGCGTCATTGGTCCCTTCGGCACCGGTGTGTAGTTGGGAAACACACCAAATGCTTGCCCAACAGTGTAAACGGTTGACATTTGTCACATGAGAACGGGTCACTTCTTCGACTCGTTCTGGTGTTTTCGATTGATGGAACGATTTGCCGGCTTTTGTGTTTCCTCCTTCCTACGACATGGGTCTCTTCAAGACCAATGTTCATTCCTTCCTTTCCTTAAAAATACCCCCAAATTGGGATATGTTGTGAGGCTGAACGGAGTGTTTTGTTATTTCACTTTAGAAGGAAGGAAATGGGAAAGAGGAATGTTGAGAAGTACCCGGATATCACCAAACACGGCTAAAGGCATTTCATGAATGATGGGCTTTCCACCATAGCGATACTGAGAGTGTTTACAAGCATAGGAAGAGCCACAAAAAATATATTATTTTATTTAAATTAAATGTGTATAGATGATTTGGGCATGTAGAGCGAATGAACGAGGAAAGGAGTGTAACGAAAATATACCTATGACGCAAATGTGAATGGTAGAAGTCAGGGATGCCCGAGGAAGACATGGCACCACCAAGTGAATCAGATACTTAAGTCGGGCTATGTCGAGAGTCAGAATAATAGAATAGTATGTGTGATACGATGTACAAATGTGAATAAAGCAAGGAGTTGGTGCCTAGACCTAGTTGTTTGGCGGTCCGTCCTCTGCTAACCCCCGCAGAACGGCTTGATGGTTAGTTAGTTAGTGAGTTAAATGCACAAATCCAGAGGAGGCAGGATCATATATATTATGATCCCGCCTACTCTGGATTTGTAGCCAAGGATCTTAACCGCTCAACCATGGAGGTCGTTATGCACCCCAGTGGAGGTGATATTTCACAAAAGTGGTGCTATAAAAAATTAATCAAGTATTAGAAATAATAATTCTAAGTGTACAATTTTAAGGTACAATTTTATTTCTATGTTTTAATGAAAAATGTAGAAAGTACATCAGTTACCTTAAAATAATATTTATTAAAAAAATAATACAAAAAGTGATTTATACTGGTCTCCCAAAGTGCATACATTTTCATATTGCTGTAGTATTTTATCTGAGCTCACATGACCCCAAATCAAACAAATAGATAAATGAATGATTCAATAACTGGGTGCTTAGTCTCTTTCCACCACCGATCCATCAGCTAATCCAAAGTATGCCTTTTTTGCCATTCCTACAAATAATCCGGTTTCAACAACGCCAGGCATCATCTTGATAGTATTGTTAACCAGCTCCCAGTCCAGTGCTTGGTTACTGAACTTCCAGTCCAATATGAAGTTCCCGTTGTCAGTTATGCACGGCCCGGCCTTGGCTATCGCAGCCCGCAGAACTATTTCCCCGCCAAATGCCTTCACTATCTTTTCCGTTATGGGTACATAAGCCATCGGCACCACTTCGATTGGAATGCCTTTTTTATATTGATCTCCTAATTGTTTGGAATCTTTCGTGTAGTCTGCGATGACTACGAAGGTTTTGGCGCAAGAAGCCACGATCTTCTCCTGCAGCAAGCAGCCCCCGCCGCCCTTGATGAGCGTCAGCCGCGCGTCCGCTTCGTCCGCCCCGTCGATAGCCACGTCTATCGCGGGGTGCGTCTCCAGGTCTCCGAGAGTCAACTTATGTTTCAGGATCAGCTGGCGAGCTTGGAAAGAAGAAGGGATACAGGTCAGTTGTAACTTTTCCTGTCGAACACGCTCTCCTAACCTCTCTACGGCGTAAACGACTGTCGATCCGCTACCGATTCCGACAACAAAATTATCTTTCACATATTCGTTCACCGCTTTGTGCGCGGCAATTTCTTTGGCCTTTTCAAGAGACATGATAGAAGTTTTTGAATATTTTTTGGAAAGATATTCCCGCTTTTTGATAAATGAGAACACCAGAGATAATCGCATATCAACACTGTCATCTGTCAAAGTCAAATTTGAATTTGATGTGTGCCTATTGCAAAAAATCATTCTAGTAGGCACTTATTTTTTTTTCTTACGTACCTACTCACCACGAAGCCAAAGCGGCAAATTTATTTATAATATTTCAAAATAATGTTTTGCAATACATAATATTTAGCCAAGCGTAAGTAGCGAACCTATTTAAGAAATTAATAATAAAATCGAAGACTCCTTTTATGTTTATGTAGGCGTAGAATAAAAAAAACCCACAAGTTCCAAAATTGATACAAATTTGAACGGAAAAAAATAATGTTCCTGTAAGTTTGCGGCTTTCAAAAGGGGCCACCAAACTCAGTGTGCCCATGGCCCCTTCACGGCTTAAGATGGTCCCGCTCATAACCCCGATCAACGCTGGGTACACGTCACCTTGTATGTAAATATTTCTAGTTCATTCTTACTACTTCTTTGTTCCTTCCCTATAAGCTCTATAAAAGTTTAAACTCCCTCCCCCCTGGCTTGGAGGCTAGTGACATCCCTACAATATTGTGTATCGGTGATGTAGTTCAAAATTGTAAAATCATTTTTCGTATTCCTTTCTTTAAAGAATTTTGCTTTTATAGGTACAGAAGGTTCGTAAAAAATGCGTTTAACAAGGTTAGCTCATTGAAAGGGTAGAGCGGTGATTGGCTAAAAATTCGTGACGTAGCTTGAAGTCCATATTCCACTGAGAGATTTTAATTAATTACAATACAAGTGGCAGTTACTTCAAGATACGTCACGCGTTCGAAATTTTGTAAGCGGCCAGACGAGTTTTTTTTTTCGAAAAAGGCCCTTATGTTAAATGCATTTTCTACGGTATACCGTAAACCTTGGGTACGGACCAAAACTATTTATTCACATTCATACTCTGTATATACAGTTTGTAACAATTTTTCAAAAAGTATTTTTTTGTAAAACATTAGAATTAGCGCCAACTTTGAAAGCGAAGATTAGAAATCGTGTTTCGTTTATCTTTTGAGATTTTTAATTTAGTGAAACAAACATATTTTTTTAAAAACAACTTTTAGTATTAGCGTTGGACAACTTTCAGTTCAATATACTGGTATACATATTATATTATAAAAGAGATGTGATAGATTCAAAGGTTTTACAAAGAAAATACCCACTTCCCTACGATTTAGCACTGCGATTACAATAAAAAACTAATCATAAGACGATGGAAAATCGCAGGATCAAAATTCCAACACTTCTTACTTATTACGCAGATGAAGTTGAAATTTCCACTGATGATACTTAAGGCCCGGTAGAAGGCGTTCAAAAAGAAGAAAACTTCGATTTTTTCATACCTATTACATGTTAAAATGTTAAATGGGTCTGGAAAAATTGATTTTTTTCCCTTTATTTAATAGTACAATACGTCTAGAATATTCTCCTAAAGTTTTAAGTCAATCTAAGTAAAAGTGTAGGAGAATTTTGGGCATTTTTTTTGCGAATCCCCCGTCCCGTTGGTAAAGAAAGACCTTGAGACATGAAACTTCAATCGCGTTTATCTCAAAACACAATTTTTGAAGTCGGTTGGCAGGATTTCTCAGAAACCAAAGCACCGATATAATAATGCACCAATGCACTTCTTCAAAATAGCATTGACCAGTCCCTGAACGATGGATTATTTTTTTTTCAACTACACATAATTTTTATAAGGCTATACGTAGTACAAATTGAACCAAAAATTGAATTATTTTGCATACAACTCTGCCAAAAATTCAAAATTAATTTTTTTTAGAAATCCTTCGCTCAGGAACAGCTTATACCTACTTATCTAATAATAGAATTTTTTTTTTTAAATTTTAAATGAAGCTATCATGGGTTATCCTGCCTACCGCGAGGACTTTTTTAGGGGTCTCTGGAAACAGGCCCCACCGGCTGAACTTTCCGAATTTTTTATGACATTTTTTTTTCAATATTGTTGAGAAGTTGTTCTTTTATGTGCTTAATACTTCGAATAAAATAATTAATTTATAACATTTAAAAAAAATCGAGAAATTTTTTTTTCTTGGCTACGAGACACATGTAACCCCTTAAATAACAGAACAAAATGTGTTTATAATAATATTCGGAGGATACTTTGCGATTTTTTCCAACTGGTTAATTTAATATAATTATCGTTTCGGCTTTATAAATGTATAGATAAAAAACATATATTTTTTAGATACTTCAATACTTAAAGTTTTAAAGAGAAATATATTACAAAACGGTAGTAATTCGGAGTGCGGGGGCTAAAAGAATTCATAATAAATACAATATTGGATTAGATCGCCAAGCCTTTCCTGATATATTTGAGTTTTTTGTAGACAAAACCATTTATTCATATTCATATTGCGTATGTATGGGCGCAAACAATTAATTCCTATTAACATTTTAAAACATTAGTTGCAAAAACCTTTTATTCTGAAAGAATTAAACACGCGCCATCCATGAAAGAGCAGTTGATTTTTTTTAACCCAAAAAACTTAGCCAAATTAAATGTTTTATTTATTTTATTTTGTGAAGTTCAGGCACAGATAATAAAATAATCTCCAATCGCACTCTAAAGCTCTGAAGACATTAATTGCCATGAGTGGTTCGTAAGTAGGAGATTTTACACTTTGAAGCATTTTTCATAGGCCCCAACTTAATTTTTTTAGGCTTATTAAAAAAATTCCTGGTGAAAGCAAATAATGCCATGTATCGATGTATCCATAACATTGGTTGTAGATCTGAGATTTTTTAACACACCTTCTAGTAACCTACCACCTTAAGAGGAACGCATGCACGGCCCATTTCAGCACGTTTCACATAAATCTTTATTCTGGATTTGAGATCAATTTACCCCACCAAACTGAAAAATTATTTTCGTTATCAAAAGTTATATCAAATATCTAGTACGGATGTGAGCTACTTTATTTATTTTTGCTTTAAATTATAAGATATGGGCCATTAAAGATTTTAATGTTTCATGATTTTAGAAGCAATTTGGGCAATTATTTGTGGGTAAATAAAAAACAATAAAAATAATATTTCTAAATTTATCACGAAAATATAATGAAATATAATTTAAAAAATTATTAAAAAAAATCATTTTGACGGGTGTAAAATTGTAAAGTTAAAATACAAACTACCTATTTACGGCGGAACAAAAATTTGTCGTTTATATATTTAAATTACTACCCAAAACGGTGTTTAATTTTAATTTTATTTTTCATCGTATTTTTAAAATAAATTTAATAAAATTATTTTTTTGTTGTTTTTCATTTACTCACAAATAATTGCCCAAATTGCCTCTAAAATCATGAAACATTAAAATCTTTAATGGCCCATATCTTATGATTTATAGCAAAAATAAATAAAGTAGCTCGCATCTGTACTAGATATTTGATAAACCTTTTGATAACAAAAATAATTTTTCAGTTTTGTTGGGTATTTTGATCTCAAATCCAGAATTAAGATTTGTATGAAACGAATTGAAATAGGCCGCGCATACGTTCCTCTTAATTAAATATCAACCTAATATGTACATGGATAATTACTTGCACGAAGTATAGGTAGTAGTTTCTTTCCAAAATGGGAGAAATGACATTCAAAAGCATTGAATGGATCTATGACTGCAGTCTGCTGCGGGCTCTGGCGGTCACTTGAAGCCACTTGGAGCCACTCGGCCACTGGAGCCACGGGAGCCACTCGAGCTACTTCAGGCCCAGCCCTAACTCCACACTCGAGGGCTATCTCCCTATTATCAAACCATAATGAGCTGAAAACGGTTGCCTGCACAAAGGCGAATAAATCCAGCATTTGAGTTTATGGTGAATATGACCATAATTATATTATATTTACTGAAGAATATAATGGACGTATTCTGTACGGGAAGTTATTCGCCGAACTTAATACCTACCTATAATATAAGTATATTAGGGTATTATTAGTTGTCTATTGATACGCTAATAGGACGGCTTTTGGAATGTCCGATTTGTTCTGGTGGCGTTCATTTAACAAAGATTCCAAGACGGTGGCTTCTAAACAAACTAATTAAGATTACTAATATATTTTCCTCCGAAATTAATGGTCGGTGTCAATAACCTATAACCCGGTGTGTAAAACCTGAAGTGGAATAGTCACATTTCAGAGCTAGTGAAGAAAATAAAGAAATGTATTTATATATTTGTTAGGTTAAGAAATATTTTTAAAATAATGAAAAATGTGTACTATGCCGTTATTTACTCTTTACTTATCTACGGAATTATAGGTTGGGGAGGGTCTTACAAAAACAATCTAAACTCAGTAAAAGTTTCGCAAAGAATCATCATTGTTAAAAAAAACTACCGTCTCAACAGAATCACTTTTTAAATTGTTTCCAGTAACAAATATCGATGACATATTCAAGCAAGCTTCCATTATAAAAATGCGTAAAGAAAAAATAACAAAGAATATCTAGAATTTTACAAACTAATGGGAAATGGAAACCAATTTATTACACCTAATTTTAAAACAACTCAAATGCAAAATCATTCTATTTTCCAAGAAAAAACTATAATAACCTCCCTTCTGAATTGCGCTGTATCATCAACCAAACAGAACACATAAATAAAGTTAAACAATATTAAAAAAAAACTTACAGTAAAAAGTAAATATTTTATACAAAACATATTATAACTTACAACCCAAGTAAGAATCGTGGCTCCCTCATCAGGCACAATGTTCTGATAAGGTATACATGACCAAAGACGACCTTTAATATAATATTTTTTATCATATTTTTTATATTACAAAAAAAATTAACATATATTTTGAGTGATGTGATCGTGATCCCATCTGATTTATTCTATGATCTATTTCGTAAAATCCAATAATAATAATAATAATACAATGCATCGCGTGGATTGACTAGATGATCATTTGTGGAAAAGTGTGTGGAAGGGTTAAATTTTTCCTGTGGGGAAGATTTAACCCGGACATAAAGTCTAGAGAACAATATAAAAAGTTTTATTCCAGGATGTGGGGAGGATAGTGAACAATGTTTCTTTTACATGGTTACTGCATTGGAAAAATCTTCGGGCAATCATATTGGACAATACACTGATACTTCTCCTCTGTCGTTCAATATCACCATCATCCGAGAGGTCTTTAGTGGTGACCCAAGTATTTTACACTCGTTGATATACTTATGTTTTCCTGATTGAGTTGTACGGGGAGCATCTTCTCGAGAGTTTTTCCAAGGTGGAATGCGATTAGTTCCGTCTTCTTGGGGTTGTACATCATGTTGTGGTCATTTGCATATTCTTCACAGATTTTTAATAGTATTCTCAACCCTTTGATCGACGGAGCTAAGAGAATCATGTCGTCCGCATAGCTAATGTGATTTAGGCACAGATTAATGATACGGCAGCCTGCTTGGTGTCCAGGCGATTAGATAATTCATCCATAAAATAATAAATCATAATAAATCCATGAAAGAGAGAACAGGATATTCTATGGAATAGAAACCTAAAGATCAATAAATCAATCAAACTGTAAATTGACCATAGAGACTCATTAAATAGATCTGGGTCCGTAGCACATAGTCGATGGATAAGGATTGATATGAAATCTTTTGGTAACTTCTCATCGTTCCCTAGAATCGCGAATCGCTAACGTTTAAATAACGGTTGATGTTGAATATATTAAGAGCACTTAGTCATTGCGAACTGTTACTTATTCGTTGATGATCTAGAGTTATGCTAGAGAACGATGCATTAGGGACATCATTTTCATCAAAGCGTTATCATTTTTCCTTCATTCTACCAATCCTAAGGCATCAATAAAAAAACGCACTAAAAACTCCAAAACCACTGATATCGTGCTTACACTATTATTTATTCGTTCATTTCTGTTTTCGGCTATGAATATTATAATTTCTTAGAAATACATAATCAAATAATTTAAAACCCGTGGTCACGACAAAAATAAATTTCATTGCCTTTCGCTTGAATCATGTTGTATCTGGAAATATTAATGGTTCGATTATGAGGTCTTGAGATTTCCAAGATTTTATAAATAAGTAGGTACCTACTTATCCAATTCTACGAGTTTTCGTCCGTGTCTATGGTCACTTGATGCTTCAGAAAAACGTCTCCAGCCATCTACCCAGTGGCGTGCATAGAGTTGAGGGTAGGCAGTAGGAAAAATAATGAATTAATTGGTAATAAAAATGCTTAACCCACGCGTTGTGAGTTTTTTTACTAAGAATGGATAAGTTGCTGGCTTTAACTGGCCTTTGGTGATATTACCTGCCACATCAAATATCCAAATAACCACTTCAAGTTACTAAAGGTTACGTTAGGTTAGGTTATTGGCTATTTTTAAAATTTTTCCTTTTCGTAACTTTTAATGACTTTTCAAAGAGGTCTTGAATTTGCAGAATTTGAGTTGTCACGGAACCAAATTTTTATGTATATCACATGTTAGTAAAATAATTCATAGGTAAATCATAAATTATTAAATCTTAAACTTTCTTCCTGATAACTTAAAATTCCGCGGGTGGGGAACGGGACGCAAGGAAAAGGACGCTCAGGGGAGGGATAGGGAACGAGGGAAGGGTAGAGGGAGGGATATCAAAGGAGACATAGGGGGAGGGGATAGGAGGTAGTAAATTTGTAAAATTCGTGCTTTTCACGTGGATGGGGGAAGGGGGAAGACGGGGCAGATGGAAGGGGAACGCGGGAAGGGGTCAGAAAACGCGGGAGGGCCGGTAGGGAGGGGGGGAAGGGTTCGCAGGACGGGGGGCATGAGAGTGTGGGAAGGCGGGGAAGGTGGGAAGGGAGCACGGAAGGGGAAAGAGACGCGGGAGGGGAACGGGGCGGGAACAGGAAAGGACACGCAGGGGAGAGGTAACGGAAGGGTGGAGGACGAAGAAAGGGAAGAGGAAGAATTGCAAACGAGACACGGTAGTGGTAGGGGATAGCAGGGGATAAATTTGAAAAATTCATGCTTCTCTCGCAGACAGCTGGTATGTGGCCTGCTCACGTATCAGAAAACTTTATGATTTATTCGTGTAGGAACCAGACCGAAAAAACAAAAAACAAATTATATGATGTGTATACAAAAGCATTTCAATAAACAGAATAAAAACACAAACACTTTATTTCTTTGAGTAGCATTGCAACGCAAGCTGGGTACTGGCTGGTATAAAAATAAAAGTATTCACGATACAATTATTTTTCCAAGAAATTAAAAAAATATATTCTGACGATAATTTAATATTTGAAAATAATTTATATTTTTATTTCAGTACGATAGGATAATATATTCAGTGTAAATGGAGTGCACGCCTCAGCGTCTACCTACAGCTAATATACGGAACTAGACATTTTATTCGAGTCAATGCAAAGCGATTTCCATTCACAAAAATTATAGAACTGCGGCGGAGTGAAATAAAAAGTTTAACGTTTTTCTTTTAATCTTTTTAGTGGCGCCTTTTGATCCCGAGGCGCGGCCCATCTGGGAGTTGGGAGGTAGTTCAAATGCTTAGAAGAAAATGCATTAAAATATTGAATATCGGTTGCTTGAAGCGGAATGGGGGGTGAATGGGGTGGGAAAAATTAGGAAAAAGCTGAAATGAGATCGATGAATGACTCGGCCAATTATGATGTTAAATACTCCAGATAATTTAAAAGGCTTCGGTGAATTGAGCAGAGATTCATTTGCATTTTAATTACCATTTAATACAAAGATTACAAACAATGTTCGTAAAAAATCTTTTTTTTAAGGTTGTCAAGTAATCAGGATGGAAGTATAAATCAAGTAGTACACAATAATTAATTAGTATTAATGCATTTTAGTGATTAAAAGTATGATTCATAGAAATATTATAAATCATTACAATTAGTAATATTATTTAGTTATGTTAAAAACTTTTTTTCCTTTTCATAATTTCAAATTTGGGCACATAATGTTACTAACCTACAAAAAGGATTATTCTTATTATATTATACATAGTTGAATTGAATAAACCTCAATTTCAATGAACTTATTGTTTCATTGGAATTGAGGTTTATTTCCTGTAATATATAGATATCTTCTCAACTTGAAATATATTTTACTTATTTTTTTACCTACCATTAAATAATTTCAACGTACCTCATCTTTATGTTACGTTATTTACATAAATATCTATACTAATATTATAAAGAGGAAGGATTTGATTGTTTGTTTGTTTGTTTGTTTGTTTGTTTGTTTGTTTGTTTGTTTGCATCGAATAGGCTCCGAAACTACTGAACCGATTTGAAAAATTCTTTCACTGTTGAGAAGCTACACTATTTCCGGGTAACATAGGCTATATTATAATTTTTAAAAAATTAGCGATCCTTACTAAAACTCCAATAATGTAACCCAAGGTGTAAAAAAATTACCTAAAATAATCTTTACATCGCGTGCGCTGCGAAAACCATTGATGATAGAATAATATAATGTACTACGACTTTGCAGAACACATCATTATCTACAAAAAGTGTCGCGACAGCATATGTCTAACTATTATAGTTATGCCACGATAAGTGTTCTTTTATTTTAAAAATTTAATTGAAATGCCGCCGCTAGAAAAGACTCTTTATTTGTATCTTCGTATTAATTTTTATCAAAATAAATTATTTTATATTCGAGACTGCTTCAATGCCTTTATATAACTTTTTGAATTATTCAATTCGGACATCCCATTTGAAAGATATCACGAGTTTAAAATTGTAAGTATTATACGATGTAAGCGTCACTGGGGTACGGACCGTACGGGAGGACACCCACAAACAATCAAATCTTTCCTATCTTATATATAAAAATTAAAATTTGTTTGTTCGTATTACCGTATTACCGCCATACCGTTCATCCGATTGCGATGAAACTTTGGTGATTTGTTGTGCTCACGCCCGCAAAGGATAAAGACAAGTTCTGGCGTTATTAAATTTGAATTAATGAAAATGTGCTTATTACATATATTTTAGCGGCAAGGAGGAAAGGCAGGGGGGAGGGGGAGGTGGGATACGTGGGTGGGTAAACGAGGGATGGGAAGGCGGGGAAGGTAGAAGGGAAACGCGAAAGGGGCAGGGGACTCGGGAGGTGAACGGGGACGCACGGGAAATGACATTCAAGGAGAATCAATTGATTTCTTTGCATTGCAACGCAAGCCGTGCTTTGTGCTTTGAGTTTTAGCTTTAAGCTTTGAACTTTAAGCTTTGAGCTTTGATTTTTGAGCTTTAAGCTTTGAACTTTATGCATTCAACGTTAAGCTTTACGTGTTGAGCTTTAAGCTTTGAACTTTAAGATTTGATATTGAATTTTAAGTATTGAGCTGTGTGCTTTGAGATTTGTGTTTTGAGCTTTAAATTTAAGCTTTGAGCTTTGAATTTAAGCTTTGTGCTTTGAGATTTGTGTACTGAGCTTTGAGCTTTATTTTTAAGCTTTGTGCTTTGAGTTTTAAGCTTTGAACTTAAGTTTAGAGCTTTGCTATTAAACTTAAACTTTGGCCTTTAAACTTTGAACCTTGCTTAAAGCTTGAGCTTTAAGATTGAGCTTTAAGCTTTAAGTTTAATGTTTGAGCGTTATGTTTTCGTCTTTAAGCTTTGAGCTTTAAGCTTTGAGGTTTGCGCAAAGCACGAGGCTTAATGCTAAAAGCTTAAAGCTTAAAACTCAAAGCTTTAAGCTGAAAGCTCAAAGCTTGAAACTCAAGGCTTTAATCTTAAAGTCAAAGCTTAAAGCTAAAAGCTTAAAGCTTAAAGCTCAAAGCTTGAAGTTCAAAACTTAAAGCTCAAAGCTTAAATCTCAAAGCTTTGAGCGCAAAGCTTTAAGCTCAAGGCTTTAATTACAAAACTTAAAGCTTAAAGCTCAAAGCTTAAAGCTCACAGCTCAAAGCTTGAAGCTCAAAGCTTAAAGCTCAAAACTTAAAGCTCAAAGCTTAAATCTCAAAGCTTTAAGCTCAAAACTTTAAACTCAAGGCTTTAAGCTCAAAGCTTTAAGCTCAAAGCTTTAATCTCAAAACTCAAAGCTCAAAGCTTAAAGCTCTAAACTTAAAGCTCAATCATAGTGCTCAAAGTTTATGGCTCAAAGCTTTAAGCTCAAAGTTTCAAGCTCAAGGCTTTAATCTCAATGCTTAAAGCTCAAAACTTAAATTCAAAGGTTAAAGCTCAAAGCTTGAAGCTCAAAGCTTAAAGCTCAAACCTTAAAGCTCAAAACTTTAAGCTCAAGGCTTTAAGCTCAAAGTTTTAAGCACAAGGCTTTAATCACAAAACTTAAAGCTCAAAGCTTTAAGCTGAAGGCTTTGATCTCTAAGCTTAAAGCTCTAAACTTAAAGCTCAGGCATAGTGCTCAAAGCTTATGGCTCAAAGCTTATGGCTCAAAGCTTAAAGCTCAAAGTTTTAAGCTCAAAGCTTGAAGCTCAAAGCTTTAATCTCAATGCTTAAAGCTCAAGCTCGAAGCTCAAAGCTTTAAGCTCAAGGCTTAAATAACAAAGCTTAAAGCTCAAAACTTGAAGCTCAAAGCTTAAATATCAAAGTTTGAAGCGCAAAGCTTAAAGCTCAAAGCTTAAGGTTAAAGCTCAAAGCTTAACCCTTTAAGCTTTGAGATTCAAGCTTTGCGCTTTAAAATTTTTAAACCTCAAAGCTGAACCCTTCAAAAATTTTAAAGCGCCATGCTTGAATCTCAAAGCTTAAAGCTCAAAGCTTAACCCCTCAAAAATTTGGCGTATTTTGTCAAAAGGTATAAATGTTTCGATATATATCGACTTTGCAATAAAAATTCAAATAAATGGAATATTTGTAAACGTATCCAAAAACTAAATACTGGTTTTGAAAGGTGGTGAAATACGCTTAAATATATGGTATTATTAGAAATTACAAAAAAAAAATTAAATTCAAATTTTTTCTTTAAAAAAATTTAAAAATGCTCAACTGACATTTTTGATATTAAAATTACTGATCTATAGAAAATGTGTTTGTTTCTGTCTATGTGTGTGAGATGTTTTGCGTTGCTAAACCGTTCATCCAATTGCGATAAAACTTTGGGGATTTGATGTGTGCAAGCCCGCGATGGTTTCTGTACGTGTATAGTGAGTTCTGGCATCATCTGGTACGAATGGGAAAGGGTTAGTAGAGCGAATTTTTTCTTTATTGAGTGGCATAGCATATGCCGGGAACTCGCTATTGTATTTAAATGCCTGTGTCAGAATTTGGTAAAATTGAATTATGTAATAGAAAGTACCTACCCTAAAATTCTAAATCTATACTAATATTATGAATGCGAAACTGCGTGTGTTTGTTTGTTACGCTTTCACGCATAAACTAATAAACCGATCTTAGAATTTTTTTCATCAATAGAAAGCTACATTATATACGAGTAATATAGGCTATAAATAATGGTAAGTTCTGGCGTTACGAAATTATAAATATTAATATATTATATTTATTTTACGTTTTCTGTCGAAAATGGCGAGTTATTGCTAACGTCAGAAGAAAAACAAAACAAATCGTTGCCGTGAAAACCATGTTGATATATATTTTTTTAATTCGGGCATCGTAGTTACTATTTATCTCTAAAAAATGAATCGCCGAAATGTATTTACGCGCATGACTTACTAACGACTGCACCAAATTGGATTTTACTACTGGTGAGCTCTGGCATTATGAAATATGCAAAAGGTGGCATTCGAGTTGTTTGAAAACTGAATGTACCGGGAAAGAATGCACGAAATGCGGGAGGGGGACTCGGGTAGGGGGTTCGCGGGAGGGGGAGGAGGGAAACCCGGGAGGGGGAGGGGAATCTGGGAGGGGGAACCTAGGAGGGGGGAGGGGAGCTTGGGAGGGGGGTTCGCGGGACGGGGAAAGGGGTAGTGGAGTGGGGGGAGGGAAGGTGGAAGAGGCGGAGTGGGAACGCGAGAGGGGAAGAGGACGCGGGAGAGGAAGGGGAGACGGAAGGGGAACGGGACGAATGGGAAAGAACACGCAGGAGAAAACAATTTATTTATTAAATGGCATGGCAACGCATGCCGGGTACCAGCTAGTATTATATAAAATTATTTTTTCATTATTGCAATATTGTAGTAGGTATTTACATATTATGGTCTTTATTGATTGATTTATTTGTCATCTACACAGACATGTCTGTTTTCTAATTCTTGCTGTTTTACAAGCTCACCAGAGCTGTCTTTTTTATGTTGAAGTAAGACTTGATACTATATTATATTATGTAAAAGTCGAAAGGCGTTAATATTATAAATAAATAAATAATTTTGAAGAACTACAAATAGTAGCAGGGTGAACATTGTAACTACCCTGAATTGAGAAACTTGATTATGAATTTAAGTAAAAAAATGTTTAAAAATTTTTACATTTTAGCTGTAACAGTATTTTGATGTTTGAATTTTTTAACCCGCCAAAAACAAATTAAAGTGGTCATGTAAGGTGTAGTAGGTGGTGGCAAACGATTTGCTCATACAAACAGGTTATAAAAATATGACCTTTTGATTTTATTAGCCTACAATCAGTTACCAGGGTTGTTACAAGGTTTAATTGACCTGCTACCAGGGTTGCTCGTGCTTTATGCAGAGATTTTCGAAGTCAGTCGTACATAGAATCTATTTTTCCTCCTAATTTGAGCGCCAAGCGTGTAAAATTTCATAAACAATCATCAAAATTCTGCTTTGAGGGATGGGACAAGGGAAGGGGGTGATTTTGTAGACAGTGATCTTTCTCTAAGATTAAGTGTGCACATTTTCATCAATCTTGAAATAACACGATTTGCCACCCCAAATAAAAGGTTATCAAGACAAAAATATTCAGAGAAGAAGCTTTTATTGACCTATTAATTTATATCAAAACCTATCAAGATAGTTTATATTTATATTTTATTGACCTATTAGTTTATATCATAGACCTATCAAGTTCCCAGCGTTGCCCTGGCTTTACGCAGAGTTTTTCGGAATCAGTTGTACTCAGTACCTATTTTTCCTCTTATTTTGAAAGTCAAGCGTGTAAAATTTCTCCGAGTATCATCAAAATTGTGCATTAAGGACGGGAAAGGGGAATAGGGGTGATTTTGTAGGTAGTGATGTTTCTCTTGTTTTTAAGATCAAGTGTGCAAAATTTCATTAATCTCGGAATAAAACTGTAGATTTGTACAAAATTCAGAGGGACGTCGGCCGCCTGCGTACCTGCCCACCACAGACACTCTTTTTTTAATATAAATAGATATGCACCTAAATGTCCTGAATAAATGTTTTGTCGTATTGATATAATTCCCTTTTATGATTCATTAATAATTAAGGTACACAAAAGGAGTTCTTATTTGTGCAAATTTTGGTGAAATAATAATTATTATTTCGGTCCAATGGGCACAGTGGAGGAGAAAAGGACCCTTGAGGATGACAGTCATATTATTGTCTCTAGCGAGACAGGGAGACATTATACAATATATGGAAGGTACCTACTACAACCATCCTCACTTTCAGGATGCCGTCAACCGGAATGAAGAATGACCTCGCGGCTAATCAGGAACCTTCAGTCCTTCAGCAGAGTCCTTCAGTTGCGTCCCGCGACCCGCGCCCCTTCTCACTCTCTCACTGAGGGCTGGAATTTCAGTGGTTGATAGACTGGGTGACTGGGTGCACAGTTCATCACTACGTACAGTACTTATTAATAAGATTCCACTGAACGGATACGCCGATAGAAGAGTGCTATGTTTGCGTGTCTGTTTGCTTGAAGTCATCTCAATTTTGTCTTATTTCCTGTGAAAATTGATCCGCTATTCATCATCAAAATTTTGCACTGAAATACCACTGTCCGTTCATATAACGACATCGTTACAGTGCTTCAAGAATTTCTGCGGCAAATGGTTGCTGACTGCACAGTCAACCGCAAAACATCATAATTGATACAAATTTACAATGAAAGGAATACCTACCTGGGATTGTGATGTATTTCTTTTAAATTTTAATATTTTTTGCTTTAATTGGATTTTTAATACATACCTATTTTTAATTTTATTATTTGTATCACACTAGAGAGTAGGTACCTGGCATTCGTTGCAACGCCTTTTAAAGAAATGACGTGTTTGTGTTTGAATTCTGTGTATTACCGTGCTTTTGGATTCACGGGAGTATTTTTTGTTTTTCCGTTTGGTGCGTTCACGAATAGACGTGCGAACCGGCCGCATACGGCTGTCTGTAGAGGCATGAATTTTCCAAATCTAGCCCTGCTATTCCCTACCGAACTATCTCTCCTTTGCAATCCTTCTTTCTGCCCCCTTCTCGTCTCCCACCCCTCCATTACCCCTCCCCTGTTAGTACTTTCCAGTATTCCCGCGTCGTCTTTCCCTCCCACGTTTCCCTTCCAACTTCCCCTTATCCACATCCCTCGTTACCCGATCACATTACCCGCCTTCCCCCTCCCTCGTCACCCTCGAAAAAGATTCGTTATGCCAGAGCTCATTATTACATGTATAGAAACCTTCATGGGCATGCGCACAACAAATCGCCAAAGTTTCATCGTAGTCGGATGAATGGTTCAGGAACGCATAAGGGACGAACAAAGAAACGTTAATTTTTACATTTTAAAATTATGCTTATTATATTAGAGATTTGATTTAATTATTTACTATATAAATTATAATATTATATGTGTTATATTAGAGGCACTGCTGAAAACCAACTGCATTCCGGAAGAAATTCTGAATGTACAGATGAGCAGTGAGCCATTTATCAATAGAATCAATGTTAAATAAACAAAATGTATAAAATTGTAAAAACCGTTCTTATAAAAAAATGTTTTTATTATTTTTATTATATCGAGGTCTAGACTAGAACAGCGATCAATTTGATTGGATTTTCTAGTGCCAATGAGTTGAAGGGTCTAAATTGGCGACATCGGTTTTCAAAATCAGTGTAGACCGAACTCTAGTGGTTATTATTCAGTGAATCGTTCATTGGCGTTCTACACAAATATATATTGTGGTTCTAGGTACTTACAATGGCAACCCCCGATATCCCTTTAAATTGCGGAGTGAAAAACTACGTGATCTAAAAGTAGGTATTAAGAAGATTTTCAGGTGTTTAAGTAAAAGAAATTAATTTATTGACATAAGGATTACACAGGTACTTTATTCCGTTACTAAGTAGGTACCTACTTCAGATTTGTGTATATATTTAGCAAAATATGAGTTGGTCTAATATAAAAGTTTCGCATATTTTTTAAAAATTAATTTCAATATATTTTGTAAGTAAACACCGCACACATTCTTACATATCTTTTTCATTGTTTGACAGATATGCCTTTATTCTGAATAGAACTGGGACTTTGATCATCCGAGTTGGGTCTGTTTTGGTTACCATTACCATTTGGGGGCATTATCGTTATTGTCGGAGTTCGGTTTGTTCTGATTGCCATAGGGCGCTTTATCATTGTTTGTTGGAGTAAGGCTTGTTCTGATTGCCGTTGGGTGCATTATTACTGTTGTTGGAGGTAGGCTTGTTCTGATTGCCTTTGGTTGCATTATCATTGTTGTTGGAGTTAGGCTTGTTCTGATTGCCATTGGGCGCATTATCATTATTGTTGGAGTTAGGCTTGTTCTGATTGCCATTGGGTGCATTATCATTGTTGTTGGAGTTAGGCTTGTTCTGATTGCCATTGGGTGCATTATCATTGTTGTTGGAGTTAGGTTTGTTCTGATTGCTGTTGGGTGCATTATCATTGTTGTTGGAGTTAGGCTTGTTCTGATTGCCATTGGGTGCATTATCATTGTTGTTGGAGTTAGGCTTGTTCTGATTGCCATTGGGTGCATTATCATTGTTGTTGGAGTTAGGCTTGTTCTGATTGCCATTGGGCGCATTATCATTGTTGTTGGAGTTAGGCTTGTTCTGATTGCCATTGGGCGCATTATCATTATTGTTGGAGTTAGGTTTGTTCTGATTACCATTGGGTGTATTATCATTGTTATTGGAGTTGGAGTTAGGTTTGTTCTGATTGCCGTTGGGTGCATTATCATTGTTGTTGGAGTTAGGCTTGTTCTGATTGCCATTGGGCGCATTATCATTATTGTTGGAGTTAGGTTTGTTTTGATTACCGTTGGGTGTATTATCATTGTTATTGGAGTTGGAGTTAGGTTTGTTCTGATTGCCGTTGGGTGCATTATCATTGTTGTTGGAGTTAGGCTTGTTCTGATTGCCATTGGGCGCATTATCATTATTGTTGGAGTTAGGTTTGTTTTGATTACCGTTGGGTGTATTATCATTGTTATTGGAGTTGGAGTTAGGTTTGTTCTGATTGCCGTTGGGTGCATTATCATTGTTGTTGGAGTTAGGCTTGTTCTGATTGCCATTGGGCGCATTATCATTATTGTTGGAGTTAGGTTTGTTTTGATTACCGTTGGGTGTATTATCATTGTTATTGGAGTTGGAGTTAGGTTTGTTCTGATTGCCGTTGGGTGCATTATCATTGTTGTTGGAGTTAGGCTTGTTCTGATTGCCATTGGGCGCATTATCATTATTGTTGGAGTTAGGTTTGTTTTGATTACCGTTGGGTGTATTATCATTGTTATTGGAGTTGGAGTTAGGTTTGTTCTGATTGCCGTTGGGTGCATTATCATTGTTGTTGGAGTTAGGCTTGTTCTGATTGCCATTGGGTGCATTATCATTGTTGTTGGAGTTAGGCTTGTTCTGATTGCCATTGGGTGCATTATCATTGTTGTTGGAGTTAGGCTTGTTCTGATTGCCATTGGGCGCATTATCATTATTGTTGGAGTTAGGTTTGTTCTGATTACCGTTGGGTGTATTATCATTGTTATTGGAGTTGAAGTTAGGTTTGTTCAGATTGCCATTGGGTGAATTATTATTGCTATCGGAGTTAGGTTTGTTCTGATTGCCATTGGGCGCTTTATCGTTCTTGTCTGAGTTAGGTTTGTTCTGATTATGGGAACTTTCTTTTTCATCTTCTTCTGAAGAACTTGATTCGCTGCTATGGCTATGGTTTTGCTTATTTTTGCACCTTTTCTTAATTTCTTTGCACCTTTTTTTCTCCTGAAATAATAAATATTCACATTTTACCATCGATTTATACAAATTGTACCTAGGCACATGGGTTTTCAAGTTTAAGTAATAACACATAACACAGATGAAAAAAATAAACCTCTACAGTTAAATGGCCACTTTAGTTCGCATAATCACGACTGACATCGCACGATTATTTGAAGAGGTAACATACAATATATTTATAAAATCAAGAACTTTCGAGAGATTCAGATTATTTATGAAGAGAAACTATCAGCTATAATATAACAAATGCTATTTTTACTATGAAAAATGTCTGAGTCGTAATAGATATTATAATATAATATACCCGTCGACCGACATGAAAAAGTTTGCGTCACTTGATCATTATTGTCACACCTACGATTTCATACAAATTTGAATTTATAGTTTTTTCATGTGAGTAGCCCACAAGAGTCCCATCTGCTTCTAACCGCCTGAAGCCAGTGAGACCACGGCGAAAATTGGCGTATCTAGTGTGGCTATAGACACAGAATCTTCCTTAAGACCCTTAAAAAAGTGTTTTTACTTACAACCGCAGTATACTACTACAGTAACTATGTATTTTTATAGTCATCAAATAAATAAAAAAAATGATCTTGCAAGGCAAATATTTTTCATAGGAATAGGAAAGAAAAAAATCATCTCTTCAAAATTCGCAAATTCACTTTGTGGCATCATTATTTAATTTAATGAAAACAAATAACTTTGTGTAAACCACTATTTAATTAACAACAATTTATTTGTTTTTTTAAAAAAAGCCATCTTTTAAATTTATTTTTTTATTAATACTTATATTTATAATAATTTATTTTGTTATTTAGACTTCCTGTTTCGTTTTAAAAGATTTTTATTATGTTAATGTAATTTTTTACCCATCTTAAATAATTTTTATATTTTATTTTATATAATTGTTTTTTTATGATATTTTAAGTAATTAATCACCTCTCCTTTCTAATATTTTGTCTATGTTCTAATTAGTCTATACTTGTTTGTCTTTTGTTATTTTTTATTAACTTATTATCCTGACGAAGAAAACATAGTTTTCGAAACATGTTGATGTTGGTAATTAAAGAGTGGTTTACACAAAGTTATTTGTTTTTATTAAATTAAAAAAATAATCGTTTATAATGCCCGTTAGTTGGACTCACCATTTCCTCCCGATCCTCCCCACTCTCCCCGCTCTCCCCACTGCTGCTGTTGCTGTCCTTGTGCGATTTCTTCCTCTCCATCCTTTTGCATTCCTCCTTCTCCCTCATGCAGCGCATTCGCTCCTACAATTTGTAGAAAAAAAACATTTTAGCTTGGAAAAACTTGTTTCTGCAACTTGATTGTTCAGTGTACAGATATTCTTGCTTCTATTTAAAGTTTTTTATAATATTTTGGACATATCCTGCCTCACTAGACAAACCAAGGAAGAACACTCAGAAGAAGCAGAATTTGGAGCAAAATTAATTAATATACTGTCGATGGTTTACCAGTACATATAACATAACGTATAAGTTCGTACGAAACCATTTATTTATTAGCACGCTTTAGTCATCAACAAATGTACAGTAATTTTATACGACTTCGATGAGTTTCACGTCCACTGCTCAATGTTCACTGTTTAGTGGCGATTATTAGTTTAGTTTTAGTTTTAAGTGAAGAGTGTTAAGAGGAACGTATGCGCGGCCTACCAGTTTCATACAAATCTTAAATTTGGATTTGAGATCAAATTACACAATCAAACTGAAAAATTAAAAGGAATTTCAAATATCTAGTACGGATGTGAGCTACTTTATTTATTTTTGCTTTAAATTGTAAAATATAGGCCATTACAGTTTTTAATGTTTAATGATTTTAGAGGCAACTTGGTCAATGATTTGTGAGTAAATGAAAAATAATAAAAAAATAATTTTACTAAATTTATTTTACAATTACAATGTAAAATAAAATAAAAATTAAACATTGTTAAAAATGTTTTTTTTTGTAGCTATTTTAATGTATAAACGACAAATTTTTGTTCCGCCGTAATATAGGTACACCTATCAAAATGATTTTTTTCTTAATAAAAAGCCCATAAGAGCGTTAATGATTAATAAATAAATAAATATTTATTTAATATTTCATTATATTTCCATGATAAATATAGTAAAATTATTTTTTTATTGTTTTTCATTTACTCAAAAAATAATTGACCCTAAAATCATGAAACACTAAAATCTTTAATGGCCTATATCTTATAATTTAAAGCGAAAATAAATAAAGCAGCTTACATCCGTCCTAGATATTTTATACCTTTTGATTACAAACATAATTTTTCAATTTGGTTGGGTATTTTGATCTCAAATCCAAATTAGGGATTTGTATGAAACAGGCCGAAATGGGCCGCACATACGTTCCTCTTAATGTTTTGGGCTTTAGTAGATAGTGCTATGACTTACATCGCGCTTTTGTGAGTTTGGAATATTTCAGTAATTTTTCAATTCTTTTTTGATGTCTCCATCACAAGAATGCCCCTGTCTGTATGGTGTAAAGACCGGGCACTACGTCGCCACCCGGTTGGTCATAAATAACATATCAACCACGTTTCAAAACTATGGCTTTTATTTTGATCTAGGATGTCTGGACTTAGTACGAATATAAAAAACAAAATTAAAAAAAGTTTATAATTACCTCAGGGTCGTCACGTTGTCTTCCATGATGCCTGAAATTAAGAGATTTATCAGATAATTAATATTATTTTATAAAGAGACTAGCTTTTCATGGTATAACAGGAAATTACTGTAGCGCTTGCACTTATCAATTATCCCCCCTCCCCCCCACCCCCACCCCCTCCCGCATTCCATACATTCATTCCCTTACATTCAATTTTCAAACATCTCGCCTGCCGCCTAAATTTCATAATGCTATAGCTCAAAGAAAAAAAAATTGTTCATTCGTTCGGAATTTATGCGCTTAAAAACATTTCAGTTGTTTATTTTTATTTAAATATTTGGAAGTTTGTAAATATAATAAAAAATTACACCATTTATTATTCAGTCTTTATTATCGTTACGAATTATATTTTTAATGTAGGAACTCTCATCTAACATTTATTCCAAAACAGAAAGCTTGTCCAAAAAATTAAATATAATTTAGCTTTCTATTGGTTTAAGAATTTTAATTTTAATCTTAATCAAAAAATTAAATATAATTTAGCTTTCTATTGGTGAAAGAATTTTTAAAGTCTTTTTATTGGTTAATGCGTGAAAGCGTAGCAAACAAACTTGAGCAATTTCGCATTGATAATATTAGTATGGATTAAAATAAATTACCTTGAAATATGAATATGAAACGTGTCATTACCTAAGTCATGTAACTGGTAATAAATTACCAGTCGGTGGTTGAGTGGCCATCGCGCTTGGGTCCCATCCAAGTAGCCAGGTTTCTCATTCAAAATCTCAACCGTTTATATATAACTAGCTTTTACCCGCGGCTTCGCTCCCATGGTATTAGGGGGAAATTACTGTAGCGCTTGCACTTATCAATTATTCCCCCTCCCCCCATCCTCCCGCCCTCCCGCCCTCCCCTCTTACTCAACCCTCCCACCTCCCGCATTCCATACATTAATTCCAGGTACATTCAGTTTTCAAACAGCTCGCGTGCCGCCTAAATTTCACAATGCCAGACCTCACCAATAGTAAAAAAAGACTTATCCAATTTGGTGCAGTCGTTTGGAATACAAACATTTCAGAGATTCATTTTTATTTATGTAGATAAATATTAACTACGATGCCTGAAATATCAACATCGTTTCCACGGCAACGATTTATTTTCTGACGTGAGCAATAACTCGCTTTTGTTAGCAACAGAAAACGTAACTATAATAAATATAATATATTAATATGCATAATTTCATAACGCCAGAGCTTACCATTATATACAGCCTATAGTATTGGCATATAATTTAGCTTTCTATTGGTGAAAGAATTTTTAAAATCGTTTTATTGTTTTATACGTGAAAGCGTAACAAACAAATACATGCATTTTTGCATTTATAATATTAGTATAGATTATTAGCATCCCATTAGCAAGAAACAGTTTATATTATTTTAATGTGTACATTTGTTAATATTGAATATATACCTTTTTCCTTCAGCCTGGCTTATGAAGACCACAGCGCAGAGTGTTATCACGAAAATCAGAAGTAATTTGTTCATTTCTGAAAAGTAACACCAAAATGTTAGTTGTACTCGTATTGTATACCCAACCTCCCAAGTCCAACGAGACTTTCTCCTGAAACCACTCTAGTGAATTCTAGGACTCATCATTAATCGCACCCGGGGGATAACAATGACACAACTCAAAAAACTACTTTTTTCAGGAGAGCAGCTTGAATATTTTGTTTGAGCGTGTTGAATCAGTTTTTTTAACTAATAAAAATACATTATTTCACAAAATTTGAAGTGCAGTTTATTAATATTTATCAGGTTTAATATTATAAAAGTGTTATAATGATCATTGTGCCACTATTTTTGCTTGAATTCGAGTAAAACGTTATTATATAAGAATGGCATATTCGCTTTTAAGGCAACAATAACATTTTTTTAAATTGTGCCTTTCTTATCGAAGATAGAATAGACATCTAGGAACGTTTCTGCATACTTAACTCAAAAATGCATTTTTTTAACTTGTGCCACTGTTGTGCGTTGATCAATGGAATGCTTATTATTTATAACTGGTGCAGACCACTGAAAAATTACGATATTATAATTGTAGGATTTGTAAAACTGAAATTAAATATTTATAAAAAACATATTTATAGAATGTTAATAAATTTAAAAAAAAATGAGATCTATACAGTGACTTGAACATCTTATATGATAAGTAATTCTTCAATTTAGGAGACAAGTATGGGTAGCGTCGCCAGGGAATCAACATCCCTGCAGTAGCTTACCCTAAGTGGTTCCGCTACGCTTAGCAGGTGTGCCTGCGTGGCGGACCGGATCGAGAGAGACTGGGTGAGACCTTTTGAACTCTCCAGCCGGACTCTCTCGACCCATGACCTAGCGCCGCAGTGGGAGGGATGGATTCATACTATCGTCACTCTTGGATACATTGACCCCCAGATTTCTTCCTATCCCTCATTTCTTATTCCTTCCCAGGACTTTCTCTCTTTCCTTCCTAAAAAGATACCTCTACCTTTTATAACTAAAGATACCCACTTCCCCTAAAAAGATACCCCTCCACATGTTTTCCCCAAAGACGACATAGGCCTTGAGGGAAATTTTTATCCTATTACGATATAAATATATGTTCGAACCATTTTGATAAGGTTCATTGAAATCATCAATTATCAACCACAAAACCCCGACAGAAAGTGCTTCTAGGTCAATATACTCTTGCGGGGCAATCGTTATCGAACATGCGGCAAATCGTAAAATTGTGTAAAAGTGACCGTGAATTAAACTTGAGTCGGAAGATGGTCTTGCCCTTGCGACTGTACAGGGTGGTTCCGATGAAAAGGATTGATTATTCTCCGTACCAGCATTTTTAACTAATAACTCAATATTGATTTTATTTAATTAAACATTTGCTTAAATATATATCTATATTCTACATTCAAGTTAGCAATAAAAATGCTGAAACGCGTAAAGATAAAACTATTAAAACTATGTACGTTTTGAAATTATTTTTGAGGTAAGTATTTATAATTTTTCAATAATATTTAAGCAAAAGAAGTGTGTAAAAAATCTGAAATATATTAGTTTGTAAGACCGTAAACAAAAAGACAAACTGAAGTATTTTCGTCACAAAGAAAATAGGCGGATTTTTTTAATGATTTTATTTCAACTAAAATTGAAATTCCGAAAAGTAGCTTTTCTAGATAATTTATTGTATATGATTTGAAATGAGTGTTGTATTTATTTATTTATTATGTAGATCTATATTTTTTTTTTACATTAATTTTTTTGTTCCTGCCTGTCTCGCTAGGAGATCCTGTGTCGAGACAGACTATTTTACAAATATTTTATGTATTATTAGGGTACATTTTACAATAAAGCTAAAATATTTGACAAACATTTTTTAGGTTGGTATGTAGATTTTTTTTTTTTTTACATGAGCTCCACACAGGAGGCCCTGAGGAAAATAATTTCCCTCAGGGCCTATGTCATCTTTGGGGATACTGTGTGGAGGGTTTTTTAAGGAAAGGAAGGAAAGGAGAGTTCTGGGCAGTAGAAGGGTTTAAAGGGTAGGTAGGAATCTGGGGTTCAGTGTGTCCTGGTCATCCGCCTCCAAGACCTAGACAAGGTGAGCAAGTGAGCAACAAGCCCACCCCATGAACCCGGGCACCTCTGCTAAATCACCAAACGTAGCGAACCACTTGGGGTGACCTGTGGCGGAGGTGTTGGTTATCCAATAAAGGTTCCCGGGGCGGCGGTACCAATTCCCGCCTCCCAAATTAAGAACAATAATGATATACAGGATTATATTTGGGTGAGGTGACTAATTATTGCACGACCTTTTTCGATGATCCATTGTTTGATCAGGATTTTGTATATGCTAATATTATTCGATTGTCTTGTTTTGTCAGGTAGGTTATTGTATATTTTAGACGCAATGTATTTGAAATTTCTTTGACCAAATGTTGTTTTAGGTGTCTGTATTAGTTCTTTGGTTTTGTGCCGCGTGTTTACAATATTTGGGTATTTTCATAAAATGCATGTGTTTTATTTTTAAACAGATGAGTTAAGATTATATAATACAACATTTTGTTTGAAAATTTTACATTTCTGCCAATGACCAACGGTATAACCTAATTATAATAAAAATAAATTTACTTTTTCAACATTTAAAATATAGCTTTACTAGATAAAATAACAATCTTTCTAAATCAATTTATTTATTTTTTTTTGAGAAAAGAGTTGATACGTCTAGAATTTGATTTAAAAATTACACAATTCACATGAAGACGGCAGTTCAAAAAAAGCAATACAACTCCAAATGTAATGTTATAGATTCACCAGTTTCAGGCTTGCAGTACGAGTTTACGGACACCCTGTATAATATATAAGTGGGTACACAACATTATAATTTAAGCTTTGTAACGCCATTGGTTCACTGAACTTAAATGGTGGAAAATACCAGTCGGTTCGGAACTTTGCGCTGATTGGCTCGTTACGTAATCAAAATGATTTACACTCAAATATTCATCATTGATTACTTAGTCCATGTAGGTAGGCAGATACAGAGTTTTTGAAAAGTACCTAATTAAAAAAAACACAATATTTATGTAGGTACCTCCTACTGCAAGGGTTCTCAAATGGCTCCCAACCAGACATCCAAAAATATCCCAAGATTTTCGAAAATATTTAATATTTTTTATGTTTTATATATCTACAAAATAATATCTTGATGAGTGGGACAAATGGATTTTGCTGGATTCGTAATAACCTCTTTGAAGGTTTAGGTAGTTTTGTCTGATAACAGTTATCAAGGAAGAAGAAAAATGATTATAAGATTTTTATTGGAAAGCAATCGCCGTTAAGAGGAAACACGGTCGCCGAGAAATTTGAAAAAATAGGTGTTTTACCAATATGTTGCTGTCTCTGTCGCTCTTAGCCCCCCCCCGAATAAAATGCCTAACTAAATAAAATTATCAAAGTCGAGGTTTTATATTCCCCATTATTTAATGAAAACAAATAACTTTGTATAACCCACTATATTATTAACATTATTGACATGTTTCAAAAACTGTGTTTTCTTCGTTAATAAATTAAAATGAAAATAACCAAACGTTTTTTTAAAATAGCCGTATTTTAAATTTATTTTCATTTTAAAACTTATATTTATAATAATTTATTTTGGTATTTAGACTTCTTGTTTTTATTGTTTGTTTTAAAAGATTTTTTTATTATGTAAACGCAATTTTTACACATTCTAAAATAATTTTTATCTAATTGTTTTTAATGATATTTTAAGTAATTAATCACCTCTCTTTTCTAATATTTTGTCTATGTTCTTATTTGTCTATATTTGTGGGTCTTTTGTTATTTTTATATTGATTTATTATCCTGACGAAGAACACATAGTTTTTGAAACATGTTGATAATGTTAATAATATAGTGGTGTATACAAAGTTATTTGTTTTCATTAAATAAATAATGACGCCACAAAGTGGATTTGCGAAGTTTGAAGAAGTTAATATTCCCCATTTGCTCCTCCAAAATTAAACCGATTTTTAAGGTGTTACCGACTGTATTAGAAGAAAATATTCTGTATGTTTTTAAAAAAATAAATCGTCTAGTTTGTATGCATTCATAAGCCGCATTCCAACCAGGCAAATTTAACAGTTTTTGGAGCCTGACTCCTACAAGAAATAAGTGATCAAAAAAGCAAAACTTGCCGACACGCTAATGGTCGATATCTATGTTACTAGTATATTTATTTATAATATTAACGCTTTTCGGCTTTTACATAAAATAAAATAGTATCAGGTATAAAAACTACAACATGAATAATACAGCTCTAGTGAGCGTGTAAAACAGCAAGAAATAGAAAACAGAAGTTGAGAAAGACATATGTACTTGTACAGAAAACAAATCAAACAATAAAAACTTCAATATTGCAACTACGAAAAAAATACTTATGTAATACATGTAAATAACTTAACTTAGAAAGGCGCGTTGAAAATGTTTAATGGTGGGTAAATAATTGGTAAAAAATATTTTAAGTTGAGAAGATGTCAACATATTACGAATTATTAAAATTAAGAAAATCTGTGGACAACATAATAAGAAAAGCCACTTTTGTAAGAAGGTACCATAATTTGTAAGTTGGTACCAATGATGAAAAGATTTTTTTTTTTTTTTGTTTTTATATAACTAAATAATATTACAGGTTATGAAGCTTTATAAAATTACTATGAATCATACTTTTAATTACTAAGATGCATTAATAAGATAGGTAGAGAAATGGTTAGTAAATTTGTAGAAATAGTTTATTAAATTAAATAATATTTTACTAGTATTGAAATCCAGAGAGGAAATTGGGGAATATGTTTGTACGGACAAAACGCCGCCCAGTTTCCTCTTAAAAATAAGATAAAATGTTGTTCCCAATCTAAAAATAGGTTGGGTAAAAGGACTAAGGTCCTATTTAGTGTAAAATAAAAATTGTTCGAAACAGGAAAAAAAAATAAAAAAACCTGCCTTTAGAACTCTTAGAGAACCCCAGGGAAAGAAGTCAGAAGTCAGAACTCAGAACCATGATATTAATTAATTACGATTGTTCTTTACTGACTGCAATACAGAGGACGGTGATCGGACAACTCGGAAAGAACACAGCTCAACACCTCTTTTGAAAAGTCATTAAAAGTGATGGTTAAATTTAGGCTATTTTTAATTGTTTTTTTGTAGCTTTTAATGAATTTTCAAAGAGATGTTGATTTGATTTGATTCTGAGTTGGTATGGAACCCACAGGGACCGTGATGTGCAACCACTTACCGGCAAAGATGATATTTTGTAAACTTGTACAGAAAATATGCAGCAGGTAGCACTCTGTTAAAGATCACCTACAAACTGTTCGATTCGATTCCCAAATCTTGTACTTTTAACCAAAATTCGTCGTCCTAAAGTCAATATAAATAATACTTACGATGATACTGGTAATACCGGTTTGTGAATATTTTAGGTCAATAAACGAAAAATCGACGCCGAATATAAACATTCCGATTTTAACTTAATGCAATACTTTATACCTATAAAGTCAGGGGCGTGCATCGTGCCACACAGACTGTAAATCTGTTTTGATTCCAAAAATGGAAGAAGCAAAAATTATTTTCCTTATTAAAAACTATTTTGCTATCAGAAACAGCATTACCGCGTCTGTATGGACTGCGTGGCCCTGGGTATATCTAATGTGACCACTCGTAAATACTGCAAACACAGAATAATATGAAATACTAGCTGTAGTCCCGGCGTTGCCGGGCTTTACGTAGAATTTTTCGAAATCAGGTGGAGCAATAATTATCCAAATTCTGTTTTAACAGGTGAGAAAGAAAAGAGGATGAGAATAGTTTTTTTTTTCAAAATCTCATGCAGACGCGATGTTTCTCTTGTTTTGAAAGTCAAGTGTGCAAAATTTCATCAAGGGTATCGCTGCCACGGAAATCATTTATTGGATAACTTCGTCACTCCAAACGGTTCGCTACGTTTGACGATATAGCAGGGGTGCCGGGCTCATCAGGTGTGTTTCCCGGTTTGTCCGGGTCTTGACGGCGGATGCTTCTGCCCACCAACTGCGTGGCAGGACGGATCGGAAGAGACTGGTTGAGTCTTCAGCAGGAGTCTCTCGGAACATCGCCTTGCACCGCAGTGGGAGGGATGGATTCGTACGTCCGTCACTCCTGGAGACACTGACCCCCAGATTCCTATCCGCAACATATACATTTTTCCTTTCTAGAACTTCCCCTCCTTCGTTTCTTAAAACTATCCCAACACAGCACCCCCAACGATGACAAAGGCCCTGAGGGTAATCATTTTTCTCAGCGTTCTCCCGTGCGGAGTTAATGAACCAATAAAAGTGAATCTCTCGCAGAATCCGTAATATAGTGTGCACTGTGCACTAAAAGAGTTTTTGTAAACACGAGACGTAGGTAAGTGATTTTTTTTCAAGGAGTTGATTGTGGTTATCTTGAGTTCCATGTTTGCATTACGTCTGCTTGTTGTTGATGATTTTATATTTGAATAATATAACATATTAAACTTTAATTGATTGATTTTTCCAAAATCTGAAGATTGCTTCAAGCCCGAGACCGGTTACGGTCACAAATAAATTAAGTGGAAAAAAGTTTTATATTTGTTTTAACATAATTATTATAATGGAATTTCACCACGAATTGTCAGTATCAAAAATATTAATTATTTTTATTTTTTTGTTAACTTTATGAGTAAAACCTCAAATTGTGGTTTTACTCATAAAGTTAAAATAAAAATTAAAATATTCTCCCTAGACTTGCAGAAATGTCAATAGATGTCGCATATTAAATAAAATGGATAAAGATTTATCCAGACTCTACCTAGATAGCATTTAGTTTGGGTTTGAATCTTGCAATCATACATAAAGGATAGCAGCCAATAAAAATACATAAGAAAATGAAGATAATGTGGGTGGTTCTTAGTCGAAGTACGATACAGTTAAAAATGACCGAATTGGACACCTTGGCGCAGTGGTTAGCGCGTTTGCCCGGAAAGCGAAAGGTCCCGGGTTCGAGTCCCAGTGGTGCCATTATCTTTTTCTGATTTTTCTGTTTCCAGATTTTCGATGGAGGTTCGCTTATATTGTCTTCATTTAATTAAATATTAATTATTTGTCTAATAACTGGTACTTCCACACCATATTCCCCATCTACTTCCCCTCTCCACTACCTTTAACCCCAATTATGATTGCTATAGTCTCACTGGCTTCAAAAATTTGGTAGCAGTTGGGACCCTTGTGCGGTATTCAACTAAAAAAAAGTCTATACGGTGGTTGGTATTATTGGTAGAAATTTTAATAATGTTTCATGAACTAAACCAGTGCCAGCGAGAGCCCATAGGTAGATCATCAACGATCATCCTCTTCCTTCTCACACGTCTCACGAAAAAGGAAGAAGATACTAGAACGATGACTTCACGTATGATCTCTCGCTGGGACTAGTATAGTTTTTCTCAGAGCCCTGAACTACGAAATGCCTAAGTAATTTTTCTTTGGACTAATTTAGCGAGATTATCAGAGTTAAATTAAATATTATAATTTGAGGCCTTACTCATTAAGTTAAAAACAAAAATAAACATTTATTCCAGACTTGCAGAAAAACAAAAAAGTTTCACCTTGAAGCACGGCATGCAGGACCTTTACCTTCGTTACCGAGGAGACCAGTTTTGAACTTCTGTCCAATGAAAGAAAAAAGACTTTTCTTGACGCTTTTTTGATCGAATCGTAGTTAAAACACCATTTTTAGTAGTTTATAAAAATGTGCTTTATTTTACCTTATTGAAATCTAATACAAAAAGAAAACAGTATTAAAATATAAGGATACACATGTTGAAAACAAGAATGCCATTCTATTCATTAGTTCAATATTCCAAGACTCTCTTTAAATGGTTGTTTTCATATTACATGCTTAATTGAGGGCAATTGTTGGTATTCTCAAGAAGTCGGGTCTGGAGTTCATAATAATTGATGGCAATATAAACACTTCATCATAACTCCGGTTTCAGTAGCACTGCTCCGATTAAGCTTTTAGGTATTGGTATAAGAATTGACGTCTGTGGATGTCTATGGGTACAAGCGAAATCGGAAGACTACAATGTAATTATAATACTTGCCGAAGTCTCCTGCGTTGCCCGGGCTTTGCTTGGAGATTTTTGAAATCGGATGTAGACAGTAATTTTCCTATTATTTTCAATGTCCAGTGTGCAGAATTCCACCAACGTTTGGAAAAAGAGGTTGTTTTTCAAAATCTCATATTTTTTTAATGTTTGATCCACACAGGAGGCCCTGAGGAAAATAATTTATATAAATAGAAGATAGATGTACAGAAATTTTCAATTTTTTATAATCGAAAAACGAAATATGAAAGAGAACATATCACCGAAAAATAGAAAAAGATAATGGTAGCAACTGCGGCTCGAACCTAGAACCACTCGTCTAACCGGGACGTGCGCGTTTACCAATTCCGTTATCTTTTTTTCTGTGTCTTGTTCTCTTTCATATTTTCGTTTTTTAAGTTTTCTTTATTCATTGAATTGTTTGTTACATAAATTTTAGAATTTTTCGACCACCATGCTAGGCACATGCCCGTGTTGTGGTGGTCGTTTAGATATTTATTGTTATATTCTTCTTCAAAGATATATTACATTGATGGGAATAACCTTCAAAAGTTATAAAAAGAGAGTTTTTCTTTTGAAAAAAATGAATATTTATTTTGATTTTCATAAAAAGTCAATAGTTCCATATAAATAAAATCGGATATATTTAACCGAGACGCTATCTAGGTTACAAACCAGTTCTTGGAATGATTGTTTCTAATAAAAAGGGTAGTTGCCCATAATATGTAAAAAAATTAGTTAAAGATAATATTGTTAATTCTAAAATTTGTAATTGACCAATATGACGGTTTGACAAAAGGTGGCAATGGCGGAATTGGTAAACGCGCACTAGACGAGAGGTTCTGGATTCGAGTCCCAGTTGCGACCATTATCTTTTTCTATTTTTTCTGTATCTTGTTCTATCTCATATTTTCGTTTAGATTACTATTGTTATCTCCTTCTTCAATGGTATACAAATTTTCTTATTTCTATAAATATAGATATGCACACCTATCAGCAGGAGGGTTATTTAACCTATGAGTAAACTAATGAGTATCTATTCGTCAAGAAACTTTAATCACAGATAAAAAACATTTACTTGATGGGTAGCGCTAAGTGACAGTTAATGTTAATTAGTGATGTAGGATACAAAGTAATTGGAAAAAATGTCAAACCACAAAATGATTGCTTTCCACGAAAATATAGTCGTTATTAAATGTAGAAATAATATCTGAAAACTTCATACAAGGATAACACCAATTACCTCCTTGGCAGAGCGGTAACCTCCAAGTTTGAGATTTCCAGTTCCAATGTTAGAATACCTGCTTGGGTAGTTTAAATAATTTGTTTTTATTTTTTGTTTCTATGTCGTAGTTTGTATGCGTTGTAGTATAAAACATAAGACATACATGAATACAGTCACAGTTTTCATCATCTTCCTCATTAAGGTTTCTTGTTTTGAGGCAGTCTGTGGTTTTTATATATTTTTTTCGAGTCGAGGGGTAAGATTCATGACTCGCAATCCGAAGGTCGCGAATTCGAGTCCCGGCATGGGCAAAAATATTTTATTTAATTTTTTTATAAGAAAAACTCTCTTTTTATAACTTTTGAAGGTTATTCCCATCATCGTAATATATCATTGAAGAAGAAGATAACACTTATAATCTAAATGAAAATATGTTCGAATCCCAGTTGCGACCATTGTCTTTTTCTGTTTTTCTGTGTCTTGTTCTCTTTCATATTTTCATTTAGATTATTCTTCAATGACATTTTATTTGTTTAATTTGTGTTATTTCACAAAAAATCATTAAAAATAATATATAGTATATTTGCGACATGTTTCAGAGTGGAAAATACTGTCCTGGTATAAGACCACCATTCAGAATTGAAACGTTGCTTGAAATGACTATAGCGGTGTTTGGAAAAAAGATCTGAATAGTCAGGCAATTCCCCACCTTCCTTTTCCCCATCTCCGTCCCTTCCCTACTACCTTCAGCTGCACAACCCCAAATGGGGATGCCATAGTCTCACTGGATCCAGACGGGAGCACCAGGAAATCTTGTGAGGTAAAAAGCAAGTTGATTATTACTCTGTTCTTTCAGCCGTGTTTTAACTTTAGTTTGAAATATTTAAATTAAGGGGACGCTTCTCGGCTGAAAAAGAAGAAGATGGAGAGATATGTAATTACGAATGTTGGACAGGGCGCGCTAATATTTTAAGTGATAAAATCGCAGCGAAAATGGCGAAAAAGCTTAATAAAACAGGACTCGTTTAAAATAGAGCAAAAATCTCGTGGAAGGTATCTTAAGTATCATTTAAAGAAACATTGTGAATTTTTTCACAAATATAACTTGTAAAATAATAGAAATAGACTTGTTTTAAGTAATTTTCGGAGCATGCTTTGCGATTTTTTTCTATCGAGGGAATTTCATATAATTAGCGTTTCGGCGTGGGAAGTATCTAGATATTATCTTAAAAAAATAACACATATTTTTTAAGAGCTTAAAAACTTCAAATGTTCAAGGGAGATATGTAAGAAATCGGTCGAATTCGGATAGCGGCGGGTTAATTTTTGTTATTTTTGTTTGATTTGGTAGAGCATTATAAAGTTTCGCGACATGATTTTGACAGCATTTCTCTGTTTAAAAGATGTTTTATTATTGTAAGACAACTTATTGTACTAAATTTCCAATCCGTTTATTATTTCCGTGCAATAGAAATTTGTTCCCGCCAAGCTACTGCTAGTAGGTTATCAACACAGTAAGTAACATTGGCAACAATTTAAAAAAAAATGTATGTGGGTTATTTAAGTTATATCAGTTTGGGAGGATATGGGTACCACTGCCTCGGAAACCATTTATTGTATAACTAACACCTCTGCCACATGTCAATCCAAGTGGTTAGCTGTTTGGTGACTTAGAAAGGGTGCCCGGGTTCATCGGGTGTGGTGGGTTAAGGTCCAGCTGCATGGCGAACCAGATCGGGAAAGGCCGGCGGGGGGAGACACTTTTTGACCTCTCCAGCTGGTCTCTCTCGACTCATCGATTTGAATCGCGGCGGAAGGGATGGACTCACACATCCGTCACTCCTGGATACACTGATCGCTAGATTCCTACCCACCCCTCATACATTTTCCTTCGTAGACCCTCCACACAGCATCAACAAAGATGACATTTTTTTTACATGAGCTCCACACAGGAGGCCCTGAGGAAAATAATTTCCCTTAGAGCCTATGTCATCTTTGGGGATGCTGTGTGGAGGGTTTTTTAAGGAAAAGGAGAGGAGAGTTCTGGGAAGGAAAGGGGTTTAAGGGGTGGGTAGGAATCTGGGGTTCAGTGTGTCCTGGTCATCCGCCTCCAAGACCTAGACAAACCTCACCCCGTGAACCCGGGCACCCCTGTTAAATCACCAAACGTAGCGAACTACTTGGGGTGACCTAAGGCAGAGGTGTTGGTTATCCAATAAAGGTTTCCGGGGTGGCGGTACCCATTCCTGCCTCTCAAAGATATCATTTGGTTAATTGAAAATAAATTAACCAAACCTAATACCCATTCAGTACGTAGTAGGTATTAGAAAAAGTGCCTTTTACCATAATCAATTCCTTAATATTTGCGGTTTGGAAATTGTTACTTAATTTATAGCAAACCAAATAGAGTAAAACTTTTTAAAAGATTAACGATTGCTATGATTACCAAAAATTTGGTTGCTATCCAAAAAACCACAGATGATTAATTATTGGACGTGTAATATTTATTTATAGTTTTATTGTTAAAAAACCGAACGGTGTCATAGTGATATCATTAAATACGAGGTACCACAGACCCTACATCCTTTGATAAGAGCGGTACCCGGAAGACAAACCGTAGAACGTGATTCTTCTTCACCAGAGCTCATCGGTCTTACACGTATTTGGTCTCAGTGTTCATCAGTCTTGTTTCCAATCTCTATATACCAACGGTAAACTCGAAGAAGTAATCCGCCACCATGAAGCTATGTAACACCGTAATATTTTTATGTATTGTATTGGTGGTGATGTTGTGTTGCATGGAGCCGTGTGGGGCGGCCTTGATAAAGTCAGGGCGGCGATGGGAAGGGCGGGCCCGTGGCATGGGCTGGCGTCACGGTGTGCTGCAGCGGGCACGCCGCGCAAAACCGAGGGGTACGTACACGGGCAAAAATGCGCGCAGGAACAAGCAGCGCTCCTTCGGGGTGCAGAATCGACACAAAAACGTGTACTATCTGGAAGGATCACGCTTTTCCGGGTGAGCATTTATAAATAATGATTAAATAATTAATATTTGTAGGCATAACTTTTACACTAGCTAAACTAACATTAAAAGTTGTTGATGTATCTAGCAATGACGATATTATTTTGCGAATTATCAAAGGAAAATCAATTAGAAGAAAAATAATAAAAAAAAATAGTTAAGGGGCGTAATGGACATGTCATCACCGGTCATTCAGTTGAGTAACCGCCCAACCCCGCACCCCGTCTCTACCTGTTCAACAGTTTTAAGTTTAAGAAAACATCAACAATGTTACCGGTGACCAAAATTTGATTAAAATTTTTTATTCCATAATATAATGTCAGGAATAATTGATTAAAGTAAGTCAAGTATGTCTCTGCATACTTAAGATGATATTATGTATGGTTTACAACAAAATATTTACATAAAAGCAAGTCATAAAAAAATACATTATAACCAATCTGCGTGTAAATATCCCAATTAAATGTGTTTACAACAATACATGTTCACAATAAAGCTCAAGAATTATTTAGTTACGAACAACAACGTTAATTTTTCTACTGGAACTCGGTGCATAGAGCGATTTGTTAAAGATTTAATTAATTTTATTTATTAATTATTAAGAAACACAAATCATGACTTTTGATAAAGAATTTTTGAATGAAAGAAAGGATTTTGAAAAAATGTCAACGTTGTAAAGTTTTCTTATTTAATTGATAAATCTTGACGTTCTTGGTATTTTTTATGATAGGACGTAGGTATGTATCTATGTTCTATTTTAAAACAAAAAAATGGTTTCATAATTTCACGTAGATTCCGAATCGAGGGAAAATCCGATTGGCAAGTATTATTATAGTTCTCAGAAAAAACGCTGGTATAAGAGTATTTATGATATAAATATGATTCCATGACAGTTGTCCCCCGACATTTCCCCCCACGGCATACTTATATTCAATAAGCAGTCGATTTAGGGAAAATACGGTATACCTACTTACATAAAACATAACTAAGTGCGCAGAGAGGATGCACCGCGCGCCGAGTAAAAAAGTATAAAACGTATTTTCATTCAAATGAATCAAAGATAAAAATACTTGGCTATATACTTTAAATATCTACCAACGTAAAAATACAAAAAATCGGCACTAAATATATTAGTTTGATATCCATACCAACTTTTTATTAAAGATATTTTTGAGTCAAATTTAGATTTGAATTAAATAAATTGTAATTTCAAAATTATTTAAATTTCGGGAGGACAACTTTTGGGGGAACGTCGGGGGAATTGTCGGGTCACCCGGAATATAGTCTTATTATTGCCAGAATTGGAATTTATGAAGAAGATATAGTCAGAATATAGTCTTATTATCGCCATAAATGGAATTGTCGGGTCACCCCCTATAGTCTTATTTTGGCCATAAATGGAATTGTCGGGTCACCCAGAATATAGTCTTATTATACCCATAAATGGAATTTATGAAGAAGATATAGTCAGAATATAGTCTAATTATCGCCATAAATTGAATGCATCTTGTATAGCTAGGTGGAGCTAATAGGTAATATCAATTTTTCTAGTTAACATTTCCGTAATGAACCGTTGTTGTACCTTATGATAGACTTATTTAGGTATCGGGAAAATATGTCTTACGGGGAAAAAACCCAAGAAAAAATTTATGGTTATTATTTCTATTCGTAGAATCCAACACTTTGTGGTTTGGTGTGCAATAAATTTGATAATTATGGGAAGTTTATTTATTTAATTATTAATGACCTTATTAGGGGCTTTTACATGGAAATAGTAAAAATTGTGCAGTTTTAAATCTTTTATATATATACCTAACCGAACTGCCCAGTAACAATATTTTGTATCTATTTAAAGATAATAATGAAGATGTCCACTGACTTGGCATAATTATTTTCCTTCGTTAGAATTCTGCGAAATGTGGAGTAACGTGGATTTCTGCGGAGTGGAGTAGAGAATTTCTGCAGTGAAATAAATTCCAATTTTCTAGAATTTAGAAGTGGAATCCGACAGCTTATCAATGCAAGTAGTGATTCCGGTTTTTCAAAATCGCTAAGAATTTAATAAAGAAAAATCAGTCAGATAATTTTCAGATACAATAAAAGAAAGTTAAACAGAATTGCTGGAAAACCCATTTTAACTAAGAAAGCTTTTTAAAACTAAGAAGTTATCTTTCCCTATAGAAAAAAATATTAGTAGACAATAACACCTACATCAGCCATTTCCCTACAGAAAATTTTATTAGTAGATATTTAATTACACCTACATCAGCCGTTTTTAAACTTTTTAAAGGCGCTCCCTTTTATCAGTTTAAAAAAATTTCGCAGCATTTTTTTATGTGTTAAACCAGTGATAATCAACCCTTTTAGCCGGAAGGTCAATTTGTCCGTTTTGTAAGTATGCGAGCTGTATGTGGTAGGTAACACAGAGTTTGACATGGTTAACACATTCACAACCCTATTTGTATTATGGGATAAAATAGGGATATGATGTATATCATATAAGTAAACACCGCTATGTCAAACCAATAATGCTGTCGAATCATTCTGAAAAATTAAAAAAAAACGTAAAAATGCCTACTTCAAATTATGGGAAACATTTGATTTTTGTTCGGAAAGTTAAAAAAATTTTTGTCCCGAAAACTTGATATTTTATATAACGAAAATTTTATACCATCAAGGCCAAAACAATAAACGCATTCGATTTTATCATTCAGAAAAATTGAAAAACATATAAAAGTCCTTGCAATTTTTGGGCGCATGATTCAAAATGGTTCCACGCCAACTCAGAATCAACTCAACTTTACTCTTTTAAAAATCATTAAAAACTATGAAAAAACAATTGAAAAATAGCCCATAAACCTAACGCAACCTATTCAACCAATTTTTAATATGTTTTTTCATCACTTTTAATGAATTTTCAAAGGTGGTGTTGAGTTGAGTTCATTCTGAGTTGTCCGGTCAGCATTCAAAATAGAAAGACAAAGGCTTGTCGCGAAAAACAGGCAATTTTTTTAACAACCAATAAATGCTATTGATTTATTGTTTTTCAGAAAGTAGAACATTTTGTCAATTTTTTTTTGTATTTTACAAAACACCTTTTAAAACCATAAAACTTTAATAGATCTCAACAAATATGCGCTGCACCGTTCTGCAAAACATAAGAGAAGCCGTTGAATATTTTTACCGCAAATTTTATTTAGTCAAAGCCCGGGGCCGTTTGTTGCTCATCACAGCGTTAAATGATGTGCACTTCTCGTAAATATAAGACTTTTCACAAGCGCATTTTCCGTCCTTCGTTGCGATGAAAACGAATTATAGAAATAAACTAAAATTGGATGACGATCTCATACTCTGTGTCTCGAACATAAATTCTGCAATGTTGGAAAAATTTGTTGAAAAGCGTACCCGTCGCATTAATTTGCATTACTTGGGTACAATTTTATTTGTTAGTGACCTTCATCTGGAAAATTATGGCCATTGTTCGCTTGTTTTTTAATTTTTTTTATTTGAATACCGCACTAAAGTCCAAACTGCTCCCAACTACCTCGAGCCAGTGAGACTATGATATCCAGAATTGGGGTATGTTACGAGGCTGAAGAGAGTGGAGATGGGAGTAGAGATGGAATATAAAGGCGGGGAAGTCTCTGGATATTTGTACCGTTTTCAGATCTAGGGGGCCATCCATGAATTACGTCACACGAATTTCATGATTTTTTGAGCCCCCCCCCGTCCCTGTCACACATCGTCACATTTGTGAGACCCCCTCCTCCCTTGTGTGACGTCGCATATTTTGCAATTTTACATCTAAAAATAATCAAAACAGTAGATTTTTACACGTGACGTCACAGAGCTGATGACTCCCCCATACCCCTTGTCAAACGTGTCACACTTCTCTACTCCCCTCCCCCCCTTAAGGTGTGACGTAATTTATGGATGGCCCCTAGTCACCAAACACGGCAAAAGCCATTTCAAGCATCTCTCAATTCTGAATGGTGGTCTGACACCAGGGCGGTACTGAGAGTATCTTCCACTCTGGAACGTCAAATCAATCAAATAAAATTTACTGGCACTCGCCGTGTTTTGAACCCGTGACCTCCGGATTGCTAGTTTAGAGCTTTATCATTTTTGACATTTTCGTATTTGATAATATTTTAGAGAACCGAATAGATTTGTCTTGTTCCAAAGCTACTTTTTATAAAATTGAAAAACATTAAGTTAACCTACCACTAAGGAGAGCTAGGTAAATTATTACGTACGATTTTCGTGTAACTGGCCCGCTCATTTCGATTAAACTTCCCTCAGCTCTTACTAATATCCAGAACTTGGCTGAATTTAAACGGGCTTTATAAACAAACTTATTTAAAAATTCATACCATTCATGAATCTTAACTCCTTTTCAATATACTCTAATAAGCAATGTTCCTCAACTTTCCCGTAATTGTTTGGCTTCGGTTACCTCCTTACTATACTTTTATGTTTAAAATGCACTCCAAATTTTTCTTATTTCTAAACATACTGCCCTCCGTTCTATGTAATATTTTATTTTTAATATTATCTATTGTCCTGTGCCAAAATAACACCGTTGTTGTTAATTTTGTTATCTTGGCATTGCTTTGTATAAAGGTACTGTATATTCATTGTTTCATATTTTTTGATCAATTTTTGTAAGGACTAGTAAGGAACACTATAGGATTACCCTTAAGTTTATTATAGCTAAGCTCACTTGAAGTTAAATTACACAAAACTGCGCTATATAAATTATTATTATTATTATTATTATCAGATGTTTCTTCCAAATCGTGTGGTTCGCTGTGAATCAAAGGCTGTAAATGGATCGCAACTTTCTGTTAATAATATCCTTATTATTTTCAGGTGAACTTCGCATTGACATCAACACCAAGTGGAGCCACACTCCTGTCAGGAGACTCGCCGTCCTTCGCGACAAGTCCTACAAGTTTTTGTTATGTACTTACATCTTTATGCACGTGTAATAAATAAATAACTTGCTTTTGTGATGCATTTACTAAGTATTATATCTAATTAAATTATTGAATACATAAGCTACATGTTGTATTTAATGGTTTCCTCAAATTGCTGTTAATAATATAAATATGTACCTATGAAGAAAAACTTGCGGTCAATGAGGTGTTTAGAAATATTTTATTATAATTAATTTAATTATAATGCGAACGCTCTCAGTTATTATGCAATTAAAAATGTCACCACAGAAGGGAAATTGCTAAAACCGTCGTTGGGATTATAATTCCCACCTTATAATTGATTAAAAAATAATATAATATCACGTTGCGTGGTTACGGTTAATGCAGTTAGTTTCTTCCCACAATTTCCTTTTCTGAAAGCCAGAAATAATAATATATCATAAAAAACATAATAAATATAACATTCATTCGTCTCATGTGTTCGCCTTGCCTATTAAATACAAGGCTTTGTTTTAGATTGATTTAATGCCGACTAGTTGATCATCTTAACTGCCATAAATTTTAGTTGTTTAGTCAATTAGAAGTAATCGTCCAATATCTAGTCGCGCCGTCTTCATTCTGCGTCTAGTTTGAATCTGTCTTTGCAAAAACAGGTGGAGTATAATAATTATCTGCGACTACTGTCAAGGTATGGACAAGTGTCGTTGTTAATATTTCTGATGCTGTGAAGATAATTCTTCATTGTTCCATGTTCTCAACTCATGATCGCACTTTTATCCAGGCTGCATGGTCAACACGATCTTCAAACCGACGCACTAAGCAGCCAAAGATCGCCGGTTGCGGGAGCCAGTCAATATATGACAATTTCGCAAGCAGCAGACAGATAACGAGCAGCCAGTACGACTAGCTAACGTATGTGGCTGATACATGGGCTGCAAGCGTTGGCTCCTCCAAATCTTGGCTGCCGCAGCCAGACTGCAGCAGCATTTTCTTTTATTTATTTGAATACCTTGCAAGAGTCCCAGCTGCTGCCGTCTGGAGCCAGTCTTAGTGGACTACGGCATCCTCAATTGGGTATGGTAGTGAGGAGAGGAAAGAGATGGGGAAAAAAAGGTGGGGAAGGATCTGGGTATTCAGATCAAGTCACCGAACACGGCTAAAGCCATTTCAAGCAACGTTTAAATTCTGAATGGGTCTTACACCAGGGCGATACTGAGAGTATCTTCAACTCTGGAACGTGCCGCAAATAAGCTATATATTATTTTAAAGAATTAATTGTGAAGTAACACAAATCGGGCATCGGTCACACCGGGCACCAGGCGTATCGGACACTGGGAACGGGTTGTGAGCCGCCATGTTATACACTACACCATCATTATTTGTAACATAAAACACTAGCGCTATTTTTCGCTTATATCGCGTTTCTACTTTTTTTTTTTTTTTTTTTTACAGTTAATACCGCACAAGAGTCCCAACTGCTCCCGTCTGGAGCCAGTGAGACTATGGCATCCCCAATTGGGGTATGTTGTGAGGCTGAAGGTAGTGGGGAGGGGAAGGAGATAGGGAAGAGGAAGGTGGGGAAGTACTTGACTATTCAGATCTGGTCACTAAACACGGCTAAAGCCATTTCAAGCAACGTTTCAATTCTGAATGGTGGTCTTACACCAGGGCGATACTGATAGTATCTTCCACTCTGGAACGTGCCGCAAATATACTATATATTATTTTAAATGAATAAATTGTGAAATAACACAAATTTAATCAAATAAAATTTATTTGCGCACGCCGGGTTCGAACCCGCGACCTTCGGATTGTGAGTCGAGAGTCTTGCCTCGGGACCACGGAGGCCGTCAGAACTCCAGAACTGAACTCGATGTTGGTATTTCTACAACAGATAAAAATTAATAAAAAAAAACACTGGTTAAGTAGGTACCTACCCAATAATTGTATCAATTAGTCGAATAATAATCGAATTAAATCCTAGTAGAGAAGGCCACATGTGAACTTCATACAGATTTGTGCAATATTAAAAAGTAAGTAGTTGCTCTTGAATTGTAAGTATGTCAAGGGATGTTGAAAACTCGCCAGACAGACTGAATAATTACTATCTATAGAGGTCATGACAAGTATACCAACATATTAAAATGAACAATGATTCTCAAAAAATTAATTTGAAGAATTTTGGAGCTATCATATAAAATGAATATTGCTGAGCTATCTATTTCTCTATCAGTGTTTTTCAATCTGTGGGTCGCGACCCCCAGGGGGGTTTCTATTTCAGTGAGAAGGATGGGCTTGTTTATTTTTCAAAAATATTTCGAATCTTGGTGCTATTTTTGATATGTTAATAATCAAATCATTTTCTAAGTTGAGTCTGTTTCTCTTTTAGTTTTAATGTCCACCATTGAAGAGAATGGTGACCGGCCAACTCAGAACGAAACCAACTCAGAACCACCTCAGAAAGGTCATTAAGAGTGATGATAAAAAATATTTAAAAAAAATGGTTAAATAGGTTATGTTAGGTTAGGGTTACCGGCTATTTTAAATTAATTTTTCAAAGCTTTTAATGGCCTTTCTGAGGTGGTTCTGAGTTGGTTTCATTCTGAGTTGACATGGAACCGAAGAGAATGTCAGTTCACATAAGTATGAAGTGGCAAATGGCACTAATAATTTTAAAGCTTCCCTTGCCATCTATGGATACTCTTTGTTTCTTTTCATCCAAAACACGTCAACACTTGAATGAAATGCCATTTTAAGCATGCCGTCAGCAGCTAAATCCATAAGATTTTTTTTCATATTTGTGGTGAAATCAGCCAGTTCTATTGATTTATCCAAGAAAGGGTTTAAAATCCATCTACGCCCATTGTCAGCTTCAGAGTGCAAGTCTGGAAAGTATGTTAATAGTTTCTCTTGCAAATTATGCAAGCTCTTAAGGAATGTGAGCCCTTATCATAAGTGATTGGTCTGTTGCATTGCTGTTGTCTTCAACAGTCTTCTGAACACATGGAAAAGACTAAAATATATTGTTTTGCAAAGAAGTTGTCTACAAATGAAATGCTTTGACTTTTCGCATGAAATGCTTTGACTTTATCTTAAACTGTTAAAATATTTTCCTCTCTACCTTGGAGGTTCTTGTTTAAATCATTAAAGGTGGCTAAAAAGATCTGCCAAAAATGCTAATTTCAGTAGCCAAACAGAACATCAACAATTCAGCTTTGAGTTGTAGAGCTCTTGTCAGTACCTTTCCTTTGGATAGCAACCTGACCTCTGTTTGATAAAGGAGATTGTGATGAAGCGAACCCACATCTTCACAAACGATTCTGGACAGCCGGGTTAGCAAGGCTTTACCTTTGATAGAATTCACAATTTTTATTACCTCCTTAAGCACGTAATTTAAATCAGAAGGTAAAACCTTAGCTGCTAGAGTTTGTCGATGAAAAAAACAGTGTGTTCATGATGCGTTTGGCATTATTGAATTTAATTTCGCAACAAGTCCGCTATTTTTCCAGTCCAGTCATAGCTTTAGCGCCATCACCACAAATAGCGATTTATTTTTTCCAATCAATGTCGTAGTCGCAAGTGCTTTCTAAAAACATATCGTACAAACACAGGCCTGTAGTTTTTGCAGGAAGTGCTTTGCAAAATATAATTTCTTCCATGATGCTGTCATCTGCTTCAAAGCGCACAAACTGAGCATAATTGGAAACGCTTGCAGATTCGTCAAACTGCAAAGCAAAATGTGGGCTCTTCTTTAATTTTTCGACTACTTGCTCTCGAATATCATTGGCCAATGGCCATATCGTTTATTCTGCGTGAAATAATTTTATCAGAAAGTGGTATACTTTTTAACTTGTTTGCCTCTTGCTTGATGACCATAATTACAACCATATCTAGAACTGCTGGCAAAATAAGATTTTCGACTATTGTGTGCGGCTTCCCTGCTTTAACGATTCGATATGCTACTTTAAGGCTAGCTAATAATGCTGAACCGCTAATAAGCGGATACCTAAAAACAAACAAAACCATATAAAAATTAACAAATGATTTACCAGTAAAAATAAGCGCGCGGAAGCACACATAAATTAATTTTAATTAAGTTATATGGCAACCATCAACACTATATGGAGACTAGGACAACACTGTTTTATTACCTGAATCATAGTGTTTTGCTGCTGGCTATTAGCTTTCAACTTTCGTTCAAAGAAATCCAACGGTTTATCAGCTTTTTTTTTATGCTTGGTTGTGAAAAGCCGCGTAATTTTTAACGGTTTCATAATCTTACGTGATAGAACATCGCCGCAAATTACACATTGAGGTTTATTATATACGACTGTAAACTCGTATTTCAAGTAATTGTCGTCACAACGTCTATTTTTTTCGGTTTTGATTCACCTCCGCCACTGGCACTCGTACCAGATGTTGAAGGCTGTGATCTTTTGAGAAACTTATCCATTTTTCAATCGCGCGGAGCAAGCGAAAAATCAAAAATATCACGTCCGTACTCATCGGTATCATAAATATACCAAACCATCCACATCGGTGTCCTTGCGCAACTTATTGTCTGTATCAATGGCCAAAGGGGGTCGCCAGAATTTTCCAACCTGTAAAGGGGTCGCGTATTCAAAAAGATTGAAAAACACTGTTCTATAACAATACCTCTTTGAGATTTCTATTTAATGCCACAAAATCCGGTGGTCAGTCGTATAACATCTGATAAGTTCTTTATAGAAGTTCACTACAGGCAAATCAGTAGTCACTTTAGTAGTCTTAGAAAGATAATAAAAAATCAGGCACCGCAATGAGACACAGTGTTTCAGGTTAAGCTGAGTCGATACCGGTGCATAGTCGGGAAACACGCCAAACGCGTGCCCAACATATGTACACGGTTGACATTTCGCTTGCTGAGGATTGGTTTGTACTCCTGTATTTTTAGGTTTTTTTTTAAGCTGTGAATTGAAGTATATGTTAGTTCGTTCAAAATTCAACCAAATACGTTGTTTTTTTTATTTATAGGTAGATTAAACCTTGTATTTTTTTAAAATGTCTATAGCAATCAGTTTGAAATAAAAGAAACATAAATATAATTTATTGAAACTCAAAAACTTTTATTTTTCACGAGTTTTTGTGGACATAGTACAAACCAACCTTCAGCAAGCGATTTGCCACATGAGAACGGGTCGCTTGTGTTCAACTGCTCGGCTGTGGAACGATTTGCCGGCTTCTGTGTTTCCTCCTTCCAACAACATGGGTCTCTTCAAGATCAATGTTCATGCCTTCCTCTCCTCAAAAAGACCCTCCACACAGCATCTCAGATGATATGGGCCCTGAGGGGAATTGTTTTCTTCAGGGCCTCCCGTGTGGAGTTAATTTAAAAAAAAAATTGTATTACAAAATATTTTTTGAAAACATTTTCATTGTGGCTATTTCTCAAACATATTTTGCAGAAAACAGCAAGAGCCAACTGGTCGATTTAAGCACTTGATCAACAGAAAACGTTCACGGCGCTGGTAATTATATTCATTTTTAGTGTTTTTGGCAGCTCTGGATTTCGGCAGGTTGCACATTTTGCATACCAAGGTCAAATAGTTCTTTGCAGAGCTACATTCACTAATAAGTATTCTGCAGAAAACAGCCAGACCTGAAAAAATATCACTACCTTAAAAATCTACTTTTAAACCCACTTTAAGGTTATAATAAATTGGTATATAAATAAATATTAAATGTAATTTTTTAAAGTAAAAAAACGTACTAGATGCTACTGGAGAGATTATGGTCGAAAAATGGACCACTTTTATTTTTCTGCGATTGATAGCGGTCCAAAATTGGACCACTTTTTTCTACCATTCGTAAAACATTTATTGTAATTATTAAAAACATTTCCATGGCCAGCCATTCATTTTAAAACAAAGCTTTTAAAATGCTCTATCTATTATGACCACAGATGTTGCAAATCCGAACTTCGTGGACTATTTTAGAACGATGTTAAAACATTAATTTTAAAAATATTTCACACCGAGTGGTTCGTTACGTTTGGTGACTTAGGAGCAGGGATACCCAGGTTCATGGGGTGGGATTTGTCCGCATCGTGGCCGCGGATGCGTCTGCCCACCAACTGTGTGGCGAAACTGGTTGCGGAAGACTTTTTGACCTCTCAGACAGGTATCCCTCGGAACATCGCCTTGCACCGCAGTTGGATATTTAGATTCATATATCCGTCACTTCTGGACATGACCCCCAGAAAACACCCACCCACCCCTCATACTCCTTTCCTTTCCAGTACTACCAAATCATAAGGACAATTTAATAATTTTGAAGACTTCGATGGAATAAAGATAGTTTCGAATGTCTACTAATAAATTATACCACTTCTTTCGAAGTCTATTATTTTACAGAACTTTCCTTACTGAAGAGAATTGATCCCAAAATTAACAACTAGGTACCTACATTTTTACCAACATTCAGGTCACAAAAATGAGCATTAAATTAATAAAATAGTTTTCAATCAATAGATTTCCATTTATTCATCGACACAAAAAATAACGTTTTTCTTAATGTCTATGAATGAAACGAAGAAAAAATTGACATCTTTATGAGTTTGTTTTGTTTATCATCGCATATATGATGCACTCCAAATATTCCATACAAAAACCTCGCCCACCACCTCACAACATATATATTTGTAATATTTAATTAAATGGAGACACTATAAGCGAAACCCAATCGAAAATCTGGAAACAGAAAAATCAGAAAAAGGATGTTTGCCCCTCTGGGACTCGAACCCAGGACCTCTCTCTTTCCGGGAGAGTGCTCTGACCACTAAGTTAAGGTGTCGTTATCCAATTCGGTCATTTTTAACTGTATCATACTTCGACTAAGAACCACCCACATTATCTTCATTTTCTTATATATTTTTTATTGGTTGCTATCTTTATGCAAGAATTTTCTGCAAGTCTAGGATGAATATTAGCATTTAAAAAAAATAATAATATTCATACTAGAATTGCAGAAAAGTCAATAGATGTCGCAAATTAAATAAAATGGATAAAAATTTATCCAGACACTATCTAGATTGCATTTAGTTCGAATCTTGCAATCATACATAAAGATGGCAGCCAATAAAAATATGCGTTAAGAAAATGAAGATAATATGGGTGGTTCTTAGTCGAAGTATGGTACAGTTAAAAGTGACCGAATTGGATATCGACACCTTAGCTTAGTGGTCAGAGCAATCGCCCGGAAAGAGAGAGGTCTTGGGTTCGAGTCCCAGAGGTGCAAATATCTTTTTCTGATTTTTCGGTTTCCAGATTTTTTATTGAGTTTCGCTCATAGTGTCTTCATTTAATTAAATATTACAATTTAAGGTTTTACTCATAAAAGTAAAATAAAAAAAAATAATAGTACATATTTGTTCTAAATCCTTTTCTGTGTTTTGTAAGAAAAGGTTTTGCATTTTTTTTATTTTATTACTACAAATGTTTTGAGGGGTGACGTGGTGAGGTGGTTCGGCCGCACAAGGTTTTAGATCCTTTTTGACTGTTTAACAATTCACACTAGACACTTCATACTTAACACCTTACCTCATATGAGGTAGGTCACCTCAACACCTCATTTCAGTATTTAAGTATCTCATACAAGCTCGATCTGAAATCTGTTTGTACTACGAGTTGCGAATTTTTAGGAACTTTCGGGGTTCTTTTAATTAATTTAATAATCTTCATACTACATAGGGCAAATAAAACAAGTGTTCACACTATTTTAATGTGTTTTGCAGGTGAAGGAATACGTCTATAATATGTTTTTACGTACCTATAGTATCATATTATTTATTGTTATCATGTTTAATTTGTAGAACTCCATTTTAATTTTTTTATATTTTTTAAATATTCAATAATATTATTATTCAATTTATAAAAACAGTTTATTTATAAACAAGTTCTGCTAGGTAATTATTATTACACAAATATATAAAAAAAGTGTTAATATTAATGACTTTTCCTTTTACTAAAGCTACACACCTTTTTCATGAAATTATTCAAAGTACTGAAAAACTGTTTTGAAATACCAAGTTAGTGCAAACATAAAAAAATATATAAATATTTGACTTTTTTTTGATAACGTGATTATTATGAAGTGCAGGATATGTAAATGTTCACAATTCTCACCCTAGTTCATCTGTGTTGTGGAGAATATATTCAATAAATTAATTCAAGTACCAGATAAGAGCTCTAACGAACAATTTCTATAAATTAAAATTTGTCTTGCCTCATGGCACACTCAAACTGGTATATTTTTCATTGGTAGAAGCTATTCTTAGATAGGGAATTCGAAGCTGGGAAAATACAAGCTGTATTAAGTATATACAATATTTGCAAACCTTTATCTTAAAACAAATTGTATCACCTAATGTAAATAGACCAAGACAGAATGTGCAACCCTTATATTGTGCTGACAACCAAATAAAAGGTATATTTTGGTTCCTTACCTAAAGATAACTAGGGAAATAGTACTTAAAAAGAGCCAATGGTACATAGTCACAGCACACGTCTTACAGAAAAAAAGGCCTGAAATACCTAAAATATCAAATAAGTATGGAAGTCGAATGCTGGAGGACTGTGTACCAGTGATTTTTAATAAGCTAAAAAATAAATTTGCTTTTCAGGAAAATGAAAGTTTAGGTATGAACATTGTAAAGATATGGCTTATGAATGAAAAATCTTTGTAACTGTAAAAAACAGAAAAAAGCAAAAAAGAAACAGAAAGATTGGTGATGATATGGTTACTTTTTTTTTTTAAAGAATAATTTGACCTTTTTCTTGAATGAAACCAAATCTGTTATTTTATTCAATTCTTCGGAAAGACTTGAAATGTTGTATGCCTTTGTAAATATAATTATTGTGCTTAGTTGTGTTGAAATTGTTTGGATGTCATTATTTGCATTTTCCTTGAGGTATAAACCTGCAGACAAGCAGCCATGCGGCAGCTTTGCGGGACTACCATTTATTGTCTAAAATATGTATTAAGTAAAGCATGTTTTGATAGAAATAATAAAAAAAAAATACAAATGAATGACGATCGTAAATAATAATAACATACTCCTCTACCTGTTTTTGGTCAACCAGTGTATTTTCAATATCTGAGAATCTTGAAAACATTTTTTCGAGATGGGAAGTAATGCCATTAAAATTGAGTTTCACATTTTAAAAATAGTTTTCTGATACCAATACATAACTTCAATTCGCCGCACCTGCAAGTGTTTACTACCTGCAATGTACAACCCAGCTCAAGTCGCAAAAGTTCAGAATTATTAATTGATGATAAAAAGAAGATTCATCTTACTTACGTAGGTAATACCATATTATACATTATATGGTAAACAACTGCATTCTCAGGTGAGTCAGGAACTTAACAGGTTTGAAGAGCTGATAGCACGTCTGCGACCGTTGAGTACAGTGTACATTGTACATGTGTATACGTGTTTACTGCCTGTGCATGAATGCTGTGTTCTTGTACATGTATGCTGTTTGATATGTCAGTATCCACCGATTTGAACCGCCGATAAATTATTGGCGGATGAAATGACATCATCAATGTAATCATTGCTGTTGTTTTAAGTTGAAAAATAATAATAATTTGATCGAAAAAAATGGCGATGGTCTTAGAAATCTGTATTTATAAACAATGTTTAATGTTAAAATGCTTTTATTTCAAATGTGTTCTTAAATAACATAATATTATGGTATCGTGTTTAATAATTTATATATAATTTTCCACAGACAAATTGAAATACACATTTTTGGTAGAATGGGCAATGGGGGACGATAGGCTTTTGGAAAACAAATAATTATATGTTATCATGAAAAATAACATTTAATTATTTTGTGAGGCCGTTTTTCCGAGTGCCCATTTGTATACGAGGTTTTTATCTAATTTTAACTCTGCATTATAAACACTTACCTATCTTGAATACTTTATAAATTATTCACAAGAGATAACGAAATTCAAACTTTATTTATTAATAAGTGTTGTTATCACATAATATAATATTACATGTGAGACAAAAATATTTTTTGCGTGGCTAAAATAAATTAAGTTTTGTTTTATTTTACTTCAAATGTAGGCAAAAATAAATAGAATTCGAACATAATTTAAAAAGTTTTGAAGTATCTACAAAATTATATAAATAATACTAAAGGAATGCATCCAGTAACGAATCCGTTGCATGTTGACGAATCTCTATGTTTATAAAACTTTTACAACAAACTAATGCAATTATAGCATGTGAAAAAAAGCATTTTATTTTTTAACTTGCACAACAGTAAAGTTAAGAAAATTACAATGAAAAAAGTTATTTATTTTACTCCCTTGTTAAAAATAGACAGTAACATTCAAAGTACTGATTCCTAGAATCGAGTAGAACAAGTACATATAAAAGGGATAGACATTTTTCACAGTGACAAGCTATAATAATTTGAGAGAATAAAAATATCACGAACACAAACCACCGAAAATCTAAATATTTGGTAACATAATCGTTATTAACGTTTTTCTCGTTATGTTTTACAAAGAAACATTTGAACTTTAACGATGGCGAAGATTTGGGGGCAGATCATCCGAAGGGTTCTCTGCACCACGAGTTGACCTTCGCCATGCCGCTAGGGCACATGCCCCGATTATCGGGCCGCACGGGGCCTCGTGGGGCGGCGTCTCTCACGATAACCCGGCAAGGGCCTGTCTTTGTGAGCCTGACGGTTCCTGGGGGGCATGTAGTCGGCGGGTTGAAAGCGGGCGCGAATATGAAGTTCCTGTTGTCCAAAGTGATATCTGGGATTTCGTCCGCATTCGCCATGCCGTTCCTGGACACAGGGTCTCCTTGGCCGTACCTTCGGTCAACTGCCTGGTGGGTCCCCTTGTCATCGTTATCGAAGTGTATTTTAGAGTCATCGGTGGCATCTTCCCTCTGTTGACCTCCGTGGTATCCTTGATGACCTCCGTGGTACCCTTGGTGACCTCCGTGACTTCCGTGATTGCATCCTTGATGCCCCGTCTCGTGGTTTCCCCGATAGTCGTGTCTTTGCCCCGCGCCCTGCTGCAGCAGGACTGCCCCACACACTAGCAGCACCGCGAGTCTACCGCTCAGTCTCACGTCCATCTGATGTAGGTATGTATAAAGATGTTACGTTGCTCACTACGACACGATTAAAGATTACTAGGTGGCCACTGTTTCACGCTACTTTTCCGACTGAGGATGTATTAATGACTATGGTCTTGTGTGATGTGTGATGTCTGGGAGGTTGTCGAGGAAAGCGGTCATGTACTTGAATCAGTCAAGTTGCGTATATACGAATATTCATGTAAGTACAATTATCTGTAACCAAATGAGATTTCTCGAAAATAACACAATTATATTATCGGTTTTCCACTATCAATTTGACCACATCCGTTGCCCCGTCGTTCATCAGGTTTATGATTAGGAAAGAGATTCTATTATCAAAACAGTAAACAACTGTAATATACTGCGTACATCGTGAGAATAACTTCCTGCGCTAACTATTTACTTGAGTAATTATATTCTTACATAAATGCGTATTTTTTATTCAACATTCGTTTACAGCAGTGATTCCCAAAGTGGTCCAGGTGGACCCCCAGGGGTCTACGTTGGCGTGATAAAAAATGGGGGTTCACAAGTTGTAAGTGAGGGTCCACGAAAATTTATCTGGTTTCGATAGTAAGGAATAAAAATATTGGCTTGGCTTTACCTGTCAATGTAGGCAGAAAATACACTATAAAAAAAATTAAGGGAACAAAAAAAAATCCAAATTTTCAGGTGATTTTTGACAGACATTTCGGTGAAAAACGGTCATTTTGAGACCCCAAAAAAGCATTCTGAATCTTTAAGATTACAATTTTCAGATTTTTGGCTAAATTTTTTTAGGAGCTACGGTTTTCAAGCTATCTTATCAGATAACTTGAAAAAATAATTTTGCAAATTTTTTGCTCTTCTTTTTTGGTCCACGGGCTTGAAATTTCTTTTTCAGTTAGGCCGGCATATGGATCAGATAGCTTGTTTATTTAGCATTAATTTCCTTTTTTTAAAACCTCACTTAACTTTTTTGAGTAAGTAATGTATTTTAAGAAGTTGTGTTACTTGTACAAACTTGCATATTCAATATTCAGTACAACGCGTGTCGAGTTTTGGGAATATTATGGTAGAAATGTAGCAGCAGGGGTCCACCGGAACCAATAAAATGTTAAAAGTGGTCTACGGGAAAAAGAGTTTGGGGATCTCTGGTTTACAGCTATTATAACATACTAAAGCGTAAAATAGGAACTGAAAAACAGTACAAATGAACGTAATATATTATAGCACATTTGTTTTATTCACAGGCGACAGGAAATCAGTATCTACATGCGCAGTAATTTTTTTAATAAACGTACATTCTTTTAATAATAATACTTGGTGTGATTTGCATAGCGCTGTTATTGTGAAAAATCACCTCAAATGTACTGGTATGTGTGTTTTTCAGCGCTCTTTCTTATTACTAATTACAAACTTGACAAACTATTTTAACAACTTATGGCTAACAGATTACATCCACAGGTTAGTTGATCAATTGATCACTAATACAAAACTATAAACAGGTACAATGCATTTGACCCTTGAACGTGATGCTGCGTTGAAATTCTTACGTATACCATGTTCTTATGTTCATCACGACTTGCAATTTTAAATGGTAGAACTGGCAGTCATCATTATTAGGAATAACCACTGAAGTTATGAAGGGAATAAAATTCAAGATGATAGTGTACAGACAATTCTGTACCGGAGAAGCATACGGATGCAAGTCCAAAAAGGTAAATGTTCAGGAGAGCCAAAAAACTATTTTTTCTGTAACTATGGTTTCATAACTTCTTCGGAGATCCATGGTGATAGATGACAAAAAAAGTAATTGTTAAATCAATTAGTTGTGTTTTAAAAACGAGCAATTAAAAAGAAAGAGTTTATATGCAAGTCCTTAAAAATATTGTTTAAAAAAACGCTGACTTGAGTCAAACAAAAACACGGACTTGAGTCCTTCTGCTTCAAAATGAAATAGAATATTTTGTTGACATGTGGTGTATTATGAAAGGATCAAATTTGAAAATTTTTTACATCCATAGTAAGCGTAGTAATGTTAGAGGCAGAATGATGAAAATGGATTTGAGTCATAATACTCAAAATGCAACTAAACATCGACCAAGTATAAGATTTATTGCCTTTATTGATCGAAGCAACTAAATCATAAAGATGCAAGTCCATGTACATATTTCTGCTTCTAAGATAGTTGTTGCATCAAAGGTAGTTGCATCCGTATACATTTTTGAAAATATTATTTTTCTTCATGATAAGACCTGTATCTTTCTGCCACTGATAAACATGATAATTTACTTCAAGTCTGCATCAAAAACTCAATTTTTCTAATTTTGAACTTGCATCTTCATCAGGGATGAATAAAAATATACTAAAAAATAGATAAATATTTTTAGTATATTTTTATTCTTCCCTGATGAAGATTCAGGTCGAACCGAAACTAGTTGGCTGAGAAATTAATAAAGTGGAATTAAACAAAGTTATATCATTGTGTTTATAATAATTGTGTATTCCCACAAAGTGTTTGCTACATGTGAAAATTTAATAAATATAAGGGCTGTTATTGACAAAGAGAATATGAAACAACGCAGCAGCATGACAACGGGTTGGGTTGGGAAATAATTATTCTAGAAAACGAGGTTGATAAACATGACTTCATACGTATAAATTGATTTCGAAAAAAGTGAAAGCATTTAGTGGAATATTGTGGAGATTACAGAATCAACTGTAACGAACAAGTGAGTCATGTTTCAACGTATTCAGATTAGCACAATACACACACCGACAAATATACAAACATCAACTTATGAACCAAGAAGAGGTTACATTCGGAGAAATGAGTTGATTCACCATTTTCATTTAAGGGGACAGCATTAAGTTTTATAAACAAAATGTCGAAAAAAAAAAATACACAACATTAATATTTTTACGATCACGATATTTTTCCAAAATTATTCAAAAATTCTATTGCTTGTTTTGAAGTGAAGCGCTTTCATATTACCGAGTGAACTATTTTATTTGGGTTATCAGTTTCGCGTCGAGTTTAAAATTTTGGCTCGAATAAAACTTTTTTTTTTTTTTATTGCACAAATTATATTTCATAAGTAGATACATAATACAATTTCATAAAAGAACATTTTTGCTAATTTATTACTTATCAGAAAGTCTGTTAGGTAAATAATATTTTATTTGCTTCTATTTATATTTAATTTTTTACAAGGGAAAAACTTTTAATACATTATAAAACTACATCTCATTATATGTGCCTTTTTTAATTAGTATGTGGTTATTACAAACAGGCAGAATACTTACGAATCCAAGTTACTCGATGATTAGGAGGAAATTGAGGTTAGAAAACACATTGGAAGCCTGTTTCTCAAAAGTGCGAAAGTAGATTCTTATGTGAATAGTTTTATTGCTCTTTAGTTGAAAGTGGAGTTCTTAAAAATAATTTTAGGGAACTGTTATGCTTATTCATACAATCTTAAAATCATTTATTAAACCTGTAGGTATTACTTATACAATATATTACAATATCTTTGGTTGATAGTCATGATATTTATTATTTATCTAATATTATATATAATTTTGGAAATATCGTATACCTAAGTATATTTTGCGTAGAAAAATTCACGGTTTGCCCTTTGTCCTTGGAGGAACCACCTTAGAACTATTTAAAACCATTTTCTTCCTTACTTCATAAATATTATCATGGAAAACCGCGGATTCGTCAGAATTTTGTCAATTATGCGGTTTGTGATGAATCGTAATGCCTACCTACACCTACGCTATGGGAGGAAAGAACATTTTCACGTTCAAGAGGGCCTGCAAAGTTTTTTTCTAATATCGTGTAAATTATAGGTACATCCAGTAACGGCTAATAATCAAAACAAGAGACACGTGGACTTTTATCACGATGGGTGACCTTCATTTTCGTTCCCACAGGAATTAAAGTTGAACGAACTTTATTTTAAACAGAATCAAAGACAAAGAAATGAATGTTTATTGGCTCTGAGGAGTGTTTATATAAGTGACATTGGAAACAGAGTGTCTTGGAAACGGAGAGTCTCTTTGGGCGCCGTTAGTGTAATCAAAACAAAAAAAATTAAGGCGTAAGTACATGTTTGGTTTAACACATCAGACATAGAAGTTTACTTTAGAGAAAACCGATTATATTTGACAGTGCGGCCATTAAAATTGAATTACAACCAAGTACGTAAAAATTCTAATATAAAAAGAATTCAATTAATGAAAATTTATTCCAAAACATTTTAAACATAAGAAGGCGTTTAACAAGTTTGAAGGGAAATAATCCGGCCCTTGTCGTCAGTTGGGTGAGAGTTAGCAGCAGAGACGGTCTGGAGAGAGTTGAATCGTGAACGATTCGGTGTATTCTTTTATAACCTTAATCAAAGTGTAAAATTCAGTGAATTTAATAATAATAATGATAATATTTGGATGATTTGAATTTATATTCGGTGTTTCCGTACGACTTAAAGATAATTGGAGAGTGGTCTTTAAACACTATAGAAATTCAGTGTCACAAAGTGTATTAACAAAATATTAAACAATTAAAACTTGGTTTTAAAACGAATAAAATAACATCAGTGAAATAAATAAATAATAATAACGAATTGCTCGAAAGCGATAGTGATTTAATAAGATGGTCAAATTTAAAAACAATTAAAACTTGGTTTTAAAACGAATAAAATAACTTCAGTGAAATAAATAAATAATAATAACGAATTGCTCGAAAGCGATAGTGATTTAATAAGATGGTCAAATTTTAAAAATTAAAACTTTGGTTTTAAAACAAATAAAATAACATCAATGAGATAAATAAATAATAATAACGGATTTATTATGAGTGATTAAAATGATTTAAACTAAAAGAGGGAGAGGATCAAAGGGTTTTAACATAATCTAATAATACTCAAGTGAAAATTTAAATAGAATTGTTTTTTTTTTATATAATTCAACAATAGCAGAAGGTTTTAGACATAGTCTAAAATATCCAAGTAAAAGATTTTTTTTTGTATCGATTCTTTTTATAATGGGAAAATCTAATATTGAAGAATGCGATTAAAATCCTTGAACACCAAATAAACAAATCGCAGTAGTAAATAAATCAAATCTTTCTAAAATAAATAAGTAAAAAGGGAATCACGTTTGAGATTTTAACTCTTTGCCCAATGGAAACAATGAGAAATTAGCACTACGGAAAAACGGAATATTACGAATATAGGAAGGATGAATTATTCATATTATATGATCATAATTATTGTACTTTAAAAGCAGGGTTAGAGTTTTATCCATTTAACACTAGGGGGAAGCAGAGGTGATCAGATATGCGATAGAAAAAATAGGAAGCTGAAGGAGTTTGGGTGAGTATATTCCATATTGAGGTGGGAATTATTACAATGTGAAAAACGGGAGACCTGATTACAACATCGTGGAGAGCCCAATTGGAATTGTTGAAAACGTATCATGGCACATGTAAGTTTATCAAAATTATTTTTATTATTTTCAGAGATTGGGAAGCTGTTAGCTGCTGATCAATTCACCGAATTTTAACAACCTTACTAACAAACACTGTTACTAACCCAAAAAAAAATTATATTATATTCCCCATGTGATTATCATTCCTACAAAAAAACTAGGCCAATAAAAATAATACGTATGTTAGGAACTAGGTCATCCAGGCAAACCCTTTAGAAGTAAGCTATTACCTATTTAAACGGTTATATTTAGCAAAATTAGGCCATTCAGGTAAACTCCTTAATAGAATACCTACTAAAACGATCTATTTGGGCAAGACCTAAGTCAATTAAAATTACCAACCATAACGAATAAAAAAAATGGATCGAGGATTGAAAGATCAATGATCGTAAATGTAAACAATCTTTAAAGGTGGGTCACTGTGCCAAGGGACGTCTGTGTGGGCACATTAGTCATAACAATAATATAGCTTCGTTTATTGCGTTCAAATATTGATAACACGTTAAAAATTAGAAACCACATGGTTTAATTTAGATGTACTTTACGAACAACTTTAGGTATACATGGAAATTCGTATTTGCGGTTATCTCGGCGTATTTGTAAAAACAAATACCTACCGCTCCCTTCACTAACAAAATTAGGGTTTATTTATGTTACCTTCGATTGTGGTATTTATTTAATGTCAATGTTAATGACCAAATGTTAATGTTAATAACCAGGCGATCTACATATGAATCAGTATATAACAAATGTACTGGACTAGGGGCAAGCTTATTAATTATAGTTTTGCGATAGACTTTCGGTCGATATGTGAAAATTAATATGTGCAATTTTAAAGCAATAATCAACAAGCATAAAATCAAGGGACAAGTTTATCAATTATGGTCTGAAAATTTAAAATTAAAAAATTAAATTTATCAAAATTGAAATTAGAACTTTGTAAATAACGTTGCCTTCTAGTTATCTAGGTGGATACCTACTACTTCATGAGGAGGGCTTCCTCAATAAAAATAAAGCCAAACCAAAAACTCACTTTTCCATTTATACCTACCTAATAGGATAGGTATCCCCTATCCTTTCATACCGAAACACGTGGACTCAGTGACCACATTAAAAAGCACTGGTAGTGAATGAAGACATACAGTCCAAATCCAAAAATTTTACCCACGCAGTAGACTTCGGGATTATTGTATGCAATTATGGGTCGCTCGGAAAATTCCACAGCTTTTCCGAGGGAAACTTAAGCCCTGTGACGGTATTGCCAAGAAGGTGGGCATGCGGAGGTAGAAGGAGACGTATGCGAGGAATACGCTGGCGCGGCGCTTAAGACTAGGTTATTTGTATATCATAGTCTTGTCGACCTTCGATTTGATGCGAGCCAACTGGAACGCTCCCTTGGCGCAATCGCAGCAGGTCTAAGAGGTGGCAGGAGTGCGATTCTGTCGGATCACGTGGGAGATGGATACGACAAAAACAGTCGCACACCACATTCAACGCGAGTAGAGTCGTGATAAGGGATGCAATGAAATACCCCTTCTAGAATCAGTCGAGTTAAACTACCTGGAGGTGAGGAGGTTGGGATAGTTCTGGGATACGATGGAAGACCTGGTACTTATCTCTGGTACGTAAAGCTCCTATCGAAGCAAGGAATCCCGCAGAAGAGGGTAAAATCCGGTCTTTAGGTATGTGTAGCCGTTCATTGACAGAGGCCTTTTCGGAAGTCGGTCACCAGAATCTATTTGGTTAGTGGAGGAGCCAACCTTTGCAGAAAACAATTTTTTTTATCCTTGACCCAATCCCTACACACGTCCCTTCCCCAAACAATCTAGTGTTTACTAACCATGAAAATAAAACTCATGTTAGGTGGAGGCTTGCAGACTTCAGGTGAAAAACTGAGACCTAGAATTAGGTCATCTCACGCAGGTAAGGTAAATACTTTTCATGAAATGTTTGTTATAAATTGATAACTGTTATTCTCTTTTATTTGTATTTTAAATAAAGCTGTGCTAGGGAGGAAATAAACAAAACGAATATCAGGTATAGGCAGAATCTAAGACAGGGTTAGTTTATCAAACGCGTTAGAAGATATTTAAATCAATCAATTAAGAATTCTTTCACTCTTACTCTAAAGAACCGAAGTTACCACAAAACCATACATTATACTCTTTACATTTGTATGCGTTTTATTACGCGTATGGGTGTAAGTCCTAAAACAAAAAATTACACAACGCAGGATACGGAGATAATGTAAACAAAAATTCAAAAATCTTGATTACTGTGTGAAATTATCACAGGGATTGCGAAAAATAGGGTTTAGATTAGCTCAGGAAAATGTAGAAGTTTGAAAAATAGGTTGAGAGAAGAGGTCTTCGCAAAAGTGCGAATGATTTAAAGATAGGCTAGAAGTACCAAAAAATGATTGGTTAGGTACATCATGATAGAAAGCTACGAAAAATGAAGCTACGAGGGTAGGCGCGACACAGCGCATTCGGTACCGTGATCGTACATAGGGGTAGAATCTCAACACATTTGATACAGCGTAGCCAGGGGTAGATTTATCACGATTTGGTGCGCGTAGGCAGGGTGTATCGTCACAGGTTATATATTTGGGAAGTAATATTATGACCTATTAAACAAGTTTTTCCTATTAAAAAAATGATTGGGTGATGACATTAACTATATTTATGATAACATTAGCGCAAATAATTGAAATATTTATTTTACATAATTGTGCTTTTTCGAATAGCTTCTATTAACATTTTAAGGCGTCATTATGTTAAAGAATATTATTTACAGGATTTTCTGTTGTTTTAATTACGCGAAATGATCACAAAAATAATACCGTAAAAATCAGAAAAATTAATTTATGTTAATGTCAAAGTTGTACGGGCACGTATTTTTTATTATGAGGTAGACTATTATGATGCACTTTAACTGCTACAAACCTTATACACAAATACACTTTATCTAAAACATGCGAACACCTCAGCCGAAGTTTTCCTGGTGAGGTGATCACAAAATATTACTACTTGATCATTTAAATACAATTTGTGTTACTGATTATTTTATCCTCTGCTAATGTTTTATCTCGTTCAAAAATAACTATATTACGAGTTTAACATATCATTACAAAATTGACTGTCCTGAATTAATTCAATTAATCAACATCCACATTCTCAAAAGATCTTGCCGACATTTACTACCCTTTTACTTTAACAACAGATACTACAAAATTTCCCGATTCCACAATCTCGAAAATAAATATTCTGATATAGGAGATATATTTTACCAGTATAAACATTGTTTATTTCAATTCTTATATAAATCTAGACACAAATGGCTGTGGTAATTTCTGCAATTTTTGTTTATAATAAATATCTTTTTATGTGTGACTTCTTTTCATTTTTACCAATGAATTTTATTTTATATTACATGCTATTGTTATTACATTTTTTTCATTATATTATATTTTCTTTATTCTTTTAGTTTTAAAGTACTTAAAAATACTATGATACTTTACTTATAAACAAATAATGTAAAAGCCCATTAGGACGGGTAATAAATAAATAAATAAATGTCAAATAAAGAACTGGATATAGAACACAAAGAGATCAGAAAAATAAGATATACTGACTCTAATTACAGACTGAAACATTAACCAAGCTGTAATAAAAATACTACATTATGTATGTATAATTATTTCATAGAAAATTTAATACGTACATAAAATTCTCAAGAGAGGTTATCATTATCTAAATTAAAATAAAATAAATGACTGTGTGATGTTTCTCTCACAGTGAGCATGCTCCTTAACAGAAAGTCAGATCGAACACCTGCATTCCGTATTTAACAAGAGCTCTCAGCAAACAAGATTCAGTTGCTTCTCGCGTAGTGGACCATCTCCAGGACAAGTGGCAACCGTAGAGAGTAGTAGAGACACGCCACACTTCAACAAAAATACCTACATTGCTTGCTCGTTGCAACTTCGACATGTTGTGGAACAGAATTGCACAGTTTAGTTTAGTGCTGAGTTTGGTGATTGCGGCCCCCTCTTCAGAGCTGGAAGAAAGTGAGGGTGAGAGCGGGGGCGGAGGATTCTGGAGCGCCTTTACGGGACCCGGAGGCTTTGGGGGCTCGAGCTGGTGGGGCGGCCAGCGTGTCATCCGGGTGCCACTTACGCCTTGTCCGGAAGGCCAGCGCAGGGCGGCCGGGCGGTGCAGGGAGATCCTCTAGCTTTTCCCCGGCGACTATAGGAGTACAAGATTATTGTTAATAAACCTTCGTTAGACGCTGCATCTTCGATATAACAAAACGTTCATGCTCTATTGTCATGTGTCCAGCAGTGTAAGAAGATCATCACCAATTAGACTATTTGTGCTATCAATTCGGAACATTGTGCGGTAAAAAAATATAAATCAGTGTATGAATGATTGACGGCAAAATAAACAAATATAATTATAATGACGTGTTTTATTGAGGTAGATATAACTGTATTGGACGTAGAAGTAAGTTATTCGCGGGTACGTATTTAAAAAAAGTAATATTTATTTTTATCACTATTTTTACATTTAAAAAATAATAAACGTACGAATAAAATATCCTGATAAATGAGTCGTCGACTTGCAAAACCTGTTCTGGAAGCTTTAGTTGATTCAGAGATAATCGCGAAAAGCTGTTTAGAACCCATAAACGACCTCTCAATGTTTAATAAAATTGAGAATAATCAAGTAGATAATAATTTAGTCAAAACAGTAAAACATGTGGCCAATTTTATTAGCTGTAAGCTAACACGAAGTCATGGCAAATGGCAAATAAGTATTTGAACTAAAAATCATGTAATTGTTTTATTTATTATTTATTTTCTGTCTTTCTTTCTTCTTTTTTTCTATACTACATGGGTAAATCTCATCAAATTTCGAAATTTCAGAAGTGAAAAATATATATATTTTTTTGTAAAAATTGATAGTTTTTTGCAGAAATCAAATTTATTTAGGAGTATTGGTCTTCCATATTTTTGTATATAATACATACATACATATTTGTATGTATATACTCATATAACCGTCATCCCTAATTCCTAAATGCCGTGAGGGAATGATGAAATTTAACTAAAGCTACATAAACCCGGCACATAACCTCAATTCGCTTTTAACATTTCAAATATGCATTTTACTCCCAAAAACGCATAAAAACAACAAAACATACATATGTACTAAAGTATCTTATACATATACTTAACGTGGATGTAAAGTACCTTATATATATACTTAACGTGAGGCAATAAATGTAACTCTTAACTATTTTCAACGTAATATTTTTTTGCACAAACCCACCTACAGTTAAGGATAAATCGCCATGTTGAAAAAATTGAGTTGCCAGGTTCTAAAACCTTAAAGTTGCGTTCTTAAATATCGTTCGATACGTTTAGAAATCGAATATCTGTAATACGGTGAGGGAATGATTTTATTTGGCAGGACATATTTAAAATCGAATTTTCTTCTTTATAAATTCGTCGTTGTGCAGTGAAAGTTTTGATACACAATAACACTATCTTTTTAATATGTTCGCAATATTTAATAAATAGGAATAATGTTTAATTTGAGATGAGCAGGCTTTTTGGTAAATATTTTTGGACTAAGGGACAAGGTGAGGGAATGACTTTTACGGTTACAAACTGATCATATATTTTTTTCTTTAGCGGTTACTTTTTCTTTTTAAACAAAAGGAGTAGTACAGACAGCGTGCATTGAAATAAAAAAAATACACGCATAGTTAAAGCATGTGACTCAGCACCAATGACTCGGGACTCAGATTTCGAAATTTGATGAGAAATACCCACATACTTAATTGTATAAACTGGGTATTAAGGGTCGTACTTAGCTTACTTTAACCAGTGAATCCTGACATCATTTGGAGTAAAAAATGTAAGTGAAATTTTGGTCTCCGGTGACATTTTGGTTGTCTATAAAATTGTTTTTTCACCATGGCGTCAATGTCAATCAGCCGAGTAACCAACCAACTACTCACCCCACCCCTAACTGTCCAATACCTCCTGATTTCTTTTGATCTTGATTGAAAAAATAAACACAAAAAATTTCACCAGAGACCAAAATAACGTTCACTTCAAATAAAGTTTTAATTTGAGAGGCGGAAATAGGTACCGCCGCCCCGGGAACCTTTCTTGGATAATCAATACCTCTGCCATAGATCACCCCAAGTGGTTCGCTACGTTTGGTGATTTAGCAGGAGTGTCCGGGTTCATGGGATGAGGTTTGTCTAGGTCTTGGAGGCGGATGTCCAGGTCACACTGAACCCCAGATTTCTACCCATCCCCTAAAGTACTTTTCCTTCCCAGAATTCTCCTTCATTTCCTTTCCTTAAAAAACTCTCCACACAGCATCCCCAAAGATGACATAGGCCCTGAGGGAGATTATTTTCCTCAGGGCCTCCTGTGTGGAGCTAATGTAAAAAAGACAGGAATCACTAGTTAAATATTAATAATAATATTTGGATGATTTGTAAAACGCCGTTTTTGTGAAAAGTCACTTCAAGGGCAAATACAAACTTAAAATATTACTTCCAAGTACAAACTAGACAACAATCTGTGACTAAGAATTGAAATTGTATATACAATGATGTGAACGCGATGCTGCATAAAAATGCATATATGTATATTGTTTTATTTATACTCAGGTAGAAAATATAAATTAACTGTCAAATTTAGAGAAATTTTGATACAGTTGCAGACGACGTAAGTGGGAATTTTTCAATCCTGATACATATGTTAATAATAATATGTTCTTTAATGAGCGTACTTTGGAAAGCAAAGAAAATTTTTTATGATGGGCAGTACAATAGTACAAGGATTTGTTTATTACAATAGTACAGGATATTTTCTTCCTAAATATGACTCGTCCCTCGGTAAGAAACACATTGATGTGCAAGGATTTGAATAATGTTAATCCAACAAGAAAAGAGTGATTACGACATATCATTGGCGGTACAAGAATGCTACTCTCAGGTAGATTTAATTTAAGGGTATGAGAGCCCAAAAAGGTAGATTTTTAGTTTGGACCTAAATTCTTTTGGGCTTGTTATGCATCTAAGTTCCGGAGGATGTTAATTCCAAGCCTTAAGCTCAAATACTCCAAAAGCACGATTTTCAAACTTATATAGTACCTATTTGGCTGTTAGTCTTCACATAGCTGATAATGTTGCTGACCCAAGGGTTGACTGCCTCGGATCAATTCCGGGAGGCATAGTTCAGAGAGTGAGTCAAGTACGTCCCTTAACACCTTGTTAAGACATTAGTGTTATATTCTAGTTATAATGTACTTATTATGTATGTCTTTGTTATATACCCTGATTGTTTTAGAGAGGCTGAATAATACCTACGATTGGATAGTAGGTACCCAGTAGCTGTAGGTGTAGTATTTGTAAGTGTAGTTGCTCTAATTTGCTATACAATATAAACCATTTATTTAGTTCGATAAACATCACTGGCAAGTAAAGTAGTTCATATCAGATTTGGTCCGATTACGTCGAAAGCGTAATATTGAATAGTATAATAGTTTGGCAGTAGTCAGTAACTACCAGTAGTCCGAGCTCATTGCGAGATTTGCTTCCGGTCATTGTAAATTGTTTTCCTACTCACTAGTCTAGCCCTATGAAAACCCAGCCAGCCAGCACTGGGCAATAAACATTAGGAAATAGGCAATGTGACCATTAGACACCCCTACCGCATCCAATTTGGTATTTTATTGTCTCCTCTTTCATATTGGCTTTTGATCGAACCGATGCACAATGATGTAACATAATATAGCATTGGACCTGGTCATCCATACAAAAAGTTAACTCCGCACGGCTTTGGAAGTGTTATACAATTTGAATTATAATCCTAGATAAAGCAGGCAGGCAACATCAGTAGGTATTGAAGGGCAGATTGTATATTTCAATTTGCCAGTATTGGATAACCAACAACCCCTGCCATAGGTTACCCCAAGCGGTTCGCTATATGCTCCCGGGTTCATCGGGTGAGGTATGTCTAGGTCTTGGGCGATTGCGTTTGCCAACCAATGCATGGCGGGCCGCATCGATAAAGACTGGTTGAGGGAGACTTAACCTAGATCTCGCCAGCCGGACTCTCCCGATCCATGGGCTTGTACCATAATGGAAGGGATGGATTCAAATGTCCGTCACTCATGGACACATTCCTACCAACCCCTCGTACTATTTTCCTTTCCAGAACTTCCTCTCCTTTTATTCCTTAAAATAACGTCCACACAGCATCCCCAAAGACGACATAAGCCCTGGGGGAATTTTTTTCAGGGCTTCTTTTGTGGAGCTAATGGTTGGTTTTTCAATGTTTATCCCAACATGGAGCTCAGAAAGTGAACGCCTTCTAGCTGATTTCGAGAGGAACAACGACCCAGACACTGCTTCTGAGCTTCTCCAGTCTCTGGATGGCGAGCGCATGAACAGGTGGAACGAACTAATGGAAGAAATGAGTTTCAAACACTCGATCAGAAAAGCGTGGCAAACACTCAGGCGACTCGGAGCTGCAAATCAGCACGACCGTATCGTACCCGAGCCTGAAAAGAAGATGGAGAGATATGCAATTACGAATGTTGGAGAGAGCGCGCTAATATTTGAAGCGATAAAATTGAAGCGAAAATTGTGAAAATATTTTATAAAATACGACTCGTTTAGAATAAAGCAAAAATCTCGTAGGGGTTGTCTAAAACAACGTCCAAAAAAACACTTAAATTTTTCATACATACAACTTGTTAAATAATAGAGACAGGCTTGAAAATAAAATTTTTCGGAGCATACTTTGCGATTTTTTTCTATCGAGGGAATTTCATATAATTTGCGTTTTGGCTTGGGGGTTGAATAGATATTGTCTTAAAAAATTATATATATTTTTTTTAGAGCTTAAAAACTTCAAATGTTCAAGGGAGATAAGCAAGAAATCGGTAGAAATTCGAATAGCGGCGGCTTAAGACAACCCCCAAAACGTCTCCAAATGCTGTTGCTCACCAACTACTCCGCAGTTCAAAAAACGACAACAAGGTCTAACATAAGCCACCAGATCCGGTAGAAGCCGGTAAAACCTAACAATGTGGTCGTCGTTACAGCTGATGAAGTAGACATCGTCCTCACTTCAACAAAAGCTAGGAAAGCAGCTGGATTTGATAATTTGTCAACATTGACACGATAAAATTTGCATCAATATTGTGGATGATTATTGGCGGTTGTCATTTTTGACACAGACCAATAATATTGTTAGTGTATCGAGCCGATTCGCTCTATAAACAATGTTGTCTACTTTTCGATAAACTTCGTTAAAAAAATTGCGTGAAAATCAAAATGATTTGGCTGCTGTGAAAAAGAACGGAGTCAGATTTGCAATTGGAAAAGTGGAGCATCGACAGAATTTATCAATGATACCATTGGTAATGGCTGACGACTATTTATAAAAAAAAAACATTCAGCAAAAATGTCTAAATAAATATCAAATCCGTATTGCAAAAGGAAATCGTCTGGAAAGACTTTTTGAAACGACAACCAATTCCGACTTTCCATTCATTGTTTTTATTCATCAGATAAATTATTTAAGATCAATTTCCATAAAATTGATGTATTTAATGACGACAATATTATAACATTGCCAGACATACGTATGATGTATGAGGCGTACCTGAATTATTAAATCGTGCTAAACCGTAGAGGTTCACATAACGTTTTGAAATATATTGTAGATACTATAAAATTGACCCGACAATTAATTCGATGACAATTGGCCCACCGACAGATGATCCCCCGACAGTTAACCCCACTGCCTATTGATCCCTCGGACAGTTGATCCCCTGACAGATTATTTCTATAATTCTTATTATCTGCAGGCGTCGTCAGTGGAAAACCGCTGTGCGAATATTTTTACTAGCAATAATTCCTAGTCCCTGAAGGAGAATGCGGTGAGGCTATACTGTCAAATAAGAAAATACGACATACTTATATGTGCAGCCTGTTCGGGAAATACGATGTATCTACTTACAAATAATATAATATCACTGTCGGGCTAATTGTCATCGGATCATTTGTCATGGAACCGTCATATACGGTCCATACCTATTTAACGATTTACCTGATTTAATAAAAAGTCTAAAAAAGTAAAAATAATTTGTTTTTATCCAAACCATCAGACTTATGCCTGGATCACACGTACCGAGTAGATGGGCGAGATAGTGATCTCGACTGAGTGCTCGGTACGTGGTGATGTGTTATTTTACCAATTTAGTGATATTTTACCGATTATTCTCAGATGTATTATATTATTTTGTTATTCTGTTACTATTTTTCACTTATTCATTTATCCAATTTGTCCAAAACCTAATATTTAAGTTGCTATAATTTTTTTGTGACTATACTTATTAAATTAAATTTATTAAAACAGCTTATTTATGAACAAATTCTACTGTGTAATTATTATTACGCGTGACAGCTATACCGCCATCTGAATGCGTTATCAAACTGAATTCGCCTTCGGAAGGCGAAACAGTTATCACTCCTAATAATAATTCCCAGTAGAACTTGTTTACGTATAAACTGTTTTCATAAAATGATTACATAAAAGGAAAAAAATGGTGTTCTAAAAACTTAACAATAATAAATACATTAAGAATGTTATTTATCACATTATTATATTGAAACTTTATTTTATAATTTCAATAAAGAAAATTGTAGAATTCTTAACATAAATATTAAAAAAAAATTAAATACATTTTGGAAACATTAAGCGAAGACAGGTATGTTAATGTATGTAAATATACTTCCATACAACCGCGAGATTATAAAGTGTAGGTCATGGGTAGGCGGGAACCACTGAATAGATAATATACACTAGAAATGCCTTCCGTACGGATTTGAATGGAAACCTGTCGTAACTCACTTTTTTGTATTATTTTTTGATTAAAGATACAATAATAAATATTGATTATTATGCACGGTCCTCCTCGTTAAGAATTCCTGATGCGAGGCGGACTGTAGGTTGTTTTTTTGTTGCACCACACAAGAGCACCCCTGTCAGGGTTAGTATAACTTTTATGGTTACCTTAATTTCATGTTTTTTAGATCTCATATTCATTTTATTTGATTTACTCGTTTTGATGCTTGTAGACCTCATCTTCAAGTTTGTTGATTTACTTGTATTGATGTTTGTGGACCTCACCCTATTATTTGTTACCTACAATTGCTGATTTACTTATATTAATTTTGTAGATCTCATCTTCATGTTTGTTGATTTACTCATATTGATACCTGCAGGCCTCATCTTCATGATTGTTGTCTATGTTTGTTAATTTACTTGTATTGATGTTTGTAGAACTCATTTTCATGTTGGTTATCTATTTTTGTTGATTTATTCATATTGATGTTTGTAGGCCTCGTCTTCATGTTTGTTATCAATGAATGTTTGTTGATTTACTCGTATTGATGTTTGTAGTAGTAGATCATAGAGAATTATTTTAGTAGTTTTAGAATAGATATATTTCTAATACACGTAAAAAATTATGACTAAATAAAATATAATTAAAAAAGACCCGTTTTCTATTTTCTTATTTTTTTCATCTTCGTGTTTATTTATCGAAGATTGTTGTGTTCGTGTTAATAATTTTTATGCTTCCTCATATTCATGTTTATTCAGTCATTTTTTAATGTTGTATTTAAATTTGTTTATCTGCACAGAAACTCTAATTTTGTAGGAAAGAATTTGTTGTTTTATTGGCCAAAAGACTATTCAATTTAGGGATGTTGGTTAGTAGGGTTAGTAGGGATGTTGGTTAGGGATGAGGGGATATAAATTTGAGATTTAGTCCTTGTACTGTGAGTACATTGATCAGCAAGGCACTTATTTTATTATTTTAAGTTGAGTGAGCGTTCTTTTAATAGAGCTTTATTATACACAGTAAAAATAATACAGTTAAAAAAATACAAGTGTGCAATTCACACGCGGTAAAAGTGAAACCTTCAGAAAACTAAACTAGACAAGAGTGGGGAGATTACAAAGCACCACACAAAAAGGAGACCTGTTATTATATCTCATTCTCTCGCAGGCTTAATTCTATAGATCTCTTTTTAGTGTCGCTTTTTCGTTTCATCGAGTTTCAAATCACAGCGGTGCTAAAGAAGTTTTCACTTCAAAAATCTTTTGGAGCTCTTATGGGTAGTATCAGGATTATTTTTTATGTTTTAACGAGCTGCTTCATGTGGGTGTTTGAAGCAGATTCCCATCGGAGAATTTTCCATCGTAATACCGGTATAACGTGAACATCATTGTGCATCGCCATCCCACTTGTCGAAGTAACAACTTAATGATGATAAAACACAACCGTGTACTAAACGTCCGATGGGTCTGACTTTTGGAAACACGCCCACATCGTGTTTCTTGTGGAAACGAACGTGGGTAATTTGCAGTTTTTGGTGAGGTAGGTACTTTAGAAAATAACATAAACATAAACGTTTATAAGAATATCATTGAAGAAGAAGATAACACTTTTAAATCTAAATGAAAATATGAAAGAAAACAAGACACAGAAAAACAGAAAAAGACAATGGTCGCAACTGGGACTGAGAGGTCTGGGTTCGTGTCCCAGTTGCGACCATTGTCTTTTTCTGTTTTTCTGTGTCTTGTTTTCTTTCATATTTTCATTTAGATTTAAAAGTGTTATCTTCTTCTTCAATGATATATTACGTTGATGGGAATAACCTTCAAAAGTTATAAAAAGAGAGTTTTTCTCGTAAAAAATTGAATAGTTTATAAGAATCTTCAGAACTGAGCAGTATAATACTACAACAATATAGAACATCTATGCTTCAGAATGAAATTGTTCTCGAAAATATATTTTGTTTAACCACATCATTCGAGATGGATGTGACTACGAATTTTTCATACCTTGGTAATGGGAATCCTGAATTTGTATTCAAATCGACCGACGGTTCCGAAGAACAGTGTCGTATGTGCGATTTTGTAGTTTTACAGTAGGAGTTTTCAAAGTATTTTTTCTGCATTTTTACTGTATTTGAGATCAAGAAATATAGCATATGTATGACATGTATTTGTTTTTAATTACTATTTTTTTTAGTTGAACATTAAAAAAATATAGATTTTTAAATCATCAAAAGGAAATTAAAATAAGCCAACAAGACGATTTAAGATTTTTATAAGATCCGACATTATACTTTGTGACCGTCGAAATGGTCTGAATCACCGATTTTGTGATTCTAAAATTTGCAAGCCAATCCCTCTCCCTTCTTGAGGGAAGTCTTAATTTTTCATATTTCAATAGTTTAGGTATTCAATAATATCCACTTAAAAGGATTTTTCGAAATTCGAATTATTTAAAAAGTTAAGGCCATTTTAGTGTAGCGGTTTAGACGGAATCTAACAAGAATATAATTAGATCAAAACTTTAAACGCATTTTTCTCGAAGCTACTTTTTTCGAGGCGGTTGACACGATATCTCAAGTTCTACTGAACCAATTTACTTGAAACGTGGTGTGAGCCTTCTCTATACATTACTCTATCGCACTAACTAGAAGTGTGAGTAGCAAAATTTTAATTTTTACTATTTTTAAAAAATTCGGAAAAGTAAAAAAAAAACAGGCAAAACAATGTCTTCTTTTTTCAAACAGCCTCCATTTTACGAAAAAAAAATATTTTCACTTTTCCTTGGTTTTGGCCATAGCAGCATTTGTTAGGATTAAGAGTTAATTCATTTTTTTTTTCAGATTACTAGAAGGGTTGCGATTGTGTCAACCAAGGCGCGCTATTTTTGAAACCCCCCACTTCAACCCTATAAATTTTAGAATTTATAATTTTTTCGTTTGATTTTTTAATGTTTATAAATATTTAGTAAAATAATGGCTACAAAAATTATTATTTTTTTTAATGCACATGAAAAAATACCTACAATAATTGAATTTTAAGTATACCTACAATAATTGTATTATTCATGCTTCTATACTAGAATAACCCCTTAATCAGAGAAAAAAGCATTAAGATATGTTTGCTGTTGGTTCCATGACAGTTGATCCGCCGACAGTTGCCCCCCCCGGCGTACCTATATACAATGAGCAGTCGGTGTAGGGAAAATACGGTGTACCTACTTACACAAAATATAACTAAGTGACCCCGCAGGGATGTGCAGAGAGGATGTACCGCCGAATAACAAAGTATAAAACATATATTTATTCAAATAAATCAAGTAAACACATGCTTTTCTATGTACCACTGTGTATACCAGTATAAAGGGAAAGTACAGAAAATCGATACTGCGTATAAATTCGTTTGATATTCATACCAAATTATTATGAAGGGTATTTTTGAAGTCGATTTTACGATTGAAATTGATAAATATTGCACAAAAAAATATAATTTTACAATAAAAATCATATCGGGGGCCAATTGTCGGCAGATCAACTGTTGGGTCACCGTGTTGTCATATAATACGTCATATAATGCACTGTCATATAATGTGTTATATAATGTACTGTATAAATAAAGACATAAATAAATTGTGAGTAGGATATGATAATGTATCAACTCATTTGTGACATTTGATTCTTGGCAATGTTAGTTTGAGCAACAACTACGATTTCATGGAAAAAATAATTATATTCGAATGAGACCTTGTGAACACGAGTATTGGAGACACAGCAGAGATGACTCGGTGTAACTCCAGACCTCTACAGCGCCACCTCGACCTGACTTGCTGACAAATGTCTTGAAGTTAAACCGGTTAGGTTCATTGTCACGGGTGGGCAGGGGTATTACACACATAAACGACTGTCTCTACTTTAGTCATAGTTATTCCAAAGGTCGGGAAAACCACGTAACTTGGATTTGCCAGTGCAACTTGGTAAGCGTGTAACTTTCCCAGATGCACGCACATATTTCCTTGTAGGTCAGTGGCTGAGCTGGCAAAGCTGTAATGACTGTAGGAGATTTAAAAATAGTTTCAGGTTATACGTACCCCGTTTGTCTGTAAAAAATCGATTGGGTAGGCACGCTGTAGTGACAGAACATCTCATTTTCTGTCGATCAGCGATTTTCAGGGCCCATGTCTGGAGATGCTGTGTGAAGGGTCTTTTTAAGAAAGGAAGGAGAGGAAGTTCTGGGAATTAAAAAGTTATGAGGGATGGGTAGGAACCTGGCGTCAGTGTGTCCCGGAGTGACGGATGTGCAAATCCGTCCCTCCCACTGTGGTGCAAGACTATGTTCCGAGAAAGTTCTGCTGGAGAGGTCAAAATGTCTCCCTCAATCAGTCTCTCAATCAGAGGTAGGCAGACGTAACTGTCGCCAATACCCGGACATAACTCACCACTTTAATCCGGGCACCCCTGTTAAGTAACCAAACGTAGCGAACTACTTAGGGTGACCTATGGCAGAAAAGAAAGAGGTGTTGGTTATCGAATTAATTGTTCCTGGGGCGACGGTACCCATACTCACCTGTCAAATTGAAATTGTTTGAATTTCGGAAATACACTTGTTGTGTTATTTCCACAAAAATAAACAATAATTGGTATTTGCCATAGTCGTATTTTGTTGATGTTCCGTATGAAGGTTTTAAGAGAATACATTTTGAATTTTGATGACAATTTGAGATCTAGACACCCGGATTACGAATAGACTTACCTGTTTAGAATGTAGTATTCGTTGCTTAGTGAATCAGGATTTGGGAAAGAACATTTTAGATTTTAATCTAAACACCGAAATATTTATTTGATAAATGTTAAAATAGAATGGCACAAAGCACGCAAGGCTTAATAATAACATTATAATTTCAGAAATGGTGGCGAGGCCAGTTCATCAAATCTATCTATATTACAAATTATAAGAAATATTATAAACATTTTAACGAAGTGATTCCATCGCTCAGAGATGAGAGAAGCCTATAAGAAGTCATGTGCTGTACCAGAGGGGCAATTCCGGTTCTACTTGAAGATAAGGAAATTTGTCGTTATCCTTAAAACTAACGACTTTTTTGCTGACATCCGAGAGAACTGTAATCACAGTTAACGAAAACGTCGTTTATTTTAAGGTTGAGGACAATTCTTTCATCATAGCAGAACCGAAGTCACACCTAGTTAACGAAAAAGTAGTTCATTTTTTCAGTTGCAGTGCCGGCAAACCGGGCGTTTATTTTATTTTCATTTTTGCACATAGATTTTTTTTACTCACTAGACAAAGTCTGTTCCGAGGCGAGTAAATAACATATTGTATTTATGAAAAAGATATGTATCAAAGTAAACATATTTATCAAAAGATAAAAAATAATATAAAAATATATGCTTTTAAGTACACACATGAACATACACACATGCACAAATATTATTTTTATCCATATATTTGCCGGCAACCCGGGCGTTTATTGAAATAACATTATCATATACTAGTAAGTAACTAGTAAGTAACCCGCCTTACTAGACCATGTCTGTTCTGAGACGGGTACATACATATGCATGTAGACGCATATACACACATATAAACATATACATCCACTTACGTACACACATACATACACATACTTATATGCACGCATGCACATAATCATACACATACATATAAAAACATAAGTATATAAAATCTACAAAATTTTTTTGGAAATCGTTAAAAGGTTATCATGTTAATAGTTTCATGAAAACAAAAATTGAAGAAGAATTATTGGAAATAGTTGAAAGATTATCATGGATTGTACATATGTATATATGGATATATTTATTTTGAATTTTAATTTCACATATTTATATATTAAAGTACATGTTCAAATATTCCAATATTACTCTTCCATGGAAGTATAGGCATCCATAGGCATTAGCTTGTGACTGGAAGCGTGGTGTACATTGTTTCATTATAGATATTTAACTGTCGCCAACAATACTAATATGACATTCATGTATTAAATTTTATATGCTTGTTAAGTAAATTACAATTCATAAGTAGAAAATAATAAGTTGTTAGGTGTTATATAATTGTAAGTATTTTACTACCAAACTATTTTACTATTAGAATAACGTGTCTAAGAATACTGTAATTATTTGTTAAAAATAAAACAAAATTCACTTGAGGAAGCTGAAGTATGAATTATTTACAAGATTAAATCAGGCGGAAACTTTTTTTTCTATAAATTACCTTTAAAATATTTTTTAAAGTGTTTATTAATTGGATTTTATCATTGTATGTTATGCATTTTACGCATACATATACAAAAACAAACATGCATACATACATAATGTTGTTGTATTAAATATTTACATAAAAATTTTGTTTTTGTTATTTGATATATTTCCACAAAAAGATTGCATAGGGGTCGTCCATTAATCACGTGATGTTTTTTAGTAAATTTTTAACCCACTCCCCCCTGGTGATTTTGGTGAGATTTTAAACTACCCCTCCCCCCATTCCCACATTGTGTATTTATTTAATAAAAAGTATATTGAAATTTTCAGAGTATTGTCTCTAAATACAGGTAAAATCTGTTTAAATTTTGGAAAATAAAGCATTGTATTTTGCAAATAGGTCTTTATACAAATCTCCTAGTTTAGACATTGTCCCATTGTTTTAAGGCAAAACATACGCGGCAATGATTTACGCATGTGTTCGGCGTCAAAATCACAGACTTACAGGCGACTGGTGAGCTGAGGGGTTGTCGCAACGCGCAGGAAAATCGTTGCCTGGCAATGGTGAGTCAAGGCCACGCGCCGCCGTTTGGTTTAGAAATCGTGCGTTCAACGAAAAATAAATACACTAGATATCTCATTATATCCCTCCCCCTCGTGATATTTCGTGATTTTTTTCCGAACCCCTCCCCCGCTTTCGAGCCTCAGCCTTGCGTGATTAATGGACGACCCCAAGTGTAATTTAAAATTACAACATTACATTTTAAAGTTAAGAACAACTCCTTATCGGTGCTTTAGCTCGTGGCACTGCAGTCGATCTATTCCAAAATTCCGCTTATTCCAAACAATTCTGATGAATTATAAACACGGCGATCAGCCTAATAACGTTCGGTATAAAATTATGGTACAGCATTTCCATTCAGTTTGAAGGTGATTGGTTGAAGGTTGATCAAGGTGTTTTCATTCAGAATGATGACTCATCCAATTATAATTAAGATGATTTCTACATAGATATTGATGATTTGAGATTTTCTTTTATACTCAGTAATAAACGATCTGACGAATTGAATAACGTATTGAAAATATCACGTAATTTCGTAATGACCCTGTTACTAACCGTACGTATTAATGTTGACTATGATTTGTATTTCCTGGTAGTTTATTATGTACTATATTAGCATCTGGCAGTAATTCATATCCTATATGAAAATGTATTTAAATGTTAATAATGTTTTAATAAACAAATTAATAATGAGAAATTCCGGTACAAAAATGCTAGCAAATATTGGTACCAAATTAACATTCTAACATGCTAGAATTCCATTATTTCAATTTAAAACACGTCGTCTGCCTCTAGTGTAAAATGCGTTTGCTAAAAAAATCATTTTAGGAGACCATATATCTAATTTTTATCAGAAAAACTCTCTTTTTATATCTTTTGAAGGTTATTCCCATCAATGTAATGCAGGGTTATCGAAAAATGATGCCAAAATTTAAAAAAAATTATAGCACCGAAACCCTTTATGTTAAACGTGTAATTCTGGCACTGAACGCTAGCTGGTGAACGTAAGTTTTTTTTTAGAAGTGGTAGATGCGCAGTAGCCAAGGACGGCCGCGGGCGCACCAACGACTGCTCCCTTTCAGTCCGATGTTTAGCTGACCGTTCAACAAAAAGTGAGAAAATAAAAATTATTTTCAATTTACAAATTTTATTTTTTTTTTTAATATAATTTTTTTTTTAAATATTTGGAATTTTTTAAAAGTTATCAGTTTTTTTTTAAATTTTTGAATTTTTAAAAATTTTTTTAGATTAAATAAAAAAAAAAATTTTTATTATCTTTTTTTTAAATGTTTTAATTTTACCACTGACGTACGCACACCAAATAACGCACTGCGCTTTTTGTTGAACGGTCAACATCGTACTGAACGACGGCAGTCGTTGGTGCGCCCGCGGCCGACCTTGGCTACTGCGCATCTAGTGTGCGCATAGCAAGGTAACATCACCTCAAAAAAAAAAATTACGTTCAGCAGCTAGCGTTCAGTGACAGAATTACATGTTTAACATAAAGGGTTTCGGTGCAATAATTTTTCAAAATGTTGGCATTATTTATCGATGACCCTGTATATCATTGAAAAAAAAGAAAACACTAATTATCAAAACAAAAAGAACAAGACACAGAAAAATAAAAAGATAGAATTTGAAACTGGGACTCGAACCCAGAACCTTTCGTCTTGCCGATACAAACGCCTCTACCAATTCGGCTATTGGGACCTATTACTATAAAGTTTTTGTCAATCTTGTATTTCAAATTTTAGAATTTACAATATAATCTTCGATTAATTTTCATTTCTTTTTGGATTGAATTAAAAAAAAGAAAAAGAAAAGACGAGAAAAACTTTTATTAAAAAAAAATTGAATTTTGAAAAGAAATAGAGCCTACCTAATATTTTGAGCCTCAAGCGAAGTTCATAGAGTAATGGTCAAACAATTGCTTATTATCTTAATTTTGTTCTCGGTTGGCGACGCTACCTCTGAGCGATGGTTGGGGGGGAAATAGGTGCAGGACGGCGTATTTTTAGTGATTTCATGATTTTTTTAACACTTAAGGAAAACAAATTAATTTTACTTTAGGGGTCATTTTACAGACATATTCAAGAGTATATTCTAAAATTTTCAAATATTTTCCTCAAAAATAACAGAGATATCCGCTGCTGCGCATTGTAAGTCGCAATCCGGCTGGGCAATTTGTTGGAGGTTGGGCAACTCCTGGAGGTCACAATTTTCACTTGAAATCAATTTTTTAGGAAAACTTTTTTTTTAAGTGTTTCTTCTATTTGAACCTCACTCCTCATAAAAAAATCGAAAGTTAATATGTTTTTGAGGAATGTGCAAATTTTATGTGATTTTGTACCATTATTTTGTAGGTTTTTTTGCAATAAAAAATAGTTGAAACAAAGAAACTATTTAAGATTGAGATTCAAATAGAGCGCATTTATAAAAAGAAACTATGTGCTGAGTTTGATAACGATTGATCAAAAACTGTAGGAGATAGAGGTTGCACAAATTCGAATAAAGGAGTTTTGAGAAAAACGCGATTGAAAATAAGAGTGGTAATAAAATAGTAGTAGTTCGACCGAAGGTAACTCACTCAAACGCTTATAACTTTTAAACGGTGTGAAATTTTGGTTTGAAATTTTCAGAATATATTTTACTATCGATTTATGAAAGAAAAAAAAAAGAATTTCTTGACGCCTCTACACCTATTTCCCCCTTTATTCTGGATAGAATTTTTAACATTCCGTAATAATACATTATTTCTATGCCACAAATTGAAAATACAGAAGAAAAACATAGGCGAAAATCTTCGATTACGACCATATTCGAGTACGCTATGGTACTCATTTCATTCTGCCTATTGCATGAAATGAATGTTCAAAAGACAGGCTCACCGAAATTAGACAAACCTCTTTATTTACTAAATGAAGAGGTTTGTTTAAGGGGGTATTTCACCATCCTCCTGATAGCTTAACAATAACGAATATTAGTAAATAAACAAATAAATACTCGCAACATGTAAAAAAAACTCGGCCTAATAACGAATAGTAAATTAAGAAATTTTAATTAAATAAATCGTGTTTAAGAGGAACCAGGCGGCGGACCACTGACATGTCGGTACGTTTTGCTTTGTTTGATAAGTTACTTCTTATAGGAGTTAAGGGAAAAGGCGCCGTACCCTTGCTCGAAAAGAAGAAGATGGAGAGATATGTAATACGAATGTTGGAGAGAGTGCGCTAATATTTATTTATTTATTTAACTTCTCACCATACATTCTTATTTTTTATTTTTAAAATTAAATTAACCTCACTAGGACTAGGCCTGTGTTGAGGTTAACTTTTATAAATTTGAGTGATTTTACGCACACAAAATACTAAAATACACTACATTTAAAACACTAAAATATTATAATAAAGTAAGAAATAAAAATATCATATTAGTGACCAGATGGGTAATTAAAGTATGATTTGTAACAATATAGACCATAAATAAATCTTTAATTACTATACCCACCAAGAAACAAAGCTAGTTCAAAACATTTAGGGTGACACTCCAATTTTGGCAAATGGAACTCAAATAAAATCTAAATAGATTTTATTTGAGTAAAAAATAAATATTTAAAAAAAAGCTTATTATTCAAAAAACAAATATTATTAAAAAAACAAATCTTATTATTTAAAAATTGAAATCTTATTATTTAAAAAAAGACAAGGATGAAAAAATAGTATGCCAATCCTCTGTTAACACAAATATTTTAACTTTCTTTTTAAATTTAGCTAATGAATTGGAAGATTTAATGTAGTTTAAAACGATGAAATTGAAGCAAAAATTGTGAAAATGTTTAATAAAACATGACTCGTTTAGAAAAAAGCAAAAATCTCGTGGGGTTGTCTAAAACAACATTCAAAGAAACACTGTGAATTTTTTCATACGGATAACTAATATGTTAAATAATAGAGACAGACGTGAAAATAAAAATTTTTGGAGCATACTTTGCGATTTTTTTCTATCGAGGGAATTTTATATAATTTACGTTTTGACGTGGAGAATGTATAGATATTATCTTAAAAAATAACATACATTTTTTGAAGAGCTTAAAAGCTTCAAATGTTCAAGGAAGATATGCAAGAAATCGGTAGAAATTCGGGTAGCGACGGCCTAAATACCTGGTTTGAACACCATTCAGACGTTCAGAATACGAACTAAACAATGTATTTTTTAAAAAAGCAAAATGTACAGACCAGAGTTACGGATGCAAAATTTTTGACATATGCGGATGCGGATTATTAGAGGTTCACATCCGCGGATGCGGATGCGAATGGAGTTGTCTAAATAAATGCGAATATTCCGCATTTGCGGATGCGGATGCGAATATCCGTAATACCCCTGGTACAGACACAGAGTCCAATTTTAATTAGGTTAGTTAGTTTAGTTTTGTCAGCCTGAGATGCAGTTATCCCTTTCGCTCAGTATTCGGGGGAGTAAGACCAACAGTGACAGCAACAATGAAGTAAATTACCTATTGTCTAAATTTCTCGGTGACCGGATTTCTTCTTAATTAATAGAAAATGTCCGTTATCGTATGAATAATCTATGAGGAGGATGGTTAAATACCCCCTAAATCCATAATTAATTGTTTCCCGCAAATTTTACTTGTGTAACCGTCAAGCGGATTAGTGTGCGCACTCTCTAGAAGTGTTCATAAATTACATTAAGTAAGCAACGAGTTTTTATATTAAGTATTTTTCTTTTATATTCTGAATAATATTACTATTCAATTTATAAAAAAAAACAGTTTATTCATAAGTAAGTTCTGTTGTTTTATTATCATTACGTGACGCAATTACTGCCGCGCGTTACACACAGCAGAACTTTTCAATAAATAAACTGTTTTTAATAAATTGAGTAATAATATTATTCATAGGGCAGATGTGTAATCGATCGATTAGATGATGGACAGTGTAATGCTGTCCAAAACTAAAGTTAAAGAAGGATGTGCGCAACACGGCGTAATGTCCCAAAAAAAAATCAAAATAATATTATTGAATACATAAAAGAAAAACACTTAAAATTAAAACGGAATTCAACAAACTAAACTTAATAACATTAATATTAAGATGTTTTTATCATTATAAAAATGTGTTTTTGTGTCGTAAAATGCTGTTTACACGCGAATTATGTGAATACATAACATCGGACATTAAAAAAATGCTTGTTTGTAAGTAGTATGCATGTACAAATTTCTTGCAAATATTATGATGAAATAATCCACTTCCGTCATGATATAATATTTGATTGTTAATTTGGGCGACAATATAATATACTTCTTATCAAGAAGCTAATTGTTGTATGCTTGTTGCATTGTGTAGATTATAGATCATAGGCTCTCAACCTTATTTTGCCCACCGCCCACTTTGAGAATATTTTTTTTTCTAGAGTCCCCCAATTTTTTTTTACTTATGGGAGGTGGGGAGGCTCAACTGTCAATAACGGAATCAATAATTCGATAAAAAATATATTAAATTGTTTGTTGTACCTTTTTGTTTAGCAAGCTAAAAAAGCAATTCTTTTGTATTTTAAGTACCGGCTTGCTACCTCCTTCCTTCTTGTATTCATGATATAGTGTCAATTCTTAAAAATAATGATACACCTAAGATAAGAATATCATAAAATAAATAAAAATTTTCATATCCAGTTTATCAAGATCTGAAAATAAGGAATCTTTCAGTTCAATTTTCACCCACTTCTCAAAATACCGAAATTCGTGAATTTTCGTACACGTGATAAAAATAATTTCAATGCATACAACAACAAAAATTAACCAATTTTAAAGTTTGCTTTGCTTTATCAGTGATTAGCTTGTTTTTTGTCTTCTTTTAGACCTATTTTTTTTACATGCCAACGCCCTCACTTAAAGTCTCAAACGCCCACAAGGGGGCGTTATCGCACATGTTGAGAACCTATGGTATATGAGTAGATTACAGAGTGAATATAAGTACCCTTTACACACAGAGTTCGGAGCGGGATGTGCCCCGCGCCACTTCAGGCCGCCGCGCAGAAAAGTCTCACAATGAACTGCGCTGTAAACCGTTATTTTACTTTCGGTCTTTACTTTTCTGCGCGGCGGCCTGAAGTGGCGCGGGGCACGTCCCGCTCCGAACTCTATGTGTAAAGGGTACTATTGGATAGTACATACATGTAGGTCTGCCAGTATTTTAGTAGATGATTATTTTTTGGGTCAAACTTGGTATCGTATTATTCTCCCGTCTGGACCCACATTATAATATTAATGTACAAACCGTTGAAAGTATGAGTATACAAAATAAATTGTTACGTTTTCTAAAATTTAAAATGCTTACTTTTCAGCAATTATGTCAAACAACAACAATCTTTTAAATGATATAGTTTGCTTAAATTGTCAGACAGAAGAATTTTCACTGACTTGGTATTTCTATATAAAATTTTAAATGATGTAGTTGATAGGTCGGTATTGTTTGCGTTGATGAGCTTTCGGATTCCACTACGCAATACTAGATATCGAGACTTATTTCAGTGTAGAAATTATGGGAATAACTACCATATTATGTATTCCTATTTGCCCAGAATTCTAATGGAAAGAAATAATTATGCTCAAGTCAGTGGACTTCGTCAATTTATTTTTCAACAAATATAAATTGACAGTTATATAAATAAATTCGGTAAAAGTTGTGCTATCCATATGTAAAAGCCTCTAAAAAGGGCGTACACAAATAAATAAATATTGAACAGTTAAAGCAAATTTTAATTTACTTACATATTTATAAACCGCAAGGATACATATTTTTTAATTTTATTTATTTTTGAAAATGGTATGAACGAATGACACAATGAATGATAACATTTTGAAGACATTATGAGCGAAACTCAATCGAAAATCTGGAAACAGAAAAATCAGAAAAAGATATTGGCACCTCTGGGACTCGAACCCAGGACCTCCCTACTTTCCGGGTTGGGGGCTCTTATCCACTGAGCTAAGGTGTCGATATCCAATTCGGTCACTTTTAACTGTACCATACTTCGACTAAGAACCACCCATATTATCTTCATTTTTCTTAACGCATATTTTAATTGGCTGCCATCTTTATGAATGATTGCAAGATTCAACTCGAACTAAATGCAATCTAGATGGTGTCTGGATAAATTATTATCCATTTTATTTAATGTGCGACATCTTATTGACTCTTCTGCAAGTCTGGGATGAATATTATTATTTATTATTTTAACTTTATGAGTAAAACCTCAAACTGTAATATTTAATTAAATGAAGACATTATGAGCGAAACTCAATCGAAAATCTGGAAACAGAAAAATCAGAAAAAGATATTGGCACCTCTGGGACTCGAACCCAGGACCTCCCTACTTTCCGGGTTGGGGGCTCTTATCCACTGAGCTAAGGTGTCGATATCCAATTCGGTCACTTTTAACTGTACCATACTTCGACTAAGAACCACCCATATTATCTTCATTTTTCTTAACGCATATTTTAATTGGCTGCCATCTTTATGAATGATTGCAAGATTCAACTCGAACTAAATGCAATCTAGATGGTGTCTGGATAAATTATTATCCATTTTATTTAATGTGCGACATCTTATTGACTCTTCTGCAAGTCTGGGATGAATATTATTATTTATTATTTTAACTTTATGAGTAAAACCTCAAACTGTAATATTTAATTAATTAAATATTACAGTTTGAGGTTTTACTCATAAAGTTAAAATAATAAATAATAATATTCATCCCAGACTTGCAGAAGAGTCAATAAGATGTCGCACATTAAATAAAATGGATAATAATTTATCCAGACACCATCTAGATTGCATTTAGTTCAAGTTGAATCTTGCAATCATTCATAAAGATGGCAGCCAATTAAAATATGCGTTAAGAAAAATGAAGATAATATGGGTGGTTCTTAGTCGAAGTATGGTACAGTTAAAAGTGACCGAATTGGATATCGACACCTTAGCTCAGTGGATAAGAGCCCCCAACCCGGAAAGTAGGGAGGTCCTGGGATCGAGTCCCAGAGGTGCCAATATCTTTTTCTGATTTTTCTGTTTCCAGATTTTCGATTGAGTTTCGCTCATAATGTCTTCATTTAATTAAATATTACAGTTTGAGGTTTTACTCATAAAGTTAAAATAATAAATAATGATAACATTTTGTTTGATCCTCAACACTTTGTTGTTAATTCATTTGTTATTTTTTCTACAAATTTTCTACATTTTTATTTTTAAAATTTCAGTATTTTGCTTTTATTTAACTGTTTGGTTATGACCAATATTTACGTTTGTTATTTTGAATAAATTGTGAAATTATTAACCACGATACAGGCGAACCCTGGTGGGGTTAATAATTACATGCTAAAAATGAATTTAAATTGTGAAGTAGCAATAAATAAATAAAAAATAAATTAACACCAAAGTTACCACATATGATGTGTTTCATAGAATTGTATAATGCGCGTGATGGGAATTTACGCAGAAAATCCCACTTAAGGATGCCGGTAAAAACGATGACTTATAAAGGTAATTTATAAACACGTAGCATCAGGTTTGGCTACAGTGTTACTTAACCGTTAAAGGTCACGCAGTGTGTGTGTTCTACCTGGAATATCAGTGCTTGTCAGTTCTCACAGGTGTGCGGGCATCGATTGCGGTCGACCGAATAACGCGAGTAGCTCCCAGGTCCACTGGACCAATTCACTTTCCACAAGATCGCATTTTAATTTGTTTCGGATTACTCGGCGGTCACTGATCACTGATCTCTGATCAGTATTGGCGCATCCATCCCGCTGCATACATCGTCATCGCCGCGGCCGGCTCTGCGCTTGTGTTCGGTACTAATCTCACCTTCTCACCTTCTAACCATCTCTCCTTCACAACAAGCTGTCGTATAGCTGCCGTATTGATACTGCGCATCGAGCAATCTCGTTCAATTAAGCAAATGTATTGTGTACTTAATACTTGATCCGTGAACAGTGATACCAATTAATATAATTTTAAAAGAACTCGTGTTATGAACTATTGATAGCGAGACTGTGTTCTGTACATGTTGTGTAGGATGATATTATTTGTATCATCAACTTAAATAGTTTGAAACAATAATACTCTGACGACAAGCCGAAACGTTTAAAATGTCACCTCTACGGCCCCTTTTATTGTGCTTCCTGTGTTTAGCTTTGGGGTGGAATTCGGAGGCGGGAGTGATAGAAGATATCGCGGGACAGATAGGAGGAACGGTCGACCAGTTCAGGCAGGGCGTGAGAAAGACGGCCCAGGGCTTGGCCGGGTCCTTGGGAGGTGTGTTCACAGGGGGCCACAACGTCGGCTGGCAACCGCAGTATGGTGGTCATGGGGAGGACTGCGACCGGCCTGGCCACCACGACCACCATGGCCATCACGGCCACCACGGAGGAGGCGGCTGGGACTATCACAATGGTGGCGGCTGGCCACATGGACACGGTGGCCATCACGGTACGCCAGGCTATCCAGGCGGGCAAAATTATCCCGGAGGACAAAACTACCCAGGTGGACAAAACAACTACCCTGGCGGCCAAAATTATCCTGGAGGTCAAGGGTATCCAGGGGGTCAGAATTATCCAGGACAAGATAACCAGGGAGGGCAAAATTACCCCGGAGGTCAGCAAAATCCTGGTGGTCAACAAAATCCCGGAGGTCAACAGAATCCTGGACAACTAAATCCAGGAGGACAACAGAATCCTGGAGGTCAGCAATATCCTGGGGGACAGCAAAACCCAGGTGGTCAACAATATCCCGGGGGACAGCAAAATCCAGGAGGTCAACAATATCCAGGAGGTCAACAAAATCCGGGAGGTCAGCAAAATCCAGGAGGGCAACAATTTCCAGGAGGGCAGCAGAATCCTGGAGGCCAAATAAGACCAGGTGGACAACAAAATCCTGGAGGACAGCAAAATCCGGGTGGACAGAGACCGGGTGGTCAACAAAATCCAGGAGGTCAACAAAATCCAGGCGGACAAAGACCGGGTGGCCAACAAAATCCGGGAGGTCAACAAAATCCAGGTGGACAATTTCCGGGTGGTCAACAAAATCCGGGAGGTCAACAAAATCCTGGTGGACAATTTCCGGGTGGCCAACAAAATACGGGAGGTCAACAAAATCCAGGTGGACAAAGACCGGGAGGCCAACAAAATCCGGGAGGTCAACAAAATCCAGGTGGACAAAGACCGGGTGGCCAACAAAATCCGGGAGGTCAACAAAATCCAGGTGGACAAAGACCGGGTGGTCAACAAAATCCAGGAGGTCAACAAAACCCCGGAGGACAAATAAGGCCTGGTGGACAGCAAAATCCAGGTGGGCAAGTACGACCGGGAGGACAACAAGGACAGAATCAAAACCCATTCGGGAACCAGAACACCGGTGGATTAAATCCAATTCCTCAAAGACCACCTGTTCAGGGCGGGAACAACCAGCTGGGCAATCAAAACAATCAACCTGGTGGAGCAGATTCCGACGCAGACGAAGAAGAAAACCAGGAAGTATTCAAACTCGATGTCAGAGGAGACTTTACAGAGGAGGAACCAAAGGAGATGCCGGCCGATCAACCTGCCACAGAGCCGACGGACGACTACCCTTCTTTGGAGAGCAGATCCTTCATCAACGTTCCTTGCGCAGATGGAACCAGACTGGTGAGAGGACACTGCAAGAAACTGTTCTGAAGTAGTACCGGATCCACAGATCCTCGACCTCAGACTTCAAGATGCAAACAATTCAAAAGTAATTTATTTTATTATTTCTAACGTGAATGTTATGTTTTTATTATACCTATGCATCCACACTTTTCATTTTAATTTTTATTACTACATTTGATACTTTTTTTTTCTTCCACTTGTCATCACTGGCCACTCCGCCGAGTAACCGTCAAACCCTTCACACTGATTCTAACCGTCCAATACTTACTGATTTTTTATGTTTTAAGTTGAAAAAAAAAAACATTAAATTTGTTACCGGATACCAAAATTTCATTAACATTTTTTAACCCAAATAATGTCAGGAATCACTGATTAGAGTAAGTCAAGTATATCCTTTAACCCCTTGAATGACAGGAGACCATATTCTATTACTACCAACTCCCTTACTACGGAAGTGAGAAATATGTTCTAAACGGTGTTAGAAAGGTAAAACACTACGCTTCATAGTCAAATCTAAATAAATAACCAAAAAAATCAAATGTACACCTTTGTTTTTTGAAACCAAAGTTTGGAATGTGAAAAAAAATATTGAGACTTTGAGAATTTTTAATTAATTATTTTTATATGAAAGGACAAAAAAGTGAAGTAACAATAACGTTTGTCATACCGTCTAATAAAATATGTATGTGTTTGTATTTTTTTTTCGATATAAGTAATTTAAGTTAGAATTAAGTAGTATAGTACAACATATAAAATAAGTGAGGTGAGCCATTTTTAAAACTTTTTATGTTTGCATACAAATTTTTTTTATATAAAAAATTATATGATTATTTTGAATTATAATATTTCATCACTTATCTAAAACAGTTTTTAGTTTTGAGATATGTTCAGAAATATTCCATTTATTTGCATTTTATTGTAAAGCGAAAATATTTTGACCACCTGAAAAATTCGCCAAATTTCTGAAGGATTGTATAATATATTGTACATTATTATAATTATATCATATTATATTATATTACAAATAGCTTGAATAATATATTTCTTAGAAACAACATTCATATTTATAATAATAAAAATAAAGAAAATAAAAATAAATAAATTTTAATAAAAACCTAAAAGGATGATTAAAATGAACGCTAATTAAAGTATACTACATTAGTTATTATATAAAATAAAATGGAAAACACTGCAAATTGTAAAATTGTTACGTCTACGGTACCTATCTAAAAGAGTACCAGATGTTTATGATTACATTGCAACATCTGAAATTAGTGATATGAAAGAAAATGGTAAAATATAGAAAGAATCATAAAAATGTAAACTGAATACTTTAACATATAAATAAAGAAATAACGAACATAATTACACATCCCTCATACACGAAAGCCTAACTTTATTATGGTAGTACATCTCGTAGGGAAATTATTACTTTGTACATTTTAACATATTTTCTGCAAACGACGTAACTTTTTTAAAAATAAAGGCATTTATTATTAACATCGGCACTCAGTGCTTGTATATTTATTTAAGCACGAAGAAACAGAATTTGTTGTTTGTTTCACGGAATTTAAACATTTTATCAAATTTCAAAGGTAATATCGAATTACCGTGAAACTCTTAATCAAGTTACGTTATTTTTCAACTGAAACAACACTGGTCTACGATGAAATAATAACAGAACTTGAAAAGGACTTTAATATGGGTTGAATTTTAACTTTAAAATTTAATAAATTGTTCAAATTGATTTAAAAAATATTTAAAAAATAGGAATGTCCGCGCCTGTACAGAAGTTTCAATGATTGATAGGTATTCATAAGTACTCGTACATCATCGCTGTTCTTAATCTCTTATCTAAAAAAACATGATTTCTTTCTGGTTTTAACGTAAATAATTTTCCTTATATTTCAATATCTTTGCATTTTCCTCATGCAAAATTTTTTTAAAGTAATAATTTTTATTTATTTGATAAACAACGATTTATGTATTGTAAACTGTTTATCAGTTGTTTAAAATTTAAGAAAACGTTTACTAGTGAGTAATTTAATTATGACATCACTTCGAAAATGACAACGTTTTTATTTTCAGAAGCAACACGTTTCTTAATCCTTCACGGGTCAGACATATTGGCACGACACTATTCTTTTTTAAGGCGATCGTGCCGATAAAGGTACAGGTTGGGACATAGAAAACTCTTAGGGGAAACGTGTCCTTGTCACCTGTTCATTTGAAATTGCAAGTATTGGTAATTGTTTTTATTATTTAGAAAATTAAAAAGTAAAAAAAAACAAATACCTTTCTTTAAAAATAATTCATTATTACACATGTACATTTTTTACTTAATTTACAAAAAAGTGATAATTAATAAGTAATACATAATAAGTTTTAAAAAATAGGTAAGTGTAAACGTGAAATGAAACTCTATAAAACAAAATGTCTAGAAGTTGTTGCATAGTTAATGCCCAAGACATAATAAATTAACATAATTTTTTCATGGATTACCATTCGACACAAAAATGAAGGCTCCTTAAGGATTAATACCATTGACCAAGTATATTCCTTTATTGATCGAAGATTAATACATATTATAATATTGTCTGTTAGGTGCCTTCACAGATGTACATAATAAATATAACGGTTCCATGCCAACTCGGAATGAAACCAACTCAGAACCATCTCAGATAAGTCATTTATAGTGATAAAACAATAATTTTAAATTAGCCGATAACCCTAACCTAACTTAACCTATTTAACCAATTTTTTATTTATATTTTTTTATCACTCTAAATGACTTATCTGAGATGATTCTGAGTTGGTTTCATTCCGAGTTGGCCGGTCACCAAATATAACACAGTGGTCCAGGATTTACGGAAAAGTAATTATTCCGTTAAAGTAGGTACTCAGGAAATCGTAAAATATTCATTTACGTTTAGGTATGTATTTATAGATACCACAGAAACCGATTCGATTGTAAGAAAATATATTTTTCATTTTTTTTATCTTATGCTACCAAAAATTGATAATAATATGCACTGTGATTTTCATAGTATCTAGTATTTTTGGAAGACACATCATCCCTCGATCACGAGTAACCAAGAAGCTAATTATAATTTGAAATTAAAACACTTTTGCACTTTTTTCCACTAATTTATTTACACCAGGACCGGTTTCATCCTACTACGGACATTTTCAGACTGGTAATGGTAACTGGTAAGAACCAGTCTGAAAATGTCCGTAGTAGGATGAAACCGGTCCTGGTGTAAATAAATTAGTGGAAAAAAGTGCAAAAGTGTTTTAATTTCAAATTATAATACAATGGAATTCCACCACGAATTAACAGTGCAAAAACTAGACTCATTAAAAAAAGCTAATTGTTATAATCATAAATAAATTTGGGAATATTGTAGAAATGCATTAGTTATAAAACGCAACAAAGTCTTTATAAATACTTTACTCAAATGTATGATTTCACGACTCCGTAGTGAATACGCTATTAATTTTCATTTGCCTATTAATCATTATATTATATTGTGTACTGCGTACTTGCCGAACATAACTGTACTACTTATTATTTATCTTTTTAAAAGCCCACTAGGGTGTAAATAAATAAACGTATAAATTAATGTAGAGAGATAAAAAAAAGAGAACGTTTAAAAATGACGGCACACTAACCTACACATTTCTAAAGTTATGTATTGGTTAGAAAAACATACACAAGAGCATATTTATAATGTTACACGAGTGTTGCGTGTGTAGCGCTTATCAGCTCCTTATCACTTCCACACATTATCCATTTAAAACAAGGATGAAAATGATTTTTGATTTTGACTCACTGAAAACGCATTTAAAATTTGTTTGCACATATTCGCTAATAATACGATTATTAAACAAAATGATGCCCCTTGAGGTACCCACCGAAATTAAGCCACCGCTATCCGAGTTTCTACCGATTTCTTACATATCTCACTTAAACATTTGAAGTTTTTAATAATATCTAGACGCGTTCCACGCCGAAATGCAAATTATATGAAATTCCCTCAATAGAAAAAAATCGCAAAGTATGCTCCGAAAATTATTAAAATCACGTCTGTTTCTATTATTTTACAACTTACAGACGTGAAAAAATGATTGTCGGCTTCTGTGTTTTCACTCCTTTCTTTTCTCAAAAAGACCATCCTTAGAGCATCCCCAAGGACTAAGGCCTAAGGGTTATTACTTCCCTCAGAGGCCGGTGCCTGTAGTGTAGGTAATTTACAATAAGTAACTCTTAAAAAGGGTAATTTACAGTTAGTTACCGACAGTATATTATTTATGATGATTATTTGGTCGCTCAGAGTCGACATTTTTAGATAGACATTATGACATTCCAAAAACATATTAATTATGATTTTCGTGTGGAGCGCCTTGCCAACCCACACCCCACACATCTCTCTCCACACTCCTCATCTCATTACACCCACCCATAAGGATGTTTTGCATTTCGTTCAATAGCAAGCTGATTGCTGGAGCTTGAATTCATTGACATTCTCCCTTTTATTTTCTTGCGTTGAACATTATATTAGACGATAATGCTGCAACACAATAATTGATCTCGTGTAAGGTGCTCGCGGAGTAAAATCTGAAATTGGGAAAGAAATATGCTGAATAAATAAGCTGAAAATATAATAACAAATAAAGCACTATCCTAAATGTAATCACAGAGTTTGAGATGAAACAGGTCACATGTCAAAGGATCAAGGCGCGATTGATAAGCGACGGCGGTTTAAAGAAAAATATCTAGTAGAAATATCATTAATATTAAAAAACATTTCGCGACGGTCAATTCAACCACGAAAATGTTCGAGCCAAGCAGATTCGCGTTTTTGATTGTGGTGGTTTTCTTATTGAGCAACTACGGGGCTCAGTGTTACTACCCGCAGCCGGCTCCCTACGCTCCTTACTCTCCTTACTCGCAGCCCTACCCCTACATGGGGCACTACGCCCCCGTCCAGGCCCCATCCTGGAACCACTTCTACCCTCCCTACCCATACGGCCCATCCGCCGCCGTGCCTGCCTTCGCGCCCGCTAGCGCACCCGCTTTCGTGCCCGTTGCTGAACCCGCCGCCAAGCCCACCGACGTGCCCCCGGTGGCCACTCCAGCCCCCAAGTCACCGCCCAGTCCAAGCTTTCCGATTATCGCCTTCAAGAAAGGAAGCATAATGGATTACGAGTATTTCTACGACACCCTCCCGGAAGATTTTGGGAAGACGAAAATAATCATCATGCTTAACAAGACGTCAAGTGCCACCGTCACCACCACGCCAACTCCAACTCCCACTGGGACAAGCAAACCCGTGTTCAAGCCGCCGTCCTTTGAGGAACTCACAGAGGAACAGTCTACGGAGGAAGAAACGGAAAAGGTCGAAGATGAGGTGACGGAAGCGACGACGGAGGAAGTGACCCCAGAGGAGACAACGGAATGGCTCAGCGAGGATGTGACGGAAGATTCCGTTACAGACGAGGTCACCACAGATGAGCTGATAGAAGACACCACTGTTACGGATGAGGATTCAGAAGATGACGATGATGGCTGGTAGTTGATTGATACGAATCTGCCGATTACTGACGGAAGCTTCTAGTGTTAAATGCATCAGGTAATTAAATAAAATGTGAAACTAAGATTTGTCAACGTGAAATTTTTTACTTACCCATGATATATTTATAGATTTTCATTACACCAAATTATGAAGATACAAATTCAAAAACCATTTATTGCACAAAAATACAAGTAGGTACAAAAGGTGTAGCTTATAGATACATTCTATTTCTTCCAGCTAACCAAAAAATACAAACATTATACGATACATATATTATAAAACCAAACAATTACATGTTACATTATATGAGAAAATAAAATCTAAAAAAAAAAAAACCGAGTTAATTTACATAAGGTATTCATTACGAGTATAATGACATAATTTGTTTAGAAGAAATGTTTTTAGTGATGATTTGAATTTGAGTGTATCTTGTTTTTGTTTAATGTTTTGTGGAAGTTTGTTATACACTTTAATGGCCATGTAATATGGTCCTTTTTGGAACATTGTTTTGTTTGCTTTTGGTATTAATAAGTTTTCGGTGAACCTTGTAGCGTAATTATGTGTTGAATTTTTTTGTGGGAACTTGACCGGAGATGATCGCACTAACATGCATATCTCCATTATATATATGTCTGTGACTATACAGAACCAAACAGAAGGCGATGGCTGATGAGATGAAGTTGAGGAGCAAAATTCTTTATTAAATATTTATTTATTATGCATCTAATTATATTATTTAACCAAAATCATTTGAGATTTTTCAGTAATTCTATATTTCCACTTACTTTACGTTTATTTCGATCACATTATACTACTTAACCCCCCAATATATTGTGTAACATTTTCAAATTGAAAAAATAAATATTTTCAATAAATAACCTATAATAATGAACCATTTGAATGAGCGCAGGGGGTGTAATTACCGGTACCTACGCTGTATGATATATTTATTTTAATAAATCATTTGAAATTTATATCGCTAATAAATTTCAATAATAGCTGAAATGACCTGGCACAAGTGTCTCCAATAATGTTAATAATTTAAAACGCTTTACTATTTTCCGGGTAGATAATGTACTTGTCAGAGACACATAACTTAATCCGATGACTCCACGCAAAATATTGCATACTTTTGGGGTTTTAAATTATATGAGAAAGAATTTCAAGTCAAATTTAAAAATCTCGCCTCACAACGTAGCTACGAGTAGGTATATTGTGACCAGGAAAGGCAGGGACGGATTATGTCTAAAAATAGCTTTTTTTTAAACAATTTGTGTGGTTTCATAATGATTCTTAGTGCACACAAACGGAATTCGTATGTGTGCACTAAGGCTATCTACTAAATGATTAAAATAAAAAAATTAAATCTGCCTTCTATCAGTGATATTTCGTTATTAAAATTATGCTTACTAAGAATTCCGTAATATTTTCGGTCAAATGTCACCGGTTCAAAGTGTCATGTGATAAACAGAGATATTGTCAGTAAGGATATCTATATATTACATTTAAAATTACCACAAAATTCGCGTTGCACAATACACCACAACGATGTTAGACGTTAACAGATTCGGGTTTTTGGTGGTGGTGGTTTTGTGGGTGAGCCCCGACGGGGCACAGTGTTCCTACCCGCGGCTTCCTCCCTCCTTCCAACGATACGCGCCTTTGCAGCAGCCGGCTGTCCCCCCTGCTTACTCTCCCTTCCCTGCCTACACTCCCCCCCATGCCTACCCAGCCCCTTCTGCCTACCCCGCGCACCCTTCCTACCCTGTACCTTCTGCCAACCCCGCGTACTCTTCCTACCCTGCCTCTCCTACCTACCCCGCGCACCCTTCTTACCCTGCTCCTCCTGCCCACCCCAAGCACCCGTCTTACCCCGCCCCTCCTGGCTACCCCGCGCACCCTTCCTACCCTGCCCCTGCTGCCTTCTCCGCGCACCCTTCCTACCCTGCCCCTCCTGCGTATCCTGCACATCCTGCTTATCCCGCTGTCCCCACCCATCCTGCCTATTCACCCTTCTATCCCAACCCGTACGGCTTCATGCCTCCTAACGTGGGAGTCATGACGAACGTGCCCCTCAGGTCCCCCGGGCCAGGAGCAGGGGGACGCCTGCCGGTCGCAAGCCGACCGATCATTCACTTCCACGAGGGAGACATCGTGGACTACGAGTACTTCTACGATTCTTTCCCCGCCGACTTGAACACGGGCCGAGTCGTCATCATGGTCGACAAGACTAGACTGCCACCAAAGACCGGAACTGTTGGTGGGCCCAACGTGCCCACAACTCATCCTACTGCAATAATTCGGCCGCTGACACCAAAACCTGTTGGTGGGACCAACGTGCCTAGAACTACTCCTGCTACAATAATTCGGCCGCTGACACCCAAACCTATATTAGAGACCACGGAAGACTCTCGAGAGGCAGTCACGGATATCACGGATGCGGAGTGGATTCTCCCAACGGAATCCATCACCATGGACCCCGTCACCGAGGAGATAACGGAAGAAATCACTGAAGAGATCACGGAAGTGATAATTGAGGAAAGCACGGAGGCATACACTGAAGAAGTTACAGAAGACACCACGGAATATATCGTCCCAGATGAGGTTACTACATATGAATATGGGGAAGATTCTACGACAGATGCCTACGAAGATTACTCTGGTGAATTCTAATGATCAAACTGCCCCCAAAAGACTGATTCAGGTACTTACTTTTATTTCTATGCTGTTGCAGAATTTATAAATTTATAATAAATATTTATTATTTCATCACTAGTAATAAGAATGGAATGGCAATCGGTCGTAGTAGGTACTATTTTTTCTGGCAACGAAGGCCTTCTACGAAGTAATGCTTTCATCGTTGGCACAATTTCAAACTGATGGCCTGATCCCGAGGTCGTGGTCCCGAGGCAAGACTCTCGACTCACAATCCGAAGGTCGCGGGATCGATATTTGATAAATTTGTGGTATTTCACAACTAATCAATTAAAAATAATATATGGTGTAAGACCCCCATTCAGAATTGGAACGTTGCTTGAAATGGCTTTAGCTGTGTTTGGTGACCAGATCACCTTCTTCTTCCCCTCCCCACTACCTTCAGCATCACAACATACCCCAATTGGGGATGCCATAGTCCCACTGGCTCCAGATGGGAGCAGTATTCACAAGTATCAAAAAAAATTACCACTATAATTATTTCTTCCAAAATAGCAATTGAAGTTGACTTGCATTCAGTTCTTAAAATACAATTGATAATATTTCAATAATTATAGTCTTTCCCGCGGGTGAATATTTTTTTAAAACTCGTAAGAATGCATTAAATTGTAACATTTCGCTTTTCAATTTTAAACATCGTTAAATATGGTGAGCATTTAGATGGATGTTAGTCTGGACATATACATTTGGTTTGTCGGGTAATAAATTGATCAGGCCGGGCGTTAGACTTAATTGATTCAATGGACGCATCACGATGTGCTTGATTGATGGCATCTTTAATAATATAACTCTCGCACATTGATCAAGTCCGCCTCCTCGCGAACGTATCTAGTTGCAGCAGTTCCGTGATCGCCTTCACCAGGGAACGGCCAACCAAACATTTTGGCAAAATGCTTAGTATGATGACTTTGCCACGTGTCGTGTGCGTGTGCGTTTGTATCCTGTCCACTCTGTCCTATGTTACGTGCTACGTGTTGCTGTTCCCACTGGAGGCGGAGGGCGCAGAACAAATTGAATTTATCAGTCGTAACAGTTTGTCAGATGAAAATATCGTTTTCGAGTCATCGATAAATCCGGAGAACATCCGTGGAAAATCCGCATATCGGAAAAAAGAGGGCACTCGTCAGAACCGCCAGAAATACAACGGTGAATCAAACCACATTGAAGAAAATATTGGAAATGCTCTGCTGAAGGAGGTCCGACAGGAGGAAGATGGTTGGAACTCCAGAGTTATGGTAAACGGCAAGGCGGCTCACCTCGGCAGGCCCGCGGGGCAGCTCCAGCAGCAGGAGAAAGGTGACGCGGATGCCATCATCCGCACCTGGCTCATCCACTACTGCCGCCTTCACCCCAAGTGTAATTTGCAGACTCTCTTAGCCGAAATGTGATCCTCATACGAGTACGATCTTACACTTGGAACAGGTAAAGCCTTCAGTCGTCTTTTTAGTCAAATTGAAGTTCGCTTTACATTCTAGACACCAGACGAAAATGATATTTCATCAATTGATAATAATTAGTATTTTAAGTTGGCATTGAGATTTGCCGATTTGTTTTCGCCTGCTAAGCGGAAAAGGTTATCTACTGTAAGGTCAAACGAACGTCGATTTATAAAGCATCAGTGGTGTTTTATTAAGTTATTAACGAATATGTCGCGAGGGTACAGCGTGTGGATTTTAGTGGCGCTGTCATTGTCCGTTTTTTTCCCGGTCCATCCGATTCCAATTAATTTGGAAAACGTTGCCAAAAATCAAAATACAACACGGGTACTGGGGGTCGTCACCAAGGTTGTAGGTTTCTTCAAATTATTAGAATCGAAGTTACATAAAAACTCCGGCCAATATCCTCCCAGCACCTCGAATCCGCTTGGCGGACAACCTTGGAGCTCGAGCATCGAACCGCCTACGAGCCCGACATCTAGTGACATATTCCCCGACGACACCGGAGACGGCCACTCCTACAATATCAGCCACGAACCTCTTGCGAGCCCGGCACCTAGGGAAATCAACCCTGACGACATCGGAGACGGCCATCTCTCCAATACGAGCCTCGAGTCGTCTCCGATACCGACACCCGGTGACAGCCAGGCGACAGCCAACTCTACCGTGATCGGCGTCGTGCCACCCTCGGATTCAAGTCCCGAGCATACGACCTCCTCGACCACCGAGGCTCCAACTGAGGATAACTTTAAACTGCCATTGTTCCTTGAAAAGATTATAGACGCGCCTATAAATATGGTATCCCAGTGTGGGCAAGGCCTGCAGAAGGACGGCAGCGGTCTTTGCCGAAGAGTCTGGTGAAATTCTTTCATTGCTTTTATAACCCGGATATTGGCGGTTTCATAAGTTGGTACACAAATAAACACCAACCGCTTCTAAACGACGAGTGACTTCCGCCAGCCGCAGCCGGCGGTTAGCGATTCGCGCGATAGCCGAGGGGCCCCGCGCTAATTCTTATCGCACTAATTGACACCCGCGCGGGCGCTGACGGATGAAGCTCGCCGAGTCAGCGTGCGCATCGCGGTAGTGAGGTTACTCGTCACGACAGAACTATCTAACTACAACTTGACAGTGGAAGATGCGCCAACAAGTGTTATGGGTTGCGTGTGTGTGGCTCGTGGCGTGGGGTGCGGCGGAGGCGCAGGCAGAGGGCAAGTTCTACAGCTTCAAGGAGGTATTGGCGAGGGCGGCGGCCGCTGGCGGACCCCCCGACCACACCACGCCGCGCGAGGCCAACATCATCATGGTGCCGCTCAAAGGCTGTCGGCCCGGTTGGCGCAAGGACAGGGCCGGCAGGTGTCGCCCTATGTTCTAAGGTTGTATGGCGCTACTGTTGTAACGCACCTTCTTCCCGATAAAATCCGCTACCCGCCACCCGCCAATAATTGCGCATTTCGGTGGGTAATTTTATTTAAAACGAATCACATTTAACCATGAGTTGTCAATTTCTTTAACTGTTTTTGTGACAATATCTTAGATTAATTATTTTTTATCTTAGATTAATTAATTTTTGTGACACTATTTTAGATTAATCTTTACTACAAATCGGTCTAAATTATAAATAAAAAAATATGCTTTCCGTAAATTGAAGTTTTCCTACCGTTTCCTCTGAGTAGGATTTAAAATAAAATATTGAATAACTGCGTAAAAATATACTAAAAAATGCATTTTTTCATTAGAAACGTATGAACGCATATAAAAAACAACTTTTAAAAATTACAATCACGTGACATTACGTGACAGTTTTCTTTGATTAACTTTATTATTGTTCACAAAATAAACAAAAAAAAAATCTTTTGTGCATGCGTACCTCTAGACTCCGTTAGCCAAGCGATTTTTATGCCTGTTTCCTATATTCGTAGCGATAAAAAGCACACTAAGAATACACATATATTTAGCTTGTTGGTTCCTCTTGATAGCGATATCAGTTCTTAATATCATATAAAATAATGAATAAAAAAAACTGTAGTTTTATTACGCAACTATCCTTTTACATATTAAGTCATAATAGCTGAAATTAAAACAATTCGAGATTTAAATTTGCATCGTCAATGCTTTTTACTGGTTACATGTTGTATATGTTTAGTGTTTATACATGTTTATTTGTTTAACCGTTCAGTGTTTAGATATTGTAAAGAAGTTTGTATCTTAATAATACATAAAACTAAAATGATAAATTGTGCTCTAAGCCATCAATTTCACATAGTTCCAGGATGTATATAAAACAAAACTGTGCCTCTTAAATAACAATTTTGCTGTCACTTTATACATTGAATAAAAGTGATGAAGTTTTATATTGCTACAATTCGACGATTGAATATTTTACTTTCATATTGCTTGTCCACATAACGAATTCAACGTCGCAAGTCGCAAGATAAAAGGTCATGAAGTTATATGAACAACAGAGAAGTGACCTTATTCTATTAAGATTGATCGTTGTATTTCTTAATTATTTTTTTAATATTGATCTTTTTTAATTCTATTACAATTAGTGACGTGCTATGTCTGACTTACTAGGAACTCCTGTTTTGAGAGCAGGCGCAGTTAAAAACATAATTCCGACAGCATTGAAAAGATTCAACATCCTGAGGTTATAAATTATAAATTGCATATATATTCTGAAACTATAAATTGCATTTATATTCCTGTACAAAATATTGATTTTAATTACCTACTGGATAAAATGTCCCTATTAAAACATTCCGAAAGAAGAATTAACACAGATTTAATATTATTACATAAAATACTGCATTACAAAATTGACTGTCCTGAATTACTTCAATTAATCAACATCCGCATTCCTAAAAGATCTTGCCGACATTTACTACCCTTTTACTTTAACAACACTACGGCACTGTCTTACCAAAACTCCTCGATTCCGAGAGTTCACAATCTCGGAAATAAATATTCTGATATAGGAGATATAAATAACCAGTATAAACATTGCTTATTCCACTTCTTTTATAAATCTAGACACAAATAGTCGTGGATAATTTCTGCAATTTTTGTTTATATTGAATATCTTTTTGCGTGTGACTTCTTATAATTTTTACCAATGTATTTTATTTTGTATTATATGCTACTGTTATTACATTTTTTTCATTTTATTATATTTTCTTTTTTTGTTTTAGTTCTCAAGTATTTAAAAGTACTGTGATACTTAACTTATAAACAAAGAATGTAAAAGCCCATTAGGGCGTGCAATAAAAAAATAAATAATCAGTTTGTAAAAAAGAACAAATAAAAATACAATATACTTTTAAAATAACATAATAATTGTCGTACCATGCATACTTATAAATGCAGGCGCACAGTGCAATCAGTTTATAACAAAAATACAAATAACAATATTACAATCATGATCGTACCATTGGAAATGCATACTTATAAATTGGTTTTATTAAAATTTTTAATGTTAGATCTATCTTGGCGATGATCCAAGACTTGATGTCTGATTTACATTTAAAATAAGTTGTGTTCTGTCTAATAGCCAGTTGAAGTGCATTGTATAGCTTTATTATTGAAATAGTGTATTGTCCTGTTTTAACTTTAACAATTGGCATTTAATTTAACTGTTGCATTCCCACGATGGTGGCCATTTTAATGGTTCAGCAAAGATTCTTTTTTTAAATATTAAATTTTCGTACCTATCAAATTAGTAGGTAGCTATTTAAGTAGGTATCAACAAATCTTTTGATATCAGAGGAAATTTTGGTTTTGATTCAAAGTGAGAGAAAATAAGAAACACACTTTATTAAACGCGAGGTTCTGTTAACAAAATTACTAGCTATAATTTAAATTGAAATTAAAATGCTCGTAAATGAAGTTTCAAGGAGTTAATCAGAAAATACGGCATTAAAAACTTCTATATGTATACCTAACAAAACACATCGGGTTCATGTCAACAGTCACCAGAGTTTCTTGAATAACGTAATCAGTATTCATCAGGATACGACTTGTATGCAAGTTAATAAAGAAATATGTTTATTTCCAGGAGCTGGTGCCGTCTCCCTCCCCCGCACGCCACACCCCCCCACCTGAGGGAGAGAACACGACAAACCCTCTGCGGCGGAATTACCACATACTTCACCCCTGGATAGGATAGTTTTGTTGTGTTCGCATGAAGACATTTCGGGATGGATTGTACATTTATATTTTCTTACTTACTGGTCTTTAAGGTTTCAGAATTATTATTTAATTTTACTTTATTATTATTACCTGAATACTCATATTTTCTTATAAAATAAGGTAATTTGTTGAATAAAGCTTCAAACATTTTTTTACAACAAATACAATGTTTTTGAAACACCTTTATGCTAATACATATTCCCATTGCAGAGAAACAAATAAGATTGACTTTTATTCAAATCTCAATCACGTGGTAATGGCGTTTATTAATAATTATAGGTTTAATTTTAAATTTTAATTCAACTAAATTGAAACATGGAATCCAGTTATTTCGGTGGTCCAGATTCTCTAATAATATCGCCGATTTTTTAAATTTTCCTTTTTTTATGTGAATACCGCACAAAAGCACCAACTGCTCACTATATCCTGGAGCCAGTGAGACTATGGCATCCCCAATCGGGGTATGTTGTGAAGCTGAAGGTAAGTTGGGAGGGGAAGGAGAATGGAAAAAGGTACATAAATACGATAAAGCCCAAACGACGAGACGTCTTGCATACAAATAATTTCGCAGCAGAAATATTGAGTTATGAATTAACGTATGTTTTTGAAATGTTAATAATGCACAAGGGCCTCAAGTGACCGAAGCCAGTGGGACCATGGCATCCCACTATCAATATAAATATATTATATAATATTCAACTTTAACTGGTGGCAAAAAGATAGTAATAACTTTGTGGTTACACACAATTATAATTTGGAAAAACTGTTTTTGTTTCGGAACACAGTAGAAAAACTGTTTCTGTTTTGGAACATAGTAGAAAAAGTTAAGATTTCATTTATTACAATATTTTTCCGGCTGTAAAGAGAAACAAGACTTTTCTAGGTTTATTGTTGAATAGGTAGTAAGTAATGTAAACGTGATGAAAAAATATAATAAATTTTATTTATTTATTTATTGACGCCCTATTGGGCTTTTACACATAACATACAAATTTATGTTTAAACAACAGTATAACATAAACAAAGAAGATTACAAAATATATAAATAAAGCACAAACTAAATATAATAAATAATAATATAACAATTAAATAAATAAATAATACACTTCATGTACCTACGAGCAGCAAAAACATTTAAAAGAAAATCAAATTTTGGCTAAATTACTCATTGTTAGCATTTAGAATAAAGACAAACAAAAGAAAATCGAAATAAAATATAATGATTACTCATTCGTTATTTACATCTAAAAAGCGATGGACTAATTTGGATTTAAATGAGTCGAAGTTTAAATTAAATATGTCAGCGACATCACTTAGCTCATTGCCCAACCTATGTATTCTTTCTAATACAGAATTCACAGCAAAATTATTGTTGTGAAATAAAATGTTGCGCCTAGTATATTTGGGAGGTATATGTAGGGATAACAAATTTATAGCGTCAGGGCAGTCCAACCTTGAATGAAAAATTTTATATAATAAAAGGAGATCAAACATTATTCGCCTTTCAGATAATTTCGATAGGTAAATTGACGACATAATTGATTTCAATGATAGGAATACCAATTTTGAAACTAATAAAACGTAAAAATTTATTTTGAATTTTTTCAATTTGTTAACAATGAGAGTTGAAATGAGGACACCAAATACTTGAATTGTATTCAACCTGACTTCTATCCAAAGACGTGTATAGTAATTTTATGGTTTTTATGTTTAAAGTCTTTAGCGATTCTGAGAATAAATCCAAGCATTTGTAAACCCTTACTAGTAATGCTAATAATGTGATTCAAGAAGCGTAATATATTATTAGAAACTCTAATAATATAATTATAATAAATCATCGTACTTATATTATTAGAAACTCTAATAATCTTACAAGTAGGAGACACAAAGCAACTACGTTGAGGGTTGAAGAAAGGAGTAAAATATCGTTTTTAGTGGGCAGTTTTACGCCTTAACTCCTAGAGAAGATCAATGCACATATCTCACATCCCGTAGAAAAGTGTCGCAAGTAAAAAAAGTTAATTTTACCGGAGAGCGAAAACAAGTGAATGAATGATGACCGAGCGGTCCAGCCGAAAAGAGATGCCAGCGACATAGAGCAATCTAAATTAAATACGGTTTTCATGGAGCACAAATAATCCACAATCACTTTACTTTTCAGAGATAATTCATAAAATATAAAATTTTGACTTACGACACTTTTCTTAGGGTTGTGCGATAAATCGCTTGCCGCCGATCATGACAGGTGGGGATAATTTAACAAAATACGTCGTATAATGCATACGAAGAAGTAAGTATTTCGAAATAAAACACTGTATAACTGATCACGAAGGCATGAAATATTGCAAGTGCGGTTATAATCATTTATTAATAAATTTATCAATGATGTACTTTATAAATAAACAATTTTTATTTCATACGTTAAATTAAAACAATTCACATTAATTATTTCAACAATTAAACAAAGAAATGATTTGAAACAATATTATATGCAAATGTAATTTAAGAATTCAGTCAAATTTCATTGACAATTGAATTCAAATAATATTTTAAGACATTTAAAAATGTGGGTTGGTTTGTTTACATTTTCAATAAACAAATAATGAACACTGATAGTAGTAATACAAATAAATAATACGAAAACGTTCATTTTCATCAGGATCGGGCAATGGGAAAATGGAATCAATATTCTACTTTTGCATTTTGCCTAAGCCCGTCGGTTATTGGGTTTGTATCGGTATCAAATCGACAAAATCGGAGAACCTAAGCAGAAAAGTAAAGTTCACTGCTATTGTGGGACTTTTTTGTGCAGGGTCTCCAGCTTTTGTAAATTCGGTATCTATAAAGACAATGATTTCATGTATTTTTACATCACGTCCTGGATTCCTTATGAATCACGTTTTTTGTTTAGTTCCCATTAATATAACAACAGTTTTTTGGGACTGAGAAGTAAAACGGTCTCTCACCATTTCCACTCTAGATGAACGTTACTCAATTCAAACAATAATTATAATTGAGTGCATGCAAGTGTAATCTACAGTGTGCAATAGATTGCATTATGTCAGCGGTATAAATAGCAAAAAGCAATGGCCCCATTATCGATCCCTGCGGTACCCCTCGGTAGTGAGACTAAGGCAAAATCGAAATTCTAATAAATTTTAAATAAACAACACAGTTCGTTAATAATACCTACCAACATTTTTTGGAAATATAGTATTCAATCTAATCAGAAAATATATTGTTATATACTATGTACTTATGAACAGGTTTCGTATTATGGCGCGTTATTGCATAACATTGTCTTGTATTAAGCACCAAATCACTTCCACAGGATGATGTAAGGGAAAAATTCCCCTACAAACTCGACGTCTTTATTGGGTGTTGGGTGTGGGCATCAGTTCACCATCCCCTAACTAGTGCTCTTTCCTGTAAATCTGGAAAAATAAATCGATTTTAAGATTTTAATTGGAAAAGGCCAACTGTTTTAATATTGGGAACATTTAAAATTCCATAGACTTAATAATTTAATTTATGTTTAACTACCAAATAATAAATATCAATTTTTATTTAGCAATTTGAGTTTTTAAAAGTTTCACATCTGTCACTGTCCAGTACACGTACAAGGTATTACAGGATGTAGTCGACCAACTTTAACCAGAGATTCCTGACATTATTTGGAAAAAAAAATGTTTATAAAATTTTGGTCTCCGATGACTTTTATAAATTTATTTATTTTCAATATATTTTTTTAAAACCGAACAACAAATTTTCTTCCACATGTCATCACTGGTCAACCAGTCGAGTAACCATCCCCTCGCTTCGACCTCATCTCTCCAATACGATGTTTGATGTTTTAAGTTGAAAAAAAAAAACATCAAAAGTGTTACCGGAGACCAAAATTTCGTTCATATTTTTTACTCCAAATAATGTTAGGAATCTCTGTAAGTTAGCTACATCTTGTAACACCCTGTATGACATTGAGAATATTGTTTAAAGTCACCGTTTCATCATAGAAAAAATAATTTAACCCTATAAGTGCCTACCATACAAATTTGAATGGAAATAATCGTGCCGCTGACTTAGTACCTTTTGGTTCTAGACCATTTTAGCATGCGGTTTTTAATTGACTTGAAATTGTATAACACCAACCCATTTGGTGAAACACAGATTTGTATGGAAATATAGGCCGAAATCAGGCCGACTTGAATCACGAAACACAACCATAAGGCACTTTTTGTGTTATTCTTTATTCTATGGTTGGTATACATAATAAATAGGGTTCAGGAGTGTCTGTAAGCATAAATAAAAACGTCAGTTATTACTTTGTCAGCTACCTGTTTTTTGACATCGGAACAACAACCTGCGAATGGCTCACGAAACTGGATATGGCATTAATAATGTGTCGTGCATTTATTTTTAAATGTACCTATTTAATCTATAAGGATTAATGAAGTAAAGACTTTTGCTGATGACAGACTTTATATCAGATTCTCGGAGACTGGCCACATCAGTACCGAATCAATGATGCTGTCCTCCGCAATGAGCAGACCTCCGATGCTGAAAAACCTCAGCATCTTCTCCTCCATTACACGTAGAAGAAAAGATGATAGCATACCTGGAGTATTCACTGTTGGTATAGGACGGTCCCGCACGGAACCGCGCCAAATTTTCCTGCACTTCCCCGACGCGTTGAGACGCCACCCCTCGGGGCACACGTTGCCCTCCTGCGACAGGCTGTTGGGCGATTTGTACGGCCTCCACTGCGGGAACGCTAGCGGCACCCCTTCGACCTGTAGATCTACCACCAGCAATAACATCATCGCCGACAGAAGTACAGTCCTCGCGAGCATCTTCTTGATTGATTTTACGCCCTAAAACAATGCAACGGCCGATATGTGACAATCGATCGGATCGATGCAAACGGTGTCAACAGGGTATTGTCGGATTATCTGCGCTCCGAAATGCTTTGTGTCGATCAGCGACGTAATGCGGTGGAACAATAGCGGCTGCCGTTGTTCGGGCCCAGTTGTCATGCACTTATTATAAGAGTGGCCTGAAAAGGTTTGTGGTTCGTGGTCAGAGAATAGTAGCTGGTGGTCAGTACCTATGTATCAGCCAATAGCTCGCGATGTTTGGCGAAAATGTGTGATTTGGGTTTCCGTGCAAGGGCATCCGGTGACGCTCGTAATGCCGTATTACTAATCGGCAACATGGCGGATTGACCGCAAAATTACCGCTAATCAACTGAAAATTCCGCCATTTCATTTAAGAACATGTCTACTTAGAATAATAATCACATTTAGGCAGAAAACAATTAAATAAAAACAAATAACTTTCTAAAAACATCAATACTTTCAACATGTTTCTAAAACTAAGTTTTCTTCGTCAGGATAAGATTAAAAATAAAAATAACAAAAGACAAATACAAATTAATATAAATGTTAGTATTAATATGAAAATAAATTAAAGAGATGGCTATTTAAAAAAAAATAATTGAATATTAACACTTTTTATAATTTCTAAATTATATGATTGTAAACACGTTGTGTTGGTGTGTACATTAATTTTGAAGTATAACCGTTATTGATTGCAATTTGTTTAATAATATTTTAGTATGTGTTAAAATTACTCAAATATAAGGGAATTATTAATTAATCTACTAAGAAATGTATGGCAGCTGCTAATTTTTGTGAAATGGATGGTTCGATGTTTTATGTATAACGATATCTGTATATATGTATCTTTGCGAAAAATGTAAATATTTTTTTTTCCATTTTATAATATTGTTTGTTGTGATATTGTAATTGATCACCTCACCTTTTTATATTTTGTCAATAGTTTTAATTTGTTTATACTTGTTTGTCTATTGTTATTTTTATTAATAATCCTATCGAAGAAAATTTAGTTTTCGAAACGTTTTTTTTTTTTTTTTGAAAGACAAACATTCCCGGGTTACAAATAACCCAAAAATGTTTGAAAATCTCCTACTCTATCATCGGGAATCGAACAAGCGACTCCCGGGTGGGATCCAAACGCGATGCCCACTCAACCACTAATCGATCAAATTGTTGATAATATTGATTATATAGGGGTGTTTTTGCAAAGTTATTTGTTTTCATTTACACAATAAATTAAAAAGTTACTTGAAACACTTCACGTCATCACAATGACATCGTTGTCATGCACGACTGTACGTTAAAAATAAGTTTTGAATGACATTGTTGTTATGACATCGTTGTCATGCACGACTGAACATTAAAAAAAAGTTTTGTATGAAAAAGGATGCGCTACAGTGAATTTTTTTGCATAAAAATCAAATTCAAAATATAATTTTTGCTAAGAGTTCTTTGTTTATGTTTGCTGGCAGCCTTTTTAGTCGTAGATCAGCCCTGGTTTTGAATATTCCTAGTTCAACGGATTTTCGAAAATGGTCTTCATCTAAAGATTATCCAGTGATAAATGAGAGTGTAAATTAAAAAGATCAGAGTGTGCAATTCACATGCAGTAGAAATGAAACCTTCAGAAAAACTAAAGAAGACAAGAGTGGGGAGACTACGAAGCAATTTTTTATCAATGTAGGGTGATTTTTTCCGTATTTTTGTCGTCGAATTGCGGTACAACTTTTCCTGGACGCTTGGTCATCTTATTAGTATTTGTGTTTTCTTCTTCGGAGTCGCTTTCTTTTTTGTTTTCTTTGGCCTGTTCATTTTGGAGTGGTTTGAAGATTGGATATTGATTGTACAAAAATAAAAATATTTACTTTTTTTGGATTTGGTTCGCTGAATGTCTGGCCTCTAAGGTTTGTCAGGCTCGTTATACCGCTAGACCAAAGGAGACTTGCGTGGGAGCGTGGATTTATCGTATTATATTGAAACCGAGTACCCATGAAATAAATAAATATTTTATTGCTTATTCATTCTCTAGCAGGCTAAATCGTATAGATTTATGTATGTGTTTGTCTCTTTTTAGCGTCGCTCGCTTCCGTTTCATCGAGTTTCAAATCACAACGGTGCTAAAGAAATTTGCACCTCAAAAAGTAATTTATTTTCAAAATATAGGTGTATTTATAAGAAACACGGAACCAACAAAAATGAGAAATGTATCATAATTTTTGTATTTGGGTGCTGATGAAAAAATAATCTTAACCTTTTTTGCCCCTAGTTTTTCTTAAATTACCCCCCAAAGTTTCATTGTATCAGCATGGAACACAGGATATATGCGTATTATTTTTTTAATTGATGAGCTTTGTCTCATTTAAAGAGCCATCTCTCTGTCTCCCTTAATAGAGCCATCTCATCAGTCATCAGTCATCAGTCATCAGTCATCAACGCCATATATTAATATCCGCATGACGCAGAGAGCAGATAACAAATGAGAAACAGAAACACGCTTAACCGCATGACGGGTTGTGCTGCGTATTGTACTTAATGCGTGATAAAGTGTCGAACCAAGAAATGTGATTAATTCGTAGTAAATTAAAAATGCTCTTTAGTGCGCAGTTAGGAATGATTTTGCGACCATCCGGAGTCCGTCGGTGGCTCTCGAAAAGAACAAAGACAATTACAATTTGGTTAGTTTAGTTTTATTTAAAGCAAATTATTGAATCTATTGATGGCGTGGAAAACAAGTACGGTACTCTCCTCATTTAAATTATTGAAGTGAAAACTTCTTTAGCCCGTTGTGATTTGAAACTCGATGAAATGGAAGCGAGTGACATTAAAAAGCAGGCGCGGTCCATCTATACATACCGCGGATGCGGCGCTTCCCTTCCTTTTAATAATAAATATAATAATAATTGTTATGTAATAATTCAGTATTAAAAAAAGCTTCCAGCTTATATTTTTCTAGCCGTAAACAGCAATAAATACTACAATTTAACGACACCGTCCCAACCTCAGCGGCCAAAATCAACAAAAAGCGACGTGCGGATAATAACAACACCATTCCGCATCCACAATGTTAGAAAAAGTTTGATATTTGCGCATGCGCGTTTAGTTCTGCCTATCAACTTTTGCCTGATGCAGTATACGCATTCGATGGGACCATCCAACGCGCAGAAAACGACTTTTAATGCACGTAGGCGTAGTGCACAGAATAGCATAACAAAGCGCGTGGATTAATTCGGTATGTTTTAGAGAAATTGTTGGCGCGACCATTTTTACAATTTGGCTTGAATAACGGATGCCGATTGATACGTTAAATATCTTTCGAATTTCTATTTAATTAATTTAATTTTAGAACTTTTATAATTGATGTGAAGCATAAAGGATTTATAGAGCTAATTTGACATACTATTTTTGTCTCGCATCTTGTTCGTGGGCTAGTCTGTAGGTATTTATATTTGATATAAAGCAGGTATGTACTTCAGCATACAAAAAATCACCGACCGCCATTGCTAAAAAAAGACGAACACACATCTGTAGCCTGTTAGAGAATGAGATAATAATGCCATAAAATATTTATTAATTTCACGGGTACTCCAGGCCTCCTGTAGTCCAGTGGTATAAAGCGCCCGCCGAACTTATGGCCTTTCAGAGGACCAAGGATCGAATCCTAATAAATCCAAAAAATATAAATTTTTCTAAAATCAATATCAAATCTTCAAACCACTCCAAAATGAACATGCAAACAAAATACAAAAGAAAGCAACCTCAGGTGACCCCGAAGAAGAAAACACAAATACTAATAAAATTATCAAATGTATAGGAAAAGGTACACTGGAATTCGATGATAAAAATATGTAGACAATCATCTTTTACATTGATAAAAAAGTGCTTCGTAGTCTGCCTACTATTGTCTTTAGTATTCTGAAGGTTTCACTTCTACCGCGTACGAATTAAACTCTCTGATTTTCTTACTATCCCGACGATATCACATTTATGTGATATTTGTTATTTGTGGTATTTTTTATAATAAATCAATTATTACTTTCTGGTAGTTTGGCACCCTTATTTTCAAAATTCGGTGCAAGAAATTCAGACACCTGGTGTATGTATATATACATGAGTGACAGCTGTTATGAATTTCAAAAGCAATGCTTAACAAAAATTATCAGAACGTAGAAAATCTTCCTGCTTTCATTCTTCAGACTTTCAGGCATCTCCCATAGCTACATTTTTAGTACTCTCTAAATTAAACAGTTCTATGGCTCTGTTTTTTTCATGTGCGGCAATTTAATTCTGTTGACTTTTCTGGTCTCACAATTACGTATATTTTTACGAAAAATAATTTCATCCGAAAATATTTTGTTATCCGCTGTAATATTGTGTATAAAAACACTCATGTCTCTTTTTTATTGGAATTCAATTTAATTCTTCTGTCATTTGATGTATTTTTTCCATATTTTCCTTTCATTAGTATAATTTGCCTTTCTTTAGGACAGGACCGGTCCTAAGCCAAACGCAGCATGGTGCTAGTAAGAACTTGGCGCTTTTGGCAAGTCCAATTGTACCAATTGTACACAGTGCATAGATTATATACATCTCATAGCTCTGATTTTAACGATTTGTAGTTTGTTTAGGTTTCGATCATTGGCAAAATATAATATCCCGGAGCAATAATCTAAATATGAGTAAACGGATTGATGACCTTAAGTACTTTTTTTTATTTTTTATTTATTTATGTCTATTCTTGAATACACAATTTTACAATTGATTACAGAGGTTTACATAGGAGTACAAAACGTTAATTTTCAGTAGCAGTGAGCAAAAAGATTTTTTTTTTTTTTTTAGTATTATGTTGGGTGTAAGGTAGGTTTGAGAAGGTAAAACTGTGTGTGGGTAATATTGTATGTTTCGTGAACACCTCACTAGGAGAACCTGTGCTGAGGTGTTGACGTGCTTATGATTAAGTGTGACAAGTATTTATGTGTTGTTGTAGAAAATTAGTTATTTAATTATTATTATTTTTTTAATACATTTTATTATCGCATACACTGATTATTTAGAGTGAAAAAATATGTATAAAATACAAATCCATATATAAACATATCTGTACATGTTTATTTTTATAGACATACATACATATAAAGTTACACACACCTACACATATTTATCAATGTAAGTGTGTGTGTAGTAGGAAAATTCGTGAAAGACTTTAATCGTTTTCTTTTACTTTTTGTAGTTTGGTTATGTTTGGTTAGGATTTATGATTTTTTGAATAAAGTGAATATCTTGATTTTTTATCCAGGCCGTAATATTTTTTTTGTGAATGTTTGTAGTGCAATTGCAGTTAGTAATTGTTTCAGAGTAATGGGCATACAATTAAAAAGTTTGGTACTATATTAATCTTTTGTGTATTATTTGTTATCATTCATTTTTGTTTTATTAGTTACAACTTTTTTATTAATGTCCCTAATACCAAATCATCATCATCATTGTTGGCTCTACAACCCCTGGTGATAGATCAACACTAGGTGGTAGACTCTTGGCCTCCTCAAGAGTCTTCCTCCACTAGTCTCAGTTTTGTGCCAGCCATCTCCAGTTTAGACGCTCCAAGGTAGATATTTTACAACTAGTAGTCTTTGACAACTCTGTGCAACTATTGGCTTACACTGATGCTATCGATATAATTGAAAAACGAAACGGGAAAAAAATGTCATTATTTTTCACCACTTTTTCAAATACCTTTCATATTTTTTAATTTCCATTTAAAAAAGGATTTCGAGACTATTCAAATAATGAATTATGTTGCTGTAACATTACGGAAACCTAATTCATGTTGCCGTAATTGCCGTAATGGCAGCATGAAAAGCAAGCAAAATTCAAAAGCAAGAAATAAGATAATATTATTTCAGAGCTGGGGGTTATCGATAGAAATACCTTATAAAGGAACAATTATATAATGAGGAACTCTAATGAAAAATATTATGGCTTTAAAAAAATATGTTCATGTAGACCAATAAACGCTGATTCTGAATATATAAGTTTTATTAAATAATATTTAACGTAGTTTTAAAAAAAATATTAAAAAGTCCATTTTAAAACAGTTCATTAAAACACCCTGTCAAGTTGGTATTATTGAATTTGTAAGGCGTGACGTCACCGCTTCTATAAAACGCTCCAATGCTGAAATTCAAAATGGCGGCGGTCGAACAGCTGATTCCAGTTCCATACAAAATTCATGCTTTGGTTTCTTTAATATTGATTTCGATTCGTAAAGCTAAAAAAATAATAATTTCAAACAATTTTTATACCAATCTCCCGTAATAATATTGAAAAATATAATAATATAAAAATATAATAAATAAATAATTACACCTAAATAACGTTTTACTTATTGAATAGTTTCATCACTTCTTCCATACAAAATGACAACATCTGTTGAAAATAACTAAAACTTTTGGCCAGATGACGTCACAGGGCCAGATGACGTCACGGTGGTTTTCGGGGGATCTTGAAAAATTAAAACTTTGACATTTATTTTAACTGTTAAAACTAACTATGAAAATAAAAATAAATACGCAGTTATTTAAGTTAGAAGGTCATTATTCATAAAAAAAAATTAAAAAATTGACTGGAGTTCTCTATTACTCTCAAATATAAAATACAACCAAAAAAGCTTTAAGAATATAGTCACCGAAAACAAAATTCTGCATTTTTCATGTTGAGCCGCCAGAAGTTTTTTGGCAATTTCCTAAATAAGATAAATTTTGCTAAATGAATTATTTTTGTAGATTTTTTTTAATTGTGAATACCGCTCAAGAGTACCAACTGCTTCCAACTGGAGCCAGTGAGACTATGGCATCCCCAATCGGGGTGTGCTGTGAGGCTGAGGATAGCGGGGAGGGGAAGGAGATGTAAAGAGGAAGGTGGGGAAGTACCTGGCTATTCAGATCTAGTTACTAAATAAGGCTAAAGCCGTTTCAGGCAACGTTTCAATTCTGAATGGTGGTCTTACACCAGGGCGATACTGAGAGTATCTTCAACTCTGGAACGTGCCGCAAATACACCATCTAATATTTTCAATTGATTAAATTGTGAAATAACATAAATCAATCAAATAAAACTTGTGCGCATGCCAAATATACCATCTAATATTTTAAATTGATTAAATTGTGAAATAACATAAATCAATCAAATAAAATTTGTGCGCATGCCAAATACCTATACGATCTAATATTTTCAATTAGTTAAATTGTGAAATAATATAAATCAATCAAATCAAATTTGTGCGCAGGCCAGATCTATCTAATATTTTCTATTGATTCAATAGTGAAATAACATAAATCAATCAACTAAAATTGGTGCGCATTCCAAATATACCATCTAATATTTTCAATTGGCTAAATTGTGAAATAACATGCATCAATCAAGTGGTGTGCGCATGCCAAATATACCATCTAATGTTTTCAATTGATTAAATTGTGAAATAACATAAATCAATCAAATAATATTTGTGCGCATGCCAAATACCTACAAAATCTAATATTTTCTATTGATTAAATTGTGAAATAATATAAATCAATCAAATAAAATTTGTGCGCAGGCCAGATCTATCTAATATTTTCAATTGATTAAATAGTGAAATAACATACATCAATCAAATAAAATTTGTGCGCAGGCCAGGTCAATTTGTGTGACAGGATTGAACCCGCGACCTCCGAAACTAGTCGAGAGCCTTACCCCCCGACCACGAGGCCGTCGAGATGGCAAGTAGCAGTGGCGCAGCACTGAATCAATCTGAAACATTATTGTTGCACCACGTTTGGGACATTGTTGTTACAGGATTAAAATGAAAACACATTTTGTATTTGCATTGCAAGCATAATATTTATAATATTAACTGTTTGATACCCAGCAGCAAGAAGTCAAATATAATGGATGTGTAATAATTCATTAATAGATGGCCATTCAGCAATTGCCTTTAAGTGCCATTTTATTTCTTTGATACTCGAAAGGTCCCCGTAAAACAATGATTCTATGTTGCGTTTCGGATTTCCATCAAATTTTATTAAACTGACAAGTACATGATAGTTGTCCTTTTATGCTGATAACAATTTAGAAACATTTAACTGGAACCTTTCAAGTGTCAAAAAAACCAAATGGCGCTGTACGGCCACGTTATGACAACGAAACAACTGGGATTAAATGTTGTAAATATTTCTGTAAAATATATAAGACATTATTTTTCTTCCGTTTACACAGCTTTGGATATAATATCTGGGGTTTGCTTGTTTTGGGGCTGATCTGCATCCTGGAACCTCACATCTAGTCCGTAATCTCCCCCGGGCTCCATATCCTCCTTGGAGGAGTCCGGTTCTGGATGTTGTGGGGCGGTAGTCGGCAGAGGGCCAGGAGGCCTCACGCCGGGGAACTGGCCCGGGTTGCCACCGGGTCTGCTGGGAAGAGTGGGGCGAGGGGTGGTGGTGACCCAGCTCGGAGGTCTGCCGTCAGGGCGTTGATCGGGGTAGCCACCGGGCCCACTGGGAGGGGTGGGAGGACCGGAGAACGGAGGTCTGTCGTCAGGGCGTTGACCGGGGTAGCCGCCAGGCCTACTGGGAGGAACGAAGCCCGGGGGCCAGCTATCAGGGCGTTGACCAGGATAGGATGGCCGACCAGGAAAAATTGGAAAGGGTGGGCGACCGGGAGTCTCAGGAGTGGTGTTGCCGGGGTCGCTTCCGGAATGCGGGTGATGGCAGCCGTGACTATGGTCGTGACCGCGCCAGCCCCGGTGTCCGTGATAACCGTGGTGTTCATGATGACCCGGGGGGCCGTGATCGTGCCACGGCCTGTGCCCCCAACGAGGCCCCCCGCCGTAAGGCTGCCGGTGATGCCACCCGCCGTGTCCCTGCCACCTGGGTTGTCCTACAGCGGCAATGTTTTCTTCCCCTTCCCCATGTTGGCAGTTAGTTACACAGAGCTGACAAATTACCACAATTGCCAGTATTAAAAACACACTGGTCTTCATTGTCGTTTAAAAATCAATTATTTTTATTATTTTGTCACCGTCACAATTAACAAACTTCGCACTTCGTACAGCAAAGCACCAACACTCGCTACCCAAGTGGTATTATTAATAATTCTTAATGCGATTGCTTTTATAATATTATCTGTGTAAACTTTATGAACAAACAGCCAATAAGCATAAACACTTCATGTATGCTTCGACACATACTTTATAACGTATTTCTTTAAAACACGGATTCTGGGAATTCTGAAAGCTTGACTCAATGGAGATAGCGGTAAATTGTTTATTTTACTTACAACACGGGAATAAGAACTGATTTCCAAATAATGGCAAAAAATTTTGTTTGTGACACGTCGCCAATAATAATTAACCTATTTAAACTACAAGAAAAGAAAAAATATGTATCTTAAACTCAACAAAACCTTTCATTATGTTCCAGCCGAACGTAAATCAACCAACATTTTTATCAACATGCCTCTGCCTTCCTCACACAGTAAAACTCAACAACCTTGAAATGTATTTTTCAATGTAGGATCATCACTTTTCGATGTTGTTTACCTTGTAAAATAATCTTCTAAATAAAAAACTAAGATTGTTGTCATTGGTAGAAAGGCTAGTTGCTACAAATATATATTTTTAGATCAATCCGGATTTGTTACATTTTCAATCTGGTGAAAAAAATAAGTTCTTGCTAACGAATACAAAATGCAATGCAAATCTCTCGAAAATTGTTAAAAAAGATAAATTTGAATCCTTGAAACAAAATTTACTTAAAACTATTAACAAAATGTTTTTAGAGCGTTAATATTTCTTATCAAATTAAGAGCGATAACCTATTTATCACATATTCATTTTTATAGCTGGGAATCCCAACCAAGTGATATATTTTTTTTCTGGTAAAACGAAGTCTCTTTGATATAAGTGTATAAAACTAAGCACAATTATTACATAATAATTATTATAAACAAGAAAACTTATACCATGAAAAGCAACGTAACTGACGACTAAAACGAGGTAAAACGTTCTAATTTGGGAGGCGGGTTTGGGTACCGCCACCCCGGGAACCATTTATTGGATAACCAACACCCCAAGTCACCACAAGTGGTTCGTTACGTTTGGTAGGTGTGCCCGGGTCATGTAGTGAGGTTTGTCTAGGTCTTGGTGGAGAATGCTTTGGATTGGGAGAAAAGGGCGATCTTTTGACCTCTTCAGCCGAACTTTATCGATACATCGCCTATTCCGCAGCGGGAAGGATGATTTCATCCATTCGTCACCTGAAAACATTGACCCCCAGATTCCTACCTACCTCTCATATCTTTTTCCTTACCAGAACTTCCTCTCCTTCCTTTTCCTAAAAAGCCCCCCCCCTCCACATGTGAGGAATTTTTTTCTTTATTAAAAGAAAATAACTTAGTTTACATCACTTTATTTATTTTATACTATCAACATGTTTCGTGAACTGTGTTCACTTCTTCAGGAATAAAAGTATACTAAAGTTAAAAAATTAATTATAGATTACATATGGAGAGAAGAAATTGAAGGAGGGGGGAGGGTTGACAATGGTGGGAGTTTCAAAGAATTGAATTTTTTTCCTTTCAGTCTCCATGAGGAGATAATGTAAGAAAAAATGCTCTTCTAACATTGAATTCCTCTTTATCAAAGCTGAATAAACCACAAAAGAAGATATAATTGAACTTGAACCAAAATTTTTCTTTTTACTGACCTTCGTACACAAAGTGATTGAAACAATAATTGCCGGAATAGTAAAGAAGGGGAATATCAATAATGTCTTTATAACCTTGATTCAGTTTCAAGAGACAAATTTATTCACGATAAGCTTCAAACCACTCATTGTCTGAGCAATATTCATATTAAAGTTCCTAATAGACGTAATTTAAGGAGTCATAAAATATTCCATCTAGAATTATTTAATAACAATATTGCATACTTCAAATACTCTGTCTCGAATGTGTCATCTATATAATACCATTGAATGTGACCATATAGATATATATCTACAAAAAATCTCACATATTTCAAAAAAACGAAATATCAAACTCCTGCCATGACACTTTGTGGAGAACAGTTATGTAGCTGCTTTATTGTCATACCCTTTTTTTCGTTCTTTCTTTTTTATCTTTCTCTGTAGGGCATTATATTTGACACTACTATGTTTTATAATTCATTTTGATTATTATTATTTCTGTTATCACTACAAGTATTTCCGTCTAGTAACAACTTAACATTGATTACTCATGCTGTGTACATTTCTAATTGGAGTGTTAATATCTATGTAATATACCAACGGCAATTCTATTATTGTAATAATTGTTAACACTCTCTAAATGTTACAAACAATAAATAAGATCTTCAAATGTCTGCAATCCGCAAATTTTCTCTTAAAACAGAATGAGCACTATTGCGTAGTTATGCAGAAAGCAGCCAAACTATAAAATAAATAAAAAAACGATTATTGTTCTCATCGTATTTATGTTATTTTTTTCTACGTTCTGCCTTAACCTTGGAATGTCAGTGAATCCGCAGCAAATTACAGCATAAATTTACATTATTTTATTGTACATGGAAGTAATTTTCATACAGTGGTACCTAAACGTGTTGTTGTCAAAATAGCCAAATGATTGTTTTTCTATTCAATTAAAAATTAAGAAGACGTACCAAGCACACCAAATTTGTTAGTCGAAAAAATTGTTAATAGCAAAGATATTTTATTGGTGACATTTTTGTTCGAAAATTGAATATTCGCAAAGCGGGTGGAGTTAAAAGTTGGTTTGGCTCTAGATGGAAACTGTTGTTTCTGAACACTCAGTCAAGTCAAGATAGAAGAGGTAGAATAAACGGAAACACGAATGTTAATAGTATAGTACATAGGACACAGGCAAAGGGCCATCGAAGAGATGAGTGGAACACAACGTGCATTATGCTGTTTGTTTAGTTCTTACTCAGCTTTGAGTCCGGACTGTTGGTGCAAAAGATAATTTACACCATCAGCCCAGAAAGAAGTTTCAAAAACTTTTCTAAGGGTTGTTAATTTTATGAATTAACTTGTTTCAACTTCTTTGAATTTACTGACGCAGTCAATATAAAAAAAAATACCAGTTCAATGACAATCAGAACACTCTTTTAAAGTATAAAGCCCGTGGTCGACTATTCGTGATAATCTAAGAACAAAAAAAACTAATAAAGCTTTTTAAACAAAGCAATAAGGAAGTTGAGTCCATTTTTTAAATACTTGTAATTTTTTTTTAAAAGTTCGTTTTCATAATTAAATTATTATTTTTTTTTACATGAGCTCCACACAGGAGGCCCTGGGGAAAATAGCCATGACCAAGACAAACCTCACCCCATGAACCCGGGCACCCCTGCTAAATCACCAAACGTAGCGAACCACTTAGGGTGACCTATGGCAGAGGTGTTGGTTATCCAACAAAGGTTCCCGGGGCGGCGGTACCCATTCCCGCCTCCCAAATTGAACATTATTGATGAAATTATCATGATTGAAATTATCAATGTTTAAATTTTATTAAGCTCACCAAAACGAACGAAATCCGAGCGGTAAGAGGCGGGGGGTGTGTGTGTGTGTGACGTCATTTGGGCTCTGAAAAACACGTTGCTTGGGCATTTTGTATGGAGATTTTTTTTAAAATTCTTCAATTATTTAAAAAAAATATATATTGATCAAGATTTCAGAGTCAAATTAATTTTTAAAGTTAATTTTTGTTTCTCCCGACTATTGCGAATGATTGACAAGTAGCAGTTGTTGTCAGGCATTCGATGGCCATTTCAAATCAACTGTTCGACGTTCGCCATTTTGGAAATCAAAATTGCGAAGGGTTGCGAGTAACTGATTCTTGAATTGAATTCTGAATAACTATCCATTAGCCAGCAATTACTTAGCAGAATTGTACTTTATCAGCAGATAAAAGATACAAAAGGTCATCACCGGGCCAAGACCCAACATTAATTAATTGATTAATAAGATATTTTATCTAAACGTCTCCTACTTTCTTTACTCTTATTAGTAGACTGGCTGTTTTCAGCAGAATGCGTCACAACACAATTTGTATTAAATTTGCCTTAAATTTTCCAAGGATTTAATACATTATTTATATATAACTTTATAACATAACTTAAAATATTACAACTTCATCATTCACATAACAAACTACAGAAAATTTGGAAATGCATACAAATTAATTTTAATTAAAAAAAAAGAAAGCCAAACATTCTCGGGTTACGAATAACCCAACAATGTTTGAAAATCTCCTACTACCACCACAGAAAGCCGAAAATGTTGCTTGTGTTGTGATAACCAGGCGAGAATTCGAACACGGGACGCCTGGGTGGGACCCAAAAGCGATGCCGGTCGTAATGCCCCTTTATCACAAAAGCGCTCCTAACGTGCACTGGCTGCATTCTGAATAACTAGGCTGAATTGATCAGGATGCGACAAGGTCTACCAGATAGAAATAACTAAATCAAGAGGGATCTCCGATGGTTTGCGTGCGTGCAAACTTGGCTATCCGGTCGAATCCGCAATATCTGAGCAGAGTAGTTGGAAGTGATAGTTGGAAGTTGGAATGGCCCAAAACGTATCGAGCTCGCCTAATCACGGAGGCGATAGAAATCTACAAGCACCAATTAAATAGGAATGACTGAGATGGATTCAATACTTCGTGGTATCCGGCCTTGGAGGGTTTTTCATAAAATGACCGCAGAAAACCGAATTAAACACACTGAAAAACGGTATCACTTCTACTAACAGTTCTGTTCAATCTGCACATATTATTCTCCCCTGACGATGAACTGTTCAGGGCTATCCGAAACGTCGATTCAAGAAAGAGGAGAAAGTATAATACCAAAAGGAAAAAAAATGGTGGTAAGTTGGTGCTATATGTAGTTATTATGATAATTGGACAAATCAGAGCACTGACAAATCAATTGAAAAGTAATGAAGCAAACATTTTGATTCACTTGGTAAGGTGACTTTGTACAGGTTTATGCACTAGACCCAATCATAAAAGAACAGAGAAGAAATATAATCCTTAGGCTACTTCTAATTACATCGAACCAAGGACGGGTTGTTTCAAAAAATTTGATGGATTCATCAAATATTTGAAGTTAATTTTCACGTTCTGCGTAAGTTCTATTCAAGTTCTTTATCTCTATTTTTACTTACCATATATTCTTTGTTACCTGCTTTGTGTCAACTCTTATATTTGGTGTTATCTATATTTTCTTTCTTATATTTTATGTTATCTTTAGTTTGTTTCTTATATTTTATGTTATTTCCAATATTTTATCAAAAACATGTACTTAACTATATGTAAAAGCCCTATGGGCGTTTAAATAAATAAATAAATAAATAAATACTACGAAAAAATAATAAATACTCGCTGTGCTCGAAACAACAACAAACACTTGCTACAAATTTCGGCATTATTTTTTTTTTATTAACAAGATTCTTATATTCCTTGAAGAAGTGAATAGGCCACTTGCATCACATTTTTTTATTTTTTTTTCCGGTTTAGGCAAACGTTCTAGGACATTCGGTATTTTTTTATCGTTTTTTTGAAACCCTGGCAATTTTTCGAAACTTTCAATCCGAAAAATCGAACCATTTTTTATAAACCGGAAAGACGGGACATAATTTTAATGGTGCGAAAAAAATTAATTACCTAGCCAAAAATCATTAAAAAAAACGACGTATTCCACATAAATGGCACAGGGGAATAACGAGGCATACCAAAAATATTACATCTCATAAATATTTTTCTCCTTGATCCATCTTATTGATCATTAATCATTATAATATTCAACGTCTACATATGACTAAATCCAATGTAATAAACTTGTACCTGTTAATTACAATTATAATAATAAATTATAAAATTTGATTTTGTTAAAATCAGCACTATTATCATTATGCTGCCAAGTCAGCTGCTACGGAAATCATCTGTACGATGTTCACTTTATACCATCTGTCAAAACGTCAAACCAAACATAAGTTCGCAAGGTAACAAACAATAAATCTAGTGAATTTTAAGTGTCAAATTGAAAAAATCGCCGGAAATCAAAGTGTTGCCATATAAAAAAAATAAATTAGTGTGGAATTTTACAAAATTATTGAATATTTCGGAGACGGAACATTTTCATCTAGTGATGTCACGAGCCCAAAAAACGGATTTATTTATTTAAAGAAAAAAAAACTATAAATGTATAAAAAAAATAAGTAACATTTTCGTAATCTTAATAGAAAAATCTATCCCTACGATTTTTTCCAAGTCATTATGAAATCCATGCAAGTGGCCTTTTATTTAAATTTACTGAATTTAACGTTAATGTTCTTTATATAAATAGAATGGCGTCATTTGCGCCTTGCAATTTTTACCTCGTGTGGGTATTTTAAAATGTTACCTGGCTATTATAGACTTAGGATGGGTTGTTTCAAAAAATTTGATGGATTCATCAAATATTTGAAGTTGATTTTCACGTTTTGTGTAAGTTCTATTCAAGTTCTGTTATAACATCGTTATAGGACAGTTGCTTCACAAAACTGAAATAATAACAGAACTCGAATAGAACTTACACAGAACGTGAAAATCAACTTCAAACATTTGATGAATCCATCAAATTTTTTGAAACAACCCGTCCTTAGAGGTCATGTGTTACGTCGGTATTTAAAAACCCTACTAAAATTACATCACCATCAGAAGCCGGGGGGCAAATATACATATGTGTCTGTTTGTGTTAGGTTGGGAGTGAGAAGGAGGCTATCATGTCCTTTTTTATTTGGAGTTCTTCCGCATTTGCCTTTGGGAATGAGGGAACCATGAAAAACCTCATTCGGGAAGATTCGGCCGGCAGTCAGCATGAAACTGAACGGCCTTCAGTGACATCAGCATGTGAAGTCCTGCATTGTGTGGTGTGGGGTGTGTGGGTCTGTTTTTATGTGAGATATATACTTCATGGGATTTTAGAAGTAAAGCAAACTACTTTTGGTCAACGAAACTTTAGATACCTTGCGACAAGACTTTGTAACATTCTTCCTGATAGAAAAAAAAATGTGATTCACAACACAACTTTCAAAGATAATGTAAAAAATTGGATCAAAAGAAATGATAGTGCCTTTACTGGTGCACTCATTCAAATTCGACATTATTAACGTAGACAAACTATTGACCGAATACATTTTAGTAGTAGTGTAGGTATGTTCATGACATTATAAATTAACATGTGAAATTACTGCCTCAACACAGGAAGACAAGCCAGCCTAGTGAGGTGGCTTATGAAAAAACTGTACTCAAAGCTATATATATTTATATTCTTTATATGTTACCGACTGTTTATGTGTGTATTATTTTCTGTTGTTAATTGAATCTTATTTAAATTTGCAAACTTCTTACAATAAAGGTATATTATTACTATAACAGTACACAAAGTAAAGCTACAATTGGCTGGACAATATTTATAAAATTCTTTTTTGATTAGAATCGCTTTGTTTAAAAAATGTTATTAGGATTTGTTTCTAAGATTACCACAAATAATTGAGCACGGTGTATACATTTTAAAAAGTATTCTGATTTGTCGTTTAACCAGTTTTTATATGGAATTCAGCTGAAGCAAGTTAGTTCGTAAGAGTAACAATCGTTACAAAAGTTCTTGCTGTGCTGGTGGACATTACTCCTAGTATTAACAGTCCGGTTTCAGCAAAGCAGAGTAAATACTAAATAAACAGCATAATGCACGTTGTTTTCCACTCATCTCTTCGGTGGCCATTTCCTATGTCCTGTTTACTATTACCACTCGTGTTTCTATTTACTCCTTCTCTACTATATACCTAACTCTACAATCTACTTATTTGACTTGGGACTTGACTGGGCGTTCAGAAACAACAGTTCCCAACTAGAGGCGATCCAACTTTCAACTCCCCCGCATTGTTCGAAAATATTAAATTTTCGAACAAAAATGTCACCAACTAAATGCCTTTGCTTAATGCTCGCTTAATATTTATTGTACAACCAACACCTCCGCCTATATATTGTATAATTCACTTCAAGTGGTTCGCTACGTTTGGTGACTTGTCTGACTTTGTGGGATTTGTCTTGGTATGGTGGTGAATGTGTTTGCCCACCAACCGCGCGGCAGCCCGGTTCGGGAGAGAATAGTTGAAGGAGACCTTTTAACGTCTCTACCTGGACTCTCTCGGAATATCGCCTTGCACCGCAGTAGGGGGAATCGATTCATACGTCTGTCACTCCTGAAAACATTGACCTCCAGATTCAACTTCTTCTCTTTCCTTTCTTAAAAAAACCTCTACATAGCATTTCTAAAGACGACATAGGCCCCGAAAGGAATTATTTTCCTCAGGGCCTCCTGACATTTGATGAACTTACTGAAGACTTGGCTTACTGAAAGAATTAATTTGTATTAGTTACAATGACATATTATTCTAAAGATTTTAAATTGTTATTTACGTTTTTATAATTTTTCTTTTATTTTTATTTCTGCAAAAAAAATTATTTTATAAAATTGTATAAATGTAACTATCAACTCATTATAATAAGATTTTTAAATGTAAATAACCCGTCAGATTAACTGCTTAAAAGCAGTTCATAGGAAATTTTTGTCTTATATTTGTAAAGCGTGTAAAATAAATAAATAAAAAATATATATATAAAAAAATGGAAAATTATGTTTTGTAGACCTCTGATGGACTTGGATTAAACTCTTAGTTCCGAAAACAGTCTTGATGTTCACTTTCAATCTCTGTGCACGCCACTACCTATTAGTATATACCAGGTAACTCAATTTTAAATCGTCAACAGCTGTTCGAAAGTTGTGAATGAAAAATTTTTTCACAGAATTTGGGTTCGCGGAGTGGCAAATATAATGCACCAAATTAGGAAATTTATTATATTTACCACAAGAAACTGGTAAAACATTAGAAAGATACCTTCTCTGACTTTAATTATCAATAAGAAAAATCTCATTTATTGCTTTATTTATGGGTCTATTTAACCGTCTCACACGGTCAGCCCATTTCAAAAAAGACAACACATATAATTCTCACATTGTTTAGAAAAATAAAAAAAAACAATATTTTTTGTATGAAGTACTTTAAATAGATACATCATTCAATTATAAATACACTGGTATAAAAATATTTAATAAATATCGAACAAAACAAACACTTACGCCATTTTAACAAACGCACGTTCGCGAAAAAAGTTTTGTTAATATGAGATTTTTTTTTACATTAGCTCCACACAGGAGTCACCTGGATGCTGTGTTGAGGGTTTTTTTAAGGAAGGGAAGGTTAGGAAGTTCAGGGAAGGAAAAAGGCATGAGGAGTGGGTAAGAATCTGGGGGTCAGTACGTCCAGAAGTGACGGACGTATGAATCCATCCCTCCAACTGCGGTGCAACGCGGTGGGTCGAGATATCCTGGCTGGAGATAATAAAAGACCTCTCTGTCTCTCTCGATCCTGCCCACCACGCTGCAGGTGGGCAGACGCATCGGCCGCCAAGACCTGGACAAACCGCACCCCAAGAACGCTGGCACCCCTGCTAAGTCACTAAGCGTAGCGAACCACTTGGGGTGACCTATGGAAAAGGTGTTGTTTATCCAATAAATAGTTCGCTGGGCGGCGGTACCCATACCCGCCTCTCAAATTGTATAACGAAAAATATTGTAATTTAGACGCTTATAAAATTAGCTACAGGAAGTCGATTTGAGACATAAAATTGGAAAGTTATATCAGCTTTCTATAAACCTAAACTGAAAATCGCGAGAAGGTTTGGAAAAATTAATAAAAAACAATATTTTACGAAAGGTGAATAAATTTGCCACATAATGATGAGCAATCGCTCAAGCCGTTTTATAAACATGCCATAATATTCCAAAAATCATTCGAGCTGGAAGGCAAAGGCGTTGAATATGAAAAAGTGTGTTCAAGCTGGTAAAGTTAAAGCAAAAGCCCAGACAAATATTTACACTGAAAGATATTATAAAGGTTTGTTCTTTGCGTCTTAAAAATTAAAGACAACAGAAGTTTCCAGAATAAACAGGACAAATTAGTTTTTTTATTAGACAAGCTAATAAAGGTCGGGCAGGTGAACAGCATTTAATCAGTTGCTTTACACAGAGGGCGCCGCGCCGCCCACTACTCACAGGCTACGCTTTAACGCGCATAGCCTAGGCGCAAACCATTGGGCTTTAAATAATTCATATTATAACAACCATTACATTATAGTATTTACTGTAACTATTTCTGCTCTATGGAATAGTGCCAGAAGGCACCATCACGAATCTGAACACTGCATCCTTCAAAATATACTTTTTGGTGAAATTAAGCAGGTTGTAACAACAGACCATCAAAATAAACATAAACAATTTTGAATAAGACAGAAAACTTTACATTTCTTAAAACATTATTCGATACTGTGTGCCCCGCTGGGGCTTTACCCGCACTGATGCCCCCAGTTTACAATTTAATAAAATTCAATAATATGATATAATTAATTGAAATAAAATATAATACATCTGTGATGTAACAAAATAAAATATCTACAACAAAAAAATAACGGCACCTGGCGCCAGTTTTCAAAACCATGAGTCGCGCCGCCCAGGTAAGTGATCACTTTAATCAATAATTTTATTTTATTTTTTTTTATTTGTTTATTTCACGAATAAAAAAGGTACATTTTTTAGTATTATTTCACCCGCCACGCTAGGGGTATCCCTGTGTTATGGCAGGTGAAGTTAACAGATTGGAATTACACATTATATGCTAGACCGTAATGGTAATTCGATTAAATAATTCAGATTAAGTTAAAAATATTTTACACAGTATTTCAATTAGGAAAATTAGATAGGGATTGTGGGAAGGTTTGAAGGTAGATTAGGTGAATGGAATGTAAAATGTAATGGTATTATGATTGAAATGTGTTGCAGATGTAAGGTTCCATAGCGTTATTTCATGTTTTTAAAGGTAAGGAGTCAGGATTAGGTATTTAGGTTGTCAGGGAGAGGGTTGAAAATTGTAGGGACCAGGTAGATGAATTGTCTTTGTGCTGTCGTAGTATGAAGTTTATATTAATTCAATAAGTCAAGTTCAGGGTCAACACCGCGACTTGCCATTTTTTTGTACCAACATTTTCAAGAGTCATAAGAAATTTGAAGATTTCAAGAGTCATAAGAAACTTATGTGATATTACATGTTAAATTATTTATGGTAGTGTTGTTTAATTTATTTTTAAATTTATTGTCGTAAGGTTCTAATCTCAGCTCTGTCGCTAGTTGATTAAACCACAATAATATTTGGATGATTTGTATTTTTGTGTAGCACTATTTTTATCAAAAAATATCTGAAGGGCGATGGTCAGTTTTTATTAGCGCCAGGCGCCGTTTGGCTCTGGGTCGGCCCTGCCTACAGTGTAGTTACAGTAATGTACATTTGCATTGTTCAGTAGAAAGAAAAAAGAAGTATTCTTTGCAAAGTCAGCAAAACACGAAGAGAATTCCGAAAACCGTGGAATGGAGAACCGACATTAGCTGGATTAGTCCGCGCGGGGCATTTTGTGTGTTGTTTTTTAGCGCGTTGGGAGCGGGGCAGGAGGCAGGCAGAATGGATGGCCAGCCCTAAGAATGACGATAAATGTTTCACAAGTGATGTGCCCACTACCCCCTTCCCCCTCTCAAGGTGAGCATAATTCTTCCCGAGAGCCCCCCTCACTTCTGAGCCCTACAGATGCCGTGAGATAAACCCCAACACGGCGTAATTTTGTTTTCAGTCAGCCCATTATTCTGAGCAATATTAAAAAAAAATAATTAAGTTAATTCAAATTTGTACCCGCCAGTAAAATTGCCCGCAATAAAGAATCAGGTTTATTTATCTTTTGTCTTGAAATTATAAACAAACCTTGGTTTATATTTCCATTTGCTGCCTTGGTTTTATTTTATTTAATTGCTCAGCATTACTTATTTCTCTTTTCGGAATAACAATATTTTTTTGTTTGTTAAATTATTAAAATTTTATGGTTTGTAACCTAAGTACTAATAACCTCACCCTTAATTGACATCTTAATAATTAATATGGTTTCAATATTTATGTTAACGGAAATGCGGTGTGATTTACACACCAATGTCCCTTTTATTAACAATTTTTCGATAAATTATAGAACTGTAGATATGAATTGGCATATTCACAAATAAAAAAAAGTATAAATGGGAAACAAATAATAGCAATGTTGAATATATGAACACATATATTCAGCGAAACTAATTCTTACTTCGGTACTAATATACCATTTAACAGCATAACTTTAACATATTATTTAATATCAATAAGATCGTCAATCTGACTGCCTAAAACGGGAATTTTCTAATTGGACAGTCAAAGATTTCAATGTACCTATCTACATACCTAGTGTAAAATAATTTCTGTTGGTAGGTAATTGTAATATCACCAAAATTTTCCATCGGAAACACTTCGGAGATAATTTAGGTGAGTGAGGGATACAATTACAATTACATATAAAATTGTTAGGTATGTTGGCACCAATGGCAAACTAGCGCAGACTTGTGAAAAATAACGCAATTAATTGCTTAAAAATTATTCTCTTATCGTGTTAATTTTCTAAATTCATATGTGAATGAAGAAAATTAAAAAAAAAAAAAATTATCTGACATTTTCATAATATTATGTATTATGTAAACAAAAACCTAGCTAACAACTCTGTAAATTGCCTTCTCAACACAAGCGTTTCATACCTAGTGATGGGCAAAACACATTACTGTAATTACTTAATGTAATATTAAAATCTATATATATATTCAAATCAAAATATGCTTGCTTGGGGGTATATGAGTTATGAATTGTTTATCTTATATCAAGCATAGGAAATGTTTGAAACTATCAAAATACCTTCTTTCCGTCCTCGCAAAGGTTTTTGGATTATTACAACCACATGACAATACAACTGAAAAGTTTTTTTAATCATTACAAAAACTCTAGCAAAACTGTAAAAAATGTCACAATTTGACATATTGCCAACCATCGACTGTTGAACCAAAATTCAATTTTCGGAACTAATTTAAATTAATGAATTTATTTAAAGTACTCACCTGTGGTAGGTACTAGCCAAAATCGAATACTTTGAATCTAATAAAATTTTTTATTTATTTTAAATATATTTAGTACCAAATTTGATTGATTGTTCTTGTAATATAGAAAAATTAAGGTTTGTAATAGAAAATTTGTAAAAAAAACATTGCGATGGGTGGCACGCGAGCTGTTTGAAAATTTGAAAGTATCGGGACTGAATATATTGAACGTGGGAGAGGGGAGGGGATCGCGGGAGGGGGGGTTCGCGGGAGGGGGGAAAGGGAAGGCGGGGAAGGTGGAGGGGAACGAAGAGGGAAAGAGATCATGGGAGGGGAAGCGAAACGGGACGAATGGGAAAATACACGTAGGGAGAAACAATTTATTTATTAGTGGGATTGCAACGCATGCCGGGAACTCGCTAGTAATAAAATAAAACAACCCTGTTTTAAAAAAGACGAATAAAATAGTTTTCTGAACAAACATTATATTAATATTTAAGATCGCCCATCTGATCTTTTTCAAACGAGTTTCAATTATTAAATTAATTAAATTCAAATCAAATCTGAGTTCTAGAGTTCATTGAACCAGAGTTAAACAATCGAAACTAGTATTTTTAATAATGAATCTTGATAGTTTGCTAATTAAATGCCTACTTAATTAATGCCTTATTCTGTTATATATGTCATATGTACGTTCACAACTCGAGTTCGCCTCAGTAATTTGGAATCCTCAATATCAAACATATATTCATCGCATTGAAAATATCCAGAACAAATTTATAAAACACCTATCATATCGTTTTAGTGATCATCGATTTGACCCTATCGCTTTATATAAACGCAGAAAAATCTCTGATGCATTATTCTTACACAAAATCGTGAACTGTCTTGTTGATTCATCATATCTGTTAGAAAATATTGCATTTCGTTGCACCAAACAAAACACCAGATCGAACGACTTATTTAGAATACCACACAGTCAATCTAAATATGCGCAAAACTCTGTAATAGTACGTATCTGTGAAACTTACAATGCCTTACGAGATGTAGACATTTTCAACCATGACTTGAAATCATATAAAATGCAGCTTAATAAATTAATAACTTAAAATACTTTTTTTTCTTCTCTTTTTTGTAAAAATTATATTATTATCAACCATAGTAATTAGTGTAACCATGTTTGTTAATAATTTTACGATTTTCTTTATTATGTTTTATGTTCTTCTTTTTTATGTTTTTTCTTTATTACGTTTATATATTTTTTTTCTTTGTCATTTAATAAGTTGAGTAGGTAAAAATACAAAACCAATATTTTTTTAACATAATGGAACTTAATTGGTCTACAACATAGAATTTTATTGTTATAATCATTTTTCTGTATGACTGTTTGTTTCCTCAATAAAAAGAAATAAAAAATAAAATAAAATAAACTGAATGTTACCTCTGCGTTGTAAATTAAACTTAAAAAAACCCCGAAATAATTCACTATTACTTTAATATTTTTCATACCCTATAATAAAAAAAATGTTTTTTATTATTTTATCTTCTCTTAAATACCCGAAAGATTTTCTAGATTATTTATGTAAACTTCCATTTTGGCTAGTTTTAAATTAAAATTGTTAGAACTGAGTTAATATCGGGTAAGTACTAGAGATTTTAATTATCGTAGCATTGAAAACATTTTTCCAAAAAACGCTACTACTGCCCTCTGTGAAAGAAGTGTTCAAGTTGTTTTAGCCACTCAGCGGCAACATTCATTGTTTTCGCTGGTTTATTTGGAACACTTCGAGAGGAACTTCGGAGTTAGCCTTTTCACGAGTAGGTGCTAGCCATTAATACACCAGGATCCATAATTATAAATACTGGATACATTTAATTAGAAATATAATGTTTCATTTGTATATAATTTCCTGGTGTATTAAGATCCACAAATACTGGTATTACATTTACATCGTGAACAAATAATCGTCACTTCATTTGAATAGGGTTCTTACTTCACTTTCACTTGTTCTGAGATAAGAAGTGTCAAAATCATAATCTATTTAGGGGCCATCCATAAATTAGGTCACACGAATTTTATGATTTTTGACCCCCCCGTCCTTGTCACACATCGTCACATTTGTGAGATTGTCGTGATCAATAAAAAATATTTGAAAATAGAAATCAATGCCAAAAATTAAACACATTGGATATTTTAGTCATTTTTTAATTTTTTTTTCAACAAGTTAGAGCTGTTTAAAAGTGTTGGACTGATGGTGTTTTAATAATCGAGCAAAAAAATAGAATTTTATACTTAAATAATTTAATCTGAAACATCAATTTCATTCACGATTTCATCTTCTGTGGTTTTCCAGTTAATTACTTCACTGTGAAAATTAAGAGCCGATGGTTCTAGATATTTCAACAAATTTTTGAGGTCAATTATCTTTTGATTTATTTATTGGTACGTATCCTTGTGGATAGGTTTTAGAAGGAAGCATTATCGGAATCTTACCATCTCGCAACACAAACGTATTCTTTACAAGACTACCAATGAATGGTCGAGTGATAACACAGAAAATGAAATAAAAATATTCATTATTAAAAAGGGTTCAAGACGTAGGAGTAGGTTGTTTTAAAAATCACGCGATTTTTCATTTTTTTTTTCGTACCGCAGATGTATGGCAGAATTTTTTTTTATGTCAAATGGTAGATCTGAGTCTAAAGAAAAATATAAAAAATTAAACGAAAATTTTCATTGGACTTAAATATCTTTTAATAATAAGTGATTCAATTTTAAGTTCCTTATGAAAGTAGCGATTGAATTAAAAAATATATCTAAGTCTTTATGGTCGCAGTATTTATTATATAATCTAGTCATTCTTAAGGTTGCTTTGAAAAAAACTTGTATTAATCTACGCATAGCATCGATCCAAAAGGTTTCAGGGTTTCTCGTGAATTTAGGTCTTATATTAAAATTAATTAAAGATGAGTAAGTCTTTCAGCATAGTTACTTAGATTCCGATTAGATAATGATGAACAAATATATTTTACTTTAGTATTTTTATCCTCCCACATCGGTCTCGATATAGAAATATCCCAAATCATTTCTTAGACTAGAAAACCTCAAAAAAGTGTACTATGCAATTGTTCAATCTATATTACAGTACGGTATTATAGGGTGGGGAGGAACTTATGATGTTATTTTAAATCCTCTGAAAATAGTTCAAAGATTGATAATTGAGGTTATCTTGAAAAAAACATCTAGATTCTCTACTGAAAGAATCTTTTCAATATTTAAAGTATCTACAACAGACAATATATATAAAAAAAAATATGCAATCCTACAGACTTTTAAAGAAATACAGCTAAAAAAATGACAATTCAATATATCAGCAAGATTTCAAAACAATATCATAATCCCTAAATTTAATACCAAGCACATCCAAAATACCTATCTGTATCTAGGTATAAATTATTTCAACAACCTCCCATTAGAACTAAAAATTATCGAAAATATACATAAATTCCAAATTAAATTGAAAAATCACCTGAAACAACTGTAAGAGTCCATTTCTACCGTTAATATTTCATTTAAATCTTGAAATTTATTTATTGTTGTATCTTGAGTTTTCTTACATATCTTTTGTTATTAGATGCAATATTATTATTTTCTACTAAATTTTACATATACTTGAGCTTGAATTCCCTCACCAAACACAAGAGCCTTGTCTCTTTATGATGAGGAAATGCTATTGTTATGTTCATTTTACAACTCTGTTTAACATGTAAAAAAAATGTATACTTATTGTAAAAACAAACAAATATTAAATAAATAAAAAAAAATAAAAAATTTATAATAATATTTTATATAGGTACCCAGATAAAAAAAAGTAATCAGCAGGGAAATAGAACTGTTTTTGCAGTTTCACTTAAAAGTTGTTAAATTAAATTATTATTTAGTTAAGGAAATGAACGAACTTTGCATTTATGTATTGACAAATCATCACTTCAGTTGAATTTTTTCAAAAATGATCTTTGAACGCCATAGCATTTCTTTTGCTTATTTCAATATCCAAAATAATTTTCAGAACCATTTGTGTTGTATTTTCGTAGATATAAAGTTCCAACAGCAAGCATTTTAAATAATTATTTATTTTACATGGTTATATCATCACTTCTATTTTGTTTGTATCTTTTTAATTGTTAAATGAATACCGCACAAGAGTCTAAACTGCTCCCGTCTGGAGTCAATGAGACTATGGGATTCCCAATTAGAGTATATTGTGAGGTAGAAAGTAGTGGGGCGGGGAAGGAGATGGGGAAGAGGAAAGTGGGGAGTACCTGGCTATTCAGATCTGGTCACCAAACACGGCCAAAGCCATTTCAAGCAACCTATCAATTCTGAATGGTAGTCTTACACCAGGGCGATACTGAGAGTATCTTCCATTCTGGAACGTGCCGCAAATATACTGTTTATTATTTTAAATCATTTAATTGTTAAATAACACAAATTCATCAAATAAAATTTATTCGATTCGAAGGTTGCGAGATTCGATCCCGCAACCTTCGGATTCAAGATTCGGATCAAGAGCCTTACCGCTAGACCACGCCGGCCGTCTATCTGACAGTTGATCTAATTACGAGGCGCATTATGGTTCGTCACTTTGGTTGGTTTGGGGTCTAACTTCGCTTTTATGTTCTGAGGTTTCAAAGTTTGCAAAGACGAATTTTGGTAATCAACATTTAATTTTTTAAAAATTTATTTATACTGGGTTTTACAGATGTTCGCACTTACGTGAGAACAATCCAGTTATAAAAAACTCAGTTATTATACAATTACAAGAACAACTCTCTTTTTATAACTTTTGAAGGTTATTCCCATCAATCCACCTATCCACCTATTACAAATTCAAACATACGAAAAAAAATATTTTTGAATCAACCTACAATACAAGAAACTCCAACAAATCCAATTATATTATTCCACCAACAAAAACCTCAATGGCACAGACACAATTTATTCTTGCTCCTAAAATCTTCAATAATTTAACAATAGAAATAAAGTCAATAGCCAAATACGACAGTTTCAGGAAGGCGCTTGGGGACTTTTTGATGAGTGATTGTGATAATGTTAGTAGCCTGTTTCTCGTACTCAGATGAAAGTGTATATTTTGTTTATATGTGTGAGGATGTTGTTATATGGGAGTATGCACGTATGTGTGTGTATACATGTATAGATGTGTGCACCAATATATGCATGTGTGCTTGCATGCACCCAGACTAACAAAAAAGGTATAAAAGTTATTACATTACATTTTTACAATCTTATGTTAATTTATTCTCCTTTCTACTTTCTATTTTTTTTATATACATAATTTCTACTTTTTATTATAATTTCTACTTTTATTATAATTTCTACTTTTTATTATAATTTCTACTTTTTACTAAAATTTTTCCAATTTTTAGCGTCATTTATACTTAAATCCATGTTCACACTAGACTCCATACTTTATACATCTTAACTTTTATCCATTGGTCACCATGAGACAGGCAGCAGCCTAGTATGGTGATCTAATATTCTTTATGTAAGTGTCACTAATATGTTACATGTGTTCTATAAATAAATAAATAAATAAATGTGATATATTGAACAAGGTAGTTGCCCATGATATGGAAAAATTAGTCGAAGATAATATTGTTACTTCTAAAATTTGAAATATGAGATTGAAAATTATGGCGATTTGATGGAAGGTGGCCATGGCCGAATTTGTAAAGGTGCCCGTCCCGGCTAGACGAGAGGGTTCGAGTCTCAGTCGCGACCGTTATTTATTTTTATTTTTTATTTAATATAGATATATAAGTGTACAGTGGTGTTAATATAAATTACATATTAGTACAGAAATTATTTAAAATTGCAATCTCATCAAAGAAGAAGCTAGTTCTTGTGCTTGATGAGCGAGTTACACTAATTATGACAGAAATAGAATAACATTATGCAATAGGTACGTATATAATGGGAACAATTGAAACTTCTGGATCATCTATATGTGAAGATGTACATACAATGGGATATGGTTACATACTAAAATATTGTGCACTTTAGAGTAATTCGAAAAATCTAAATAAAATAGAAATTTATGTAGATTGATAATAAATAGAAAGAAAGAGAAAAACAGGTAGTTATTTGATTAACCATTCCTGATGAAGTGTAGCTTCAGTTTGAGTTTCAGTTTATTGATGTCTTTGATTTTTTTTATTTCAACCGGAAGATTGTTGAAATACTTTATTCCTAAATAGATATAATTGTTTTGCATTAGTTTGGTATTAAATTTTGGTATTTTGATGTTGTCTTGAAATATTTTTGATTGTTGGGTTTCAAATTTTTTGACGATATTATCTTTGTAAAAGGTTTTAAAGGCGAAAAAGGCATATTTTCATGATTTTTTTTGGAGATACGAGTAATTTTGTCTGAAGTATTTTTGAAAAAAATTCAATTAAAAATATCAATAAATAAGTCCGTGAGAGCGAATCTCCTTGGGCGCCTCGAAAACAAGTTGTGAACTCTATAACTCGTTACCGAATCATTTGAATAAAAAAAAAATCGAAATGCGTTTAAAAGATGATATGTTTTCCTAGGTAGATCAGAGAGATTTTTTTTCGATTTTTTTCATTTTTGGTTGCATTTTGAAGTGAAAAACGCGATTTTCGCTAAAAAAAATCGGTGAATTTGATATTATAAAATGGAAAAAAGTGGTAAAAAACCTTGTTGTTGATTTAAGTGTAAAAATAGTGTACAAAATTTCAAAAGGATCGGTCAAATAAATTTTGAGTTATGTTGTTCGCGAACTTCAAAATGTTGTTTGCGAGAAAATCGATTTAAATTTTTTTACTCGAATCGAGCATGAGGGCCGGTTGCTTGAAACCCTGAATCTTCGTTAATTTTGCTCCGGTTTCATTTATCCGAATAAAGTGACGATTATATTCAACAAGAATAATATATTTTGCGAAAATCCACCGGGGAAATCTGTGAAAAGGTATTATTATCCAGTATGCAAGAAAAAATATTTTTGAATAAAAGAATAAGTACTATGTACTATGACGTAAAGAATTGGCATAACAGGGCAGCCAATCAATGGAGAGCATTGTATTCGTACAGTAGCAGCACGGTTCAAGGATCCTGAAAAGACCTCGCGGATAAAAATATTGTTACAAAATAATGATCTAATGAGTTTCCTCTTCTTTCGTAGGCCGGGAGCAAATTTCATTCCGTGTTTTACAATGGAGGTTACTTTTCAAAATATGTAGGTACCTGTACGAAAAGATCATATTGTTCTTCATTTGATTGAAAAAAAATTATCATTACCTATCTTATTTGATTGTTAATTGGGTGACATAATTTTATTTACATCCTTCCAAAAACTTATCTAAAGTAAACCTATAGGTAGGTACTTACCAATAAAAGCCTAAAGGTATATACAGTTTGTTATGTGACGCGCTTGACTTACTTTAACTAGTGTTTTCTGACATTATTTGGTATAAAAAACGTAAATTTTATTTTGATCTCCGACAAGTCTCCGGTCAATTTTTTGATTATTTTTCAAACTTTTTTTCTTCAAAATCAAACAATTTTTTTGAAGTGAAAATTTCTTTCGCCCGTTGTGATTTGAAACTCGATGAAACGAAAAATAGCGACACTAAGCGAAAAAAAGTGACAAACATATACATCTATAGGATTTAGCCTGCGAGAGAGTGAGATAGTATATTCGGTCTCCCCTCTCTGCGGTGCTTCGTAGCCTATCGGCATCCTCTTTGTGCGGTAATTCGTAGCCTTCCCACTCTTGTCTACTTTAGCTTTCTGAAGGTTTCACATCTACCGCAGGTGAATTGAACACTCTTAGTAAAAAAATCATCACTTCACTTATTATCATCAGGAACCACTGTTGATAGTTAGTCAAGTACGTCCCTTAAGGCGGGGGGGGGGGGGGGATAAGGTTTTAAAGGCATACTTTTATGATTTTTTTTGGGAGATGGGAATAATGTTGGTTCATTTATTTTATATACATGTTATAGTATGTAACATCTGAAATATCTTTGAAAGAACATTAAATTAAAAATATCAATAAATAAGTCCGTGAGAGCGAATCTCCGGAGGCGCCTCGAAAATGTGGTGAACATTATAACTCGTTAACGAATCATTTAAAACAAAAACAAAAAAAATGCGTATATAAGGTAATATGTTTTTCCAGGTAATGACGAAGCGTTTTTTTTTTGCTTTGATTTTTTTTTCAACATAAGTCAAAAATGAGATTTTTGCTAAAATTTTAGGTGAATTTGTTATTATAAAATGGAAAAAATTGGTAAAAAAAAAACACCTCGTCACTGCCTGTTGATTTATATGTAAAAATAGTGAACAAAATTTCAAAAGGATCGGTCAAGTAGATTTTGAGTTATGATGTTCACGAACTTAAAAAAAATATTTGCGAGAAAATCGATTTAAATTTTTTTAGACTCGAAATATACTTGAAACGAGCAAGAAAGTCGTTCGCTTGAAATGCTGTATCTTCGTTAGTTTTGCTCCGATTTACTTGAAATTTTGACACAATATTTTCGACATGTTGTTTATTGAGAAAATAAATAATTTTAAAAATGAGTTTTAAAACCTTACCCCCCCCCCTAAACAACCTATATATTAGCGTGAGCCTGCGTAAGCCTACGTGAACCTAAGTGAGCCAATTAATCAAAATGTAGTTGTGTCATTCAATTTTCATAATCACTGGTTTCCAACAGAATACTTCCATTAATATACATAACTTATTAAAATGTGTACTTTGATGTGCGACAAACTTAGTAAAATATATCTTGTATAAATATAAACAAATAAATATATGAAAATGAGAGATTTCTTACACGGAATAATACCTTTTCAGTTTTGAAAGGCTTAAGTAATATACAATTGCAAACAAAAACTGAATGAATTGATTTAAAAAGTATACGTATTGTAATATTCTTAAGATTTATTAATTTCAGAACGGGTATTACAAGGGAATGTATCAACTATGATTATCTACTACATCAACTTAAATTATTAAAATTATCCGAACGAAGAATAAATAGTATATGACCTAACTTGTTTACATAAAATCATAAATTCAGGAATTGACAGCCCTGAATTATTATACTTGATCTCTTTCCATATACCCCAACAACGGGGCAATATCTTCCGTTCTATTGTAATAATTCCAACACAGAATCACAATTGTATACGCCCGTTCGCCGTATACAAAATTTGTGTAATGACTATAAAGATGTTGTTGACATATTTAACACATCATTCACTAAATATAAACAAGACATGGTAGAATTTATATCTGAAAGAAGAACAGCAAATTTAATCAAATCAACTACATAGCTCTGCTTCGACTTATTTCACATGTATTGTACTTTTCCATCTTGCATGGTGGAGTATTTTTTTAATTTTTTTAAATTTCAATTGGTTATGATTTTGATCTTGATTTTGATTTTGATTGTGATTTTGATTTTGATTTAGATTTTGTTTTTGTTAATGATTTTGTTGTTTTTGTTTTTTGATTTTGTTAAGCACATTTAGATGTTCTTTGTTAAAAAAATAAATAAATTATATGTAAAAACCCAGCTGGGCGTGATATTCAAAATAAATATTTAAATGCTTCATATATTTTTTTAACTTCTTGTATTTGGACAAATTTTTAAAGGACTTTCAAAAAATTTAGAATGTGATTAGTTTTAAGTTCAAAGCAACTGTTTGAAAGCACTTTAAAAAATTCAATAACTTTAGAACAATGAAAATCTTATATCTTGCTTATGTCCGCAGCTTACTGTAATATCCATCACAAGTTTAGAACCCGCAATACAAATCATATGTGGACAATCTGGAACGTGTTCAAAATCATTTTCTACGATACCTAGCTATTTTTCGTAGCAATCGCCCCCACTTAAATCATCAAGATTTTGCGGCGTATTTCAATCATCATTGGAAGATCGAAAAAGCTCGGCCGATGTACTCTTTCTACAAAAAATATCCAGATCAGTAGTTGGCCAGAACTCTTAGAACGAATTCAGCTTCGAGTTCCCAACAAACGAACCAGATCTGACATAATTCTTAGTCTCCCTCGGTGCAATACTAATTCTAAGCAGAACTCCTTCATTTATCGTGCATCACAATTTTCAATACACACTTTACACAATTTGACATTTTTAACTCTAAACCACAATCCATATAATCACACTCCTTAAAATAACACAGGCGGTTTCTCGATAATTTACAATAACTATAGATACCCATTTAATCCTTTTTCTTTGTCTTTTAAAAAACTTTTTACCAGGTACATTTTTATTATTATACCTTAAATAAACACATTTTTATTATTATACTTTAAATAAATCCCCCCCCCATCATACACCCATCCAACCCCTCCCATACTTCCCCCTCTCTTTTCCCAATTAAATAACTTGTTTCTTGTAATGCAATTTTTCAATATCATCACCTAAGGATTAAGAAAACTTTTGGAGCCGGATCTAAGCATCGACGCTTTAAAGAGCTGATATTGATCCCCAATATGAATTTTTTCAAATAAATTTTTTAAATTTTGGACTCGATTTATTCGAAAACGAAAGCTCAAATCAAAAAAAAATATGCTTTAAAATCTACTTCAAATGTTTTGTCGATTTACCAGTTTCCCGATTGTGCTACGGGTTTCAGGACACCATGATATTTTCATAAAATAATAGCAAGAGGCTCTGTGTTTAAAAAAACGTTTAGAAAATTAACACTTCTTACAACAATTGTTCTGCTTATTTATGTTTTCTATTAATACAGCAATACACAATAATATTTTTTCTGAGCTTAAAAAATTACAAAGATATTGATGTTTCGTAGTGAACTTCCGGCAACATCAAATACCTACAGAAATCACGAGTAGTTTTGAAAAGATTGTACGAATAAAACATCCAGTGTTCCTTTTATCTCCTAATCTCTGCCGCCGCAAATAAAGAGAAAAAGAAAAACACACTAAGTCGTAAAGAGACAAAATTTTCAAAAAGAGGCTTATAGGGCGCATAACCCGAGAGGGAATAAATAATATTACACGGTCACACCCCCTACCTCAGGTTGCAGGGCCGGCACATCCTTCAGGGCAGAGTGTATTCATCACGAATTGGACATCGACAGGTATACACTTTAGTTTTGTTCGCATTATTGTGAAAATCTAAAATACTGGGAAACACTCGAGTACGTCAAAATAATATGATTATTTGAGCAAAGTTAAGTACTACTTTAAATCGACCGTTTTGCATTTTGAAAATCTGCTGCATCCACCTTTTTATTCAAGCAAGCCTAAGGCTCTTCGCTCATGGAGAAACCGAAACCAAAAACTGCAGGTTGCAAACTGGTTGGCAATCAAGCTCTTTCACGGCAAAACTCAACTTTACGATTTTCAGTCATTATCTCAGCTTGTTTAACCATAAAATAAAGAAGAACACTTCAGCTGTCATCTGCCACTGTCATATTGCATCCATACAATATCAAATGATGACAAAGACGCCATTCTTTATTATTATAATCAACGATGGCGCAATCGTCTAAAAATAAAATCTAGGGTTATTCAGTACAATCCACGATAATTTGAATATGATAAATAACTGTGCAATCTTCAGAGATTAATCTATCAAATTATTTTGCTATTTTCTTAAACCTTACACCGCAGCTTAGCACTTTCATGGTACTGAAACCATACTGCGCAATAATATAAAAAAAATAATCACATACATATAACATTCGTTAAGTACACTGTCTAACTCACTTTGCACCAAGCTTTTCCCGTTATTTGTTAATTTGTCTTAAAATAGTATCTATTTATAATATTGATGGTGGGTACAAATGTTCTAAAAAGGCAATAAAGCTACAATCTGAGTACAGTAGGTATTTAAAATTACAAATTAAACTTTCAAATTTACCTAAATTACAATGTTTATTATTGTGTCTCTCATGCACAATTAGGAAGCCTATTATTAACTTCCTGAACGAAATCGATATTTTCCTGCTCGGACAATTTCTCGAAAACTGACGCAACTGGCAAATGTAACGCGCTGACAACTTGCATGGCGAGTTGCGAGTGACTGGTTGCATCGCCGTTGAGAACTGGTCTTTGCGAAGTTGCGTCGTGTGCAGACCACCATTGAAATTCACAGGATAGCAACTTGAGTTGCAAACTTGTTTCTTTTTAGTTGCCCCGTAAGCGAATGCACTAACTTTGACTGGGTGGCTAGTGTGGCTACAGTAGTGTGGAAGAGCGCTATAGTCTACGACATTTCGACAGTGTAGGTCATAGGTGAACATGTATTTTCTATTTTAGGAACCTTCAGTGTAGGTGTGTTTGCCAGATTGAAACATCAGGGATAAAGCGTTAGTTCATATTTACGCCACCGCCAACTAAGGTTTGTAGCCCTGTATCTTTGACTATCGTTCAGTAAAGATTATTAAAATTTATTTAAATGTAAAAATGTCGTGTTCATTTGGACCTTCCTATTAGTATTTCTTTCAAAATTATGGTACCTACCCAAGGTTAAAAAAAAGTATTCTACTTTCTACGAACCTTGGCACCTATATACAAACCAGAAGAAAGTTTAAAAAAAGAATTGTCATTGATATAGTGTCGCTTGTCAAAAATGTCACATGAAGTATAGGGTTTATAATAAACGGCCTTCGTAGTCGAGCGGTAAGGCTCTTGACACGCAATCGGAAGGTCGCGGGATCGAATCCTGGCGTGGCAAATAAATTGTATTTGATTATTTGTGATATTCCAGAATCAATTCATTAAAAATAATATATAGTATTTCTTCAAATTTTGCAAATTCACTTTGTGGCACCATTTTATTAATGAAATAATTAAAAACACTTTGTTTTTTGTTATTAACAATCAAATTAATTTTGTGAGTAACCCTATCTTAAACATATTTCCATTGTAATTTTTCGTCTTTGTTCTTCTAAGTACCCCCTTTCCCCCCTCCCCCTTGTTGATCTTCTAAGCACCTCCCCTTTTCACCTCTCTCCTCCCCCACTACTTCCATTTCTACCCACGCCGTTCTATGTTCGATCATTTAGTTTTAGTACATTTTATGTCCTGATGAAGAGAACATCGTTCTTGAAACATGTTGACTTTTAAATAAAGTTTATTGTGGTAAAAACAAAGTGTTTTTAATTATTTCATTAATATTATAGTATGTTTGCTGCACGTTCTAGTGGAAGATACTCTCAGTATCGCCCTGGTGTAAGACCACCATTCAGAATTGATACGTTGCTTGAAATGGCTTTAGCCGTGTTTGGTGACCAGATCTGAATAGCCAAGTAATTCTCCACCTTCCTCTTCCCCATCTCCTTCCCCTCCCCTACCAACAACATACTCCTGTATGATATAATATATTCTCTACCTCCTCTACTACTAACAACATACTCCAGTTGGGGATGCCATAGTCTCTCTGGCTCGAGACGGGAGCAGTTGAAACTCTTGTGCGGTATTCAAATAAAAAAACAGGCAGTACCTACTTGCAAATCTTATAATTTCGCAGAAAATTCTGATTATGATTTATTAATTAAGAGAGAATAAGAAACAAATTTTTTTGGCTGTGAAGTCCACGAACTATTTATTTATTTTTTATTGACGACCTTTTTGGGGCCTTACGTTTTAAAACAATACAAACGCATGATAGGTAAATAAAATACTGATTTTAAAAATAAAGGTGGTACATAAAACAACATAAAAATACAGATTGCATACAATAATGATAAGAAACTTGACAATATCAAGGAGGATACCGTGTTTTTCTTTATGCCGACAGAAAAACACCTAAAGCGGCGCTTCTCGGCTGAAAAAGAAGAAGATGGAGAGATATGTAATTACGAATGTTGGACAGAGCGCGCTAATATATTAAGTGATAAAATTGCAGCGAATTGCGAAAAAGCTTAATAGAAAGCTTAATAATAAAACATGACTCGTTTAAAATAGAGCAAAAATCTCGTGGAACGTAAATCGTTTAAAGAAACATTGTGATTTTTTTCACAAATATAACTTGTAAAATAATAGAAATAGACTTGTTTTAAATAATTTTTGGAGCATACTTTGCGATTTTTTTCTATCGAGGGAATTTCATATAATTTGCGTTTCGGCGTGGAACGTGTCTAGATATTATCTTCAAAAATAACATATATTTTTGTAAGAGCTAAAAAATTTCAAATGTTTAGGGATATATGTAAGAAATCGGTCGAATTCGGATAGCGGCGGCTCAAAAACGAGCGAACACCTCAGCACAGGTTCTCCAATTACGTACAGTTACTGAATATTATTTTTTTTTAAACTGCTACAACTTATTATCTATGTAAACCACTGTAATAATTCGATGTTCAAGAATTGAAATAAATAAATATTGTTTTCTGAGAGCGGCTGTGCTTTTGCCGGCAGATTTGGTCGCGCCCGCGCCGTCTCTGCTTAAACGTAACTGCGTGAAAGGGGATCGAGGGCTCTTGTCCATAAAACAAAATAGGCCGAGGTGCTTTCCGCGTTTATCTAGCAAAAGCAAATTCTCCGGCAGATAGTGCGTGCAATAAAGTTAACAAGCTTCCCGCGGAGGCGAGGGCCCGGTGCAGCAGGGGTACAGGGCGAACTAGCATATACACACCACTCCGCCAGAGAAGCTCGGCGCGAGTAACCGACTCGAATAGCTTTTTCTGTGTGAGCCACTTTGCTTTTATTATTCCCTAGCACAAAATACTGATTTCGTCAATGGTGGCAAATTTATTTTTTACTTTTTTGGTATTTTACTTTACTTGTAAGATGAGCGAAACTTGTATTTTTAATTGAAAAAATAACTGATTTTTGGGGTGATTTATATTTCAGTAGACCATAAAATAATGATTAACCAACCCACTGATGAAGTTTTGTAGGAATCTAAGAGCCAGTTGTGTCACAGAATTTCAACAATTTATCACATTTTGATTTAAAGTTTCGTAACTACATCTTTATTTGCCAGCTGAAATTTAACATTCAGAGAACATAAAAATTTGATTTAAAATTTGATGAATTGTTCAAATTTTATGAAACAGCTGGTCCATGATTAGTTTTTTGCACTTGAAATAATAACTGATATTTGAGGTGCTTTACATTTCCGTAGTCCGAAAAAAAATGATTGAACCAACCCACTGACATAGTATTGCAGAAACAGTAAGGGCCAGTTGTGTCACACAATTTCAACAATTCATCAAATTTAAAAGTAATTTTTTTAAGTCCTATAAAGGTTCTATTCAAGTTCTGTTAATATGTTATTATTTGCCTGCTCAAATTGATCTTTCACAGAACAGGAAAATTGGCTTTAAAATTAATTTGGTGAATTGTGCAAATTCTTTGAGTGTTAATAATTTTTTTATATTCTATTATTAAACAAGTATTTAAAAAAGCCGTCTGTCGTGAAATGTACTCGAAAATACCAAGTGCTAATAAAATAAAACACATTTTCCATCCACGCCTTACGATCTCTACACGAAGAAAACTTTTTCAGGAAATCTGTTATTTTCGTTTATAAGCAAGCAATGCGATACGCGATACACTTAACTCGATATCATAAACGAACTGCGAAAACTGACAAAAGTGGGAAACGTATGAAACAATCAATATGATCTCATAACAAACAAGCGACTGTAGGGCTCCCGCGGGACGCAGACTCGCTCCCGATACTTTCCCGTGCCCCGTGAACCGTCCCCGTGCCCGCTGCCTTCTTCATGAAAATAAAGTTTAATTCTGCGCTCCCAGCTAGTTGGTAATAATGGAGCGAACTCTTCCCCGATGGAAACCTTGGATCCTATATAAAAAAAATATATTTCCAGTCAGACAGCACCGAATCAAAGTGCATCTATCTGACATATCAAACTCCCCAAACAGCAGTAGAATTTTTTAATCCGTTTTGACGTACTGGCTTCAATTTCTTCCTTTCTATTTACGAACTAGTGGGGCAGGGATCACTGTGTAGGAATAGTATGAGCAGATTGCTGAAAAAATACGTTCTGGGAGGCTTCTGATTGTGTTGGGACCTGTAACAGCTTCAGACTGGAAGCTAGACCAGTTGTTCGCAAAGGGTGAACAAAAAATGAGAAGTGTTTTATTAACTGCTGTAATGTAATATACCGATATCGTGCAGTGCGCGTAGCCATAATCACTTTGCATTCAAATCTGTCAGCCGGAGCGATTACGCGAATTACGAGATGCATGCAAGTGAAATAACGCGATAGATAGCTCCGTTGGCGTGCAGTGTGCAGTGCATTACGGTGAGGTGTGACAATCCTATCTGCCAGCAATTAGTAATTAAGCAGGTATCTATGAATCGCCATATTATAATATCCTGTAACATTATCTGTATATTGTAATTAATCAGGTCAGCGGCAGACATACTATAATTTACGAATCTAATATTCAAAATTTCAATTTATTTTTGAAAATTGAATGAAAATTTTTGTAATTGATGCAATCGCAAACCCGTGTAAGATCACTGGTCAATGATAGTAAATATAGTTGGTTAGTGAATAACCCTTTTTTGAAAATGGAAAAAAAAACATAGACCATTGAAAAATGATGAAAGACTTAACGAATTAAGATTTACCCTAACTAGAAATTAACACGATGTAAATATACATTTCAAAAATGAAATTAAATAATTTTCTGGTAACAAATATTACATTATAGGTACTTAGGTACTTTCATGTTTGTCTGTATTTTTGACAGATCAGTCCCAATTTTGAAAATAACACTTAAATTAAAAACAAATCCGAGTTCATTGAAGCTGAGTTTGCAACTCACAGACGTAGTTTTGTAACTCACAATTTATTGTAATCACTCATAACCGGACCCACAACCGAAACAGGGTATTTGCTGTGCTTTTTTTATTCTCGAAAATAATTTCGATAAAGAAGGTATTTTATTATGTTGACGAAAAAATTATTAAGAGCAATTTAAAATGTAGCATTTTCTATTTGCCACCAAAACGACGCATTCGTTTTTATTCGTATATTCGGCGGCGTTGAAGTCATGACGAGAACATTGGTGTCAGCCGCAATACCAGACAGGCGTTTTCTATGTCATAATGACGTTGTAGCCAGTTTGTACCGTTTCGGAACGTGCGATTTTTCAAATCAATTTGAACACAATTATTAAAATTACACCCTTTTAGTTCAATGGCCAGAATCAGAAAAATAAACCTAAAATTCACCACACACATTTAACAGTATTCATAGTTTGTTAAAGTATCCCATTATGTAATTAATAATGCTTATACCATGTTCTCGTTTTATATTTTCACATAAGTGTCCACCCTGGAAGACCCAACATTCCGAAAATCTGCTGATAATAACATACTTCGCTTGAACACTATCATAATGCGTTTCTTGAAATTATGCAACTCTGCTGTCAAGAAACTCTTGCTCTATTTTATATTTACTTTTAATTAAATGTGTTCAAAACATCTTTTTTAGGGCGCTCCCTTTATCATTCGTATTTACACATCTCCCCTTCAAACCATCTTCAGTAATCTTCTCTTTGAAAGTTTATAATCGAGTCTTAATTTATTTAGAATCAAATATCGCGAACCAAAGTTTGACCTTTCTAGATTTACGTCGACAGGGCACGCGGGATATTTTGATTCCTGAAGATTCTTCTCTTCTCTCTGAGAAAGAACTCCTTCCTCGCTCCTCATTCCTCGTCCGTCCCTTTCCTTTAGTGCTAGCATTCTTGAAGCCAAGTTAACTGCATGAAACAATATCTTTACCCACGGAAGATATCGAAAGACATCGTGATAACTAAAATAATAAGCGAGTGTACGGATTGCAATAGAGCAGGACTCACAAATTCTTATAATACGGCTTAATTTTACCCATTCCTGCCTACATTTTGGTAGGCGGGAATGGGTACCGCCGCCCCGGGAACCTTTATTGGATAACCAACACCTCTGCCATAGGTCACCCCAAGTGGTTTGCTACGTTTGGTGATTTAGCAGAGGTGCCCGGGTTCATGGGGTGAGGTTTGTCTAGGTCTTGGAGGCGGATGACCAAGACACACTGAACCCCAGATTCCTACCCAACCCTTAAACCCTTTTCCTTCCCACAACTCTCCTCTCCTCCTTTCCTAAAAAAAAAACCCTCCACTCAGCATCCCCAAAGATGACATAGGCCCTGAGGGAAATTATTTTCTTCAGGGCCTCCTGTGTGGAGCTCATGTAAAAAAAAAAAAAATTTAAGAGGTCAAAGGAAACTGGGAAACTCTAAAAAAACACCAGAATCACATTTGAATTTAATTTTGATGAATATGTAAAAATATATTTTTTTCTTTATTGGTTAACATTTTTTTATTTTAGCTCCATACAGGTGGCCCAGAGGAAAAAAAATCACTCATGGCCTCTGACATCTTTGGGAAACTCTGTGGAGGGTCTTTTAAAGGAGGAGTTCTGGGAAGGAAGAAGATATGTGGGGCTGAAATGAAATATATTGTACATGAATAACAGTTTTTGCAAATATACAATTTTGTTCATTGTATATTGTAAATAAAAACAATATTTCAAGCACTAAGAAAAAGATAAAAATTATCTTGCTATATTCATAGACTTAAGAAAGCTTTTGACAGTATAAGTCACAAGAAACACCACAAAAGCTTAACACAATCAGAATTACAGATAAAGCTTAAATGAGGATAGAAAGTTTCCAGAACTCTAGAAATCGACGTCTAAAAATAAATAACACTCTTAGTGAAATGAATACAAGCGACTTTGGAATACCCTATTCCCTACGGCAGAGTTTGTGGTCCTGGGGGACTTCAATGTTCATAACGAACCTTGGTTGAAGTTCTCAGGGTCAACAGACTCAGCTGGACGACAAGCGGAATCCTTTGCCCTTTGCCACGGACTGGAGCAAATGGTTCAGGAGCCTACACGGGTTCCTGATGTCCAGTCTCACCGCTCTAATCTGTTAGACCTGTTTCTAACCACTGTGCCACACGGTTACAAGATTGACGTCACAGCGCCTTTAGGATCGTCGGACCACTGCCTGGTGACGTCGTCAATCCCCGTAACCTTCAGACCGCCAAACGAGAGGCTGAAAAGAAAAGTGTGGCACTACAGGTCTGCAGATTGGTTCGGTTTGCGGGCACATTTTAATGCTTTTCCGTGGTCAAGTGTCTGTTTTCGGACTTCGGATCCCTCAAGATGTGCCCAGGAAATTGGTGAAGTCATCGCGTCCGCGATGGATGGCTTCATCCAATCCACGGTTAAAGAAACTGGTGTGGGCTCAAAGCCGTGGTTCAGTCGACAATGCTCTGAAGCAGTGCGACGAAAAAACGCGGCTTATCGAGCCTACAACACATCTCGAACGTCCGAAAACAGAATAGTTTATAACAAAATGTCAAAGGAAAGCAAGAGAATCATAAATAGGTCGAAATTTGAGCACGACCTGCAGATCAGCAGAAAGCTGGCTGCATGCCCGCATGGCAGCAGAGCGTTCTGGTCGCTTGCGGGCTCAATAGGTCGCAATTTCTGCAAACCCAGTCTGCCACCTCTTACCAGAACTGACGGCTCTCTAGCTAATACCGCCGCCGAAAAGGCTAACTTATTAGGCAAAATGTTCGCGGAAAACTCGACCCTCGATGATCAAGGTGCTATCCCGCCGTCGGTTCCTCACTGCGGTTTTCATATGAAAAAGCTGAGGATCCGGCATCGGGATGTACTCCAAGTCTTACGAGGGCTCGATGTTAATAAAGCTAGTGGGCCTGACGGAATACCTGCCTTGGTATTGCAGAGGTGCGCTGCAGAAATAGCTCCAATTTTGACGAAGCTTTTCAAAATGTCCCTGAAGTTTGGGACTGTGCCCTCCGGTTGGAAAAAAGCGATCATTCACCCTATTCCAAAGAAGGGTGACCGCTTCAACCCGGCCAACTACCGCCCCATAGCGATCACATCTGTTCTGTCAAAAGTGATGGAACGTGTGATCAACGACAAACTGCTCACATACCTCGAGAAGAACAAAATTATTAACGACCGTCAATACGGATTCCGGCGGAACCGCTCGTGCGGTGATCTTCTCGCGTATGTGACGCATGTTTGGGGGCGGTGCCTGGAACGTTTTGGTGAAACCCAAACGGTTTCACTGGATATTTCCAAGGCCTTTGACCGGGTTTGGCACCGAGGGCTTGTCAACAAACTGCCGTCTTACGGACTTCCCGCATCCTTGTGTATGTGGATTGCCAACTTTTTGAGGAACAGGTCGATTCAGGCGGTTGCTGATGGTTTCACCTCTTCCTCGCATTTGATAAATGCTGGCGTCCCACAGGGATCGGTTCTGTCTCCGACTTTGTTTTTGTTGCACATCAATGACCTCTTGACGTGTGCACCGATTCATTGCTACGCGGATGACAGTACAGTCCATGATAGCTTTTTGTTTGACAAACCTCCAAAGGGCTCACAAACCCCAATGGCTCGGAGGGCTTTGAAACAAAGAATGGACGGTTACCTCGAGAGTGTTTCCTCTTGGGGTAAGAATAACCTCGTCGAATTTAATGTTTCAAAGACCCAATCATGTCTGATCACGTCTAAAAGGGATCGAAATGATAATCTAGTCTCCTTCAACGGAAGCATTCTCGGGGGCTCCATTCAACGGGGGCTCCATCGAGGCCAGAGTTAAGTTAGCCTCTCAGAAACTGGGCATACTGTACAGGGCACGCAGATACTTTAATAGTACACAACTGCTAGCCCTGTACAAATCGCAAGTGCGCCCCACGGTTGAATTTGGCAGCCACCTCTGGTCTGGAGCCCCAAAATACCTGAAAAAAACCCTTGACTCTGTGCAGAAACGGGCGGTCCGTTTGATAGATTCTCCTAATTTAACTAACGGATTGCAATCTTTAGAGCACAGGCGCCAGGTGGGAATGCTGTCCTTGTTCTACCGGTATTACAATGGAAGATGCTCCGAGGAACTAGCGTCATTGATCCCCTCGGCACCGGTGCATAGTCGGGAAACACGCCAAACGCGCGCTCAACATTTGTACACGGTTGACATTAGTCACATGAGAACGGTTCGTTTCTACGACTCGTTCTTGAGTTCAACAGCTCGGCTGTGGAACGATTTGCCGGCCTCTGTGTTTCCTCCCTCCTACAATATGGGTCTCTTCAAGACCCATGTTCACTCCTTCCTCTCCTCAAAAACACCCTCCACACAGCATCCTCAAAGATGACATAGGCCCTGAGGGAAATTATTTTTTCCTCAGGGCCTCCTGTGTGGAGTTAATGTAAAAAAAAAAAAACCCCAGGGCACCATTTTAGGCCATCTTCTATTCATCTTATATTATAAGGAAATAATATCTTCAAATATCCAATAACAGGAAAATTTATTTCATTTGCAGATGATACTGCAAGAATATTTCAAGCATATGAATAGAATGAACTCGAAATAAATGCTAACCATACGATATAAGAATGGTTTGACAAAAATTTATTAACATTAATCATTGAAAAAATCTATCACGTAAAAATAAAAAAATACCTCGAACCACCTTTAATATTAAAACTAATAAAAATGTAATACAAAAAAAAAATAACAAGCCAAAATAATCATTATTCTTGCAAAATAAAAAAATATCAATTTAATATTTAGTTGTAATAAAAGACCCGTAATCAAAATTGTAATATAAAAACCATCAGATTATTCAATCTCACAACTTTTTCGAGACTTTCTATCCCATCGCTAAAAACTCTTTATAAAAAATTAGCTACTTAAAATACACAAAGATATTTCAAAGAAGTCGCACCAGGCAAACGAGCAGCAGGCAAAACAGAATGGGCCACTTATGCACTCCATTAAAACATACCAGTTTTTCACAATACTACAACGCATACCGTCGAGTGGTGTGGTTTTTATCAACTAACGACACAGCTGAGTTTAGAACCTGAATACAATAAACTTTAAAAAAAATACCGCAAATAATACCTAATTATAAGCATCACTTTGCATCTTATTAGTTTTCTTATACTATGACTTATTGTAGCGCCCTTGAGGTGATTTTTCACAAAAACGGCGCTCTATAAATTGTCCAATTATTATTATTATTATTAGTTTTATATTACATATATTGACTTTATATTATTTAATTAGTTTTTTTCTCTTTCACTTCACATTTGTATTTTATTTTTGATATTTGTGAAAGTAATGATGTTCTAGCTATTTCCAACGATGCTCAGTGGGTCAAGAGTGCTTGGAAATGCCCTTCATTCAGAGGGTCGTTTTACAGTGAAAAGTTGAATGTGTTGTGGAAGGTTATAAAAAAAAACCATATTTTCAATTACATTACATGAGTCAACTTTATTATCTATACATTATACGGTGACCGGACAACTCGGAATGAAACCAACTCAGAACCATCTCAGATAAGTCATTTAGAGTGAGAAGCATCTCAGATAAGTCATTTAGAGTGATACAAATTTCAAAATAAAAGATTTATTAATTTAAGAATGGGTATTACAAGGGAATGTGTTTACTATGATTACCCACTATGTCAACTTAATTGATTAAAACTATCCGAACGTAGAATAGTTAATGACTTAATATGCTTATATAAAATCATAAATTAAATAATTGACAGCCCTGAACTATTTTACTTGATTTCCTTCCATACACCTCACAAACCAACATCGAGACAATATCTACTTTTAGTGTGACAAATCTAAAACAGAATCACAATTGTATACTCCCGTTCACCGTATACAAAACTTAGGAAATGACTATAAAGATGTTGTTGACATATTTAACACATCATTCACTAAATATAAACAAGACATAGTAGAATTTATATCAGAAAGAAGAACAATAAATTTAATTAAACAAACTACATAGCTCTGCTTCGACTTACTTCATCTATGCATTATACTTTTCCTAGTCTACTGTTTTTCCATCTTGCATGGTGAAATATTTTGTTTTTGATTTTGTTTTTGATTCTGTTTTCATTTTTGATATTGTTTTGATTTTGTTTTTGATTTTGTTTTTGATTTTGTTATGCTCACTTAGATATCCTTTGTGATTAAAAACAAATAACGTGTAAAAGCCCATCTGGGCGCGAAATACAAAATAAACAAATAAATAACTAAATATACATTTATTTCAAATATATATTATATTGAGTTATAATTTTTTCCTTTATTCACCCTCTTAAAGGTAAATTTGTTTTATTTAAAACCTAAAAGACGTATTATTTTATATAAACTTACCATTTACCAGTGGCAGCTGGTGACTTTTGGGTGTGGTAGAGTGCTAATATTAAAAAATGGCATAATTAAAGTTGTGGTAGGCGAATTTTTTTTTTCGAAGATTGTTTTTTGTATGAAAATTTTCAGGATATCCGTGCAGCGCACGGCCAAAATGAAATTTCCTGAAATTTTTCATACAAAAAACCACTTGGGTGGTCACCACTAGTGATCAGCTCGCGCACGGGGACTGAATCGGAGCCAGAGTCATCCTCTCAGAAGCTGGGCGTACCTACTGGACAGGGTCCTCAGACACTTTAACAGTATACAATTGCTGACCCTGTACAAATCGCAAGTGCGCCCCACTGTTGAATTTGGCAGCCGCCTCTGATCTGGAGCCCCAAAATACCTGAATAACCCTTGACTCTGTGCAGAAACGCGCGGTCCATTTGATAGATTCCCCTCTCTTAAAAGCGGATTGAAATCTTAAGAGCACAGGCGCCAGGTAGGTATGCTGTCTTTGTTCTACCTGTATTACAATGGATGATACTACGAGGAACCGAGACTGCACCGGTTCGTAGTTGGGAAATACGCAAAACGCAAAAGCAAAGCGCCCAACATATGTATACGGTTAAAATTTGTCACATGAGTGGCACACGCTCCTAAGACTCTTGAGTTCAATATCTTCTACAACATGGGTCTTCTCTCCTCAAAAAGACCCTCCACACAGCATCTTCAAAGATGACAAAGGCTCCGAGGGAAATTATTTTCCTCAGGAATTCCTGTGTGGAATTAATTAAAAAAAATAATGTACAGGACTATATTTGAAAAAAAAAAAACAAAACGACAGTTTTATGTCGGCAATGACATGGTTTACGGTACTTGTTTTTAAATTAACGTTGTATTTTACTACTTTATCGTGATCCTTACGATCCTTACGAGCCACGGAAAAGGTAAAATTATATTTCTAATTAAATCTTAATCTGGCTTTCTGGGTCAGAGATTTAAGGAGACCGCGCGACGATGCGCCTTAAAAAAGAATGATTTTTCGTTTGGTTCGCGATTAATATTTTAATTTGATATCGTTCGGGAGATAACGCGAGAGCTGATTATTTCCCATCTCCCACACGGAGTTAATTGAATAATAATCCGAAGAGGATTTGGTTCCCACCGCCCGCCCCTGTCCTGTTCTACAAGCCGGCTTAGCTGGGTGGGAGGGAGAGGGCAGATAATTAATTTTTTGTATTTGGTAGATTTAATAACCCATTCTTTCAACTTCTAATCCGAAATGCGAGGATAAGGTTATGCCGGCAGGTTAAGGCAGCGTTCACCTTCCTATTTAAGCGAATGTGTTCTAAATCCCAATATATTTTATAAACACGAATCCTATGAATACTTAATGCTAAATGGAAGCTTCCATCCAACTAACTAATTAAACAGTGGGTTAGCAAGAAGTCATACTAATGACTTAACCTCTCAGGCTAATTTCAACAGTAACAAATTCAATACACACTGCTCTGTAACTACTTTCATAGTACCTACTTACTTCTTTATGTATGTAATTGTCGTATATATTTTATTTTTAAATAATAAAAACTTACGTACGTCTATAATAGCAGAAAGAAAAATTTAAACTACATTTACAATTTCAGAAAATTACCGACTTTTATATTAATTGCTAAAAACTGCACTACACCACTGCCACCGGTAAATATGTTTTGAGTATGTTTGGAATCATGTTTTGAATAACATTGTAACAATAATTGCTCAATTGTATACTGTAGCCAAAACCCAAATACGAAACTGCATGTGGAAATCCACTATACAACTTACTTATTGTTGAATACTCATACCTATTTGTGTTGTGTCTACTTATATCTATCTGTCTTGCTCAGTTTATTATTTATATACTACATACTTGTTATGATGCTATTGTACTATATAATTGTTATGATGCTATATATATTTGTTATGATGCTATTGTACTATATAATTGTTATGATGCTATATATATTTGTTATGATGCTATTGTACTATATAATTGTTATGATGCTATATATATTTGTTATGATGCTATTGTACTATATAATTGTTATGATGCTATATATATTTGTTATGATGCTATTGTACTATATAATTGTTATGATGCTATATATATTTGTTATGATGCTATTGTACTATATACTTGTTATGATGCTCCTGTACAACTCACCTTATATGTAAAAGCCATCAAGGCGTAAATAAATCGCTTTTGGGAACGACCAATACAGTTTTTTTTTTTCGTTATTTGTTTTTGTGCTGTGTTGCGCTACCTCTTTCTTTAGCCAACGTTTCGACGAAACGAAAAAAACTAATACAGGTCTCATAGAAATCGTTGTCTTTCTTATTATCATTTATTTTTACATTAGCTCCACACAGGAGACCCTAAGGAAAAACATCCATGGGCAGATGAACCTCACCCCATTAAATCGGGCACCTCTGCTAAGTCACCAAATGTAGCGAACCACTTGGGGTGACTTATGGCAGGGGTGTTGGTTATACGATAAATGGTTTCCGGGACGGCGGTACCCACACCTGCCTCCCAAGTTGTGATGAAAAATATGATATCAACGGTGTTAGAAAGAGAAAACACACGCTTTATATTCAAATCTGAAAGTTAACCACACAAGATTTAAAATGTACACCTTTAGGAATACAAAGTTTCCGACGGCAAATTTGATAAAAAATGAAACTGCGACTTTTAATTTTTTTTTTACATGAAACTATTATAAATGAGACCACAATAACGCTTATAATACATTTGTCTAATAAAATACGTACTTATTTGTTTTTTTTCCTTACCAGTATTTTTAGTTATAAAAAATCGTAATGTATGAAATTTTTAAAACTTTTTATGTTTCCCTTCAAAATATTAATATTTAAAAAATGATATGTTTATTTAATAATAAAATTTGAAAGCGTATTTCATCACCTTTGAAAAACAGTTTTTGGTTTTCGGATACGTTCAGGAAAATTCCGTTTATTACACTTAAAACTCCATGGTTGATATTCAAAAGCGCGTATTATACGCCGCAAATGAAGGTTGGGGGCAATTATTAATAAATGTTTGACCTTATCGTTAATATATTATTGATTTGAAGTAAGAAAAAATATGTGACTTAACCAATACGTCATAGTTGGAAGTGAACGATAAGTCGCAATTTCAATAGGATATATTATAGATGCCTAACAACAGTGGAACAGGAGTTGGTGTGCAATATGTAGTGTGCAGTGTGAAGTGTGCAGTGGGCTGTGCGGGCAGTGTGCGGCACTATCAGCAGGGGCTATACGGACAGCCCATCCTGTTTCACTGGAAAGTTCAATTAAAACGGCGGACCAGGATCCATAGCATTATTCAGCAGGGGAATCGAATTCCACCATTATTCCAAGGGAAATAGCCTAAGGCTTATTGAGGGATTGACACTGATAACCGCTTTTGAAAAGGTAGCAGTGTTGGGTACGGCGGGGAAGGAGGTTAGGGGGACGTTGCAACGGTCAAATGAATTGCATTTTCGATTTAGACTAAGAGAACATTTGGTGTTGGATAAATTGGAAGAATTAAAAAAAAACGCATATTGAAAAACAGGTTTATTTCACCTTTGTTTTGATATATTAGGGTAATATTTACATATCTAATTAAACATTTTCGTGGTATTTTTCAACACTTATCTGAAGCCTCGATGACATTGAGCGAGTTTACTTTTTTTTACTGGGAAATTCACTATCGGTTAGTAAACTCGCTCAGTGTCATCGTATTACTTGCTAACTAGCAAATTGTGGACAATTTACGAAAAAAGTTGAAAGGTGGTCAACTTTACTCGCTGCTCGCTCAAGATGGCGGCCTACCAACAGCTGATTTCGTAACTGTCAAAATTAGTTCGCGCGGAAGCCGTAATTTTTGCTACTGACTAGCGTGTGGAGCTAGCTACCAGCTCACGTTTTTTTTACAAAATATCGACCGAATTTGTTCGCGCGAGAGAATCGTTATTTTAGCTGCTACTGTCACTACTGAGCGAGTTGATAGTTTTGTGTGTCAACATGACAATCTCACTCGCCGATTCACCCGCTTTTAAACTTAACGGCTAGTAGCTTGTAAACCCGCTTAATGTAATTGAGGCTCAATTTAATAATGTAGCTTACTGATTTCGCGCCAATTTTCATCGGGACAATATATATTAAAACTTTCAAAAAATGCTTACAATAATGAAAAAGTTCGGGTTTATGAATAAAGAAGGAGATCATAGAATAAATAATGTAACAATAGAAATTCCTTCCATACAAATTTGAATCGAAACAAATGTTCTATTCACCCCACCCCCTCAGCGTTCCACCTCACTAACAATCTTCTGAAATCTCTCTAACCTTTGAATTTCGAAAGCAAATACGCCCACAAGGCACTTATTGTGTTATTCTTTATTTTATGTGGTTGACAGATAGTACAATTAATTCCATTACATTATTTTGCAAAAGGCCGAAAAACTTTTGGAAAAAAAAAACAGAATTCCGATGCATTTGTATTTTTAACTTATATTTTATTAACAGAATGATTTTATAACCAGTAACGCCGAGCACCAGAAACACGCGTAAATTTTTTCAGGATATAAATATTTTACCTTTTCCCGTGATTCCGCTATTCTGGGCACTGCGGAAAATGCAATAATACGGCGCGCAACAACTTTACTTTTCGACGAAGTTAGTCGTCGCTGAAACTTGGAATCAAGCCGTAAAACTAGTTCACTTTTAAACGCTGTGTTTATTAGTCTCGGTACATGGCAGCCATACCACCACACTCACCTCACTTTACCTCACTTCACCCCCGCGGGGGAGGCCATGCATTTCACCCCTCTCCACCCCCCAGCCAAAGCTCGAGGGCAGACAAGCAAATAATATTTTATTCGATGTACCTTTTTAATTATATTATGTTATTCTCCCTACAGTTATTTCGGGAAATTTATCAACTTATTTATTAAAGTCTTTGACAAAAAGTAGATTAATTATTAATGTCTACTAAAAATAAGTACATCAAAGGAAACTGGGCGGAGTTTTGTCCAGACATCGTCACGTCTTTTAATTTGAATGTGATATCGTGGTGTTATTTATATTTTTGTTATAAGGTGCCGGCCTGCCCTTACTAACTAACCTGCAGAGTTTTAAGCCGCCGCTACCCGAATTTCTACCGATTTCTTGCATATCTTCCTTGAATATTTGAAGTTTTTAAGCTCTTAAAAAAATTATTGTTATTTTTGAAGATAATATCTATACAATTCCTATGCCTAAACGCAAATTATATGAAATTCCCTCGAAAGAAAAAAATTGCAAAATATGCTCCGAAAATTTTTATTTTTAAGCCTGTCTCTATTATTTAACAAGTTATATGTATGAACAAATTCACAGTGTTTCTTTGAACGTTGTTTCAGACAACCCCCACGAGATTCTCGCTCTATTCTAAACGAGTCGTGTTTTATTAAACATTTTCACAATTTTCGCTTCAATTTTATCGTTTGAAATATTAGCACGCTCTCTCCAACATTCGTAATTACATATCTCTCCATCTTCTTCTTTTTATACGGAAACTTAAGTGAAACGGACACATCACTTCATCAATGGAATGTAATTAATAAAGATAAATTAAAAAAGAAAGTATCTCTTGTTGAAAATTTTATAATTTTACGTACAAAGAATTAAGGCAAGTAGGTACTTGACTAACTTCCAGTGATTCGTGACATAATTTGGTGTAAAACATATAACTAACTATCCAAGACTTATAATTTTGTTTTATGTTTTAAGTTGAAAAAAAGACATTAAAAAGTCACCGGAGACCAACATTTTAAATTTTCATTTACATTTTTTTATAAAAATAATGTCACTGTTCACTGGTTTAAGTGAGTCAAGTACATCCTTTAACACCCTGTATATATTATACAACAATACATTATTCATTATTGTAACTATACTAGTATAGAGTGGGAAACAGGTATTGGCGTGTGAGGGAAGGAAAAGGAGGAGAGGATGTTGCCGCGCAAGAAAAATTCAAATAATAGGTAAGTACCTACTAAACAAGTAAAAAAAAACCATGACGAAATTTTGTTATTTGCGCCTAGAATATTTTATTTTATTTTATGTATTTATTGTTTCTTCACAATTAAAATACATTGTTTAGCATAATTATTAACCCCGTCTGTGTCATATAATTTTAGGATCGTCTGTGTCATATAATTTTATTTATATGATACAATGAACCTCTGTTGTAACTAGCAGCAAATATATCAGCATAACGTTTATATTTGCAAGTTTATTGTTTTAACGGTTATAGGTAATTTTCATAAATTATTTTGATTGGAATTGGTATTGCATCTATCTACGTAGAAAAGGGTGTTTCGTCTGCTATATTGAGCTGGCGCGTGGAAATTTATTTTGTTTAACAACTCCAGGCCACCAACTTTTGAGTTAATAATTTTGTGCAGAAGCTGATCTGATGAGCGATAAGCCTCTTGTTTGGGAGTTTCGTGATTCGGATATATGAGAGTTATCTATGTTGAATGATTTAAAATTGAGGAATTTGAGAAATCGCTCCTAATAACAACCGAAGATTTGTAACATATATATTATTATTCCCAGCTAATTCAGTTCGCCTAAATAGAAACTTGAGAAGCTGCATATTTTATACTCAGTGCTAATATTTTTTGGGGCTCGTCAGAAATGGAAATAGAAGTAACTAATAAAGAAGTTACAATTTTGAAAACCTAAGTAGAAATTTGATTTAAAACCTGAGTTTTTTCCGTCTGCAGACTTAAGTTGGCGATTGTTCTGATGTGTTCTGACTTTATATAACAGAGGGATTGAGAAGTTGAATCTAAAATCAGTAGATGCAAAATAATTAAATAATCTGCCTAGCTAGGAACTATGTTGACCTACAAGACATAATAACACTTGTACACATTTTTAATATTTACAGTTATCTTGAAATATATTATTATGTTATTTTGCTATTTAATTGTATATAATGTAATATAATAATAAAAAAAAATAAAAAAATAATGTTTTACCATTACAATACGAATAGATATGTGCATGGTTTGTTTATGATGGAATCTGAAGACTGTTACGTATTTATGTGTGGAAAATGAAAAATTAAGTATATTATATTAATAAATGAAAACAAATAACTTTGTGTACACCACTATTTAATCAACAATATCGACATGTTTCAAAAACTATGTTTTCTTCGTCAGGATAATAAGTAAATAAAAAAATTCACAAAATTCATCCCACAAACGTGTTTATACACTTTTGCGTGAATTAAATAATGCAGCAAATCAGTTGAGAGGCCCACCCTTCAGTCTGTAAGCCTAATCGGGCAAATTGCTGGCTGCGTAAAAACTTCACTACATTTCACAAATCTGGCGAATAAAAATTCCAAATTTGTATACATTCCTACAATATTTAGTTTGGGTACATTACAACACTTTTACAAATGTATTGTAATATATGTACCCAACTCGCTGATTTTTAACATCTTTATTAAGGAAAAAAGTAGCTACCGATCTTTAAAAGGTTGGGTATCCTTGCAATAGCCCTTCAAAGAATGGTTTATAAACGAACGTTCGGTAATCGCAGCTGTTTCTTTACAACACACTAAAAGTAGGAAATTCAAAACACCGACTTAACAAGTTTCAGTCGGGCAATAATTCGCCGCCGCCGAAGATATTCACTCTAGCGAGAGTAATACCTTTATACCTATAAGCTATAAGCAATCATAATTTGAAAAGTTTTACGATTTAAGATACTGTTTTGCGATATAAATGCGCTAGAGACTCGACTGAACGAATAATTTAAAGTGTGTAAAGCTCGATTTATATGGCCAGTCGATTCTTAATTGCCAACTTTGCAAACGCAAATAGGTAAATGTCTGATGATCTCTACATCTGATTTTTTTTGCATAAAAAAGTCATTTTTCTACAGTTGCAATTAATAAAAATCGAATGTTATTTTCCGTGCACAAGTCAATTTTTTAGTTCCGGAATTATCAATGCATTAATTTATCGTGAACTGATACATGGTACATAATGAAAAGTGAAATCTTTCTTCACGATTAAGAAAGAGGTATTATATTATTATGTTTTTTATTTGCGATATTAATATATTTTTACCTGCCAAAATTAAATACTTCTTTGCATAATATCACCATACTTGAGGGACAAAGCGCTGGAGGTGTGTGGATAGATACAATGGAGTGGTATGGTTTAATAAACTGGAAAGAGAGCTGAGATTGGAACCGAACTATAATAAATTTAAAAATAAATTTAATAGTAACGTCTTAAATAGTTTAGCCACCTAAAATCATATTAATAATAAATTAACAACTCTAAATAAACAATTTTTGAACATTTTTATGTTATAAATCTTAAAATATTTTTTTTTTATTATTTATTATTTTAACTTTATGAGTAAAACCTCAAACTGTAATATTTAATTAAATGAAGACATTATGAGCGAAACTCAATCGAAAATCTGGAAACAGAAAAATCAGAAAAAGATATTGGCACCTCTGGGACTCGAACCCAGGACCTCCCTACTTTCCGGGTTGGGCGCTCTTATCCACTGAGCTAAGGTGTCGATATCCAATTCGATCACTTTTAACTGTACCATACTTCGACTAAGAACCACCCATATTATCTTCATTTTTCTTAACGCATATTTTTATTGGCTGCCATCTTTGTGAATGATTGCAAGATTCAACTCGAACTAAATGCAATCTAGATGGTGTCTGGATAAATTATTATCCATTTTATTTTTAATGTGCGACATCTATTGACTCTTCTGCAAGTCTGGGATGAATATTATTATTTATTATTTTAACTTTATGAGTAAAACCTCAAACTGTAATATTTAATTAAATGAAGACATTATGAGCGAAACTCAATCGAAAATCTGGAAACAGAAAAATCAGAAAAAGATATTGGCACCTCTGAGACTCGAACCCAGGACCTCCCTACTTTCCGGGTTGGGCGCTCTTATCCACTGAGCTAATTTTTCTGTTTCCAGATTTTCGATTGAGTTTCGCTCATAATGTCTTCATTTAATTAAATATTACAGTTTGAGGTTTTACTCATAAAGTTAAAATAATAAATAATAATATTCATCCCAGACTTGCAGAAGAGTCAATAGATGTCGCACATTAAAAATAAAATGGATAATAATTTATCCAGACACCATCTAGATTGCATTTAGTTCGAGTTGAATCTTGCAATCATTCACAAAGATGGCAGCCAATAAAAATATGCGTTAAGAAAAATGAAGATAATATGGGTGGTTCTTAGTCGAAGTATGGTACAGTTAAAAGTGATCGAATTGGATATCGACACCTTAGCTCAGTGGATAAGAGCGCCCAACCCGGAAAGTAGGGAGGTCCTGGGTTCGAGTCCCAGAGGTGCCAATATCTTTTTCTGATTTTTCTGTTTCCAGATTTTCGATTGAGTTTCGCTCATAATGTCTTCATTTAATTAAATATTACAGTTTGAGGTTTTACTCATAAAGTTAAAATAATAAATAATAATATTCATCCCAGACTTGCAGAAGAGTCAATAGATGTCGCACATTAAAAATAAAATGGATAATAATTTATCCAGACACCATCTAGATTGCATTTAGTTCGAGTTGAATCTTGCAATCATTCACAAAGATGGCAGCCAATAAAAATATGCGTTAAGAAAAATGAAGATAATATGGGTGGTTCTTAGTCGAAGTATGGTACAGTTAAAAGTGATCGAATTGGATATCGACACCTTAGCTCAGTGGATAAGAGCGCCCAACCCGGAAAGTAGGGAGGTCCTGGGTTCGAGTCCCAGAGGTGCCAATATCTTTTTCTGATTTTTCTGTTTCCAGATTTTCGATTGAGTTTCGCTCATAATGTCTTCATTTAATTAAATATTTTTTTTTGTTTAGGTATCTGATTTATGTATGTACAATGTACATATATGTATAAATCGTAGTTTTTAATTCTTAATTATTTTCCCTTACACACGAGTGGTCACACTCTCGAAAAGGTTATATATTATATACAAATAAAAAAATTTAAAAAAAGATAAAAGGCAGAGCAATTGGTGAGTCAGAGTCTTTATCTACTAATGAATTTGAAAAACCTTCCCGGCCTTGGATGCTGGTGCCGGATACGTAGCAAATTACAACCATGCAACGGCAAGCCAGTCCACTTGGGAGTTTGCTACAACCGTCCGGGAATGGATGTTGGTGCCGGATATGAACCAACTCACGACTACGCAATGGCAAGCTAATCTATTCGTTAGTTTGCTGCGACAGTCCCGGCCTTGGATGCTGGTGCCGGATACGTAACAACTCAATCCTACGTAACATCTGGCGCGCAGTCCGCCTTGACGTGAAGCGACCACGCCAGCTTCGAATGCTGTTCTCTTGGATACACATTACGTCTTCAGTAGAGATGCCATCGCTTTGCAGTGGCTGCTAGGTCACGAACTCACCCAAGACGCCTGGAGGATACATCACCCTGAAGTTGTTATTAGGAAAAGACAACGCCCATCTAGTTGTCTCCCGGGAAGAACGCGACAATTAAGATACTTTACGGATAGTATCCCGGACCGTAAAAGTTTGAATCGCACAACGAGGTCCCACCCCCACAACAGCAGTATGGGAGTTGTTTCCAACTCTCATAATATTAAATGCAATGAATAGGGTTCTGTTTCAATTAAAAAGAAGATTGGCACTCACTTGGATTTATTGATTACAAAGATTACTAATTGACAATTAATAGAGTTGTTAATAGTTGCGCGGACTGTCACGGAGTGGCCGGCCGCGCATCGTCTCTCCCCACCTCTCGTCCCCTCGATGGTCGGGTGTCAACACTCCACATGCCTCCCCTCCTAGAATGATGATCATCCTTCCTTGGTAGCTCTGTATGAATCCTTAGCAGGTGGATGAAATATTGGACTGGGGAGGTAGAGGTAAATAAAGGAGAGACAGATGTTGGTATGGAATGAAGGTTTGGTGTGGTATGGAATAAGGATTAGAAGATATATCGTGCTTAGTATGCCCATCTTTCAGGAAATCTAACTCGTCTCCCCGATCGTGTAGTTCTTTCTGGAGTTTTCTCTTTTATTGGTGTTGAGGGTTTAGTAGTGTGGATTTGTTTATCCTCTAAATCCGTTGGGAGAAAGGCAGGTTTGAGCCTATCAATGCTTATGTACTTTTGATGGCCGCGTATTTCCACCAACATTTTCTTAGAGTCCCTCATCAATACTTTGAAGGGTCCTTCATATGATGTCTGCAAGGGAGCTTTTACCGAGTCTGTTCGGATGAAAACATGAGTGCATGTCCCCAACAAACCGTGTACGAAAGGTTTGTCATGGTTATGGTTTGTAGCTGGTACAGGTTTAATATCTTTTAACATATCGGTGACCTTTCTAGCAAACGTCTCTGGATCTGTTGATTTTGTCTCAGTAAAAAAATCTCCCGGGAGCTTAAGTGGAGTTCCGTATGTCATTTCCGCGGGTGATGTTTTCGCATCCTGCCGAACGCAAGATCTGAGGCCCAAAAGAATCAATGGAAGTCTCTCTGACCAACTGTTTGTGGAGGTTGCTTTTAGAGCCCCTTTGAGTGTCCTATGCCATCGCTCTACTAAGCCGTTTGCTTGCGGGTGGTACGCAGTTGTTCTTAAGTGTTTTACACCGCACAATTTCATGAGGTCTTCGAAGAGTTTGCTTTCAAATTGTCGTCCTTGATCCGACGTTATTGTATCGGGCACTCCAAACCTAGCTATCCAGTTCTCCATGAGAGCAAGAGCAACTGTCTCTGCCATGATATCTTTAATAGGAATCGCTTCTGGCCATCTAGTGAAACGATCTATAATGGTCAATAGGTAGTTGTTGCCACGTGATGGAGGCAAGGGTCCAACAATATCAATATGGATATTTCTAAACCTCTCCTTGGGCAACGGTAGGGTTCCAATAGGACTGTGGGTATGCCTATTTACCTTGGCCTTTTGGCATGATATGCACGTGGTTACAAACTCTTTTACGTCTCTTTGCATCTTAGGCCAAACAAATCTTTGCTTAAGTGTTTTGTAGGTAGCTCCAATGCCGGGGTGACAAATACTGTGCAAGTTATCAAGTATACGGTGTCTCCAAGCCTTTGGTATAAATGGTCTGGCAGCCCCAGTGGACGTGTCGCACCAAAGAGTTGTAGGACTTCCGGGAATCTGGACACGTTCCAAACGCAGAGAAGTCTCGGTGTTCATGATTGCGATGAGTTCTGGGTCGTTGTTTTGGTCTAATGCCACCTCTTCATAATTGATTGGCGATGGAATTTGTATTTCTTCAATCCTTGATAATGCATCGGCCACCTGATTTTCTTTTCCGGGGGTGTAGACTATTTTTGTTGTAAACTGCGCAATAAAATCTAACTGTCGTCTTTGCCTTGGCGAATCATTGTCTGTTTTTTTTGGTGAACGCAAAGCATAAAGGTTTATGATCGGTATATATGGTCACTTCTCTACCCTCAACTTGTCCTCGGAAGTACTTAATTGCTTCGTAAATGGCTGTGAGTTCTCTATCATAAGTACTGTAATTTTTTTGTGCGTTGTTAAGTTTTCGCGAAAAAAATCCGAGCGGTTTCCATTTCCTTTGTTTTTCTGTTCGTTGTTGGAGAGCTGCGCCTACTGCGAAATTTGATGCGTCCACCATAATTGCGAGGTCTGATGATATTTCTGGATGTGTGAGAAGTGTAGCATTAGCCAAATCAACTTTGGTCTGGTCGAATGCCCAAATGAGCTCCTCTGTCCATTGGATTGGTTGCTTGTCCGCTTTATTTGTGTTGGCGATTACGGCGTACAACAATCGTTGGGCCTCCACAGCCTTTGGAATGAACTTTCGGTAGTAATTTAGCATTCCCAAGTATCTGCGCAAGTCCTTTGCTGTTTTTGGTCTTGGGAAATCTTTGATGATCTCCACTTTGTCAGAAAGTGGGGTCGTTCCCTCATTTGAAATTTGGTAGCCAAGGAATTTAATACTGGATTGACCAAACATGCTTTTCTCGGCGTTAATGATCAAACCGTGTTCCTCAAGACGTTTGAAGACCATTTCGAGATGTTCCATGTGTTTGTTTTCGTCCTCGGATGCAATCATTATGTCATCGATATATGCAAAACAAAATTCCAAGCCATTCAGTACTTGGTTTATAACGCGTTGAAACGTCTGTGCCGCGTTACAAAGCCCAAACTGTAGCTGTGTGAACTCAAAGAGACCAAATGGTGTTATGATGGCGGTCTTTGGAATGTCGCTTACACTAATGGGAATTTGGTGGTATGCACGAACCAAATCTATAGTGCTAAAAATGTTGGCTTTAGACAGCTTGTGAGCGAAATCGTTCAGTTGAGGAATCGGGTAACGGTCTGGAATCGTCTGAGAATTGAGCCTGCGATAGTCTCCGCAAGGTCTCCAACTGCCGTCCGATTTTTGTACCATATGTAAAGGGCTTGCCCAACAGCTTTTCGATGGTCTACAAATTCCTTGCTGTACCATAAGAGCGAATTCCTTCTTTGCTGCCTCTAGCATTTGTGGTGTCATTCTTCTGGCTTTAGCTGAAGTGGGCGGTCCAGTTGTTTCAATACAGTGGGCCACAGAGTGTTTCACTTCTACTTCTCGATTGAAAGGTCGTGTAATTGCAGGGTATCGTTGTAGACATTGGTGGTATTTGCTTGTATTGTTAACCGTAGATACACCAGTACTTGCATAGTGAATGCGCTGTCCCGTTGAAGTTAGCCCCGTCGTTGCGTCAATGAGTCTCTCTTTCCGAAGGTCCACAAGAAGATTAAAATTTTCTAAAAAATCTGCCCCCAAAATTGCACGCTCAACCTCAGCTATGACAAATGTCCATGGAAATGTTCGACGCAATCCGAAGTTAACCATCATTCGGCGTAATCCGTGCGTCCTGATAGGAGTACCATTTGCCGCGTAGAGTGCCACATTTGGCTCGTGTTGTTCAAATGTTCGCGGTGTTTTGAATTTGTTGGGAATTACAGATACTTCCGCCCCGGAATCTATCAAAAAGTTTATATTGTTTTGCCGGTCCCAGATGTGCAACCTTTTTCCAATTTGCTCTATGTAAGTTGCATCGACACAGAGCTTCTTTAGTTTTCCGCCCTCTTTGTCGTCGGCGGCCAATCACAGGGTGCGATGCACTTTTTTGCAAGTTTTCCGAACTTGTAATGATACCAGCATCGTTCGTAAGCTTTTTTTGTTTGATATCTGTTACGCGATGGTGACCTTGTTCGCCTCTGTTTATTAATTTCCAATAATTCTCCATCACTTATTTTAGTTGAACCGGATGAACTAGGAAAACCTTCTACGTGGCATACTTCATTGTTGCTATAGACGTCTGCCATTTTATCGGCGATTTCTGCCAGCTTGTCCAAGTCCTGATCAGCCGATACCATCAGTGTAGCTTGCATGTTGTTGGGCAGCCGTTGTAACCACAGCGTCCTGAAGAGTTCCGTGTTGATGATGGTGGGTCCTGCCAGTTCTTTCATCTGACGTAATAGCTGGGACGGTGTATTATCTCCAAGCTGAAGACCGTATATGAGCTTGGTAGTTTTTTTCCGTTCGGACTCTGTAAACCTAGTCACTAATGCCGATCTTAACGTTGCATACATATCCCTTGTGGGTGGGTTCAAGACGATGTCACTAACCATGGTTAGCGTTTCACTGTCCAGGCAGCTTACGATGGAGTAATATTTAGTTGCATCGGAACTAATGCCGGCTATGATGAATTGCGCTTCAATTTGTGCCAGCCAAAGTTGACATTTATCTCTCCAAAATGGCGGCATTCGAACTCCCACTTTTGCAACCTGATGACTAGTGCCCTGGTCCGTCATGTCTTCTTCGTTCTTTTGCTGTGTGTTAGCCATTAATTCGCTTGATGTGCGGTCTCAAATAAATGTATAATTTATACTAAAAATATTATTTGAAATCGATTGACTCCGCGACGTATTTATTTGCGAAAATAAAATTATGTTATTGAAATGCCAAGTGGTACCTACTGTATACTAGCAATCTAGTGACAGAACCCTACGTGAGGAACTAATTGACAGCGATATCGAAAAGCGAAACTTGTTATTCCGTCTATTAAAATACCGGCGCTCGAGAACACGAAATGCTCTTTTCTAGAGGCAAATTTTTATTCATCTAGGCTCGGCTTCTTGTCTGTCCGGGTTTCGATTACGCGAATACAATATTAATTTCAGGATGTAGGTACGCTGTCAAATAATAATCGATGGCGAGTGATTTTAATTTCGCGTGTTTTTATCGGGGTCACCAAATTTATGGGAGTTGTTTCCAACTCTCATAATATTAAATGCAATGAATAGGGTTCTGTTTCAATTAAAAAGAAGATTGGCACTCACTTGGATTTATTGATTACAAAGATTACTAATTGACAATTAATAGAGTTGTTAATAGTTGCGCGGACTGTCACGGAGTGGCCGGCCGCGCATCGTCTCTCCCCACCTCTCGTCCCCTCGATGGTCGGGTGTCAACACTCCACAGCAGCAAAGCCACCACATTGGCTCTAAAGATCGAGCCGATGGCAGATACCCGTCTAGGAAAAATGGTGAAATCAAACTCCCGCTGCCATAACATTCACGGCCAGAATCAATGCGAGCGACCAACGAGCGATCTTCATGATGAATATGACCTCCCGCCACCATCGCCATGAAGTGGAAAATCCGTTTATTATGACTTGTTCTGAAACCACACAACTGGACAACCGCCAGTGGGCATTGAAAAAATTCCAGGCTCTCAAGAGAAAATTGTAAAAATACAAAGTTCTGACGGCTACCTACGCTGACAAAACGTGTTAACTGGTCACCACAGACTATGCGAGGAAGCTATGAAACGGTCAGGCATCGTACTTAGCCAATGGTACTTAGCCACATTTCGCTGTGACCAATTCAAATAAGCCAGGGAAGCTTAGACTGGTATTCGACGCTGCCAACCAGTGCCGCGGGACTTCCCTTAAAGACTAGCTGCTCACCAATTTGCTATCTTGTCTCCTTGGGAACGTGGTATACGCTACAGAGAAGAGAGTGTCACCGTCGCCACAGACATAAAGGAGATGTTACTGCAGATAAAAATTGGACAGGAAGACCAGCCGTCCCAGCAATTCCCCTGGAGGTCGTATACATGTCGTGACTACAATAATAATCTATATTTTTCGGACAAGATGGTGGCCCTCCATCCAAAGCGTAACGCATGGAATGGTCTAAGGTATTTAACGACTTAAAGGTGCAGCACTAAAATTTACGAATTCTTTTTACCATCATTTGACATAATTTGGGCTCTGTCGTAGTTGTCGTAATCGATATTGACAAATAAATATAAACGCAGTGATTTATTCATCTTTGCAGTATTTGGGCCCATTTAATATGGACTTAAGCTGTACCTAACCGGTTGAGAAAGTAATTCTGGATAAGTCAATTCCAAATTTCATTCGCGTGGAAAATATTTAAGTACACGTTTGATTTTATAATAAACACCTCTTTATCTCGGCCATACTTACCTAGTTCAACGTTTACCTTACCAATGTTTACCAACCTGTTATTATATTTTTTTGTGAATATCCCACAAGAGTCCCAACTCCTCCCGTCTCGAACCAGTGAGACCATGGCATCCCCGATTGGGGTGTGTTGTTAGACTGAGGGTAGGGATGAGAGGAAGGAGATGGGATAGAAAAAGGTGAAAAAGTACCTGTCTCTACAGAATGGAGATTCTGAATGATGGTCTCACACCAGGCCGTTACTCAGAGTAACTTCCTTTCTAAAAGCTGCACTATAGGTAAATACACTATACATTAGGAATCTTAAATAAATTATTTGTGAATAATTAAAAAGTAAGGAATAAATAAGGCAATAAGTAGTAAGTAAAAAGTAAGATGTGTAAGGTATAAGTATAAAGTGAAAAGTATAAAATATAAAGTTCCATGTATAAAGTATTAAGTAAAAAGTAAAAATAAAATAAAATGTTCAAAGTGAGAAATAAAATAATAAGAGTAAAATGTAGAAATATAAGTTATTTTTAAAAGTTACAAAGTTTTTAATATAACATATAAAAAGTAAGAAATCTTCTTAAGAGAAATAAAAAAATTAAAATATTATAAAAAAATAATAATGCATTTATTATTATAAGTAAATTAAAATATAAAAATGCAATAATGATTTCTAATGCATTAATCAATTTTAGAGTGCAAGTACTGGTAGGTAAGTTTACCTGATGTATTGTGTTTACGTGGTACCAGCAAACAAATTTTGTTTGATGCATCTTTTGTATGAGGCCAGATTACGGGCGCGATAGATATATATTCATTCACGATTTTTGTTCTGCGTTGTAGTTGTTAATGTAGTTTTTAGCAGTATTTTTGTTGTGTTAAAAATACTACGAAAAGTTAGCTCGTCAAAAATAGTCGCAAACATTTCAGGTAACTGTATTTTGTTTAGTAATTTGTGATCGGTCTTGCAAAAACACGTCATTTTATTGTTTTTTTTTTAACAATATTATAGTTATTATATTGTTTATATTTGTTATTGTATTGTTTTCAGTTACCTTGAAATGCATTCGTACTATTTTTTAACATAGGAAGACAGATTTAAAAAAAATTTAGCACAAATTAATTTTATCAACTCGCTAAATATGAATTCTTGTTAAAAATAACAGGATAAACAGAATTCTTGACAAAACAATTACTAATTTTCCTGTTTCAATTCAAATTTTAAAAGAAAGTGAAATAATTTTCCGTTTAAATCTTACATTGAGGTACCTATGTACTTTATCGTTTGTCTGAATTTTTCTTCACAAAATCAGTTCCAATTTTCTTTTCTAATACACAGATAACCGTAGTTTTCTGACGATCTTACAGACCCAGATAATCTAACAGCACAGAAAACAGAAATTAAGCGGGTATTGAAATTCATCTCAATGTTTATGTTATCATTTGGACACCTCATTTATTTGGTAAAAACAGTAGACAATATAGCGTTGGATGTATTCGCAGTACATGCTCGTAGACGTAGAATAAAGAATATAATACTAGAAGTGCCTTCCGTCCAAATTTTAATATAATCAAATATTCCATTTGGCCGTTGGTCTCAAATACCTTACACACTTGCAGGGCCGCTTGCATAGTCTCTACAAATCAGATCATTAGTAGGCAAGATCGCCAGCCGAATTTTTAAATATTTATTTTTATTTTATTATTAATACATTTCATATACATACAATATGAGTAATTACATTTTCAGGTTACAATCGGATTAAACACAAATCATTAAATACTAACATGCAACAGTGATCATAAATTGTATAAACATGTATATGTATGTAATATAGAGAGTATAAGTACTCGTGTGTAAGGGAAAAAAATAAAAAATTATGATTTATACGTATTTGTACATGCATAAATCAGATACATAAAATATATATAAAATAAAAATAAAAATATTTAAAAAATATTTATTAAGTGTTGTTAATTAATTGTAAATGTGATTCTAGGTAGCTAAATTATTTAAAATATTATTGTTTAATTTATTTTTGAATTTATTGTAGTCAGGTTCTAATCTCAGCTCTATTTTTTTTTTTTTTTTTTGTTTTAGGCAATTCACCCTGGAGAGAGTGCTTTGTGCCGGTAATATTTAAAATGGATAAGAAATTTCGGTTAATCTAATCGGAAAATAATAAAACAAATTAAATATTGGACTCATTTAGATCATTAAAACAAATTAAATATTGAATTCATTCAGGTTAATAAACTTACATAAAGCTGTATGAACACGAGAATTGTTAAGAGATAAAAGGTATGAAATGTTAAGGGGGGACTGGTGTGTGATTTTAATAAGCCGGCGGTATATGTTCTTGAAAGATGAATGGTTTTTACAGTTAAAGAAAACGTGGTCGAGGGTTTCCTCTTCCACACCGCACTGGCAGAACGGATCATCTAAAACTCTAATTCTAAACAAGTGAGATGCAATTGAACAGTGGCCAATTCTCATTCTCGAGATACATGAAATGAATCGTTTTGAAAGTTTTTTACCGTGAAACCATGGCTTAGCAGGGATATGGTTTTGAATTCCCGCATAGAAAGATCCAGTTCTTATTTTGGAGACTGCCCAATTTTCTTCCCAGGCACGAGTCATATTAGATTTAAGAATCGGAAAGACATCGGATATAGGAATTCTAAAATTTAGTGGGATAGTTCCGGAATCTGAACCAGATTTGGCGAGAAAATCGGCCATCTCATTACCCTCGATACCCAAATGGGCAGGGACCCAGGCCAATATCGTCTCAAACCCAGATTCACTAAGAGAATTGAGAAGATTTTTTATTTTACATATAATATTGTCTTCCGGATAACGTAAAATATTTGACCTAATTTTAGTTAGAGCACTTAGCGAATCAGTACATAATAAGGCTCGATGAATGTTGAGAACCTGGATTTGATTTAGCGCTTGTTCAATTGCAAAGCATTCGGCTGTAAATATGGAAGCTTCTTTCGGTAATTTATAAGTGAGATTGATGTTGAATTCTGGACTATATATAGATGCTCCACATCTTTTATTTTCAAATTTGGAACCATCCGTGAAAAGGATGGAAAATCCAGGGAATTTCGAAGCCACTATGCTTTTAAAACAATCATCCACATTTTGAAATTTATTTGGGGAAGATAAAATATTCTTCCGAAAGACTGATGTTATTGTGTTCGGCATAAAAGTGATTGCCTTAAATGGAATATTGTATATAGGAAGATTGGGAACTTCTTGAAGATATTGGAGGGAAGATGATAGAGAATTATAGAGATGAAAACTTTTAATTAAGAGAGGAAAACATTGTTTTTCTCTCAATCTTTTGTTAGAATTCAAATTAACACTTAACCTATTAAGACTTTGTTTAATAGGATGATGTGATAACGATAAAGCCTTGAAAATATATTTATTGGCAAGGAATTGCCTTCTGAAATATAATGGAGGCTCCACACATTCCACCTGAAGAGCATTAATTGGAGAAGACTTCATAGCTCCAATAATCATTCTGAGGGCTTTTGATTGAATTCTTTCCATTTTCTTATCTAGATATTTAGGGAGTGGGTCAAAAAGGAATGAGCCATAATCCAAGTGGCTCCGAACTAGGGAATTATACATTAATTTAAGAGTGGTAGGGTGAGATCCCCACCATACTCTGGAAACTGCTCGCATCATATTAAGTCCCTTTTCACACTTTGTAGAAATTATCTGAATGTGTGGAAGCCAGGAAAGTTTATGGTTCAAAAGAAGACCAAGGAATTTGATTTGAGTAGCGGTTTGTAGAGGCACATTATCAAAAGAAATTGAGAATTGGGGAATTTTTCTTTTGCGCGTGAAAGCCACGACCCTTGTTTTAGATGCCGCCAGATTCATCCCATTTATTGACAACCAGCTTTTAATATATTGTAAAGCCAAATTCATTTCCTTAGCTGCAAGAATAATATTTTTATGTAACAAATATATAAGGATATCATCCGCAAAGTAAAGACGCTTGATAGAAAAAGGAATTACTGAGTCTAGGTCGCTTATATAAATATTAAACAACAGAGGACTAATAACAGAACCCTGGGGCAAACCTCTCCATAGTTTGCGCCTTAAGCATTTAGAGGAAGACTCAATAATAATGGACCTATCTGAGAGCAAATTAATAATAAATTGGACTAATTTCGGGGGGATTTGTTTTTTAATTAGCTTTTCTTTCAAAACATTCAGTAAAACATCATCGTAAGCTGATGAAAGGTCAAGGAATGTGGCCAATGTATAAGAATTTAGGGATTGGGAAACTCGGATATCAGTTGTGAACAAACTTAAATTATCCATTGTAGATTTCTTTTTCCGAAAACCATACTGATTTGGTGAGATAATATCTTGACTTTCAACAAACCACTCTAATCTGTTCTTCATCAAACGCTCCGCTACTTTCATCAAACATGATGAAAAAGCAATAGGCCGATAAGACGAAATTTCAGATGGATTTTTTCCAGGTTTTAAAATGGGAATGATTTTTTGAGTTTTCCAATCATCCGGAATTAGTCCTGTTTCAAACATATTATTAATAAGAGATAAGAAATATTCAACCGCCATATCAGAAAATGATTTAATGAAACTATTAAGTATTCCATCGGGACCCGGAGCAGAGTCAGAAAGGGTTCTTATTACTAGTTTCATCTCATCAATGGAGAAAGGAGCATCTAGCCAGTTAGAGTGAGATGGATATGGCTTAATAGAAGGCATTTCTTCACATCCGGCCACTGATGGGGGGGCTATTTTATCCGCAAATCCTATAAGAATTTCTTCTGATATATGCTTGGTACTCGGCGGAGAATACGATGATCCGAATTTTTTTAAGCTAGACCAAACTGAAGATTGGGGAGTTTCCGGAGACAGGTTCTCACAGAACTTCCGCCATCCAGCGCGTTTTTTATTTTTCAAAATTCGTTTGGTTTCTGCCTGGGCTTTTTTAACTGATAAAAAATTTTCTAGTGTCATACACTTACGAAAAGAGGAAATTGCTTTTTTACGAGAGTTGACGGAGCGAGTGCATTCCTCGTCCCACCACGGATTAGAGTGTTTTATTTTAATGTTCGCATTGCGTTTCGGGATGGATTTTTCTGCTGCATTTATAACCATAGAGGGAAACGTCTCACATTGCAATCTGATGTCTCCCGGGGACGATTTTTTTTTAAAATTAATAAGGTTATCTAGTTCAGAAGAGAAAGTGCTCCAATTCGCAGCATTTATTCTAAATTTGAGATTATTTTTAACTGGTGGAGGATAAGTGTTAGATTGATGTTGGAATCGAATTATAATTGGAAAATGATCACTAGAGAGGGGATCGTTTAGGATGTCCCAAGAGCATTTAGATGCTAACGAATATGAACAAAGAGATAAATCAACAGCACTTTTCCGTTGATGAGGGGGGGTGAATCTGGTTGGAGATCCGTCATTTAAAAAACATAGGTTATGGGTATCAATAAAATCTAAAAGATTGCGGCCAGAACGATTTGTTATTTTGCTACCCCAAGAAGGGGAATGTGCATTAAAATCTCCAAGGATCATAAAAGGGGAACAAATCTGGGTTAAGATTGGTGTCCATTCATTTTCAATAAAAGTGGTAGAGGGAGGAATATATATTGATAATATTGTGATATCAGATAAGACAGCTGCTATTATCTGGATATCGTCGGAGGGAGTATGTATATTAATTTGTTTAAACGGGATAGAATTATGGATTATCAGAGCCGTGCCGCCTTTACCATCCGGTCTGTCGTGTCTGAGACAATAATAACCCGGAATTCTTAAGTGAAAGGAGGGTTTTAACCACGTTTCAGAAATGGCGGCCACTGAAACGTCGTGTTCGTCGAGTAATTGAATTAGGTCAGATTTGTTAGCGAAGAGGCTTCTACTGTTCCACTGAAGAATTTTGTTCAGTTTCGAAGTCATTGGGGAGGCAAGATAATAAAGATTTAATGTAATCGGCAGCGTTGGACGGTACAGTATTGTTGTTTGTAAGGATAGAAATTAAAAGGGTAATTAAAGTTTGTATAAAAGAATTATTATTCAATATTTCGGGGAGAGCAGGAGGGGATGTATTACCATTAATGGCACACCCATTGGGGGTCCGAGATTTGGCATTCCCATTCGGGCTGGTCAAAATATTATTCAATTGTTTTTTATCAAGGTAAGGAGTATATTTTGGGTTGGGTTTGACTGGCTTGAGAATGGTTTCTCTGTGAGAAGATGACGTTGAATTTAAAAAGGTGGTTGATTGGAAAGGAGCTGAGGACGATGTCATCTCTGCGAAAGATTTTTTCGCAGGAGAGAATAACTTTGAGGCCTGGAAGTACGAAATGTTGTCGGTAGCCATTTTATGTTTTATGTTCCTCTGTCTTGTCAATTCCGGACAGGCTAGACTGACCGCGGTATGTGCACCCGAACAGTTAATGCAAATGGGATTATTGGAAGATTTTGGACATTGATCAAATGGGTGACCTTCTCCGCAAAAGTAACAACGTGGAGGGGAGCGGCATACGGATTTTGTATGTCCAAACCGGCAGCAATTGAAGCATTGAACAGTTGGAAATTTATAAACTTCGACGGGAAGCGAGGTATAATAAATAAACACACGAGACGGAAGGGATTGTCCCTCAAATGTAACAACAACAGATTGGGAAGGTTTCCAGATCTTGTTTCCATCAGTAGAATCCTTGTAGTTCAGTCGACGTGCTTTTATTACTTTCGGCGTTCCTTGGGAATTATTCAAAGCATCAACAATTTCAGCCTCTGGGATATCCGTGGGAATTCCTCGAACAAGACCCATTCTCGTAAGGTTAAATGACGGGATGAACGATTTATATTTATGTTTTGAGAGCGAGTCAATTTTTTTTACAAATCCATTTGCGGAAGCGGCAGTATTAAACTCGATAGATAATTTATATCGCCCTTCCGGTTTAATTGAACCATTAACAATACCAAGGTTATTATTTTTTGAGTCAAATAAGAATTTTCCAAAATCTAAAGGATGAATAAGTTTTCCTTGTTCAGTTCTCTGAACAATTACGATAAAAGGACCGGAAGCGGAAGCAGGATAAAGTAAGTCAGTACTTTTTGTATTATCGCTAGCTAAAGTACTTGTCTGGGTGTTACTATTGGGGTTAAGGTCGTTAGAGGTCGAGGTTTGTTGAATCGGCGGTATAGATTTAACTTTCGATGGGATGTAAAGACTATGCGATGGTCGTCGTTTACGAGATGGAAGCGTAATAGAAGCCTGGCTAGTGTTAGATTCCGAATCAGAAAAATCTAATATCGATCCTGGGTCGGGAGGTCTATCTTCGTCTTCCTCCATTATATAAAAAAAAAACTTAACTTTTAAAAATTAAACTGAAAAAATAATACGCAGTCTATTTCATTGACTGTACAAACAAAAACGGATTAGCCGTAAGTAGGAATGCAAACAAATAAGTATACGATAAACAGAATTAAATAAAATGTAACAATAATCTCTTATCTGTATGAGGCACGGGAACGGGCGAACGGCACTAAGCAATAGGTAAGGTACACACAACCACTGTTGACCGCGGCTCGAATCGGACTCCCTCAGCTCTATTGCTAGCTGATTAAACCACACCACTCCTTTGTACGTGTAGTAGTGTTGTGCAAAACTGGTATGCATTAATGGCGTACATAAGCGACCCACTGTATTTAGCCTATTGCTCTCAATGCGTACCATGGCATGGTGCGACTTCTAAGAATAATCTTTCTGTATTTGATGCAGCGTATTTTTTATGTATGTATTTTTTAGAGGTGGGACTTGAAAGTTTTAAAAAAGTTTAGAGGTTGAATAATCTGATGGTTTCTTAGTAATAATTTTGATTATTAATCTTTGAGTAATTTCAGTGGCAAAATAAAGATTTTGTAAGCTCCTCCCCATGCAACGATACCGTATTGTATTATCGAATGGGCTAGAGCGTAGTATATATTTTTAAGCATTTTTAAGTTAATTACTATTATTCCCTTTGTCGGAATAGTAATAATTCGATAATGAAAAACAATTACTTTGTGTAACAACCACTATTTAATTAACAATATCAACATGTTTCGGAAACTATGTTTTCTTCGTCAGGATAATAAGTTAATAAAAAATTATTTTATAAAAATTATTATTTTTTATTAACTTATTATCCTGACGAAGAAAACATAGTTTTCGAAACATGTTGATATTGTTAATTAAATAGTGGTTGTTACACAAAGTAATTGTTTTTCATTATTAAATGATGACGCCACAAAGTAATTTTGCCTATTTTGAAGAAGTAATAATTCGGTTGAGATTTCTGTAATTCTGCAAGCAATCCTGCAAGAAGTGCTTTAAATCGAATTGTGTGTAAGGCGTTTTGCTTACACTCTCCTGAAAACATGGATCTCCATCAAATTTGATTTCAAAAGCACGTATGGGAGTATAGGCCCTAATTGGGCAAATATTTGGATCACGAAATACGCCCAGAAGGCTCTATTTGTGTTATTCTTCATTCTATGCTCAATGCTTGTACCGAGACAAAGTTTGCTTCGTAAGACCAAGCTGCGCGGCTTAGGGATAACTCCTAATGATATAGTGCCCGCGCCACGCCGGGAACAAAAATTGCTAATATAATAAGAGGAATATTCCGTGGCGGTGTCGCCTGTAGGCCGTGTTCCTCCCCTTGCAGGCTGTGGGGGGAGTTGGGAGGGGATTAGCCCTCCTCCCCCCGTGTGCAGACTAATGTTCCCGAGCAGCCAAGCAAGAATAATACTCCTTATCATCATCGTCTTTATCGACCATTAAACATCCTAAAGCGTAAGAAAAAATAATGCTTCGGTGTTCACGTGGAAGTAATAGAGGAATGTACGCATATTAGGGGAAGATGTTTTATTATTGAAGAATGCTACTCCTATTATCGTTTGTCAACTAAAATGTATTATAATGAAAATAATAAATAATTTTAGCAACAATTACAATTATATTAGTCGGTTGAAATATTTTTATGATGCCAGCTATCTGGATAAGATCTCTCGGTAAAATTACACATTGAAAGTGTTAGGTACCAACATCACGTATAAAGTTACATATTCTTATTGTCAATGCCTCAAGAATGTAAAATTATCAGTATTAAAAGTTACATGAATCTAAAAATATAAATTTGAAACAAATAATACAAAAGTAAGAGTTTTCCGATTCTATTAAACAGAACCAATTTCCAAACTTCTAAAATGTTTATTAATTACAGTACAAAAAGTTGAGAACAGAAAAATATGTAACATATATGAACTAAAGAAAAGAAATTTATATTTAGAAAATGTGGTTTCTCATAACCTGTTTAACTATGCCAACCTGTATTGAGGCAATCATTTTGTTAGTTAATTTATAACACCTACAAACATACCTATACCGGTATTAAGATACACTTTTATTGTAATGTTTAGCTTGGATAAGATTCGAATTTGCACGCAAAGGATACTATATTAAAAACACTGGACATTGCACGATTTTCAATTTGCTATTTTTTTCTCTCTTACTTATTATACTGGTTCCAAGATTAGTGGCAAAGGACCGGAGAATTCAAGAATCTTAATTACTAATGAAAATGCGTTGAAAAGCTTACAGATTCTTAGTCGTTTACACGTCATTTAGATGTTTACAATGTGAAGGGCTGCGAAGGTGGAATTCATTTATTTAATGAAATCAAGTTTATTTTGACTGAAGGTCATTATTTTGATCGTTAATTATGCCTTAAAATAACATGATGATTCATGGGTTTACTTTGTAGCACAATTAAGTAAAAATATAAACAGTGCAGTAATTGGGAAACTTTAAAAGGAAACATTTATATTTTCAGTCATTTTACTTGGAAATTAATAAGGGCGCAGGTAATAAAAATAAAAGCAATTTATTTTTTCATAACAAGTACCTGTCTAGAAATGATATAAATTCAACGTCTGTAAGTGGTACAACCAAAATTTGACGACAACTTCAATTTACGAATTAATGCCAATAAATTGTTACAGACAATATAAAAAGTAAGAGATAACAGCCATTAACAGTAAATAATTGATTTATTAAGCGGTAGTTACCCCTGGCTACCCAGAAAGACATTCGATGAACTAGTAAATATTGGTGGACAAATGGTCCCATCTTTGGAGAGAGAGTTTCGTTAGTGTGAGAGTAATGGGGCCTGGAGATTAGTTCACCTCTCCGCTACATTACAGCGGACTGTTCCTCTAACAGTGTTTCTGAACCTTTTTTGTGCTATGTGCTACTTAAACTCTTCAAAAACGTCCAAGAAAATATCATCCTCAACGTCTCAGTAAAAAAAAAAAAATAAATAAATAATCGCCCAATGTCAAAGGATTAACATAAAATTATTTATAAATTTGTTGACCGTAGATATCGCTAATTTCATCAAATTAGAAATAAAAACATCTTTGCACCTTATGCTTATGCTAAAATATAAAGATGAATAATTGTTTGTTGGCGTACAAAATATGTATAATATATATTATAGTTTTGTCCTTTCAAATCTTTCAAGAAACATAAAAACACTATACACACTTAGTTTCAACCAAATTAAGGGGCTTTACTAATTAAAGTGTTTTTAAATTTTACACAAGTGATAAATAACCGTTTGCCATACAGACATGGTTGAAATTTAAAACAGGTGTATTAGTAAGGGGATTAGTGTTTAAATATCAACCATATTTCAATGTAAGCAATGCTTACCTCTTCATGGTTACTAAAATCACTGTATATTGTTGTTGATTCAAAACTATTGTTGACAAAACGATTTATTAATGTCCACATTCTGTGTTTACCCCCTAACCCAAAAATAATTCAACTTAGCATTTTAAAGCACAACTTGCAAACAAAGCTTTATTCTAAAATATTGCAATTAGCGCCATCTACGAACGCTAAGCTTATAAAAAAAAATTAAGTTTAATAGAAAGTTGCATGATATGTGCATAGGGAAGCCCACCTCGCGTTTTTTGATTCCGAATTATAAGAGAGGGGGGGGAATATAATGAGATACGTATATTTATTTTTGAACGCTCGATTTCTAAATCAAACAGCGGCGCGTGGCCTTGACTCACCGTTGCCAGGCAACGATTTCCCCGCGCTTTGCGACCACCAGTCACCAGTAAGTCTGTGATTTTGACGCCGAATACATGCGTAAATCGTTGCCGCGTATGTTTTGCCTCAAAACAATATTCTGAAAATTTCAATATACTTTGTACTAAAAAAAGTCACGTGATTTTGGGTATGAGGGGGAGAGGGGGTTAAAAAGTTGCTAAAAACATCACGTGATTAATGGACGACCCCTTATAGATAATATTATTAAGTATAATTAAAAAGAAAAATTAATTCTAGGTTACGCTGATTTGATCGTAGTTCACCAAACATTGCAAGTACCCTTCAACGAGGCGTGCGTCTCACGTTGAGAAACACTGCTCTAACAATTCTTAACAGACTAATGTGAGTTTCAACAAAAGGGTACCGTATCCTCTCGATGGCTAAATGCTCCAGGAGCTTTGCCAGTATCTAATGAAAACTGATCGCCCAGTAACAAGGTCCTTATTCCGACACGTTCGGTTCTTTTATTTACTGATCAACTATTTAGTTATTATTTTATCGAGTTTCAATTTTCATTTGTCACAATATTGTTTGTAAACAGCTTTTTTATTTCTATTAAAAAGGCGTCCGGGACTTTTGTGTGGGTACCAACTCCCAACTGCCAGGAGCCAGTGAGATTATGACATCCCCAATTGAGGTATGTCGTGAGATTGAAGGTAGTGGGGAATGTACCTGATTATTCTGATCTGGTCACTAATCACGGATTTTTCACCAGGGCGATACTAAGAGCATCCGCCACCTGAAGATAGAATAGGTACCAACCTGCGTAATTTTATACGACATCTTCTATAATAATCAGTCATTGAAATATTTTTTATACATTAACTCCACACAGGAGGCCCTAATTAACAAGGAAGAAAAAATCCCCTAGGGTCTATGTCATCTTTGCAGACGCTGAGTGGAGAGTACTTCTGAGGAAAGGAAGATGTGAACCTGTATCTTGAAGAGGTTAAAGCAGGGAAAATAGTTTATACAATTAGGTTATTTAGGAAGCGCACACCAGAAATAAGTTCGGTGAGCATGCTTTCAGAGTGTCAGGACCAAAGCCTGGAATGGACTGCCACATGTTTTAAGAATGATCACAGATCCGACAGAATTTAGAGATGAACATGAAACTCAGACAGTCGTATCCACAACTATTAGCTTTTAACAACTATTAACCATCCACAACTATTATCAGTCGTTTCAACTTTTCGGACAGTCTATCCACAAAGTCAGAAACCCTCCACGTTCAAAGCCCGCGAAATTCTAACTAATTCATGGGTACATATATTATAATTTTTTTATGTTTCTTTATCCATTGAATTTGTTAATTACATTAATTGAGGTGGTGGTCAATATTAATATAAATAATAATTTTATTTATTATTATTATCATTGGAAACTTTGTTGGTTCAAAGTATTATCATTTTATAAAAGTTAATACGTAACAATATTTTCAATAACTTTTTTTGTATAATATCTGCAACAGTTTCACAGAATTTGAACAATTAATCAAATTAAAAAGATATGTTACAAGTTCTGTAAAATTTTCATTCAAGTTCTCTTATTATCATGCCAATAATGACATTATATAATAACAGAACTTGAATCTTAGCAGAACTTGAAAAATAACATGAATTCTGATGAACTGTTTAAATAATACACACGGGAATCAGTCCAATGTTAAATAAAATGGAACATTTCTGTTGATGGTAGTGTTTTCAAATGAATGAACTGAGCTGTATTTATTACCTGAAGGGAGAGTTTAAATACTCGGCTTCGTTCAACATCTAAAGTTTCCTTCCCTGATTTTTTTTATTTTAATATCATTACCACTGTTAAGCTTTCAATATTGCTGGAGGAAATAATTAATTAAATGGAGATGGGTTAATAAGGGTAGAACACTTCAACAGCACTACCGTTAAATTGATATTATCGTGTTATGCTTAAAAAGAATTGAGAAAGAAGCCGATACCGGTGATGAGTAATAAAATGGTTTTTATTTATTCCAGAGCGGTAGATATTATCAGTATGCTCTGATGAAAAACCGCCATTGAGAATCGAAACTGCTCGATACTGGTTTAGCCATGTTTAATGAACAGTTCTGAATAGCCAGTTACTTCCTAACGTTCCTCTTCCCCATCCCATTCCCTTAATTCAATTTTTCACAAATTTCTAATATTTATAATTTTTTATTATGATGTTTAATCAGAGGTAAAGTCACAAGGAGGAAATCCATAATTGGTTTTATTTTGGTTTACAAACATGTACAAACTGAAAAAATCTAAACTGTCAATTTACAGAAAATAATTAAATAAATAAAATAAATAATTATGTTATACTAGCAGTTTAAAACCCGCTCCGCAGGTTTTTGCTGCTAGGCCCTGCGGGCGGCTTTTGGTTCGGGTTCGCCGAGCCATTTTGACCATTTTATAAATCCAATCCAATAGGAACTGGTTTCAAAAATAGCCTGTTCCTCAGATCTACTGTCATCGAGTGGTAGTCACCGGTACAAAGTAACTGAGGCAGGCAATGACGTCATTACAGACACAAATTAAAACTTCTTGTTATTGAATGATATTTATAAGAATCCTGCTGATCCTGCATTTCATTCAGAAGTTGATATAATTCATTGAAGAATTGAAATATCGAAGAAGAAGAAAACACTGATAATCTAAACGAAAATATGAAAGAGAACAAGACACGGAAAAATAAAATGATAACGGTCCCAACTAGGACAAGTTGTTATCTTCTTTTTCAAGGATATATTTTATTTCTTCGTTTTTATGTCCACCATAAATCCCAAAAAATAATTTTTATTTTATGGGCCCGGTAAATCAGATGATTTTATGTTCGGCTTGATTGGAATGTCGAGTTTAGCGCGGCTTGGAATATGATCTTTAGATAGCCTAGTTATCACCAGATTTTAATACAGGGGCGTTTTTCCTTTTCTTTAAAAATCAAAGTACTGTATACGTGATTTCAAAAATTAAACTGCTATCTACGCTCTATCGATGATTTCTACTGTCATCGGGAGATCGTGATCTTTGAAAATGCTAACGACAATTTATTTTATGTACCAAAAATGTTTTTAGGTGATTTTTGAAAGTTTCTCACTTCAATCTTTTGCGCGGATACCAATGTCAGATAGTATTTGTTAGTCGATTTTTTGCGCGGATACCAATTTTAAATAGTAAAGGGTGTTTTTTTTAGAGGTTTGGTTTTTAAACTGGCAACATTGTTTCTACAGACTGTCAATAGTATTTGTTAGTTGATTTTTTGCGCGGATACCAATTTTAAATAGTAAAGGGTGTTTTTTTTAGAGGTTTGGTTTTTAAACTGGCAACATTGTTCCTACAGACTGTCAATAGTATTTGTTAGTCGATTTTTTGCGCGGATACCAATTTTAAATAGTAAAGGGTGTTTTTTTTAGAGGTTTGGTTTTTAAACTGGCAACATTGTTTCTATAGACTGTCAATTTGACAGTTGACAGTTGATTTGTTAGTTACTTTTGATGAGATTAACCGCTCAAAATAAACTGCCCTGACTTGAAACTCTTAAAATTTCTAAAATGAATATCAATTAATGAAATCGACATTCCACATTACTCGATGAATATGATAGTCCATACTTACAAAATAAGGCAATTGACGTAAAGTTTGATGATATGGAAGTATTCAATATTATTTACGTAGAAGTCAGATTTGACATGTCGCTTGCTGAGGATTGGTTTGTATTGTATTTTTAGGTTTTTTTAAGCTGTGAATTGAAGTATATGTTAGATCGTTCAAAATTCAACCAAATACGTTGTTTTTTTTACTTATAGGTAGATTAAACCTTGCATTTCTTGAACATATTTAAAGTAAATAGTTTAAAATAAAGGAAACAAAAATATAATTTTTTGAAACTCAAAAACTTTTATTTTTCAATACGGGTTTTTGTGGACATAATACAGACCAACCCTCAGCAAGCGATGTGGCTTTGGGGTAAAAATGAGCTTTTCTCCGACTTAACTAGCGGCTACTTGAGCGGCAGATTTAGCCAGCTTAAATTTGAGCAAGGAAAGTCCTACATAGCGAGGATACGGATTAGCTGATATACGGGGCCATAATGCTGATGTGCTCATTTCTCATATCTGATTCATAATAAGTTTAACAGCATATTTAATTTCTAAATTTTTACTTTTGCATATCCAGTTAATTATTTTTATTGCTATTTTTTATTATTGTTACGATTTTTATTAAACGTTGTATTTAAATGATCCATGTATGTAAATTTTTGGGCAACATGCCTCAAATAATAAAAAAATTTCATAGAGAGCAACAACGTCAAGACAAATAATATTAAATGTAACATTTGGAACATTGGTTAGGTTAGGTTAGGCCGGAACTGGATGTAGGGTACAGGATATAGCACCCTCACACTAACTAGTGCAAGTTTACTTTCTGTGGAGAACAATGTACGGCGCGTGTCATGTCGTAGTAACTGTTGGCTTCAAATAACAACCTCTTAATATTACTCAGGGTACAGGAAATAGCACCATCACATTACCTGGTGCAAGTTGACTCTCATGGCGAGTGTCATGAAATTATAGGCGAGCGATTTATTTCATATCCAAGTATATCATATCCAGAAGTTCTACATACCACAAACAAATAATTTTGATGTGCATTTCTAAAGGATCTTTAGTCCTACCTTCACTTCCTTGTCTATACTAATATTATAAAGAGGAAGGATTTGATTGTTTGTTTGTTTGTTTGTTTGTTTGTTTGCATCGAATAGGCTCCGAAACTACTGAACCGATTTGAAAAATTCTTTCACTGTTGGGAAGCTACACTATTCCCGGGTAACATAGGCTATATTATAATTTTAAAAAAATTTGCGATCCTTACTAAAACTCCAATAATGTAACCCAAGGTGTAAAAAAATTACCTAAAATATTCTTTACATCGCGTGCGCTGCAAAAACCATTGATGATAGAATAAAATAATGTACTACGACTTTGCAGAACACATCATTATCTACATAAAATGTCGCGACAGCATATGTCTAACTATTATAGTTACGCCACAATAAGTGTTCTTTTATTTTAAAAATTTAATTGAAATGCCGCCGCTAGAAAAGAGTCTTTATTTGTATCTTCGTATTAATTTTTATCAAAATAAATTATTTTATATTCGAGACTGCTTCAATGCCTTTATATTACTTTTTGAATTATTCAATTCGGACATCCCATCTGAAAGATATCACGAGTTTAAAATTGTAAGTATTATACGATGTAAGCGTCACTGGGGTACGGACCGTACGAGAGGACACCAACAAACAATCAAATCTTTCCTATCTTATATATAAAAATTAAAATTTGTTTGTTCGTATTTTATGCGCTGCCATACCGTTCATCCGATTGCGATGAAACTTTGGTGATTTGTTGTGGGAAGGCGGGGAAGGTAGAAGGGAAACGTGAAAGGGGAAAGGGACTCGGGAGATGAAAGGGGACGCACGGGAAAGGACATTCAAGGAGAATCAATTGATTTCTTTGCATTGCAACGCAAGCCGTGCTTTGTGCTTTGAGTTTTAGCTTTAAGCTTTGAACTTTAAGCTTTGAGCTTTGATTTTTGAGCTTTAAGCTTTGAACTTTATGCATTCAACGTTAAGCTTTACGTGTTGTTTAAGCTTTGAACTTTAAGATTTGATATTGAATTTTAAGTATTGAGCTGTGTGCTTTGAGATTTGTGTTTTGAGCTTTAACTTTAAGCTTTGAGCTTTGAGCTTTAAGCTTTGTGCTTTGAGATTTGTGTACTGAGCTTTAACTTTGAGCTTTGAGCTTTATTTTTAAGCTTTGTGCTTTGAGTTTTAAGCAGTTTAGAGCTTTGATATTAAGCTTAAACTTTGGCCTTTAAACTTTGAACCTTGCTTAAAGCTTGAGCTTTAAGATTGAGCTTTAAGCTTTAAGTTTAATGTTTGAGCGTTATGTTTTCGGCTTTAAGCTTTGAGCTTTAAGCTTTGAGCTTTGCGCAAAGCACGAGGCTTAATGCTAAAAGCTTAAAGCTTAAAACTCAAAGCTTTAAGCTGAAAGCTCAAAGCTTGAAACTCAAGGCTTTAATCTTAAAGTCAAAGCTAAAAACTCAAAGCTTAAAGCTCAAAGCTTGAAACTCAAAACTTAAAGCTCAAAGCTTAAATCTCAAAGCCTTAAGCTCAAAGCTTTAAGCTCAAGGCTTAAACACAAAACTTAAAGCTTAAAGCTCAAAATTTAAAGCTAAAAGCTCAGCTTAAAGCTCAAAGCTTGAAGCTCAAAGCTTAAAGCTCAAAACTTAAAGCTCAAAGCTTAAATCTCAAAGCTTTAAGCTCAAAACTTTAAGCTCAAGGCTTTAAGCTCAAAGCTTTAAGCTCAAAGCCTTAATCACAAAACTTAAAGCTCAAAGCTTTAAGCTCAAGGCTTTAATCTCAAAGCTTAAAGCTCTAAACTTAAAGTTCAAGCATAGTGCTCAAAGCTTATGGCTCAAAGCTTAAAGCTCAAAGTTTCAAGCTCAAACTTGAAGCTCAAGGCTTTAATCTCAATGCTTAAAGCTCAAAACTTAAATTCAAAGCTTAAAGCTCAAAGCTTGAAGCTCAAAACTTAAAGCTCAAAACTTTAAGCTCAAGGCTTTAAGCTCAAAGTTTTAAGCTCAAGGCTTTAATCACAAAACTTAAAGCTCAAAGCTTTAATCTGAAGGCTTTGATCTCTAAGCTTAAAGCTCTAAACTTAAAGTTCAAGCATAGTGCTCAAAGCTTATGGCTCAAAGCTTAAAGCTCAAAGTTTCAAGCTCAAACTTGAAGCTCAAGGCTTTAATCTCAATGCTTAAAGCTCAAAACTTAAATTCAAAGCTTAAAGCTCAAAGCTTGAAGCTCAAAACTTAAAGCTCAAAACTTTAAGCTCAAGGCTTTAAGCTCAAAGTTTTAAGCTCAAGGCTTTAATCACAAAACTTAAAGCTCAAAGCTTTAATCTGAAGGCTTTGATCTCTAAGCTTAAAGCTCTAAACTTAAAGCTCAGGCATAGTGCTCAAAGCTTATGGCTCAAAGCTTAAAGTTCAAAGTTTTAAGCTCAAAGCTTGAAGCTCAAAGCTTTAATCTCAATGCTTAAAGCTCAAAACTAAAATTCAAAGCTTAAAGCTCAAAGCTCGAAGCTCAAAGCTTAAAGTTCAAAGCTCGAAGCTCAAAGCTTAAAGCTCAAGGCTTAAATCACAAAGCTTAAAGCTCAAAACTTGAAGCTCAAAGCTTAAATATCAAAGTTTGAAGCTCAAAGCTTAAAGCTCAAAGCTTAAGGTTAAAGCTCAAAGCTTAACCCCTCAAAAATTTGGCGTATTTTGTCAAAAGGTATAAATGTTTCGATATATATCGACTTTGCAATAAAAATTCAAATAAATGGAATATTTGTAAACGTATCCAAAAACTAAATACTGGTTTTGAAAGGTGGTGAAATACGCTTAAATATATGGTATTATTAGAAATTACAAAAAAAAAAATTAAATTCAAATTTTTTCAATGTTTTCTTTAAAAAAATTTAAAAATGCTCAACTGACATTTTTGATACTAAAATTACTGATCTATAGAAAATGTGTTTGTTTCTGTCTATGTGTGTGAGATGTTTTGCGTTGCTAAACCGTTCATCCGATTGCGATAAAACTTTGGGGATTTGATGTGTGCAAGCCCGCGATGGTTTCTATACGTGTATAGTGAGTTCTGGCATCATCTGGGACGAATGGGAAAGGGTTAGTAGAGCGAATTTTTTTCTTTATTGAGTGGCATAGCATATGCCAGGAACTCGCTATTGTATTTAAATGCCTGTGTCAGAATTTGGTAAAATTGAATTATGTAATAGAAAGTACCTACCCTAAAATTCTAAATCTATACTAATATTATGAATGCGAAACTGCGTGTGTTTGTTTGTTACGCTTTCACGCATAAACTAATAAACCGATCTTAGAATTTTTTTCACCAATAGAAAGCTACATTATATGCGAGTAATATAGGCTATAAATAATGGTAAGTTCTGGCGTTACGAAATTATAAATATTAATATATTATATTTATTTTACGTTTTCTGTCGAAAATGGCGAGTTATTGCTAACGTCAGAAGAAAAGCAAAACAAATCGTTGCCGTGAAAACCATGTTGATATATATTTTTTTTAATTCGGGCATCGTAGTTACTATTTATCTCTAAAAAATGAATCGCCGAAATGTATTTACGCGCATGACTTACGAACGACTGCACCTAATTGGATTTTACTACTGGTGAGCTCTGGCATTATGAAATATGCAAAAAGTGGCATTCGAGCTGTTTGAAAACTGAATGTACCGGGAAAGAATGCATGAAATGCGGGAGGGGGACTCGGGTAGGGGGTTCGCGGGAGGGGGAGGAGGGAAACCCGGGAGGGGGAGGGGAATCTGGGAGGGGGAACCTAGGAGGGGGGAGGGGAGCTTGGGAGGGGGGTTCGCGGGACGGGGAAAGGGGTAGTGGAGTGGGGGGAGGGAAGGTGGAAGAGGCGGAGTGGGAACGCGAGAGGGGAAGAGGACGCGGGAGAGGAAGGGGAAGCGGAAGGGGAACGGGACGAATGGGAAAGAACACGCAGGAGAAAACAATTTATTTATTAAATGGCATGGCAACGCATGCCGGGTACCAGCTAGTATTCAATAAGTTGGTAGAAATTTAATCAGTGTAAGTGGCTTGTCTTATCAGTACAAGTCCACTGTGAGGGCGTGGAGCGGGTTGGAAAGGAAGGGGGGAGGGGTGGGAGGGAGGTGAAAATTGTATCGTGCACACTGAGCCTTTTGTAGAAACTAATCTAAATATTGAAGATGACGTCACTTCCTTAGCGTTGGTCGAAGCCATTAAATTTCATCACTTGCTTATTGAAGTACAAGTACTTCACTGTCTGTCAGAATCTTTCTCAGTTATTACTGCTGTAACTAAATAATATATCTAGCAATCAAGGAGGAAACAAAAAAAAAAAAAATATATTATGTACATGCCCACATTTGTCACATGACAACAGGTCGCTTGTACACTCGTTCTTGTGTTCAAAAGCTCGGTCTCTTCAAGACCCATGTTCATTCCTTTCTCTCCTCAAAAAAACCCTCCACACAGCATCTCCAAAGTTGACACAGGCCCCGAGGGAAATTGTTTTCTTCAGGGCCTTCTGTGTGGAGTTAATGCAAAAAAATGCTTCTAAAAAATTGTTTTCTTCATAACACGATGAAAAAAATCCATCCAAAATAATGTGCTCTTCGATATCGCAATTTTCACCCATAAAATCAATAAGAGGGGAACCTGATAGGGCGATACTATAAAAATTTAATATTTCACTCTTACCCTGGAAGATGACTCCATCCAATCGCAATATAATAGATATAAATTAAAAAAAAAAAAAACAAAAAATCTTTCCTGGCTCTCTGTGAAATTGTGTTGGTATATTCACTCAGTCTCACGAGGAAAATTTGGGGCAATAGTTATCAACAAATAATGCAAACTCTAAAATGAATTGAAATGATGGCAAGGTTAGTGTGGTCTTGGAGCATTTTGAGAGATGGCGCAACTCCGAAATATCAGGTAACAGATAGACCAGCAAAATAAACGGTAGAAAGAAAGCAGGGATCATCCTGCTGGTCATCTGGTGACATCAGGCTACATCAAATAGGCGCTATGATATAGAAGGTGGTTTGATACAAGTGATGGATTATAATTTTTATTTTTTATTAGTCACAAAAAGAAACATAAATTACAATTAAATTTTAAACTGTAAGTAATTAAATTTTAACAATAATTAATTAGATGTATTTGATGTACCCCCATAAAAAGGGCCCCAGGGCTTGTGTGAATGGTGGGGGAGGGGGGGGGGGGGGGAGGGAGGGGGGGGGGGTGTTATTATATTTGTTTTATTTGACATGATTCGGTTCAAGTATTCAGTATAATTTTTTAGGTGAGTTTTAAATACTTTTATTTTAGTATTCATGTTTCTAATTTTTTTGGGTAATGAATTAAAAGATTAACTCCAAGATATTTAAGATTTATTATTTTTTTACATTTTGTAGTAGGGTTTGTAAGGGGTGCATCTTTATTTTGAATATTATCTTTATAAATTTGTAATGTTGCATGGTAGAAGTATAATGCGCTTAATTTTCTGACCTTAAATTGTTTGAATAAAAGTGAATATGAATAGGGTTTTTTAAAATTGTTTTTATTATTCGTTTTTGTGATATGTAAATTGTTTGTGTTTGATTTGTATACGTACTGCCCCATCCTAAAATGCCGTATTGTGTATTGTATAATTGATTGACAGAAAGCGAAATATGAGGTTCTAAGTAATTTTTTCATTTAATATCTCTTAAACGTCTTCTTTATTTCTTTAGTGTTTCTTGTTTGTTAATAAAAAATGGTAAATAATAAGTTTTTTTAGAATTTGAAGTCAACAGGTTTTTTTATCAAACCATAATTTTAGTTTATTGATATCTTTTTTTGCCATGTTATTTAATTCAGACCAGGTGTTTGCTTTTAGTAGTAGGACTGTATAAATAAATAACATAACACAAACTAATACAACGATTTTAAAAATCATGGTAATATAAAAACGTTTTTATTGAAAAATGATTTTAACAATAAAGAAGAATATGATCGAAGAGTAATTATTTTTTATCCAAGAAGAAAATTACGTGACTAAGAAATGAGTTGATATTTGATTAAAAATATCGCTTTTAAAAGTTTAATGCCTGATTTCAGCCGACTGCGGATCATTTACTTTAGAAAAAAGATTATTAGCCCCCGCTCTCTGAATATGACCGAGCAGAATCGATTGAATTAATTTAACAATTCATCGAAATTCGTGAAAGGAATGGGTTAATAATGTAAAAGTTTAATTTTGAAATCATCAGAGTTTCCGAAGAATTATTCTTTTCCGGTGGTAAAAGCTTTTAGCTGTTTTAAGTTCTCCGTATAGAACTTTGGCTTAATTGATTCGAAAATTCATTCAGACTAGTCAAGCCGGAGTATACCCCCCCCCACTCCCACTTATTATATTCATATTCACTGCTTTTCATTAAATGCATTTCTAAATGATCATATACCTACCGTACACTGTTAATTTTAAACAGCTTCTGTCCCGTTCGATTACGAGGTATTTTAAGAACGTATGTAAATGTGCCATTTATTCACGCAAAAAGTTACATATTTAATAATACATTTTTTAATATTATATCACCTGCCGTGCTTGGGATGTACCTGTATTATGGCAGGTGATGTTTGAAAATCGGAATTTTATATAATATCATGGATAAAAAAGTAATTTTTATATATAATTCAGATTACGCATTAAACATTTTTACTAGCTGTTACCCGGCATGCGTTGCAATGCCATTCGAAGAAATAAATTGATTCTCCCTGCATGTCCTTTCCCGTGCGTCCCCGTTCTCTTCCACCTTCCCCGCCTTCTCCCTCCCTCGTCTCTTCCCTTCCCCCTGCCTTTCCTCCCTAAAATATATGAAATACACACATTTTCATTTATACAAATTTCATAATGCCAGAACTTACCATTATATGCAGCCTTTGTTATATGATGATAATGTAGCTTTCTATTGGTGAAAGAATTTTTAAAATCGGTATAGTGTTTTAGACGTAAAAGCGTAACAAACAAAAACACTTACTTTCGCATTTATAATATTAGTATAGACATATACAGTAATTAAATTAGGAAAATTGGATATATTGATTTGTGGGAAATGTATGAAGGGAGATTAGAGTGTATAATGTATGGGTATTGTAATTGTATTGTATTGCAGATGTAAGGAACCTTAGCATTATATGTGTTTTGAAGGTAAAGAGTTTACATTCGGTTTATAGGTTATAAGGGATATGGTTGAAGATTCTAGGACCTAGGTGCCAGGTAGATGAATTGTCTTTGTGCTGTCGTAGTATGTAGTGTATGCACATTGTAGTGTCGGTTGGTTATATTTCTGGTGATGTGATCAAATGGACAAAATAAATAAAACATTTTACTCAACTGTCTGATCAAATATTTTTATTGATTTTTACATATTTTTTTTTAAACATTTTTTTTCAATTAGCAAACAAACATTTTCCTATTAAAATTAAATTATTTATTAACTATAGGTGGCAGTTTATATATTCGGTACATATAAATTAAATGTTGATTGGTAGTTATTGTGGGTTTCGCGACTTTTCATCCCGCGCCAAAATATCCACGACAAAATATACTCCGACAAAATATCCTACGGTCAAAACATCACCCAATAAAATAAATACTAAATAAATATAAAACCTAACCTAACAAAATAATGAACTATATTTGAACAATAATTTATTGTCTTTACAGGATGTCTATATTATTTTTGCCCCATTTTTTTGTTAGGTTAGATATTTTGTTGGGGATATTTTGTCGCGGGATATATTCACCTCGTACGTAAGCCCATTCGTGAAAGAAATACATTTTCTAAAAATAAATTCGATCAAGTGATATAATTCAATTGGCAAAGAGAAAAACAGTAAAAGAAATTTACTAGATCATTACAAATAATATAAAAATTGTCTTTTGAATTTGTTATTTATTTGGAAGAACATCGCAAGAAGTGATCTGCAATAAATTGAACAATAACTTTTTATTCAACAACAGCAAAAAATAAAATATTTATATCCATATTACGATTATATTAACACGTATTATACAATATCACATTCCTACATACATACATAAAAGCCAAAACTATTCATTTTCATATTCCTAAAAATTTATACATTTCTAATTGATCTATTACTCATATTATATTCATTGTTTATAACTTCTAATAAAAACTAACAAAGCTTTGCAATTTTCTAGATCTTTATGCTACTAACTTGATTTGAGAGATTAACTTAAAATTAAGTAAATGGATATTTTGAAGTAACAATGCTTGGAGAAAGTACAGATTGGAAACCAATTTAAAAAAGTTCGCCATGGTCACTTGCATTACAAAAATTGTATTTCGATAAAGCAGATATTTTACAATAATACAAAAAAAAAACTTTGTACATAAATAGTCTGACAAATAATTTAATCTATTTCATCGTAAAGGTTTATACCTATGCATAAGATAAATTTTTGTACACTTGTACTTGAATTGGATACAAACTTATTATTTAAATTGTGATTTTGAGTTTAAATAAATCGCATTTGGATTCCAAATTCCTCGTAAAAGCTTCTTAACAGAGGAATCCTTGAAGGTAAAGTCTTCATTATTTTATTTAGCAGTATGTACGAGTAAGTCTTCTACACTGATAATAAAATTTATTAGCAATCTCAGACTTATAAAAATATTCTAACTGTTGATACAATATGCGTACAGTGTGCGGAATACCCACGTAGGTTTACATAGTGTTCTATCTAGTATATTTACACAACATGACTTATGCTCATTTTTAAACAAATATTTCTTTAATAAACATTCTTTATTTCTGATATGTTTCATTTTAATTCGGGACTACAAATATAACGAGAACAAACACACACGGTTTTGAAAACATAGAGATAAAAATAAAATATAAAAAGGCAAAATATTTTGATGAAATAATAATAAATTTGTTACTCATTAACTTCATGGTCGTATTTGCTAAACGAGTACATAACCAAAGAGCAAGCTTAAAACAATGTATGATTAACCCCTCAGGCTAATTTGTTCTGTTTTCGGAAAAACTCATAGAGGTCTCATGATCTCAAATCAATGTATCTTCTTTACTATCACGGCTAGAAGCATGATTTAAACGGTATTAGAAAGAAAAAAAAACATGCTTTACATACATATCTGAAAGCTAATCGCAAAATAATTAATGTGTGAATGAATCCAAAGTTTCCGACAGCAATTTGAAAAAAAATTATGAAATTTTGGAAATTTTTTAATGAATTATTTTTAACGATAACGTTAATGATACATTTTCCTAATAAAGTATCTGTGTTTTTTTTATTCGATATCAATCGAATCGAGTAATTTTAATTAGGAAAAAAAAATGTGAACCATTTATAAATTTTTTTATGTTTGCATAAAATTTTTTTTAGATTTAAGAAATTATGTGTTTATTTGAATTACAGCATATTTTATCACCTTTAAAAAAAAGTTCTTAATTTTCGGATGCGTTCAAAAATATTTCATTCATTTGGATTTTATTGCAAAGCGGAAATATGTTGACCTTCCGACAAAATAGGCCAGAGACCTGAGGGGTTAATGGAGAGTGTGCTAAGACAGAGAGTTGTGTGTCGGTCCATCCTCTTTGCCCACATTCGCGAGGACACGGCATGATAGTTAGTTAATTAGTTAGTGACAAACGGATTTCCTCTCCCGCAAATGAATATTTCATTTTCATTTGTGATATTCTGTATTAACAACTTTTTTTTCTCTTTTTTAATGTGAGTTCCTCAAAGGAGTCCTGGCTGGAGTCTCTCTCTGGAGTCTCTTTCTGGAGTCCTAACTGGAGTCGCTCTCGTCTGCAGCCACTAAGACTATGGCATCCTCAATTGGGGTGTGTTGTGAGGCTGAAGGTAGTGGGGAAGGGGAAGGGGAAATAGATGGAAAAGAGGTTTGCAGGGAAATACCTGGCTATTCAGATCTGGTCACCAAACATGGCTAAAGTCATTCAAGCAACGCTATTATTGTGGTCTTACGATACCGAAACTATCTTCCACTCTAGAACGTGCCGAAAATATACTTTATATTATTTTTAATGAATTAATTGTGAAAAAACACAAATATACAACATAAAATTTATTTGCCCAAGCCGGGAATCGATCCCGCGACCTTCGGATTGAGAGTCAAGAGCCTTAACCCCGACCACGGAGGCCTTACACGGAGGCTTACAACATTACTCTGAGACCAAGCACAATCAGCATTCAGTTGATTAATTTAATTCCATAAATATTTACACAGAAACTTGCAAATAAGAATAACAAATAAATATTTTTCGATGCCTTTTTAAACAATACAAGTTGTCCCTAAAAATTATGAATCTTTTGAATATTTACAATGCCTTTAAATATTGCCTTTAAACGAATAATTGAAATACTCCAGATATTTTTTAATTGTTGAACACTATCACCACTAGAATGTTTTTCAGTTTATTACACAATACAATGAACCACCCTGTCAAACAGATACATAATTATTATTGTATTATGGATATGTTTGAGTTTGTCTTAAAGCGTTAAATGTTTATTGGTCACTGTAGTGCCTGCTCAGTGCGTTGTCCAGCTGTTTGCTGTAATACAAACATACATTATTATTAATTCATTTCAACACCATTCAATCATTTTCACAATGCAAAAAGAAAATTATTGTATTAAGTTTTTATATTATTTGTTTTTGTTGAGGAATTTTTCAGTTGTATTCAAAGTAAAAACATATTTTAGAAATGTAACGCTTCAATTACGATATCAATTATTTGGTTCTATGACAACTCAAAATGATGCAATTTCATCACCATTTTGAAAAGTCATAAAATATTAATAAAAATAGCTCATAACGTAACTTAACGTTAACCTATTTTATGAATTTGTTTTTTCATCAGTTTTAATGGCTTTTCAAAAGAGGTGTTGAAGTTGCATGATTCTGAGTGTCCGGTTATCTAATTATTTCATTGAAACAATTTTAATAATATTAAAATAAATTGTACCAGAAAAATACACAGCCAGTTTTTAATAAGCGACTCTATAGGCATCTATAATAGTAGTGTAACTCCAATTTTATAGAAAAACAGTTTAAATCTCAGAAATGTATAATTCATGTTAAAGTATCAGTGCAATTTCAATTATGTATTCAATTTGGGAGGGTATGCGTACCGCTGCCCCGGGGACCATTTATGGATAACTAACACCTCTGCCATAGATCACCCCATGTGGTACGCTAGGCTTGGTGACTTGGGTGAGGTTTGTCCGGGTCTTGGCGGTGGATGCGTCTGTCCACCAGCTGCATGACAAAATAAACTCATTCAAGTTTTAGCTTCGCTCCGCCAGGCGACTCGTTTAAAAAACGAACACTCAGATTTTGTGCAGAAAAGTCGCGTAATGGACTGCGCTGCCAACCTTTGCCTTACATTAGCGAACTTTACTTTTCTGCGCTGGGTCTGGTTATTTCAATGTGCGCTCTTTGGTGGTCAATGTACGAATGATATCGCAGTTTAGTCTCCTAGCGCCAAAAATATGGTCACGTGGCTTGCCTCCAGCTCATCGAAATGATACCCATATTTCGCATCAGGGCAAGTCTATCAATTTGAATATCTATGGATTATATGTATGTAATATGTTTAATTTATTTCCAAATAACAAAATTTGGTTTTTGCACTTTCACATTTGCCATATTCAGTTTTTATAATTTTATCATGTTTACACAATTTTTAATTAAATTATATTAATTTTTTAAATTTTTTTCTTAACATTTTAAAATATTTGTATTTTGTAATATATATTTAAAAAAAACTTCCACATTACATCATTTGATTTAAGAACATTTTACAAAATCCTGATTTTCTTCAAACTTACATAACTAGAGTTACACCACTATTACTGATTCTAACTGCCACGTGCGTATTATTACGGCTACAGATAATGAATATCTCGTTATATGAAAACGATTAAAACCATAAGAGACTTAAACGCCCTGTCATTATTGATTGGCCTGTGAGTTCTGACATAATCTTAGGCCGCTCCCTCACAGGTCGGTTGACCGTGTGCTTCAAGAATGCGATATCGCGCTAGTGTGCGAGTCCATAATACTACTGCATATAAATTATTTCAAAAGTATTCATATTTCAATTTTTTTTTACTTCATACCGATCCGTGTGAGAGTGGCTTTACGACGAAATAATGCAAGTATGACGTCATGCTTGCTCTGCTAGATTTCGGTCGTTTTAGCGGGCTTTAAAAATTTCACACTTTGAAAATTATTTTCACCATGAAAACGATAGTTAAAAAAAAAATACCGGTATTAAAGTCAGATGGTGAAAATCATAAAAAAATACTGGAGTTGCTTATTATTAATATTGTTTCCATAATTTAATTTAGCTTAGGGGCCATCCATAAATTACTTCACACGAATTTCATTTTTTTTTTACCCCCACCGTCCCTGTCACACATCGTCACATTTGACACGAGACCCCCTCCCCTCAGTGTGACGGCACATAACATAACATAAACAGTTTTGCGTTTTGATAATTAAGATTTTTACATGTGGCGTCACAGAGCTGATGACCTCCCGTACCCCTTGTCACACAATGTCACACTTCTCTACTCTACCCCCTCCGCCTTAAGGCAGTATTCTAGTCTAGAACAAAGTTTAAATATTCAAAAACATTTCCTTAGAAGGATTTTTCGAAATTCACATTATTTTAAAAGTTAAAACCATTTTAATGTCGCGGTTTAGACGGAATCTAGCCAGAATCTGAATAGAACAAAATTTTAAAGGCATTTTTATATCTCAAGTTCTAGGGAAATCAATTTGCTTGAAATTTGGCGTGAGCCTTCTATGGCGGGAACTAAAACTGTAATCAAATTTCAATTTTTAATATTTTTAAAAAATTCGGAAAGCAAAAAAAACTGGTAAAAAATTTTGCGAAATTTTTTTAACTTGTCCTTAGTTCGGGCCATAGCCGAATTTGTTTGAATTAAGAATTTTATTTTAGATTACTAGGAGGGTTGCAATCGTGTCAACCAGGACGCGCCATTTTTTTAGACCTCCCACACAACACTGTAACTTTTTGAATTTGAATTTTTTCGTTTGATTTTTTTTTAATGTATCTATTATTTAATGTTCCATCAATATTTGGTAAAATAATGGCTTGTAAAAATATTATGTTTTTTTTAGCACCTGAAAAAATACCTACAATTCATGCTTCTAGACTAGAATACCCCTTTAAGGTGTGACGTAATTTATGGATGGCCCCTTATGTCGGACAGTAAAAGCTGTAGATTTTTTTCAAATCCTTAATGAGTAGGTACTGAAAACCATAGATGAAACAAAAAGGGCTAAAATCATTAAATTCATGGAAAGTAATGAATTATGGATTTTTTTCCATATTTGTGAAGATAACCAAGTAGACAAAACTATATTTTGAATAATATACAGTACTAAGAACCGTACTTGTAATAATTCTAGATTTCCTTACTTAAGATGTGATTGTAAGAGTGGACTACCTTTGTAATACACATCTTTGAACATACTAGGACACGTTTTGCCGGCACCCTGAAACGAAAAAAACACACAACGTTATATAGATATAATTACAATACTATATTATTTTAATTTCCATTGCAATACTATAAATAAATTTGGGAGGTGGGTATGGGTACCGCCGCATGGGAATTGTTTATTGATAACCAACACCTTTGCCATAGTCAACCCAAGTGGCTCACTACGTTTGGAGACTTTGCAAGGGTGCCCGACTTCATCATGTGAGGTATGTTCAGGTCTTGGCGGTAGATGCGCCCGCCTACCAGCTGCGTGGCGTGTCAGATCGAGAGAGGATGGTTTGGGGAGACTGTTTTACCTCTTTCGACCCTTCGTCTTGCACCGCAACAGGAGGGATGGATTCAAACTTTATACCCTCTGCCCAGATTTTCCTCTCCTTCCTATCTTTAAAAAGACTCTCCACTCAGTACCCACAAATATGACAGGCCCTGAGGGAGTTTATTTTCCTCAGGCTTTCTTTTAAAAGAAAAGATGATACATGCTTTCATATGAAATATCTTATTATCATACTAATGAAACCAAAATACCTACGCAAACTATAAATAAAATATTCCTTTTAAACAACAAGATGTCACTCCTCCTCACGTACACTTTACGTGAATTAAATGTTTCTTATTCTGTCTTTTCGATAGAAATATTTTCCTACCACAATGTTACATGTACTCTACTTAATTGGGTTAGCTTTATGAAATAGGATATACCTATAACAAGCTATATATATTGCATTTTCTATTTATTCTGTATAATACAATACATTTTAATTGGGTATCAGATCAAATTACACGCTTTAGAAAAAGAGCGTTAACTCAGATGTGGTTTTTATTGTTATAAAAATATTATATCTACAAAGTTGATCGTATCGATGACCTCCAAGACCTATTTAATCTTGTTAATAATTCTGGTGATCAACTAGGCTTAACAATCACCGCCAATAAAATAAAATGGATGACATTCGGACAAATAGATCACTATGGATTAGTGATACAGTTAAATGATTGCAATGTCGAAAAGGTGGAAAGATTTAGATACCTCGGCAGCATTCTCATGGATACTCTTGATCCAGATGTAGGGGTTAAATGCAAAATTGAGGCAGCAAGAACTGCATTTAGTAAAATGAAATCCCTCTTCTGCAATCACAACCTCAATTTAAAACTAAGGCAGAGAATGTTAAAATGATATGTGTGGTCGATCTTCCTGCCTCAATTTGATGTGAGATATGGACCTTGAAAGTAAATACCATGAACAGATTAGAGGCTTTTGAAATGTGGCTTTACCGGAGAATACTCAAAGTTCCATGGATCGACAAGATCACCAACGCATAAATTCTCAGGCGGGCTAGAGCAGATAGAGAACTGCTCACATTAATAAAAGTCAAGAAAATTTCATATCTGGGTCACATACTTCGAGGGGAAAAGTATCACTTGCTCCAATTAATATTGAAAGGCAAAATAGAAGATTGCCGAGGGCCTGGTAGGGGACAAATGTCTTGGCTGCAAAATATATGAGAGTAGACCGGCATTAGAAGTGCGGAAGAGCTATTAAGGGCAGCATAGATAGATAGAGAGACATTTTTCAGAGTGATCGCCAACGTCGGGGGGGCCTGATAGGGCACACAAAGAAGAAGAAGAATATCTACAAAAGTGTGTAAGAAGTGAGAGTAGGAATAATGACGGCTGACAGACTAAAAAAGAATACATTTGTGGGTGTAGAGGAGAGAGGAGTTCCATCGCTGACCTGTTTGACGTTGAAGTCGATGTTGGTGCGCACGGGGCGGTGGTGTAACGGCTGTGGAGGCCGGAAGTTGTTGCCCAGCGGCGCCTTGGGGTGCTTGGCGTCCCCCTGCATGAGGCGGCGCAGGCCGTGCAGCTGAAACACAGTAACAAGGCTCGTCACACACATAACTACTAACTGCGCTATCCGACATATCAGTTAACATGGTATATCAGTTGATTTTAAGCTCGGCTTGGTAGAAATGTAGAGCTTAGTGCGCCTTGGATAATAATCCGTAAACAAGTAGCAAGCCTATTGGTTAAGATTTTAATAGAGGGGCGTGCTTCTTTTTTCTTTGTAAGACTATCCACGTGAGAAGTACATCTATGCTTTCTACTGTCATCGGAAAATTGAGACCCACGTGATCTTTCAAAATGTCAATGACGGCAGTTTATTTCATGAACCCAAAATATTTTTGGGCGGATAGATTTTTTATAAAGTTCCCCATTTCAATCAGCATGTTATGCGAGTACACTAATTTTAAATAGTCGTGCACTGTTCATAATATACGGCTAAAAACAAACGTCCCGACTTGAACTTTAAAATCTCTTACCAGACTAGTTTAGATTCTTTTATCATTGAAGACTATATTAGCGATTTTCAAGTGAAAATTTGAAACAGAAAAATTAGAAATAGATTCGGTTACATCTAGGAATGATGTTTAGATTGATGGTGTTTAGATTCTCGTTTGAGAGTCGCTAATATTGTATTCAATGATTAAATATTACAATTTGAGGTCTTAATCAGTCAATTAAAAAGAAAATCAATCAACATCTGTTCAATGAATATAATAGTCTACACTCGTAATATTAAACAATTTACGAAAATTTCGGCGATTTGGACTGACCTTGAAACCTTTTAAATTCCTACCAGACTCTTTTAGATTGTTTTCTATTAATAAAATCGATATTTCTAATCGCTCAATGAATACAATAGCTTACACTATAAAATTAGGCTATTTACGTAAATTTCGGTGACATGAAATTATGCAATTATTTACCTACTTACTCAAATAAATAGTTAATCACAAATGCCAATTTATTTTTAATAAATGATATGAATCAACTTACAACATTATTCCACAAACCAAATTTTTTCTGGACAAATACTTCTTTTCTACATCCTTCTTGGCTTTGAAGTCTTTCTAGTTGAAACCGTAAGATGTTAATATTAAAAAAATATATTTCATAGCTTAGTTTCCTCAGATGATATTTATTCTCTTTTTCAAATAATTTAAATTGTTGTTTTATCATTAACATCTTAAAACAGTGTTTTTTGTCGTTTATGTTTTTATGTACATTTATATATTTTAATAAATAAATAAAGTGTTCTTGGATACGTTATTCTGATAGTAAAATAGTTTGATAGTAGCAAAATATTTATAATTACATAACACCTAACAAACTGCAACTTATTGCTCTCTATCTAAACATTGTAATTTACATTTAGCATAAATAATATATATTTATAACCTTAGTATATATGTATAGTACAGTATTTGTTAATATATAGGATAGCTAATAAATTAATATATAGTAGAGCTTATATGTTAATTTGTTAATATATAGTATAGATAATATGTTAACATGTTAATATATAGTATAGCTAATATGTTACCTTAGTTATTGTTGAAGACTGTCAAGTATCTATAAAGAAACAATATACACTACTCTTCCAGCCACAAGCTAATGCTTCCGTGGAAGAGTAGTATTGGTATATTTGTTTACATGTACTTAAATATATAAATATCCACAAAAAAAAAATAAAGTTCGTTTTCTCCATTTATTTCCATGAATTAAACCGTGCTCCGTGATTTTGATAAAGGGCATTATATGACAAATGCTGCCACAGGTCTAAAAATATTTTTGTTACCGTAATTCCTACCTAAAAAGATGCATATTATAATATGGCCAACATTATTCCATCAATAACTCAACATTGATAGTTTTTGGATACAACGTTATTCCGGGAAAGGGCTCAAATATGTTTGTCAGCAAATATATTGTACATTTCTTTGATACTATGCCTACACATGTCCCAAGCTCTATTTATACGCTTAGTGTATATAAACTGTTCCTAGTTCCAACTAGTTCAACCTTGCAACTCATCAACAAAGAATCCAATAGTGTGGCAAGAAATGAAGTGCTGAAAGTAATTTTGTCGTCCAAACTCCAATCAACTCTGATTGTTTACCCATCTATTAGAGAGTATTAGGGAAGTCGGTAGTCCGCAGTCCACACTACGCGGTGTGCAATGCTTTCACCTTAATTTGTTGACTTAGGGGATGGGAATAACTTCGGCGCTCCTATTCATGTCCGATCATTCCAAATTCCGTCATAACTTGTTGTAACATTTAAATTATAACAAAGATTACGCCCAGTAAAGCACAAACCTGTCAATAACACTTTATTCTAGGTAGGAGAACTAGAAAATTAATATGAGAAAATTGTATACATACGTCCTAAATGGATACGTGAATAGCAATTGATATCGGATTTGGTTGATTTAATTTAAGCCGGAGCAATCAGTGAAATTTTTTTTTATTATTCTTTACGACTAATTGTTTATTTTAATGTTATTTGTTTTTGGGGTGATACACCGTGTTGCGCTACCTCCTTCTTTAGCAAAAAAACAAATAACGAAAATACTTTTGGCCGTGAAAATCTTAAAACGTATCTAACGTAAGTTTTGTTTTGGAGGTGGCGTGACCTCGCTACGCGCACACTAGATGCGCAGTAGCCAAGGTTGGCCGCGGGCGCGCCAACGATTGCCACCATTCAGTACGATGTTGTTCAACAAAAAGCACAGTGCGTTATTTGGTACGCGGAGTCAAAGTCACCAGTCAGTGTCAAAATAAAAAAAAATGAAAAAAAAATCACTTTAAAAAATTATAAAAATAAAATTCAAAAATTTGAAAAACAAATATTTTAATTAAAATTTTTAAAAATAAATATTAATTAAATTTTTTACAATATTTTTTTTTTAAATTTTTTATTTTTATTTTGTCCCTTTTTGTTGAACGGTCAACATCGTACAGAACGGTGGCAGTATTTGGCGCACCCGCGGCCGACCTTGGCTACTGCGCATCTTGTGTGCGCGTAACAAGGTCACGCTACCTCCAAAACAAAACTTATGTTCACCAGCTAGCATTTAGTGACAGAATAAATAACACGTTTAACATAAAGGGTTTCGGTGCTATAATTTTTTTTAATGTTGTCATTATTTTTCGATGACCCTGTACATACATATGCTTAACAAATAAAAAAAATGTTTTATGACTAAGACTATTTGTAAAAGTTTACCTTGATTATTTTTTTTCTTTCTTATAAATTTCACAAAATGAATAAAAACCACCCTTGCGCTTAAATCCGCCATTTCTCCACTCACTAGCGAAGCGAGTTTTACACCTTTTTCCAACATTCGTGGTGATATAAGGCAACTTAGAATAGACATATTTGACCGCGAAGTATGCACCGACCTAAACCGTAATTACAGGCAATCGAATGTATGCGGTTTTCGCTACTTTCTACTGGGGGTGGGTTGGCAGTCGGTATTAGAGAAGTGGAGAAGTGAAACCTCCCCGCAATGCCACTGGAGTGGGTGTGGGAGAATAGAAGCAAGAACCGAAACGTGTATGTGAAGGAAACCATTAAAACGTTATCGTCTATTCATGATCATAAATTTTATTCGTCTTGCATCCGGCTCGCAGTGGAAATATAGGTAAATTAAGTGGGAATAAGGTGTACCGGAGTTAGACCTTCGCTATTACGTTTGCGGGGGGCAGATATTAAATATGAACGTTTACAATAATTAACATTTTCCTAAAATAGCGATAGTAGTGCGAGATAGGTTAACGAGCCTTTCGAGTCAAGGCGGGAAGCTTCGTTATCTGGTATCTGATTAGAATTTGCATTCTGTTTTACTCGTAAGGTCATTCATTCACCGAAATTAAATCACTTTTAAAATTATTTCTAGTTCTACGAACTTGAATTGAAATAAAATAAATCTCCACAAATGATATATTAAATAACGTATCTATCCCCTGATACAGATATTTTACAATTGAATGTTGAAATTTTTTAAATCGGATTATTATTTAACTGTATCTTTTGTATATTCATTATTGGTTATAATCAGACACTGTAAACAAACATATATACTTTGGTAGAAAGCAGTCACTATTTTTTTTTATTTTTTTTTTATAGTTAATACCGCACAAGAGTCCCAACTGCTCCCGTCTGGAGCCAGTGAGACTATGGCATCCCCAATCGGGGTATGTTGTGAGGCTGAAGGTAGTGGGGAGGGGAAGGAGATAGGGAAGAGGAAGGTGGGGAAGTACCTGGCTATTCAGATCTGGTCACTAAACACGGCTAAAGCCATTTTCAAGCAACGTTTCAATTCTGAATGGTGGTCTTACACCAGGGCGATACTGATAGTATCTTCCACTCTGGAACGTGCCGCAAATATACTACATATTATTTTAAATGAATAAATTGTGAAATAACACAAATATCAAATAAAATTTATTTGCGCACGCCGGGTTCGAACCCGCGACCTTCGGATTGTGAGTCCAGAGTCTTACCTCGGGACCACGGAGGCTGACATATTTAATGAAATAAAACAAAACCACGATTTATTGGTTTAGTTTTTTTTAATACCAACCGGTTTCGCTTAACACAAGCATCATTTCAAAATTAAACTGGTAAAATCAAACACTTTCATTTTATACCCTGATAATGCTTGTTTTAAGTGAAATCATTTAGTATAAAAATGTGGTTAAAGGCAATGTAATTGTTTTATTTCATTAAAAATAAATTTGTAGACACAGAGATATAAATTCTCTCATCAAAAATAAATATGTCATCTTTGTGAATGCTGTGTGGGGGTCTTTTAAAAGAAAGGAAGGAGAGGAAGTTCTGGGAAGGAAAAAAGTATGAGGTGTGGTTAGGAATCTGGGAGTCAGTGGATTCAAGAGTGACGGACGTATGAATCCATCCCTCCCACTGTGGTGCAAGGCAAGGTCGAGAGAGTACTGCTGGGGTGGCCAACCAATCTCCCGATCCGGCCCGCCAGTCAGTAAAATCAGGACAGACGGGCACCTCCGCTAATTCGCCAAACGTAGCGAATCACTTGGTGTGACCTGCCGGGAGAGGTTTCGGTCATCCAATAAATAGTTTTCGGGGCGGCAGTGCACTTCGAAATTGATTGTTGGATATTATTATATTTGTGAAATTTAGCGCGCTTGTCTGAAATATGATTAGTAATTCGAAAACCATCATGAGTTACCTATTTTATCTTATCATTGTGTGTGACTATAAATGTATAAAATTAGAACTTGACAAAAAATATTAAAGTAAACGGATAGAAAATAAAGGTATATAATTCAATTCAATTCAATTTATTCACTATAAAACATTACAAAATTAAAAATTCAAATCGTTTTTAAAATAGAGAAAATATTAAGTTCAAAGCTTATTTAAGCAATTTAAATAATAAAAACAATTCAAACAAATTATACAATATAAACATCAATGAACAATTCAATAATCCATGAAGCACAATCAGACTAACAGCAATAAAGCTTGATGTCTAAATTGTGCTTCATTGATGCTAAACATGTCGATATTCAAAGTGATTCTATTTAAAAACAAGACTGCTCTCTCGACTGGCATAACCATTGGCAAGTTAGTTCTGCAAGCCGGGAGGTAAAACAGTCTATGCTGTCGGTGACGGAGATAACCATCGGGAACATAGAAACTAATGCTCTCCATAATAGCCGAGTTTTCAAACCGTCCACGAATCAGTCTGAAAAAATATGTTATAATGAGCACATCTCTTAAGTGATATACATATAAGTGATCGTAGATAGTAAAAGTAGGCTATTCTGAAAAACAAAATCGAAAAAACGCTAAAATCAATCATCAAAGAGGTTTACATCCACGTTTACCGGGATTCATTTTTCAATAAAAAAATCAATGTTATCTGTGCAGCGTAATAATTAATAACATAGTAGCGCTGCGTTGTCTGTATTCGCCTCCCCAATAAAGAAGACTTATGGGTCTGGTGGGTGTTAGGGTGGTGGGGAGTTGGGGAGGGTGGTGACGGTGGAAAGGGGGCGGGTAGTGTTGGCGTGATACACGCACGTAACTCCACTTGTCGGCACCTAAAGTAAAGCAGATCGCCCGCCGAGCCTTGGAGGAGGTGGTTGAAACTAAAATCGCGTTTTAACACCACCTAGTGTTAAACAATTCAACGATGAAAATAAAAAAAAAATTATGGCGCCTTCAAAATTTTCAGTTGATGGGTATTTTTTCCATTGTATTCATGGTTGATATATACCTGAACGCCATGTCTACACAGTGGTGGGACGATAAGTGTTTCGTTGTATATTTATTATGAATGACTTATAGAAAACACTCTTCATTATTTTATAATACAGACTTAATTGATTAGGAGTTTACACCACTGACATTACTCCGAGAGAGACCATAGACGACAATCATACGACAAGTAGTTCATCACTAGTGATGTGCAACACGTAGTAATGTGACAGGACCTCGGTGTTACCAAGACTTCACTTTATAATATTAATTTTATCTGTTACTGATAGATAAATTCCAATCCTTACTGTATTTCACTCGCGGTCTTAAAGAAAATTAACGATAGTCGCTAAGTAAACAGTTACAGCCTTACTAAAAAAATAATCTCACAACCGTTAATCGGTGATTTAGTTGCACATTGCATATTGACCGTGCAATTTTAAAATCATTTTGTTACAAATATAAAATATCTCCAACTCAATTATTAATATCTGGCAAAACTGAATACGCATGCGCAGATTGTATTATTTTTATCGCGCGATGAAGAGACCTGCTTGATAGGATCTGTGCTTTTCAGTGTGTTGGGTTAAAGGTATTTAAGTCCAAAAATCTGTAATCATATTCGGTTCGCAAAATGATCAATTTACTATTATCTTCGTGTAATTCAAAATGATTGCAACTTATTTGGGTTATTTTTCGTCAGTTTTAGTCAAAATATCGTACAATAATCGTGTGTCATAAATATAAACTGTCAGAAAATGCTTTTATTGGTTGGATCAATTTTCAAATCGCATTTTAGGGTGTTATTTTATAAGAATTTCTTGAAAGTGATGTTTTTTTACAACATAAATGCTTATCACATGTGTTGATAGATGTATCAAAAAAATAATGTTTTTAGATATGCAAGCAATCCGTTCGAAACGTCAGTTTATTTTTAGATTTTTTTTTGGGAATCAAAAGCAAATTCAAATAAATAATGTGCTTGTTGAACTGTGAAAGTTTTGAAAGTTTGGGTAAACATGTTAGTGGTGAGCATTTTTTTCCGTGCTTGAAGCTAAAATAAGGCAACTTTAAAACTCTAAGGTATAATTAAATACAAAAATCTAACAGGTCATTTTAACTTGTTTCTAATATGGTATTTGTTTTGACGACATCTTCGAAAATAAGAAATATGTAGAACATCTATATCCATACTAAAATTAATATATTAAAATTATAAATGCGAAACTGCTTGTGTTTGTTTGTTACGCTTTCACGCATAAACCAATACACCGATTTAAAAATTCTTTCACCAATAGAAAGCTTCATTATATACGAGTAATATAGGCTATATATAATGGTGAGCTCTGGCATTATGAAATTTGTTGGCACGCGAGCTGTTTGAAAACTGAATGTACCAGGATTGAATGTATGGAATGCGGAAGCGAGAGAAGGGAACGGGGGGGGATAATTGATAAGTGCAAGCGCTTCAGTAATGTGCCCCTAATACCATGCGAGCGAAGCCGCGAGTTTAAAATACGTTGGAAAAATTTCGAAATTCGTTCAGAAATTATTACAAAACCAAAGCTTTGGCTGGTTAAGCAAAGTATATATTTTTCCAAGATCAATTTTTTGTCATTTTTTAATTAGTAATGTTTTCAAATACACGGTCGTTTATCAACTGAATAAATCCACGACGATTTTTAGTAAGGCTGTTAGTAGTTTACGCTGCGCACCGCGATTATCGTCATTAAATCCCAGCGAAGAAAGGAATCCACCAGGAGAAGCGAATAAATAATAGCCTTTGTGGTGGCGGCAATCCAATAATACGTAAACCTAATTCGAGAAATTGTCAGTAAAAATTGTACGCGAATAAAATGAGAAAAGTCTCATAAAATAGACAAATGTTCCGCACTCGTTGGAGTGGAATTTTAAACTGTTTCCTTTGACAATTTCCCGTCAGGTTTAGTTTCCGGTTCCGGCCGCCATCCGATCCCCCTCCCCTCCTCACCCCATCATACCCAGCGATCTTCCTGGTTCCTTGTTCCTGTGGGGGCTCGGAGCCATTCTTTCACGAATAAAAAAATATGAAGATTCAAATCCTATTTTCGTTTTACATACTTTCGTGACAGAAATAAATTTACTTTGCTTAGTAAAGTGTTCCGATATGTGTCCAACTATCTTAACAAAAGAGTAAGAAAAGAAAAGATACGGTATCCACGGGAAACCGACAATTAAACGACTGCTTCCGTGTTCGAGGGGTAAGGCTCTCGACTAGCGATCCGGAGGTCACGGGTTCAAATCCCAGGGTGCGCAAAAAATTTGATTGAATTGTATTATTTCAATATATTTTTCATTAAATCATTTAAAAATAATGCAAGGTGTATTAATTTGTGCCACGTTCCAAAATAGAAGATTCTCTAAGTATCGTCCGGATGTAAGACCACCATTCAGCTTGAAATGCTTGAAATGGCTTTAGCCGGCGGGCTTTTGACGGCCGGCGTAGTCCAGCTGTAAGGTTCTTGACTCATATTCCGAAGGTCGCGGGATCGAATCCCGGCGAGGCAAATAAATTTTATTCGATTGATTTGTGTTATTTTACAATTTATTCACTTAAAAGAATATATAGTCTATTTGCGGTACGTTTCAGAGTGGAAAATACTCTCAGTATCGCCTTGGTGTAAGACCACCGTTCAGAATTGAAATGTTGCTTGAAAAGGCTTTTGCCGTGTTTGGTGACCAGATCTGAATAGCTAGGTACTTCCCACCTTCCTCTTCCCCATTTCCTTCTCCTCTCCACTACCTTCAGCCTCACAACATACCCCAATTGGGGAAGTCATAGTCTCACTGGCTCTAGACGAAAGCAGTTGGGACTTTGAAAAAAGCCGTGTTTGGTGACTAGATCTGAAAAGCCATGTACTTTTCCATCTTTTTCTTCTCCATCTCATTCCTCTCCCTCCTACCTTAAGCCTCACATCATAAGCCATGTAATCATAATATAATCACTAATCATGTCCTACTAGTACGCACTCGCTATTATTAACTTTGTAAACAGATGTATGTATGTATACATACGCAACTGTATGTGCGTTCCCAATATCTATGGATTAGAAACACATCATAATCAGTGATACCTTTTTTATATTTGGTAATTTTATATTATCTTAAATTTTTGTCTCCTAAGAGCATTTCTTACTCTTAACTTGTTACGCTTTTTTTTTTAAATATATATAACTTTGTACTTTTTATTATTTTTAAGATATCTATCTTATAGTCTACACATTTTACTTTTGACTGTATTATTTCCTACCTTTTAACTTTTTATTTCAATCTTTATGCTTTTACTTTATACTTTCATTTATCCATCTTACTTTTTACTTACTGCTTACTACCTCAACTCCTTTTTTTACCTTTTGTTTTTATATTCAACTTTAATTTATGTTGTTACTTTCGTTTTGTTATTGTATTATAATACATACATTAATAATTTTATGTTAATGGCACATGTTGTGCCGTATGTTTTTGAAATAAAAAAATAAATAAATTGGGGATGCCATAGTATCACTGGCTCCAAGCGGTTTGATCAGTTGGGACTCCTGTGCGGTATTAACATAGAAAATCTATTTATTTATTGTATGACGATACGGGGTCATGTTTAGTGCAATATTTTCCTGTGCCATAACTACCCATGTCGGACATGAACATTTTATTTCGCCATAACAGTAAAACTTGACAAAATAAAGCGCATTAAAAAAGGACATAGTGCGTCATAGAATGCAGGAATAATAAAGCGGATGAGTAACGTTAAAGTGATGTAATGGAGGCACAGACATCGGGTGAAAAATAATATTGCAAAAAAAACTAGAAACAGTTGCCGAATTGCGCTCGAAGCAATAAAGCAAATAAATGTGTCACCCAGAGGAAAAATAACTTGTCACATCTTCTCAAAAAAGTTAATATTTTTCTATTTTTATGTAAATTGTTTTCTGACAATAGTTCAATGATCCAAAAACTAATGAGTAAACACTAATTGAGAAGGTTTTTTTAAGAGGAAAATTTTCAGCAATAACGTAATGCATATATACACACTAGCAGACCCGGCCAAGCGTTGCTGTGACGTGAAATCGAAAGCCAACGCCATCTACCGGATGGTTACTTAACCTTAACATAACTTAACTTACATTGATTTATTATTAAGTTCTATAAATAACACCATGTACCTACCTAATGTGAACCAAACCAGGCAATTTGATTGGCTTAAAGTTCCTAGTTGCCTTCCTAGTTGAACAAAAAACCTTCATTAATAAATTTATTTTTTTTGTATGTTATAAACATATTGAACAATGTTTATAAAAAAAACCACAAATGAATTAACATCATCGTTGGTTATAAAATAATAAATCTTTTTAAAATGTACTGAAAAATATTTTGAATTACGAATCCGTACACACGTGTAGATAATCATAAAATATATTTTTTTTAATAATTGAAGGCAGGTTTTAAAAAGTCAACATCATCATTTTTAAGAAGGCTAAATTTATATATTCTGAAAAAATGTTATTGGCTTACAAATATTTTATTTGCTGGACGTTAGCACAAGTGTAAAGGTTAAGCTAATTATAATAACTAACAGATAAAAAACCACTCCGCAGGTTTTTGCTGCTAGGCCCTGCGGGCGACTTTTAGTTCGGCTTCGCCCAGTTGGTGTTGGTGACCATTTTATAAATACAATTGGAACTGGTTCCGAAAATAGCCCGTTTATCGGATCCACTGTCATCCAGTATAGCTAGTCAGGCAATGAGTCTCATGACGTCTTATGTAATATATAGCCGCTTAGTACAACTATGTATTACCCTCAATCTTTCCATATCCGGAGAGATAATACATATTCACAAATTCGTAGCAGTTATACCTAGGGGGGGGACGTCCCCTTCCGACCTGCTGACGAAAGTGGCGACATCTTGTGACGAATTCTTGAATTCGGAACTGAATTACAACGGTAGCTTTGTTTGAAATTCCACGTACACAGATGTTATTTGTGGCGCGGCGCGTATGACGTGGCGTCAGACATTCACTCGAAGCCGGCTTCTGAAATTCAACCACGCAGACGCAAGCCTATTAATACTATTCGATAACCTGATAGATTTTCGTGTTTTAAATGATGGTAGGACATTAAAAAAATGAATGTTTCCAATTTTTTAAGAATTTGATCAATGAATTGTTTTTCCCATGCGCCCACCGCTCTGCTGCCACATATATCCATTAATTAACCTCTAATAAAAATGTATTACAAATTTATGATGTTGCGGTTACGGGAAAAGTGATGGGAGAGCGAGAGGTCAGCACGGGACCAGGGCGGGACGGAGGGAGATAAGAGAAGTGGGAGTTGCGGGGTGGAAAACGCTTCACTCTGTGTTATTACTTTGGCGTGTAAAACGTGAAGCCATTTGCGGTGCGGTGTGAATCTCTCGCGGCGGGTGTACTCCTAGTGTGTAGCAGTGACGTGCATTACTCTATGGCAAGCCCTATGTGTTGTTTTTTTGTAGAACGATTTTGCACATTGAATATTTGATAATGACCATTCTGTGTCTATTTAATAAATTCTCGTGCAATTTGCTTACGAAATTCATGGAAAAATACACTTGCATCTGAAATTTCACGCCTTTTATATTTTTTTAAAATTTGTTCTTTTGATAAGTTTTTTTCAGGGTAGGCACAACTTTTCAGCCCAAATAAGAAACCGGGCGTCGTTTTATCAACATAAACGTTTTTTCCAATTTCCTCTCTGGATTTTGACACTAGTGCAAATATTTTTTAATATTATATAGATATCGACCACTAGCACGTACGTTTTGCTTTTTTGATAAATAACTTCTCATAGGAGTTTTATCCATCAAAAAATCGTTAAAATTGCTTGGTTTGAACGCCATCAACAGAAGTTCAGTATAACTAGACAAAAATACCTTAAAATTAGATTCTAGGAAAAAAAATGGGGAAAACAAAACCTCGATTTTGACAATTTTATTCTGGCATCAGCCTGAGAAGCAGTTGTCCCTTTCGCCCAGTATTCGAGGAGGTAAAAGCGACAGTGACACCAACAGTTTATCAATACCTATTATTGAAATTTTTCGGCGACCGTGTTTCCTCTTAATGGACGTAGTGATGGTGTGTAATATGTGTATGTAGTAAAGTGTGCAACATCATTCTACACCAACTAATTATTGCAGAGAAGTAACGAGATTTTTAGTAACTAAATTCTTGCATTTCGATGACGATGTATCAAATAACATACGTTGTGTCTATTTTTTTGGAAATTAACATGTGTATTATGTTTGAATCTCAATGATGGCGGAGATAAATTTCTTAATATAATAATCCCCAATTAACGACATCCTCTCTTCCTATTATTCTTATGGTCATGTTGAGAAGTCAGCAAAACGTGTTCTGTGATACGTTGATACATTGGGAACTTACAAAGCTATGCAATAGGGTGTGTCAATTATTTCAACTTTTGAATTCAGAAACTCCCGGGGTCTCAAAAGTTGCGTCTTACAAAGAAAATGAGAACTGCATTTATTTTTTTAAATGGATATTAGCCCGCTAAAATGCATTGAAAATCAGAAAAAAAAACCTAAAACATTTTTTTTTAATATTATTTTTTTTTCAATAATTTAACCTTTTAATGTTTGTTTGTAATTAAAAAAAAATGCTGAAATATTAAAGCATAGCTGACAAAAATGAAAAAAAAATCTAGTTTATGAATAAAGCAAGTAATCAAGAATACTGATTTTATCCAGAAAAAGTGTTATTTTCCCCTTTTGTAGTTTTAACAAAAAACATCACATATGTTAAAAAAAATATATATAAAATACGGACCCTTTGTTTTATTTTTATTTTTACAAATCTCGAAACCTATTTTTTTTTCTAAACTTTCGGCCATTTTAGCGGGCTAATAGTGAACAACAATTTAATTTATTTTTACGTTTTCGAATAGCTACAGATCATACGCAACTTTTGAATCCCCGGGCGTCTAAAAATAAGGCCATTTTTCTCTCTATGGGGAGCGACTACTATGCAATCCAATAACTAAAATTAGTTTTTAACGCAAAATTTAGTGAACTATAATATATAATATATAATGGCCAGTAACCGAAGAACCCTTACAATGTCAGGAAAATGGTTAAACTAAAAACATTGACAGAGGTAATCCATATCTTGTCATAAGTTGTTGGAGTGGGAAAGGTAATATAACCATGTTTATTAAATTCTACTCTGGAAGAAGCTTTGATGCACGCCGCTGGCTCGAGGGAGGGCGGGGCGAAGGGGTGTTGCACGGATTTCATTTCACGTCATAACAAACAATAAATTATCGATTACACATGGATTCGATTTTTGGAGGGTTGGAGAAATAATCCTGCTTATCGAGTTAGTGTCGAAAAGATCAGGCAGCTACCGTTCTCTATTCACTACAAGGTGCCCCATTAGCAATATGAGCTGCAGATCACATGGACTTACGACGGACATCAGATTAATGACTTAACGACAGACACTTATGACCTTAATTTGGGTTAATGCGAAAGAAAAAATAATAATAAATAAAGCTGATGTATTTTGATTGGATAAGACACAGAATTAGAAGACGAATCAACATTGGAGGTTGTCCATCACTTACCCGCCCTGGCATAAGTAACAGATGGTTACTCCTTCAAGGCTCTCGCAAGATTCTATTTTTTTGTTAAACGAAGCTACATTTATTTATTTTGAACAAATGTAGACCTCCAGTGTCCCTGCATACGTTGTTAGGAAGCAGTAATAATAATAATATTTTGTTGTATGATTTATATAGCGCCATTTTTGTGAGAAAATCACCTCAAGGGCGCTTTAAGCAAGTGCTGAACAGGAAAAAAACCTAATAGACCTTATCAGGTTAGTAATCCAAGCAAAAATTAAATGAATTAACTAGGTTAAAGCAAAATAAAACTCGTTCAAGAAGCTCATGTTTCAGCTCAAGCCACATTAAAATTATTTTTTTTATTCAGACATAGTCTTATGACATATTAACCGATTAGCATTTCGCTAATCATATTTTCATCCAGACAAGAGGTCTGGGTTCGAGTCCCAGTTGCGAACATTGTCTTTTTCTGTTTTTCTGTGTCTTGTTCTCTTTCATATTTTTGTTTGGATTATTATTGTTTTCTTCTTCTTCAATGATATATTAAATTGGTGGGAATAACCTTAAAAAAGTTACAAAAAGAGAGTTCTTCTCAAAAAAATATATTGAACATTCATTTACACTTTTACAAAAGTCAATAGTTCCATATGAATAAATTCGGATATATATATCCGAGACGCTTTTCAGGTTACAAACCAATTCTTAGAACGATTGTTTCCAATAAAAAGAATAGTTGCCTATAATATGGAAAAAACAATTAGTTGAAGATAATTTAGTTAATTTTAAAATTTGAAATATGAGATTGACAAATATGACGGTTTGACAGAAGGTGGTAATAGCGAAAATAGTTAAGGCGCCGTATCTGAGCACGAAAAGAAGAAGATGGAGAGATATGCAATTACGATTGTTGGAGAGAGCGCGCTAATATTTCAAACGATAAAATTGAAGCGAAAATTATGAAAAACTTTGATAAAACACGACTCGTTTAGAAGAGAGGAAAAATGTCGTGGGGAGTTGTCTAAAGCAACGCTCAAAGAACACTGAATTTTTACTTACATATAACTAGTCAAATAATAGAGACAGGCTTGAAAATAAAAATTTTCGGAGTGTACTTTGCAATTTTTTTCTATCTAGGGAATTTCATATAATTTGTGTTTTGGCGGAGGGATTGTAAAGATATTATCTTCAAAAATAACATATATTTTTTTAAGAGCATAAAAACTTCAAATGTTCAAGGGAGATACGCAAGAAATCGGTAGAAATTCGGGTAGTGGTGGCTTAACACGCACGTCTCGGTTATGCGAGAGGTCTGGGTTCGAGTCCCAGTTGCGACCATTGCCTTTTTCTATTTTTCTGTGTCTTGTTCTCTTTCATATTTTTGTTTAGATTATTATCGTTATCTTCTTCAATAAAATATAATTTATTTCTAGTAGAAGTAGTTTCTAAATGTGTGAGATTCGAGTTCACCAGAAAGAAAACATTCGTGAGATTTTTGTCATGATCCTGCACAGTAACAATGTTAATTGTTACAGGAAAAAGAAGGCCAGTTAGCCACTTAGCTTGTTGATAAATCGAAAAAACAAATATTTGTATTCACTGCTACACATGTAGATGACTACTCAACTACAATATTCTAATATTGTAGAAATGTTTCTTCAGTTTGATAAGGAAAGTTGAACAGTGCAACTATTAATTAGATAAAAATAAGTCATCGTACCTGTCTTCCACCCAGACGAAAGAAATACAAATATTCCGGCTGCTTTTTAATTTGACTGCCACAAATAGAATGGTATTTGCGACCGTATAAAATTATTATTAAGGTGAGCATAAGATATTCCTGTTCCCGGAGGGTGGGGGTTGTGAGGAGTGAGGGTAGCGGGGTGGAGAGGGGTTGTGTTTTACCGCGCGCCAAGCGGAAAACATAAAAATATGATTTATTTGAAAGTTAGGAACAGCTCAGATAGGCGCTTCTTGGCGGACGTGCACAAGATAAAGCAATCCCACCCAGTCGCGCTAACCGCTAGCCGCTAACCCACAACCTTCAACCGACCCGAGCCACTCTGCTGCTGGGACTTTTGACTTTTTTACTGTTAAGAATTAAAAATAAATAAAATAAAATACTTGTTTTGCGAAACGATAAAATGTAGTCTTTTCTACAGAACTGAGGCACAAACCTATTTTTGCTCTTAAGAAAAAAACCCAGCAAAACAATTGATTGGTTGTGTCTTTAAAAATATTGAACATGATTTTTTACCGCGAAAACGTTTTTAAAAATATTTAATTACTGAAGTCCCGCCAAAGTTAGCTACGATACGCTTTTTTTGACGCCTAATGTTTAAATTTATTTCGTGGCCCAAGGGTTGTGGCGCTGAGTGGCGTGCATATTCTAAAAATATGGATTGGATTCAAAATTGGTGTGGATTACAATGGCTTTCTCTGACTATGAATAAATCATTGTTCTATTTCATTTTTTTTAGTATTTTAGTATAGTAGAAACAAACAGTACGCACACAATTTAATTGAATAGTAATAAATATAAATATAATAATAAACAGTTTACATGGATCCAGATATTATTACAAAGATGAGTGTTTGAGTTGTTTCTACGAAATAAACGGTGAGTGATTGGTTTCTATGACAACTCGGAATCAACTCAACTCAACACACCTTTGAGAAGTCATTAAAAGCTATATAAAAATATCCCATAACCTAACCTAACATAACCTATTAGGCCCCACTACCCGAATTTCTACCGATTTCTTACGTATTTCCCTTAAACATTTGAAGTTTTTAAGCTCTTAAAAAGATAATATCTAGACGCTCCCCACGCGCCGAAATGCAAATTATATGAAATTCCCTCGATAGAAAAAAATCGCAAAGTATCCTCCGAAAATTGTTATACACACGTTCATTTCACTTATTTTAGAAAAATTGTCCGTATGAAAAAATTCACTGTGTTTCATTAAATGCAACTTTAGACGTTTCCTACGAGATTTTTGCTCTATTTTAAACAAGTTGTGTTTTATTATAGATTTTCACAATTTTCGCTTCAATTTTATCATTTTTAATATTAGCGCAATCTCTCTCCAACATTCGTTATTATATATCTCTCCATCTTTTTCTCTCAGAGGAGGTGTTGAGTTGAATTCATTCTGAGTTGTCCGGTCACCGAATGATTGTATACACATTATATTACCGGGCGGGGGTTAGTACAAGTCAAGGAATGATTTGATGTAAAGATAAAAATAAACGATATAATGTTAAAAATATGTATGTGATGTATAAGTGTATGATTGTTTCAACGTTGTGTTGTAAAGTGGAGAGTTGTGAGTGCGCATTGATTAAGGTACGAGAAATGTTTTTCTTAGGCGACGGTGGAAGTAAAAAAAATGTTGAAAATTTTTGAGTTTTATTATACAACGAAAACTATTCTCCAAATCGAAAACCAAAATCAACTCGTAGTGCGATAAAAAAATCTAATTAAGATGATAATGAAGAATTCGGAATGTTCTCTTTCATAGATGGCGCGAGTTTAATTATTTTAGGGGAAAACAGTTTTTACAAGTAATGCATTAAAATATTAAGATGAATTAATTGTTTGCACCCGTAAATACGCAACACAAATATGAATAAATGGTTTTGTTCATAAACAAACTCAAATATTTCCAGAAAGGCTAGCAAATACAATATTGTGTCAGTGATTCAATCCAAATTTGTATTTGTTAGCTTTTCTTGTAGGATTTGAATTTGTTTATGAACCACACTATTTTGTCATATTCATATTAGGTGTGTGCGGGCGCAAACAATTGAAATGTCATAATATTTTAAAATATAACTTATAAAAAGTGTTATTCCCTAAAATAATTTAACGAGCGCCGTCTATGAAAAAGTAGATTATGAATTCTTTTAAATAATGAAAATCAAAGAATTTCAATGAAAATATTTTATGATTATTAGTTTGTTGGACGGGTTAGGTTAGGTTAATATATATTGTAATTTATGTGACACATTTCCCACAAGTACCTTGTACGTAGGATGTAATATCGACATAGACAGGTAGTGTTGTGGTGTTGTGTGGCAGTCGATAGGCTGCTGTAACAATTCAATGTAGCGGGTAGCGGGCCTCGCGAGTTATGTTAGACATCCGAGATTCGCCAACACCGCAGCCGGCGGGCGGGTGTCGGGGGCCGCCCTCAGAGGGGTGTAGGGCGGCAGTGGGTGGGCAGGCTGGAGAGGTAGGGCGGTAGGGCGGCAGAAGGGATGATAAGAATCCAGTCCACCTGGACGAGGAATGCCGGCGACGGTATTCGACCCAATATCAATTTTGCTCCACGTAATAAACAGCATTGTATCTGAAACTCCATGTCTACGTTTCTACATTGTTGTTGATATTAGATGGAATTCCTGTAGCTTTCATGGGAATAAATAACATTTATCTATCGATAAACTCTGACTTATAATATATTGCCTAATACGTGGGTATTTAGTTATTTGTACACGCATAGCATTAAAAAAAACAGGAAAACCGTTTAAATATTGAAGAAGAATGAATAAACGTATTGCATTTGACATAATTTAGTGAAGAGTTGTTTTTCAGCGCAGTTCTTGTAGAGTGCCTACCATAATTCAGAAATGAAAAACTGAACGTGCGATTGAAACGGTCGGTATGTTGAGTGACCGGATTAAGGCGCCATACCCGAGCTCGAAAAGAAGAAGATGGAGAGATATGTAATTACGAATGTTGGAGAGAGCACGCTAATATTTCAAGCGATAAAATTGAAGCGAAAATTGTGAAAATGTTTAATAAAACACGACTCGTTTAGAATAGAGCAAAAATCTCGTGGGGGTTGTCTAAAACAACGTTAAAAAAACACTGCATTTTTTCATACATATAACTTGTTAAATAATAGAGACAGGCTTGAAAATAAAAATTTTCGGAGCATACTTTGCGATTTTTTTCTATCGAGGGAATTACATATGATTTGCGTTTCGGCAAGGGGGTTATAAAGATAATATTTTCTAAAATAATATATATTTTTTTAAGAGCTTAAAAACTTCAAATGTTCAAGGGAGATGTGCAAGAAATCGGTAGAAATTCGGGTAGCGGCGGCTTAAATAATGTGTTGAACATTATATTAGTATTAAAACCTTCCAGTATCTGTGAACAGTAAGTGTTTTTTAATTTTTTCTTATTTAATAAATTAAAACCGAAATTACCACTGAAATCATCAGATTTATTAGCAGGTACACAGCTTAATAATAAACCATATATCTTTTATGTACGTACTACTATTTAATTTAAAATTTGGAATCGTACAAATTTTCCAAAGAAACGCCACTAACTGACTCAAATGCAATTGTTTTTCAAACTTTCTTCGGGCAGGTCGGTACCACAATATTGAAAATAAAATCGTGCGTGCAAGTGAAAACTTATACCGTATGAGAAATGAAAACTAAACTTTGAGAGAATGAGACAAATGCAGAGTATCATGAGTAGGATAATTTTGTAGGGTTTATTAATTACAATATAAAATTGTTGCCAAGCTTAAACATTACTTTACATTTAATTCTACAAAGCACCGCACAAAGAGGGCACCGATTGGTCTATTCTTAGTTTCGCTCGTTACCGTTTAATCGAGTTTCACATCACACCGGCGCTAAAGAAGTTTTCATTTCAAAATGCGCATAAGAAAGTCCAAATAAAGATAAACATTTTTAATTTTGAACAAATTATATTAATTGAACTTTTAAAACGGCTACCCTCTTGAAACAGAAACGGAACGTATCAACAAATTTACAGACACGCGAAACCATAATTTGTTTAATTATTAATTAAGACAATATTAGCGACACTCAATCGAAAATTTTAGACAGAAAATCAAAAAAGACATAGGAACCATTGCCTTGCCGGGCGGAGCTCTACCAATGTGCTAATGTGACCCTATCCGATTTGGTATCTTTCTCTGAATTTTCTGTTTCAGATTTTCGATTGAGTGTTGCTAATATTGTCTTCATTAATTAAATATTACAATTAAAATAAAAATTAATTTATATTTCAGTTGCCAAATTTCTTGAATGTATGGATCTTATGTGTTTTTCACATTAAAAAGGTACCTGCCTTTTGTTTTTGTTTTTCTCAGACCTGCTGGTCATAAAAAATATTAGAAAACAAAATTGTAAATTTTTTGTCCTTGAAACCTTGGTTTAGAACAGTTATGAATTAATAAATAAGATACCTACAATATATTATATCTCTTTAAGGATTCGCAGAACGAGTATTAATTCTCAGTCGAAGAAAATACCTCAAGAACTTTTATTGAAATTTTACCATGCTTGGAAAAATGTAATATACAAATTTCTTTTCTTAAATTTCTAAAGCTCCCGGGGATAAAGAAAAGCGCCGCGAATGTAAAGAGACGATGTCGTGGGGTTTGAGTAGGGAGGTTTGAGCAGCTAAGCAGCAGCGAAAGGGGGACGATGCGCTGTGGAATGCACTAATTCCATGCATGTATATTCTACGTTCATTAGGTTGATCGTTACAAATTCTGAAAAACTATTAGATTATGTAGTTTTGGATACTTTAACAGAATTCAATTAACAGAAAAGCAATTAATCACTGGTTAATAACTAAGAGCTCGTCAAACATAGAGAAGTCAATAACATCGTTTAAATAACTTAGTGATAATACAAAAGTTCAAGGTGCGAATTAAAATAATTGATGTATTTAGTTGTGAATATTTTTTTAAAGTGCCGTATTTTTTGATTTGTGATTTTTCGTTTTATTTAGGATGATTAGATCTGAAAACCTGTATAATCACACTTATTTGACGAATTTGTTTTCTCATAAGTAAAAAACAATAATATATTTTTTATTTCTTCAAACTTCGCAAATTCACTTTGTGGCGTCATTATTAATTTAATGAAACAAAAAACTTTGTGTAACTATTTAATTAACAATATTGACATTTTTCAAAAATAATGTTTTCTTCGTCAGGATAATAAGCTAATAAAAAATAAACATTGACAAAATATTAGAAAGGAGATGTGATTAATTACTTAAAAAATCATAAAAAACAATTATATATAATAAAATATAAAAATTATTTTAGGATGGGTAAAAAATTACATTTGCATAGTGAAAAACCTTTTAAAACAAAACGGGAAGTCTAAATTTCAAAATAAATTATTATAAATATAAGTATTAATACGAAAATAAATGTAAAAGATGGCCATTTTTAAAAAAACGTTTGGTTATTTATAATATTTAATTTACTATTAACACTTTTCCTAATTTCTAAAATTTCTAAATTATCTAATTGTATACCCGTTGTGTTAGTGTGTAAAATTTTTCAACCTTTATTAATATCAAAAGAATGACTGTTTGTAAAATGTGGTTGGCAAATTCTGAATAATTATTATTATTTAAACATCTTAGATGTTTTTTAACTCTAATATCAAAATTTCTAGAAGTCTTCCAAATATAAAAAAAAGTTACAATCATTGCAAATTAATTTATAAACCCCAGACTTGTTCAAAAAACATCTTTGTCCTTGTTATTTAATATATAATTTATACTTGTTTGTCTTTTGTTATTTTTTATTTACTTATTATCTTGACGAAGAAAACATAGTTTTTGAAACATGTCGATATTGTTAATTAAATAGTGGTGTACACAAAGTTATTTATTTCATTAAATTAAAAATAAATTTTTTATTTCATTTATTAATCATTATGTTATAATAACACACATATTTTTTCTGTTGCGCAAACAACGATTTCTTCATTTGGGCCAGTTAATTTTTAATGATATTTTTAGGAGCCATGTGAGTTTGAAGAAAAGAAGTCTTCTAAGATAGCCGCAGTGAAAGCATACAAAAGAAAGAGTTTTAAAGGATATCACTAGCCAAAATATGATATAGTTAAGTGAAAAAAACGTAACACAACAAAATACGAAGCAGATAAAATTTTTCCTGGCCGAGGTACGGAACTGAAGTGCAATAAGATCGAAAATGATTTTATTTAATAAATCGCGTCACAATTTCGTACCCTCTAACTTATTATTTTCGTCAATCAGTTTTTCTCCCACTGTGCGATGGGATCTGCTCCAACCCACACCCGCACCAACTTGTCTCTATGCCCGGGTGCCGTGGGTACAATGGAAACCAAATGTGAACACCAAAAACCAAAATCACGCGTGTACCATTTTTTTACTTCGCAAATACTTGATAGCAAACGTAAGTCAAAACGCAGATTTGCCCAAATGCGGTAATGAAATATGGCATGACACTGATTAATTTAAATGCTGGCATTGCTGAAGGCATCTTCAGGCGATTGTTTATAAATCGGCATTGTAAAAATAAGCTGTTTTTAATTTCTCATATTTTATCTGAATCCAGATTTTTATTACGCCAGGGCAAATAGATAAATCTTGTTTTTTTTTAATATTAGAGGTTCAAATCAGCACATACAAAAATCGTAATACGTAGACACCAAAACAGGTATAATAAATACCCTGTGAGATCTGAATAACAAAAATAAATAATGTGTAACTCTTCTTAAAATATTCATAAAAAAAAATAACCATAAAAATTGTGATCATTAGATACGATATAAACGAAACTATACAAAAGATGACCAGTGAACTTAGTGTTTTCTTTTGAAATAAATATTATTTTTTCCCTTATTATCTACCACCCTGGTATATAATCGTCAGATTAATTTTGTTACATCAATTCAACAACGCATTACCCTACCATCCTACTAATCGCAAACCACTCACAGAAACCCGCTGTTTCCCTGTATTTTTTCCATCCAACCTGTGTTTTCTCTTCATAAATCTATCTGTCAAAACCAACTCCTTTGATTTTGTTTAGTTCCTCCATAAACACATTCAAATATGAAGGGAACTGTAGATAGGATATACCTCCCCCAGTTTCACTTTAACATGTAGGTGTGTGTGATTGAATATTGTTCTGATTTCGTTTTACCCGCATTCATGTATTGTTTGATCCGTGTTCATAATACTTTGAACTTTAATTCGCTCCAACAATATAGTTGAACAAACACACTCTATAATATTTGCAGTGTAGTTTCCTAACTTTGTATTAATAAAACGGTAATGTTTATTTAGTTAATTTCCGCTTTATCATCGTGATGTTGTGTTTTCCCCACGCTTCATTACATCCAGACTAGCTACGGTAGATTCTATATATACAAACAGCGCGGTTCGTTACATTCTCGGTTACCCAGAGCTTTCAAACCTTTATTTCATGCCTTTTGATCTGAAATTAATATTATCTTATATCTGTTTCTGATAACAAGGATCGGTACATCCTCGCTACAGTGTATTTCTTTGTGATATGTCTACATATTACGTTAACCCCACGGCAATCAATTGAAGGCCTTACCAGGTGTACCAGCGTTAACATCTGTAAATTCGATTTCTTAGCACATTTCATTAGGTACCTATTAGGCAAGAGGTTGCGTTTATGTGGTTCCTATTGAAAACATAATAAAAATGACTGATTAACGTTGTCACTTAATGAATTTCGTATTTTCCCCACAGCAGCGAGGCTACATTAGTAAAAATAATAACACCATATCAGCAAGCTGGAAAATAATTTGAAAATATAGTTTAAGCCTTCATTTTTTTATTAGAAAACGAAGATTTCGATCGCGCAGAATCCGCCTGGAAGCAAGCCACGTTCAGCTTTTTTGTGTGTTTTCCTTGTGGGAAAGAATCTATTCCAGTAAATAAATATAAAGTCCTAAGTGATATTTGGGATCGCATGCCCTGTGTTGTTGAAAAACGACGAAATCCTATTTAAGGCCCCGACATCGTCGGCCGTTTAAGAGCTCGTTCACACACAGCTATAAAATATAAAAGATCATCGCACGCCAAATAACGCTCTCCATACAATCCCTTCAGACCGTTCATACCTAAGCAGTTCAAGCGCTGATCAACCATAGACAATACACGTATAACGATGGAACCGCTAGACCGGTGGCTGACAGATGTCAAGTTGACAGATTTCAGTACAAAAAATGTGCTTTCCGTTGCCGCTTCCTAATTCATCTGATCCCCTCTCCTACCACAGGAAGAAATATTTGATAGCGTCGTGTGAAAGTGCAAAAGATAAGCGCTCGCGGTTCAACAGATATCTCTCGCAGATTTATAGCTGTGTGTGAACGCGCTCTTAAGATCAATCCGCCCGGCTGATCGCTGACGGTACCACAAGTAAACGCAGTGAGCCATAACAAATCCTCGTTCTTTCTTAATGTGTCTTACCATTGATATCAAGTGCTCCACATTGACACGGAGATCGCAACTCTGACACCTAATAATGGCACCTAACAATAAATAGATTTCTTAAGAATAGATGTGGAAATTGTAGTGTAAGCGTCACCCATCTACCTGTAGAAATACCTTTATTGAAAATCTTAATTAAATCCAAGAGTTGGACCAATAAAATAGGGGCTGGTGCGAGAAATGTCAGCTAGTTCTGGTAGAATATTGTAAAATGATAAAAAGATAACGCGTGACGCTAGCGTTCCCGCACGGAAGGTTTTTATCAGAAGAAAAGTTACCGCCAGTAGTTGATAACCCCTGCGCCGTCTCCCCTTCTATTTCATCCGAGTTTTATCTCAGAGGTAATATTATTTGTTTTCAGAGTTCAGATCAAATCGGCCGCCCATTATCGAGAGCTTTTAACTTGATTTAAGAATTTCGCTGGTTCGATACTCCCAAATGAAGATGGAACTTATTATTATTTGGTGATTCGTGATCAAATTACCCGTTCTCGTTGCAGATACTCGGGGATATATTCTAGACTTATATTTCAAGTCAATAATATATATTGAACAACTTTCCAAAAGAACAATTAAGAGCTATTTTGTTTGAGCTGAATTTAGCCATAAATTGTTATAGTTTTGATTGTGAATCCCCGTGGAAGTGGACCCCAACTACAAACTGAGACGTGGCGATATTATGAGTATATGTTATTTTTTCAGCTTTCAACATAACAACAACTAATCATTCTTCACCATTCCATAGTAGTTATAATTATTAATGACGGCCGCCGTGCTCTAGGGGCAAGGTTCTTGACTCACAATCCGACGGTCGCGGGATCGAATCCCGGCGTGCGCAAATAAATTTCATTTGATTAATTTGTGTTATTTCACAATGAATTAATTAAAAATAATATATAGTATATTTGGGGCACGTTCCAGAGTCGAAGATACTCTCAGTATCACCCTGGTATAAGACCATAATTCAGAATTGAAACGTTGCTTGAAATGGCTTTAGCCGTGTTTGGTGACCAGATCTGATTAGTCAGGTATTTCCCAACCTTCCTCTTCCCCATCCCCTTCCCCTCTTCACTACCTTCAGCATCACAACACACCCCGATTGGGGATGCCATAGTCTCACTGGCTCCAGACGGGAGCAGTTGGGACTCTTGTGAGGTATACACAAAAAAAATATGGTTACTTTTAACACATTTCGTATGGAATAGTGACAATTTTGAACAAAACAATGAATAGATCAGTGAAAATAATATCAACGTCTTATTAAAATTATTATCACTGTTATTTCAATAGTAGTTCTCCACGTGGTAACACTGAATGATGATATCTATATATTGTGAAAAGTTTTAATTGGAGTAGGTATTATTTAATATCTATGTACATCCAAATGGAAATTTTATTAACGTAATAGTTGTCAACACTCTGTAAATGTTTCAAACAATAAATTAATAAACAGTAATTTTAAATTTGATCGCCATCTCAACGGATTATTTCAAAACATATTCTTTCCTCTTTTAACCTGTTGCGAGCTTAAAGAAATAATCATTTTTCTAGAAAACTCCCTCTTGGTTTCATTAAAATACGCAAAAAATGTTTTCTCAGAGAATTTATAATATTCTTCAATAATAATACGTCTCTCAATATTAAAAACACGACGTTAAATTGAAAACAAGGAGGTCCACTGGGAAATCCTTTTTATTCCATTATTATCATCATTCTTCATGTTTACCTTCCGTGAAAATCAGCAGGATTATATTTGAACCTTCACAAAGAGGAAGGACCCTATAATAATTAATTATCTGCCGTCGTCTTTCGCGCCATTCAGCTTTCTGGGGAATACAAATATTATTCAGGTTTTATTGTATGCTTCTATAGATTCTTGAAAACTCGTGATATCAATATTTTTTGAGATATACCATCTGAAGGTAAATTAACATTTCTACCTACTCAGTAATTAATTTTAAAAAAAACCCTCTCTACAGGAAGGAAGGAGGAGGCCCTGAAGCTAATTTCATATTTGAGGAATCTGCGTAGAGGACATAGAGATATTCAATGGTGGAGGGTCTTTTTTAGGAGAGGTAGGAGTGAACGTTTTGTGAGAGGGAGGAAATATAGAGTTCGGAAAATCGTTCCACAGCCGAACTGTTGAATTCAAAAAACGATCCGTTCTGGTGTGACTTATTGAGAAAAATACAATTGTTTGCAAAAATGCAAAACACCTGCACCTGCTATGTAAGAAAATATTACCTTGAAATAAACTTAAAAAGAGTCAATTGGAATACAATGATGATTGATATAGTGATATGAAGAAAAATTTGTATTTTTTTTAAAATGTTATAGAACTTATAATTAATAAATAAAATAAACGAGGAAGCAATATACATTTTATACATTTCATGTGTTATATACGAAATTTATGTTGCTTACCACAATATGATACAAGGACCCCTCGGCATCGCTGAATAGTCGGGAAACACGCCAAACACGTCAAACACGTCAAACACGCGCCTATCATTTATTCACAGTTGAAATTAGTCACATGTTAACGGGACGTTTCTACGACTCGTTCTTGAGTTCAACAGCTCGGCTATGGAACGATTTGCCGGCCTCTATGTTTCCTGCCTCTGACAATATGGGTCTCTTCAAGACCCATGATCACTTCTTCCTCTACTCAAAAAGACCCTCCACACAGCATCTTCAAAGATGACATAGGCCCTGAGGGACATTATTTACCTCAGGGTCTCCTGTGTGGAGTAAATGTAAAAAAATGACAGCCAAACGGCCATGTTTGTGATACCCATAAAAATTAATAATATCACGACACGGTGGCGCCCATATATATACTCGAACAAATATATATACATTACAATTTTATATGAAAAAATGAAAAATCGAAAGTAAAAACCTCCTTTTTTAAAAATATTTGTAAGTCAAATTTAATTTATGAGTGAATTAATTTCCTTTTACATTCTTTATTTTGTGAGCTTCATCTCCCGTAGAATGCGCGCGCTCATGATAAGTACACGGTTGACATTTGTCAGATGAAAACGGGTCGTTTCTATGACTCGTTTTTGCTTTCAACAAGCTCGGCTGTGGAACGATTTGCCTCCGTATTTCCTCCTTCACTCCTTCCTCTAACAAAAAGACCCTCTTTTCTCAGGGCCTCTTGTGTGGAAATAATAAAAAAATTAAATAATAATAATTGACGTCACCATTGCATCTAAAACGCGTTGAAATCATAGAACGATTGTGTGTAAAAAAATAACGTAGACATTATAAAGAGGGTAATGGAAGAGAGCGAACTGAAAAGCTGTTGTGCAAGTCAATGCTCGATTTGTTTGTCCTCCAGTCTCGGGCGAGCTTTCCTTCGCCGCCTTCGTCACATTGACACAGTGACAGGGCGGGGGGAGGGGGCACGGGGAGGGGCGCAACAAGTCCCGGGGGAAGGGGGCAGCAACAGGTAGGCAGCGGAGCCTTGAGGCCGCGCTACACGGAGCTTTAGCGAAGGATCGCAGGATTTATAATGTATCAAAGGAACAAAAAAAAATTTTACGTCGTGTTTCACGCTCATTCCACGAAACTTTTGGAAGGGAAGGGGGTGATTATTCATGAAATACTTGAGAAATACTTTATTATTATTATTTCTCCGTGTTCAGTCAGCTGTTCAATTATTTTGTTGAAAATAAATTACATTGATTTTGATTTTATGCTCTTTTATTTACCTTTTAAATGATAATTGAAGTGTATTAAGAAGTAAATATCCAATTATTTAATTAAATGAAGACATTATGAGCGAAACTCAATCGAAAATCTGGAAACAGAAAAATCAGAAAAAGATATTGGCACCTCTGGGACTCGAACCCAGGACCTCCCTACTTTCCGGGTTGGGCGCTCTTATCCACTGAGCTAAGGTGTCGATATCCAATTCGGTCACTTTTAACTGTACCATACTTCAACTAAGAACCACCCATATTATCTTCATTTTTCTTAACGCATATTTTTATTGGCTGCCATCTTTATGAATGATTGCAAAAATATGCGTTAAGAAAAATGAAGATAATATGGGTGGTTCTTAGTTGAAGTATGGTACAGTTAAAAGTGACCGAATTGGATATCGACACCTTAGCTCAGTGGATAAGAGCGCCCAACCCGGAAAGTAGGGAGGTCCTGGGTTCGAGTCCCAGAGGTGCCAATATCTTTTTCTGATTTTTCTGTTTCCAGATTTTCGATTGAGTTTCGCTCATAATGTCTTCATTTAATTAAATATTACAGTTTGAGGTTTTACTCATAAAGTTAAAATAATAAATAAGAAGTAAATATCCGCTGTTATAAGGCATCCAGGTACCTAACGTTTCTTATGTTGCTTATAAACAGGTCGGTGTTACCGCGAGCCGAATTACGAATTATGAGAGAGTAACGAAGCAACCAAGCAAGTGGTGTTTCCCGGTTGTTTCGTTCCGTTTCCATTAGGTGTTATCCAAAGACATGCATTACGACTCGCAAAAGTAAAGTTACGATTACACGAGACAATTTTTATAGCATTTTTTTGTACATTAGAATTTATTTGTTTAAACCACACATGGGCAACCGCCTGCCCGCGGGCCGGATCCGGCCCGCCGAGCTATTTTGTCCGGCCCTGATTCATCTCAGCGAAGTAATACAGAAATAAATTAATAGTTCCAGGGAGAGATTAAGTAATGGAGATGACACAAATTTACATACGGAACTTATTAAGCTTCAGGGGGATTTAGTGCTAAAATCATAATTTAATTAATTAATTATATTTGGTGGAAGAAAACACATAAATTTACACGCATATTTCTTTTTGGCAGCATACTTACGTGTGAACAGTTTTTTTCGAGGATGAAACACACCAAATCAAAAATTCGAACGAGGAAAATAGATGAAAATCTCAAAAATTTTGTGCGATTATCCTTTAGCAATACCAATGTCAATATATTGATAGTCTCATAATTCAAGTATTTGAAATCAAAGTATCAAAATTTTGAAATCAGTGTAAAATATTAATATTATGTCGTTTATCAGTAAATATATAAGAAGTAGCAACGTGTTTAATTTAATTTAAAGTAATTTGATTGTGTTAAATAATTTGGTCCGGCCCTTGACTCGGAGACAGAATGACAATTTGGCCCCAGACCTGGGAAAGGTTGCCCATGCCTGGTTTAAACTTTATTAGGATTTTTTCTAAGAACCTCATAAATAATCACCCCCAGAGTTTGGCGGTATGAGCGTGGAAAACGGTGTAAACTTTGTTCTAAAAACAACCTTAAGTACAATTTACAAATAATCCGAAATCATGACTAAGCATTTGACTTGTTAAGGTTACGGGTTTGATTGATATATTTTTACTGTTCACAGGTGTATCAGCACATGCCCAAAAAACTTAAACCTAACCAAATCAGAAATTCCTGAGTATATTTGAAATTCTTATTGTCGATTTCATTTTGATGTTCGATATATTTTTTCCATTTATTCATTACACAATTTTAATTAAAAAATAATAAAATACTTAATTCTTACCAATTTTATTGTTTAAAAACCAACACATTTCGTAAACAATGTCTACATCTACGGTTCCGTCAAAATGATTTTGAGTGTATATCGTAATCTAATTAATACAGTTTTTAATTGAAAGTAATAGGTATTACTTATTAAGAAATGTAAGGATCTACGCTACGTTTAGTAAAAAGTGCACATTTACGTATAATGAGCTAGGTAGGTACTTTTAAACTACATTAAAAAAAATCTATCTTTGTTTTGAAACTAATTTATGTAAAGCTTCCCTGTGTGTGCATTTCCCTTAATGCCTTAAGGCTCTCACGCAGGCAGGACGGATCCCTTACCTAAATAATGATATGTACTTGGAAAGGACAAAGGTATTGTTTATTTGTTTTCTAAGGCTCTGTTCAATAGCTGTTCACTCCATTAAATGAGCCGAGAGGGCAAAACAGCGGTAATATTGAACCCGGGCGCTTGTTCACCGGAGGAAATCATCACGTTTTTGTATAAAATTAAAATTTTAAAGGTGGGTACGGAAATGAAAACATTATTTTAAAATAAGTTGAAGGTAAATGTTACACTAAGCGTCAAACTGAAAATTAAATGTATGAGAATATAAGTTATCATTTGATATAATTTTGAAATGATAATATTGATTATAACTTTCTATTTTACGATCACCCCCTTTACCAAAGCACAGAGACGTGTATGTACCACACCATCTACTGTGTAACAAAGAGCGAAATATCTTAAAATTCTCGCTAAAATCCGTTATATTATTTTGTCTTCGAAGGATTTTATCTCGACCCGTGTTTAAAAAACGGTTAGTGAAAAGAGTCCTCAGAAGTGTTCAGCAAAAATGTATACAACGCAATCGTTGTACCACACTTTAATTACTGCAGAAGCATTCTATTAGTCAACTTTGGATTAATGAAACAAATGACTAACTATAAAATAGAACGTGAAAATAATACCGAACAAGATAGATACACGAAAATCACAGACATGTTGATGGAATTAAGTAACTTATCATTTAAACAAAAATTTTACTTCACTACTTTAATTTTAATGTACAAATAATTAGTGGCCATATATCAATTGAATTTCTTGAAAAATTGAAAACCTCCATAAACACACACACAAAACGAATAAACGAAATGAAAAAAAGACTAAAATTCAGAAACAAAAGTCAAAGGAAATAAAATCAGAAGATAATATAAACAAATTTATACTAAAATTACATAAATATGTGATTAATTCTTATTAAAAAATGTATATATAAGAATTGTATTAGGACATATTAACTATGTAACTTCTACGATAATTGCAAACTCACTTTGTGGCGTCACTTTAAATGAATGCAAATCGCTTTATGTATGACGAAGGCCAATCGTAAAATCAGACAGATCACGATACGCCTCAGGCACACCACAAAATGCAGCCATTTCACGAGGTAGCAGATCATGATGTCTGATCTTGATTCGCCTGAATTTACGATCGGCCTACGACATGTACACCACTTATTTAATCACAATTATTAACATGTTCCTTCGTCAGAATAAAATGATTTTTTTGTTTTTGAAACATGTTCATGTTGATTAAATATCTGTTGTATACTAAGCGATTTGTTTTCAATAAAAAACAAACACAAACAAATCTGAAGGCACCGAGAAGATTATATTATGTGTCCATACACCACTAGTATACTCTAGTTTGCTTCTTACAATGCCATCGAACATGGCTGTCTATGCATTTGGGTCATAAAATTATTACCTGCTGCTTGGTGATGTAGATGGGCTTGTTGATGATGATCCAAGTGACGGTCTCGTGGCATGCCGGCGCCGTGGTGGAACCGTCGTACGTCATGTAGTAGTCCGTGTCGGGCATCAGGCCCCGGATGGACAGCCTGTTTACCGGCATCTCGTTACCTAAAAAAAATTTAAAAAAAAACACTGTAATGGACTGGTGTAGAGTTGAAAGCCTATGAAGGATGTCATTATTGCTGTTGCTCGAAAAAATAATACCCTTGAATTTATAACTAACACTTTCAATTCAATTCAATTTCAATGCGGCAACCCGTAACTCTAAGTGACCAGCTCAGGTATGGGGGCTCCATCGAAGCCAGAGTTAAGTTAGCCTCTCAGAAACTGGGCGTACTGTACAGGGCCCGCAGATACTTTAATAGTACACAACTGCTCACCCTGCACAAATCGCAAGCGCGCCCCATGGTTGAATGTGGCAGCCACCTCAGGTCTGGAGCCGCAAAATACCTAAAAAAAAATCCTCAATCCTCTGTGCTGAAATGGGGGGTCCATTTGATAGATTCTCCTAACTTAAAAAAAACGGATTGCAATATTTAGAGCATAGGCGTCAGGTGGTCAATACTGTCCTTGTTCTACCGGTAGTACAATGGAAGATGCTTCGAGGAACTAGCGTCATTGATCCCCTCGGCACCGGTGCATAGTCGAGAAACACGCCAAACACGCGCCCAACATTTGTACACGATTGACATTATTCACACGAGAACGGATCGTTTCTACGACTCGCTATGGATTTCAACAGTTTGACTATAGAAAGATTTACCGGCCTCTGTGTTTCATCCCTCCTACAACATGGGTCTCTTCAAGACCCATGTTACTCTTTCCTCTCCTCAAAAACACCCTCCACACAGCATCTTCAAAGATGACGTAGGCCCCGAGGGAAATTATTTTCCTCAGGGTCACCTGTGTGGAGTTAATGTAAAAAAAAACCCGGGCGTTTATTTTATTATAATCTTTATTTACATATAACATTTTTTTTTAACATTTTTGATCGCCTCACTAGAGCTAATTATGTGATGGGAATAGCTTGTTTATGTTACCTTAAATAGAGTCGTCGAAATAATGAGAACTGTTAATAGTTTTTCCAATAAAAGTTCTTCTAAATGGTTATCACCTTGTGATGGCATTATTTATTTAATTACAAGACAAATAACTCTGTTTACATTACTTTTCATGGATACAAAATCAACATGTTGTTTCGTGGACAATTTCCACTTCTTATGGATATCTTGTATGCTGAAGAGATCAACTTTGAGAGAAGGATTTCTTCCATTCTTCTCAATTTGTTTGAAATATTTATCCTTGATTCCATGGAAAAAAATCAAAAAATTGTCAGTGTATGATTACGGCTGAAATTTTTTGTTGACAGTGGAAAGCAAAATAAATATTTAAAAATATATTTTGTTATTGTATAAACGACGATAAGTTTTTCGTTAACATTTACATGTTTGATATTATTTAGAAATGTCATTGTTCAATTCAGAGATATCAACACCTCAAAGATAAAGACCGGTAAGTGGCTGAGTGGGCATCGCGTTTGGGGGCGTTGCGTGTTCGATTCCTCAAGTCCTTCATCATGACTCAACATTTTCGGCTTACTGTGGTGGTAGTAGAAGAAACATTTTTGGGTTATTCGTAACCCGGGAATGTTTGTCTTTCTCTAAAAAAAAATATTGTAGTTCCTAAAATCGCAGTTATTTTTACGACATCCTCAAAAACAAGAAATATATAAAACATTTGAAGCATTTGAAGCATATCCGAAATTCCACGAAATTTCATTGTGTCTTTGGGACTTGTAGGTAAAAATATTTTAAGCACTAAATTGTTAACATTTTTTCTAATTTGTTGTTCCTATTTAATAATTATTAATCTATTAATCATTCTTTCGGAAATGATCATACTCTTGATGTAAATACAGGGTCAAAAATACTTCATACAGGTAAGGCATTCCGGATTAATCATTTTGAACCTTCCTTTCTGACGACAATGTAATTGTTAATTCTAACAAACTCTTCAAAGTAAATCTTTATTTAATTTATAAATTAAGTATAGTTATTCCTGAAAAAGTGGAGAGTCCACGAAACATTTTGATTGTCTATCAAAATAAAATGGTGTATTCAAAGTTATTTGTTAACTGAAGACTATTTATATATATATATTAGCGATTCTCAATCAAAAATTTGAAACAGAAAAATCAGAAAGAGATACGGTCACATATAGGAATTGAAACCATTAACTTAGCCTTGCCGGGCGATGCTCTACTACTGAGTCCCTCATAAAATTCACCCTAGACTTGCAGAAAAGTCAACAGATGTAGCACATTAAATAATAATAATAATAATAATAATAATAATAGCCTTTATTCAGACAGTAAATTATATAACATTATTTATAATAAACTTTTCACTTATCATGCATCGACTCCCTGTCTGTATGTCACTAGTTGACAAAGGCCTCCTCCAACTGTCGCCATTTCTCTCTATCATTAGCTGTTCTTGTCCATGTACCACCTGCCACGGCTTTGATGTCGTCAACCCACCGTCTAAATGGTCTACCTCGTTTTCTCTTCTTGTCACTTGTGAACCAATTCATGACTAATTTTGACCATTTTTCACTTCCTCTAATTGTGTGGCCTGACCGCTTCCACTTTAGCTTTTTTATTGTTTTTATGGCATCTTTTGTTCTTGTTTGCTTCTTAATGGTTGCAATTTTTATTCTATCGGACAGTCTTTTCCCCATCATACTTCTTTCCATGGAGTTTTGACATGTTTCGAGCTTCTTATTGTGAGTTTTTGTGAGTGCCCAAGTTTGGCAACCATAAGTAAGTACAGGAAGTATGCAGGTGTCAAAAAGTTTCCGTTTGATAGCTATCCTGATTTCACTGTTTTTCATTATTTCTTTCAAACCCCAATATTGTTTCCAAGCATTTCCAATACGTCTGTCTACTTCTTTTGTGGTTAAATCTAAAGGAGAAATGATTTGACCTAGGTATACATACTCATCCACATAATCGATCAGATTGTTATTGATCTTGATAGGTTCTTGCTTCCCGTTTGTCATTGCTTTGGTCTTTTCTGTGTTCATGACTAGTCCCACCTTTCGGCTTTCTCTATCTAGTTCATTCAACATCATCTGCAGGCCTGCACTCGTCAGCGAGAGGATTATCAAATCATCCGCGAATCTTAAATGTGAAATGTTTTCACCGTTAATGGACAGCCCACATTGTTCCCAATCTAATTGACGAAAGATCTCCTCCAGGACTGCCGTAAAAAGTTTAGGTGAGAGGGGGTCGCCCTGGCGTACACCTCTTTCTATTTTGATTTCATTTCCTTCTTTATCTAGTTTAATTTTAGCTTTGCTGTTATCATAGATGTTTTTTAGAATTCTTATGTATTTGATTTCGACACCTTGATTCTTAAGTGCCTGCCAGATCTTTTCATGTTCTATTGTGTCGAAAGCTTTACTGTAGTCCACAAAGCAGCAATAAAAGGTGAAGTTGAATTCTTTACTTTTTTCGAATAATTGTTTGATAACATAAATATGGTCTAAAGTCGAGTATCCGCTTCTGAATCCTGCCTGTTCTCTTGGCTGACTTTCATCTAGAGTCTTGGTTATTCTGCCAAGTATTATTTTAGCGAAGATTTTGTAGATATTTGACGACAGGCTGATAGGTCTATAATTATTTATGTTATTTTTATCTCCTTTTTTGTGCAAAAGTTTTATAGTCGACATTGTCCATTGGTTGGGTATAATTTCACTATGTAGTACTTCATTAAAAAGGTGTTTGAGAATTGGCATTAGGTAGTCTTTATTTAGTATGAGGAACTCATTGGTAATGCCGTCTGATCCTGGAGCTTTATCTTTCTTTTGAGATTTCACAGCTTTATTTATTTCTGCAGAGATTATGTCCGGTACTTCGCTTCCTCCCGTTAGGCTTGTTGCTTGTATAGTATTTTTCCTTTCATACAGTTCGGCGAAAAAGCTAGTAGCTATAGAGATGATTTCTGGGCGACGCTTTTCATATTTGTGGTTCTTATTTATTAAATTTGGTATCCAGTTTCGTTTCTCTAATAGTTGTTTGGTTGCTTTTTTGCTGCCTCCTGTTCTTTGTATGCACTCTTCGAGTAATTGCAATCTATATCTCTGATGGTCCTTTCTCATTTGAGTTTTGATTTTGTTACTAATTTGGGCTATTTCTTTTCTTGTGGTTTTTGACTTCTTAGGGTTTGATATTAGTTCTGCTCTAGATTGTAAGAGTTCTTTAGTTTGATTTCCTATCCATTTTGTTGTCCTATTTTCACCCTCATGTTTGGTTCTTTTATTTGCGTACAGAAGTTCTTCAAACTTATTGTATTTGTTTTGTATATCAGAATCTATTGTGTTTTCTATGAAGTTTTCTAGTTTTTCTCTTAATATTTCTGTACTTTCCAATGCTATGTTATTGATTTTCTTCACCATAAAGGGTCGGTTTTTCTTGAGTGTATGAACTTGTAATTTAGCTCTAACCATTCTGTGGTTGCTGTTAAAATTTATATTGTTTATAACTCTACAATCTTGAAACTTGTGACTTTTATTCGTTAAGATGTAGTCTATCTCGTTTTTATGGTAGCCATTCGGATGTATCCATGTCCATCTATTGTTCTTACGCTTTTTGTATAAACTATTTAGTACTTTTAAGTTGTTTTCGTAAGCCAATTGTATCAGTATTTCCCCATTTCTTGTTCTTATTCCTGAAGAATATGGACCGAGCACAATTTCCTCTCCGTCTTTTCTTTCGCCTGTTCTGGCATTAAAATCCCCCATTACTATTAAATTATTGTGCGAGTGGGTTTTTATTGCATCTGACAGTGTAGAGTAAAAGGACTCGATTTCTGATTTACTAGATTTTTCTGTTGGAGAATAGACTTGAACAATTGACCACTTTTCATTTTTAGGCGGTAGCTTTACATTAAGCATTACAATACGTTCTGAGATCCCAATAAATTCATCAATATATGGTTTTAATTCTTTGTTTATCAAAAATCCTGTTCCGTATTGGCCCGGTGTTTCTCCTTTGTAGTATAACATAAAGTCTCCATAGTCCTCTATGTTCTCTCCTAGGCGTCGTACTTCACTCAGTCCTAATATCGACCAATGTATGTTTTCTAAAGCTAAGATTAATTCCGCTAGGCTTTCCTTTGTTCTTAAAGAGAGCGTATTATATGTTGCGATGTGTATTATATTTTTGTTTTGACAGGTTTTCTTGGAAAGGGTATGTGGTTGATTATTTATAAATCTAGTTGGAGGGTAGTAGTCTTCTTCCCCCACGGTGACCGGCCGGATTGGGGTGTCTTTACAAAAAGTTGGTTTTGTTAATGTTGTGATAATATGGTTCCTGGTGTCGATGCAGCTTACATGTTTTTTGGAATATCCGATAGTGAAGCCGACTTTCCTCGTTCAACGTAGGAGAGTATGTTGGGTCTTATAATGTCTTTTCCTGGGGTTTTGGTTGAGGAATTAATTTGCCGGTGTGAGGTGGCAGTTGTCGTCTTCTTTTGATTTGAGGAGTTTGGAGAACCTGACTCTTCTCTTTTCCTTTTTTCTGGGTTGTTGTCTCTGTTTTTCTTCACTACTAATTTATCATGTTTTATGAATGCTATGTTTCCTTTTTTCTTTTCTTCTTCAACTTGTAATTGCAATTGCTTTCTTTTTTCTAACACTTCTTTAGAGTAGTCCTCCTTGATGTATATTCCTTGGGGAAGTTTGGACTTATTTCGTAGAATGATATGCTTTTTCCATAAAGTGGTGATAGAAACTATTACAGGGCGATTTTTGTTGTTGATCCGTTTCCCAATTCTGTATATATTGCTAATTTCGTTGCTCTCAAAGTATGTTCCTGATTCAATTATGGCATCTTTTATGCAATCAACAAGCTCACCTTCGGTTTTTCCTGTTTCTTCAACTCCGAAAAATACCAGATTGTTTTTCCTTTTATCATTTTTCAAGAATTTCACTTCCTGTTGTAGTTCAGATATTTTTACTTTTAGGATATTATTTTCTTCTGAAATACATCTCAGTTTCTCATCAAGCGCTTCCATTACATTTTTGGTTACAGAATTTGTTATAAGAAGAGTTTGGTTATTCAGTTTCTCATCTAACATTGTTATTAGCCATTCCATATCTTTTTTCTCCATTTTTGGGGATATTTTTATTGTTATGGCAACACAAAACTTTGTTGTGATATTGGTATCACTGATTATTGCGAACTTCACTTTAGTCTATGATTTGCACTATTTTTGGTTATGCTATAAATTTTTATTGTTGTAAATTTATCACAAAACGTTGATTTAACTGTGTTTTGTTTTGATTCTCTTTGTTTTGGTTTTTATTTTACGCTTTTGAGCAGAAAACACAGTTGATTACACTATTTTACTATTTTGAGCATAAAACACAGTTGATTACACTATTTTGCACTGAATTTCCGTAAATTAAAGCAGATATCGATGACATACGTCTTATTAGTTTAACGACCGGAACCGGAAAAAAAAAAAAAAAAAAAAAAAATTACAATTTGAGGTTTTACTTTAATATAAAATTTTTTTTTATATATAATTAAAATCGCAATCTCACCAAAGAAGAAACTAGTTCTTGTGCTTGGTGAGTGAGTTACACTAATTATAACGGAAATAGAATAACATTATGCAATACGTAAGTATATAATAGGAACAATTGAAACTTCTGGATCATCTGTATGTGTAGGTGTACAGTGTACATATATAGGGTTACATACTTAAATATTGAGCGCTTAAGAGAGTAATTAGAAACATCTAAATAAAATTTATATGTTATTATTTTGTTACTTTTATTTGTTATTATTATCATATCAATAACCATGCTAAACAAACCACGGCTTTTGTATAATAATTTGTTGGTTATTTTATAATAATTTTATTTCTTTCTCTTCTCTTTTTTTTCTATTTTTCTACTATATTATGCAATGCATACACAAGTTAACTATATATTTTAATCCTCTGATTTTAAGAACCCATATCTATATTTACTACTATGTTTTAACTTTTGTTACTATGTTTTAAACTTTCTAACTTCATTTTTTATTATTTCTCTTCTTTTTATTTCCTCTTTTTTGTACAAATCATGTTCCATATGTTCACACTAATCCTAATTTGACTGTTCTAAAACGGGAATCACCCTAGTTGGACAGTCAAAACATATCATAAATAATGTTTATAAATGTATTATATATTATACTATACTAAATAAAAAAAAACTAAATAAAATAAAAAAAAAATAAATAAATAGAGATGAATATAGACTGATAACACATATAAATAAAGAGAAAAACAGCCATAATAGATATAATTGTTTTGTTTGCATTAGTTTGGTATTAACTTTTGGTATTTTGATGTTGTCTTGATATTTTTTTGATAGGTGGGTTTCAAATTTTTTGATGATATTAACTTTGTAAATTTGGATAATTGCATTTTTTTTAAGGTATCCTCTTTTCGAGGCTTATTAATACATAAATAACTAATTGCGCGACTGCTTTAATTTTCGCTGGCATATTACGAATTAGCGACACCGTTTAACATCCTGCATGGAAAAGTACTTCATTGTCAATGCGAGAAATGATTCGCTCTGAAAAAAAGCATGAATAATACCACTGTGGCATTATGTAAAAACTGAAAATAATCCCATTATTTAGAGCGTGCTTCGGAATAGTGCAATTTAAATTTCAAAGGGAAGGGCTTTTAACATTTTACATCACAACGAGAAATCACATGGAGATAATAATATTGTCCTCAATTTGCAAATTTCACAAACCAGAGAGAAGTGCGTTATGTATCGACAAATTATTAGGAAAATAACAAGAGTACCATCAGATCGTCCTTTGTTCACACAACAATTGCCAAAATAGCTAAAAGCAATCTGTGTTCAAACTGTCCACTCTCCGGTTAGCATGGTACCTTATCCAGTGTGTTGTGTACAGCCAGCTTCAATCATGATAGTTAGAATGATTCAACCTTGGATTACCGATAGTTATAATTCCCATGTTTACAATAAATGATAAGGACAACAAATGGATCCCAATATGCTCTACAGTATCTTCCAACTGGAGTCCATTATTTTAAGCTGGTAGCGTTACAACCAGCGAAGGTAATGCCCAAACAAAACAATGGAAATTTTTCTTCGGGAAAAAGTGGGCGCTTGGCTCGTTTGTTCGCATTAGTCTGTTCGCGAATGGAATTATGTATACCGCCGCCTTGGAAACCAATAACCAACAACCCTGCCGTAAAAAAAATCCCTGCCATAGATCACACCAAGTGTTTCGCTACGTTAGGTGACAACAGAGGTGTCCGGGTTCACGGGGTGAGGTTTGTCCAGGCATTGGTGCCCAATGCGTTTGCTCACCTGCTGCGTGGCTGGCTTGCGAGAGATTGGTTGAGCGAGACCTAACCAAGACCTCTCCAGCCGGATTCTCTCGACCCATCAATTTGCACCGTAGTGGAGGGATGGATTTTTATGTTTTATGTGTCACTTGTAGACACATTGACCCCCAGATTTCTACCCACCCCTCATACCTTTTTCCTTCCCAGAGCTTCTTCAATTTTAATTTTGTTATGTTTTTTAATTGAATTGAAACTTCTTTTTTACCCCAAAAAAGACCCTCCACACAGTATACCCAAAGATGACACGGGCCTTGCGTGATTTTTTTTTCTTCAGGGCCTCCTGTGTGGAGCTAATTTAAACAAAAAAAATCCATCCAGTGCGTTTCTTACTTTTCGACACTGTTACATGCTCTATACTTCATTAGTTAAAAGACAAGTGGAGTACAATTCACCTATTTGGTCTACTTTGCATTAAGTTCACGCTGACAATAAAGAACAAGCTCGGCACAAATTTCTTAGACGTATAAAGTTTAGCATAAAATTTCAAATGACAAGATATATTGTGCAAATTTGTTGAATCGATTGCATCTTATTACGTTACTGAATTATTTCAAAACTGACGGATTAATTAAATTTTTTTATTAAAACCACTCGGCTCGCAAGCTTTTTTGTCCGAAGGTCAAAATATTTCGACTTTTTAATAAAATCCTAATAAATGGATCATTTCTACACGCATCCGGAAAATAAAAACTTTTTTTGAAAGTGATGAAATACGGTTTCAAATTTTATAATTCAAAATTAAAGTATAATTTTTGTATTATAATTGAAATTAAAACACTTTTGCACTTTTTTCCACTAATTTATTTACACCAGGACCGGTTTCATCCTACTTTTCAGACTGGTGTACATGTCCGTAGTAGGATGAAACCGGTCCTGGTGTAAATAAATTAGTGGAAAAAAGTGCAAAAGTGTTTTAATTTCAATTATAATACAATGGAATTCCACCACGAATTAACAGTGCAAAAACTAGACCCATTATAATTTTTGTAACATAAAAATTTTGAACGCAAAAAAAAAATTTAAAAATGGCACACCTTACGTTTCTTCTAACTAATTTTACTGATGACAAAGAAAACTAAAAACGCACACATATTTTATTAAGCATTCGTATTGTAAACGTTATCGTCAACTCATTTTTTGTCGTTTCACGTAAAAATAATTAATTCCCAAAGTTTCACAATTTATTTTTCAAATTGTGGCGGGAAACTTTGGAAACATGTAGGTGTACATTTGAATTATTTTGTGGTAAATTTTTAGATTTGACTATAAAACGTGTTGTTTTCCCTTTTTAACACTGTTGAAATCATTTTTCTAATTATAATAAAGGAGGGAAACTATTTCTAAAAGATTTATACGAGTTGTTCCGAAAAGCAAACAAATTAACCTGAAGGGTTTGTATCTTTTGCGTTAATCTACATATAGCAGGATAATCGGTGTTAAATGAGTCGCACGTAACATACATAACAGGAGTGTTGATGGAGAAAAAGTTAAAGTTCTGATGATGTACGTTAGATGCCACTGATTTAATACCGATTAACCTGCGTCAGGCTAAAGGAAAAATACAGAAAAATCTGTCAGATTGTATCACGTAGAGCCATAATCAATTTAGTTGTCAGCCCTGCCATGTTCACCACCATTAAATTCCATGTACATTAAATAAGGAACAAAGGAACACTTGACACAATGTAACATTTTTCAGCAATACCTACACAGTCAACTATCAATCACACCCATTAACCAATAGGATAACCAATAGGATAACCAATAGGATGGGCAACAAGTTTGGCAGTAGTATTGATATATTTACTGACTCCAATTATAGAATCATCCGTAATCTATTCCGGTACTTTGCTGAATCCTTCAAATTATAGTAGCGTAGGTAAAGAAATTTTAGTGATATGTCTTAAAGGGTTCCATAATAACTGAGAATAAAGTCAACTCAACACCTCCCTGAAAAGTCATTAAAAGCTATGAAAAAAATTATTTTAAGTTAGCCGGTAACCCTAACCTAACGTAACCTATTTAATCAATTTCTTATGTATATTTTATCACTCTAAATACTTATCCGAGATGGTTCTGAGTTGGTTTCATTCCGAGTTGTCCGGCCACCGTCTTGAATTTTTTTTTGTATTTTCTATTTTATTCTAGATTTTTGTTACACGTTTTAGTAATATAATCCCATAATGAAAAGGAAGGAGAGGAATTTCTGGGAAGGAAATAGGTGTGAGGGGCGGTAGAATTCTGGGAGTCAGTGTGTACTGTGTCTAGGAGTGTCGGACGTATGAATCTATCCCTCCAACTGCTGTGCAACGCAATGGGTTGGGAGATTCCGGCTGGAAAGGTCAAAAGGCTTCCCTAAACCAGTCTCTTTAAATCAGGCACGTCATGCAGTTAGTGGGCAGACTAATTGCCGCTAAGACCTGGACAAACCTCATCTCATGGTCCTGGGCATCTCTGCTAAATCACCAAACGTGGCGAACCACAAACGGTTACCTATGGCAGACGTGTGTTGGTTATCCAATTAATGATTCGGCGGTACCAATACCTGCTTCCCAAATTATACATTCTACATGCAAACTATACAAACATTCTAACGCGAACGAACGAGCCAAGCGCCCACTTTTTCCCGAAGAAAAAATTCCACTGTTTTGTTTGGACATTACCTTCGCTGGCTGTAGCGCTACCGGCTGTGCTGTTCATATCTAAAATAGCCCGAATTCTGAATCAATCGCAGAACACAATGGCTAGGTCCATTTTAAAAATCAATTTGCCATTAATGCCGCCCGCTGGGAATACTTTTTACCGTAAACACACAATGGAGCGGGTGGGCAGTGGTCAGACGGCACTCAAAAACCAAATAAACTATTATTTGGTCATTTGTCCGAAGCACAACCAACGCGGCATTGTTCAGTCATCATAATTCATTATTAAAAGCGCGTATAGTCTCAAGGTTTAGTTTATCGTTACGAAATTAATTAAGTTGTACACAATTCCTTTTATGTAAGCGTTTGATTGGAATAATAATATTATATTCGACCAAACATTGAAGAACAGCGAAAGCAATCAACAATGAAATCTTTTCGAGATTTTGTTTGCATATTTTTTTAATCAGCACTGACACAGATAAATTATTGTACGATGGACACCAAGAAGCTAGACACGTATCCTTAAAATTCCTAATCAATTAATTGCACTTTTAACACGGCGAGTAACATTCTGAATCGATGAGGCTCACACCAGCCATCTGTTTTAATTTATGCAAAAAAAAACACAGCGAAAATGCAAATTTTATTTTATTTTGTGAAGTTTAGGAACAAACATTATAATATTTACCGGTCTTTATCTAAAGAATTAAATTTGTTACATTTTACAATAAAACTATTTCCGAAAAGGGGTTCGTAAGCAGAAACATTTTTATAGGCCTGGTCATCGATTCATCAATTCAATTATATTCAGAATAATTCAATCCACCGTTGAGTGATTTGATAAGTCAAAACTCTCCATCTTATTTCGTCAGCTCGCTTCGAAAGCATGATACATTTGAAGACAAATTTACCCTATCAAAAGGTAAAAAAACAATGCATCATGCGATCTTTTGACTGCGAGGGATGGATTTTCTTCTTGATAAATGTTTTCGTAAATCATTTTTTGGAACCAACAATATTGGTTTCGGTTTCTTTTTTAACATCCACACTAGAGTTTGATGGTTGATGGGCCCGGTATTTTTTTCCAGACTTACAAAAAGACTTTAAAAAATGCTCGAGATGTGTTTTACTCGCAGTATTTAATTAAAGCATTAAAAATATTTCTAAGCAATCAAATTTTCAACTAAAAAACACTGATTTTGTATTACTTCGCAGTGTGTATTTTCTAGTAATTATTGTTTGCCTTTGTGCAGGATATGCACAACGATCGATTTTATGATTCGTATCTTGCCGCCTTTTAATGGAGTATTCTTATATCTACCATTTCCGGTTTTGAGGGTCCACGCGGGAAGTTCCACGTTGCAGGACGTTGATGAATGCCAGTGAAAAGTCGGCAGCTTGTTGCAGAAGGGTTATTCAGTTCTTGTCCCACCACGGCAGTCGGGTTCTGACTTAGTTTGGTAGTTTCCATGAATTGCAAGGGAAGTTAAGACCGCCACATTGATATCGTACAACATCTTAGTAAATATAAAAATCTTCTTAAGGAGAGACACTAACGATGTGTAAAATAAAATGTTATCAACTAATTTATACGGCACAGATGGCGCTGCTGAACATTCATTTGTTCGCTGCTGAACATTCGCTGCTGAACATTCTGCTGGTTTAACATTCATTTCCTAAATTTTTTATGCTTTTGTTTTAAAATCAGCATCATTTCCGCAAATCCGATTCTCTTGTTGTGGGTGAATGTCACAACATAATTTGTAATGAATGCTGGTAAAGAAGCTAGTCCAAGGACATATTTATTACACATTGGCCGCTTCAATCACTGAATGTGAGGTTGGCAAATTGTCTTAAGTTCTCCTGGGTTCAGTTAACTTAATCTGGTTTTAAAACTGTCTCAGGTTTAGTTAAATATTGCGCATTTGGAGTTTGAAAATTTGAATCATAAGAAGCTTTCAGGTACTGTTGAGTCGTCGGACCAGATAATCATAATTTTTTCGCTAGTTTGAATGGCCTACGATGCTGTGTGCAGGGTTCTTTTAAAAAAAGGAAGTTCTGGAAGGAAATAGGTATGAGAGGTGGGTAGGAATCTGGGAGTCAGTGTGTTCAGGCGTAACGGACGTATGAATCCATCCCTCCAACCGCGGTGCAAGGCGATGGTTCGAGAGATTCCGGTTGGAGACTTCCGGCGAATTCCGGCTAAATGACCTCCCTCAATCAGTCTCTCTCGATCCTGCCCACCACGCGGCAGGCAGGCAGACGCATCGGCCCTATGAATTTAGCAAAAATAATTTAATATCGGCATTTATAAATTTAACAAAAGTAATGTGGCCGTTCATACGATCTGATGGTTTAAGGACAATATAAACGGAACATTTGTACTGAAAAATTCTTTCATAAAGGCGATCATATTATACTGCTGCGTATACTACATAACATTAAAAATGTACCGTGATGTAGATGTAGTCAGTTTGTACTTGATGATAAACTACATAAGTAGTTTTGCAGCCCTGTTTACCGGACTCCGTGGTCGAGGGGTGAGGCTCTTGACTCGCAATCCGAAGGCCGCGGGATCTAATCCCGGCTTGCGAAAATAAAATTATTTGATTTAATTTCCAAATATTACATTTAAAATAATATAAAGTATATTTGCGGCAAGTTCCTCAGCGTGCGTTGGTACTCTCAGAATCGCCGTGGTGTAAGACCACCATTCATAATAGAAATGTTGCTTGAAATGGCTTTATCCATGTTTGGTGACCAGATCTAAATAGCCATACTTTTTTATTTTCTTCCTCCCCACTTCCTTCCCTCCCTACTTCATTCAGCCCCACAGCGTACCTCAATTGGGGATGCCATGGTCTCACTGGCTCCAGATGGGAGCAGCTGGGACTCTTGTTGTAATATTGGCGTATCAATAAAATATCTTACCTCCATAACGTATCTTCTCCAGCTGGTCTGTTAATATTCTTAGCTCAGCATTCGATAAGTCGCCAAGCTGAAATGAAAAAAATCCGGAATAAGAATTTTCATTTGGCAAAATCGTGACGGAAAAAGCAGTAAATTTTGTAATGTTGTTTGTGAGTCTCATCCGGCACGATGTATTCTCTCGTTCAAACTCAGCAAAAGATTAAAAAAAAATGTTGAAGAAAATTCAACCTCCGTTTTAAAGTTCAAGTCATACATTGGTGGGGAAGCATTTAAGTATATTTACACGTGGTACTAGTACAAACCGTAGATACATGGAAATGTGTTGAACTAACAATTCCTCTATTTCAGACATTAGTTTAATTTCTAAAGACTTTGTTTCATTAAATAAAAAACAATAATTTTGTTAAACACAACTTATTTAATGAAAATTATCCACAAGTTTTAAAACCAAAGTTTCTTCGTCAAGATAGTTACATATTAATAAAAATAACAAAAGACAAAAAACTGTAGACGAAAATATTATTGAAAGTAAATGAAAGAAAGTTTGACACTTAAAAGGATCATAAAAAAAACTACATACAATGAAATATAAAAGTTATTTCAGAATAGACTGAGGGATCAGACTCCGCTAGCGGTAGACAGGATAATTGAAAGGCGTCAGTTGGTGAGTCGAAGTCTTTGCTAGTTGCTACATAGCTAAGGTCAGTGCAGTAAAATAGAGTGACAGAGTGATAACAGTGATGCGAGTTCGTGATGCATAATGGAGGTAGTGATGCTGAGGCGGTGAAGATCACAGATCTTCAATGACATTAGCATGTAGCTCTGCAGCATGGTGGTGGAGAAAATCTGATGTTCCAGTCCAACGCTCAACACCATGGTGGGAAGATGACGGTGATGACTTGGGTGAGTTGGAGTCACCTTGGTAGTCCTTAAGAGGCGAAGATGATCTCTTGAGCTGTAGGTCCTCCGCAAACCACGAGAGCTGCGAGATATATCGAGCCTCGAAGGAAAAGTCCCTCACAAGCGCGGCCAGCTTTTAGTCGCGATGGCCCCAAATCTTTTGAGAAGCAAGGATTTCGGAAAAGCGGACCGTATGTCCATTGGCTTGCAGCCGTCCTGGAGTTATTTATAACATTGCCCTGGGCACTGATAACACTTATCTATGTGAGTGTTACTGACAAGACTTAGACTGACTGGCTTGCTGAGGTTCATTTGCGTTTTTATAGTATTGCCGACTCGCCAAATAGCTTCAAAAACGTTGGGTAATTTGGATGACACGATAATATTAGAAAATTTTCGAACGTTCGGTGCAGTGCTGCTAGGCATTAGTAGCGACGCTACACCTTTCTAGTAAACGCCTTAATGTTATGCGGCGCAAAGATAGTACGTACATCTCGCACATTCCTTACGATATAGTGGCACGCGAAGGAAATGGCAGTTTCGTACATAGCGAACGGAACCGGTCGCTACAAATGTAAAAATTGCATTTATATATTAAAAACTAAAAAAACTAAAATTATCAAGATGTTCATATAACAATAAAAAATATTTTGAATGTAAGTATTAATATGAAAAAATTTAAGAGTTGGCTATTTTAAAAAAAATATTTGGTTTTCAATAATATTTAATTGACTATTTACACCTTTTCTAATTATCTAAATGTTAATACGTTTTGTTTGTGTGTGAACATTTTTTTTCCCTTTATTTGTGTCAAAAGAATGATTTGCTTCCAAAATGTGGTTGGCAAACTCAGTACAATTATTATTATTTAAACACCTTAAATGCTCTTTGACTCTAGAATCAAAATTTCTAGAAGTCTTCCCTGTATATAAAAAAGTTATTATTATTATACACTTTGCTTCAGTTTACCGCAACCAGATTGCTGAATCTTCCACACATATGTAATCTCAGAAGAGGGTCCATTGATGTGTAATGGACCAAATAATGATTCCATATTCACCAGGTAACTAATAGAAAGCCCCTCTGTGCGACGGGAGAAGAAGCCTCCAAAGCGGATGCGCGTTTGATCTATTCTATTAATACGGAAGTAATTATAATGCTCCTCTCTTCAGCAGGGTCTTGAAAGTAATTTAAATAAATAATAAATGAATCCAATTTTTGATTCAAAAGATCCTACTCCGAGGTACTTCGGGGTGATTATTTGTATTTTTTTTTCATCGAAACCTTCCCTGTTAACATTGCCTTTATAATTTTTAATAATACGCACTCAGTCAGCTGTTCTCTTGCTCTATCAAAAGTGAAGTATCGATTACACCAGACAATTTCTATTAAAATGAATATTTGTTTGGTAATTTATTTTTATTTTATTTATTCATACACGCCTTGAAGGCTTTTACAGAATCACATTATTAAAGTTACACATGTAATTCAGGAGTATAATTGTAAGCATGAAGTATATAACATTATAAACTGTACTTTAAGGATACAAACAGGTTTAATATGTACATAGGTATGTAGTTTCGTTATCATTAAAATTGTACAAAGGAGTTAAAAAGTTTACATAGTGTAATAATGGTAAAACAGAAGAGTGCTTAAGATACTTTAAAAGTAGTTATTGAGGAACGTGTAGGTATTTACTATGTTGATTTTATTATTAACTTGATCATGCAAAAATTGTTCGAAAGCAAGTTTTCCAAGAATTCAGCAAAATTAACGCAGCGATAAATAGTAATTACACAGAAAAAAATAAATAAAAAATACATGAGTTGTAACATCTTGAAAAGTTATACAGATGAGTTCAACAAGTGTATAGTGTGATAGTAAAAAAGTAAAAAATAGTACAAATTATGGTACAAAAAGTACAAGATAATATTAACACAAAAGAGAGAGGATAAAAAGGTAAGTACTAAGGTAATCTTTGTATACATAAGTATTAAATTTTGTTTTTATTGTGAACATGAAGAGACCATCGATTTTAATTTAATCATTAATATATTATTATTGCTAGGGCACCAAGATTTAAATAGAAATATAAGTCAATGTGAGTTAGTTATTATATTTATAACAATAAATACGAGAGGATTGTTGTTAATTGTGTTCTTATTTAGCTACCTTTAGTAATAAGAAAAGCTTTGTACTTTGAATCTTAGATTGTCACGAATAATCACAATTTTATTTTATTTTATTTGGATCAACCATCAGTTACAATAATTTAGAATGTAAGATAAAGTATGTATAAGTTATTTAACCAATAGGTTTTCTCTGATGTATATTAATTATTTAGTGAATATAGAAGAATAACATAAAAGAGTTACATTAGCTTTTGCGGATGGTGATATAATTGTGCCATTTACAGGTTTCCACATGGGTATTATATGTAAGTGAAGTGATTTAAGAGATGCTAATTAAAAATTACATTACAAAAAAGAAGTTATTTAGGTGGTAAAAGGGAGGGGAAAGGATTGTGGGGGGGGGGGGGGGGGGGGGTAGGATGGAGGGGAACGGTTTATTTAAGGTATAATAATAAAAATATGCAAAATAAAAAGTTTTTAAAAGAAAAGGAATTAGATGGGTATCTATAGTTATTGTAAATTATCGAGAAACCGCCTGTTTGACTTTAAGGAGTGTGATTTTACGTAGTGTGGTGCAGAGTTAAAAATTTATTGTTTTTTTATTTATTTGTTTTATTTTAGTAAATTGTACATTTAAGTTTACAATTTCCTAATTAATTATATCATTTCATATTTCAAACTATATTTTTTCTTGTTCTATGTATCTCCTACAATACATTTTGAATTTTCCAATTGGTGCGGCCTTTAAAGTTTCTGGTAGAGTGTTGTATAACTTCATCTCTTTGTATAGTAAACTGTTCTGCGTATTCGTTTTGTCCTTTTTTTGTAGTCTGATTTCCTTGCAAGTCCTTGTATTATGTCTGTGGATGTCCTTAAAATGTCAAATTGGGTTTATTGAAAGTGTGTGATGCACAAGAAGGAGGTCTGCTTAGAATTAGTGTTGCACCGAGGGAGGCTAAGAATTGTCTGATCTGGTTCGTTTGTTGGGAACTCGTAGCTGGATTAGTTGTAAGAGTTCTGGCAATCTACGACAGATCTGGATATTTTTTTGTAGATAGAGTACATCGGCCGAACTTCTTCGATCTTCCAATGATAGTATATTTAATACGCGGCTGAATCTTGGTAATTTAAGTGGGGGCGATAGCTACGGAAATCTGAGAATCGAATACAATATTGGAACAAAGTGGATATACCGATAATAATAATTAATTTAAAATCCGTATGTGAAAAGAACTCTTTAAAGCTCGTTCACACAGAGATATAAATCTAAGAGAGATATCTGTTGAACCGCGAGCGCTTATCTTGTGTACTTTCACACGACGCTATCAAATATTTCTTCATGTGGTAGGAGAGGGGGTCAGTTGAATTAGGGAGCGGCAACGGAATGCACATTTTTGTACTGAAATCTGTCAACTTGACATCTGTCATCCACCGGTCTAGGCAGCTCCATAATTACAATGACCCCCTCTCCTGGTTTAGTCGAAGAGGGGGAGACTTATCTTCTGGCACATCGCGTCTGGAGCGGTTCCGCCGTAAGATGTGTATTGTCTATGATTATCTGCGCTTAAAAACGCTTAGGTGTGAACGGTCTGAAGGGATTGTATGGAGAGCGTTATTTGGCGTGCTATGATCTTATATATTTTATAGCTGTGTGTGAACCAGCCCTTAAAATTATTGTTTCACAACTAACATTACAATGGAGCTGTAAATGTTAATAAATAAATTGCTATAAAAAATTCTGATTTATTTTCTATTACATTTCATCGGTTCGGTGCGTTTAGATTAATCTTACCTCTCCCATTTTTATCAAAATCCTAGATATCTTATTATTTGTGAATCACATAGAACAATATATTTTTATTCGTACAGGATGTTGAAGGACTTTTGACAATTTTAATTACTTTAACCAGTGATTCCTGACATTATTTTGAGTAAAAAGTGTATATGAAATTTTTGGTCTCCGGTGACACTTTTAATACTTTTTTTCAACTTAAAACGTATTGGACAGGTAGGGTCGGGGTTAGGAGTTGGACGAATGCTTGGCTCAGTGACTAGTGACACGTGAAAGTTTTTATTTGTTGTGTTTTGAAGAAAAAAATTTAAAATAAGTCACCGGACACCAAAATTTCATTTACATTTTTTACTCCAAATAATGTCGGGAATCACTGGTTAAAGTAAGTCAAGTACGTCCCTTAACATCCTTTATATTTTATATTTATGAAGCAAAGCGTTAATCGACCCTGCAACTACCGAACTCAATGCCAAATTTATGAATCATCAAACAGTCATGCTTCTGCGACCGTCCATGTACATTTCGATTTCGATTTCGATTCATGTACATTTCGTGTCGGTTCTAAATTGCGTGACACACATTGAATAAAAATCACGTTACTACGATATGTTGGTAACCTTCCCATGATGTAATATTCGCGTGATTTTGACAGGATGATCTAGTCATGCCTTCGGAAGCCTTCATCAACACGTAAGCTGTGCGATTCAACTAGTCACGCTATTTGGGAGGTTCCCAAGTGACACGAGACAGCATCCGTTTCCCCGGGAAGTGGCGGAGGCTGTCCTGGAGACGGCTGGGCGGGAAAGGGGATACTTAGAACTTAAATCATCCATTCTCAATCTCTTTATTTTCACTACCCCCTTAAAAGCCAAAAACGTGTTAAATACCGAACGACTTTACATTAGAATAAACTAACGTGAAAAAGATATTTTTAAAACACAATTTTGACGAAATAACTTTAAGAGGAGCGCGGCCCATTTCGGCCAGTTTCATACAAATCTTAAAATCAAAATACCGAACCAAACTGAAAAATTATTTTTGTAATCATAGGTTATATTAAATATCTAGTACGGATTTTTGCTTTAAATTATACGAATAGGCCATTAAAGATTTTAATGTTTCATGATTTTAGAAGCAATTTGGGAAATTATTTGTGAGTAAATGAAAAACGTAGAAATATAATGAAATATAAAATAAAAAATAAAAATTTACAAAAAAATTCATTTTGATAGGTATAAATTTAAAATACAAATAACCTTTTTACGGCGGAACAAAATTTTGTCGTTAATATATTAAAATTACTACCCAACAAATTCATTTTTAAACATTTTCTAATTTTTATCTTATTTTTCATCGTATTTTTAAAATAAATATAATGTAATTTTTTTAATGTATTACATTTACTCACAAATAATTGTCAAAATTGCCTCTTAAATCATGAAAAACCAAAATCTTTAATGGCCTATATCTTATAATTTGAAGCAAAAATCTTTGAAATTTATTTTTGACAGATTGCTACCCCTGTATACCTGATCGCGACCCCCAGGTTGAGAAACGACGACTTAGCCGATCAGCAGGTGCCACTGGAAGCTCCTGTAATATGGCATTTGATTAGGGTGCAGGAAGCTGTACACCCAAATTAAATTATTTATGCCAGCTAATGACCTGAACTATTTTAGTTAATTGTAAACTGGTGATTGTCAAATGCAATATTATTATTTTAGTGTTTATTATTTGTTTACCTTCATTTCTCATTTTCTTATTCGTTTTTTCAAATTTATTTATTTTATTTATGAGTTGTTATTTACTATTAATCTTATGGTATCATTTGTCTAATTTCTTTTGTTATTTCAAAATATGGAATGTATTGCATTGCACTACCCCTGCATACATTCTGTAATAAACTATTATTATTATTACAAATTTATTTATTTTATTCCTCCAAATGTTTTGATGAAATACTTAGAATAAAAAGAACACTAGACATGCGATATGGGCTTGTTTTGTGATTAAAAAGTCTGACCACTCTTTGCTTAAATTTTATGTGAAAAACTGTGTTTCATCATCATTATGAAATTTTGATGATAAGATCTCAATACGATGCCAGGTAAGTGTAAGAGCAATAATTCTGTGCAAGTATATATGTCTAAATGAATATTTATTGATCGTTTTCAATGGAATCAGATGGTATTTTACAGTGAGGGGACCTTATAGAAGATTTGTTTTCAACTTGACTTCAAACTAATAAATTATCAAAAGTAAAATAATTTAAATGTAGAAATGGTAAGTCTTTGGAATTAAAGATAATGAAGCCAAGCATTTAGCCAAAATTAATTCGTTATTTTGTTTGTATGCAAATGAAAATTTAATTCCCAATCGATAATAATACCATAGTAACTACAGAGGATTTGGAAACATTTCCCAATAAAATACCGAATCGTGAATAAGGTAAAATTTATTTTGCCGATAATAGATTTTTAAAATATATATTGCCTATACTATAGACAGAGAAAGGAGCCTTTTGACTATGTAGAAGATAGTAATAAATAAAGTTTTTAAGTCAATGAATAAAACCTCAGATTGTAGTATTTAATCACTAAATAGCTTGTGACTCTCAATCGAAAATTTGAAACTGGAAAATCAGATAAAGTTTCGGTCGCATCGAGGAAATGAACCCAGGACCTTAGCCTTGCCGGGGACTACTCTACCGCTTATAATGGGAGCCTATCCTTTTCAGTCATATTAAACTGTTTCATTCTTTGACCAAGAACTACAAACATTATCTTCAATTTCTCAACGCAATTTTTTTCATCGGCTGGTATCTTTTCTCTCCTTCTATTTTTTCTCTCTTTTTAAAAATCCTTACTCTTCTTTCTTAAATATTATGTATAGGGTGTCCTAAAGTCAATGTTATCCGTTAGATGGCTGATAGGCCGATTCTCAAAGGCCAAAATATCATAATAAGACCTTTGTAAAATATCCTTAGTATTCGAGATATTGGCACTTTTATTAATTTCTCAAAAATCGAGATCGAGATAAAAAATTGTATATTTGCGGCACGTTCTGGAGTGCAAGATAATCTCAGTATCGCCCTGGTGTAAGTTCACCATCCAGAATGGAAACGTTGCTTGAAATGGCGTTACCCGTGTTTGGTGACCATATCTGAATAGCCAGGTACTTTCTAACTTCCTCTTCCCCATCTCCTTCCCTCCAAAAAAATATTTATTTATATTTGGGCATCATGCCTGTCTTATGTACTGAAATAAAAAAAAAACTTAGATCAGTTTTTCCAGAGTGCCACAGTTACGAAATTCCTTATTCAAATAATCTAATTGAACATATACTACTATATTGGACTACAACAATACCAATTGGAAAAAAAACGCAGCAGTAAAATTAATGTTTTTTTTTTCTAAAAACGTAGCATTTGAAAAAATACACTAAATATGTTTTTAATTACTTGCCAGATTAGTACACTTGGGTACATTTTTTAATAGAATGATAACTCGAAGTTAACAAATTAAAAAAAAAATATCTCACGAATTGGACAAAAACTTTTTTCTAAAGATCTTGGTGATGTTGGTTTTATTTTAACTATGATCAATAGCAGGGGCTATATAAAAATGGAATCTTAGAATATGAAATTTTGTAACTATGTCACTTGAAAAACTGACGTAAGGTGTCGATTTTTACGAAGTTCATATAAGTGCCAACATCTCAAGAATTAAGTACATTTTACTGATCGTTTTACGATATTTTGGTCTGTCATGAATTGGCCTCTCAGCCCTCCAAGGGATAATTTTGTCTTTTGGGACACCCGTACGCACTTTTGTGGATCTATAATACGCCATGTATTAATTTCAATTTTTGAAGAAGGGTGATTGTTTCTTTTGTGTTATCTTTCGCATTAAAATAGCTTTACGAGACAAATAAGTCAAAAAGGCAAAATCCGTCTGATATCAAATTTCTGTGATTTTCTATGGCCTATCGTATGTTAAATCGTTTTCTATGGCCTACCTACTTAAATAAACGAATTACTATTTATCAGTTATTTAAGCTACTTACATAATACTACTTATAAGCCTAATAAGCGTTTGTAAATGACCATCGGTTTGTTGTTTTTTCGTTTCGTGTCACACATCTGCCCTGAAACACTGGCTAAAGAAGGAGGTAGCGCAACACGGCATAACACCCCCAACAAAAATAACGAAGCTTTTGGCCATGAAAATCTCAAAACGTACTATCGGTTTGTCGTTATTTTGATATTTGTACGCGATGAAATTCGATTCGCAAATTTTCCCCCGACTGACATCTCTTAACGAGAATTACGCGCCAAAACGCGCCGTCATCTCTGACGTTAGGATAACTTCTTTTAATAGTTGTTGTCTTAACACAAGCACAGTATTTAGTTCGTTAGCGCGATATTCAATACTTAATTTAGGAAAACTGTAAACATGTGTCGTATACGGCCGATTTAACACGCGTTACACAGACGCAAAAGAAACAAAATCACCCTTCAGTGCGTTGGTAATTGATAAATAATAAAATAAGAGCTGATTACCCACCATATATTATATTCCCGGATAGCAGGAGGTGTAGGGAGCAGAAGGCGAAGGGAACACCAAGTGATGGAACAGCAGGTGAGCGGGGGGTATTAATGCGCGTAAGTGGAGTACTACTAACAATCACCGGTTTTTATGAGGCGTTTCGAGCTGGTGCTTCGCTATTCAACACTTTGCGTTAAACTTTCACGGAGAGTTTGTAAGAGCGTCTAACATTCCATTACTATTTTACAAGGTTTACCTATAAGTACCTCTGAATATTAACGGGTTTTAACCGATTTATCTTGTCACGGTTTGTTTCTTGTTTTACTTCGAAACTAAACAAATTACTGTTAGAAATTTTGTAGCTATCCAATACCGAGCTTCGAACCGTTCGAACGAACATTTGACGAAAGCACTCACCTCTAGATATTATTTATCAGGCACAACTTTGTTTTACTCTAGGATAAAATAAAATACTTAATTATAATTATCAAAATGACGCAGGTTGTTACTTTGAAAGTTTTTCGAAACAGACGTAATAATATTAGAGATATTTTTGAACTTAGAGGGAAGTCTTTCAATAACATATTCAACAGCTCTTTGTCATAGTATTTGCCTTTAAAACTGTTAAATAAAAGGATATATTTATAAATAACGCACTTGCCCTATTTTTCTCTGAGAAAAAGGATAGACCTCGTTTGTTTACTATGCATTTTTTAAATTTTTAGGCAGTACCTAATTTTTTAAAGTGCTAATAAATCACTGGTCCTAATTTTTAGTGGCCGTCAACTCTGCATACTGATGTAATCAATTTCCAAGCCCGAAGCAATGACATCGGTGTTCAACTGCGCACACATACTAAAAAAAGACAAAATTTTGTGTTCATTTCTATAATCTAGTGCTAATTTACTTCTTTTCTCCTTTCTATTTTCTACTTTTAACTACAATTTTTGCATTTTTATCATCGTTTATACTAAATCCATATATTTACATTAGACTTCATTCAAAGTAACTATCCTCCATTGGTCACCATGAAACAGGCAGCCGTGGTGATTTAATATACCTACTTTATATCACAATTATGTTGCATTTTTATTGTATGAATAAATAAAATAAATTATAGGATCAATATTAGAATACACTTCTGCTGTTTGGGCCCCATACCAGCAAAAATATTATTGGAACAAAGGCAAAAAAAAATTCTAAGGTATCTTTAAATGAGAATGCATGGTGAATACCCGCGATTTATGCATCATCTGGATTTGCTCTCTGAAACGCACTACGTACTAACTCCAATCTAGAAGGAATGGGACCCTTACAGTCGCAGCTTTTAAAATAAAAAAAAACTATTACATTGACAGTCCATACCTCTTGGAATGCTATAAATTGTTCGCTCCGAACAACTACTGCCAGGGTCGTCACCACGAATTGCTCTTTATTCCACACGGCAGGACTGATGTTCTGGCCCAGCACAGCATGAAAAGAGGTATGGTACTGCTAAATGATATCTATATCTCCCTTGACATTTTCAACATTGGCCCTGAAGGTTTCAAAAATAATTTTTATTTTTATTTTATTTTTTTTATTTTATTGTTGTTATACGCCCATATGGGCTTTTACGTAGATTATACAATAATATTTAAGATATCGAGGATTATACATAAATAGAATTTAAATCAAAAGTTATAAAAATGAAAACATTTAAAAAATATAAAGGTAGTTTTTGAAGATTATAGCGTAAAACCGTGAAATATTTGAAACAATATAACATTTGACAATAACATAGAATAAAATACAATATAAAACATTACAATAACACATCAAATCGTTAAATATATTACACCCACGTTACAATAATTTGTAGGATTCCACAAAGTGTTGGTTTAAAATGCATTTTAGATTATAAAGGGAATCAGCGAATATATCTACAATATCACCAAACTTGTTGCCTAAATCATGCATCCTATTGGTAAGTGAGTGTGATTGATAGTTGGTTGTGTATGTGTTGCAAAAGAATGTAATATTTTGTCTAGTATTCCTTGTCGGTACATGGAGTTTAATGGTACTAACAATGGCAGGGCTGTCAATTAGGTTGTTCATGACTCTGTATAATAAAATTAAATCTGAAATGATTCTTCTGTCAGATAGCGTAATTAAATTAAGTCGATTCATCAAACTTATATAATTAATGTTTTCTATTGGGATTTTGAGCTTGAAATTTAAGTACCTAAGAAATTTGTGTTGAACCCGTTCTATTTTGTTAGAGTGTACTTTATAGAAAGGGGACCAAATAGGTGAATTATATTCCACTTGATTTCTAACTAATGAAATATAGAGTGTTTTCATGCAATCAAAGGACTTAAAATCAGTTAAGGTTCTACAAAGGAAGCCAAGCATCTTTAAAGCCTTATTAGTTATTTCATCTATATGTGCTGTGAAAGTTAAGTTTGAATCGAATATAACTCCCAAGTCGCGAATTTGTGATACTGGTGTTAATTTAACATTATTTAAATTATATTCATGTAAGATTTGAGAATGAGTTCTGGAAAATCGAATTACTTGACATTTCTCAATGTTCAAAAATAACATATTTTGTTTGCACCATTTAAAAAGTTCATCTAAATTAGCTTGTAAAATAAGGCAATCATGTATATTTCGTATTCTTTTAAACAATTTTAGATCATCTGCAAAAAGTAGGACTTGTACATCTTTAAATATATTTACAATGTCATTAATGAATATTAAGAAGAATATTGGGCCGAGGTGGGACCCTTGCGGGACACCACTTGTGGCCTCGAATACATAGGATTCTATAAAATTAATCCTGACACTAAGCACTCTATTACTGAGGTAACTGATAATCCATGTCAATAAACTACCTTTGATGCCCAACAGTCTGAGTTTAGATATAAGAATGTGATGCCGAACCTTATCAAATGCTTTACTGAAATCGGTGTAAATAGAATCCACTTGTTGTTTCAGACTAAGGGATTCGCATATGTAATTATTATAGATAGTTAAATTACTTAAGGTAGATCGACCTCTGATAAAGCCATGTTGGTTAGGAACAATAATATTGTTGATAGGTTTTACAATGGTATCTAATACCAATGACTCGAAAAGTTTGGGTAAAGCAGACATAATGCAAATAGGTCTATAGTTTGATATATCGCTTTTGTCACCTTTTTTATGAATAGGCGTTAAATAACTCTTTTTCCACAAAGCCGGAAAACAGCCAGAAGCTAAGGATTTGTTAAAAAGTTTATGTAAAGGATATATCAAACTATCAATGCAAGTTATTAAAAATATGGGAGGAATACCATCCGGTCCAGCAGATTTATTACTATCTAATGCTTTAATGCCCCTTTCTATGGATTCTAAATTTATGAAACATTGGCTTAGGTTTAATGACTCTTCTACTGACGTACTGGAGACTGCATTGACGGGAATATCTTTATCGTAAACACTTTTAAATGAGTCAGCAAAGAGATTTACTTTACCCTCAATACTGTCAGCACATTTTTCTTTAAAGTACATGCTATTTAGGCAAGAACTCTGAAATATGTATTGTATTTTTTTAAAGCTAAGCCTATCTTATGTTTATTCTAATAGGATTAAATTAATCTGTAATGCACTAAAAAAAATAGTTCGAGAGTTGGGTAATGAAAAAGGTACTAAGAATAATAATAAAAATAAATAAATAAAAAACTATACTAACAGACAGAATAATTAGTCATAATAGACCCGATGTAGTTTTGATATGACAAAATTTAAAAAATATAACTTTTATCATTGATGTCGCTATTCAAAATTCCTGTAAAATCAAAAATCTGTTTCTAAAAAAATAAGAAAATACACAGATTTAGGAAATGAGATTAAAAAAATTTGGCATTCTCAGACTATAAAAATATTACCATTTGTTATTTCGGCTACTGGCATTATACCTTGCTATCTCATTCAAAATTTAGGCATATTAGATTTGTCAAAGAATCTTAATATAAAAATGCAAAAATCAGTCATTTTAAATACATGTAGGATTACGAAAGATTTTTTTAAAAATTGAGGGATCAGTAGGATTCATCGGTCGAGTTAGGAGTTTTACCGAGCCGAACCCTCTGATATGAAAATATCTGGAGTCGGTGAATTATTTTCCCATTTGGTCCCTGGTTGACATGTTGTTCTTGTATTGTTTTGTATTTATTAAACTTATATAATGCAATTGCATAGCGTGGATTGACTAGATGATCATTTGTGGAAAAGTGTGGTGATGGGTTTAGTTTTTCCTGTGGGAAAGATTTAACCCGGACATAAAGTCATAAAAAATTTGAGAGTTGGATAATGAAAAAAGATACTAAATTATTAATTATTATTCAATAGTGTGACTGGGGGATTTCAGCTTTCATTTTGTGCAATTCTAGAAAAAATGGCAGATAAATCGAAACCTGCAAATTACGAGAGTAGGCAACAGGAATAGAGAACCACAACCTTCGCTTCTTCATTTGAATCGAATGATCTCGAGGAAAGTACGTCGTGTATACACCATACATAGCCTTCTCCAGAAACTACCACCTACGTTATCGCACGTGCAAAAAGTGACAGTTGTTTATGTGAATCGTTAATTAGGCGGCAAATTATCCTCTCTACCTGTCTAAGTGGAGATACGGCCCGTGTGATGTATACATGTAATGTGTATGTATAATGGATGGGTCAATTTGTAAGTGACTTTCTCAGTGAGTGCCGAGCAGTGAGCACTGTGGGCAGAGAGCATACATTGAGGATAATAATATCATAATCTAATTAACGTAAGGGTGCTCTCTACATTACTCGGCTATATTTGATATTCAGCCTGCCAGTAAGTTATTAAACACGCCGAGTTACGCAGAGTATCCGTGTTCGCTGTGCAAGTGGCCACAGTGTTTACGTAGCCCATCCACTGCCTGCTAACAAATCATGACTTCTGTACAACCGCGGCCCTTCGCCCTTCCGCCCTACCTTCCGCCCGCCAAACACTCGCCCACCCTCGTGCGTCACTCTCGAACCTGTCAGTTATTTAATCATGGGGGAACACTTCACAGAAAGGTGACTTGCATACGCGCCCGCTAATCCCGTAGCGGAGATTTTGGTGCGGTGCGTTCATTTTGTTCGTTTCGCTCATGTCCAGTGGTAGAATTGAAGATCAGATTTAACACATCACTTCTCTCCATAATTGATAAGTACGCGGTGGGTAATCCCGAAAAATAAACACACGGGCAGGTCCGGGATCTCGGCTTCCGGCGGAAGTAAGGAAGCAGAAGGCTGTGTCGAGTTCTCCGGAACCGGAACACACGAGGGGTTAAACCTTAAAGTACCTGTTCCAGTAGTTCTATGGCTACTACGCCGCTACTGTCATTAGTAAGTTGTTTAATACCGGGGAGACATGTGGGTCTAGGAGACCGGGGCCCTGTGTCTGTGTGACCAGCGACCAGCGCTCTAACCGGAACGGACTAATGTTGCTTATTTGTTTTTGTTTCTCCGGCTTATTTATCTACATGGCAATGCGATTTAAAGTTGTGAGCAAACATTTAATTTAAATTACAATACGGTATTTATTGTAATTGACCAGTCAGTACATGAGCTGATAATTGCTGGTTGTCTAGTTCCCATCAAGGCGCCGTCCTTCAATTCCTCCTCTTTTTTCATGAGCTCCACACAGTAGGCACTGTAGATAACACGTGCTCTCTGGGCCTACGTCATCTTAGAGGATGTGGAGGGTCTTTTTAGGATAGGAAGGAGAGGAAGGTCTGGGAAGGAAAAAGTTATGAGCGGTGGGTAGGAATCTGGGAGTCAGTTTGTCCAGGAGTGACAGACTTATGAATCCATCCACTGCGGTGCGATAGATCTGGCTTGAGAAATCAACGAGTCTTTTCCGATACGGCCCGCCACACTAGACAAACCTCACCCCATGATGCCGGGCAATCCTACTAAGTTACCGAATGTAGCGAATCACTTGGGGTGACCTATGGTAGAGGTGTTGGTTATCCAATAAATGGTTCCCTGGGCGGCGGTACCCATACCTGCCTCCCTAATTGATTTCGACTTCTAATAGCAATCACTAACATGATTTGTCATGGAGAACAGTTGTATTTGAAGTTTGATATGAATAGTTGTTGTTTACTCTATTTATGTTTCACTTTTTACATCATATTTAATCATTATATTTTATTTCTCTTAATCTCTCTTTACATTTTTGTTTAAATATATCTTGTTATTTCTAATTATTTTTATATCTCTACATAGAGACAAATAAATCTTAAACTGGCATTACGTTAACATTTTAAGTGGATTATTAACATTAACGCTCAATGTTAATTTTATAACCCTTTCATGCATCTACTCTACAAATGTTCTAAAATAATAAATAAACAAATAAAACAGTCCTTCATCATTTTATATTTTTGCATATAGTTATAGATAGTAGTAGAAGTCTTTGAAGTATCGTTAAGTTATTTGTAACCCAGGAATGTCTGTGTTTCAGGAGTAAGTGAATACAACGAAAATGTGAATTGTCTCTACTCGAGGAAATGATTTTTGGACATGCCATGGAGAATCACAGATGATAGAATGATCTGTGTGGAGAATGGTGATGAAATTTCAATCTGAACTGTTGTATTTTAATGTAAATGTGAATTTTTATTATTTACTTTAAATTTTATTCCCATTTAATAATATATTTTTCTTGACGTTTTATTTTTCTTATTAAGCTTTTGTTTACATTGTGTTATTTCTAATTGTTATTTAGCTCATAATATAAAGATAAATCGTAATATATGTATTTTGTGAACTTTTTTAAACTTATTAACCCTAGAAAACTAAACTATCGTAAAAATTACGACGGCAAAATGACGATTCCTGGAAAAACAACTGTCGCGTCGTTCCCGCGTCCCCTGCTTCACAGTACCTTCCTAATTTGTTCCGTCAGTGTGCCACGCGCTATCATTGTGTGTTGACTAATAGCAAGAGTGTCGTAAAATTTACGAAAGTTTAATTTTACGTGACTATTCAGCAATGGTAAGTGTACATGCTTTATCATTTATTTTTAAAGATTTTATAAACACGTATGATAATCTGTCACTGAAGCAGTAACAATTAAAAAAAATATATTTGCCTTTTGTCCATCCACGTCAAGAAAAATGGCAACAAACTTTTGCGTGAAATGCAAAAAAGCCTTATGTAGGGCGCATAACATGAAAATGTGTCCCAACTGTGTAGAATAATATATTTTTTTCATTATTAGGTGATCTCTTAAACCCAATGAATGTTGTTACTATTACTTCTAAAATAATTCAAGTTTTTGATTATCTTATTTATTCCAGTTTTATTTCTGTGTAGCATTTTTTCCGAATTTTTATTTTTTTCATTATTGTGATCTCTTAAACCCAAAGAATGTTACTATTACTTCTAAAAGAATACAGTTTTTGATTTTCTTATTTTTTCCCGTTTTATTTCTATGTCGCATTTATTACGATTTTTTAGTAAAAACGTCACGCATAGGATAGTTTAGTAACCTGGGGTTTAGCAATTTCCAATGTTATTTTATAACTAACATGTTTATTAATATTACTTAATTTTTTTAAAACATTAAATAAATAAAGAAATTATAATTTATTACATACTAAATAAGTAATATTTAATTAAAAACAAAAGAAAATAGAATACACAAAACCACTTGTTGATGTATTCAAGTCTCGAGAAAATATGCTTGAATTTCATTTTAAAATCTTGTTAAGAACCGTCCTGGGGGAAAATTGAAAAGAAAGTTGTCCCGTTTGCGGTGATGGGCGGTAAGAGTGTAAACAGTGAGTTTTAAAAATCCTGTTAGTAATCATCTTGAGTGAAAATTGAGAAGGAAGATGTCGCGTTGGCTGTGATGGGCGGTTAGTGAGAAAACAGTTTGTTTTTAAAATCCTCTCGAGGCAAACTGGAAAGAAAGTTGTCCCGTTGGCGGCGACGGCCGGTTAGCGAGTACACTATTTATTTTTAAAATGCCGTTAATAATGATGTTGACGGAAAATTGAAAGTTAGCTATCTCGTTGTTTGTGTGATGGGCGGTTAGTGTGTAGCTAGTGGCTACTAGGGGTGGGGTGGGGTGAGAACGCAGGTGTACCCGCGAGAGCTCAGTGCTTGCAGTAAGTATGGAGTCCCGTAACGGGAAGCTTTCTAACATTCCACAAGTTAAAATTCCAACATAACTTTGCTTGTTTACTCCAACATAATAAATGCTGAAAATGTTTCATTTAAATCAGACCTAAGTTTTCTGCCGTGCATATTTTTTGTAGGCGAGATGTGAATACTGATTGTTAAAGAAATCTCGAGTCAAAATAATTAGTAGGACAAAGAGAGTGTGTCGTTTGGTGTGTGAAATATTATTAACAAAATATTAACGCATTTTTCGATGTTACCAATTAAACAATAAAATAATTGAAATCTGTCTTTAGACATTTATTTATTTAGTTATTAATTTATTTATTTAATTGTTTATTGGCGGCACTGGCAGTGTATTTATGTTTATACTTTCCTTATATCTTATATCTGTATTTTAAATACTTTTTATTTTCACTATAATTTGAAAAAAAAAATGCATCGCATTATATGTAAAATCCCTATGGGCACTTAAATAATATAAATAAATAAAAATACAACGACAAGTGCAATCTTCTTTGTTTGAATGTTTGCTTACAGTCCAGATCGTTGGTACCGGGAAGTTCTAAACATAACATGCTAGTAAATGCGCCGGAATAAAGCTGGGAAAGTTGGACATCCTGAAGTCCACAACTCCCCGGTGAGAGCAGGGTGGAGTGGAGAGCCGGTCACTCTCCTTTTGCGGCTTCCCTCGGAGGCGCGGACTCTCCGCGGACAATGCACTTATTCAAATTCCACCCAAAGACAAAGCGCTGAACTTTGTTTTCCCACTCATTCAATTTGGTCAGCCAACAGCGCCAGGGCTGGCACACAGGGGGAAGGCGAACACCAGCTGCAGGCATATCCGATACAGGAATAAGTCACCACAGGCGCAAGGCTCCATAACTCACTCCCGGCGTAACTCCCGCCAATCAAGACAAAGGGCCAGACGTCGCCCAAATTAAATTTGTCACTGGCTATCAAAGCGGCGAACTTTGCGGTCAACCCCCCTGCCCACCCCTCAGGAGCAGAGGGAGGGGAGGGAGGGCGATAGACAGACAACTGTACATTATTATGGTCGAGAGACTTCTTTCCCGCCTCTCCCACAGGGCCGCCCAGCCGTGAAATTGGCGGAAAAGGGTTTATTTTATACGTTTATTGGGTCATGAACATGTTGGCCCTAACAATAAATGGCCATTTCACGGAAATAAACATATGAAAATCGATTACGTAGGTACTAACATAAAACCAACCCCACCGCAGCTAGTCGCTGGTGGAAAGGATAGAGACGTACACATCAGAATTTACGCTTGGGTACCATGCTCACTATTTGGAATCGGAAATAAGTGTGTCCGGACTAATAAAAAAAAATAATGAATTTAATTTCAAAACCACTTTGCCGTTGTAGCTGTATAATAATAATATGGTTATTTATTACAGAAAGTATGCAGGGGTTGTGCAATACAATGGTTGCATGATGGTCACTGAAAGTGGAAGGCAGAAGTGGCAAAGGAAGATCACCGATGCAATGGACTGATTCGCGATCAAGTAACACAGGCGACTGGAATGTCGGTTGTCGGTGTTTGCGTCTCTTCATCCAACGCATGACTGCGAGAAATTGATAAACCTGGTTCACCAGAAAAATTGGAGTGGAAGTCACTGTCTTCAATAATAATAAGAATAATAAATGTTTATTTAAAATTCCATTGTTACATATTTCATTCAAGTATTTAAGAACCATAATTTTAAAAGGATATGCGTGTTCTGACACTTTTGACACTGACACTTTTCGTTGAATGAAACATCACAAATGATTGTGTTCACTCGTCATAAAGGAGACATCGCTAGGATGTATCACACAACACGGCCAAACCGCATTTTAAATGCGCACCCAATTATATCAGTCACGTGGGCTGAAGGCTTTGGTTATGTAGACCCAGGGGCGGACTGGATGATAAAATGTAATAGCGTTGATACCTTGCTCTTTCTGTCCGGGCATCCCATCGTTTTTCCCTTCCTACGTATCCTATCCCAGGTAAAACTATGAGATGCTGTTTTGCTCGAAGGGGAACGGGGAGAATCAGTAACTGACAAAATTGTTTTGAATTCCATCACCAGCACTCTTGGACAGTTTCTAACTATGCGATGATGTTCGATGTATATAAAGATCTGATCACAAAATTCAGTTAAGGCAATTTCAAGCATGGTTTCGTTTCTGAATGGTGGCCTTAATGGCAACAGCTTACGAGTAGAAAAGGAGGAACCAGAAAAAATGGCCGTTTTAAATGGGTGATGGTGGCACAGTTAGTGCGTCCCTTCCGGATAGAGGAAAAGTTTCAATCTCGTATAACGGTCGCAACCTAATATTTTCTTTTCTGTAACTTTTCCTTTCCAATTGTTTGAATGTTATTAAAAAAACGCTAATTTTGGTTGTGACGCTGTCTGTAACTCCGGTTCGATAAACTGTATAACCTTTGCTTTGAATTTTAAGAATCATTTTGAAAATTGTCATTTTTTTGTAAAATTTCATTACATATTGTTAGATGTCGTCCAAAAAGATTGTCGATGTTGAATTGTTAGATGTCGTCGCTTGTGTTAGAGCCGCCCTCCTATAAAAGGCTGTCTCTTTTTTAGCTTAAAAAAAAAAACACCAATAGGGATTACTCCATTAAGACTAGAAAAGGCTGTCGCCAATCCGCCACTGTCTGCAGGATCCAACGGCTCCCACTAGCTGCCACTGACCCATGAGAGCCGCATTTTCAAATTCCTGAACATTCCGGCCCCGATTTAGCGTGAGCCGCGTGATAAAGGAAAACGAGGCGATCAAATGAACTGGTTATTTTTAATGATCCCGCACACCGCGCGGCGCACCGCACTCGCGGAATCCGGGAACAGGGAAGGGAACAAGCGTCCCCGGAATCCCCGCACTTCGACATTACGAATGGCCTTTCATGATGAATTCAAATCAATTACATTACCTCCATTCAACAAAAGAAAATGTCTAATGAGCAGCATCAAACTTACAGTTAAACGATACTCAAACAGCTATTTTCGAACTCTGTTTGACTATATTTTTTGTTATATTTACTGCAAAAAATGAAAAAAAAAACAACTTTTTATTTCGTGATTCGTGTTTCCCGAGTTATCGAAATAAAATTTATGCATTATTAATGATTTTTTTTTAACCAGAAAAAAAACCATCAATTTTTATTATCTAGTCGACTCCGCCACGGTCCTAAGCATCTGACTATTGAAGCACCATCTCTTGGGCCAGAAAGTAGCCAATTTCAGAGAAATGCATGTTTTCATGAATGTGCATCATACATTAAGCATACATCATACAATAAGCCTATCTGCTGAATTTCAGCTCGATCGGATGTCGAAAAGTAGGTTAATTTAAAAAAAAAACAAAATCGAAATTCAAATAGATTTATTCTAAAATCCAGTTAGCTTGTTGTAAGTATTTTTACCTAAGAGTAGATAATGCAATATTATTTTACCTACAAAACTTCATGAATTTCAATCAGCGTTCAAATTGTGTTTTTTGAGAGATACCAACGGGTAAAAAAAAAACCCATGGCGAAAAAAAATTCTTCTCATTCCTTTCTTTAAAAAAACCCTCCACACAGCTTCCCTTAAAAATACCGTTGATATATAAATAAATCCGTAATCACAGGATAAAAATTTTAGAATTGCTTCATGTTGTTGGTAGGTATCAGATACATTATTTTGTTTAATGTAGTTTGTTCCTTCACAAACAAGATATAACATTATGCACAGTGTATGCAATATCTAATATCGTTGTATAATATAACGGTAAAGTGCAGGGGGCGTGTTGGGCGATGGTTGGATGATGTTGTGTTATGTCGGTGTTGGGTTAGTATGGATGGCAGCGATTTACAATGCACGCTTAAGGCGTGTTGCGGCTCCACTCCGTAATTACATTTTATACTTTTTCATATAAACTCGCCTTTGTGCAGGGGACATTATGCTAATTCAGACACATCGGACACATCGGAGGCGACGCAGCGGAAAAGCGCATGAAGAGGGATTTTATCGCCCCACTGCTCTGCTCGCTGCTCACTGCTGCACCGGGGAATTAATACACTCTTTCTAATTTAAGCTTTTACATGATCTTACGATCAAACATACTCTACTTTACATATACAGGGAGTTCTGGGGTAAAGTGCATTAAGGTCTAATCATACCAATAAGATCAAGGCTCACATTTTAATTAAATCCGACGAATTCGTAACTATAATAACTTTTTTTTAAACCGTTCCCGGGGATAAAAGTTATTTATTTTTAAGATTAATAAAAACAATATCTTCTTTAAAATATTTTACGTAAAATGGTTATAAAATTTTATAACCCGTCTTTCAACTATAAATTTAGCGGTAAGCACCATATTTTATTTTTCTAGACGATGAATTAATAACTTTCGAAGGGATTTGTGTAGAAACATCTGAAATATTAGTAACACATTCATCAGAATTAATTAAAATAAACCCAGTGGAAAGATCAAGTTGCCAGACCTATCAGGACAAATTCAACCGTAAGCCCGTCCAATACGCAGGGCCGCGCGCGTATATTTGTGTACACACTTTCTTCATTTACGGCATTAAGATTCCAAAATCATTTTAGAGTGTTTGCTAGGACAAATTCGACAGTAGGTTCATCTGATCACCGGGGTCGCGCCTCTCGTTTTGTGTACGCGCCTTCTTTTTTTTAAATTTTTTTATTTTTTTTTAAATTTTTTTTTTTATTAAGTTAAAAGAAATATAATATTTCGCTTTCTTAACTTAAATACAGAGCATATATAGTATGGTAGTAAGAAGTAATATTTTTAATTTTTTTCCAACATCTTAAGTTTAAATAGTTTTTTTTAAAGGTTTTTATATTCTTTTCCGTTTTTAGGTTATCTGGAAGGAGATTATATGTGTGAACTCCCTCGTGGCCAATACTTCTCTTGCCACTTTCAGTCTTGACTGTATTTGTGTACAATTTATTGTGTTGTCTAATATAATGTTCGTGTACTTGTGATGTTTTTATAAATGTTGTGTTTGTGTGCATAAGTCCATTTTGTATTTTGTAGATTAAAAGACATATGTTATATTCGTACAATGTTCTTATTTTCAAAAGGTTCATTTCCTGGTATAGTTTATTTGTGGGAGTGTCTGGGTTATAGTTGAAGAGTTTTTTTAATAACTTTGTTCTGTATTATTTGTAAGTCTTTTAAGTACGTAATGTATGTGTTTCCCCATATTTCTATTAAATAATTTAGGTGGGACTGGATTAAGCTAAAGTATAATCCCCTCTTTACCTCTGTTTGTAGAAGATGAGCAATTCTACCAAATACACCAATTAATGGGATGATTTTTGTACTATGTCGTTAAGATTCTGACTATATTTTGTGGTATTGTCGTCTTAACTTTGGGAGGTATATCTACATGACAGTAAAAGTAAAAAAGAAAATTAACGTTTTTCGAAATTCAAACTTTTAGGAGCACTTTTTTGATAAAAAGATAAAATTCGTCCGGCGTGTGCGGCCAGCATCATTACTTTTCGCTGTTACGATACGGGCCAGTCACAACCATGCAACATTGCCGCAATCGTGCCCGGCAAGCTCACAGCAAATATATCGGGCAAATTTGTACCTCACACTGAGGACTCTTAGTAGGTTAGTCTTTTTGTAAAAGGAAAAAAAATTGTGTGGGAAAAAAATTTGGAATTTCAGAAAAAGTTGTTAATCTTTTTTACTCCTACCGTCATATAGAATCACCTCTCAAAGTTAATGAACTTTACCCCCTTGACACTCTATATGTTTATTTATGTCCCGATATAATACGCGGCTAATTTATAAATCACTTTATTTTGCCTGCGAACCCGACTGGAGCAAAGAATAATAAACTGTATTGCTAATTAAGTGAAATAACCCTTGTGACAAAAAATAATTTTCAAATTGAATTCTTGTTTCTGAAAGCAATGAGATGTGATTTTTTGGGCTTAACAATTAACGTAAAGAGATTAACGCAATGCTTTTTTACTCAAATACTAGGAAAGACGATGTATTTTTTTCTAGATATCTGAAATACGAGAGGCGATCCTGGTAAAACCAGGATTTTACTTAGGGATAAGGAATTGTCATTAACCTTAAAATTATCTACTCTTCAGCTACCCGAGAGAATTGTAATCGCAGTTAACGTAATAGTCGTCAATTCTTTTAAGGTTAAGGATATTTCTTTATAAAGTAAAACCGGAATCTACCCCCTTGGAGCCTTTCCTGCAAGTATAAAAAACATACAAATATTTCTTTGCCACATAAGAAATATGTATTAGTAGGTAGGTACCCATATACTTGTATATTGTTTTTTGAGAATTTTTAGATATGATGTGTACAACCAGAAGTACAAAGCCAGGGTTCGTAGAAAGTGCGTTTAATAAGGTTAGCTCAAGGGAGGGGTATTTGGTTAAAAAAATCGTGACGTAGCTTGAAGTCCATGTTGCACTGGGAGATTCGAATTAACTGCAATATAATTGGCAGTGTTTTACTTCAAGCTACGCCACGCGTTCGAAATTTCGAAAAAGAGGTCCGACGAGCCTTTTTTTCGAAAAAGGCCCGTATGAGCCAAGGTTACTTGTTAAAAGCATTTTCTACGTACCTTGGTGCATAGCCAATAAGCGGTACTAAAAATGATAAAAAAATAAAATAATAATAATATAATTAAACATAACCTGATTGACTGCCGTAATATAATACCATATTATGAATACCAACCTGATTCAGAATTTTATAAAATATATTATGATAAAATTATACTAACAGACATTACAATAATTTGGCATAATAGACCCGATATAGTTTTACATGACAAAAAAAAAACTTATATCATTGATGTCGCTATTCCAAATTCCTGTAATATTAAAAAATCTGTTTCTGAAAAAATAAGAAAATATACAGATTTCGGAAATGAGATTAAAAGAATTTGGCATTCTCAGACTAAAAAAATATTACCATTTGTTATTTCGGCTACTGGCATTATACCTAGCTCTCTCATTCAAAATTTAGGCTTATTAGATTTGTCAAAGAATTTATAAATATATAAATGCAAAAATCAGTCATTTTAAATACTTGCAGGATTACGAAAGATTTTTTAAATATTTATATCGAGGGATCAGTAGGATTTATTGGTCCAGTTAGGAGTTCTATCGAGCCGAACCCTCTGATATGAAAATATCTGCAGTCAGTGAATTATTTTCCCATTTGGTCTCTGGTGGGTTGACATGTTGTTCTTGTATTGTTTTGTATTTTTTATACTTATACAGTACATTTGCATAGCGTGGATTGAATAGATGATCATTTGTGGAAAAGTGTGTGGAAAGGCTAAGTTTTTCCTGTGGGGAAGATTTAACCCGGACATAAAGTCAAAAGAATAAAACATAAAGATAAAAAGTGGCACTAAGTTCACAATTCTTTTTTTTGAAATTAGAAACAACATATTACTATTTTTTTAAAAATTCAGGACTCAGTGTTATTATTTCCCTCCATAAGTATTCTTGGCAATGAGGAATACATACAATATGATACTGAGTCACAGCTTTAATTAGAAGCACATTTTAACAAAATTAACCAAAGTAGGTAGTTACTTAGTCGCCGGTCAGATATTGTATAACCTTGTGTGCGTGCAGTGTGTGTACGTAAACCCAGGTGAAGCATGTTTCTCTCTGTGTGCTGTCCATTAGTATATTAGAACCTGAGGACTGGGAACTGTACTGCTGACTGGTGCACCTGTAACCCATACACTACTCCGGACAGTGTACAGTGTACACTTTGTACAGTAACTCTGTGTGGTCTCTAGTCACCTGCTCACCCTCTCTGACCTCCTGATTAAATAGTACCCTAAGCACACTTCAAAAATACGTGCGCTTTAATAAAGAATTTAATGCTATATGTTTACGTGTTTATACCAACGCTTGACGTTATTTTTTATTATGTTCTTCTAATAAATAAAGTTAATTGTCTGTGGCAGATGGCGTGGAGGGGGGTGGGTGGTTTTGATTTGCATACAATTTATTTTATTCCAAGGTTGATGAAATTTTGCACACTTGACCTTCAAAACAATAGAGAAGTCAATGTCTACATGCATTTTCGAAAAACTACCTCATTCTCATTTCCTATCCCAAGCAGTATTTTGAAACTTTTTGATGAAATTTGGAACACTTCACGTTCAAAAGAAGAGGAAAATTATTCTTCATCAAATTTCAAAAAGTCCAGTTGATGCCGGGAACATCAACTATTTATCATATATTAATATCTCTATTTATGTAAATAAGTGTTTAGGTGTGGCTTTGTTTTTTGTACAAATCAACAATTTTATTTGGAACTTGATGAAATTTTCCTTCCAACTAAGAGATCAACTTGTTGTCCACTTTTCTCATCCCTTAAAGCAGAATGAAGCTCGGGCAACGCCGGGTGGTTCAGCTAGTTTAACATAAATTCCATATTACAATATTCATTTCCATTGTCACACCACACTCGGTTCATTTCGTAAATATATAAGCTATATTACAATCTACATAATAAATTAAAATATATTCTCGAAACTCTTTAAAATAATGAATTTAAATGAATCACCTATGAACCAACCAAAATCGAATACTTTAGATCTAATCAAAAAATATATTTATTTTAAATAGGTACCAATGTTAGGTACCAAATTTGATTGATTGTTCTTATGATATACAAAAATGAATGTTTGTAATAGAAAATTTGTAAAAAAATTGCAATATGAAGCGGGAGAGGGGAGGGAATCGAAGGAGGGAAAGGGACGTGAGAGGGGAAAGGGTGGCGGGAGGGGACAAGGGGTCAAATGGGAAAAGATACGCAGAGAAAATTTTTTCTTTATTATTGGCATTGCAACGCACGCCGGAAACTTTCTAGTGCAATAATAAAAATAGATAAAAAAAATAGTGCAATAATAAATGTAGACACAAATAAAAACAATATTTAAAACACCATAAAAAAATCAAAACTATAAATAAATTGAATGGTAAAATTGAAATCAAAAATTTGGATTTCAATTTTACCATTGTACAGTTGGTTTACGGACGATAATTTCATTATTACGTGATAACGTCATATAATAACGATGGAGTGGAAGAGAGATAGATGCGTCATAAGCCGAACGCTTAGGCCGAACGCTTAGGCCGAATTCTTAGGCCGAACGCTTGTTCAGCGTTCTCGCTTGTACGCTCGGCTCAGGCGGAACGTGACAATGAGTCATGCTTTTTCGTGCATGCAGCCGGAGTTAATCGATTTATAAGACGTTATCACGTCAAAAAAGAAATAAAGTACTCACGTAACATTCAAAATCAAGATTAAACAACACGCAAAAGTATTTATTCATTACAACTGAATAGAAAACGAGAGAAATATGTATTACAATTTAAAAAAAAAAAGTGTGAACATATATTACATATTACTTATGTTCTAATAATGTTCCTCATTAGGGACTAATAATCAATACCGCCACATCCAGACTGTAAACGTTCAACCTTATTCAATTTTATTCTGTTTTGAAAAACATAACTATATTAATTTTAAGGCTTTTTTAATAAGACCTATTATACATCAAAATGATATAAATATAATTATAGCAGCAAAAAGGCTTAAAAACAAACTTCACTTTTAATTTTTTTCCATTTTTTTTGTGAGTACCTACCGCACAAGAGTTCCAACTGCTTTAAACCGATTGGTGCCAGTGAGACCCTGCCATCCCTATTTGGGGTATGTTGTGAGGCTAAAGGCAGGGGAGTGCAAAGAGATGGGGTAGATAAAGTTCGGGAAGTACCTGGTATTCAGACCAATTACGGCCAGAGCCATATCAAGCAACGTTTTGATTCTGAATGGCCGTCTTTCAACATTTTAACGGCTCAAATATCTTCAAATCACGTGACAGAGTGCTTGCATGAACTCCTTAAATAAAATTAAAGACTCATTTTATGAGGTTTAACTTTTCTTGTTGAATTTGCCCCCAAACTCAGTGTGCCCATGGGTATTTTAGCCTCATGTCCAAAATTAGGTTTTACATGAAAAAGACCGCGCTACCGTTCTTCTTAAGTGAATTCTTTTGCACAAAAATCACATAAAAAACATACTTTTAAACCCTCTCCCCCCAAGGGCCTCTTTGTAATGTTTGCTGACTGCCTTTTGAGTCTTAGATCCACCCCTGATTTCAAGCAAACCCAAGAGAAAGTCATTAGATAGAGCCACAGGTAGTAGCCATACTCCCTCAGGTAGAGAAATCTCAGAAATTTCTTTTGAACTCTTTCCAAAATGAGGGAATACTTTAACTGGTGTGGGATCCAAATTACAGTTACGATTAGTTGAAAAAATTGCAAACTTATTTTTAGCCAAAACCTTTTTTTGTATGAATAACGCACAAGAGTCCCAACTGCTCCCGTCTGGAGCCAGTGATACTTTGGCATCCCCAAACGGGGTTTGTTGTGAGGCTGAAGGTAGTGGGGAGGGGAAGGAGATGGGAAAGAGAAAGAGGAAGGTGGGAAGTACCCGGTTATTCAGATCTGGTCACCAAACACGGCCAAAGCCGTTTCAAGCAACGTTTCAATTCTGAATGGTGGTCTTACGCCAGGGCGATACTGAGCGTATCTTCCACTCTGGAACGTGCCGCAAATATACTATTTATTATTTTAAATGAATAAATTGTGAAATAAGACAAATTAATCAAATAAAATTTATTTGCCACGCCTGGATTCGATCCTGCGACCTTCGGAATGCGAGTCAAGAGCCTTACCGCTGGACTATGCCGGTCGTCAAACCTGCTGGATTGCACAAAAAAAGAGAATTAAGGAATTTTGAAAACAATTAAAAAAAACACATTTTTCTGCTGCTTTTGACTACCTTCCCAATTTTCTTCCAAATCTGACAAAATTTAAAATTAAAGAAAACTGAAATATATTAGCTACCGATTTTAAATACACAATTAAAATCGTAACCATAACCATGATTTGATTTACATACTCAAGTTATATGTCAAATGCGTATAGATATGTATACTATTATTTGTACAAATTATACCCTAAAATGCGACCCTCATGCGTACGTGGTTAAACATCACATAAGGGTTTAAAAATTTATTACAAAATAATACTAATGCAAAAACATCAATATTATGTGGTGAAGTTACATCTTTACACAGCTTTGTAGAACTTTCACATTTTCCCAAATCCTCCCTTCGCAGCGCAGCTCACCCCCGGGCGCGCGCCCTCTAAATACATGTTGCTCCCTTTGGCCAACCCTTAGAAATGTTAAAAGTCAACATTGCCAGGGGTTTAAAGTAAACGCATTCTAATCTGGTAGGCAGAAAAAAAATATGCCACCACACTAGTGTCAGCACAAAATGGGATTACCTACTGAGCTCATAAGATATATATTTTTTTGTTACAACGGCTGATGATCTCCTTGGTCGAGGGATAAGGCTCTTGATTAGCAATCTGTAGGTCGCGGGTTCAAATTCCGGCGTGCGCTAGTAAATTTTATTTAATAAATTTGTTTTATTTCACTATTTATTCTTTTAAAATAATATACAGTATATTTGCGGCATGTTCCAGAGTCTCAGTATTGGCCTAGTGTTAGACCAACATTCATTATTTTAAAAGTGGCTTGAAATGGCTTAAGTGGTGTTTGGTGACCAGATTTGAAAAGCCAGGCAATTCTCCACCTTTCTCTTCCCCATTTCGTTCCCCTTTCCACTACCTTCAGCCTCACTACTCACAACATAACCCAATTGGGGATGTCATGCTACTGCCTCTAGACGGTTGGTTTGGGAGCAGTTGGAACTCATATTAACTTAATTCACATGCGCACATCGTCTTATACATACTCATCTATTTTTCTGACTCTTGACGTTTTAAATAATACACAAACTAATCAAATTAAATTTATTTGCCCACGCCGCGCGCCGGTTCGATCCCGCGACCTTTGGATTGCGAGTCAAGAGCCTTACACCTCGACCATGGACGCCATCAAGCATTTTGTTACGTAAAGTGAATTCACTATTTTTTAAATGACAGTTAATAAATCAATAAGTTAATGAAAGTGCCGTGATTTATTATTTCCAAAAATAATTTACATGATTTAAACAATTTTTAAAAATGAGATCTTTCATATTGTTTATCGACCTATAAAAATATGAATAAAAGATGTTGGGGAGGCGGGTATGGGTACCGCCACCATTTATTGAATAACCAACACCCCTGACATAGGTCAGCCTAAGTGGTTCGGTGTCCGGGTTCATGGAGGCTGAGGTTGTCGGCACATGCATTTGCCCGCCTCCAGCATGGCGGGCCGGATTAGGAGAGACTGGTTAAGGGAGATCCTTTTACCTCTCCAGATGGATTCTCGCGACACACGGTCTTGCACCGCAGAGGTAGGAATGGATCCATACGTCCGTCACTCCTGGATACTCTAATCACCAGATTCCTCTACTCACCCTTCATTCCTTCTCAGAACTTCCTTTCCTTTAAATGACACTCCACACAGCATCCCCAAAGGCGACATAGGCCCTGGAGGCGAAATATTTTCCTCAGGGCCTTCCGGGTGGAGCTTATGTAAAAAAAATGTGAATATTCGTCAAATGTGCACTTGAAGTCCTTAGAAGTGAATTGGGATGCAAAAAATCTATGTAAAACATGTGACTTCTTCATTCAATAATATAAAGGTAATAAATATTTAGTAACGGTAGAAGGATGGAAGATAACAATTTGAAGATGTTTCCTGTTTATGAATTCACTCTGTAGAAGCAGTTCCTACTGCGACACTATTCGCTACTCGCTACTCGTCCTTCCTGACATCGTTAATGTAATATTAAACTTGACGAAGTCTGCCGCTCTGCCTATCGCCTCTCGCAGGTAGTACAAATTGACCTACATTGTTATTATATTAATAATATCTTGGCATGTGCTTTGTTCGGTAAATGCAAACATTCAAAATGTAAATTCAAGACACATTAAAGTAAGTACATTCTCAAGGTAAATATGGTTTTCAGATACAAAAATGGTTTTTTGCAAAGCTTTGATACAACGGAATGCATATTGCACTTCACACAACTTATAGGAATGAAAACCCTTTCATTAATTTAACTTTAAAACAATACAAAACGGTCTACAAATAGCTCTCATTTAATGAAACTTGTGTAACAATACTATTACGTTTTTTTAAATTTTTATTTTTTATGTAAATAGGTCTTTTCTGCTTCAGAAATTATTGCTCAGCTTGACAAAGGACTCACTAGTGAGATGAGTGGCTTGTGTTTTTATTTCGTTATCGTACTTGACTTACTTTATTTGGAGTAAAAAATGTAAATAAAATTTTGGTCTCCGTTGACTTTTCTGATGACTTTTTTTTTCAAAAAATTTTTCTTCAAAATCAAACAAAAAAAATTCTCTTCCGCATGTCATCACTGGTCACTCAGCCGAGTATCCAACCAACCTCTTACCCCGGCTCCAACTGTCCAACAACCATCTTTTTTATGTTTTTGTAGGAAAAAAAAAATCAAAAATGTCACCGGAGATTAAAATTTCATTTACATTTTTTACTCCAAATAATTTATTTATTTATTTGTAAGAGACAAACAGCTTTTAGGTACATAAAAATATAGAGGAACATATATACATAAAATATAGATATAAATAATATTATCCAATTATAAAGTCAAGCCATATACACGTAAGTATATACGTAAGCAACCGTCATGGAATCTACTATCACAGAGGCCACACTTCCACAGCCAAAGCAACCAAACGTATACTTTTGGACTTCTGAAATAAGAGACACATTAAAGTTCTTTCTGATATATTATATAATTAGACATATCGAAGCACTTCTAGCACTAACCCCTCAAAATAAAATAATGTATTTTATTATTGCGGTCCAGACAACGGCAACCAATGCAATAAATTAATGTTACGTCTGGACTTCGGGCAGGAGAAAGTTTGCAGCTTGTGGCAAAATCCATTCAACGTGCACAACACGGCGGAAAACTAGCTTGATGGCGTGTATTTGATTTGGTTACTGAGTTTACTGAGTAACTTGGATGGTGCAGGTTGCTTGAATATTTGGCAGCTTAAACAAAGAAGTGAGACAAAGAAGTCTGGAAACACACAAAAGGTTGAATGTGTCAAGTATATCTGATGCCTGGCATCTGTCAGCTGACGAGTGATAATAATTACAATACATTATATTATTATAATACGCTCACAGTTCTCCGTTCTCAGCACACAGAGGAAAAAGTGAAGTTTAAAGGGGAATAATGATAATTTGTCTCGGAGATGGCGCGACACTAGTCTGTCAGCCACAGCACTCTGCCTACTGCCTTATCCCGCGATCCCATTCTTCTATTGATGATGAATTACATGAGATGTCATTGATAACATTGTACGCGACAACACATGGCTTAACTACGCCAACCTATATAAATGTACCGTTATCTGTCTCTGTACATACATTGTGCGATTACATTCCTCAGTATTCAAAGCAATCAACTAACCCCGTCTGTCGCAGATTATTTAATTGAATGAATTCAATAGAGCATTTTGCAAAAAGCATTATTTAATTTTGTTTTTCATTAATTGAACTGAAATATCTTTTACTGCCAATTTCAAACTGTTGTAAGGACCATTTTCAAACTTTGTAAGCCGAAACAGCTGTAACAAAAATAAGAACTAAAATACTTACAGAACTTGATAATAACATTATTGAATTACATTTCTGAAAAATAAACGAAGTTCTACAAATTAAACACAAAAACAATCATTCGTACATTTTTTATATTTTTCAATAATGACAGTCTAACTTAAAAAAAAAACAGCGAAATTTTTTTATTTCAATTGCGTAATTTTTATTTTATGGTTCTTTAACGCCCGTGACGTCACGAGCAGCCTTGTGACGTCACAATAAGCTTATTTTTTGTACCAACAGTGTTAACTCTGTACTAAACTGATAAAAGTCGCTCTATTGCCTTTTGTGACTACGGCGAGATATATGTATGTATGTATACGGCGAGAAATATACGGCGATATATATTTAAGCAGTGCCAGAAAGATGTAACACCAAGCTTAACATTTGCATTTGAAATCTTTCCACACCTTACAAATAATCGTAATAAAGGTATTCCAAAACAAATAAAGTAAAATTCTGAATGTTCGACAAAGATTTGTAATTATTTTTGTATGAAATGAAAAAAATTTACAATAACTTTTATAATACGTTTGTGTAATTAAATAGGTTTTTTATTTTCATATAAAGTGGTATTTCCACAGCGTAGAAACAATCGCTAAGTGACAAAACAATCGTAAAACAATTCTTCCATTTTTGAAATCAAATATGTTTAATTGCACATGTCCGTTTGTAATAATAAAATCTGAATGAGTCCTTCACCTGCTTTCAAAACCCTGATTCATTGAGACGTATTTAAAAAAAAACTGCGAATCTATTCAGATTCACAAATATCTGATAACAAAACATAAAATTTTCATACAATACCAGATTCTAAAACCCGCCGTGTGACGCTAAAACAGCCAACAGAGATGCCAATCAAGCAGCGAGTTTTGGAGGAATAGTATTTTATTCATTTCTATATTTAATAAAACTCATTTATTTAGAATCGGCGCGGGCGTTTAATGACTGACATGAATATATATTTTACACGGAAGTTTTTTTTTTATTTTACACTTTCTTTTAAAAAAAAAGTTTTTTTTTTATGTGAACACCTCACAACAGTCCCAGCTGCTCCCGTCTGGAGCCAGTGAGACTATGGCATCCCCGATTGGGGTATGATGTGAAGCTGGAGGTAATGGGGAGGGAAAGGAGATGGGAGAGAGGAAGGTGGGGAAGTTCGGTCTATTCAGATCTGGTCACTAAACAGGCTAAAGCCATTTCAAAGCCAAAGTTTCAGTTCTGAAAGGTGGTCTTACACCAGGGCGAAGCTGAGAGTATCTTCTACTCTGGAACGTGCCGCAAATATAGTAAATATTATTTTAAATTAAATTGAAATAACACAAAGCCGGAATTCGATCCTGCTACCTTCAGATTGGGAGTCAAATGCCGTACCAGTCGAACACGGAGGCCGTCATATAATCTAGCTGTTATATAATGTTTCAGCAATATTATTTATTGATCAACTTCTTCATCATTTATCATAGCGACAGATTTGTAGAAGTCTCGTAGCCGTACCGAATAATGGTCTTACATCAAGAATACGTGTTCAGATTATTGGACTGAATCAATCTTAATGAACGCCTTCCGCCGCCCGCCACCCCAACCCCCGCCCCCGCCCCCGCCCTACCGTGGTGTGCCAGGGCGGAATAGTCGCAATAAACAAGATGATTGCACACACAACGAGCTATTGGACAACGCAGTGCACGCCTCACGTGGCCCTCGATTCTCTATCATACCATATCCATGCTCTATCAACATCTCTTGAGGAGTGTCTCCTTCCTTCACAAGAGTATGCTAATTTAGGTTGTTGGTGCATGGTAAGTTATGTGAAATATTCCCGTGTAATGCGTAATATAGAACTATTAATTTTAAAAAATGGAACTGATAAGCCTAGCTTTAAATTATAACAGGCAAGCGAGCAGGTACCAACACTATGTTTTATAATAATTAATAATTGCATTTCTATCTGTAAAATAGTTGGTTTACATTTGACAGATCTAAATCTGAATAATGTTTTTTAAAGTTTACTAACAGTATTCATACGAATAATAAAATTTTTATCGTCTCTAGTGAAATGCTAGTAAAATAATAATATTATATTTCTTCAACGATATAGATTTTCACTTTCTTTCCAAAACCTAGAGACTAGTATTTTAATAAACAAATTCTTTTTTTTTTACATGAGCTCCATGCAGGAAGCCCTGAGGAAAATAATTTCCCTTAGGGCCTATGTCATCTTTGGGGATGCTGTGTGGTATACCTACTAATAAAGGAACACTTCTGTCGTAATTGGTCACCCCAAGTGAGCCGCTACGTTTCGTGATTTAGCAAAGGTGCCCGAGATCATGGGATGAAGTTTGTCCGATTGTGGTGGTGGATGCGTCTGTCCACCAACTGCGTGGTGGGTTGGACGGGGAAAGACTGTTTAATCGAGACCTTTTGACCTCTCCAGCGGGACTCCCTCGAAACATCGCCTTGCGGTGGGAAGGATAGATTCATGCATCCAAGTAACTCCTGGTCCTTTAAATTCATACTCACCCCTCATATATTTTTCCTTCCCAGAATTTCCTCTTCTTTCTTTCCTAAAATACCCTCCACACAGCACCCCCAAAGATGATATAGGCCCTGAGGAAAATTATTTAAAAAAACTTTTATTCATTTTAAAGGTAATTTATTTATTATATCAACGATATTTGTGTATTTAAAAAAAATATATTTTTCCTTTGTTTTTGAAGTAGAAAATTCCTCATTCACGTATATGAGATGGGCAGGTATACGCGGGACTCATGAAGTGCTTAAATCAATAAACGGGTTATTGAGTTAAATCTCTCACTAAGCACAAGTGACTAGGAAGCTTCCCTGTACCAAACTACTCCCAGTGAAAGTCCTCGAGGAAGGGGTGCAGGTAGCAGCTAGCAGCTAGTCACATAGAAAATTAATCTGGAATTATAATGCAGACGGGAGGTGGTAATAATTGAAACATGTGGGGGAGAAATGATTTATCGAATGACAAATAGCGCGGCGGTAAGAAGGGAAAATGGTAGAAACGTCACGCCTTTCGTCCAATTGATTAGGCAAGTGAAGTTAAAACAACCATACCATCATTAGGATTATTTCTTTCAATTTATGGAACTTTCCACGAAATTTTCTGAACTTTTTTTACGAGAATGAGCCGGTACTAATCGAATACTGGACTAAAGATGCTAAGGATTGCCGCTAAAAATACATTTGTTATTTAATAATCATTTTGATACGTTGTTTACTAATAAAGGAATATGGTACAGAAAGCTCCAAAGGAACCGTTTAAAAAACCACGGTTCACTGAGGTGAATCTGAAAAGATCAGAAATGAAAATCATTTTTGATTAAGATCGGATTTGCACTAGTGGGAAAAATATTGTGTTTTGATAGGCCTCGCTGATTCTCCTGTTTGCACGATATGTTAACAAATTGAAGACGTGGAACACACATTATCGAAGTGCATTAAATATGAACGACAAAATGTGACAATGTTTCAAAGACCCAATCATGTCTGATTACGTCTAAAAGGGATCGAAATGAAAATCTAGTCTCCTTCAACGGAAGCAATCTTCTGAACAGACCTTCCATTGATATGCTTGGTGTAATAGATTTGACAGGACTTACTATTCACTGTACATCATCTCTTCCTTCATTTACATAACTCTCTTTAAACTATTTACCCACACTTCTAATCACCTTTCCATTTTTATAGTATTCAATTGAATTTGTATGTAACTTAAAATATTCCTGTAATTTTAAATATGTACCTCTAAGCCTGTCTTAACACAGGTATATCCTAGTGAGACAGGCATCAATTAAACCCAATGTATATAGATTAATAAAAAAAAAAAAAAATAAAAAAAACTAAAAAAAAACGTGACCAGCTCAGGTATGGGGGCTCCATCGAAGCCAGAGTAAAGTTAGCTTCTCAAAAACTGGGCGTACTGTACAGGGCCCGCAGATACTTTAATAGTACACAACTGCTTACCCTGTACAAATCGCAAGTGCGCCCCACGGTTGAATTTGGCAGCCACCTCTGGTCTGGAGCTCCAAAATACTTGAAAAATACCCTCGACTCTGTGCAGAAACGGGCGGTCCGTTTGATAGATTCTCCCATCTTAACGAACGGGTTGCAATCTTTAAGAGCACAGGCGTCGGGTGGGAATGCTATCCATGTTCTAGCGGTATTTCAATGGAAGATGCTCTGAGGAACTAGCGTCATTGATCCCTTCGGCACCGGTGCATAGTTGGGAGACACGCCAAACGCGCGCCCAACATATGTACACGGTTGACATTTGTCACATGAGAACGGGTCGTTTTTTCGACTCGTTCTTGAGTTCAGCAGCTCGGCTATGGAACGATTTGCCGGCATCTGTGTTTCCTCCCTCCTACAACATGGGTCTCTTCAAGACCAATGTTCATTCCTTCCTCTCCTCAAAAAGACCCTCCACACAGCATCCCAGATGACATAGGCCCTGAGGGGAATTATTTCCCTCAGGGCCTCCTGTGTGGAGTTAATGTAAAAAAAAAAAAGTATTGATGACTACAAACTCATAGCAAGGTCAGAATTTAACAGCTGAATTCCAGACCATATTGAGAATTATGAAATTAATAAGATCATAGTGTAAAATATTTCTAAGTGAATTACGTATCTTTTAAAGTGACTTTTAAAAATGGATGAGGCATTAACAACAACATTATATAAGTCGATAATATAAATGATATAAAAAAGTAAAAATTAGCCGGTGTTATGAATATATTTTTAAAGACGAAGCTATCAGTGAACTAGTTTTAGATTTGTCTTTAAGTACTACAAATTGTTTTTTTATTATGAATACGAAAAAATATGCTTAGAATAAATTGAGGCTTTGTCTAAAGTTTCGCTTGGGTATAAAAATATATATTTTCCAATGCATTTTATTTTTGCTATATGTTTATTTCTTCTTTTTAAAATATCTTTAATATTTTTAAATTGGAATATTTTAATTTCGAACATTAAAGGGTTAAAAAAAATCCAAATGAATTTTTTCTCCAAACGCCGAAAAATTGTAGAAAATACATTTTATTTATTTAGGGAATCTGCACTTCTCCCTTTACTTAGTTCAAATAAATAAAAAAATCAATTCACAAAACACCAAAAAAATTTGTCATTTTCGATTCATTGTTTGCGTAATATAAACGTTGATTTCTAGGTTTTATATTTATCTAAACATTCGTAATACATTTATGTTATGTATTATGAATTCTTATTATGTTGATCTCCCGACAATTGGCACACTTGTGTACAGTACAATGCGTAGTCAGTTTAGGCAAGATACGGTAAACCCAATTACACAAAATATGAACAAGTGACTGCAAAAAGATGTTCAGAAAAGATGTACCGCTAAATAACATAATTATTAAACATATTCTCATTCAAATGCACCAAGGAACAAATCTGCTTCTCCATATACTGCATACACCAGCGCATAAATATACAAAAAGATCGACACTGGGTATAAATTCGTTTGATATTCATAGCAACTTATTAATAAGAGTATTTCTGAAGTCGATTTTACGTTTGAAATTGGTAAATAATGCAAAAAAAATTTAAACTACAGTAAATATCATTTCAGGGGGGTCAATTTCAATTTGGGAGGCGGGAATGGGTACCGCCGCCCCGGGAACTTTTATTGGATAACCAACACCTCTGCCATAGGTCACCCCAAGTGATTTGCTACGTTTGGTGATTAAGCAGTGGTGCCCGGGTTCATGGGGTGAGGTTTTTCTTGGTCTTGGAGCCGTATGACCAAGACACACTGAACTCCAGATTCCCACCAACCCCTTAAACACTTCACAGAACTCTCTTCTCCTTCCTTTCCTTAAAAAAATCCTCCACGCAGCATCCCCAAAGATGACATAGGCCCTGGACCCTAGGCTGTTGGGCTCATGTAAAAAACAAATTGAAAATTGTCGTCGGATCAACTGCCGAGTCACCATCCGAAACAGCCTCATTTTCTCAATCTGCTGAAATGCAACGTTACCAGTTAGAAAGCCAGTTAATGACATTTTTATTAGTATCAAATCGAATCAGAGCTTGAATAGTATTTATTCAATGTGTAACCAAAAGACCGTTTAATTTGTTTATTAGTAAGGCCGTAAAAAATTAATATTATAACTGAGTTTACAAGTGTGATAGACAATCACTTTAATACTGGCTAAGCCGTGTGCCGAGGACTTCCCAGCGCAGCGTCGCGTCGGCTGCTGTGACGGAATATCATTTTGGGTAACAACGTGTTTGCTCGGGATGCAATTTATCTGATGAGCATCTTAGCTGGTCTCGCTCCTGGTAGGAACTGTGGAGGGTGCACGAGACGCAGATTCTTATTAGGTTATTAATTAACTGAGCCACTGCAGCGTCTAATCGTTATCGCTCCAACTATAATAACGTGCATCACTTCCCCGATTATAATAACGTACCCCTCAGCCTGCGTCTCCCCCGCACTACCCTCCCTCTCTGACGTATCACCATCTACATAACTAAATACACGGTAGATGAACACTGAGGTGCTGCATATTATTATATAAAAAGCGCTAACCCGTGAAAAATCACGGGATATTATAATTCCAATTTTTTAAAGACAAATAAAATGGTTTTCTGCTAGATTGGTAACCTAAGTTAAAGCTTGTCTGAATTATGCTTTAAACAAGCAGTTTCAATTTTGAAAATCATACTTGCATCCAAATCAAATCTGAAATCACCGAAACAAATTTCACGCAGAAATAATTAAAGCACACCACAGACAACCACAGTCAACCAGAAACCCGTGAAATATCATGGGGTATTAGTAAATTTTGAAAAGACAATTAAATTATTTTTAGTTTAAAATATTATGTTATCGGTAGGTACCTGCTTTATCGCTTGTCTGAATTCTTCATCAGACAATCAGTTCCAATTTTCTAAGTAACCCTTAAATTTAAAACAAATTTGAGTTCGTAGAACTTGAGTTCATTAAGATAACCTTTAAAATTTATATATAAAGACAAACTTTCAAAAACATGAAATTTATGTTATAAATTTCATGTTTTTAAAAGCACAGAATTAAAAAAAAAAATAATTATGTCAAAACTAATCTCTATTTTTAAATTTTGATGAAATTAGCCAACATCAGAGATGGTGAAGCAAGCACTCTGGCGTTTGACGAAATATAATAATATATCTGAAATTAAGCATTTAGGTTGGTATCTACCAAAGATATTGAAATATAAGAGATGTGCTTTCGTCAGTTTTTACTGGGTGGGACTCTGCTTCGTGTTGTCGCCAATATTTTCAACCAATACTACTGCACACCTTAAAAAAATCAACAAAATGAACGAATTATTTCCGAATTCGAACTAAATTGTTAACCAATACTACTGCACACCTCTTAAAAAAATCAATTAAATTCCGTATTCAAATTATCACTATTAGACCGTACGTATCTCAACCGTACGACATCGTAGCACATCTCTTGTATTAAAATATCTTTAGTATCTACATACTTTGAATAAAACAATAAATTTTATTTTATTATTACGTCTACGCGGCCTGCTTCATAGTAAACTTAAATTTGGATTTGACGCCAACAAATGACAACTCGACAAAACTGAAAAATATACTTTTTAAAATCATAAGGTAGAGCAAATATCTAGTACGGATATGTGCTACTTGTATGATTAATAATTATAGTATAAAGGTCATTAAAGGATTAAAAAATTTATTCAAGAAAATAATTTTAACCTAACTACTGTGTAAATATAATGCTCAAGTAAACAAAATATACATTTTTAAGAAAAGCATTTTGATGGGCTTAAAGAAAAATTAAAAAGCACCGATTAACGTTGTAAAACAAATTAATCGTTTAAAATTATTTTTAAATTTTGACACAATAAACGATTCTTTTATTTTATTTGTTATTTTAATTTAATTATTTTTACACAGTACAAAGGGCGAGTTTTTTTAATTTATTTTTTTAATTAACGCTAATTCACAAAAAAATATTGTCAAATCATGAAAAGTGAATCATTTTATGGCCTTTCTCACAATTTAAAACATATGACTAAATTAATAGCTTTTTATTAACTTTTAATAACTTAAGATAATTTTTTTTTCAGTGGATCAATAATTATAATCAACTGTACGAGTTTTACTATACACTATACAGCCTTGACAAATCTTTGGCTTAAGGCCCGGCATTCCGAATTTCTGCCGATTTCAAATATATTTTCCCTGAACACTTTTTTTTTGGTTCATAAAAGCTTAATTTTTTTTTTTACATGAGCTCCACACATGAGGCCTTGAAGAAAATAATTTCCCTCAGGGCCTATGTCATCTTTGGGGATGCTGTGTGGAGGGTTTTTTTTTTAGGAAAGGAGGAGAGGAGAGTTGTGGGAAGGAAAAGGGTTTGAGGGTTGGGTAGGAATCTGGGGTTCAGTGTGTCTTGGTCATACGCCTCCAAGACCTAGACAAACCTCACCCCATGAACCCGGGCACCTCTGCTAAATCACCAAACGTAGCAAACCACTTGGGGTGACCTATGGCAGAGGTGTTGGTTATCCAATAAAGGTTTCCGGGGCGGCGGTACCCATTCCCGCCTCCCAAATTGAAATTTTTGTTATTTTCAAATTATTAATTGATTAATTGTTATTTTCAAAGATAATACATAAAAAATTGTTAAGCCGAAACGGTAATTACATAATATTCCCCCGATAGAAAAAAAATTGCAAAGGATGCTCCAAAAATCTTTAAAAACACATTTTGTTCTGCTATTTAAAATGTTATAGGTATGAAAAATTCACAAAGTATCTTTAAATGCAAATTTAGACATTTACTGACAGATTTTTGATCTACTTTGAGCCAGTCATATTTTATTAAATATTTTCAAGATTTTAGCTTAATTAAAATTGTTTTTAATATTAACGCGTTCCATGTAAAATTCGTTTTTACATATCTCCCTTTCAAACCATCTTCTTTTTCTTTTTGAACGCCCACGGAGGCCTAGGAAAAACTGGTAGGCTACAGTAGTAACATATTTGTTAAGTGATATGAGGTTATTGTTTTATTTATAATTTGACAAATTATTAATAGTTTGACAAAGCTTCTGTAGAAGGTAAAATTTAATTTTAATTCTGAGCTCTACATTGGTTACATGAAATGAAAATACCGCTGTCATAAAACATGTTCTACAATCAAGGTTGACATATCAAAGCCGATAGAATAGAGCACAAAGTTTTATAATAAAGTTATAGAATGTTTTATGTCTATTTGATGAGGAATGCGAATGGGACCTGCGGTTTCCTTTGTAGCCAAGACGAGGGGAGAGAGTTGAGGACTGTGTGTATAGTGTAGTGTAATGTGTAGTGTAGTGTGCAGGGTAGTGTGTAGTGTAGTGTATAGATTGTGGAGTGGACGATGAATTAGATGAGCATGTGGACCAGTTCATGCGGGATGGCTTATTAGTGGAAATTACTCCAAGCAAATCAACAAACAAGTACGAAATTACATTGAGCTTATCTCGATCTGATTGATTAGGCTTTTGAATTAGAATATTATATAATATACGAGGTTAAGATCGCAGCACGTTATCCTGCTACGATCTTGTGCGGCGGTAGGAAATAGTTTTATGTACTTATTTAGTACCTACCTATTTCTAACCAAATTACAAGAATTTTTTTTATTTTAAAGTATTAAAATATTGAGCTTATCATAACTTATGTTTCGATTTTGAATTAGGGTCTCGTATAAGGTTTCTATGAAACGAGATGAATCGGTGAATGAATATTAAAATTTCATTTTTTATTTATTTAATTGGTTAATAACTTTTGAAAGTTACGCCCATCAACTTTATATAAATCATTGAAGCAGAAGATAATACTAATAAATCTAAACATGAAATAGAACCAGAGAGATACGATAATAAATTATAACGGTTGGACTTGGGAATCAAACCAGGATCTTTATTTTACCGGGACAACGCCTCAATCCACTCGATCACTGCGTTCAAATTTTTTTTCAGAATTTTCCCCATAATTTTGGCTGCCATCTTTTTGAATAATTGCAAGGAACGTATGAATTTATTTGTAGACATAGTGTCTCGGATAAACGAATCAGATTTTATTTTATTTATTTTTATTCATTTGCGACCGTTACCTTTTTCCTGTGTGTCCTTCTTTTTCACGTTTCATTTAGATTTATTAGTATTATCTTCTTTTGCCATGATCCTTATTAAAATATTAAAAAAAATCTCTTTTCCAAATTGTTTTCTTTCCAAAGGACGTGAAAATAAATAAATCGAACAATATCTCAAAATTCGGCCACGTTGATTTTGATGTTATATAAAATATTTTTATAACCTACCTTTTGTTTCCTGTCATAATATTAAGAAAAACTACTTTTCCACCGACTGTAAAAAAAATGAAACGATATGATGCAAGAGAGAATTCCAGGAACCCGATTAATCTGTAATGAATTGACATCATCCGCAACATCGTCTGCTTTGGTTCTGGTGCCGCGCACGAGGGGGTAGGTGGAAGGAGGAGAGGAAAGGGGTATTTTAATTAACGAATAGCTCCCTCCCTGGTCCCCCCCCATCATCGCATACTCACACATTACACGTCACCTGGATTTACTGTTGGCGGACACAGGACATGGTTGTTCGGAAAAAGTTCACTGCAGGTATTGAAAAAAAACACAACATTTTTAATAACCCAACGCTAGCTCAAAGGTGCAAGTAAAGATCTCTTTCTTAACACGCTCACTCCGAAGGGGGGTTATACTCATAAACCCAAACGAGAGTTTTGTGCGATATCTAAGTTGTTTTTACACCTCATTCCTAATCTATAATTTAGTTATCTAAATCTAGAAATATATTTGTTAATCAATCTACATTTAAAAAAAAATGCAAGTTTGCTGGTTTTTATGAAATACTCAGGTATATTGATTGCGAATCATTGTACTGTAATCAATGATTTCTCAATAAACTTTTCAGGTCGACACAATTGTGCGAGAGTTAGAAAACATTCGTTTGTAAAATACTGACTTACTCATTTATTGTGATACGGTATTATGGGGAATCGATATTTTAAGATCTTGAGGGACTTAGCTGAGCGATAATTACGGCACAAGTACACAACAGAATCGAATAAAGCGCACTCAATTCAATGTTCACTGTACCGGTTTCTTATTTTGACTGATTATTTCTTGATTTATTGTTCTAAATGACACATGTAGATAATTTGGTCATAATATGGATGAATGGTGGACCGTAATGACCCACCCTTCGGATCATAGGTGATTTTTTCTTTCAGGTAGGTAAGTAAAGATTAAATAAAAAAAGTCCATCATTATTGATTTACGTAAAATCGTGAGTTATGATTTATTTATTTATTTATTTATTGTTGTTATACGCCCATATGGGCTTTTACGTAGATTATACAATAATATTTAAGATATCGAGGATTAAACATAAATAGAATTTAAATCAAAAGTTATAAAAATGAAAACATTTAAAAAATATATAGGTAGTTTTTGAAGATTATAGCGTAAAACCGTGAAATATTTGAAACAATATAACATTTGACAATAACATAGAATAAAATACAATATAAAACATTACAATAACACATCAAATCGTTAAATATATTACACCCACGTTACAATAATTTGTAGGATTCCACAAAGTGTTGGTTTAAAATGCATTTTAGATTATAAAGGGAATCAAGAAGAATCATTTAAGATTCATCAATCATCAATATGATGGTTGGTTGTCGGAAGAGTAAGTGATAAGTTGTGTGGCGCTCATATCAGAGTATCCGAGTCCCTGACTTCTTATACTATTCACATTTGCGTTATATATTCTCCTTACACTCTTTTCCTCGTTCATTCGCTCTAAATGCCAAAACCATCTGAGCGTGCCTCTCTTATCTCCGTCGAAGTCGTCGTCCCTTTCAAGTATCTGAGTCCCCGACTTCTACTATTCACATTTGCGTCAAATATTCTCCGTACGCTCCTTTCCTCGTTCATTCGCTCTAAATGCCAAAAGCATCTGAGCGTCCCTTTCTTAAATTTACTCATTGCACTTACTTAAGCCTTGCATTCTTTAAGGATCTCCACATTTTTCACACAATCGTTCATAGTTTTTTAAAACTTTTTTCTAATTGTTTCGGTCAGTTTTGCATCTCTTGTCCGTCCTCGATGCTCGATACAGCTCAAGAATAAAAGAAAGCACGCTCTCTACCTTTCCCGGTACGCATTGCCATGATAATCCAGGAAAAACGAGAATATGTTAGTACCAGACCTGGATCCCGCACCGTACCGCTCCCGCACCGCTACTGCACCGCTCCCGCGCCACAGCCCTCAGCCCGCAATAGCCCGTGCCATTAGGTATTAAATCTCGCCGAGTTTCCCTGTCGCGTGTCCCATCGCGATACGGGGAACTGAAATGACTTCATTATCGCCCTTTACTGCGTCACAGTTCATTACAGGAATAGGCTTTTACCTCGAATTATTATTTTACACGGTCCGACATTCCATTCATTCCATCCGATGAGGGCAGAAAGGAAATATTCAATTCACGATACACATCAAGTACGAGTGCGTTGGGAGAGGATTCTGGCCAATTTTTCAAGTTTACTCAATCGGACCATATTAGCACAGCATTATTACCAAATGACCAATAATTATGTTCATAATAGAATGTTTATGTTCAGTTTAGATGCACAATTCAGGGTAGATGCACCAATGATAAATCACAAAAATTAGTCAACTATCTTGGTAAAAATGATGATAAAAATATTGCACTCTATTGATTCCGCTTAATTGCGACACATTGGGACCCAAGCATTTTGTCCCAGAAAGCGGTTTTCCCATGTAAGCAAAGTTTAAGGGAGATAAAAAAAATTATTGAGTGGTTCTATATGATACGTATATATATTACAATTATTCGAGTTCTTTCGAAAGTGTTTTAAACTTTATTAAATATTTGAAAAAAATATTTAGTTACAGAAAAATGTACAAACTATAGGTACAAATATCACCGCTGGACGAACTGAAAAAACTTTTTTTTTTTAAATTTGTGGGAACATGAAGGGAGAATACCATTTATTATTTGGTTGTTTTGCATTTGTAATCATTGTAAACTTAAATAAATATTTTTTGAAAAATTAGTTTTTGCACTCTACTCTAAAATATAATTTTTATCCCATTATTAATTAGTTGTGACAAATCCCGAAAAAAATGATATCCCATCTCACCCGCGCACATAGGTGGTACAATACGCTTACCGCACGTCCGCTATTCTAAATAAAATTCGTTTACTGAGACACTTTTCGCATCGACTTCAGGTCGGAATCTGTCCCAATTAATCAGAATGGTGTCCTAATAGATAACCGAAATAAATTGGTATTTTATATTTTTTGTGTTTTAATTGTGCATTTGATAAAGAATATTCGATGGTAATCTCAATAAGCCAATTATTTATAAATGCGTATTCAATTAGATATGTGCTCAATGATAATAATATGACAGTACAATGTGTATCGAAGATACAGTCGTGAATGCATTATGGCCCAGTCAACATTAGTTTCTAACTAGGCAGTGTCTGTTCCAAGAAATTAATCTTAACAAATGAATATTATAGTTCTTTATTTGGTTTCTGTTCCTTGGATTTTGTCTCAAATAACCAGCTGACCCGATAAACAGGTGCCCCAATTAAGCGGAATCGACTGTTGAAGCAGATTGAAATTTACAGTAGTTTACAATATAGTCTACCTTCGTAGACCTACGTCCGTAAGGGGCCATCCATAAATTACGTCACACGAATTTCATGATTTTTTGACCCCCTGCCCCGTCCCTGTCACACATCGTCACATTTGTGAGACCCCCTCCCCCCTAGTGTGACGTCACATATTTTGCAATTTTACACCAATTTTTTTTTTCGTTTTAATAATTTAGAATTTTACATGTGATGTCACAGAACTGATCCCCCCATACCCCTTGTCACACAATGTCACACTTCTCTACTTCCCCCCCTTAATGTATGACGTATTTTATGGATGGCCCCTAAAGTACATAAAAAAATAATATGCGATTTAAAATTTCAGCTTTCCGTAAAACACGTGGTGGAGTGTCTGTGTGATCTTTGATATTGGTTTCAACAATATTTTTAATGCATTATTACTTTTATATGGTGAGTTGCGTATTGCGTGATCACGTTGAAATAAAACACTACATGTTTCAGAAATATATTTACAGAAAAGATATATTTTACCACAAAGAATAAAAAAATAGTAAACTAAAAGTGACATACGGTCCGAGGCTGTATTTTTGACCACCGCGTTGGTGATGGAAGCAAATTAACATATCATTTACATTGTAAATTGTCATCAGCCGAAAGTGCATCACGCAAACCTCCGCAATGCTAATCAATAACAGAATACCTTCAATAACAGAAGTTATGTAAGTGGTATGTTTTCTTAATAAAGATTATTAAGCATACGCATACTATGGTTATATATATTCAATAATAAAAAACGGATTTATTTTTGGGGAAACACAATAAACGCCAAAGATGTTTTTATCATCCAAAAATTACACACTCTGCTCATCTGGATTCATGTAGACCTATGTTTAAGAATTTGAAAATTCTGACAGTCACAGACATATATATAAAATGGAGTTATGCATGTTAGTGCGATCATCTCCAGTCAAGTTCCCTCAAAAAAACTCCACACATAAATACGCTACACGATTCACTGAAATCTTATTAATACAAATAAAATACAAAAAAAAAATATTCCTAAAAGGACCATATTACATGGCCATTGAAGTATATAACAACCTTCCACATAACATTAAACAAATATAAGTTACACTCAAATTCAAATCGTCACTAAAAACATTCCTTTTAAACAAAGTCTTAAAATTTAATGAAAAACAAATAACTTTGTGTAACACCACTATTTAATTAACAATATCAACAAGTTTCGAAAACTATATTTTCTAAGTTTTCTGATAATAAGTTAACTTATAATGATAACTGTTTTCTGATAATAAGTTAACTTATTATCCTGACGAAGAAAACATAGTTTTCGAAACATGTTGATATTGTTAATTAAATAGTGGTGTTACACAAAGTTATTTGTTTTTTATTAAATTAATGATGACGCCACAAAGTAAATTTGCCTATTTTGAAGAAAAAAAAGTCTTAAAAACTTAAGTGAAACATCTCAATTCTTATTTGTATAAACATTATAATGTAACATGTAAATGTTGGGTCAGCTGTATGAAATAGGATCTATTTATAAGCTACACTTTTTTTTTTTTTTGTACGGTAAATACATTTTGATTTTGATCTTGATTATTCTCGACCTGTGATCATAAATGATAGTAAAAAAATAAATTATACAGTTATTATTTTAAAAATTGATGAAAAGTGCAATTTACAACCACTTTTAGAAAACAGGAATTTGTGTAGAATGTACTTACCCTCCATCTTAGTTCTAGAAATAATTCATCACCGCTACTATTATAATTTTTGCTTGTAGGTAGTAAATTGAAATATTCATAACAACATTAGTTGAGTGTTTTAGCGAGCCTTTGTGTGAATTGCACAACACGCTTTACAGTGAATTACCCATTAACTGAGTGGTTTTGCACCAACAGTAATTATGATTGATAAAGTGCATTGCATTGATAAAAGCTTTGGACATTCAAATGAACTAACCTGTAACAGTAAGGAGACGGACACGATTCCTTGCGCTTTATGCAGCGCCTCAGAAAAGTTGGAATACAGCTGAGAGTTGAACCCAAATATTTGAATCTGAAATAAAAAATAACATTAATACAGATACGAATGCAATACTGCGGTAACATAAACACATCTGGGTCCATCCGTAGCACTGGGGGCGAGCCGGGGTCGCACGCTGACATTAATAACATAGTAGCAGACGCTAGACAGTCAACTTTTTTAACAATATCTGAAAGGCATTCTGAAAAACAGCTGATTTTCATAAAAAGACTGAAAATACTTTTGATTGAACATATTTATTACTAAATTCTAAAGTTTCCAAGCCAAGGTGTTAGAAATGAGTGGGAAATATAAACATGTTAGAAATTATATCTCCGTTAGTAATTTGGTATTCACGTATTATCGGGTATCATTTAGAATGTTTGGGTTTTAGAATTTTTTCAATGCATATTTTAATCTATTTTAAATTTTTACACAGACTTTTTTGTGATATACCACGGTATAAATGAACAAGGAATGCCCTATGGACGTATTTCGTGATTCAAAGTTTTGTCTAATCGTGACTTAAATTTTTAACACAAAACTGTTTTTTTATCATGATTGCGAAATTCAAGAGGAATGGAGATCTACGATGTCAGGTGAATCTAAGTGAGGCAGAGCGCGTTTTAAATATGATAAATGGAACATTTATTCCAATTCAAATTTGTACGAAAGGCACATATGGTGTTCTTCTTTATTCCATGAAATAAACCAATTCGACGGTCCCGAAGAACAATGTCGGAAATTGAAAATCGCTCTGTTGGCTTATTTATGGGTTTTTGATGATTCCAAAGACTGTATTTTCGGAATTTTAAATGAAGTAAATTGAAATGCAAAAATCAAAACAAAACTGCATTTTTTGATTAAAAAAACCGTAAAAATGCAGAAACGAAACTTAAAACAGCTCTACCGCAAAAATTAAAAATCGCCCATCCGAAATTGTTCTTCGGGACCGTCGAATTCCTTCGATCAATCCTTAACTTATTTTGATTTCAGATAATGTATAAGTGTACTTATTTAAATGTGCTGACTAATGATTTCCTAATCAAAACGCATATCCCGGCATTGTTCGAATAACGTATAACCCATTCCATCCCTTCACCCTTGCCGTCAGTAGTTAGTTGTCAGTAACGAGTAATCAAGAACCGCCACAGGGGCCCGAGGATAGTAGAAGTCGCGCAGAGATAGGGGAAACAATAATACGTAGGGAAGCAAGAAGCAAGAAGCAAGCACGCTGCAGCAAACAGCCAACAAGGCCCAACATGACGTGGAAACATCGAGAAGTTTGGACTTCCCCAATTGTTGAACAATCGCACTGAGCTGACGTTTAGGATTCTCATAACCAAATACATTAGCGGGGAAGTTTGTCTAAAGTCCTTGTCTAGAGGATGGATTTGATATTCCTTCGTACTGGAGCACTATTTGTTCCCGCTATCAACAGGGCTGCACACCGCACGTGAAGCAAGCAACCCATAATATCACAGTTAAGTCATCTCATCTTTCATTATGTGATTATGGGAATTGGAGTACGTAATTAAACGTTTGATAGACAAAAGATCTCCCAAATAAATCTAGTTCCCCTAAGAAAATTGACGTTTTTTTTTCAGATGGTCAAAATATTTCCGCTTTATAATAAAAACCAAACAAATGATATGTTTTTAAATATATTCTATAATACTACAAACTGTTTTTGAAAGGTGATAAAATACGCCTACAAATTTTATATTTTGAAGTAAACATAATTTTTTAAATAAAAAAATTTTGCATTCAAACATAAAAAACTTACTAACTAACTAAAATTACTGATAACAAAAAATAAATAAAAAGATGTACATTTCATTATTATTTCATTAGAAAAACGTATTATAAACGTTATTGTAACCTCATTTTTTGCCGTTTTATGTAAAATTAATTAATTAAAAAATTTCCAAAGTTAAGGTTTTTTTTTCATATTGGGGTTCGAATTTTTGTTTCATAAATGTGAACATTTGCCTTTTTTGTGGTTAATTTTTAGATTTGAACATAAAGCGCCGTGTTTTTTTCTTTCTAACACCATTTAAATTATGTTTTTTTATTGATAGTAAGGGAGGCAAGGGAGACAGCAATTTATATGAGACCTATGTGAGCTGGGACTAATTTGGTCTCCTGTTATTGAACGGGTTAACGAAGACTTACAGTATTTTTACGAATAAATCGCAGTGTTTGCAAAATAATTCGTTCATTTTTTAACTGTCTTAAGGAAAAAATCATCTGAAAATGGCGTTAAAAAAAAGTTATTTTTCTATAATATTTTTGAAATTTGTAAAAATAGAGAGCGTGTAATACATACTTCTCGAGTGAAATAGAGTGTTGAGTTCTCACCCAGGTTTCGTAGGTCTAATCCTATGCTAGTTACATATACGTCTTTCACGGCCCGGTATATCAGTTGATTTTAAGCTCGGCTTGGTTGGAATGTCGAGCTTATAGTGGATTTGCACATAATCCGTACATAGGTCGTAAGCATTTACATCACTACATTACACGTATTGTGTATGATTTTAATAGAGGAATGTGTTTCTGTTTTCTTTGATATTTGATACATTTTCCCACTTGAATCAGCATGGTGATGCAAGAATACTAATAATTATAAAATAGTGCCTATTTTTTTGCCGAAGTCAAAGAATTCATCGCTGAAAACAAACTGTTTGAAAATTCATATTTGAACGTTTCAAATCTCTCTATACCTCAACACACAATTTCAGATTGATTGTCAATAAATTATCAATATCAATGACATTATTCATTGTTCGATGAATATAATAGTCCGTGCTGATAAAATTAGATAATTTACGAACATAATTTTTTTTCTAATTATTTTTTTTTTTAAAGTAAGAAACATTCCCAAGCTACGAATAACCTGAAAATATTTGAGAATTTCGTACTACCACCACAATAAGTGGAAAATGTGCCACTGCTAACTATCTCATCTAAAAAGAGAATTACTTTGCGGCTTATCAAGGATTGAGAGACCAATTTAGCTCGCTTAAATTTTAACGAAAAATTGTTGTAAACAGCTACTGTATTAGTTGATTTTAAGCTCGGCTTGGTTGGAATGTCGAGCTTATAGTGGCTTTACGAGGTTACGGACCAACTGATTTACCGGACATAAGATCACAATCAATAATAATTTCCGCTTTAAAGGTAGCAAGTGGAATTTAAATTTTGTCAGGTTAGTCGAAACCTGAACATGTTTGTCCGTCTTTAATTAAAGAATGTAGAAAATTACCTATGAATACACTTTTTTTTAGTGAAAACTTCTTTTGCACCGTTGTGATTTGAAACTCGATGAAATGGAAACGAGCAACACTAAAATGAGACAAACAGATACATCTATGGGATTTAACCTGCGAGAGAATGAGAAAGCAATAAAATGTTTATTTATTTCTCGGGTACTCGGTTCCAATATAATACGATAAATCCACAGTAGCACAGAAGTTTACTTTGGTGTAGAGGTAAAAAGCGCCTGACGAACCTCTGCAGACATTCAGTGGACCAAGGATCGAATCCTACGAAATAATTTTTTTTTGTGAAATTGATATCTAATCTTCAAATCCCTCCAAAATGAACACCCAAAAGAAAACACAAAATAAAGCGACATCTAGCGAAGAAAAAAACACAAATACAAAAACTAATTACACAAATGTAAAAGAAAAGGTGAAAATATGGAAATATGGAAAACATCATCCGTCACATTGATAAAAAAAAGTGCTTCGCAGTCACCCCTCTTGTCTACTTTAGTTTTCTGAAGGTTTCACCTCTACTTCGTGTGAATTGCACATTATTGTTACATTATAGGTTATTACATGTTTCCACAAAGGTATATTATAACAATAATAAGTATAAGAGCTTAAAGTCGTCGGTTAAGGTAAAGACGAGCTGATTGGCTGAAAAACACCTTTTAGGGAACGGCAGCTTTCGACAACTTGACTAAATAATGGCAAAAGTTTGTTTAGGCAATTGTAATTATTAACACCTGCTTACTTTCTATGACATCAATGATTGCACGAATTACAAACGATATTATCAAAGTTTTGCAAAATTCGAAACAATAATAATAAGTGAATGTTTACTTCCGAAGTTCCAACCCTCATTTCAATAAGCACTGACAGCCAACAAAATTAAATTCACAGTAGGTACAAGGAATTGATTATTAGCTAATTCGTGATAAAAAATACTCAGACGATAAAAATACTGGTTTATATTAAAAAAAATTCAAATAGGTACATACACAACATATATTTTTTGATATTTAATAATTTGTTTTCGGTATTTTTCTTTTCAGAACCGGCCCGGAACCAAAAACACTTCGGGCCGGTAAAACTTTAAGGACACAAAGTATTCAAAGTATCCTGGAATAAACCATTATTATTGTTATCGGCGCCTTATTGACTCCTTGGCTCCTTTATGCCTTGGTAAGTTGGCGCCCGGAGCGGACTGCTTCAATTGCGCCTGGACAAGACCAACCCTGGCTAGCAGTTCTTAATGGATTCCTGATACCAAGCCTGATGATGACCTAGCAGAAGATGGATAACAGTAGACTGAATGCTGCAAAAACGAGATCTCTGAGGCTTTTGTGTGTAAAATCATGTACAACCGTGTGAAAAATGGTGAGATTCGTAAAGAACGCAGGACTGACGTAAGCGTAAAGAGTAAAAACATGAAAGGGATGCTTAGATGCTTTGAGCATGTAGAGCGAATGAACAAAGGAAGTGGTGTATATCCTAGTGTCTATCTATGTGTGTGTATCCTATCTTGTAAATATACGTGTTACAACATTATGACACGAATGTGAAATAAACGATAAGTGAACCAAATACTTTCAGTAAGTACAATTCAAAAGTAATAGTAACGGAAGGGTATGTGACAATGGTACTTTTGCAATACATTAGATAAGAATATCTGTGTTGTAATTATTACGAACATAAATAAAATTTAAAAAGTATAAGACCATGAATGAATATGATAAAAGCAAGAAGTATTTGCCAATCCTGAATTGTTTAGCGGTCCATGCTCGCTTGTAGTTTTTTTTTTTCAAAATAGTAATTATTGAATTTGGAACGAAATTCACAAGATCAGGAAATTGGCGCATCATTATTATTCCCAACTCACGTGTCTTCCCAAACACTGCGCACCATGTGGAGTTTGCTCCAACAAGAAGGGAATTTGAAAGACAAATAGAAGAGGGATATGTGAAAAACATTCGGAACAATGGGAGGTATTATAGGATCGATCGAAGCTTCGAGTTGAGCCCGTGAGAAGAATCGAACACTTTCAGATGTGAAGTGGAAAGTTGTGTGTTGTTGAGCTGGTGTTTACATAATGTTCTTACGAAGTGGCTTAGGGCCGCACACATCATCATATCAAACTTCTGTTCCCCCAAGCGGGTAGCGGGGCGGGGAGCGGGGCGGGTAGCGGCCTCCCGAGCGGGAACGAAGAGGAACGGGGAAGTGTTCGACTTCTATATGCGCGGCGTAAATTTTGCCTCGTCTTACGTGAGCCGAAAAGCGCCTCTTGCGAAATTTTCATCATAATATTCTTTAGAAGCAACAGTTGAATTATTAATGGAACAAACCATTTCAGAGAATATAAGGCTTTTGTTTGCTCCAGTGTCCCAGCAAAGGTGTTCTTCAGGACCATGCCGTTGCTAACTGCCTAGTGAGAAGGAATAATAATTCTTCACCTATTATTTGTTTGTTTGAGAAATAAATATTTTATTGATGGTAAATCATCTTGAGTAAAATTCGAGGTGGTTACGGCCAAAAATATTATCGTGATTTATTTTTGGGATATTATGCCGTGTTGTGTTACCTCCTTCTTTAGTTAATGTTTCGGACAGTTTTGCAGTGTCATCGTTGAACTCCAAAAATAAATCACGATTGCAAATCTTCTTACTTTTTTTGATATTATCGTGTAATTGCAATAATTTTGCAGTTTAAATGGCCTTATGTGACTAATGTAACGAAAATTAAGCGCTTTATAAATACATGAGTATAAAATATCTGTTTTTGATACTGAAAATAATTCTTGGTGGAATTCATCTGTGGTGGTACCACTTTGCTTAATCTGTGGTATAAACGGTAAAGGTCGTAAATAAAATAATAAAATTTTTATTTTTTTTATATTTTACTAGTGATTACCCGGCATTCGTTGCAATGTCACAAAGAAAGAGGTTGTGTTTTAATTCTGTTTATCGGAGTCGTTTCAGATACACAATATTCATTGTTTTTCCGTCTGTTACTGTTACGAAACGTTTCCCCTACCCATACAGATACAAAATAATGCTAAACAATATTATCTTTGTAGACATCACAAAGTGAAGTCCATAAGGGGGTATAATAAAAACAATAAAAAAACTTATTCATATTCGTCAGAACTTTTATTCAAAAAATTTATAATAAAAACACATAAATTTGTTGTAGACCATTTTTATTTTATTACACTCTACCGGACGAACGAAGGAAGGGCGTTCCGAAACCGGTAGAGTGTAATAAAATAAAAGTGGTCTACAACAAATTTATGTGTTTTTATTGTAAATTATTGCGAGCCACAAAGTTAATGCTTTTTACAAATATGCAAAAAATTTATGGTCAAAAAATTAAGTGCGTTATGCTTCTACCATGCAACATTACACATTTATAAAGATAATATTCAAAATAAAGTTGCACTCTTTAAAACAACAGAAATCTTAGACAAAAGTCAATACTTCTTACTCCAAAATGTAAAAAAAAACAACAGGACAGTTAAATCATAAATATATATTAAATTTTTTAATTCATTACCAGAAAAGAATAGAAACATGAATACTAATATAAAAGAATTTAAAACTCACTTTAAAAATTATACTGAAAACTGAATCATGTAAAAAAAAACAATATGATAACACCCCCCCATACACACAAGCCCTGCTTATTTGTGGGGTACATCAAATACAACTATCATGTAATTAATTATGTTCTGTATACAATTTATTTGTAATTTACCTATGTATCTTTTTGTGAATTTTATTTTTATTTTTTTAATATTTAATGTAAGCCCGAAAAAGTGAAAGGTTTGGTTGTTTGTTTTCCTGAGGTTTTAGAAAGCAATAACAACAAACTGGCTCGCATTGAGTCCCCCAATGGCCCAGGAACGTGTCTGACGAGAATACGAGTAGGTACCAACTAACAACTGAGAACTGAGTAAGGCAGAAAAAGCAGATTTACGGAAACACGTTTTAGCTCCTTCTCACGCACAAAGTGGAAATATGATTCTGCTTATTGCTCCTTGGTCTGGCAAGTGTAACCGTGCGGGGATTCTTATACCACCTTTATAACCAATCCAGTTACCAAACGATTTCTTTATCTAACATTTCTAGAAATCTTAGCCATATCCACGGTACGAAAAAAACATGTTATTTGAGAAAACTCGGTAATACGATCAGTATTATCACTTCATCTCCAACCTGAAAAACTATTTATTTAAAAATATCCAATTACTAGGTCAAGAAACAGATGAAGATGATAACGAATCTCAAAATAATAATTACAAGGAAACAGAAACATGATCAATTAATGAACCCTCGCAAACAATTTGCCCGAGGAGCAAATATTCAACATACCTGAACCTTAATTCGAATAATCTGATTACTATTTTATGTTGTTTGCGGTAAACAATTATGGATTATTAACGGATGCTCTAAATCTAAAATAAAACGTAAATAAAAAAAATAAAATAAAAATAAAGTCATGAAGTTTTCCGTCAAAAATTGGACTCTGGTGAGTCCATTTGCAGAATTCTCTATAATATAAATAAAAATATTGGCAGCATCAACAACGCTGGCCGCTAGAGGCGCTAGTGTAGCATAGTGTGTTGACGTTCCTTTCAATGGCGGCAGATTGAATTTATTAGTAGTTGGTGGCCGCGTTTTGCGCTTTCTAATTCGTATTGTGTTCATTTTTGATAAATTTTTTTCCAAAAAGGTAGATTCTGTGTGCGCAAAAAACGGATGTCTTCTTAGCAAACAACGAAAATACTTCAAGTCGTTTTTCAGGATGCCAAAAAACGTTGAGAGTTTTTTTTTGTTTTTCAAGAGTGTTCTAGGATATCATTTCAAATTATAGAAAAAGAAAAGAAATTTATATATTATATTTACTTAAATGCGCAAATTTCAAAATTATATGAAAGATTGGAGTCGAATTCAGACTTAAAATAGATGAGACGTCGAATTGAGGGGAGGCAATTTTAGAAACTTTAAAGGCCGCACCAATCGGAAAGTTCAAAATTTATTGTAGGAGATACATAGAACAAGAAAAAATATAGTTTGAAATATGAAATGATATAATTAATTAAGAAATTGTAAACTTAAATGTACAATTTACTAAAAGAAAACAAATAAATAAAATAAAATAAGACTTGATAGAAGACAGGATATTTTTTCAGAGAGGGACAACCAAAAAGTGTGATCTAAAGTTCCAACTTCTAGACCACAGAATGTACAATCTAGACAGTTATGGTTGTGAATTTTAAAAAGCTGAGAAGGAATGGAACAATGTCGAATTCTCATTCGAGTGGATTATACCATGAAAAATATACTCGTAATTATAAAAATCTTAATGTTATTTTACAAAGCTGTGTTAATTCCATGTAGCATTCTATACTGTATTCATCTTAAAGTCATAAATCATCGTTAATATTAAAAATAGCAGTAGGTCATAAATGAAGGTTAGCTAATCTTTTTTTTCGACCTCTTTCACATTCAATCCATTAAAATATAAGAAATAAACTCACAGGAGGCGCTATTACAGTATGAAGAATATATGTGAAAAGTCACAAGTTAGAGGTAGGTATTATTAATATTACAGAGTATATTACACATTTAAATCGACTGCACATTATTTTGATAATAGATTTGCAAATGTTCTCGACATATTTAGAGATCCGTAAGAGTGTGCGCTTTCATTTTTTTTTCTAGTTCTATCTCCACACGTGAGGCCATGAGAAAAACAATTTTCCTCAGGGCCTATGTAATCTTTGAGGATGTTGTGTGAAGGGTCTTTAAAAAATAAATGAAAGGATGCTCTGGGAAGGATAAATGAATGAGTGGTAGATAGGCATCTAGGGGGTCAGTGTCTCCCTCTGCAAGACCTGAACAAACCTTACCCCATATTTCAATTTTATTTTATTTTATTTATAATCATTGTAATTTATTTTATTTCTTATCGTATTGGTTGCTTATTTAATTTGTGATTTTATTTTAAGGAAATATGTTTTCTGTGTGATTTCACATATGTTTGAATCTTTCGTTATGTTTTTTTAACTTGTATTTCATAAATCAAAACCTTGCAGTTATGCATTTGCTCTGCCATGGTTACTTAGAACAAATAGTTGACACAACTTTTTTACATTCATTTCACGACAAAGGGCTTAAAAAAGTAAATAAAATACTACAAAAGAATCTGGAAAAAACATACTTTAAAAATCACTGTTCTCTCTCCAAGCAGTTGTAAAGATATCTAACGTCATGTCATACTAAACACAAAATTTAGCATGTTGGGAAGGGCAAAGTTGGAAGCACCACATGTACGTGTGTGTGTTTGTTACGTCACGCATGTCAATAGCATTATCTTAAGGGAGAACGTGACGGGTTGCCGGTATCTGCCTGCAGGTAGCAGCTATCTGCAGGTACTGGCTATCTGCAGGTACCAGCTATCCACTGGATGCTGGCTGCTAGCTGGCTGCCGACTGCCCCCATTACTGCTAATGGGTCAGCTGCTAGTTATGTGTGCTAGTACAAGCATTATTGCAATTACCCATAATGCGCATTGTGTGGCTTATTGACTGCACTATGGACCATTCTCTGCTCAACGTTCTGAATGGATTACGTCAGCGGGAATTAATAAATAATTCATATTTTAATCACTACAATGGACACCTGAGCGAACCATTAAGAGTTTTAAGGATCAATCAACCTGCTAAAACAATTCCTAATAAATAATTTAGAATTCTTTGTAAAATAATTACTAGAAGTTCTGTGAACAGTAAACCTTGCGTTCAAAAAGGATGTTTCTAATTAATTCTAAATTTACAAATCAAAACTAAAATAGCCCCTGAAAACATTTGAAAAAAGATTTGTAAGTAGTTATTTAAAAACCAACTCTCTCAATTATAAGTCATAGAATATCATACAAAAGTACAATTCTCTCGTCTAAAATCCACAATATAATTCTCACATACAAGCTGTTGAAAGAATACAAAACATATTCTTACGTTAGGTATGTTTTTAGGTTTTCACGGCCAAAAAGTATTTTTGTTATTGTTTTTGGGGTGTTATACTCATCTGCCCTGATGATGGACACTGTAACGCTGTCCGAAACGTTGGCTAAAGAAGGAGGTAGCGAAACACGGCATAACACCCCAAAAACAATAACAAAAATATTCTTACGTTTTCCAAATTTTAAAATGGGTATTCCAGCAATTATGTTGAACAATAATACTCTGTTAAATGATATGAATATGCTCAAATTATCAGACAGAAGAATTTTCACTGACTTGGTATTTCTACACATAATTCTAAATGATTTAGTTGACAGTCCGTATTGCTTGAATTGATAAGCTTCCGGATACCACAACGTTATAGCAGAAGTCAGAATTTATTTCAGTGCAAAAATACTGAAAATATGTATTCCTCTTTGCCTAGAATACTAACGGAGGGAAATAATTATACCAAGTCAGTGGACATCTTCAATTTATCTTTTATCAACTATAAAATATTGTTACTGATGCAGTTCAATTATGTACAATAAATACTGTGTATATCTTACATTCATATGTAAAAGCCCTGAAAAAGGGCGTTAATAAATAAACAAATATATAATTTTATTACCTTAACAGGCATTATACAATTTGTCCATAGAAATGTATTATAAACATTATACAATCTCAATAAAATTTCTTTTTTCAAACTGTCTTCAGAGAGGTAGGTAGGTACCACATTATTTAAAACAAATAAGAATGCGTACGACGATTTCACGAGGCTTGAAAATAAAAACCATGAAAACGGCTGCGTTCCTCAAACGGAAACCGGACGTACAAAACAAATTTACAGAAAAACGAAATGCAAAACTGTCGGTTTAAAACGGGACTTCTCCATGCCTAGTAAATAATGTATTATAACACCAATTATTTGACTGAAAATATATGATCCCGTGCACCCTAACAGAGTATTTTGTAAAAGGTTTTTATGTATGCCTTCAACGATTTTATACAAGTGACATCTCACGAGAACTACTTATCTATTATTGAGTTTGTCATTCCACTAAAGGGCAGAATGTACAAGGTGAACCGTGTTCGTCAAAGGTCAGAAAAGCTTTTTCTTTCCTAAATGTATAGTGCCAAAATGTTTTTTATACAAGCATAGTAGATTGCTTCGTCCTTCGAGAAGAATAAAACTTCCTTCTCTTAGTAGTTGCGGTCAGTGATGAGATGAGTTTTTTTAATAATAAAAAATTGGGTTTCATGTTAGTGTCATCAAACACAAATGCGTTGCTTGTTTTCTACAAAACTTGCTTGTATTTTACAAAAGGACTTTATTTACAGTAATTACTTAGTAAAATTGAATGCTATTAATTATATATATACACGTTAAGAAAACTTCGGTAAATTTATTTTTTGTGGTTTAATAAATGTAATATTTATATTAAAAATATATATATATTTGTTCCTGTGAAACAGACACTTCGTGATGTGATTTTATAATTTAAAATAAAATAATTACTTAGTTAACACCACTGTTATTTTTTATATCAAAATGCCGGACGGGTTTCGGCCAAAACCCTAGTATCTTCTTCAGGGCAGTATAATTACTAAAACCAACAAGTTTAGTAACATGTGTTATAAATAATATAATGCTTTCAGAGTGGATTAAAAAAACGGGCTGAGCTCCAGTGAAGGATGTAGATGTAAGGGTAGGTAAAGGATTGGGAAGAGTGCTTCTTGTCAACAGGGAACATCCTAAGAGAGTTATTATACTACGATTTAAGCGAAACCCGACAAAATCAAAATTTAAATATTTAGAAATAAAATTATTTATTTCTAATTTACACATTAGAAAGATTAATTTATTTAGATTTTAGAAAATTTTTGTTATTCAAAGTGATAAAAAATAACCAATATGGATGTAGAGGTGAATTTAAATTGTAAATTGTTGCTACCGCGAGTGAATCGGTATAGGTTTTGGAAATACACAACTCGGTACGCATTAAGTATATAAAAAATAAAAGTGTTTTTAACATAGTTGTTCTAAATTTTAAACTAGCTGGTACCCGGCATTCTTTGAATAATAATAATAAAGAAATTGTTTCTCCATATAAAATTTCCTACAAATATATCAACATCGTTTCCACGGCAACGATTTGTTTTGCTTAGCAATAACTCGCTTTCTTAGGGACAGAAAACGTAAGATAAATATAATATATTAAAATTTATAATTTCATAACGCTGGAGCTTACCATTATATACAGCCTATAGTACTCGCATATAATTTAGCTTTCTATTGGTGAAAGAATTTATAAAATCGTTTTATTTTTTACGCATGAAAGCGAAACAAACAAACACACGCAGTTTCGCATTCAAAATATTAGAATATTTTAAATTAAAATTGAAATACCTACTGAGAAATTGGAGTAGGCATAGGTAGGTGTAGGTACCCACTGAATGTTTGTTGAGGCATTGATTAAATTGACATTTCACTTTTGCTTATGAATATTGCGAAGCTCAGATTAAAACGAACAAAGGTTGAATCATCCCCTCAACCCTTTCTCACAAATAATAATATCGCCATCGGTTAGAAATTTGCCTAATACTCCGGTAATAGCCCCTAAGCGGGTTTAAGCCCCCTACTTTTGTAAATATCTAAATATTCCCCAGTACGGCGAAGGTCTCAAGATGTCCTTTTGAAGGCGGCGTAAAGGAAATTCCCGCCGAATGTATTGTTTATTGAGTGACTTGATCAAACCGAATATTGGAAATAGAATTATTAATATCATGCGACCGCATCAAGTCATAATGGAGACTCCTTCTGCCTGATCTCTGTTGTTTGATTACTTAAGTACATTATTTAAGTTTTGGCTTCCTATTATTTGTATTGGTTCTAGATGGATCCGAGTACACATTGAAATTTTAGAATAAAGCGTTCCCTAAAAACGAATTAAGGTCTAAATCATGGTTTTATCCCTCCAAAATCTACAACGTTAAGCAGAGCCCTCAAACATCTCAACAACTAGTGCTTACATTAGATTATCATATATAATCGTTATTAGAATTATCTTATTCGTGGTATTGGAGGGTAAATAGATAGTTAATCAACATGGTTAATAATGGGTTCAACATGTCGAGGTCTTAATGCCAAACAACATTATCTGCCAAAAACGCACAAAGAATTGTAGAATTTAAATTTTAACAAGATTTTCTAAAAAGAACCAACAATTCGAGGGCTTATAGTCAAACAACATATTTACAAAAAAAAAACAAGCTTATTAATAATAATAATTTTATTTATTTATTTATTTAAAGAACTTTATAACAATGAACAAAAAATTGTGTTAATTCATCCGCCATGCTAGGGATGTCCCTGTGTTATAGCGGATGAAGTTTACAGATTGGGTACAGTGTACAGTTATTAACTTATGCAATTCATTTAGGTAACAAACTTACTAACAAATTAAGTTAGTAATTTAAGTAACACATTCAATTAATTTAAGTTACAAGTTGTATTTATTATATTACAATTCAATTAAAATAGCAAGTTTTACATATCGTCGATTCTAGATGTAAGGATCGTAGTGTAGGAACATTGTCGTGTCGGTTGGTTATTGTTCTGGTGGTATAACTGTGATATAGGAGGGTTTTTTTTCTTATATTTGAACATGAAATGCGTTAGAGTAAATTTTAGATGAAGTTGCCGTATGTTTAAGACATTATATTCAGTGAAGAATAGAATTGGTGAATATGTATTTTTATTTTTAACGTTGTTTGTCTTCAAGTCTTCGAATTATTGATAGTTTTCTTGTGGATATCTTTGCTTGACATTAAGCCCTCAAATAATATTCTTTACTTGTACAATATATGAAGATAACGATGTTTGACTTTTAGCCCTCGATAACAATTAAAATAACTATTTGTGGATGATTTGCGTTGCGCCATTTTTCTGAAAAATCACCCAAAGGGCGCTGTACGGAGATAATATATTTCTTAAATAAATGAAGACAATATGAGCGAAACTCAATTGAAAATCTGAAAACACAAAAATCAGAAAAATAAAGAGTCACATCTAGGACTCGAACTCAGGACCTACGCCCTGCCAGGGTGGAGCTCTATCAACTGAGCTAATGTGTCCATATGCAATTCGATTATATTTAACTAGCAATATTTTCTTCATTGTTACATTCAAATGAAGACAATGTTAGTAGTTATTCATTTGAATGTAATAATGAAGATAATATTAATTGAAATGAAAAAAATAACTTTGTTTGCAACCACGTTTAATTATTTAATTTTTGATACCGACCGGTTTCGCTCAACACAAGCATCTTCAGGGTATAAAATTAAACTAATTATACCCTGAAGATGCTTGTGTTAAGCGAAACCGGTCGGTAATAAAAAAAATAAAATAAGTAAAGCGTGGTTACGAACAAAGTTATTGTTTCATTTCAATTATGTCAAACCACAAATTGACTGCTTTCTACCAACATATAAAAAAAGAAGACAATATTGTTCGTTCTTAGCATGATATGGTAAAATATGACCGAATTGAATAGGGACACATCAGCTCAGTTTGTACCGCTCCGGCAAAACTTAGGTCCTGGGTTCGAGTCCTAAATGTGACCGTATCTTTTTCTGATTTTTCTGTTTTCAGATTTTCGATTGATTGTTTAATATTGTCTTCACATAATTAAAATATTTCAATCTCAGGTTTTATTCATTAAGTTAAAAATAAAAATAGATAATATATCTCTATAATGCTCACCTTATTACTACTAAAATTGTAGTCCAGTTAAAGTTTTATAACAACTTAGAGCTTACGATTGCATTCATCAATTCTTCGATCACTAATACAAAACTATACGTACAATGCATTAGACCAACGAACGTGATGCCACGTTAAAATGTACATTCTGTCACATTTTGTTTTTACTATAAATTAATTCTCTCTGGATCTCAGAGGGGAAATAGTAGCAAGGGGGGAAGGACGCCTAAAATGCCTAAAGGGGGTGACAAACACGAGCTGCGTGTATACATATTTCGAATGACAACCCACGCGGTTTGTATGAAATACACTTCTATCGCGAGGATTTACAACTCTGTAACGTAATTTTTACTACAAAAATAAAAACATATTTTTTTTTTAAAACGCACACAGTCGTTACGTCTTTAGTACAGTAGATTTTAAAGCAATTATAATATTGGTAATTCTGTTGAATTTTTCTCCACTAATTGGCGGAGACAACTTTATGTAGATTAAAAAGAAGAACGACTAACATACTTGTATATTATAATTTATTAAATTTTGTTCAGGCAGATAATATTATAGAAGACGTGTTTCTATTTACCCGTCAGGTAAAACATATAAAATATTTAAATACTTATAGAACAGAAAGAAAACTGATTGCTATAAATTAAACGTGTGATCCATTTTTATCGATAAATCGCAGTCTGATGTTTCGAATTAAACCTATTTGTGTCCAATGATAATATGAAGTTTCGAATTAAACCTGTTTTTGTCCAATGATATGATGATTTTGACACACGACTGTTGGACGCCTCCTCGTAGAAATAGTGAAAAAGTTTTTAAAATAGCAATTTGTACATTAACATTAACTGAATTTCTGTAAACCGTCTCGACTCAAACTACTTGAGTGGTGCCAGGAGTGAATAAGAATGATGGCGGTGATGGAGGTAGCGAAGGAGGGGTTGCTTCAGTGACAGCGCTCTCCACCGCATCGGTGAAACTAAACAATTAACGGTTTAACCCTGATATATTATTGCCTGTCATCTAATAACTACCGATTTCTTGATTGGAGTGTTTTTGGTCATATTTTGGCCAATTTGCAAACACTCTCGAGCGTTCTCTGACCAAAATGTGGCCAATTCGAAGAGATATTTTAAAACATTTATTGTAATTATTCAAAAAGTTCCCGCGCGTTGTATATCGATTATTCATTCACATAGATAACTTAGAACGGATTGTTATAGTAACAATTTATCCGAGTATTATTTATATCAGTCCCAACAGCTCTCGTCTGGAGCCAGTGAGACTATGGCATCCCCAATTGGGGTATGTTGTGAGGCTGAAGGTAGTGAGGAGGGGAAGGAGATGAGGAAAATGAAGGTGGGAAGTACCTGGCTATTAAGATCTGGTCACCAAACATGGCTAAAGCCATTTCAAGCAACGTTTCAATTCTGAACGGTGGTCTTACACCAGGGCAATACTGAGAGTATCTTCCACTTCTGTTCTGTGTAAGTTCTATTCAAGTTTTGTTATTATGTCATTATAGGCCAATTGCTTCATAAAACTGAAATAATCACAGAATAGAACTTACACAGAACGTGAAAATTAGTTTGATAAATTTGATGAATTTTTCAATTTTTTCGAAACAACCAAGCTTTAGAATTTTCATTTTTCAAAAGAAAGATCTCGCATCTCTTCTGAATTATGTGTTATTGACATATCCGAACCGAAATTTTTGAAATTTTTGAAATTTTTTTTCATACTAATCATTGATCGTGTGTTACGTATTTAAAAATTACATGGTCGAATTAAAATTTATATCTACGACCATCAAGTCATAACATTTGATTTTCTCAAGTAGGTACTACGTACGACAATTTGAAAGTAAATAATACGCAGAATTCATGCGTTCATAAATTCAAAGATTTTTATAATTGTTTTATGATATTCACACATATTTATACATATGTACGTGTACGTGTACGTGTACGTGTACGTGTACGTGTACGTGTACGTGTACGTGTACGTGTACGTGTACGTGTACGTGTACGTGTACGTGTACGTGTACGTGTACGTGTACGTGTACGTGTACGTGTATGTGTATGTGTATGTGTATGTGTATGTGTATGTGTATGTGTATGTGTATGTGTATGTGTATGTGTATGTGTATGTGCATGTGCATGTGCATGTGCATGTGCATGTGTATGTGTATGTGTATGTGTATGTGAACAAAAAAAACTAACTTTCTACTATAACACATAAATACTTGTCACTTTTAATCGTAAACACGTTAACACCTCAGCACAGGTTCTCCTAGTGAGGTGTTCACGAAACAAACAATATTACCCACACACAGCTCTACCTTGTCAAAAAATCTTCTTTACACCCAACATATTAACGTTTTTTTGTAGTACTAAAAATAATAAATAGTATATTTGCGGCACGTTCCAGAGTGCAACATACTCTCAGAAACCTCCTGATGTAAGACCACATTCAGAATTGAAACTTTGCTTCAAATGGCTTTAGCCGTGTTTGTTGATCAGATCTGAATAGCCAGGTACTTCCCCACCTCCCCCCCCATCTCGCCACTACCTTCAGTTTCACAACATACCCCAATTGGGAATGCCATAGTCTCACTGGCTCCAGACTGGAGCAGCTGTGACTCTTGTGAGGTAAACATAATAACAGATAATTTGACATAAAATAAACAATTTGAAAATAAATTAAATTTACGATAATTATTTTAAAAATGTATTGAGTCATTTCAGGTTAATAGTATGATTACTTTAAAATATTTTTTCCCAAACATCGCATTTATTCCTCATTAAAGATTATTTTAGATGCTTTCGAAAGTTTTTCAACATTATGTTAGTTACGGTGTCAGTTTTCCCGTTTAGAAATTTTAATTTTTTTTTTTCTATGAAAGAAAAACTCACATTACCGGTTAAGAATAACTTGACAATATTTTAAAATCTCCAACCACCACCACAGTAAGCGGAAAATGTTGATTGTGATGGAGGACTTGAATCGAGGAATCGAACACGCGTCTCCACGGTGGAACCCAAACGTGATGCAAAACTCAGCCACTGACCGGTCAATATCTTATAATAATTCTATGTCGGTAATAAAATAAACGAACCCGTGAAATAAAATGAATCAACATGGTCAAAAACAAAACCTGTAATATTCGGATTGGAAAGAATGTTTCTGGTGGAGATTTTCGCTCCCCTTGACAAAGGACGAGCTGTTGTTTCACAGAATTTGGACGATTCAACAATTTCAAAAATAAAATTTTAGATTTTTTTCTTTTTTTTTAAAAAGAAAGACAAAAATTCTCGAGTTACGAATAACCCAACAATGTTTGAAAATCTCCTACTACCACCACGGTAAAGCCGAAAGCCGAAAATGTTGCTTGTGTTGTGATGGAGGACTTAGCCAGCCGAGGAATCGAACACGGGACGCCTGGATGGAACCCAAACGCGATGCCCACTCAACCACTGACCGGTCTATGCTTAATATTCGAGTTCTGTTATTATTTTATCATGGGCCGGTTGTATCGCATTATTGTCTCTTTTGTTAATAACAGAACTCGATAATAATAGGACTTTCACAGAACTTGAATTTTAACTTTGAAATTTAATTAATTGTTCAAATACCTTGAAATAACTCGCCCTGAAAGGTTCTCATACGTTTTGCTCATATTATAACAATTATTATGAAATGGAGATCGGGTCGGTTCTCGGATATCTGATCCGCGCTGGAATTGGTTGGCAGACATTACAATGAATTATTTATCCCGGTTAATCCTTTACTGCGTATTTAACGAAGAAGAAAATCCTTTATGCCGACACCAGCCGCATTCGGAGTAATGTGGTGGTCCGCGATCATCTCGCGGCCTCTTTGTAAATACATATTTATCTGCCGTTCGCTGTTGGCTCTTTGCTGAAGTTTTGATTGGGGAGATTATTTAAAGCTGAGCCACTTTATTGTATCTTAATAAATATGGTTACCATCCCTCTCTCCACCCCACCACAAGGCGGTTATCACTTCCCAGAACTTTATCACTGAGCCTTGTTAATTTGTTATTCAGATTCAACACAATTATTAGGCCCAGAATAATGAACATTTTGTCACTTAGGTAAGTTTGCCGTTGTCTTTAGGCGCCTTGTAAAATAAACGATCGTTTTTCTTCAAAATCGATGATTTGAGTGCTCGATTGTGAGCCTTGCGATTGGTGAACAATTTCGATCCAGTTAGCACAGTTACAGAAAGTTCTTTGGACCTCTGATTTGAAAATAACGGTAGAATATTTTTATTAAGATCTTAGGCTCCCTACTATGACCACACGTGTATTAAAATATTTACCACATACACGGCTAATATACGTAGTCGAAAAATTGAAAAGTAGGCTGCGGGTAGGAAATTAGTATTTAAAGATTCCTGAATCCTTTGGTGATAGAGACATATGTATGTACTTCATTATCAGACTTTCCAGAAATTTTTCAGTGTGCACCAACGTCACAATTTGAAAGCATTTTTTCCTCTTTTCTTCACTTAAGGTTACCTATGTCGGTACTGGTTTTCACGCCTTGCCACGTAATAGCGTCAGCACAAGTCTTGTATAAATACAGCAAATTGAGGTGAATTTTTGCAAAACTGACTTATTCCACTTGAAGTTTTATTGGAAAATCGCAATAAATTGTATACAATATGTGAATTTACATTTGCGTTTTTCTAGTAGTAGATTACTTATATTCGATTTGAATCATAAAATATAAATACACGTTGAAAAGTAAAAAGGTATTTATAATTCATGTTTTGCAAGACAATTTTAGAATAATCCTGCTTTGTTACCAACTGCAAGCTGATTTTGAAACGCCGTATATAACATAACTGACAACGACATTCACATAAATAAACTAGGCAGTCATTTTGTCACTTGACCAAGTGCTCTGTTCCTATTGGCTGAAATAGAATAAGTCTGTTTAATAGTAACATTGGATGGAAAAGACGAATTTACAAGAAATATTAATTTTTAAGTTATTTTTAAAAGGGAATAAGTAGATATTACAATATATTATTACAAAAATATTGTGTATAAACATACTTAGAAAAATATTACAACCGCAAGTCAAATTAGATTTAATTGAAATAAGTCAGTATTCAGATTTTTTTTTGTGTTGTTTCACGACTAATTCATTAAAAATAATATTAAAATATAATGTGGTGTATTTACGATACTTAAAATAACACCATTCAGAATTGTAACATTGCATGAAATGGCTTGGATATATTTGGTGATCAGATTGGAATAGCCAGATACTTTCCCATCTTTCTCTTCCCCATTTACTTTCCCACCCCATTACCTTCAGTTTTATAACATACGCCTACAACGATGACATTGTCTCACTGGCTCTAGATGGCGTATGGTTTTGGGAGCAGTTGGTACTGCGGTATTCAAGCAGACTTAGACATAATTTTTTTTTACATGTGTAATTAATTTTTATTTCAAACGGATAGTTATCATAGAACACATTCATTACCGAGTAGGTATCTACTATTTAATATAAACGTCTACATTGATAACGTATTTATTTGATTTCTCTCGCAAACAAAATTAATGGAGCTTTTTAGTTTGAATTGATAAATAACGAATATTGTTCATTATTAAAAATTAAAAAAAACACTGATAAATTTATATAAATACTATTGCATTGATGTACAATTTTTAATTAGTTTAAAAATTTATTTTAAACCCGACAACAGACAATATAAAACATTTTCTGGAGAATTTGATTAAAACATTTACAGATTGATGTGTAAAGATTCAAGTAATTTTAATTCAATAAGAAAAGTGTGATTAAGACATATCATAGGCAATACAAGTGTGATACTCTCAGACAGGTAAATTTAAATTAAAGATATGAGAACCCAAAAAGGTAGGTTTTTAATTTGGACCTAAATTCTGTTGGGCTGTTATGCATCTTAGTTCCGGGGAGTTTATTCCAAGCCTTAGGCCAAAATTTGTATTTGGCTTGCGTTCAGGTTCCATTAGTCTGCATATAGCTGATGATGTTGCTGATCTAAGGGTTGACTGCCTCGGAGCAGCATTTTCCGGGACACAGTTCGGAGATGTAAGGTGGGGCCATTTCGTGATTGATTTAAACACCATCCAGCACAATTTGTACTGGATTCTTTCAGGGCACTTGAGCCAATGAAGGATACGATGGTGTTCTGAAATGTGTGAATATTTAGAGAGTCGGTTACCGGTTACGAGCCGCGCCGCTGCATTAACAACGGATTGAATTTTGTCAGTTTGATATTTTGCAAGGCTAGCATAGATACCGTTACAGTAATCGATATATATATATATTATTTTAAATGATGAAATTATGAAATAACATAAATCTATCAAATAAAATTTACTTGCGCACGCCAGAATTTGAAACTGTGACCTACGGATTGCTACTCGAGAGCCTTAACCCTCGACCACGGAGGCCATCAACTATTTCTTACAAATTAACTTTAACATCAGATAAATATACCTTTAAATATATTTTTGACGTTTAAATTTAAAGGGATAAAAAAATATATGTATTATAGTTAAAAGTTCAGTACTTATGTTAACCCCTTGAGGAAATATTTTAATATATGTTGATAAACCTACTACTGACTATAGCTTCATAATACATATTACAAGTCCCATAGTACCAGTAGTAGTTAATCCTGCCGACTGATTAGTTCCGAGGGAGGGGGTGGTGAAGTGGGGGCGCGGCTCGGAAGTGCGGCAGATCGCTTCCTTCCGGCTCCTGATAGCGGCTGTAGACCACTTCGGAGGTTTCACACAATTAAGGAAATTTATGGGTAATTAATAGAATAGGATTGCACCATTTGGTCGGTAAATTTACATAGAATCGCGCACGTCGCGTCGTTCCAACATTAGATTTCTAAGCTAGGTACAACAGACGACCTAGAAGGGCCGTTGAAATGTGTAAAAAAATATGAGATTTGATCTAATACACTCTAAGAGTATCAATTATAGTTCCATAAATACGCCCCATGAATCATTTTGAAGTGTTTTACAAAGGACAAAACTTTATAATAACCTACCAAAAGCCGTAAAGGAAGCCCCAAGTCATTATTAGCACTTTTCGTAGGACATGCGTTATATATAAAGCAAAAAAACAATATAAAACACGCTTTTCTCACAAGCACACTATAATGTTTGTTATTAACATTAAAACACTTTAACATTTTTAGGTAATATTTATTTGGAATGTAACTTGTTGACATGTTGACCAGTATACACGAAGTGAGATCTTGTTTCCGGACCTGCCATAGACAAGTTTGTGTCATAGAGATTTTAACATAAAATCTCCTTTTTTTTATAAAAAAAAATAAATTTATTTTATTTTTTAATTAACTTTGAAAACTTTAAGTGTTTCTTAACAAACTAAAAACAGTATTTTTTACATTTTCAAGAAATTATATAAACAAAACAAAAATTATTATAAGAAACACTGATAACTTAGATATATTGTTTTTTAACAAAACTAAAAACAGTCATTAATTAGACAATGCATTTTTACATTTGCATGAACAAAATAATATATTTTTTCTTAAAAGTCTATGCATCTTATATAAAAAAAAATTAAAACATATAATATGTATATATTCTATGTAAACATCTTAAATTAGTTTTATATGTATCTGTCAGGAATCTTCACAACTCTTCCTGACCTGGTTACGACTTGACTTGAGGTAGATGGAACCGCAAAATCTAAAGTTGGAAAATACATTTGACTAGTATTCTGACTTTTATTTATTACTTCTGATGATTGACTGTCGTGTTGACTTTTTTCTCGACTATTATTATTATTAGTATTTTCATTTGACTTATCATATCTTAAATGAATTCTATTTCTTCTATATTTATTTCCATTTGAGGTTTCAATTATATACGACCTTGGACTTTTATTCCATAAATCTTTTACTATTGCTGGCTCCCAATGACTATCTGGTTTTCTTTTAAATACTACTTTATCCCCAATATTTAATGGTTTTAAATCCTGACTACCTCTATCGGCATATTTTTTCATTTTATTTTGACGATTTCCCATTTCTTTTTTATATTCTTTAAATTTGACTATTTTTGGTCTTAACTGACTCTTAGTTGATGGTAAGTTACAACGAAGTTGTCTTGACATTAATAATTGTGACGGGGAAGGTAAATTCTCTTTTGGTGTCGTACGATAATGTAATAATGACAAATACGGATCGGTTTTATCTTCTTGACATTTTCTTAAAATATTTTTTACGATTTTGACTGCACTTTCAACTTGTCCGTTTGACTGAGAATGATATGGACTTGTTGTTATATGATAAATATCCCGTTCATACGTAAATGATTTGAATGCAACTGAATTGAATGGTGGACCTCCATCACTGACTAATTCTAATAGTATTCCATGTCGACTGCAAATTGATTTTAAATTTTTTACTACTACCTCTGCTGTGTAATGCTTGTTCATGTTTGCGATTTCTATATACTTCGAGTAATAATCAATTACTACTAAATAATAAGTATTATTAAATGTTAAAATATCAACACCAATACGTTCCCAAGGGTAGTTTGATATTGGATGTGATATAAGTGACTCGGATTGATTAGATGGTTTAAATTTTAGACATGTCTGACATTGTTCAATCATATTTTTAATATCTGAATTCATATTTGACCAATATAGAAAATCTCTAACCAATTTCTTTGTTTTTATAATCCCTTGATGCCCTTCATGCATTTTCTTTAATATTTCTGGTATCATAACTGTATGAATTATTAAAGAATGACCCTTAAAAACTAAATCGTCACATACATTTATTTCTGATTGTATATTCCAATATTGTTTAACTAAAGAATTTACTTTATATTTAGATTTCGGCCAACCTTCAATGTAGTATTTTATTAAAATTTGTAAAGCTGTGTCCTCCTTAGTTACTTTTTTAATTTCTTCTAATTTTTGTGGTGTTACTGCCATGTTGTTAACTATAGTGTTAACATGTAAATTAATATCACTTTCAAAAGTTAATGTTTCTGTGTGTGGCAGCGCTGACCTTGATAATGTATCTGCAATGTACAAATTTTTTCCAGGAATATATTCTACAATGAGATCATATTTTTGTAAATCTAGCATCATTCTTTGTAATCTAGCTGGTATGTCATATAATGATTTTTTAAATAAAGTAATTAGTGGTTTATGATCAGTTTGTACATATACGGTTTGACCATATAAATATTGATGAAATTTATGACATCCACATACTATAGCGTATAATTCTTTTTCAATTTGTGCATATCTAGTCTGTGCTGGTGTGAGTGTTTTTGAAGAATAAGCTATTGGTCTTTTGTCTTGCATAATGACCATACCTACTGCTGATTTTGATGAGTCAACAGATAATGTAATTGGTTTGTTTTTATCGTAATGTGTTAAAATCGGTTCTGAACTAATCGTATTTTTTAATTCATTGAACGACTTTTCATAATTTTCATCCCATTTAAATTCTATATTTTTCTTTAATAATTGTCTTAATAAATGAGTTTTTTCTGACATGTTTTTAATGAAAGCACTTAAATAATTTATCATTCCTAAAAATCTTTGCAATTCTTTTTTATCTTTTGGTGACGTCATTTCCCTAATAGCACTAATTTGTGAATAATCAGCTTTTATTCCTTCACCACTAAATATGTGACCTAGAAATTTAATTTCTTTGACGCTAAATTTACATTTATTCATGTTAAATTTTAAATTATTTTTCCGTGCCTTTTCTAACACTTGTTTTAAAGATTTATCGTGACTCTCTTGATCTTTTCCAAAAACTAAAATATCATCAATAAATATTGTAACACCTTCAATATTTTCAAATAATTCTTTCATGACTCTAGTAAATATTTATGAAGAATTTTTTATACCAAATGGTAAACGTTTGAAAAAATATCTCCCGAACGGGCTATTGAATGTACATAATTCTGCACTCTCTTCATCTAACGGAATTGACCAGTATCCTGATGTTGCATCAAGATGAGAAAAAATTTTTGCTCCGTGAACTTTATATCTAATTTCCTCAAATGTTGGTAATGGATAATGCGACCTTTGTAATGCCCTATTTAAATTTTTGGGATCTAAACAAAGCCTCAATTTACCATTACGCTTCTCTATGATGACTAACGAACTCACCCATTTTGTAGGTTTTGTAATTTTTTCTATAACATTTTGTTTTACCATTCCATCTAGTGCCTCTTTTAGTCTGTCCATTAGTTTGAAAGGAACTCTACGTTGAGCATCTATTGTTGGAATTATGTTCGGATCCACTGACAGATGACATGTGTATGGTATACATCCTAGACCCTGAAACACATCGTTATATTGCGTTAATAAATGTTCAAGATTTTTATCAACATTAAAACGATTGTTATTTTTATAGTTCACAAAAGCATTTTGATAAATTTTTTGAATTAAATTCATTTTTTCGCACATCTTCAAACCAATTATTGTTTGACATTTAAATTTACATACTATAAATGTTATTATTTGACTTTTGTTTTCATTGTAATGACATTTCAAATTACATTCTCCAATTATAGGTATATTGAATCCTCCAAATGCTGTCACTTTAGCACTTGTGTTTTTTAATAATGACTTTGGTATCTTTAATTTATTAAAATTTTCTATAGAAATCATATTTGCCATCGCCCCTGTATCGAGTATGGCATTTATTTTACAATTATTAATCGTTATTTCAATTATCCAATTTGTATTATGCAAATTATTAACATTTTGGATATTAATATGACTTATAAATAATTCGTCATTCACATTGTGAGACTCTGACATGATTTTATAATCATTGATTGGAATTTTTAAATTCGACATGTAACAATAAGATTGTTTGTTTACTTTTGATTTGTTTTGACAGATATTCTGAGTATTATTATTCAAACAATATTTATCAGATTTAATTAAGTCTAGATTGATTGTACGAATATTAAAATCTGAATCACTATTATTTTCAGAAACTAACATTCCGACATTATTTTTAGAATTAATAATTTTACTGTAGCACATTTTTGAAAAATGACCAAAGGAATGACATTTGTGGCACTTAACTTTCATTGCCGGACATCTATTGCGATGAATTTCTCCACATCTTTTACAAGATTTTTCTTTTGACTGACTTCTCTGCGAGGATTGAAATGACCTTTCCTTTCCGACTGGATTATGACTTGTGTACTGGTTTGACTGACTTCCAAATCGGTTCCTTGATGGACTTCTTTGGTTTCTTGACTGACTTCTTCGGTTTATTGACGTATTCTTCCATTTATCCTGATGGCTGCGAATTTTATGTATTTCACTATTGGAATGAAATTCTTCCTGAAGTTCTAAATTAGCTTCATTTGACAACAACATATTTTGAGCAATGCTGAATGCTTTTTCAGTATCAATATCAGTTTGTTGTAATAGATTTTCTCGAATTCTGAAGTGTTTTTTGTGCATATTTATGATTAAAACGTCTTTTAAAATATCATCTTTCAAATCTCCAAATTCACATGACGCAATGTATTTACGAAGTGACAATAAAAAATCTTGAAAATGTTCATCTTGTTTTTGTCTTCTTGTGAAAAAATTATACCTCTCCATTGTTTTATGTTTTTTCGGCATAAAATAATCTTCAAATTTCTTAATTACCACGGCGTATTTTGCTGTTTTATTGTCGAAATCCGTCCATGTATTGAAAATTTCTATTGCATTTTCGCCCATTGAGAATAAAAGTAGAGCAACTTTTTTGGAATCTGTGGCTGTATCTTGATTGCATGCTTGCAGAAATAATTCAAATTTTAAGATCCATTTCGACCAGTTGTGGGACAGATTTCCTTCGAAATTCATTGGCGGACATGCGTTTATGCTCGCCATTTTTATTTTATCACTTTGAATTTTTGCAATCCTTTATTATTTCGTGTAATTTATTATTTCATAAGAAACTTTACACACAAGACTTTGATGCTTTTCACTTCTGACACCATATAATGTTTGTTATTAACATTAAAACACTTTAACATTTTTAGGTAATATTTATTTGGAATGTAACTTGTTGACATGTTGACCAGTATACACGAAGTGAGATCCTGTTTCCGGACCTGCCATAGACAAGTTTGTGTCATAGAGATTTTAACATATCACACACAACTAATATACGTCAATTGTTTTATTTAATTTTAAATTTTCACTTTAATATTACTTTTATCTTTAGTTTAAATTTATTATAATTTTATGTTTTTTAGTCACCAACCGACCATCATTATATTTTTTTCATATCAAAATTTGATATGTATAATTTTTTTTTCTTGTATTATAAAATGGGGGCCTCAGCACGGGTAAGCCACCCAGTGAGTCCAACATTACTGGAATATACTTTGAAATGTAAAAAATTGGATCAAATTAATAAATAAATATGAACAAAAAAAATATTTGTATAAGAACTTACTCACCGATTTTATTTTAGTCACCTAAAACCAATTTATCTGTTTTTCTTAAATTGTATTTTTCAAAACAAGGCAATTTTTTGTTAAATTTTATGTATTCATTTTGTACTTTTAATGTTTTTCCTACTAGATGTATGAAAAATTTGCTAACATAAATAAAGATTCAAAAATAAAAACCTAAAAAACAATACTTACATAGAAAAGGCCGACTTGAGCTAAGTCAGGTTATAGATGTCTCCAACTCAGTAATAATGACTTAAACAGTAACAACCTTACTAAAAAACGAGGTGAAAAATGTATACAATTAATAAACAATCGTATATGTGAAAACCTTACTAAAAGAAGTTAAACAGAAACTGACAAAAAAAGTTCATCGGAAGACATATATATTACGTATCTAGACAAAGAGGGTTATTTATGTATTTTATTTTAATTTTTTTTATACCTCACAAGGGCGACTTTGTCTGTATGGTGTTAAAGCAGGGGAACTATGTCGCCACCCGGTTGGGCGGCGTTGTGAGGTGGGTTGAGAGAGGGGCTGAAAAGGATTTATTAATGCGTGTAATTTATGAAGAGGCCCGGATAATATGAAAGAAGAAAAAGATGCCGGTGGTTCGTTTCACATACGAGCCGACTTACACAAAACGAGTCGAAGAAACGACCCGATCTCATGAAGCTAACATAAACTGTGAACGGGTGTTCCAGGAATCAATACTGTTCACTCTTTTAAAAGCAGGCTCCATTGAAATACCTATAGAAGAGACCCAGCGTCCCAACTTGCACGACCATTTTTTGTTTTCATTATTTAAAATACTTACATACAACAAATTTAAAAAATAAACCTATGATTCTTAAAACTAACTAAATAAAGTAATTTCTTGTTACCAAACTACTCAACTCAATAGAGAAAATATTTCTCATGTTTGAATTGAGGAGAAGTTCTATTTTAAAATAAGGAAAAGAAATTATATTATTCGAAGTAAGAATTAAATACACATGGATATATATGGCATGGAGGCGCGAATTATTTAAAAAAAAAAACTCCATCGTTCGCTGCGGATTGCGACAATTAAAAAAAACTATTAATGCATTAAATTGGCTTGTATGCTTAAAACGGTTGAAAGGTTGTGAAGGAAGGCCGTAGACCCACCTGGTCTCTTATTTTTGCTAATGTAGTCGCTGGTCACTTATTAAAATGATTTTCTCTCATAAAACGAAAAACAGCACAACGCAATGTTGTTAGAACAGAAAACACAGCTGTAGTCTGTAGCCACGGCGGGTACCACGCTTTACAAACGGTTCACAAATTGAACACATTAGCTGGCATTTCAAAATATCACAAGTAAATACACAAACACAATATTCACACCACATACGACGAACAATGATTCTTGTCTTTGGCCAACATCATGGATAAAGAAGAGGAGTGCAAATTTAGGCTATTCAGTTTTCTTGGTTTTACACAAACGATAACAAGCCTACGTCATGAATTTTTCAAATTAGTTAGTAAACTTGGACACGCGGGGGACAGAAATGAGTGATTAAAAGTAAACGCTCGCAAAAGCGTAATAAGCTGAATAAAATAATATAACAAGAGAATGGTGTGATAGTATTTTACCAAATGAGCAAATTGCAAGTTATTCTTGTCACACGCTCTCCCAGTTCAGGCTTGGGCAACTTCCCAGGAGTTTAAGATTGCGGTCGGAGCGCTTTGGCCCAACCGCAGAGAGCTGCAGGGTGCCCCAGTGGTGCCCGACTATCTTCCTACTTCCAAATATTTTACTACCTATTGTCTAATCACTCACAGCCTTACTAATAAACGTGGCGAAAATTTGATACAACTGATAAAAAGCAAGAATGCGAAAACCTTAATAATATAATTTATTATAATAATTTTTTATTATAATTATAAAAATTTTAAAAGAAAGACAAACATTTCCGGGTTACGAATAACCCAACAATGTTTGAAAATCTCCTCCTACCACCACAGAAAGCCGAAAATGTTGCTCGTGATGTGATGGAGGAATTAGTCAGCCGAGGAATCGAACACGGGACGCCCGAGTGGGACCCAAACGCGACGCCCACTCAACCACTGACCGGTCAGTAATAGAAATTTAAAAAATAAACTTACCTAAAATAGTTCATAAAAATATATTTAAATACATTGTTACAGTCAAATAAAATAATAAGTGTGTAAACTGTTAATAATAATAATTTCTTATCGAATTTCAGGATTTTCCCAGATATTTTAAATTTTTCATTTGTTTATTCATTGAAGATCTCGTAAAAAATATCATTTCAATATTAAATTGTTAATAAAATACTTTTATGAAATTATTATAAAATTTACTTGAATATTCAATGCCAAAACCCCATATTTTGACATGATATGAATGCACATTACAAAATTCCACTATTGTCATTATTTTATTTTAAACTGATGAAAGCTAAATAAATAGTAAAAATGGTTTAATTGTTTACATGTACTTAAATATATAAACATAAAAAAAAAATAACTTCAATTTATTCAAATTTTTGAATTATACGAATATAATAGATAATTACCTATTTTATGAACCAATAATATTCCAAGAAGACATGTAAAACAGCTGTCACCCTCAATATCACATAATGCACTTGACCGTAAAAATGATCACACATGCGCATGCGTGGGATCGTTGCGAGATGCGAAACGCGATGTTGCCAGATTTAAAAAAAACAGAGATATTTATTTTTATTAGCATTAAATCGAATCTAAGCCACGTTTATTCAATGTGTAACTAAAATACCGTTTAACAATAGGAACATGTTTATTTCTTAGTAAGGCTATTAGTACCTGTAATATTAGAAAAACATTTATGTACTAAACATCAACTGTATATCATAAATGATTACGATACCATCTTACTAGACAATGTGCTAACTTGCGCGTAAAAATTGTAAGAAAGGTGTATCTTTCAAAATTTTTTTTTTTTTTTAATTAATATTAACAGCCAAACATTGTGAAAAAAAAAAACTATTTTAATATCGTTTTGTGTTCAACGACTATACGATAATATTAAAAAAAGACTTTGTAATATATTAGGAAACAAGTTGGGTAACCCTGCCTTCATTATATTATCATTTCAGCCAGAACAGCTGACAAAGTATTTGTTGGGAGTACCGCGCTTGTTAAAACCAAAGTGTTTCTGAAATCATCCCCTCAATAAACTTAATAATGCAACTTTACTCATTTCTCGAGACGTTTACACACAACTACATGTACACTGGGATTATCATATCGTGTTTGTAGCCTTTGTGGAAATGGGGGGAAGTGAACACTATATTTACACTCTGTCGTGTTTTAAGACGGTGTACTTACCGACCATTATGTATGTTGATGGTTACATTCGTTACTGAGCTTTCTTGAGCACAGCTTCAAAATGTATTATTTGTCGCCAAACAATGTTTTATTTAACATGCATGAACATTACATTACATGGAAGCTTAAAACAGTTGGTACAGGTGGCACATTCTAAAACCAAGTGAAAATGGTTAGAATTTTAAATTTTATACGAAATATGTAATGGTAACGATGTGACGCACACTAGAAACCCACTCTAACAACACGTGATAATAATTTATATTTACAAATATTGGTTAGTTATATAAAAAGAAATAATGATGATAAAGTATTTGTTTACCTTATAAAATTGTAATCTTAACGATGTAAGTGAAGAAGGCGTGTACACAAATATACGCGCGCGATCCGACGTACTGGACGGACCTATGGTCGAACTCGCCTTAGCAGGCCTAGAAATTTTTATCTTTCAGTGGATTTATTTCAATTAATTCTGATAAACGTATTACTAAAATTCCAGATGTACCTAAACAAATCGCCCTGAAAGTTACTAATTCATCGGCTAGAAAAATAAAATCTAGTGTTTACCGCTAAATTTATGGTTGAAAACCGTTTTCTAAATTTTTCAAACCGTTTTTCGTAAAATATTTTAATGATAAGCTACTGTTTTTATTAGTCATAAATATAAATAACGTAAATCTGTAGGCATTGGTCGAAAAAATCGTTTTATAGGGTGCGTTCTCAATTATGTCCCCTGCGTGCGTACTGATCTAAATTTCTCCAAATATGTTTTCTTCGTCAGGATAATAAATTTATATAAAAATTATAAAAGACAAACAAGTATGGACGAATAAGAACAAAGACAAAATATTAGAAATGAGAGGTGATTAATTACTTAAAATATCATAAAAACAATTTTATAAAAATTATTTTCGGTTGTGTAAAAATTACATTTACCTAATAAAAAATCTTTTAAAACAAACTGGAAGTCTAAATAACAAAATAAATTATTATAAATATAAGTATTCATGCGAAAATAAATTTAAAAGATGTCTTATTTAAAAAACGTTTGGTTATTTTTAATATTTAATTTACTATTTACACTTTTCATAATTTCTAATATTTCTAAATTATCTAATTGTTGTGTTAGTGTGTAAAATTTTAAAACCTTTATTTTTATCAAAATAATGACTTGTTTCTTAATTCTGAATAATTATTAATATTTAAACATCTCAGATTAAAAATTTTAACATTAGAGTTAAGGAACATCTAAGATGCTTAAATAATAATAATTATTCAGAATTTGCCAACCACATTTTAGAAACAAGTCATTCTTTTGATATTAATAAAAGTTTAAAATTTTTACACATTAACACAATGGGTAGACAATTAGATAATTTAGAAATTTTAGAAATTAGGAAAAGTGTAAATAGTAAATTAAATTTTATAAATAACCAAACGTTTTTTAAAAATAGCCATCTTATAAATTTATTTTCGTATAAATACTAACAATTATAATAATTAATTTTATTATTTAGACTTCCAGTTTGTTTTAAAAGATTTTTTATTATGTAAATGTAATTTTTATACAACCGAAAATAATTTTTATATTTTATTTTATATAATTGTTTTTATGATATCTTAAGTAATTAATCACCTCTCATTTCTAATATTTTGTCAATGTTCTTATTCGTCTATACTTGTTTGTCTTTTGTCATTTTTATGTTAATTTATTATCCTGACGAAGAAAACATAGTTTTAGAAACATGTCGATAATGCTAATTATATTGTGGTGTACACAAACTTATTTGTTTTCATTAAATTAATAATGACGCCACAAGATGAATTTGCGAAGTTTGAAGAGGTAAATTTATTAAGCAAACTTAAAAAAATCTTACAACTTCCACCAGTATCTCTCAGTAAACCAAAACTAAATCGATATTTTGGATGTCTCAAAGCCTCCAAGAGAATTAATAAAAACGTAAATAAAGATTTTTTGGAACTTATTAGCGAAACCTTAATGAACAGGGGTTGGTTGTGCTCCCTCGGGGTGTGTTTGGTTTGCTTACCTTAACAATTTGTTGGAATTCCAGAAGCGGCTGTTTTTACCGGGAAAGGGTTGCCGGACCCTTGGGCCATCCTTTAATTGTACCTCCACCCTCCCTGCCCCCCGCCCTTGTTCCTACCGTCTGCGTCTTTACCAATGAACAAGTGTTACTTTATTAAGGAAAAGCCTTGTTTATTATGAAGTTATTGGATAGTGCAAATTAGCTTTTGTAAGAAGCTCTAAACTTTTGTTCAAATGGATCAAGTCATTTTGTTGCAAAAAAAAGAGATTACATTTAATTTTCCAATCATTCTCAGTGAATTGTTTGGACGGCATTTTTAATTTCCAGGCAAATTTATAACTTATTCTTTACTTTCAACTCCCACGCCCGAGAGTTTTTAAAAAAAATCTTAAGAAAAAGGCGGAAGGCATTGTTAGAAATCTATATTATCGTTGTTTCAAGAGGTTTTTCGAGAGAACACGGATGCCTCAAGGAATTTAAGGAAACCAATAAATGGTTAGCTTACCCGACAAATTTTGATTTAAACGCTATAATTGGAAAGAAATTTGTTTTATTCATCCAAAATTAAAGAATGTCGGTAGCAGTGGGCTTACTTAAAAAAACAAGAGGTGTTTTTTTTCTTTAGCACTGTTGTGATTTGAAACTTGATGAAACAATACATATTCCTCTTTACCCAGAATACTAATGGAAGGAAACAATTACACCAAGTCCGTGGACATCTTCAGTTTATCTTTAAACAAATATAAAATATTGTTACTGAAGCAGTTCAGCTATGTACAATAAATATTGTATTTATTACCATTAATATGTAAAAGCCCTGAAAAAGGGCGTTGATCAATAAATAAATAAATACTAAAAGGAGACGAACACATACATCTATAGGATTTAGCCTACGAGAGAATGAGATAGAATGAAACCTTGCTGCATTGACCGCCGTGATTATGAGCTCACTTTTCAAGGCTCCTATTGGTTGAAATTGTGTGGGTGAAGATTTTACTTCTATCGCGTGTGGACGGCACTCGATTTTTTCGTATTGAGTTGTTGTATTTTGTTATTTGTATTTTTTTATGAATACCGCAACTGCTCCCGTTTGCAGCCACAAGCCATGAGCCATGCCAGACTATGGCATCGCCAATTGGGGTATTTTGTGAGGCTGAAAGTAGTGAGGAGGGGAAAGAGATGTGGGAGAGGAAGGTGGGGAAGAACCTGGCTATTCAGATACGGTCACCAAACACGGCTAAAGCCATTTCAAGCAACGTTTCAATTCTGAATGGTCTTACGCCAGAGCGATAATGAGAGTATCTTCTACACTGGAACGTGCCACAAATATACTACACCAATTACTACCAATTCTGAATGATCTTACGCCAGAGCGATACTGAGAGTATCTTCTACTCTGGAACGTGCCACAAATATACTACATACAATTTTAAATGAATTATTTGGGAAACGACACAAATAAATCAAATAAAATTTATTTGCTACGCCGGGATTCGATCCAGCGACCTTTGGATTGAGAGTCAAGAGCCTTAACGCTTGACCACGCCGGCCGTATAGATTCCATCTTGTGACAGATTTTGAGTCACTTTAATAAGGTTTACCTAACTAAACCATCAATTATCCAGATCGAGCAGCGCCCATTAATTACACGTGCAATCCAAGTTAATACATTTCTAAGACAGTCAAAAATGTAATCGGTATTTACAAACATGTTTATCCTCTGAGAGCTTTACATTGTATTTCTTGAACAGATTTACATATTAACATATTCAAGTGTAACCGATATAACAGGTTGTAACCTACCTCCCAAGAGTGTAATTTCCCCGAGATCTTCTTTCTTAGTATTTAATTAAAATACGCGTGTGTGAGCTTCTATTTATATCGACGTAACAATTAATGCGTTGACTAACAATTAAAGATTTAATAATAAAACGGTGATTTACTTCAAAACAATTCAATTTAAAGATGATATTTTTTCCACATTGATAGAATCTACTAGGAAGATACGAGTACTATAATTGTTTACAGACATGCCAGCTGTGCGTTTTCTAAGGGCGAAAAAGCAATAAAATTGGGTATTATTAAAATTATGAAGGAATTCTTGCACAGTAGGCACTATCTATAATAAATCCCCCAAAAAATATGTTCGATTTAGTCACGATAATTCAAAATGCAATGATTACTTACCTACCTACATATTATACTAGTTCTATAAAGTAAGCATTTCAGTGACTAATTAATATCATGGTTTGTGATCGTATTTTTTAAATATTTTTACATTAACTCCACACACAATAATTCCCATCAGTGCCTGTCATATTTGAGGATGCTGTGTGGAGGGTCCTTCGAGGAAAGAAAGGAGAGGAAGTTATCTGGGAAAGAAGAAATCTGGATCCCATGAGTGATGGACCTATTTTTTGTTACTCCATACAGGAGCCTATGTCGTCTTTGAAGATGCTGTGTGGAGGGTGTTTTTGAGGAGAGGAAAGAGTGAACATGGGTCTTGAAGAGACCCATGTTCACTCTTTCCTCCGTGAGGGGATCAATGATGCTAGTTCCTCGGAGCATCTTCCATTGTAATACCGGTAGAACAAAAACAGCATTCCCACCTGGCGCCTGTGCTCTAAAGATTCCAATCCGTTTGTTAAATTAGGACAATCTATCAAACGGACCGCCCGTTTCCGCACAGAGTCAAGGGTTTTTTTCAGGTATTTTGGAGCTCCAGACCAGAGGTGGCTGCCAAATTCGACCGTGGGGCGCACTTGCGATTTGTGCAGGGTAAGCAGTTGTGCACTATTAAAGTATCTGCGTACCCTGTACAGTATGCCCAGTTTCTGAGAGACTAACTTAACTGAAGAATGAAGTATGAAGTGCAAAGCGATGTTCTGAGAGAGTCCTGTTAGAGAGGTCAAAAGGTCTCCCTCAACAAGTCTCTCCCGATCTGGCTTATAACGTGGTTAGTGGGCAGACGCATCGGCCGTCAAGACTTGATCAAACCCCACTCCATAAACCATGTTCCCCGTGATAAATCACCAAACAGCGATTCACTTGGGATGACCTATGGCAGGGGTGTTGATTATTCAATAAATGGTTCCGATAGTACCCATACCCGCCTTCCAAACCTAAAATATAATATTGACGTATGATATTCGTAAAGTATTTTCCATTTGCTTTTAACTAAAAATATTATCGAACAATTAATTTATGAAATCCACTATCGTCATCAGTGAGATAAATTCAGGGCCATGTTTCTAAATGTGCTTTCCCCACGCCATAAGACGCAGCACGTGCCCTAGAGATACTCTCAATCAGTCTTGCTAACATCATCCCTAATCTACAACCATTCCTCCACGTTTGTGTTGCTACATGTGATAAACTTTGTCTACTTCTTGTTTATATTATTCACCCGGATAATTTAGTCAGTTGTTCCACAATAGAGAAAACTAATGTAAAATATAAACAATGTGTCAAACTTTGTAGGATACAGTGACAGCCTTCACATTGCCTAGGCATTTCACTGAGAACCATTTTTGTATACGTAATATACTGGTAGTAGGCCGATTGATTCCCTAACCCGAGCAAGCCTGACAGCCTAGAAACCTCCCCCCCCTGATCTTGAATGTCCGTCTTCAACCCCACACACCTATACCTATGTTTTTCTTACAACTACCTATACCGTGGCGTGACGGCCTCCGTGGTCCCGAGGCAAGACTCTCGACTCACAATCCGAAGGTCGCGGGTTCGAACCCGGCGTGCGCAAATAAATTTTATTTGATTAATTTGTGTTATTTCACAATTTATTCATTTAAAATAATATATAGTATATTTGCGGCACGTCCCAGAGTGGAAGATACTATCAGTATCGCCCTGGTGTAAGACCACCATTCAGAATTGAAACGTTGCTTGAAATGGCTTTAGCCGTGTTTAGTGACCAGATCTGAATAGCCAGGTACTTCCCCACCTTCCTCTTCCCTATCTCCTTCCCCTCCCCACTACCTTCAGCCTCACAACATATCCCAATGCGGGATGCCATAGTCTCACTGGCTCCAGACGGGAGCAGTTGGGACTCTTGTGCGGTATTTCATATAAAAAAAAAATAAAAAAAAATACCGAGTACGTGCTCTATTTCTTTCACGTCTCTCAATTCAATTTGCTTCAATCATTTACTTCCCTTTAAAAACATTTCAAAATTACAATTTTAATATGTTTTAAAGATAATATGGATCAGTCTAAGTTCTAAACAAAGAAAACAAACAGACATATTTATATAAACAGGTTTTACACGAGCCGCAACGCAGGTTGCCGTAGAAATTCTGCCTCATTGGTGATAAATATGTCAACATCTGAAGTAAGTCTATTTAACAACAGGACGTGACCATTGGCAAGTTAGTCCTGCAGGCCGGGAGATAACACAGTAAAGCCTTTCACTTACTTCCTTCAAGAGGTGAATATACTAATTACAGTATTGACAAATACAATTAATATTATACTAATTACAATATTATCAAACATATATTCATCGCATTGAAAATATTCAGAACAAATTTATAAAACACCTATCCTATCGTTTTAGTGATCATCGATTTGACCCTATCGCTTTATATAAACGCAGAAAAATCTCTGATGCATTATTCTTACACAAAATCGTGAACTGCCTTGTTGATTCATCATATCTGTTAGAAAATATTGCATTTCGTTGCCCCAAACAAAACACCAGATCGAACGACTTATTTAGAATACCACACAGTAAACCTAAATATGCGCAAAACTCTGTAATAGTACGTATCTGTGAAACTTACAATGCCTTACGAGATGTAGACATTTTCAACCATGACTTGAAATCATATAAAATGCAGCTTAATAAATTAATAACTTAAAATACTTTTTTTTTCCTCTTTTTTGTGAAAATTATATTATTATCAACCATTAGTACAATCATGTTTGTTAATAATTTTACGTTTTTCTTTATTATGTTTTATGTTCTTCTTTTTTATGTTTTTTCTTTATTATGTTTATATATAAAAAAAAATTTCTTTGTCATTTAATAAGTTGAGTAGGTAAAAAGACTAAACCAATATTTTTTAACATAATGGAACTTAATTGGTCTACAACATATGCATTTTATTGTTATAATCATTTTTCTGTATGACTGTTTGTTTCCTCAATAAAAAGAAATAAAAAAAATATTGAAAAAATCGATAAATAAAGCATATAATAAACCTACTCAACATTGAGATAACACGCACGTTCTTCTCAAAACAGAGTAGGCAAGTCGAAGAATCCAGTTTCAAACAATTAGAGTGTGTGCAAAAGGACATGCTAGGACTTTGGAAGGACGTCCACTACTTACCCGCCCTGGTATAAGTAACAGATGGTTACTCCTTCAACGCTCTCGCAAGGACTCTAATTTTTTTGTTAAACGAAGCTACTTTATTTATTTTGAACGATTCTAGACCTTCACAGTCCCTGCATACGTTGTTAGTAAGCAGTATGCAAGTGCTTAGCAGGAAAAACAAAATGCGAAAAATAAATTAGCAAGACAAATATGAATTAAACAAGAGAAGAGAAAAACTCATTCATGAGGCGGCTTTGCATCGACTGCTTCCATTGGCATTGGACATTGGCATTGCATTTACATGCTAGGACTGAATGTGGTCAGCGCTAACAAAAAATGTCCACGAAGAAAAGCTAGCAGTCCATAATGGAGTGATAGCCTCCAGCCGTAGGTACTCTCTGGAAACATCGCCTTGCCAGTGGGAGGGGTGGATTCATACGTCCGTCACTCCTAGACACACCGACCCCCAGAATCCTACCCACCCCTAATATCTTTTTCCTTCCCAGAACTTCCTCTCCTTCCTTTCCTAAAATGACCCTCTACACAGCATCCCCATCCCCTTAAGGGAATTATTTTCTTCAGTGTATCCTGTGTGGAGCTAATGTAAAAAAAAAACTTTAAGAGGAAACCCGGTCGCCGAGAAATTTCAACAATAATTATTTTAAACACGATGGTATAACTTTGTTTAATTAAAGAATAAAAATATACTAAAGTATATTTTTATTCTTCCCTGAAGAAGGTTCAGGTTGAACCGAAACTAGTTGGATAAGAAAATAAAAAGTGGAATTAAACAAAGTTATACCATCGTGTTTATTATAATGTATTCCCACAATGTGTTTGCTACATGTGAAAATTTAATAATTATTTTACCAAACTACTACTGTCTGTGTCGGTTTTACTGCCCCAAATACTTAGCAAAAGAGACACCTGCATCTCAGGCTGATAATACCTAAATAAAATCAAGGTTTTGTGTACCCCATTTTTCTCATCCAAAACTAGACCGATTTTTAAGATTTTTTTTAGGTTTCCTCTGATTGAAGAATGATTAAAGGACGACACTCGTTCCGCACAATGACATTATAAAAAACGTCCCACGTTGATCTGGACAACGCAGATCACTGTTGCAGGGGGGGGGGGGGGGCGGGGGGCATGGGATTGCATTGCCATTTATCACAAGCGTATTTCCAAATAGATGGTAAAGATTGTAAGTTGTCCAGAAGTCATAATGCGTTGCTTACGTTACATGGGCCCAGTTTGTCCTACCATTAAGAAGTTGGGGCTAACCAAAAAAGATAACGTCAGAATCGGACTCACCTCAGCGGGGAAGGCATATCCATTGATGCTGTGCTCGGAACCGAACTGATCGTGAAGGCCGTAATGGATGTGTATTTCGTGGAACTGGTACTTGTATGACAGCGGTCCACCGGTAATGTTGATGTGGTGGCGCGTGTCATTCTCCACCGTGAAGATCACCGAGTGGCCCGTGTTGGAGATCATGCCGTTTATCTGGGGAATCAAATTATTTTATTTATTAGATTATTAGCTATGTCTATTTATATAAGTAGGTTTTACACATATTTTTAGTGTGCCTGTCTCACTAGGTATATTCTGGGTCAAGACTGGCTAGTTTTCCAATATTTTAAATCAAAATCAATAGAATACAATAGATATAAACTTAAAGATGACAATGGATAGGCGGGAGTGGGAAAGCCATAATTTAAAAGGGAACAAATTTAATAATAGGTCATTTAAAAGTTATTCTACCTCCCCCTTCCCTATTTTTCCTATCCATTGACACCTTTAAGTCCATGTCTATTGTTGTAATTAGTTTTAAGTAAACCTTGTTTACGAAACATTTTAGCTTTTAAAACAACAAAACGTGGTTAAAACTAAGTACATATTCTATTAATTTTGAGTTAAAATGGTGCCATAAAATAAGTTTGCTGTGTTTGAAGAAATATTTTATTACTTAGATACCATGATTACAGGGCAGTTTTAACTGATACAAATTGTAGGTCTGTCTGTGATATAACTCTGGTTTAATGAACTCGAATTTGTTTAAATTATAAGCGTCATTTTTCAAAATTAGAACTGATTGTGCCAAGAATTCTGACAAGCGATAATGTACCCAGGTACAAGTAATATTTTTTTTTTTACTAAGAAATTTTCAATTCTAAATTTGAATACGCTTTTTTTCGTTTAAATTTCATAAGGTTAATAATCTTGATAAGTTAAGTTGGATTTCGTGATTTTTCAAGGGTCTGCGCTTCTTAGCTAACATGCAATTTACATTTATTATTTATAACTAGCTGGTACCCGGCATGCATTGCTTTGCCATTTAATCAAGAAAGTGTTTCTCTCTGCGTGTCTTTTCCCATTTGTCTCGTTCCCCTTCCGCCTCCCCTTCCTCTCCTGCGTCCCCTTCCCCTCTCGCGTTCCCACTCCGCCTTCTCCACCTTCCTTCTCCCCACTCCACTCCCCCCTTTACCCGTCCCGCGAGCCCCCACCCGAGTTCCCCTCCCCCCTCCCAATTTAACCTCCACCCCCTCCCGCGAACCCCCTACCCGAGTTCCCCTCCCCCCTCCCGCATTCCATACATTCAATCCCGGTACATTCAGTAAAACAACTCGCGTGCCACTTATTTCAAATTTCGTAATGCCAGAGCTCACCAGTAGTTTTGTACAAAATAACGAGCACAAAAAAAAATTATCCAATTTGGTGCAGTGTTTGAAAGTTATGCGCGTGCATACATTTCGGCGTTTCATTTTTAGAGATAGATATTAACTACGACACATGAAATAAAATTTTCCGCAAATATATCAACATATAAACACCGTTTCTACGGCAACGATTTATTTTGCTTAGCAATAACTGTATTTTGTTAGGGGCAGAAAACGTACAATAAATATAATATTTATAATTTCATAACGCCAGATCTTACCATTATATACAGCCCATATTCTCGAATAAAATGTAGCTTTCTACTGGTGAAAGAATTTTTAAAAATCGGTTAAGTGGTTTATGCGTGAAAGCGTGACAAACAAACACACGCAGTTTCGCATTTATAATATAAATATATATATGTTCCGCGATTTTCACGGGCCCATCCAACTATTTTCAGCAACACAAAGGTCAAAGGAAAAATATACGATTTCAACACAACTTATTTCAGCACGTATCATCATTCTATGTATTAGGAGAAAGTTGATTAAAAAAGGGTATTTATTTCATAGTCACAAAAGGAAAGACATCATATAAAAACGTTTATTTAGCATTCTTTAACCAGTTTAATCACGGTTCTCCCTTATGTTTATCCCTATCATGATGAGAAATATTATAATTTCATGAAATTTCAAAAATATTTTTTAGTGTTCGGATATGTCCTGAAATATTAAATTATTTGAATTTCATTGAAAAGGGGAAAAATTTTGAACTTCTAACAAAATACCCCCATTCTGAGGTGTTAAATTGTTTGATTAATACATCATTTTTAAAAATAAGTTGTTAATAACTTGTCGACAATTTTTTTTTGTGAATGTTTGTAGTGGCCAATATGTTTACAATTTATCTTAGAGAGTTATGTTTACCACCGCTCATACGTATTTTTTAAGGATATCTTCTTGTTGACAAGATCAAATTTTACTTATAATTCATATCCTGTCAATTGCCCTCATTCATTGAATTTTTGTTTTCTTATTCCTGTTACAGCAGCACTGCATTTTTAAATTTCTAAGTATTACTAATTCTCTGATATTACTAATTATTTATTAATTTATTTATATATTTATTTACGGACAAATAGTCCATTAATAACATAACAATGAAAGGAAAGTACATATAAATGAAGAGCATTGATGAATTATAATATAAATAACGTATAGAGTCTAGTATAAGCAAAGCTTGAAGATGGATGTAATAGACTTAAAATTACATACTTCGTATTGACTGCCGAAAGTCATTTAGTCTAACACCAAAAAATTCAATGCTTTGACTTGCGTTAACAAGTCTCGACATTCTGGATAAAGGAGAATGATATCCATAATTAGTAGAATGTTGATTGAGGAACAGCAATTCATTATTTCGGAGTCTACGGGAAGGGATGTTAAACTGGATGAGTTGTAACAAAGCAGGTGTGTCAGTAACACTGTTGATAATTTTTAATATGCAAATTAGATCAGTGTCCTTTCTACGTTTTTCTAAAGAAGAAATGTTTAAAGTTTGTTCAATTTCATCATACGAGTACTCGTCTCTTTCATTTCGTGGTTTAAATTGTGGCTTCATAATGTATTATAATACCCTGACTGACAGCTTTAATTTAAAGATGTTCGTTAAAACAAATAGTGGAAGAAGTTATAAATTGTGTTTTAAATACATAAAAGAATAATACCCAATATAACTGTTTCTGCTAAAAGCTACAAAACTAAACATATTTCAGTTTCTGAAATTTGCATTAAAAAAGGCATCATCATCGGAGTTAAAAAGTAAAGATAATCATTTTATTAATAAATCACCGGAATGGGCCTACAACACAGCCCTTCTTGCCGATATAGTAAATGTTGATGTGCTGAACACAAAGAAAAGCCAATCACTAAGCGTGTTCTACTTTAATGCCCCGTGCTAAATGCTTGGCCATTCTCTTGTCCGAGGAATGTTAATGCGGCAGGAAGAAATATCTGGCGAGATCCTCTACTCCTATACTCTACTCTGATAGAAGTGTAGTTAATGTAACGCCACCGCCGATCCTTCACCTCCTCCCCTACAGCGCCCACCTCCCACCCCCCACCGCTATTCCCAGCGCAGCCATAAAAACTAAATCACTGCCGACAAGAGGAAGCTTAATTTACCTTAACTTGTGCTGAACAAAGAGAAGTCGCAACCCTTACAACCTCTTAGCGCAAAGAAATCAATCTTTGCTCCACACGGTTAATTATCGCTGATAATTCTTTTACTACCACCCAGACAAAGTCCACTTCCACCCTTCAGCGTATACCTATATATTATCTTTGGCCTGCTAATTCATTAGAAAGCATGTTCATGCGAAGACAAATAATTACTTACTGCTGTTAATGTATTTTTCCATTTTTTTTTACATCATTTTCACACAAGAGACCCCGAGGAAAATAACATTCCTCAAGGCCTATGTCACCTGAGTGAATGCTGTGTGGAATATATTTTTGAGGAGGTAAAGGAATGAATAAGAAAGAGGGAGGAAACACAGTGACCAGCAAATCGTTCCTTGGAGATGCTGTGTATGTCTTTTTATGGAAAGGAAAGAGGGGAAGTTCTGGGAAGGAAAAAGGTATGAGGGAAGGTTAGCAAACTGGGGATCAAAGTATCTAAGAGTGATGAAAGTATAAATTCATCCCTCCCACAGCGGTGTAAGATGAGTCCGGCTGGAGAGGTCTAGGTAAGGTCTCCCTCAACCAATATCTCCTCATCCGGCCCGCCACGCATTGGCTGCCAAGACCTAGACAAACTTAGAGTGACCGATGGGAAAGGTGTTGGTTATTCAATGAAAAGGTTCCTGGGGCGACGGTACCCATACTCCCTCCCAAATTGCGTAAAAGAAAAAGGTATGAGGGGAGGGAAGGAATCTGGGGATCAAAGTATCTAGGAGTGATGGATTATGAATCCATCCCTCTCACTGCGGTGTAAGATGAGTCCGGTTGGAGAGATCTAGGTAAGGTATCTATATCTCCCGATTCGGCCAGCCATGCATTGACCGCCAAAACCTAGGCAAACCTAGAGTGACCGATGGAAAAGGTGCTGGTTATTCAATGAAAAGGTTCCTGGGGCGACGGTACCCATACTCCCTCCCAAATTGCGTAAAAGAAAAAGGTATGAGGGGAGGGAAGGAATCTGGGGATCAAAGTATCTAGGAGTGATGGAGTATGAATCCATCCCTCTCACTGCGGTGTAAGATGAGTCCGGCTGGAGAGATCTAGGTAAGGTATCTATATCTCCCGATTCGGCCAGCCATGCATTGACCGCCAAAACCTAGACAAACCTAGAGTGACCGATGGAAAAGGAGTTGGTTATACAATAAAAAGGTTCCTGAGGCGACGGTACCCATACCCGCCGCCCGAATTGCATTTGACGAGTTTCCCTACTACGCTTCTCTATTTTTATTTCGTTGAAATATGTTTTACAGGCGTCATTGATGGGGATGGATTTCCGTCAAAAGAACACTTTTAATGAATAAATAGAGTAAATATTCCATCTTGAATTATTTAATAACAATATTGCATACTTTAGTTGTGTGTGAATGTGACCATTCAGGTATCTATGCAAACTATCTCACATATTTCATAAAACAAATTATCAAACTCCTAGCACGATACTTCGTGGAGAACAGTTCTGTAACTGCTTTATTGTCATACCCTCTCTTTCTTTTTTCTCTTTCTCTGCAGGTTATGTAATATATTTGACACTACTATGTTTTATTTCATTTTCATTATTTCTGTTATCACTACTAGCATTTCCGTCTAGTAACAACGAAACATTGATTACTCGTGCTGTGAACAATTCTAAATTGGGTGTTAATATCTATGTACATCCCAACGGCAATTCTATTATTGTAACAATTGTTTACACTCTGTAAATATTTCAAACAATAAATAAATTTAAAAAAAACAAGTAAATTTGATTGTATGGGCTGAAACAATATTTGAATTTTATCTCAAATAAGTACAAAAGGGAAGAGGTAAGTTTTTATTTATCAAATGTTCAATTGCCGAAATTAGTTTTTTTATCAGCAATAAAGAAGCAGTCGTGTTGCGTTAGTATACGCCTCTGAAGGAAACATTCACAGGAGGGGAAAAGGCGCTTGTAACAAAAGTAGGGTCAGTAAATTAAAAGGTGGCTATTTATTATTCTTTTATCTTCCTCCATTTGGAAGACCCACGTTTTATTTTATTGACGAATGACCTTTTCTTTAAGGATCATTGGATTCTTTTCCCAGATAACGGCTCCCATAAACCGCAGTCTGGGTAGTTAACCTTAATAATTGTCTAAATTATTTAAGCCGAAAGTAAAATTTTCATGAATATCCTGAAATTAGTGAGCTAAGCAAAACTGTGAAGCATATTTTTAAAATCATCAAAATTTCATGGAAATTTTATGGACCTTTCTGGTTCAAAATATGGTTCTAGAAAGATTCCAACGACGTCTGTTTTTATTTTCGTTTTAAAATTCGGCAGTTATTTTGGAATCAAACAAATAAAAAAGGAGAATTTTATTTATTATTAATTTTCGTTATTATGTGGAAGATTTTATTGACAACCTAGTGGAGTTTTACAGATATTAACATAAGCAATAATAGTTGGGTTAACTATTTGTTGTGATAACAATGGAAGAGACAGTATTTTTCTTAGAAATGATTGGAAAAATGATTAAAATTACAAATTATAACGAGTGTGACATCACAATAAAACCACTTCTCTTAAACAGAAAAAAATAAAATAAGCAAAGAAAATATGCAACTGTGAAATAAAATAAGTTTTAAGTTTAAAGAAATAAAATAAGTTAAAAAGAGGAAATAAAGATAAAATAATCAATATGCAGTATTAAACCCTTACATTTTAGCAAAGTTTATTATGAGGAGTTTATTTATTTATTTCTAACTAGCTTTTCCCCGCGGCTTCGCTCGCATGGTATTACGGGAAATTACTGTAGCGGTTGAACTTATCAATTATCCCCCCTTCTCCTCACCCCCACCCCCTCCCGCATTCCATACATTCATTCCCTTACATTCAGTTTTCAAACATCTCGCCTGCCACCTAAATTTCATAAAGCTATAGCTCAAAGAAAAAAAGAATTATCCAATTTTTTTTAATTCGTTCGGAATTTATGCGCTCACAAACATTTCGGATGTTTTTTTTTTAATTAAATATTTGGAAGTTTGTTAATATAATTAAAAAATTACACTTTTTATCATTCAGTCTTTATAATCGTTACGAATTATATTTTTAATATAGGAACTCAAATCTGACATTTAATCCAAGCTTGTCCAAAAAAAAAAAAGAATTCTAATATTTGAATTTTCTGCAGTAGTAGCTGACCAGTTGACTGAGTACCTACCAGCATAGAGCCCAAAAATATATCAACATTGTTTCCATAGAAAAGATTTTTTTCTGACATTAGCAAAAACTCGCTTTTGTTAGCGACAGAAATCGTATAACAAATATAATATATTAATATTTATAATTTCATAACGCCAGAGCTTACCATCATATACAACCTGTAGTCTGCGCATATAATTTAGCTTTATATTGGTGAAAGAATTATTAAAGTCTTTATATTGTGTTATGCGTGAAAAGGTCATAAACAAACTCGAGCAGTTTTGCATTTATAATATTAGTATGGATAATATGTTTTACATGATACATAATGATGATTTTACATCTTAGGTTTGCACTCTTCTATTGAAAGCATTTGCTTGTGTATGGAGGGGAGTGTACATAAATGTTGTTGTTAGTTAGTACTTAAAGAATTCATTGTATATGAATATATGTGTGCTGTAGTATTCATTTCGATAATAGTTTGTATTTAAAAAAAAAAAGAAAGAATGTTATGGAAAACAAAGAATATTTGTAAGATTAATTAAGTGGCAGTAGTTTTTTTCTTAAGAATATTTTTAAAATGTTTCTTGACAGAGAGCAATATTTGGGTTTTATCATTAACGCTTCTGATTTCTTCCGGTAGACGATTGAAAAAAGTCCCTGGTAAGTGTAATGATGTTGTGCAAACGACGTATTTAGTTTTGGGCATAGAAAAACATGTTTCAAGTCTCCAGCATTGCATTCGTTCTACAATGGATTCATTCGTTCTACACTCCTGGTCACACTGACCCCCAGATTCCTACCCACCTCTCATATATTTTTCCTTCCAAGAACTTTCTTTACCTAAAAAGACCCTACACAGAGGATCCCCGAAGATAAAATAGGCCCTAAGTGGAATTGTTTTCCTTAGGACCTCCTGTGCGGATTTAACGTAAAAAATATTGACAAATGCATGCAATGTAGATATAAGTTCATTTCAACACAAATACGGAATCTATAAATGTGTCGAAAACCTTTTCAAATCCACATATTACCAAAATTATGAGTGTACGAGCCTGATAGATATACATCAACATAAACATTATGGGTGTACGAGCTTGATAGATATACATCAACATAAAAATTATGGGTGTACGAGCCTGATAGATATACATCAACATAAAAATTATAGGTGTACGAGCCTGATAGATATACATCAACATAAAAATTATGGGTGTACGAGCCTGATAGATATACATCATGATAGATATACATCAACATAAAAAATGTCTTTCATCATTTCGGTATTCTTTTTTAGACTTGATTGATTTAGTAATGCGATAATGAATTAATTAATATGATAGAAAATCACGATGACTAGAATCGTCTCACGTATTATCCTGAAATTCCTATCAGCAACTATGCCATCCGCCAGAGGGCAGCAGGTGGAATCGTGACGTTTTCTCGAGTTGGCTAGGAAACTTTAGGTGGTTCCCCAAGCGTCGAGACTCAGCCCCGGGCTAAGAAATAGAAGGAGATTGCTTGTGCGGGGAATGGCGGGATATACATACATACCCTCAATTACTGATGCTCCTAACATACACGACGACACGATGACGATAAGTAAAATATCTTATTGATTAAAAAACTTCTAACATTATAATAATATAACAAACTATTAAAAAGAGCAGAACAAAAATTGCAGGTGCATTACTACATTGTTCAGTGCACCCAAGGTTCGTAGAAAATGCGTTTAACAAGGTTAGCTCATCGAGGGGGTAGAGCAGTGATTGGCTAAAGATTCGTGACGTAGCTTGAAGTCCATGTTCCGCTGGGAGTTTTGAATTAATTGCAATACAAGTGGCATTGCTTTACTTCAAGCTACGCCACGAGTTCGAACGAACGCGGCCTGACAAGTTTTTTTTCGAAAAGACCCGTATGAGTTTACCTTATTTAACGCATTTTCTAAGAAATTTTCTACGAATTGGCAGTGCACCAATAAATAAGACAATAAAATCTTTAAAAAATACAACGTATAGGAAACCGAGTCAATCTAGTATTTAGTTAGTAGTTGAGAAACTCTGCATCTACATACTAAGGGGTAAGACGGGAGCTGAGCAATTCTGTGTCTTGTTGTATTTTTTTTTTTGTTTAGGAAACAAGCATAAGGTAATTATACTATAAAATAAATGTAAAATAAACCAATTAAATCTATTAATTACCTAAATGCACAAACAATTAAATTATAACAATACAAATAACAAAATATATTATTACATAGGTACTCGTCGATATTTTTTCGATATATGTAATTGATATGGTATTTTGCTGTAACAATGTACATATATATATACAGTTAAAAAGTTTCTACGATTGCTAAAAATTTATAGCAAAATAAAAAGGCAACAAAAATTAACACCCATGTTAATATTGGGGTTAAAAAGAAGGAACAGGCTTGTAAATGCGAAAAAGACATTCCTTCCCCCCCTATATTCATTACCAATATTAGTAATTTTCCATTAAAACGGTGAAGTGCTTAAAATAACATATCTTCGGAAGGATTCCCCGAGAGCCGAAACCCGACACCCATCGCTAACACCCAACACCGTTCCGGGCAAACAAAGCGTAAACAGTCAAATAGCGCCTTAATCCGCTTCTGTGAGAGCAAATCTGGCGAAGGCATCCGCCCGGGGAGGGTAGCTTGTTCGGAGGGATGATTATTTCGGGAGGCTGCAGACTCGGCCCGATGATTGCGCACAGAAAGAGACAGTCTGCTAACCTTATCCATACGTTTACCGTTTGATAAACACCGTTTGCTCGTTTGAAGCGTCGCACATTGAATTAGGGCCGGATGTGTACACACGGGTGAAGGGGAGAGGGGGAGGAAGAGGGAAAGGGGAAGGGTAGCTCCCTTGATTTTGTGTACTTTCAATTTTCATGCTCAAAGGTACGATTAACTTTATCAACATTTATTTTACAAAGAAAAACAGTTTACATTGTTATAGAAAATTTGGATCGAAAAAATGGGAAAAATAATTGCAATTTCCCATTTTTATAAGCATATTGTATAAGAATGTCTTAGAATTTCTATTCTGCAAAGCTAAATTATGATGAAAAGATCACAAAAAACAAATGTCAATAACAAAAATCTTCAAATTCAACCAAAATAATGTTATTTTGATAATATTCCACGTATCTGAGATGATTCTTATTATACCTGTATTGAATATGAAAAAGTAACTTGTTGCTTATATATGAAAACAACAACTCCAAAGAATTTATATAGCAAACATGCATGTTTCAATCTTAGTTCGCGGAAGAGAGATTTTAGTTGCGGAGACATTTGCGTTGCAACAGTTCTTTACGATATGTGTAGGTGCGCATATTAGAGAATTTTTAGTTGAAATTCTTTTTGAATTTGTATGAATTTGGAATAGTTTTCCAACCGTCTTTGCAACTAAAGTTTTTCGTCAACTATAGATATAACTGGATCTACCTACCTCGATGTACCAGGAACACTTATCAAGCATCTACGCTGAAAACTGAGGGTTAAGAAGATCTACTTAGAATGGAAATAAAAACGATTGAAACTTAACAAAAAATATATGAAAATGTATTATTTCTATGGTCACATTTTGTGGAACTAAAAATACAATATTACCCTGCCAGTTAAACCAGTGAGACGGAAGATGGAAAGCATGTTGGAGGAAGACGACGCAACTCACAACATCAAAATTTGATGATAGATAACCTCCAATTGTAGGGGGCACAAAAGGGAAAAGCAATTTAAAAAACAGAACCTACCTGGATCTAGCACTACCTTCGCTACCTAACACTACCTTAATTTTTTGCCAGCACCACATTTATGTCGTAAAGATACACCCTTTTGGCGGCGAATGCATTTGCTCACTTACTGCCTGGCGGGCCACGTCGGGAGAAAACTGGTTGAAGGAGTCCTTTTGACCTCTCTAACCGGACTCTTTCGACATATCGTCTTGCACCGCAGTAGGAGAAATGGGTTCAACGTCCGAAAACCTGACCTCCAGCTTTCTATCCGCCCCTCATACTTTTTCCTTCATAGAACTTCCCCTCCTTCTTTTCCTTAAAAAGACTCACTACACAGCATCCCCAAAGATGACATAGGCGATTAAAGGAACCTTAGTCCAGGACTAAGGGTGTTTTAAAAATGATATTTCTTTGATTTAATTTTATGTCACAGATATGTGTAAAGTAGAAGTTAGTATATGTCAATTGGTAGATCTGGGTTTTAAAAAAAATTAACAAATTATTTTAATTTTGTTGACTTAAATTTATTTATTTATTTATTGTCTCTTCACAATTTAAAATCATTTTTAGCATCTAATTATTAACCCCTTTAGGGTTCGCCTGTATCGGGGTTAATAATTTCACAATTTATTCAAAATAACACACATGTGTAAATATAAGTATCTGCAAAATACTCAAATTCTAAAAACAAAAATAAAAAGAATAATAAAAATAAGTAGAAAATTTGCAGAAAAAATAACAAATGAACTAACAATAAAGTGTTCAGAATCAAACAAAATGTTATCATTCATTATGTCACTCGTTTATACCACTTTCAACAATAAAGAAAATTCAGAAATATATATCCTTATGGTTTGTAAATGTATAAGTAAAAAATAACATAATGAAAAAAAAAAAAGATTTATAAACGATTGCTTGATAAAAATGAATCTTAAGTTGAGTATCAAACAATTTTGAAATAAATATAATAGATTACAAGCGGTAGCAATGAATGGATTTAAATCAGATTTCAAAGAAATTTTCTCAGGTATCCAGCAAGGGTCGCATCTCGGCCCGTTATTTTTTATTTTATATATTAATGATATGGTGAATGTCGTAAAATACTCCAAATTAGAATTATTTGCAGACGACGCTAAACTGTACAAACCCATAAATGACCTAAATGATTGTATCAAATTACAGGATGATTTAAATAGTGTAGCTACATATTGTCAGAATAACCAGTTATTTTTAAACGATTCAAAGTGTCACCACGTGATATTCACAAGAAATGACAAAAAAATTGTATACCAATATATGTTAAACGAAAAAAAAATTCTAACCAGCTCCAACATTCGCGATCTAGGTGTGACTCTCGATAGTAAGTTACAATATCAATGTCATATTAATCAAATAACAAATAAAGCAGCTAAAATGCTTGGTTTCATCGTAAGAAATACAAAAGAATTCACAAACATTGTAATTATCAAACAACTATACTTTGCATATGTACGAAGCCATCTAGAGTTTGCGTCAACTGTGTGGTCCCCATTTTATGCATTACATATAAACAAAATTAAATCGATTCAGAAAAAATTCATAAAATACATTTCTTATAAATCACACAATCGATTTAATAATTACTTGGATGCAACAAATTTTTTCAAAATTGATACATTGAGTGTACGTAGACAATTCTCAGATGCAATGTTGCTATTTAAAATTGTAAACAATATTACAGACTGCCCTGAATTATTGAACAGAATCGATTTCAAAGTACCTACACGGCACACACGCTCATGTAATATTTTTAAAGAAAAACACTGCAATACAAATTCAAATAAAAATGCTTGCCTTATAAGACTGTGTTCAACGTATAATAATATTCTCTCTGAGATAGATATCTTCAATTGTGATGAAAACAAATATAAAAAATCTATTAAAAATGCATTAAAAATGTATTAAATGAGTACAAAACTGTATGATATATTTATGTAACGACTTATATTATGTACTGCCTCTTGTTGTAATAATGTAATTTCTCTTAGCTATTGTAAGATTACTTTTTTATTTTATAGATACATAATGTAATAGTATAATGAGGAAATCTATAATTGGTTTATCAGATAGGTAAATTAAACATGTACAAATTAAGCAAGCTGTAAACTGTTGATTTCCCCTAAAAAATAAAAAAAAAAAAAAAAAAAAATAATAGACATCTTTTAAAGAGAACATTTAGAATAGTTTACAGTAATAGAAGTGCCCGTTTTTGTGAAAATACGATTGAATTTTATTGATTATTTATTGTATAAGTGACACCTTGGAAATGCCACCTGTGTGATCTTTTAGTCTCGACCAAGTTGTGGGATGCGATAACCTGGATATATTTATTTATTGTTTCTTTACCTATTTTTAATTTAGGTGTTGTTATTTAAATTCAAATTTTTAACCTCACTTGGACATAGCTTAACGATTTTATAAAAATACACAAAATAATACAAGTATTGAAAGATAATAATGTTAAAATAATATTTGGGCCTCTACTAAGCTGCAGGAACTAATATTTTAAATGTAAACATGTAGGTTGACCATGTGTTGAAATCAGCTTTGAAATAATATTTTTTTTTTGTTAGCTTTTTATTATCTTTAATATTTAAATTGGTATTAAAAAATTTTGGTAACGCATTAAATTTTTAATATTAAAATAAGGTTTTGTACTTTTATTAAAAATAAAGCTTTTTATGTTTTCACAATCGGTTAATTAATTAATATGTAATAGTAAGTTAAGTAGAAAATTAAAATTAATGTGATAATTAATATGTTAATAGTATATTAATAATAAATAATTAATATGATATCCAATGCGAAACTGCTCGAGTTTGTTTATGACCTTTTCAGGCATTAACCAATAAAAAGACTTTAAAAATTCATTCACCAATAGAAAGCTAAATTATATGCGCAGACTATATGTTGTATATGATGGTAAGTTCTGGCGTTATGAAATTATAAATATTAATATATTCTTTTTGTTAAACGTTTTCTGTCGCTAACAAAAGCGAGTTAATTGCAAATGTCAGAAAAAAATCATTCCCATGGAAACGATGTTGATATATTTGTGGGCTCTAAGCTGGTAGGTACTCAGCCCCCTGGTCAGCTACTGCCCTAGAAAATTCAAATATTAGAATATGTTTTGTTTTTATTGGACAAGCTGGAATAAATGTCAGATAAGAGTTCCTACATTAAAAATATAATTCGTAACGATTATAAAGACTGAATAATAAATAGTGTAATTTTGTATTATATTAACAAACTTCCAAATATTTAATTAAAAATAAACATCCGAAATGTTTGTAAGCGCATAAATTCCGAACGAATGAACAAAATTGGATAAGTAATTCTTTTTTTCTTTGAGCTATAGCATTATGAAATTTAGGTGGTAGGCGAGATGTTTGAAAACCGAATGTAAGGGAATGAATAAATGGAATGCGGGAGGGGATGGGGGTGGGGTGGGGGGGGAGATAATTGATAAGTGCAAGCGCGACAGTAATTTCCCGTAATACCATGCGAGCGAAACCGCGGGGAAAAGCTAGTTAATTTATAAATGACAAAGTAGAAAAAAACGAATGGCAATCCTCGGCTAGCACAAATAATTTAACAATCTTTTGAAAGTGCTCAAGGAATTTGATGACTTAATATGTTCTGGAAGACTGTAAATACCTTTTGAAAATCAATGATTCAGTTGCTGAGAAATGATAATTTTCGCGTTTTTTGGAAAATGTTCTCCTCTGCCAAACATTTCAGTAACGGTAATGACAAAGAAAAAAAATACGGAAGAGAGCAGTGAACTCACCCGGTGCTTGTCGATGTGAATGAGGCGCAGGTTGGGGTCGAACAGCAGCTTGGCGGGGTCAAGGTTCACGGGGGACTGGCGCCGGCCCTTATTACAGAGGCTCCATTCCGGGTTGATCAGGCCCCAGAACGCCGGTCCTGTAATAAAAAAATCACGTTAACTTATAGTTCCATTGCATTGCAGCGGCAACGCCTTGAGGAAAAAGATAACTTTTTTTTCAATTTTTGGGAAAATATGGCTGAAATGTGAAATGTGAAATAGGGCTAAATGTGAAAAGGCCCCCAAAGGGCACACAAACTCCAACGGCTCGGAGGGCTTTGAAGCAAAGAATGGACGGTTACCTCGAGAGTGTTTTCTCTTGGGGTAAGAATAACCTCGTTGAATTAGATGTTTCAAAGACCCAATCATGTCTGATTACGTCTAAAAGGGATCGAAACGAAAATTTAGTCTCCTTCAACGGAAGCAATCTTCCCAACAGACCCTCCATTGGTATGCTTGAAGTAACTATAAGTGACTAGCTCAGGTATGGGGGCTCCATTGAGGCCAGAGTTAAGTTAGCCTCTCAGAAACTGGGCGTACTGTACAGGGCCCGCAGATACTTTAGCAGTACATAACTGCTAACCCTGTACAAATCGCAAGTGCGCCCCACGGTTGAATTTGGCAGTCACCTCTGGTCTGGAGCCCCAAAATACCTGAAAAAAATCTCAACTCTGTGCAGAAACGGGCGGTCCGTTTGATAGATTCTCCTAACTTAACAAACAGATTGTAATCTTTAGAGCACAAGCGTCAGGTGGGAATGCTGTCCTAGTTCAACCGGTATTACAATGGAAGATGCTCCGAGAAAATAGCGTCATTGATCCCCTCGGAACCGGTGCATAGTCGGGAAACACGCCAAACACGCGCTCAACATTTGTACACGGTTGACATTAGTCACATGAGAACGGGTCGCTTCTTCGACTCGTTCTTGTGTTCAACAGCTCGGCTGTGGAACGATTTGTCGGCCTCTGTGTTTCCTCCTTCCTACAACATGAGTCTCTTCAAGACCAATGTTCATTCCTTCCTCTCTTCAAAAAGATCTTTAACACAGCATCTCAGATGAAATAGGCCCTGAGGGAAATTATTTACCTCATTCGTTACCAAATATCCAAACCAATAATCCGGAGGGAAATTATTTACCTCATTCGTTACCAAGTATCCAAACCAATACTGAGAACCACGTCCGCATAGGCAGGTGGCTTGCTTAGCGCCTAGAGCCTAGCGAGTCGCCTAGCGACGTGCCGACAAGCAAATGAGCAAGGCACCTAGCGACCACCTTCAGTGCGGCCACCGTGTATCCTAGCGAGTAGCCAGGGTGCAAGCCACTAGGCACTAGGCGCTAAGCAAGCCACCTGCCTATGCGGACGTGGCCAAAGCAAGCCACCTGCCTATGCGGACGTGGCCTAAGGCTTAAAGCATTTTAATTTTATTAGTTTAAAATGGTAAAAAATTATAATCCAATAACAAATTTAAGAGGAACGGTTGCGCGGCCCATTTCATACAAAAAATAAGTTGGGATTTGATGCCAAAAGACCCAACTAAACGGAAAAATATTTTTTAAAATCAAAAACTGTAGCAATTATGTAGTACGGATTTATGCAACTTTATTTATTTTTATTTTAAATAATACAACAAAGGCCATAAAAAGTATTAATTTTTTTGGATTTGAGGGGCAGTTTTTATTAAATAATAATAAAAAAATAACCCTGTCCAAAACGCTGTACAAACACAATGAAATATAAAATAAAATATTTAAAAAAAAGGTTTATTGTGTCGAAAATTTAGATTTATATTGTGATAAATTTGTGATCAAACGCAAATCGTTCGTTTTAAATGTTAAATGTTTTTCTTAATGATTCATATTTTATTTCATTTTATATTTCAATATATTTACATTAGGCAGAGAAAAAAAATATTTTTAAATAACTGTCATTAACCTACAAATAATTGTCAAAATTGCTTCTAACATCTTGAAAAAGAATCCTTTAATGGCCTATAAGTTATAATTTAAAATATAAATAAACTAAATCGCACATATTCGTAGTAAGTATTTGCTATTTCTTTTGAATATTTGAATATTTTTCAGTTTGGTCAAGTCTTTTGGTCGCAAATCCAAAATTAAATTGTCTATGAAAAAAGTCTCCCAGTCATTCCCCTTAAACTTAAATAACTAAATTAAGTCCGAACATTTTTATATGCAGATAAAGTCTTTCGATTTATTAGACGGCTTTATTGTAACATAAATAAATTCTCCTGAAAATTTTTATATTTACATAAAGTAGAAAGTGAGAATGTTACATTTCTTTTCATGAAACTGATATTTATTGATATATTGTTACATGTATGCCTTTATATATTTTTTTCACCTTAAATAACTAAAAATCAATAACTAAAAATAAGCAGTATGTTGTTTTTTAGTTAACTTGTTACTTGTTACGATACTTTACCCGATTTTTACATGACTGATACATTGTTGACTATTTTTACACGACTTTTACATTGTAATGCGTTCATAAAAATGTTAATTTATTAATGCATCTTCAATTTTTACACTTACTTCACGAAGACATTTTTCTGTAAAATAACACGAACAACCTTTTTAATATTGTGTAAAATGCACATTTGTATGAAACTGTGTACAAATATTTTATGTAAATCATAATGACAATGTCATTTAAAACGGGAAAAAGCAATAGGGATAATTAACGTTGGAGATAATTAAAAATGTAATATGCAAAAATTAATTTTATAAAAATGACTAAAACTATCCTGCAGGAGATAATATCGTTTCACCCTTTGATGCACTTTCAATCTGCAATGATCCGGTTGCGTCTGGGCTGGTCACGAGCCACCACAACCCCTATCGCTGTTACACCCCACCCCCACTTGTCAACCTGTCGGCAGGTGTCCTCCCCCCACCCCCACGGCAGGGTTCAATCAACCGTCTACTGGGGCGCCGTCTATCTGTCATCTAACCAATCGACCATTGTCTCGACTAAAGTCCTCTTCTGTCAGGTGACGTATCGCTTTATCGTTTCGTGTCTCCTAGTAACCTTAGTTGATTAAACTTTTACAAGTATATTAACAATGCTAATATATTTTCATAGTCTCCTTTAAATAGTTGAACACCAACGTATTACGGAAAAGATTACAAAATTTAAAAAAAAGTAAATACTTATAAAGATCAGAAAAAAGATCGTAATATTATTTCCTTCCGTAGTTAAAATTAAAATTAATTTATCATTGAAGAAGAAGATAACAAGACACAAAAAAATAGAAAAAGGCAATGGTCGCAACTGGGACTCGAACCCAGACCTCTCGTCTAACCCGGCACGTGCGCGTTAATCAATTTCGCTATTGCCGCTTTCTGTCAAACTGTCATATTTGTCTTATATTTCGAATTTAAGAATTTACGGTATTATCTTCAACTAATTCTTTTTTTCCATAAATATTCGAGTCCCAGTTGCGGCCATTGCCTTTTCCTATTTTTCTGTGTCTAGTTCTCTTTCATATTTTTGTTTAGATTATTATTGTTTTCTTCTTACTTAATTATTATTGTTTTCGACCACCACAACACGGGCATGTCCCTAGCATGGTGGTCGAAAAATCATAAAATTCATGTAACAAACATTTTAATGAATAAAGCAAACAAAAAAAAAAGAAGATATATTACATTGATGGAAATAGCCTTCAAAGTTATAAAAAGAGAGTTTTTTTATAAATTTTTTAAAATTAGTTCATTGAATGACTCCATTTTAAGAATATTATCGAATTTAGAAGATACGAACTAAACTCGAGATCCTAAATTCTAATTATCCTCAAAAGAAAGGTGGGTTTGGGTACCGTACCGGGAACCATTTATTGGATAACCAATGCCTCTGCGAAGATCATCCCAAGTGGTTCGTCACGTTTGGTAACTTAGCAGGGGTGCTCGGATTTATGGGGTTAGGTTGATACGTGTCTTGGCGGCGGATACTTTTGCCCACCTGCTACGTGGCGGGTCGGATCGAGAGAGACTTGTTAAGCGAGGCCTTTTGACATCTCCAGCTGGACTCTCTTGACACATCGCCTTGCACTGCAGTAAGATGAATGGATTCATACGTCCGATACTTCTGGGCACACTGACCTCGAGATGCCAACCCAACAATCATGAAATCTTTACATTTTTGTGCACCTCCACCTCTGCCACAGGACACTCTGAGTGGCTTCCTAAAATTCGCGTGAAACGTTGCGTCATATAGTGATCCATTTTTATGTGCGCCCCAACTTTTTTCCTTCCCAGAACTTCATCTCCTGCTTTCCTTTAAAAGAGCCTCAACACAGCATCCCCTAAAATAATACATAATTATTTTCCTCAGGGCCTCCTGTGGAGCTAATGTAAAAATAATATGACTATAAATAATAATAGCTTTAAAAACAAATGTACCATAATCAATCATAGTAATATCGGTCGCAAATGCGTGATGTCAAAAATTCCTACAATGATTTTCAAAATTGGAAGTGTTCAGTTTAGAAAAAAGATAAAGTAGGTATGAAAACTGTTTCTTTTCAATAATAATTCTTTATTTGAAATGCTTATTTATTTTGTTATTCGTCGAAACGAATCTTAAACTGAAACATTATTTATTTTAAGTCAACTTATGTTGTTCATTCGACAGGTATACCTAATCGTCTCTCTAATTATTTGTCAACAAAAGATATAATTACATTTTACAGAAAATTAACAGAACTGGTTTTTGTTTGAACTGGCAATGTTCCTAAGGAAAGTATATTATAAACACTTTCAGCTTCACAAATGCTACAATTAAAACTTCCCGTGATTGATAATGTAATTTAATTTTTATCAAAATTTAGTTCATTTTAAGGCAATGAAATTTAATTTTAACAGCAACTTCAGAATATATTTCTTTAAAATAATATAAAAAGATAGTAAAAATCACCAAAAATCAAATGACAATTTTAAACGATCAATTTCCAAAGGCGTTCGACACGATTTGATATCCGTAAAGGTAAAGTTAGTTTCCCCCAGTTTGGGAATCCCCCTCGTGTCGCCGTAGGGCCGTTAGGAAATCATCACTTATCCTGAAGAATCTGGAAACGCGTGACCGCATCACGATCAGGCTGTTATAATAATTACAGGGGACAGGGCGGGAGAGGGAAGGTGGGGGTGGAGAGTTCCCGGGCGGGTTAGCCTCCCCTGGCGGGCTAGTTGAGACCCGAGAGACGTGACTGATACACGGCCTTAGAATGGAAACCTAAATTAAAACTTCAAATACGTGTTTGGTATTGAATGTTCCTGGTCGCAAACTTTTATACTCATTTGTGAGTGAGATTTCGACCCAACAATGACTAGACTTATTAATTAAAGTTCAGAAAAAAAAATTGTATAGCCAACTCATTTAAATAAACAAATAATTCATTACGTGTTTATTTAAATGAACAATAAATAAATTTAAGATAACTGAGTTCTCTGATTATTATAAATAATAATTCATCAAATAAAGAAGGTCTAATGTTTCTAATCACAAAAGTATAATAAATTATCCACAAAGAAAACCAAATTATTCCTTCTTCGTGTATTACGAATAAACCAGAACCAGAAGAAGTAAACATTTATTAATTTAAAGAGAAGCTAGTGTATTTATTAGAAGTACACAAAATTATTCTGTTTCACTGTGTCAATAGGAACAGTAAGATTTCTTTTTGATAAAGAAAGATAATTTTTCAGCAGATTCCGTTTATTTGAGAAAGAAGTTTTCGGAACTGGGAGCGCATAAAAACACATTTAATACTGAAATAAAAAAATTAAATAGACTTTAAAAAAAATTGAAGGATTCATCAAATATTTTAAGTTAATTTTCATGTTCTGCGTAAGTTTCATTCAAGTTCTACGATTATTCCAGTTTTATGATGCAACTGACCTATAAATGATATAATAACAGAAATTGAACAGAACTCAAAAGAACGTGGAAATTAACTTCAAATATTTGATGAATCCGTAATTTAAAAAAAAATAACCCGTTCTAAATGTAGAAACGAAAGTAATAAATAAGTAACAGCAATTTACATATTCGATGGTACATGTCAAAAATTTAACATTGCCCGTTAAAATCAAAAAATAGATGCTATGATACCACTGTTGAATTACTAAAAATTACTTCCATAGCTACACCAAAAACTTTATTTTAACTTTACGTAAGGGGCAACCAGTGAAAAATTACAGGATTTTAAATTAATATTTAATAAAAAATTAATACATGTGTTTTTCAAACAAATTAAAAACAAGTTAAAAACAAATTAAGATTTTAAAAAAATTGCCACTGCCGAGAATTTAAACCCGATCTTTCTGCTCGGACGGCAACTGTACTGACTATTTTTATAACGGCGACTTGAATGTTTATTTTAATTATGTATCTACTGAAAATAAAAAGTGTAATTTTTAGTGTAATTATTTGGTAATATTTTAATATTGGCATCATTTATTATCATCTATGTTTTGTTTTCCTTTTATTCTATGCTCTATTCCCTTTTCGTCTTAACGTTCTTCATGTAGTATCATTCTATTTTCTTTTCACTACATTGTGTCTTTGTAATATTTATAATGTACTTTACCTAATATACAATTAAAGTGTCCTCCTTGAGAGTCTCAAGGATTTATTTCGTATGGTAGAATAACACTTAACATAAAATATGCGAACAACTAAGCACAGGTTCTCCTAGTGTGATGTTCACAAAACACTACCAACCTATTTACCTCCAATTACTGATAAACATTATTGATACTTTTTTGTATTATTGGAACTTATCATCTACGTAAACTGTAAACACCTGTAAAATATATGTAAATGTATGCGAGAATAAAAATAATTTATAATAAAATAAAAGATGTATCTCACTTGATATTTAAATCAATAATCTCCAGAATACTCTCAATGTAGAAACTATCCTATTAGAGCGGTGATACGCGGGGATCAACAATTTGAATCATCTTTGCTACAAGTAGAGCTGAACTCCGATCTTAGGGGTGATAAGTGCAGGGAGCCCATCCTAGCAGCCCTTATGAGGCCGGAGGGGTCGGGCAGGTGCGGGTCCTTAGTGCAGGGACCAGGGAGCAGAGAGTAGGGAGGTGATACGAGGATGAAAGGATCAGGAGCGCAAGAGAGCGGAGTAGATCGCGTTAGGAGAGATGTAGATGTTTGATTTTCGCTTTGAGTCTGTGCCCAATGCACTGGAAACGTATCCGAGGACGATCGAGTCATGAACATCATGCGGGTTATTGACGTGTCGCATTATTCTGGAGTCTGCACTAGACTCAGTTTTGGATTGGAAAAAGAGTTGCATAAAGAATTTCTTCCTACATGTTTTTTTCCAAATCATTAGTTTGCTTTAAATTAGTAGTGTTAAATTAAAACAGTATCCGTAAGTATTTTATGTAACTATTTATAAAACATTATTTTGACAATTTTCAGAACAACTTTTACAATTGAGAAATAATCACTTCCTTAAAACTGATTATTTCACACCGTAACAGAAAGCAACTCTTCATACATTTAATAATATTGTCTAAATTCTAACATCGACATTTTCTCCGATTCACTGCCCAAATTTAAGCTAGTATCATGTCAATAATATAAATTCTATGCGCATACAGATCCTTTCACAGATACTCGCACATACATACACATACACACACACCTACTCACCACTGAATACGGTAAGTAAGTACTTAATATACACTCAATAAGACACTATAAAGAAAGATATCATAGGTATCCACCGTGAAATATACTTATAACCGTAAATTGTTGTTACCACTGTAACTAATATACTGTTTGAAAACATTTTTTAAACTGTAATTAATAGGTACAAAATGTTTATAATTGTTTTTAATTATGCGTATTGATGTAACCTAAAGACATATTAACAATAATTCTTGCAGGTCGTACAATCATGTCGTAGTGTGAGGTACATGATAAGTAAGTACCATCTTAATTTTTGTGAGCTTACGAAACTGAGATTTGTAAAATCATCAAAATTAATAGTTTGTGAGGATTCATGTAATTGCTTTTCAACCTCAAAGAACCTTCAAATTAGAAAGGACATAAAAAATGTAAAGATATTTTGGACAATCACCGCTACTTGATCTGACTGTCGATTCGTGGAAATTCGTTTGGGAGGATTATTAATTTTAATTTTGGTACGGTTAATTTAGATATTAAAGAGTTCATTTATTTACTTTATGAAAAGTTTTAATTTCAGCGCGATGCAACCTTATAAAACAGGTGATTTTGAAAACTTATCTACAATTTTTAGTCCAACTTAAAGTGTTTTATTCTTACTCATGTGCTTTGACTTTTAGCTGGTGATAACGTTTATAATAACGTTTTAACGTTTTTTTTTTCATTCATTTAATTTATTTTATTTCATTAAGAATGTTGGCCTCTGGCTTCATGGGGGACCGGATATTGTCGTGGACCAGAAATCTGAAAGGTCTTTCATAAGTAGTACAAGAAAATGCTTAAACATAGTTTTGCTCTCAGGTATATGTTTTTTTAATAACAATGAAAATTACCATCTTTGTTTATACAACTGTTTTAATTTCATTTGTATCAAAATCAAAGGGAGGTAAACTGAAAAATAAAACATTTAAAAAAAGACAAATAACTTCAAATAAAAATTGCAATAAGTGCTGATTAATTAGTTATTGCTATGTTATAAAAAAAAATACAAAATAATAGAATCATAAAATATTTTAAGAGATTGCTATTAAAAAATTGGTTATTAATAATACTTTTTCACTTTACACTTCTAATTTAAAAAATTCGAGGTTTTTTTAATATTTTTGAATTGTATTTGTGTGCAATTTTTCAATTTCTTTTTGTACGCAATTTTTTTATTCATCAATGTCAAAAAAGTTTATTTTAATGAAGTTTTTTTTGCATTTATTTTAAAATAACGCCACAAAGAAATTTTAAAATTATTGAATAAAAGATATAAATATGTATTTATTTTTTCAATTCCAAATGCTTCGCCAACTTTCAATAATTTCTTATATTAAGAAAATATTTGCAATTTTTGCAAAAGGAAGGGTAGATTTACAAAAAATAAGCAGAACTTAAGAATATTTGAAATAATTCTGTTGTTTGCTCTATCTTTATATAATTTGAAAAATTTGACATTGTGGGAAATAATAAGCATCACATGAAACTGCCTAACGAGGTTCAAAGGTTTCCATCGCTTTATTTGAATTCGAAACCGTTGAACATTGTTTTTTATCAAACTATTATAGTAGACAAAAACAGATAATAATTGGCATATGATCCAGATTTTCATAATGTGTATTGTTTAATTCATTTGCGTTTTCCAACACCGACAAAATAAATACACATCAAATTGTTTCTGGAATACAATCCCGATATTGTAGAATAGAATCATCGGTAGATTTTAGGATTACCAATCGGATTAAACTAGTTTTGGATAATAATTGAAATGTATTGCCTGTTTTGAAGTACCTGTTCTTGTTAACTCATTATCTCTCGTGCACATTGGGTTTTAGGGGTAATATTACTGAATGCCCTCCGATGCATCAGTCCAGTGTTTTATAGCGTGTGGCCGTGCCGGTTGTGTGGAATCAATACCCCCCTGCCCCCCATTATCTCCCCAATCTCCCCTCTCCCCATATCGGTCCGCCACCCCTTCGCGAGATCTGCAGAGTAAGGGATCGGCCGCCGTACTGCGGGAATATCAAGAGGCTGCCGGCCGCCGGGGGCTTAGCCAGTTACTAAATAGATATTGATGTTATTCAATCAATAAATGTTATATTGGTTGCACCAACCCTGCCAGCGCTCTGCAACCAACCAATAAACCAACCACCCACCAGGTGGGACAGAAGATTACCTCTTCACGGAACACATTACTCGATAAATATCTCAATTTTAATTAGAAACACTTAAAATATACGATAAACAACTTGAGGTTTAAAAAAAAATTATGCACATGCTAGTTAGTACCTAAACGTGCTAGCTGGGAATTGTTTATTGTTTATTATTTCATTAATTTTCAAAAATCATCAAATTTCAAAAATACAATACGAAATACAGATATCAAAGTTTTGCAAAAAGAACTAATTAAACCTCATATTTATTGTTATCAAGTTTAATTTGTTGAACTCCATTTTAATTTTTTTATTTCTTTTATATATTCAATAATACTATTATTCAATTTATAAAAATAGTTTAATTTATAAACAAGTTCTGCTAGGTAATTATTATTACGTGACAGCTGTTTCACCTTCTGAAGGTATTATCAAACTGTTTGATAATGCCTTCAGAAGGCGAAACAGCTGTCACGTGTAATAATATATACCTAGCAGAACTTGTTTATAAATAAACTGTTTTTATAAATTGAATAATGATATTATTGAATATATAAAAGAAATAAAAAAAAATTAACTAAACCTCCTTTCAGTATCGACCTAGAAGCGATTACCCCAAACATAATGAAGATAATTTAGCTACATCTGAATAACAAGGTTCTTCCCAATCTATATTTTCCTCTCTTTCCCCAACTTTCCTTCGCGTAGAGAAATTTATAAAATATTCACCAATTAGAAATGCCGTAATCCCAATGACTCTGCGTGTCTTTTGATGTTAGGTGAATATTAAAAAAACATTAATTTCGGTCGTCTGCTCAGACCGTAAGTAACTTTCAATAATTCAATGACTTCTAGAACTGGAAGGCGCTTTGATTTTCACTCTAAGTTGAAACTGATTGTGGGCACTATTCAGACGTGCGATAAAGCAACAGCTACCAAAATATTTCATTCATTACTAATTCTTGATTTAAATGTGTATTTCTTTTATTTAAAATTTTGACAGATATCATAATGTTTCAAATTTACTAACGGTGTTGAATCGAAGATAATTTTCAGATTGGCTCTAAAATTGACAATGTTTGTTTTCGAAAGTGCAAATATATTTTTTAATTGTTAGATCCTTTGTATATCAGGGAGTAGTAGCAACTGATAAGTCCAGGTCCGATTTATAATATTAATTAATCACTGAGCACTTAATGAAATGTTTTAACTTAACAAACGATACACAGCCGATCCCAGAATCACAATGGCCATTAATTAAAACTGGTCCTCACACAATCAAACTCTCATTCTTGTATCAGTAACATACTCTAGCTAACTCACATACAAATTATATTTAAGAATAATGTACTTTCAGCTTCGCAAATCTTATGACAAAATTATATTTAATCGCAAGAATTTAAACTTTAAGGGCCTTTGCTGATGGAGAAACTGAAAAAAAAACCAGTTGCCGACGCAATCGAAATCAACCTCCTTAACAAAATCGATATTTTTCTGATCTGACGTGTCAAAAATTGACAGTTTGTGAGCCGCTACCATGGCAAACTGTCAACAATGCAACTGAAAAACCAAAACTGCTGGTCGCCGCGGCAGTCGCTTCCCGGCAGTCAATTCCCGATACATTCAGTTTTCAAACAGCTCGCGTGCCATTTATTTCAATTTTTGTACACAAATTTCATAATGCTAGAGCCCACCAGTACATATAGCAACCATCGCTCGCACACATCAAATCCCCAAAGTTTCATCGCAATCGGATGAACTGTTAGCAACGCATATTTTCATGATGCCAGAACTCACTCATGGTATATAGTTAGAATCGCGGGAATGCGCACATCATATTCCCAAAGTTTCATCGCAATCGGATGAATGGTTTAGCAACGCATAGCAAGCATACATATATACATAGACAGAAGCAAACATTTTTTCATTTTTATATATAAAGATAGAAGATTTATAAAACTATAATTGCTCACATTGTTGAAAGGTTGCCATGGTAGCGACTCATAACTGTCAAGTTTTGACTTGTCAGATCAGAAAAATATCGATTTTGTTAAGGAGGTTGATTACGATTGCGTCGACAACCCGTTTTTTCAGTTTCTCCGTGAGCGGACGACCTAAGTGTTCCATTAGTAGATTTAAATGAGAATTTGTGTACGTTGTGCACGTGTACAGTATTGTACGTGTTAGGATATTTATTATATTTCTAACAAGATAGAGTCTTTTGACGATTTAATGCGTATCCGCGTTATTCGCTGTTCGCCTCATCTTTCATCTAGAGCCGGGAGTCGGGAGTCTGCAAAGAGAATAAAACCACATCCAAGTCGCGTGTATGGCTCGTACAGTAAGTCACAATATCAATTATGCACACATTCGGTGCGAGCATCTCTGAGAGCTATGCTTGTGCTACTGAGGAGTGTTTCTACGAAGGTTGTCACTCGGGCAGGCCCAGTACTGTAGAGTAATGGCGGCGGCAGGAGGCGGCACTGAGCGCTGAAGTCTCTCATCTCACGCAGCGGTTCCCTAATTTGTGTCGAGTCAGGCCAAAGAGTAAAGAGCAATTCCGGCCCTAGACATGCTTTAGGAGCAAAAATATAAACAAAGGAAGGCCCTAAGTACCCTCTCCGCTCGTAAAGATTCCGGCGTAAAAAATAAAGTCGAAATTTTAGCGGACCAAGCGGGATTTTCGACAAAATTTGAACACGCAAGAAATCAAAGGCTTTCAACGTTTTCTGCGTACGTGATAAAGATGCAAAATAAATTATTTCGTGTTCATATCTTTGGCATATTTTAATAAGGAAGAAATATTTTAGAAAAGTTATTTCTATAGTATTAAATTATCTTATTAAAAATACTAATTTTGGAACTATTTCTTTAATCCCGTTTTTTTTTTTTTTTTTATTTTTTATTTATTTGTTATAAATACAAAGTAATACATTATTACAACAAGAAATAAAAAAAATATACAGAAAAAAGAAAAGTCCCAATAAACTACTTTTAAGCAGTTTGTCGATGGGTACTTTTACTTTAGAATAACTCAGATTTGCTTAGAATTTAACTGTCAAAATTAGAACTGTTTTTTTTTTTAACTATTCAGGCAAGCGATAAATTACCAAGCGATAGTTAGCCATTTTATATCTTTAACTGAAAATTATTTAAAAAATGGGACTAATTTGTCGAGAATTCAGACAATCCCCAATGATGCATTATATTTATTTAACTCCAATTAGTTCAATTTGACCTCCAATGTTCAAACGCCGAACGACCGGATTATCGAATTTCGACGAGATATTAGCACGCGTTTACATCACCATTACTCCCTGTGATTTTTCACGGGTCAGCGCTAATAGGTACAATAATTGATAAAATAACAAAAACAAAATTCTAATTTACGGATAAAAATCAACGGAACGTTGAATGGATCATCGGCAACATTTTTACACGTGCGTTTGTATTCCCAGATACTTCCGTGTGTTAGAAACAAATATTATGTTAAATAATTTGATTAAAATAAAAGTATATTTTATGTGATTGCTAGATTTTTGACCATAGTAATTGAAAGAAAATTCTTTTAAAAATTTAAAAAAATCAAACACAGATTTAATTGTATTTAAGTAAATACTGTTGCGGATCGGGGATTTTCACACATCGTGCAGGCGCTAGAGGTACCGAATCCCACCAATGGATTTGAGTTTAAAAAAGGTCAAATATTAATAATGTGGATCTTGCCGGTTAATTTTTTGGTCCATTTTTTTTACCCCCTCTACTCTTATATGTAAAGGGAATGTATTGAGTATATGATATTAAATCATTTTAATGATTATTTCCGTTATAATTTATAGTTTTTTCTAATGATAAAAGTGAGGATGGATTCTTGAATGAAAAAGAAAACGAAAATAAAAGTAATAAAATCACATTTATTAATTTAAAAAAAATATACATATATATATAAAAATAGCGAAATTAAACAGAAATATACGTAAAGTGGGGAAACAATTACTCATTTTTATTTAGACATTCGTTATTGATACATTCACAAAGAGAAATACCAAATAATTCTGATTTTTTGCAACAGCAAGACTTTGTATGACAATTTGCAGTACATTTACAAGGTTGAATTAAGAGGGTATTCTAGTCTAGAAGCATGAATTGTAGGAATTTTTTCAGGTGCAATAAAAAAAACCAATAATATTTTTGTAGCCATTATTTTAGCAAATATTGATTAAACATTAAAGAACACATAAAAAAAATCAAACGAAAAAATGTAAAAATTACAGGGTGTTGAAGTCGGGGGTCTCAAAAATAACCCTTTAAAATAAAGTTTAAATATCCAAAAATATCTTCTAAAAGGGATTTTTCGAAATTCGCATTATTTTAAGAGTAAAAAATAGACTAAATTATGAAAAACATACGCTAATTTCAATAAAATTTCGTTTCACTTTGGAGGTAAAGGAATTTGTGGAGTATTCATTAGAACGTATATCGTGGGTACTTTACGACAATCCAGCCACGGGAACCCTGCTTCGGAAACCTTTCAGACATGTGTGATCTGTCAAAATTTAAATTACAAGGAGCACGGACGTCTTATTTTGGATTGAAAAATGGATTCTCAACTAACTACCGTAAGATTTGAGATCGTAAACATAATCATAGATATTGTACATTTCCCAATATTAATTTATAATTTGGCTAAACAAAGTGTGCTGGTTGCAAATACCTGTAAGACATTTAAAATGTGATCTTCAAATTCAAAAAGCCGACGGAAAACCCAGTGTTGCTTTTTTAGAAAAATAGACAATGCGAAATTTTATGAAATATAAATGCAACATAATTTAAGATCGGAAACTTTTATGTAGTGATGCCACGAGCTAAAAAAACTTAATAACATTTTTGTAATCTTATTGGAAATTCCCATCCACACGATTTTTTTAAAGTCATTACAAATTGAATTTAAAGGGCCTGTGGACTTAAATTATGATCGTCTTACTACGCAATCTTAATCAGTCTTAAAAAAAACGTTACTGGTATTTGTTTTACTATTAATAACCTTATAAAAAGGTTAAAAACTGAACATCCTAACCCACCGTAATCTGCTTTTAAAAATAAATTAACTATTCATAAAATTGTCAACAAACCATCTTGTAAAATGACATTTTAAAAGTTTTCTCCTTTAGCGAACAGGTGTTATAAAACTTATTTACATATCGCTTTAAAACTTTTACTCATTAGTTTGGAAAAAAGTTAGCCGGGGGAAGTGAGGTGAAACAAACTTAACTTTTAGCATAAACTTACATTGTACCTTAAACACCGCCCGTATTATGATTATAACTTCTTTACACAGTTCATGGACTCGATCTAAGCTCCCCTCCACGCTAAGCACGGTACCTTGCACTGTACTCTACGAGGTGCCGCTCTACGGTGTGCGCATACGGCCGACGGCGTAGCGTGACGTGGCGTTGAGTCGCTACGGCAGAACTGAACACCGTTCAGTACATACTACAGTACCGGGTAGTCGAGGCGCCGCGGCCGCGCCGGCTGCAACATAAAGCTCCTCAAGTAAGTGTTTATGTTTATTTCTGCCAGGAAAAGCCTCTCCTGGTAACAAGTAAGAAGACAGTTCTCACTCCAACCGTGACTTAGGTACTCATTTGCAGAAAATGTACAAAATAATGGAGTAGATAAACCGGTGGGCGATTATCAGAATTCAACATTTGATGCTGTCATTATTATTCATATACTGTCACATATAGGAATTGAACCCGGGACCTTGCCGGGGAACTGCACTACCATTGAGTTAATGGGACTATAATGGGAATATTTAATTTTATCATACTTCGACTAAGAACTACAAAAATTGTATTAATTTTCTTAATGCTTATTTTCATTGGCTGCTGTCTTTATATATGATTTTAAGTTTCATTTCGAACTAAATTCTACCAAGATAGTGTTTTGGATAAATTAACCGATTTTTATTTAATGTGCGACATCTATTGACGTTTACGCAGGGCTAGATTTAATATTTATTTTTTACACACTTCAGTGATTTAATATAAAAATTTGAGATTTTTACTCATTAAGGCGATCCACTATTCCTTAAAAAATTCAAAATCAGAATCCCCGCCTCTTTTTTAGATTTAAAAATACTTGACAAGACTTGAGAAGATGCCTTTGGAAAGATTTAGGAAGATATTCGAGATTGTTTTATACAGGTTGATTTTGTAAAGGTTTGTAAAAAATATTAACTCGTTTCTTACCATTGCTTATTATAATAAGAAAATTAAAATCGATTTCATGGAACCAAGCGACGCGACATGGAGTCTAAGGGCGTCCGTTCGCCATAGTAACAGGGCTTTAACTGATACAAAATGCACATAGTCTTTGTGCGAAAGCTATAATGCTTTACTCTCAATTTGAAATTTGTTGGACACCGCCCATTTTGATTAACCAAAAAGAAAAAATTGCGCGAATTGCAGTGTTTTGTTTTTATGGTATTCTGGCAGAAATATTGAAATTTTTACAGATCATTTTCTAAAGTAACTACTTACTTTGCAATATTGTACATTAAAATTTTATCAGGAAAAAAATAATTAATAAAAGATTTTGCAGTTGAAAGTATTTTTTATAGGCCTGATATTTTGTTTTTTTCCTGACTTACAAAAATACTTATTTAAAAAACTGCGATTATTTCCAAGGCTACAAGTATTTAATTGAAACATCTATATATTTCTACACGATCAAATTTTTCAAATTAAAAACACATGATTTTGCATTATTTCGCATGGCTTCATTTAGGGATATGTTCAGGATGGCAGTCGGTAAGTATGAAGGTGTCGCTGCATATGAAAAAATATTTTTGTATGGGAAAAAAAAACAACATTGGAATTTCGAAAAAAGTTATTCTGATAACTTTTTTATTTATAATTTCATGTGTTTTATAAAGTAAATATTTAGAATAGATAAAAAGTACCTAGCTATTCAGATCTGCTCATCAAACACGGTTAGAACCTTTTTAATATTTCTATTTTTGAAACTGATAATTCATGGTGGAATTCCATTATAATATATTATAATAAAAACAAATATAAAACTTTTTTCCACTCAGACCAGTCTGAAGATGGCTCTAGCGAGCTGAAACCGGTTACGGTCATTTAACTTAAAGTGGAAAAAAGTTTTATATTTGTTTTTATTATAATATATTACGGTTAGAACCGTTTTAAGCAACGCTTGAGAGTATCTTCCACTCTAGAACGTGCCACAAATATATTATATCTTATTAATTAAATTAATTGTGAAATAAGACAAATTAATCAAGTAAAATTTACATGCGACCTTCGGATTGCAAGTCAAGAGCCTTACCCCTCGACCACGGAGGCCGTACCAACACACTTATAATTCATTGGAAATTAAATATTTGTACAGGTAATTAAATAATTGCTTTTTTTTTTAATTTCTGATGTCAGTTCTTCAAAGCGTAAATATGATAAAACGCAATGAAAAATATAATTTAAGCAGAACAGAAGAGAATTCTAAGAATCAAATTAATATTTAAATAATTTCGAGACTTTCTAACGGCAAATAAATTTAATTAAAAATTATGTTGGGATTCCATATTTTGTCAAATATTATTATATAGAAGAAGCATTTATTCAATGATTTGACTGTACCGCTCCCGCACCGTGACAGTGGAGAGCCCGTGTGGGAAATACGGCGGGGGCGCATCTGGTGCTCCGGGCTCTGTGCCACCCTCTGCGCTCTGTACTGTGTGCTGTGTGTGGGCCTCTGGCCTCGAGGCTTCTGCCGGGATAAGCGCCGACACCACTTTCATTCTCTGCTCTTCCTGTAACACACTCCCTTCTACCTGTTCCCAGTGAGACTTGTCACTCTCGTCACTTGGCCTTCCAATTCGAACATTCGTGCACATTCTATTTGGATACTCCTACAGTTTGACCATAAAATGATCAAATGATCACAGTAACTATTTTTTTCCATTGCATATGTCATTGGCGTAGAAAAACCCATTTTGGAATATTTACACTTGAGCACGTTCAAAAGTGCGGTCATGCATGGAAGCCAACATTGAAAATTTGACCTTTGACTGGAAATATGCCAAAAATAAAATTTTTCAAGGTTTTTTAATAACAAAAATGCCATTTATTAATTAAGAGTCTTAAGGGGAACGTGCGGCCCTATTCACACAAATCTTAAATTTGTTTGATGCCAAAAACCCAACCATTCAGAAAAAATATGTTTTCAATCAAAAGGTATGGCAAATATCCAGTACATTTATATGCAACTTTCTTTATTTTTGTTTTAAAGTACAAAATATAAGCAATTAAAAAAATATATTTTTTATTAATTTACAGACCACCTTGGCAATTATTTTTGAGTTAATGAAGATTAATTAAATTTAAAATAACTATCAAAAGAACCAAAGCTAGCTCTCCATAATATAGTGCTGGTATCTACCCTGAGGCACGGAACTGGCAGAGGAACTATGAATGTAGACAAAATGCTGTTGAAACGAGTTCCCTCAGGCGTATGTGTGGTAAAATCATGTATGAACGTGTGAGAAATGTGGTGATTCGCAAAGAATGCAAGACTGATGAGTAAGATTAAGAACAGGACCCTAAGATAGTTTGAGCATATAGAGCATGAAATCAAAAAAAATATAATTAGGTTTGGTTGTGTATTTTGGCCGTTTTGCATGAAAAAGGACGCGCAGCCATTCCTCCTAATAATAAACGTGTTTTAAATGTTGCTGGTGTACAATCATCAATTTATTAATTCTGTAAATTTAAAAAAATATTTTTTCAGTAAATCTATTAAAGTGATTTCCTCCACACAGTTTTTTTACATTGATTTAATATTCGGTTAATAGTTTCATAGACATAGCGCCACCTTAATTGCTAAAATACGTAGGTCAATTCCATTACTAATTTGAAATAAGACGGCCATTTTTTAGCATTTTCAAATAACTTTTTTAATAAAACATATTTTTTAATTTGCATAACATATTGCCTACTACGAGATCAGAATATCTTCATAATTTTTGTAGGTTAACAAATAATCGTATTAAGTAAAGAAATAGTAAGTAATAAATAAAATCAATAAACGCAGTGTTACACGCTCATACCGCTAAACTTAAGGGGTTACCGCAATACTACTTCATGAAAAACTTGTGTAAAATATCTGAACATTTTTTTTTCATTCATCTCGCTTTTAAGTGAAAAGAAGGAATTTGACAATCTTGGAAGTATATAATATCTTTTTGTTGTGGTGAGTTGTACGTCGAGTTATCGCGGTGGAACAATATTGTGATTGTGTTGTGTGCTCCTTCGCAGAGATACAGTGGTAAGTGATTGGTCATTATGTTTTCCTTGCATACCTTGTTCTTTCCTACACATACTTGAAATCAATTCCAGTTAACATCATTTCGTATAAAGTATTTACAGTCCACTTTACAAGCGCATCTGAAGCTGTAATTCGTAAGCAATTCAGATGCAACAGCTGTTCTATGAAGATGTGAAATGTGAGAGTAGCCAGTTTGTTGCAAGGATGCCTGAACTATTACTCGCACATGTAAAGCTACAATTACCCTGAATATTTTTTGTTGGTTATTAGAATTGCTTTGCTTAAAAATATTTTTCAGAATTTTTTTTCTTAGATTATCATGAATAACCATAACCCCCCAAAGAGCGTGGGCCCAGTGTGTACGAAAGAAGAAAACATTAATTCCCGGTACATTCAGTTTTCAAACAGCTCGCGTGCCACCTAAATTTCATAACGCCAGAGCTCAAAGAAAAAAAGAACTATCCAATTTTTTTAAGTCGTTCGGAAGTTATGCGCGTACATTCATTTCGGAGATTCATTTTTATTTTAATATATCAACATCGTTTCCACAAAAATATAATAAACTAATATTTATAATTTCATAACGCCAGAGCTAACCATTATATACAGCCTGCATTACTCGAATAAAATGTAGCTCTCCATTGGTGAAAGAATTTTTAAAATCGGTTTATGGTTTACGCGTGAAACCGTAACAAAACACATGAAGTTTCGCATTTATAATATTAAATATATAGAGGAATAGATGTAGAGTATGTCCAAAGTCTATTTCAAAACATAAATTCATATTATAAAATAACATATCATGATAAACATTTTTTGGTTTTTACATTAATTTACCGATGCATAAGAGACAAACAAAAATGAATGATTCTTTGTTTGTCTCTTATGCAGTCCCTAAACCGTTCATCCGATTGCGATGAAACTTTGATGATTGTTGTGCGCACGCCCGCGATGGTTTCTATATCATGATGAGCTCTGGCGTTATGAAATTATTTCCTGTACCATTCGTCCGATTGCGATGAAACTTTGGTGATTTTTTGTGTGCACGCCCGCAAAGATTTCTATATATCATGGTGAGCTCTGGCGTTACGAAATTTGTATATAAAATTTACTATAAGATGCGCGTGAGCTTAAAATGTGTGTGTTTCATAAAGTTTAGCGGCAAAGAAGAAAGGCGGAGGGAAAGTTGATCGATGACTTTCATAGACTTAGGCAAGGAAATTCAAGAGGGGTGAAAGGAACCTAGAAGAGATGGGGAATCGGGGAAGGGGATCGCAAAAGGAGGAAGGGAATGTGGGAGGGGGAGAAGTTTTGCAGGACGGGAAAAGGCGGGGAAGTTGATAAAGGAAAGCGGGACGGGAGGGAACGCGGGAAGGGAACGGGAAAGGACACGCGGGAGAAGGTAGACAGAGTGGTAGAAGACGAGGGAGGGACAGAGGGAGAGATTTCAAAGAAGACATTGTAGCGGGGATTAAGGGATGGGGGAGGAGGAGGGGAGAAGGAGGAGGGTTCGAGAGAGCGCTGGGGAAGAGCAGGAGATGAATTTATTTGGAAAATCCACGCTTCTCGCACGGACAGCTGTATGTGGCCTATTCACACGTCGGTAAAACAAAAAATATTGGTTATCCACAAACACTTCAATTTACAGATTAAAACTCAAACACATTGTTTCTTTGAGTGTCGTTATATTATATGCAGGTAGAAATCTTTAGCAATTTTTTGCTAAGCCAACCGCACCTATAAGTGTGTCGTATTTTGTTATTGCAGCATGCTTCTTCGGAGAGTCGAAATTATTGTTAGTAAAAATATTTTTACATATGATTTTCACTCAAGCTGCCTTCAGATATAAGTATATCTACTTTTGTTGTACGGCCGTACATCCTTCTTGTAACTTATCCGAAGAAAAAATCTTCTAAAGGATCCACTGTCAGAAGGACCAATTATCTGTCGGACCAACTTTCCGAAGGATCAACTGTCGGTGAACCAACTGTCGCAGAATCAATTGTCGGGTCACTCAAATATATAAACATTTTTTTAAACACTTCAAAAAGGCTTTTTTAATATTACTATCTCTGTTCCACCGGAGTATATTGCCAACAATAAGCAAGCACGTGTTATCCACATCTAAAATTTTTTCACAAAAAAACATGCTATTCATTTTATGGCATATTTGCATTTTTTCAAAATTGAAATTCATCGTGACAATGTTGTGTGTATGGCAATATAATATGTTATTCAAATTATATGTAATGGGCATAATATAATTTTACGACCAGCAATAACGTAAATACGATCGGGCACAACATATTGCCTTTAAAATAACACAATAAACATTTTAAATAGTTTTCAATAAAATATAATGTGTGAGGTGTGGGAATAAAATCACAAATATATTATTATAAGAAATACAATTTAATTTTACTCTATGTATACCTAAAATACGTTCTAAGAAAATCATGCCATTTAGGTAAAAGTAAAAAATAGCACGTGAACAGGGAAAATTTTTATTTAAACAGTTTTCCGAGCATTTTCGTCACCTCTTTAGGTAGGTTCTTGTTTAACTTTTCAAATACAGCAAACTTATTTTGTGGCACCTTTATAAATAAAAATTAAACGAACACAGTTTTAACCACTTTCATTGTTAAAAAATCAACATGTTTCGAAAGCCATGCTTATTTCTTTAGGGTTTACAAAAAATTAAATTACAAAATAGATAGAGATGTAAACAGATGGGTAGAATTTTACCAGTTAATTTTTGTGCAAAATTTCCATCACATTGAATTTCATGCAATTGCAATTTCAGAATCTTACTGGTTAATTTTAGTAAAAAAATTACATTACATTGAATTTCATGCATTTTGCAAAACGGTTTGTTGACTTAATAATTAGACATTCATTATCGGTGTCTAGGTTTGTGTTCCCAGAAAAATTCCTCGGCGAGATGTAAATATCTCGGAAAAATTCCTCCCTTGCAGGGCTGGCGGTTGTCACCCTTTCGATTAAAATCCTAAAAAATATTAGTTTTGATTAAAAAAATACACTACACAATTTATTTTGTACGTGAACCAAAAGCCATCGTAATAAATATTTATTTGTTTGACTGAAAATAACAAACTTTGTTTACACCACTATTTAATAAAAGTTATCAACATGTTTCAAAACCAATGGTTTCTTATCAAAATACAACGTAAGTTGACAATAAGTATATAAGATAAGCAAAATAAGGCAGTATTAGGCAAATAAGCACTTAAAGCCAAATTAAAACATTGGTTTTATTCATGGACTGTAATTAATAATTACAGCTTTACAACAATTTGACACCCCATTCGGATAGCTGGTTAACAGTTAGAATTGGGAAGGGATTCTGGCTTATCTCTGGTCTTGGGTAAACGTCTCGTTGTGAATCTATATTAAGATGTTGAGGGATACCGCAGGTAGCCATCACTGCACAAGCTTCCATAAAAGGCTCGATATTACACACTGAGAGAGCACTTGATGTTAACTGCACAGGCTTCTTAACAGATTGATTTGTGCAATTGTTGAATTCTCAGAGGCGCACGTAAATACGTACTCCGCACTGTCAGACATGGACAGGTAATTGTTTAACGGGTTGGGTGTGGGAATGCAGGCATTTATATTAAAGGGAGATTCACATGGTTGCGTCAACAAGCAGTGATTGATAAGTTATTATTTTAAAAAAGTATGTAAAATAAATCTAAGTATTCGCAGTAAAATATTGATTGCCGTACATAATTTAAGCTAAAATCAATTGAAAGAGTTAGAAATGTGCGCATAAATGCGTAGGTAAATAAGTATCTAATATAATTTTTCATATAGACTTCCACGCATTAATTTCCATCTGAGCTATGAATAATATTTTTTGATTTATCAAACCATTTAAACAATGAATCTTATTTCTTTTATTAGCTATTTTTATATTAACTATGAAATGATCGTTCTTTTGCCATAAAAGCCACGTTAAATAGCTGAAAAATCACAACACGATCGACGGTCAGTTAGCCAATGAGTGAACGTCAAATTGTAATAAAACCCTACGTTGCTCCAGCAATACTGCTTACTGATTTTGTTCAGCTCTAGAATTAAATTGTTTCATTGCGCCGGCATTGGCAGCCCTAGCGTGAAATGATGCCTACGAAGTGATTCGTATTTGCAGATCATTAGAAGTTAAGAAGGAAGCGGAATATTCTCGTGGCAAGCAATTAAACACTCGTTTCATAACCAGACTATTTCTCGGGGTGAATTAATGAAGAGATTCTAGGCTAGTTTCGAATGCTTATTGCGAAGTATTTTAAAACCCTGCTGGTCTAAACAATACTTTTTTTTTGGATGAAAATAGTGAGTAAAACCTCAAATTGTAATATTTAATCATTGAAAACTAGAAAATTTCAATCAGAAAAAAGATTCGGTGGCATCTAGGATTTAAACCAGGGACCTTAGCCTTGCCAGGGCTCTACTCTAATTCTCTACTCTGAGTCTTCCCCCTTCAGTCATATTTAACAGTATCATACTTTGATATAAGAACTGCCAATATTATCTTCATTTTCTTAACGCACATTTTTATTGACTGCTATCTTTATGAATGATTGAAAGGTTCTTCCCGGACTAAATGCAATCTAAAAAGTGTCTTAGATTTATTAAATAAATGCATTTTTATTTACTCATAAACATATTCCAAAAATAAAACAATGTTCTTTCTAGACTTGTAGAAAAGTCAATAGACATTTCATATTAGAATAAAAATGGATGTGTTTATTTATTTATTTTGATGCAATATTTTTCATTTCAAAGTATAATCCAGTAATGTTGGCCTCACTGGGTGGTTTACCCGTGCTGAGGCCCCCATTTTTTAATAAAAGTTTTTTTTTTATGCATATCAAATTTTGATAAGAAAAAAATGTAATGCTTGTGACTATAAAACATAAAATTATGATAAATTTAAACTAAAGATAAAAGTAATATTAAAGTAAAAATTAAAGTAAGATTAAAAATATAAAATTAAATAAAAAAATCGGCATATTGTGTGTTGTGTTTTTTGGTAGAAAGCAGTAACTTTGTGGTTTGAAATTATAAATTGAAATAACACAATCATTTTGTTTATAACCACGATTTATTTTTCCACTACCGACCGGTTTCGCTTTACATAAGCATCATCAGGGCATATAGAAATTAAACTGATAAAAAATATACATTGTGTGAATTTATATACATATAGAAAAGGACAGAACATAATATAAGGAAAGAGTGAGAGGGTAACATCGACATCTTATGTACATAGTGATGGAGAGAAACGGGTGATATCTAATGACTTACAATATTACAGGGAATATTGTAAGTCATTAGGGTGACATCTAATGACTTACATATTATTCTTTCATGTTATGAAATTTCGGTAATATTGTCTTTTTTAATTTTTTAATCCATTTTGTGTCTGCATTTATTTTTGTTTTCCTCAATTTTATTTTTGTTTTTTTGGTCAAATATGTAGTTTAGTAGTGTTTTAACGTATACTTGGCGTATATCTAGTACTTCACAATTGTTGAATATTTGGTTTGTATCAGTCAATATAGTTTATTCAAGACACTACTTATATCGCATGTGTTTAATCAAGACACTACCTATATAGTTAAAAATCTTGCAATCATTAATACAAAAAGTAAACAATTTAAATATTTGTTAAAAAAAGAAGATAATTTTGGTAGTTCTTAGTCGAAGTTTGATACAGTTACTTACGACCGAAGGAGATAGGGTCGAATTAGCTCAAGAGCTCGAAAGCGGAGCCAAGGCCAAGACACTGCGTTTTATTTCTAGATGTGACCGAATTTTTTCTGATTTTTCTGTTTCAAATTTTCGTTAGAGTCGCTAATATTGTCTTCAATGATTAAATAAACAGTACATGTTTGACGCCGAAACAAAATTATGAAAATTGACACAACATTTACACGGTTTATAAAAACATACAATTGAAACATATTGATAAAAGAGCTGGCTTTATTTTTGCAACTTTTAAAGCAATGTCAATAAAAACGCATTGTTTTCCCTGTTTTATTGTTTTCACAATGCTTGTATGTTTCCTGTGTGAACAATTTGAGAGATGTTGGCAGCCCTGTCGATAACAATTTAGATTTATCAGGTGTAATAGCAAATCTGATCACCCCATCAGGATATCACTAGTGGAGCGTTATCCATTGTACCTGGTACCAGGCTACCTAATGGTGTTACACGACCACCGCGGGTAGCTACAGCGCACGGTGACCCGCAGCAAGGTCTCCCGGAGTCCTGTATGACGGTGTACTCTGTACAGTGCACACTTGTACACCTTCACCGACCATCACCCATTCGGTCTGATAACCACGCTTTAGCTACAGCACATAGAACATCGATGGCAATGGCTCCCAATTTCCCTAATTGCAAAATTTCGCCGCAGTTTAATGGCTCCGAACGGCAGCCATCCTAATGACGCTATCACCGATGCAATGTTTATCGTTTATCGGCAGATAAATCTAATTATACAAGTGTTCATTATATATTATACGTACATCTAATCGCCATCAGAACTCAGCGCTCATTGCTAGATGCGTTGTCACAGGCTCAACTGATTACGGATAAGGATTGCAAATGATCGGGCCGCCGTGATTGTGAAACAGTTTTTATTGGTAGGTACCGTTTAATTTTTATTTTTTTTGCAGGTAGAGTCATTGACGTACGATATATGTATATACTATTGATTAACATATAATTTAAATTATCTTTATACAATTTTTATGCATTTCATACAAATCTTAAATTTGGATTTGAGATCCCGATCAAACTGAAAAATTATTTATGTAATCAAAAGTTATATCAAACATCTAATACGGATGGGAACTACTTTATTTATTTTTGCTTTAAATTATAAGTATAAGCCATTCAAGATTTTAGTGTTTCATGATTTTAGAGGCAACTTGCGCAATTATTTGTGAGTAAATGAAAAATAATATAAAAATAATTTAACTATATTTAACATAGAAAAACGATGAAATGCATAATAAAAAATAAGAATTAAGAAAAAAAAAAGTTTAATGGTGTAAATTTAAATTACGAATTACCTATTTACGGCGGAACAAAAAATTGTCATTTATACATTAAAATTACAACCTTCACAATGCATTTTTAATGTTGTTTCATTTTTTTTTTATTTTTCATTATTTTTATAACAATAAACATAATAATTTTTTATAAAAATAAACATAGTAATTTTTTTATGTTTTTCATTTACTTACAAATAATTGCCCAAGTTGCCTCTAAAATCTTGGAAACACAACATCTTTAATGGCCTATATCTTATAGTTTAAAACCAAAATAAATAAAGTAGCTCACATCCGTAGTAAATATTTGATATCCCTTTTTATTGCAAAAATAATTTTTCAGTTTGGTTGGATATTTTGATCTCAAATCCAAATTTTAGATTTGTATGAAACTGGCCGAAATGGGTCGCGCATACGTTTCTCTTAATATATATAATGTTATCAATACATAATATTAATTTAGACAGATAGAACTTGCAGACAAGCAGCCGTCTAGTCTGGTGGCTTTGTGTGACCACTTTGCTTTGATGTTTGATCATTTTTCTATCATCTCGATGTGTTAATTAGGTGACGTATATATGTATATGGAGGACAAATATACCTTTTACATAAAACTGGAAAGTCCAGTAGCTATGCACATTTTTAGAGTTAAACAAAATTAAGAAAGACATTTAGAAAATAATTCTGGCCTTAACTTTGTTAATGTGTTTACATTTTGTTCGGACAAATATGGATTTCGTTAAAAATCATTAAGGAAAATCGAAGGTTTAAGTAATCTATAATCTTCAAAAACATCATTTGAACTCATGAAGTTTTTCCTCGCTGGTTAGCTAACGAGTATTCCTAGGATTAGCAAAGCGAGAATATCATCTGCGCAGCACCGGAGTAGTTAACTTACATTAAAATTGTTTACGTTGGAGTTGTTGAAACTTAACTCTATTTCCACATTAACGAGTTTAGTAAACAAAGTGGAACGTTTCGACTTGGCAGGAGAAAAACGTATCGACAGAACTTCTTGTACGGTGGTAATACAGGCGATACTGGAGACTGGAGAGTGGAGAGGTAGCTAGAAGCTACTCGTTACTCCGGAAATGCAGCAAACTTTAGCAAATATTCAAATGAAAATTCTTGGCCAGCCTCCCGGCAAATTTGGATTGGGAAGCATTCGCCGAGAAACGCAGGTCCCAGATCCATTCCCGGCTTTTCTCGCTTTACACTTTACACCAACAACTTTTTCCAACTAAAAGGTGGTTCGAATTTATGTTTGCACTCGCACTTGCTCGGGTTCACTGCTTGGCGGCCTCTTGCACATGCGGCTTCCACTTAATCTTTGTTTTTTATATACAGTTCACAAGTCCTTATTCATTGACTTTGTTCTTAATTTACCTGAAGGTACAGTAATAAAATAAAACTTTAATATGGGGATGTTTGTGTAATCCCACGCTTTTCGTTATACGTACAGATATGAGTAAAAAAAATATGATACAAAATATAAAAAAAAACTATATAGTACAATCTCATAATTGATCGTAAACAGCAAGAAGTAGGACAAAATAATATATTATGCTAGAATAAATAAGGTGTGAAAACGCAACAAAATAGGTTCGCAGAAAAGACGAAGAAACATCATAAAGCATAATTATTACAAATTGTAAATTATGTGCATGTCTGACAAGAAATCCTGTGTTGAGAGCAGGTGCAGTTTGTAACCATTCGAGTGGTAGCTTACAAAATTTAGGTATGTGATTTGAAAAAAAATTATTATAAATTTTACCATTTAAAAATAAATAAATAATATAACTTTAAAATATGTTATAGACGGTGAATTCTAGGCAGATTCATTACTAAGCAGTAAGCGGTTATATTATGCTCACATAAATATTTGGAGGTATAATATTAATTAAATCGAATGGCCGAGTAGAAAACCGGAAATCTGCATCACTCAAGAGGATAATATAATCAGTTAAAAACAAAAATAAAAACACGATATCAAATAAAAAAATTAAAGAAAATCAACACTGTACCATTGAAAACACGCACTTACAAACACGTTTAAATAAAATCGTTTATGTTTGAACTGTCTTGGCTGATGACCCAAGACTTGATGCCTGATTTATAGTTAGAATAATTTGTTTTCTGTCTAATGGGCCAGTGTAAGTACACTAAACAGCTTTTAAAAACTAGTGACTTTAACACTTTTAACACTAGTAGTCTAAGGCCTTTTAGTGATGTGCTTGCATTTATGAAAGTATTTTACACTGGCAGTGAAATATTATACTTTTATAAATACACAAAATAATTTTATGAGGGGTCTCGGTAATTAGAAATGGCTAATATTGTGTGATTTACAAACTAAGAACTTGTTTTGAAAACCAACACCATTAACACATCAAGAAAAATGCTTCTTTAATAAACTACCATTATAAATCAGAAGCATTAATGACAAAGTATAATTGTTGAAATCTTTCAAAAAGTATTTTAGAGAAATCATCAACGGGAAGACTGTTTCCCCTATTTCCACACGAAACACTTGTTTTTTATATAATAATTATACTTGTTTTTCTTCTTACTGAATACAAAGATTTTATGTCTTTTAGTAAAAGGGTCATGATTGCGATGTGGCTGTAAAAACTGTAAATGTGAAACACGTGAATGTATTAATTGTACATATATTAAATGTAAACTCTTCTTCTATCCACAAGCAAATGCTTTTATGGAAGATCAGTATAAATTATAAGTTACAAGTTACAAAATTGTAAAAAAATAAATATATATCAATGGTGAAATAATAATAATACTTGTTGATTATTTGTATAGCGCCATTTTCGTGAAAAATTACTTCAAGGACGCTGTAGATCCAACCAATCAATCATAAAATAATGCCATATTATATAGGTGAACACAAATAATGTCTTTCGTTATTTGTGTTCTTCTTTAAAAAAAAACTCTTTTACATCACAGTTACACCACCAGAACAATAACCAAACGACACTACTACAATGTTCCTACACTACGCACCACATCAGCTCAAAGACATTTCATGTACCTAGCTCCTAAAATGTTTAACCTTCTCCCCGAGAACTTAAAATCCGAAACCCAACCCCATATCTTTAAAAAAAAATTATCAAAATGGATCCTTACATTCAGTAACGATGATAAGTAAAAATTTGCTATTTTAATTGAATTGTAATATAATTGATACAAGAGTATAACGTAATTTTTTTTCCACAAAAAAAATATTTTTGTTCTATATTTGAAATGTTTTTTTTTTTTTAAATTTCTTATGGTTAATCTTGACAAGTAGAGTCAGATTTCAACGTTTTTTCAAGGGTTTGTGCCGTTCAGCAAGCATGCGATTACCAATCTTATAATTTTTATAATATCCCGCGATTGTTTGTTGTGTCATATTTAACCAAAAGTAAACTATCCCAATGGTACTCGCGGTTTTTGTGAAGTTAACTTTACATAACTACCATAAATAAAAGGCTAATGAACTGTCTAAGCGAGTGCAGGCCACCTTCGCTTTTGTTTGTTTTGGCAACTAACCCCTTTTCAACTCCACTCCGGCGCCATTTAAACTAAGTGCGCTAAACGGTGCAATGCTAGACCATTGTTTTATGTTGGCCGAGTATTATTTTATTAATAATTATTACTACGTTTGATATGTTTATTTACTTTGCAGTTGTCCAGTATTTAACTCCGTTTGTAAGTGCAGAGTGGAAGTGATGTCGGTTATAGAAATTAGGTTTAAAGCTTGCGGAAAAAAGCAAGCGGGTCGTTTTTCTTTTAACATACATAAAGTTGTCTCCACCATGTTAGTGGAGAAAAATTCAACAGAATTACCAATATTATTATTTTATAATTACTTTTTACTGTACTAAAGACGTAACGACTGTGTGCGTTTTAAAAAAAATATGTGTTTTTATTTTGGTAGTAAAAATTACGAGACAGAATTGTAAATACACGTGATAGAAGCATATTTCACACAAATCACAGTATCTTCTGCCACCTCGATTTGCGTATATTCTATAATGTTACAAAAAATTGATACGATAGCATCAAATATAAAACTATTTTAAACTCCAATAGGTATAACCTATCAAGTAACAGCGATTATTATTTTAAATGATGTTTAATAAAATATTTTTAAAAATCCCAAAAACTTGTCTCCTACAAATTTTATGTAATACGTTAATTCTGTCACATGGATTGTCATACAAAATAGGTATACACGCAGCTCGTGTTTGTCACCCCCAATAGGCATTTTAGACCTCCTCCCCCCTTGCTACAATTTCCCCTCTGAGATCCAAAGAGATTCATTTATAGTAAAAACAAAATGTGACAGAGTGTTGGAAATGTGACAAGAGTGACAAAAGTTATGTAGGTTAAAAAGAAGAACAACCCACGTACGTAAGTAAATATAGGTATTTTAACATATTTTCAAAGCCTTGTTACTTGTTTTAGAGTCAGACCATTTTATATCGAAGTTTGATCAATCATTTTTGCGCATTGAAATTGTAACAATTAAATAAAAAAAATAATTGTTGGAATAATTTTTTAAAGTTATCCCAATCAATTTCCAATTTGGGAGGCGGGTATGGGTACCGAGGACCATTTATTGGATAACCAACACTTCTGCCGTAGGTCACCGCAAGTGGTTAGCTACGTTTGGTGACTTAGCAGGGGTGCCCCGGTTCTTGGGGTGAGGAACGTCGTCTGCCTACCAGCTACATGGCAAGCCGGATCGGGAGAGAATGGTAAGGGAGTCTCTTTGACTTCTCCAGCCGTACCAAGATCAACCAATTATCCAAGATCGAATGCTGTAGAAATGAGATACCTGAAGGGTGTGTGCGGTGAAACCATATATGATCGTGTGAATTGAAAGAGATCAAAGACGAGGAATTATCTAAGTTCGAATGCTGTAGAAATGAGATACCCGAGGGGTTAATGCGGTGAAACCATGTATGATCATATGAAATGAAAGAAATAAAAGAAAAAAAATTATCTGAGATCGAATGCTGTAGAAATGAGGGGTATGTGGGTAAAACCACGTATGATCGTGTGAAATGTGGATATAAACGTAATGTTGAGTAATATCGAAAACAGACCCTCAGATGGTTTGAGTATGTGGAGAGAATGATCGAAAATTTAAGTTTAAGGAGAATGTATTACGCGAATGTGAATGGTAGAAGTCGGGGACAACCGAGAAAGAACAAGTGAACCAAATACTTGTGTCGGACATGTCAAGAGTCAGAATAACAGAAGAGTTTATGTGAGATGATGTATGAATGTGAATGAGGCATGAAGTGTGTGATAATACCAGGTTGTTCGGCGGTCCGTCCTTTTAGCCTACCCCTATGGGGAAACGGCGTGATGGTAAGTACGTTAGTTAAAGCCTAGTCCGCCTTAGCATAGGAACTCCTAGTGAAGAGGACTAAGAAAAACATTATATTTTATAAATTTATAAACTATATTTTATGTATTATTTACAATGTGCAATTAAAAAAATATGTATGTATTTAATAAAAAATAAAAAAAAACGTTAAAAAAAAATTAATAACTTTTAAAGGTTTTATATTTTGGAACCAGGTTGACGAAGTTGTTATCGAACAGTATTTTCATTCGACGAGTAATATCGAAAAACGAAAAAAGGTAAAATTCGCGGAATTGAATGACTATTCTCGGTAGTTTTCAACTAGTTTTGGTGAAGCTTAAAGTTTATTATTCATTCGCTATATTTTACGTCAGACGGTGAATTATTTTGCAGTATCTAGATTCTAGATAATTAAACAGAACTTACGACTATCATTGAAATGTATGCGTGTCTAAGAGCCAATAATACTAATCAAAGGTATATTGTTTCATTTATTCAAAATAATTGTTGTTTTCGTGGAGAACAATCACTCTTTGGATGGACACGACATTAAATGAAACTAATACTTGAAAAAAGCTTGAGCCAAATAAAACGATTGGCGAATAAATTTAAATATATTAATGGTTAAAAAATACATATTTATTAGGAACTAGGATTTTGCAAATTGAGACTCTGCAGGGCATGCGCGTAGAACCACGCATTTTTAAAGACGAGAAACAAACGACATTCTGTTTTGAACGTCGCGCCGTCCGCAATACTTCATCTTTACTATATATTATTTTAACATCCATGTTCAAAGCCTTATCTGATAAACTTTGCCTTTGCAATCTATGTACTTAAAAAAGGTAATCTGTTTAAAAAATTCAGCCTCATTGATTTAAGCAGCATAACATAAAATATTCCCACGTCAGTGCTATGAGGCAGGGGAGGCTGTGCCTGCCAGAAAAAAAGTAATGTAAGTCTTAAAGTTATATCAATTTAAATATTACTCGTGAATATTTTCGTATTTCATTAGGAATGGTTGTCTTTATATTTTGAAACTCATCACACCAGTGCAAAGCGGCCACACGCGAATATCTGCTCGCCGCGCGCGCCGAGATGCTTCGCAACGGAGTACAATAATAGGCTAGTGAGGCAGAGATAGGCCCGCCGCCGAGAACCGCTGATTTCTGTAGGCGAGGGGGAGCGGAGAAGTGAATGAATCGAAATGAACGGCAGCCGTTGCGGGTTGTTTAGTTGAGGCGCGCTTCATAAAACGAACACTTCCGAAGTAGAACCGATCATTTACGATTAGCTCTAGCCCTTCAGTGACCAAGTTTTTTTTTTGGTTTTGTGATTATTTGATTAATTTTGTCTACATTTTGATTATATGGCAAATTTGCAGTTGACGGTCTGCCTTGAGTTTGATTTTTATTATTGTAGTTTGAGATCCATTGTTCTTTATTCTGTTGGTGTCAGGTGTTGCGCCGCTCCCGATTGAGAACTTGCTCAATCGGGGGCAATCTACAATATGCAGATAATTTTGTTTTCTATGTTTTTGCTTAATTTGTCCAAAAAAGAGACAGGATAGGCAAACTGCCTACTTTTCGTTCTTTTTTTTACCCTGTCCCTTTTAAGTATAAGAGTTAAGGTATGTTTTTATTTTCTAAGTACTAATAACACCTGTAAAGAGTAAGTGCCTGCATACTGCTTGCTAATACGTATGCAGGGACAACGGGGATCTATTTTTGATTAATTATAAAATTTGTTTGATTAATTTAAAAAATTGTGTTTGACGGCCTCCGTGGTCCCGAAGTAAGACTCTGGACTCACAATCCGAAGGTCGCGGGTCCGAACCCGGCGTGCGCAAATAAATTTTATTTGATATTTGTGTTATTTCACAATTTATTCATTTAAAATAATATATAGTATATTTGCGGCACGTTCCAGAGTGGAAGATACTATCAGTATCGCCCTGATGTAAGACCACCATTCAGAATTGAAACGTTGCTTGAAAATGGCTTTAGCCGTGTTTAGTGACCAGATCTGAATAGCCAGGTACTTCCCCACCTTCCTCTTTCCTATCTCCTTCCCCTCCCCACTACCTTCAGCCTCACAACATACCCCTATTGGGGATGCCATAGTCTCACTGGTTCCAGACGGGAGCAGTTGGGACTCTTGTGCGGTATAACTGTAAAAAAAATGTAGAGTCGTCCTTGTGAGAGCCCTGAAGAAGTAACCATCTGTTACATATACCGGGGCGGTATGTGGTGGATAACCTCCGATGTCCCTTTTTCTAGGTAAAGGTAGGTGTGGGTGTACATAAGTTTGTGTGGACTTTTTACGGAGCCACGGCGCGATGGTATTGCTATATATAGTTTACGAAACTTCCTCTAGACGCCGAAGCACTCAAGGGTGAACTTATTTCCCGTACATACGATAGGTAAGTTATTTAACTCTTCTTTCAGTTTATGATTGATTTACAATAATTATCCCGAAGAAACTATCGCTTACGTAGTTTTAATCAACGAGCACCGCATCGCGCCAACTTTTGTTTAATACTTCTTTCAGGCGCAGCACCAACTTCTTATACAATAAAATTTTGTTGCTTAAGTTGCACTTGAGCTTGTTGCTTCATAGAAAACATGAAATAACTCACTTGAAAGGAAATATCGTTACAAACAAAGATTAGTGGAATTTTTTGTTTTCATCTTTCTTATTTATTTAATTTATTTATTTAATATCAACGGTATAAATAAACCATAAGCACACAAGTCACAAAATCGTAGGAAACACATTAGAAATAGTAAATAAAGATTATAACAGATAATAAGGAACTTCAGTGAAAAATATTATGGCTTTAAAAAAATATGTTCATATAGACCAATATACGCTGATTCTGAATATATAAGTTTTATAACATAACATTTAAGGTAGAGTTTTTGAAAAAATATTAAAAAGTCCATTTTAAAACGTGTCATTAAAACACCCTATTGCTGGATTTTGGCGGCGTGACGTCACCGCGCCGCGTCACCTGGGTCAAAGTTGTATAGAAATCAATAGAAATGAAGACGCAAGCCGTTCAACATTCCGTGTTATTGGTTTATCTAGATTTGGACATATAATAGTTTTTTTTTTTTATTGAAACATTATTTAGGCCTAAATAATTCAGTATCAAAAATAAAGTATCTCTATTAGTTTATCTATATTATTTAAAATATTCAAAAACTCTAACTGTACAAAAAACGATCATAATGCCCAGTAAAACGCTCAAATGCTGAAATCCAAAATGGCGGGCGACGATCAGCTGTTTCCAGTTGCCCACTAAATTCATACTTCGGTTGGTCATGATGACGTCACACTAGATTCGGTTGTTTTCGGGGGATCTTGAAAAATTAAAACTTTGACATTTATTTTAACTATTAAAACTAACTATAAAAATAAATATGCAGTTATTTAAGTTAGAAGGTCATTATTCATAAAAAAAAATAAAAAAATTGGACTGGAGTTCTCTATTGCGGTGTTTGAAAGAGAAATGACACCAGAGATGCAATAACATACAAAAATCGATAGCACAAATAATTTTTTTATTGATTGAAAAGATTTGATAGTATAGCCCTCTTGTACCTTCCTACCTTCCATGCAGTTAAATATATCTGTCACATCTGCGTATAATTTCACAAAAACTAGGTACAAGCGAGTGTTTCATATATTCCGGTTATTGTAGTATTTAAACAGGATTTTAGAACAAGCGGCTCTCGTGGGTATATGAAATTAAATGAGCTTAGTTAAATCAGGACTGTCTATTCTACCAACAATATTATTTACAGAGCGTTAGATGGTAGCCGTAAATGATTGTCTTTTTTTTCGTCAGAGCGTATGTTACAAGTTGTCCATTCGGATCAATTAACATTAAGTGAAGTCTACTGCTCACACAACCACTAATTGTTAATTAGTTTTAGGTAAGCCTTATGAACTTTGTCCATACTTTTGAAAATTGTCGCTGGTTATCAAAATTATGTACAAATATGTTAAAGCGATTATTTTTTTTAATGTAGCCGTTTCGATGAGAGAGGTTAATATTGTAGTTGGAATCCTGCACCACATTTTAATATGTTGTAATATAATTTGTGCGTTGTTCGTACACAGCCGATACAGCACTAATAATGCTGGTAGCGGAGCGGCCCGAGCCTGTGTTGCCACCATAATGAAACAAAATATTAGTTACACCGGCGGAATTTAATATGATAAATACCCAAAATAAATTTGTAAGCCGACATGATAAATGCGGCAGTTATTGGTTGCAGCTCACAGCGGCGGATTAATTAGGAAGAGTAAGTTGGGATCGCGTTACCAAACATGGGTGAGTCAGCATTCATCTGGTCAGTGACGTCACTTCCGACGAGGCACCAACATGGCGGCCGGACGTGGCGAAGGAATTCCAGGAATCGGAATCGATCAACCATTTAGAGGGCAGGTAAACGGGTGAAAGCGGAAACTGAATAGCATGTTAAAAGTGTTAAATGTTTACTATTCAAAGTGCATAGGATTTTCCAGGAATGAAATTGAATCCAAACATCAACACGGTGTTAACTCAAAACCTTACAATTAAGAGGAACGGTTGAGCGGCCTTTTTCATACAAAAAATGAGTATAGGTTTGAGGCCAAAAACAAACCAATTTTAATTCGGCTTGAAATGTGACGTTATGTTTGTTAATTTTTTAAAAGATTTATTTGACCCTTTTCTTGAATGATATGAAATCTTTTTATTTTTTTTTACTTCTTAGGTAGGACTATTGAAATATTTTCTTTGACTTTTATTTATTTCTGTCACATTTATTTGTCTTTCATTTATTTGTGTCTCATATTTTTCATCGATCTGCGTTCATTTGCTCTATATGCGTAGAGTGAGTAATGCGTAATTATTTTTTTTTTTTAATATTTCCCTCTAGGAATATGTTATCTTTGAGGATGCTGCATGGAGGATATTTTTAAGGAAAGGGAGGAGAGGAATCTCTGGGAAGGAAAAGTGAAGAGGGCGGGTGTATTTAGTCAGTGTGGCGGTATCAATAAGTAAGTATCAATCTACACCTCCCAGTGCAAGGCGATGGGTTGAGAGATTCTAGATGGACTAGGGGACAAGGCTATGCAGGAGATTCCGCCGCCAAGACCTGGACAAACCCCATAAGCCACTGGTCGTGGTACGTTTATCTTGCACTACATTTTTAGCAAATTCGTCTGCGATAAAAAAAAAACCCATAGGATTTTATTTTAGTTAACTGTATTTCTTCATCTATACTAATATTATATAGAGGAAGGATTTGATTGTTTGTTTGTTTGTTTGTTTGTTTGCATCAAATAGGCTCCGAAACTACTGAACCGATTTGAAAAATTCTTTCCCTGTTGGGAAGCTACACTATTCTTGGGTAACATAGGCTATATTATATTAAAAAAAAATAGCGATCCTTACTAAAACTCCAATAATGTACCCCAAGGTGTAAAAAAATTACCTAAAATATTATTTACATCGCGTGCGCTGCGAAAACTGTTAATGATAGAATAAAATAATGTACAACGACTTTGCAGAACACATCATTATCTACAAAAAATGTCGCTACAGCATATGTCTAACTATTATAGTTATGCCACAATAAGTGTTCTTTTATTTTAAAAATTTAATTGAAATGCCGCCGCTAGAAAAGACTCTTTATTTGTATCTTGGTATTAATTATTATCAAAATAAATATTTTATATTCGAAACTGCTTCAATGCCTTTATATAACTTTTTGAATTATTCAATTCGGACATCCCATTTGAAAGATATCACGAGTTTAAAATTGTAAGTATTATACGATGTAAGCGTCACTGGGGTACGGACCGTACGGGAGGACACCAACAAACAATCAAATCTTTCCTATCTTATATATAAAAATTAAAATTTGTTTGTTCGTATTTTATGCGCTGCCATACCGTTCATCCGATTGCGATGAAACTTTGGTGATTTGTTGTGCGCACGCCCGCAAAGGATATAGGCTATTTATAATGGTAAGTTCTGGCGTTATTAAATTTGTATAAATGAAAATGTGCGTATTTCATATATTTTAGCGGCAAGGAGGAAAGGCAGGGGGGAGGGGAACGGGGGAGGTGGGGTTCGTGGGTGGGAAGACGAGGGATGGTAAGGTGGGGAAGGTTGAAGGGAAACGCGAAAGGGGAAGGGGACTCGGGAGGTGAACGGGGACGCACGGGAAAGGACATTCAAGTAGAATCAATTGATTTCTTTGTATTGCAACGCAAGCCGTGCTTTGTGCTTTGAGTTTTAGCTTTAAGCTTTGAAATTTAACCTTTGAGCTTTGGTTCTTGAGCTTTAAGCTTTGAACTTTATGCATTCAACGTTAAGCTTTAAGTGTTGAGTTTTAAGCTTTGAACTTTAAGATTTGACATTGAATTTTGAGTATTGAGCTTTGTGCTTTGACATTTGTGTTTTGAGCTTTAACTTTGAAAGTTAACCTTTGTGCTTCAAGATTTGTGTTTTGAGCTTTAACTTTGAGCTTTGAGCTTTATTTTTAAGCTTTGTGCTTTGAGTTATAAGCCTAAAGCTTTGAACTTAAGTTTATAGCTTTGATATTAAGCTTGAAATTTGGCCTTTAAACTTTGAACTTTTGTTATAAGCTTGAGCTTTAAGATTTAGCTTCAAGCTTTGAGTTTAATATTTGAGCTTTATGCTTTCGGCTTTAAGCTTTTAGCTTTGCGCAAAGCAAAAGGCTTAATGCTAAAAGCTTAAAGCTTAAAACTTAAAGCTTAAAGCTCAAAGCTCAAAGCTTGGAACTCAAGGCTTTAATCTCAAAGCTTAAAGCTCAAATCTTAAAGGAAAAAGCTCAAAGCTTAAAGCTCAAAGCTCAAAGCTTGAAGCTCAGAGCTTGAAGCTCAGAGATTGAAGCTCAAAGTTTAAAGCTCAAAACTTAAAGTTCAAAGCTTAAATCTCAAAGCTTTAATATCAAAGCTTTTAAAATCAAAGCTTAAAGCTGAAAGCTTGAAGCTCAAAGCTAGCTCAAGTCTTAAATCTCAAAGTTTAAAGCTCAAAACTTAAAGCTCAAAGCTTAAAGCTCAAAGCTTGAAGCTCAAAGCTTTCAGCTCAAAGTTTAAGGTTAAAGCTCAAAGCTTAACCATTCAAAAATTTTAAAGCTCAAAGCTTGAAGCTCAAAGCTTTAAGCTCAAAAATTAACCCTTCAAAAATTTTAAAGCTCAAAGCTTGAAGCTCAAAGCTTGATGCTCAAAGCTTGAAGCTCAAAGCTTTAAGCTCAAAGCTTAAGGTTAAAGCTCAAAGCTTAACCCTTCAAAAATTTTAAAGCTCAAAGCTTGAAGCTCAAAGCTTAACCCTTCAAAAATTTGGCGTATTTTGTCAACAGGTAATTTTTTTTCGATATATATCAACTTTGCATTAAGAATTCAAATAAATGGAATATTTGTAAACGTTTCCAAAAACTAAATAGGTACTGGTTTTGAAAGGTGATGAAATATGCTTAAATAAATGGTATTATTAGAAATTATAAAAACATTTTTTAAATACAAAATTTTTTAACGTAAACTTTAAAAAAATTTTAAAATGCTCAACTGATATTTTTGATATTAAAATTACTGATCTATAGAAAATGTGTTGGTTTCTGTCTATGTGTGTGAGATGTTTTGCGTTGCTAAACCGTTCATCCGATTGCGATCAAACTTTGGGGATTTGATGTGCGCATGCCCGCGATGGTTTATAAATACGATAGTGAGTTTTGGCATCGCTATCGTACATTGCTAACCGTTCATCCGATTGCGATAAAACTTTGGGGATTTGATGTGTGCATGCCCGCGATATATTGAGTTCTGGCATCATCTGGGACGAACGGGAAAGGGTAAGTAGAGCGATTTTTTTTCTTTATTAAGTGGCATAGCATATGCCGGGAACTCGCTATTGTATTTAAATGCCTGTGTCAGAATTTGGTAAATTGAATTATGTAATAGAAAGTAACTACCCTAAAATTCTAAATCTATACTAATATTATGAATGCGAAACTGCGTGTGTTTGTTACGCTTTCACGCATAAACTAATAAACCGATCTTAGAATTTTTTTCACCAATAGAAAGCTACATTATATGCGAGTAATATAGGCTGTATATAATGGTAAGTTCTGGCGTTACGAAATTATAAATATTAAAATATTATATTTATTTTACGTTTTCTGTCGAAAAAGGCGAGTTATTGCTAACGTCAGAAGAAAAGCAAAACAAATCGTTGAAAACTGAATTTACCGGGAAAGAATGTATGAAATGCGGGAGGGGGACTCGGGTAGGGGGTTCGCGGGAGGGGGAGGAGGAAAACCCGAGAGGGGGAGGGGGAACCTGGGAGGGGAGAGGGAAGGTGGAGGAGGCGGAGTGGGAACACGAGAGGGGAAGAGGACGCGGGAGAGGAAGGGGAGGCGGAAGGGAAACGGGATGAATGGGAAAAGATACGCAGGAGAAAACAATTTATTTATTAAATGGCATGGCAACGCATGCCGGGTACCAGCTAGTAAGTTAATAAATTTGTTGTTGTCCGTTGCACCGCTTACAGTTGCCTAAAGACGCAAATGTTCAGAGAGTTTGGAACTTAGGCGATAAAATCAAATGTACATAAGAGAAACAAATACACATGTGTTTGCAAGTGCCTGACTGTTTGAGCGTGTAGCGTTTAGTTGGTCCGGTAGTATCTTCGGCCCAGGTGCGTTTGCCTTCCGGTGGAATCCGTACCCAAATTTATACATTTAATGTTCACTTTGTGGGGTAATAAGACTTTGTCCTACGCCAAATTATCTTCATACGTAGTAATTAACTATAGCAGCTAGCCTTACTATTCACTACCAGTACTGTCATTATGTAATATCCCAACGAAATGCTCATAATGGTGAATAAGACGAAGTATGTAACATTCCGATAATACAGAAAGGTACAGCACAAATTTTTAAGATTTATCGACTTTAACCCTTCAAAATTTTGGATTATTTTTTAGATGGTCAAAATATTTCCGCTTTTCAATAAAATGCAAATTAATGGAATATTTCTGAACATATCCCATAAATATAAACTGTTTATGAAAGGTGATAAAATACGCTTTCAAATTTTATAATACAAAATAAACATATAATTTTTTAAATATAAAAATTTTGCATGCAAAAAGTTTTAAAAATGGCTCACCTCACGATTTTTCTAAGTAAAATTACTGATAACGAAAAAAAATTAAGACACATACATACTTTATTAGAAAAATGTATTATAAACGTAAATGTCACCTCACTTTTCTGTCTTTTCATATAAAAATAATTAATAAAAAATTCTCAAAGTTCCAATTTTTTTTTTCAAATTGCGATTCAAAACTTTGGTTTCATAAAGGCATACATTTTAATTTTTTCGTCGTTATTTTTTAGATTAGACTAAAAAGCGTGATGTTTTGTCTTTTTAACAGAGTTTAGAATATAATTCTCACTTTGATAGTAATGGAGTTACAGCGATTTATACAAGACGCATGTGAGCTGGGACAAATCTGGTCTCCTGTCATTCAAAGGGTTAAAGTGAATATACCAATTCAAAATATTAACTATGTTTTTTTGATGAAACAACTGAACTAAATAAAGCTGTCAGATAGGCGGATCATCTCTGACCTGGTACTATTAAATAAAATTATCAATAATTGCATTGACAACCTCGAAATTCTCGCCAAAATAAAATTGTATGTACCAACCAGAAACACGAGGCAAAGTGCTACCTTTTTCTGCGACAACTTTAAAACTAACTATGAAGTTTATGCACCTATAAACAGACTTCATCATTTTGGCAATAAATTTGGGAATATTGTAGACGTGTTTAAAGATTCCATGTTAGTTTTAAAAGGAAGTCTTTATAATCACTTTACCGAGATGTATGATTTCACGACTCCTTAGTGAATAAACTTTTTTATTTTGATATTTCTATGTTTCTTTGTACATATTTCGCTTTCTTTACTACATACTATTAATTTTAATTTGCCTTAATTTAATCAAAAATCATTATATATTGTATACTATGTACCTAACACAACTGTATTGCTTGTTCACTTACCTTGTAAAAGCCCACTAGGGCGTAAATAAATAAATAAATGCTAGTAATTCTCTGAACAGTTGTAGATCTCGCGACCAAAAAAGGATGCTTCTATTTTTATCGTATTTTGAATTTAAACTGAAATTTCATCTGAAATCACAAGATTTATAAGTTGATGTTTAAATATTTACTGTCTTTAATAAACCCGACGATTACAGACATCATTTTTTTTTTTTACTGAAACATTAACCCGTTTGATTTTGTTTTTGTAATTACTTACCCTCTTGTTTCTTGCAACTTACGAGATAATGTGTTTACCTATACGTTTTTTAAAAATATAATAAAACATTAAATTAGCTTAAGTTTTTTACCCAGAATAGCTACATATATTCAATGATTTATTGATCATGCCTTTCGACTAATGTGGAGCAATTAAGGGTAAAACAGACACCACATTTTTTACTGTTTACTGTTTATATAAAAAGTTTATATTTTAATTTATACACATGTATGTAGCAAAAAATTTTTGATAAATAAAAAATCTTGAACCAGGACTGGAACGTAACAACCAAATTTACAGACAGATGAAATGCCAAATGGTCGAATAACTTACTAAGTAGCAAATTTTAGCAAAATTGATCTACAGCTAAAAGATTAATTTTGATAAGTTCTTAATTAAGAAAATAAAATAAAAATCATTAGCATCATGAGTCCCAAACGTAGCTCAAGTGGTATTTTTTACGCTTTACTTAAAGGCTGCAGCGGGAACAAATTAATACAAATACTCATATCATGTTCCTCAAGTCTTTTCCCGTTTGAATCCATTAAGTATTAAAAACAAGAAAATTTGTATTTCTTCGACAATCGCACAATTACCTAATTATAAAACGTGTAGATAATTTTTATCAAAAGGTTGAGTAAATAAAAAAAATCAGAGTGTGCAATTCAACCTTTAGAAGTGAAACTTTTAGAAAACTAAAGTAGAAAATAGTTAGGAGGCTACAAAGCACCGCACAAAGAGGAGACCGATTATACTATCTCGTTTTCTCGCAGGCTAAATCCTACAAATGTAAATGTTTGTCTCTTTTCAGGGTCGCTATTCTTCATTTCATCGAGTTTCAAATCGCGACGGTGCTAAGAAGTTTTCACTTAAAAAATTGTAACATTATTTACTACTAGCTGGTACCCGGCATGCATTGCAATGCAAAGAAATAAATGGTTTCTTCCTGCATCCCCCCGCGTTTCCCTACACCGTACACGCCTTCCGCTCCCACCATCCCTCCCGCTTACCCCACCTCCTTCATTACCCTTCCCTTCACGCCTTCCCTCCCTGCCGCTAAAATATATAAAATACACTCATTTTCATTCATACAAATTTCGTAACGCCAGAGCTTACCATTATATATGGCCTATAACCTTTGCGGGCGTGCGTACAACAAATCACCTAAGTTTCATCGCAATCAGAAGAACGGTATAGCAGCGCACAACATACGAACAAACAAACAAAAAATGATTTTTATCTGGAAGATAATTCAATTTTTATTTTAATTTATTTTATTTGTGAGTGCGTAAATAATAAAATTTGTTAATGTTAATCTTATCCTGACGAAGTTTGATAAAATAATGTTGTTTCACAAAGTTATTTGTGTTTTTAATATTTCTCGTTTTGAAACTAACAATTCATTGTATTCATATATGTACTGTTTGGTTCTGAAACAGTTTTAAAAAAAAAACTTAATCCATATTCCCCAAGTCCTTCCATCATGTTTTCCATTCTCTTCCTCCTTTCCTCAAAGTCTCCACCAGGAAAAGAAGAAGATGTTCTTACCTACATCTTGAACAATATTGCCACCCAAGTTTGCATTACCTACTTGTAACAGTTGCATTTTGATAGTGACATGGGTCACAACTCGCTCCTTCGAAATATCGCAAATTATAGAAAATTCCATTGTTTTATTAACTCAAAGTGTCGTGGTTTGAATCCTGGTGTTTGTGCAAATATATTGTGAAACCAGAATCGATCCTGAACAGCCTTAAGAAGCCGTCAAAGGTAAGAGACTTCCTTTCAAAACCTATTTTCCATCGATCATACTTCAGAACACAAAACATGGTTTATTCGTCGTCAAAAAGGATTTACAGTTCACATTCTCGTGTTGCGGTATCGGCCGCGACATGTACTATAGTAAAATAAATATGAAACGTATTTGCATTTTAATTTATTTGACCGTAATCGGTTTCAGGATGTTAAAGCAATCTTAAGATACTTGACCAGCCTGAAGTTTGCTTTAACAAGCTTACACCGGTTACGGTCAAATAAATTAAAATGGAAATAATTTTCACATTTTTCTTATTATAATATATATTATTTATTTTTATTAAATTGTTTAAATAATGTACCAAACAGTAAATGTGTATATGGTTACCAATTGATTACATAATTTTTGCTATAAACACAAATACCTTTTTATTGTGGCAATACTTCAACAAGGGCACAATTTAATATACCATTGCACAGAATTCAAAACTTGGGTAATATGTATTCGCACATAGATTTATGGAATATGTCGCTCTCACATTATAAACACGAAATAATAAAATCATTTATTCATAATTATACTCACTAAGGATTTTTTGTGTAAATTTAATAAACTACATCAAGATAATTTACTAACTTTTTTTTTTCTAAAATATTAAAATTCAAATAGAACAGTTCCGAACTCCTGCAATTCACAAACCTACACAAGAATAACACGAGTTCTACTAATTCCCCGATATAGCGCGTAGCGGTTTCACGCTATGAGAAACCAATACTTAGGTGTTATTCATGTTTAATGTTGTAATTTGTAAACATTTCTGACCACCTTACATTAAAATTTTTGTTCCTTGTATTTTATATCATAAATGTACTCTTTTAGTCTCTTATCGCAACTTTACTGTTTTTATTTCTCAATGTACTTTTAAATTTTGTTGCTTTTATTTTTATTTCGTGTATTTTTTTTTGTTTTCTATTATAACTTTATTTATATTTCTTTCTCATGTTTTACTGAAACTTATTTATATTTCTGCTCATGTTAAAATTGTACTGCCTTTATATATTTATGTAAAAGCCCTCTGGGCGTAAAATCAATAAATAAATAAATTAAGCACAACACTAAGCCAAAATCACGAAAAACGCAGTGCAACCTAAACAATGTTAATTTTCCTGTCTAAGTCTTGTCAATTTCCCGGCTGGAGTTTATCGTCCCGTCCGGAGTTTCCCGTCCCGTGTGTCGGCGGGGGGTGCGGGAAGGTGTAGGATGGGGGGAGGAGGTAATTGCGGGATACATTGTCACGCCTCCGTCAGTAAACAGTTCTGAACAAGTGCAATCAAAGTCGTCAAGTAGTGGAAGAGTGAGAAAACTCCACAAGTGAAAAGTTAGCGCGCCGCCCCGGGAAATACCTTCACGGCTCTCACGACTCGTACCTTGCTCAACTCTCCACTCTCTACTCTCTGCGCCTGTACTTACACCACACCACACACCACCCCACATCACATCCATTCATATCTCACTCCGTACTCCCACCGTTCGAGTGGTAAACTGTGGCTTTAACTGATTTGTATCGACCTTACTGTCAATAACCATAAAAGCTTATTACATTTTTTCGCTCGCATTGCATACTATAAATTGTAAAATAGCCAAGTTTGATAATTTTATGAAAACAATAAATTATTGATTTAAATTAGCTTCACGCAAGAGACCTTGAGAAAAATAAATTCCCTCAGGGCCTCTAATTCCCATCTTTAAGGATGCTGTGTGGAGTATTTTCTGAAGAAAGGAGATGAAGTTCTGGAAAGGAAAAGGTATGGATTCTGGGGGTCAGTGACTCCAGGAGTGACGGACGTATCAATTCATTCCTTCCACAGCGGTGCAAGGTGATGTTCCGATGGAGTCCTACTAGAGAGGTCAAAATGTCTCCTTCAACCAGTCTCTCCCGATCCGGCCTGCCACGCAGCTGGTGAGCAGATATGTCCAAACAAACGGACAAATCTTACGAAGCAGGGAAATGTACATTAAGTCACCAAACTTAGTGAACCGCAATTACAGAGGTGTTGATTATATTTATCAACCTATTTAGCCAGGAACACATTACACCATTATAAAACCAACAAAATTGTTTTTAGAAATGAATATCACTCCCGTTGATTGACCTTAGACTAATAATAAATTTTGTTTTGAAAAATATAAAAATAGGTCGATAGAACAAAGCCAAAAGTCAAAAGCTCTTGTATAGTATTCGAAGACTTCAGCCGAGGCAAAAGTCTTTGAATGCGATATTAATATAATTTTTGTAGGGTGAATAAATTTTGCAATTAAAACGAGAGCCTACATAATTATTGTAAAATTTAACAGACGCCCACAAATTATTAAAGGAAACCGTACAAACTTTCCGTACAAAAATACAACACAATGTTTAAATTAGCCGTGGGCTTTCGGTCGTCCGGTTGCGGCTGTCGCTTTTCGGGAAAAGTCAAAAAATGCTAATTGTTTTTGAAACCTTTTTGATTATTTCACGAAATTAAATAGACATTTCTTTCATTAGTATTATAACAGATCTAATTACCCAGGAAAGTGGAATTTCAGATACAGATGTACAGATTATGATTTACAGATTGTGATTGTACAGAATACGATTTTTAATTATATTGTGTCATAAACAAAACAATTTTCACTTGGCAAAAAAAACCTTTTAATAAGCTGCTATTTTTTATCGTTAAAATTATTAATAACAAAAATTATTATTACTAGTCGTCAAAGTCTTGTTTTATGAGATTCGTTTATTTATTAATACGTTGAAGAATTAAAGGAAATTCATTCTAAAACACTCTTATCGTGGGAAAAGAGGTACCTTTAAAATAATCTCAATTTGGTCAAAGAAATGTTTTTGAGGCTTCATATTATTATCTTTCTTGATCGTAGTACCTAAAGGACTGAGAAACAGTGTGGTAAAACAGTGAAACAGTGTGGTAAAAATTAGCAATGCTAAAGATGTACGTTTAAGAAACTTCGCTGTAAATTCAAAAACATATTTTTAATGAAAATGTGCAACACTATTTAATCAAAATAATCGACATGTTTCGAAACCAGTGGTTCCTTTGTCAGTAAAAACACGGGTTTATAAGTTTATTTTATATTAATACGTTTTTCCTGAAATTTTTTAAATAATTTATTGTGTGTGTTGTTTTATGATTTCATTAATTAATTAATTAATATCACTACTTGAAATTTTATTTGTCTATCAAACAGTATTCATACTCAAGCGACTGTACGGTTGAAATTTAAGAATCTGGCTAAGAATACAATTCTGACACCGCGCCTTACGCAAAACGGTTTTCGTTCGTGGAGTTTTAATACAAATCTGCTTTTTAATAGAAACGAACTAAAGCAATACCAAAAGATGGCGCCACTTAAGTTAACAGGTAGAGAGATTTTTTATTTTTTATTTATCTGTAGAAAGTATGCTCACGTAGGATTTTTCGATGTCTGTGTCGAGACAGGCGTAGAGGTACATACATAAATGTGTATCGTAGCTACAAGAATATTAAAGGTAAAATACTTATTAATTTCAATACAATTAAAACACATTAGCATCGCCTGACCGGCGTAAGTATATTGGATTTCTAATTTTTTGAATCCCTCCGGATATGGAGATATTGACGATAATATGTTAATGATTGTAATTGCCAGTAGTTGTAAATAATATAACCACGAATCTGTGTTATATAGAAGTCATTGTCTGTGATGGTTACTTTGGCCCGGTGACTAGCTGTCACTGGATCCCAGTGGACCCGAAAAACCGGCTATTTTTGGAAACAGTGCCTATTAGAGTTATAAAATGGTCACCAATACTGGGCGAAGCCGAGCTAACCTGCGGAGCGGGTTTTTAACTGCTAGTAGGTACTTATTTGGCTATACTCTTTGGTCTATTGTTATTATTGTGAATTATCATTTTACCCGGACGAAGAATCCATTGGTTTCGAAATATTTTGATAATTTTGAAAAAGTCGCGGATTGCAAGTAATTTGTTTTCATTTAATTAAAAATGAGAATTCGCGATTACTGAAGACGTAAAAATTATAAGTTGAGAAGTTCTTTTTAATTTTTATTATCTGTCGATTTATTATTATTTTATAAATATAAAAGACTTTTACGTCAACTACTTTCATTAATTATAAGAGCAATACCCTACTTAGAATTCGAGGTAAATGTAATTTCTGTATTATTGCGTGGTTCTTTTCGATGAAACAGGCCAAAAAAAAACAGTCTTAGAAAAAAGAAAAAAAAGCCTTATAGCAGCAGTGTAACCCGAATATTTTTCCGACTTTCCAGAGCAAGAACTTAAAAACATCTAGGTATGTTTATTTTGAATTATTTTTTTGTGGGGAATGCTATCGGATCTAAAAATAGACGGTTCAGTTTTTTCCGTGAAAAATGTCGAACTTGGAATAAAGCATTCGTTTCTACAGTAAAAAATTCTCACCTTAAATATATCTGGAAAATCGGAGAAAAAATGTGCGCTTACGCCATAAGAAATAAGATAACTTATCGTTAGACGTTTTCAGAACCAAGAGGTGGGATGTCAACTTAATACGTATTTCAAAGATAATTGATATCTTTTTCCAGTGTAATTCGTTTAAAGTTTCGCTTAAAGAGACGGTTCACATTAGATACGTTAAGTTTCACATAAAGCTGAGCTACAATCTTCAGTTAAGAAGTAGTGAAGCTGTACAATGAAATGAATATTGCGAAATACAGAAGAAGTATTGGAATTTAGTTTGACAATCCGTTCCTTGGCAGATATACAAGATTTTTTTTATATGAACCCAAATTTTGTTACATTTTTGTTGTAATACGAAAAATAATCAATTTAAATATATTTTTACATTAGATCCACACATGAAGCTCTTAGGAAAATAATTTCCCTTATCTGTTGAATGCTGTGTGGAATATTTTTTTAATGAAAAGAAGAAGAGATAGTTTGGGAAGGAAATAGGAAATAAAATAGAAGGGTGGGAAGGAATCTGGGGGTCAGTGTATCCAGGAGTGACGGACTTGTGAATCCATCCCTTACATAAACAAGTAATTTTTGATCACTTATTTTTACATGATACGACCAAAGGTGAGTTGACGATATCGTTTATAATACATTTGTCCACTGAATGTTTTTATTTTTTTCGTTATCAGACATTTTAGTTAGAAAAAAAGTAAGGTGAGCAATTTTTAAAAATCTTTCATGTTTGCAATAAAAAAAAATTGTGTATGAAAAATGATATATTTATTTACAATCATAAAATTAATTTCATAACCTTTAAAAACAGATTTTAGTTTTCGGATTCGTTCAAAAATATTCCATTTAATTGGATTTTTTTGCAAAGCTGACTTTTTTTGACCATCCGACAAAACAGGCCCGAGGCCTGAGGTGTTATTTAAATGTGTTCATTTTATTTACATTCAAATCTAGCAACCCATCAAATGCGTGACCGTATTGAAACCGGTTGGCGTGATAAAAACTGATATACCTGCCTAAAACCAATGCGTTTCATACTAAAATTAACCGATTTACGAACCCTAAATTTTATTACCAGCAACGTTTACTGTCTCTTAATATGTAAAATGCCTAAACACGGCATTGTTTCAAATTAAATTATTTCTTTGAAAAAATTATAGTTTTCATAAAAGTGGAATATTTTAATTTTAAATTAATCGAATATAATTTACTTGCGCACGCCAGGATTTGAATCTGTGACAGGATTCGTAGCCATTTTTTTTTTAATACCGCACAAGAGTCCCAACTGTTCCCATCTGGAGCCAGTGAGACAATGACATCCCCAACTGGGGTAGTGGGAGTAGTGGGCAAGCAGATAGGGAAGAGGAAGATGAGGAAGTACCTGCTATTCAGTGATCTGTGATCACCAAACACGGTTAAAACCATTTTAAGCAACATTTCAATTTTGGATGGTGGTCTTACACCAGGGTGATACTGAAAGCCTCTTCCGCACTGGGCTATGCCGCAAATAAACTTAAAAGAATGAACTAATTGTGAAATAACACAAATCAATCAAATAAAATGCGCACGCCGAGACTTGAATCCGTGACCTCCTGATTCGAAGCCAAAAAGGTGAACTCCATCGATCATTTAACATTTGAACTATAAAAACGAGCAGCAAGTTAAATAATTACAGCTCGGCGAAGTCCCAAGAATATTTTTCGCTTCCTGAAAGAGCTTTATTCTTCTTTTTCCCCGAAATGAACATTCAGATTTCTGAGCTCCATTCCGTCTAATTAGAAGTCATCGAGGAAATTATATGGAGGGTTTCGGGATCATTATTCGTAATTAAATTTCTCCGTTGAGCCGGCCGTTTATTTTTTGTCGAGGGTGAAAATAATACACCTAATTATCATCGAATTATAAATTTTACAAGCGGCGCTTACTAAATAATAATGATATTTTTTCGGTCTATTTGGCCATATTTAGGCCCAGTTTATCAGCCAATCCGTATCCTTGCTCTGCATGACATTCCTCGCTCCAATTTAAGCGGTCTAAATTAACCGCTGAAGCTTTGATAAGCCGCAGAATAGTTCCTATTTAAGACGCCGAGGCGCTAACAGTAATTTGCCAAATCGACATTTATGTAAATAATACTTGAATACTTTCCACCAAAATTTACATAAATTGTCTAATGTTACTAAAATAGACTATTATATTCATCGAGCGACGAGAAATAACGATGTCGTTAAGTGGTAATCAATCAAAAATAGTTCGATAAAGGATTTTAAAAGTTTAAGCCTCAGAAAAGTTTGATTTCAGTGGATAATTTCATTAATAGCGCACTGACTAGCAAAACAAATACTAAATAAAATTAGTGTACTCGCATAAGGTACTATGTTGATTGAAGTGGGGACACATTATCAAAAATTAACATGTAATTAAACTTGGCTGAAAATAAACTGCCTTCGTTTTTAAAATATCGTGATCATGATAAAACTATATATTATATTCTAAAACTATGTATTATATACTAAAACTATACATTATATACTAAAACTAAATTTTATATACTTTAATGTTCAAAATAATTTATTTTTAAATGTAGAAAAGTAAGAAATAAAAATCTTGTTTTATTAGAATATTCCACAAATAACACAACTTTAGAAAGAGTCACGGAAATGAGAGATCGTGGAATTATTGTGGATGAAAAACTAAGTTTCGCCAATCAAATCCATCTTTGTGAACAAAGGTATGAACACACTAGGCTTCGTATTAAGAACAACTATTGTACGTATCTCTAGTTAGAAGCCTAATTGAATATAACTCTATAGTTTGGTCTCCATCTTACAAAATTTGTATTAATAACATTAAGCGAATACAAGAAAAATTTCTGCGTTTTATTTATTTATTAATTTAACCCCCAGAGGGCTTTTAAATAAATACATAAAAGCAGTACAATTTTAACATGAGAAAAAAATATAAATAAAATTACGGTAGAAAACAAAAATACACACACGAAATAAAAATAAAAGCAACAAAATTTTAAAAGTAAATACATTGAGAAATAAAAACACAAAGTTGAGATAAAAAAATAAAAAAGGACAAATATTATATAAAATACAAGGAACAAATTTTTTTAAATTCGGTGATCAGAAATGTTTACAAAATACAACATTAAACATGAATAACACCCAAGTATGGGCTTCTCATAGCGTGAAACCGCTACGCGATGTATCGGGAAATTGGCAAGACTCGTGTTATTCTTGTTGTTATGTGTAGGTTTGTGAATTGCAGGAGTTCGGAACTGTTCATATTGAATTTTTATATTCTAGATAAAAAAGTAAGTAATTTAGTTTGATGTAGTTTATTAAATTTACACAAAGAAAAATCCTTAGTGAGTATAATTATGAATACATCATTTCATTAATTCATGTTCATAGTGTATCAGCGACATATTCCATACATTTATGTGCGAATACATATTACCCAAGTTTTATAAATTTTAAATTAAATATCCCACTAAAGACTTAAAATGAATGACTAAACCTTTTCATTCAAAATACTAAGCTCTAAGTTCGAACTGTTCGAACTCATGCAACTCATAAACTTACGAATATTGATAGTAAATAAACGACAAAATACATTATTCTACTCCAGCATTCATAAACAAAACTACATTGCCCACTCTCCGATACAACGATTTTACACTATGAGAAATCAGTACCTAGGTGATGTTGATGTATTTAATATCAACTTGGCGAGTTTTGTGGATCTTGTAAAAACTTATTCCAACATTGTACCTAATCACATCTGTATTTTTATAAACCTGTCAAAACGCTATATTCTTGTCTTTTTTGTATTTTTATTACTTGTGTGCATTTTTCACCTCTTTTTACTTTTATTATTTCTTTATTTGCTTCAAAACTATCTGTCATGAATTTGTTGCACTACCAAACATGTAAAAGCCCTCGGGGCGTTAAATAAATAAATAAAAATACATGACATTTTCCGGCGCATAGAGATGTCATAAAGATGACAGTGGAGAGCGTTGATATACCACTCATGTAGACAGTAGACTAATTATTTTTTTTCAATAAATACTTTAATAGTACACAACTGCTAGCCCTGTACAAATCGCAAGTGCGCCCCACGGTTTAATTTGGCAGCCACCTCTGGTCTGGAGCCCCGAAATACCTGAAAAAAACCCTTGACTCTGTGCAGAAACGGGCGGTCCGTTTGATAGATTCTCCTAATTTAACTAACGGATTGCAATCTTTAGAGCACAGGCGCCAGGTGGGAATGCTGTTCTTGTTCTACCGGTATTACAATGGAAGATGCTCCGAGGAACTAGCGTCATTGATCCCCTCGGCACCGGTGCATAGTCGGGAAACACGCCAAACGCGCGCTCAACATTTTTACACGGTTGACATTAGTCACATGAGAACGGGTCGTTTCTACGACTCGTTCTTGAGTTCAACAGCTCGGCTGTGGAACGATTTGCCGGCCTCTGTGTTTCCTCCCTCCTACAATATGGGTCTCTTCAAGACCCATGTTCACTCCTTCCTCTCCTCAAAAACACCCTCCACACAGCATCCTCAAAGATGACATAGGCCCTGAGGGAAAATTATTTTTTCCTCAGGGCTTCCTGTGTGGAGTTAATGTAAAAAAAAAAAAAAAAAATTTTCCTCCATTAAATTCATGGATAATACACGCAATATTGGTGACGTCTAGGCTTTCGGCCGATATACGGATTACGTTACAAGCTTTGCTAAGCTTGGCATTCCAACCAAGCCGAGCTTATAAGCAACTGATATACCGGGCCTTAGCCTGCAAATTTGCGCTCACCATTCATTCCCTCTCAGGTAGAATAATATTCCCCGGGCGAGATGGTCGGCCGCAAATCGTTATGCTAATTTTAAAGAGGGGTTCGTTTATTTGTACCATTTGGATATATTTCTCGTAAGGTTAAGCAGCGACAAGGAAAGAACATCCATCTTAATCAGCCTTTTAGTGTCCGGGGAATGGAATACGTAGGAAGAAGGAATACTGGCTATTTCTGCAATTATACCTGGAGTATTGAATCATTTCGGTCTGGGACGGAAATAAATAATTCATTGCAATCATTGACCTAGTATATCCTGGTCGAAGATTGCAATGCATTAATAACAGCGCAATGCATTTCATTTAAGTAGTATATAAAGTCACGTTTTTCGCTCCTCGTTTTATGAAAATATTTTTACTTCAATTATAGTTAATACTGTCTCAAATTATTATTATGCCATGTATGTACATTCTATAAACAAATATACTCCTTAGCAAAACTTGCTTTTTTTATATATGTATTTTTTATGTGAATATATCACAAAAGTTCCAGTGGCTCCTGTCTGGAGCCAGTGAGACTACGGCATACCCAATTGGAGTATGTTGTGAAGCTAAAGGTAGTAGAAAGGGGCAGGAGATGGAAAAAGGAAGGTGGGAAAGTACCTGGCTCTTCAGATCTGGTCACCAAACACGACTACAGCCATTTCAAGCAACTTTTCAATTCTGAATGGTGGTCTTGCACCAGGGCGATCCAGAGAGTATCTTCCACTCTTGAACGTACCACTAATATACTACATATTATTTTAAATGAATTAATTGCAAAATAACACACATTAATAAAAAAAATATTATTTGCCCCCACCGGAATTTCGCGGATTGGATCCCGCGATATTCGGATTGCTTCAAGAGCTCAACCTCTCAACCACAGAGGTCATCGTTACTTTTGATAATGAAGCCACATGTAAAACCTATCACTCATCACAGTGTAACTACCTACATAATTATGTCGTATCTTCTTTTTATACATGAATTTATTTAATATTGGGATGATTTCTAAGGAAATTAAAAAAAAAAAATTACAGTCACGAGATACACGGACAAAGGATGAGTAATTTTAAGCAAATTAGATTGCCAAAAATGAATAATTCAAACACCCAGAAATCTCTTACGTACCAGGGCAGTAATTAAAAAAGGCATTAAGAATGTACGTCTACCTCAAATATTGATGTTTTTTAATGATTGGCTAGTTGGGGTACGTTCGAGCCCACGACGGATCTTACTTGATATACTCCTACCAATGAGTAGCCCCACCCATACAAAAAAGACTTCGAATGGTCTACGATGTTCCAGAATACTCCACAACATTCGGGAGTGCTTTAGAATATTCCACAATGATCTGGGATGCTCCAGGATGTTCTCGAACGTTCCACACTATTCTCAAACATTCCACAACATACAGAACATCCACAACATACAGAACATCCAAAACATCCTGGAACATTCTGACGTTCTGAAAAGTTGAAATGAAAGGAAAGTTGTGGAATGCACTGAAATACTCTCAAATGTTCTGAACTGTTCTAGAAATTTCTTGAGGGTGAAACTTCAGCCTTTATATCTTCAAAATCCCGCCATTTAGATAAAAATGGGAACCTCCTTGATAGATGGAGGATAGAGAGCTACCACACCATATAAGTCCCTTGATCGTACCGGGACCCGCTTTTGAGTTTTAGGGGCATGCGCATTATAATATATGTACAGGGTGTTAAGGGACGTACTTGACTTACTTTAACCAGTGATTCCTTCCATTATTTGGAGTAAAAAATGTAAACGAAATTTTGGTCCAGTGACTTTTTTTGGTGACTTTTTTTTTTTTTGCAAATTTTTTTCTTCAAAATCAAACAAAAAAAAATTCTTCCGCATGTCGTCACTGGTCACTCCGCCGAGTAGCCGACCCACCCCTTACTCCGCCTCCAACTGTCCAACACCTACCATTTTATATTTTTTTGTAAAAAAAAAAAAACCTGAAAAATATCACCGGAGACCAAAATTTTATTTACATTTTTTACTCCAAATAATGTCAGGAATATATGTTTATGTTGAAAATATATGTTTGCCAAATGATCAGCACACACGACGACGCCAACTAATATAAGTTAAATAAAAACTTTATTCTTTTACACTGCCTAACTTATTATTCTTTTTTGTACAACGTACCTATAATAATGTGTCCATATGATAATCAGCAAACACGAAGAAGAGGAAATAAATTATTTAAAGAGTCGTAAAAAAACACAAAAAAAAATAAAAAAGAATATTTAAAAGCTTTCAAGGCATGAATAAATTTTTCAATTTATTCGGAATAACTTATTTAATCTTATAAAACCTCTTTGTGATTATTAATCAACGAAGAAGATAACATTGACAACACTTAATGAAAAGGGAAATAGTTAGATTTTTTAAAATTTTAAATTTGAATAAAGTAAAGGATCTTCATTCCCGGTTTTCAACGTTATCTGTTTATTTAATCTGTATTTTGTCTAAAATACAAGATATGTTACATTCATAGTAATCGAACAAAAAATGTAGCACCGCTCTTGAAAAGGATAGCCATTCAGATAATATGCGTGATCAAATGAAATAGTTATATGAACGGCCGCTAAAATCCGTCCATTGGACTCCATTGCGATATCTAAGAAAAATATCTTTATTCTATTAATTCATCTTATATTAATACTGCTTCTTTGCCTTTTTGCTTTTTTCTCAATAAAATAAATCACTTATGTCGTTCAGCAGCCAATGGATTTATCAATATCGCTAACAATAGAGAATAAATAAAAGTACAATAGTTGCCATTGTACGCCACATGATACATCTTGGTTTGCTCCCCGAACTTTATTTTCCGGACCAACTGGGAAAAGAAGAAAAAGCTTCGGAGCTATTGGCGGAATAAGGGAGATTCCGTGACACTTGAAGAGATAAATTTACAAGTAAGCGCCCTCGGGACCGTGTAAATAAGTTGACGGCGGAAGATTGAGTTATCCCTTATCACCGTGGACAACGAATGACACTTTTAAAGATGATATTTTATCTGTATCGTGATGTATGGGTCCTGTACGTGCCCCGAGGAGCCGCAGATAAGGAACACGAACCCTCTAAGGACCATTCCTTCAACCAAGCGACTATTTTTACCACGCTTTCCCCTTTAAAGCAGGTCGGTATGTTATTGAAGTCACATTAATAACCGATATCGAAGCAAATTATTGTTGTTGTGCTCACAGCGGAATTTTGATTGAACATCGTAACTTTTATTAAAAAGCTATTCAGCCAATTTAGGACAGTGACAGAATGAATATTATACTTTGGATGATTCATCAATACGAAGTTTGATAAAACGTTTTGGGCGGAGAAGTAAGAGAGAGGGCTGAGCATCCTCACTGCGCCCATCCGTCTTCCTTGTCACGACCTCCCCCTTATTATGACAGTGACGTAAAATGAATTCGCGAAGAAGTAGATACCTTAGCTTTCGATGGAATCGAAAATATGAGTCGGGACCCGAGCCAATTAACCCGATTAGAGGGATAGATGAGTCGCCAGGTGTCGCTATATCAGGTATCCGATAACTTGTTAATTTATATGATTTATGAGTCGGGTGGGCGCTCCTCGCTCCCGAGTCGGAGGCCCAGAGGCGAAAAGCAATCATTAATCTACCCCCGGCGGTATAGTTTATTAAGTGGAGTGAAAAATTGGCATCGCCTAGGGGCGTCTAATATTACAGACTTTTTACAGAACGCCCCGTCATATTATTACCTCCGCTCTTCCATACCTCCATAGCTCTGTTGTTACCTCTCCACCGTCACCTCTTCACCAGGTGTCGCTAATGCGGCTCGCGTGACTTACTGTAATAGTAGTCCCAGGCAGAGATCGTATGTACGACATAATGAGGTATTCCGGAACGTAGGTCGTATCTTGCTTGCTATGATGTTGATGGATGATAGTGACCATTCTTCTTAATTAACGGGACTTTCATAATAGGATATAATCTTAAAAAGTACCTACCTACAGTGATGGTCAAGATACACATAAGATCATATTTTTGCATTTTCATACATAAGACGAGGGAATGAAATAAAAAGGCTAGTTATTATAATAATTATATTTATATACTATTGCTTTCTAACATCTCGTCGAAAAGTGTTCCACTATTATTACGCGAGTAGCAGTGCGCGGGGCTGAATTCGGTAGTTTCAGGTCTTTTGGTGCTGGAACCGTAGAGGTCAAATTGGATTAATTGAAGTTAAAAAGTGAAACCATTTTTTATTTTTATCAAACACCGATGGGATTGTTTGAATTCCAGTAAAAACAGTTTTGATTTCATTTTTTATGACTGTATTAATTAATTATCTGTTAAAAAAGTTTATGGGTTGTTTGGATTCTCCAAAAAACACTTACAAATTAAAAAAAAAAAATTCCAAAAGAATTTTAAGTTTTAGAGTTCATCAAGCGGAGTTAAAGGTAGAGGCAAACTGTAAAAGAGTATCTTAAGTACCAATCAATTTACTTGTTTAGTCAAAAATATTTGTGTGAAGAAATACTTACATTTTTAACAAATAATTAACAAAGGCAAATATGAAATAAGTGATATAATATTTTTACAATAAATTAGAAAACGAGAGATATTATAATTCCAATTCTGGAAATTGAGTGGTCACCGCGCAAGTCGAAAATTCCGGACAGGAACTTAATACATAGACTTCAGTCAAGGTTCGTAGAATTAGCTCATCGAGGAAGTATCGTAGAACGGTGATCGTCTAAATATTCGTGACGTGGCTTGAAGTCCATGTTTAAGCCACGTCAGTTTTACTTCAAGCTACAGTAAAAGTCATGCGTTCGAAATGTCAAAAGCGGCCTTACTAGTGGTTAAAAGTATTTTCTACGAAATTTGGACTACAGTATATTCCATATAAATAATGTTGATATCGATTATATTACATTGTTTTTACAGCAAAATTATTAATTAATAATTGAGAGATTGATGTTAAATTTCTACACCATCGTGTGCAAATTTTGTAAACATTGTGTGCGTTTTGTGAATAAAAGCATAACCTTCTTCTGCCTATTTTTTCAACTGACAATATCATAAAAGTTCTACAATTCGAAAGAAACATAATTTCGCGAAATTCCTATTGCAATACGGTTAAAGGTTTTTTGACAATCTGGTATAAACTACCTTTTTTGTTTTCATAATCATTCTGGGAGGCGGGTACGGAAACCATTTATTGGATAACCAACACCTCTGCCCTAGGTCACCCCAAGTGGTCCGCTGTGTTTATTGATTTGGCAGGGGTGCCCGGGTTCATAGGGTGAGGTTTGTCCGGCGGCGGATTCATCTGCCCACCAGCTGCGTGGCAGGCCGGATCTGGAAAAAATGGTTGAGGGAATGCCTTTGACTTCTCCAGCCATACTATCTCGGAACATCGGCTTGCACCGCAGTGGGAGGGATGAATTCACACATCCATCACTTCTGGACACACTGACCCCCAGATTCCTACCCCTCATACCCTTTTCCTACAGAGAACTTCCTCTCCTTCATTTCCTAAAAAGAGCATCCACACAGCATCCCCAAAGATGACATATTCCCTGAAGGGAATTATTTTCCTCAGAGCCTCCTGTGTGGAGCTAATGTAAAAAAAACAAATATTTTTTTTAAATGTGAGAAAGATTTTTGTGAACTGCTTTTAGGACTATCGTCATTGATCTGCATCTTGGACTTCAATACTTACGAGTAATGAATATCGCAGCTAATATTCTGTACTACTTATTTATACTCGTGACACTTACGTCATTATACCATAGCGAGTTGCAAACAATGTGATCGTGCAGAAATATGTATTATTTACAGCTCTTTATTGTTTAGGAATTCGGCAGACTAGATGCAGTAGAAACTCATTCCTGAGGCGTACACGTGATAAAATCTTGTTTGGCCGTTTGAAAGCGAAGCACGACCTGGTTTAGTGAATCACGGATGTCAAGATTAGGAAAGGGACGCTTAGATACTTGGTCATGTAGAGTTTGTAAAGCGAGAATGGAAAGAAATGTCAGGATAATTTATAGCACGCAAGCCGATCGGAGAAAAAGTCGAGGTTCCCAGTGAGACATCGCAGTTGATTCAGATCGTTTCAAGAATGAGTATAAATATTGGTATTTAAATAGGAATTGATTTTTTGTAGACGACTTGTTGAAGAAATTTAGTCCAGTGCTGCTCGACTAATAGTCAGACGGATCGAGTTCGTATTTCTTTGGAGAAAGAGATGTGCTTAGGGAAAAGGTCTGTGGGTACCATAAAACTTATTATTTTTAGTTTCTCTTTTCGTTGAAAGTAAAAAGGTGCTTTCAAATTTACATAACTAAGTTGATTGTGCTTTTTGGCCAACATAAACTTAAAACAACATTTTACATAAAATATAAATGAAATACTCTCACGTCTTCCGCACAAATTTCATTCTCCAATTTATTAACATTTTGGGCTGCTTATATTATTGATTTCATAATACAGGAAATATCAAAAGTAAGGCAATACCAAAGCAATACCAACAGACGAAATTACCATTTTATTAAGTTTTCTAAAGAAACATGACGACAGGATGAACCGACCTTTTTTCGGCATGCTCTTAAAAATATAAATTATTTGGCGAAACTAAATAAAATAAGGTCTATTATATATTAATTATAGGTAAGGTAAGCTAAATAAAGTAAGGTCTGTTACATATTACATGACTAGTTTCATTATTCTTTCTATTAGTAAAGTAGATTGAAATTGTGAAAATGGTTACGGATTGCTTTGTAATATTTTGTAATCCATAGTTCATTATTTGTTTATTGTCTGTTACGATATTATATCCTTCGTTTTGTTTAAAATATTATGTCCTCGTTTTGTAATTAATTATTTATTATACCTTATGGTAACTATTATAAAAGTCTAAAAAATAAATTGATTAATATTTTTTGTAACGTTAAAATACACTTTTAGATTATGAAAACATTCATTTGATTAAAAAACTTGTCACTGAGAAAAATAAAATTAAAAAATATATTTATTGAAAATTGAAAAAAAAAACAGATATATAATAAAATGGGTATAAATATATAATAGTGTTAGAGGCAGCATAAATTTATTTATTATGATATGTACGAATTATATAATGTATCCTCATAATTTTTCTCATCAGTACGACTATAATATGAAACGCAAACACCAGTTACCTTTATGCTGTAATCATTTGCGTTATTTATATAATTTTCCTTTTATTTATTATTATTATCATTTCAATAACCATGCTAAACAAACCACGGCTTTTGTATAATAATTTTTTGGTTATTTTATAATAATTTTATTTCTTTCTCTTCTCTTTTTTTTCTATTTTTCTACTATAGTATGCAATGCATACACAAGTTATCTATATATTTTAATCCTCTGTTTTTAAGAACCTATATGTATATTAACTACTATGTTTTAACTTTTGTTACTATGTTTTAAACTTTCTAACTTAATTTTTTATTATTTCTCTTCTTTTTATTTCCTTGATTTTTCTTCTTTTTTGTACAAATCATGTTCCATTTGTTCACACTAATCCTAATTTGACTGTTCTAAAACGGGAATCATCCTAGTTGAACAGTCAAAACATATCATAAATAATGTTTATAAATGTATTATATAATTACTAAAATAAAAAAAAATAAAAAAATTGTATTCATATGTGTATATTTCCATTTTTTTGTTTACAAATTCAAACACATTTATACAAAAGAACCGTATTTACAAAAACAGAATGCCTAATAAGAGTAAATTAAAATTATGAATCTGGACAGCAGATACAACAGGAAAAAAGTTGGTATTATTGGTCCTTATCCAGGATTCCATTACATTTTTTAAAATGGTGTATGACAACATGTTTGTTTCTTTAAATTCTTAAAACTAAAACTATCTTGTAGATATTGTAAATTATATATTTTTTGAGCAGTAAAAAAGTATGACTGCGCAAGCCTAGTTTTACAGAGAGGAACTTCAAGTAGCTACGTTATTTGTACTAATGGTAACACAATATTAGTTTTTTTTTTATATATGACTTTGTTTCAGAATTAACCTTGTAGTGTGATTGCAATATCATCAGCATTTGAGAAGAGTTTTTGTTAATTACGAACAATATTGGGCCGATAACTATTCCTTGTTGAACCCCATGTCTTTCAGATTCTGGCTAACTAATGTTAAGTATTTCCATTTCTAAAAATTTACACTTCCTTACCGGACCGGGGGAACGCACTTACACTAACGAGAGTTTTACGCTGTATCTAAGTTATTTTTTAAACCACATACTCAATAATTTGGATAATATTAGAAAAACTATTTGGTTATCGATTTGCATTAAAAAAAATTAATATCGCATTACTACTTTTCTTAAAATTAAATAGTTTATAACAAATTCCGGCGAATAATCTGTGCCACCCGCCCCCCTTTCCCTCTGTTCGGGCGTACCCCGTCCCTATCTGCTGAATGTATCGGGATAATTCTAAGCGATAGCAAGTAATTTCTAAGTTGTTAGTGGAAAGGACTAGATCGCGTTCGTTTACACTGCGCATCTCGTTTGCTCTTTTTACAATGCTATAATGTTCGCTTGTCGGTCAAAGATCATTCGGTCTGGATCGTTTCCGCTACGCGCCAATCGCCAGTCAACATTCGGAAACATGGAGTTATGTTGGCTATCGGCCCGCCTTCTCTGTTTTCTATGGAAAAATACACGTTATGGTCTAAATTCTTTAGAATATTAATTATGACTTTATTTATCAAACGATTTTTAAAATGACTACTAAATACGATGAATATACTTCCCTTTAATTATTATCATAACAAATTACAAAAAAATATGTCATTAACACCCTTTAATAAGCAAAACAAATTGGGGTCCCCGAGTGACCCCCCTTCGGGTCATGTGTGATTTTTTTCGTTCCTGGACGAAAAGGTTAAACACTTCGTTATTGACGAAGCAAATAATAATAATAATAATAAGTTTTATTCCAGGATGTGGGGAGGATAGTGCAATCCCACACGTCCCATATGATTGTACATATTTATATAATATATTTTATAACATTTTAAAACAACATATTTTTTTTTTTTTTTTTTAACATAGAATAGGAAAAAAAAACAAAATAAAAAAAATATATATTTATATATATAAAAATTAAATATAAAAAAATAAATAACTAATCAATTCTATTCTTCAAGCTCGGGCCCAGCGCTCACTCAGGAGTGGGGTTTGGTGCTGAAACGCTGCGGTCACCACTGCATTGTCGGAAGCCATTAGCCGCATCCTGGCTCCAGTGACCCGATGTTTCTTTAGACCGGCGAATCCGTGCAGTCCTAGTTCAGTGAACATTGTCGATGCACTGCTATATCTTCTGAATCCAAATATAATTCTACATGCATCATTATATTGGATCCGGAGTCGTTCCATCGAGGTGGTTCGGTAGTTACACCAAGTTTCGCATGTATATAGATTAGTGCAAAATGCATTGAACAATGTTTTTTTTACATGGTTACTGCATTGGAAAAATCTTCGGGCAATCATATTGGACAATACACTGATACTTCTCCTCTGTCGTTCAATATCACCATCATCCGAGAGGTCTTCAGTGATGATGTGACCCAAGTATTTTACACTCGTTGATATACTTATGTTTTCCTCATTGAGTTGTAGGGGGAGCATCTTCTCGAGAGTTTTTCCATGGTGGAATGCGATTAGTTCCGTCTTCTTGGGGTTGTACATCATGTGGTGGTCATTTGCATATTCTTCACAGATTTTTAATAGAATTCTCAACCCTTTGATCGACGGAGCTAAGAGAATCATGTCGTCCGCATAGCTAATGTGATTTAGGCACAGATTATTGATACGGCAGCCTGCTCTGGTGTCCAGGCGATTAGATAATTCATCCATGTAAACATTAAACAGGATTGGGGACATACACCCTCCTTGCCTTACTCCTGATCGCAAGTATATCGGTTGGGAGTACGTACTTGCCCACCGTACAACGTTTTCCTGCTGGGAGTGCCATCGGGATAGTGTGTTGATATACATGGTAGGTATATTTCTAGCTTTCAATTTCTCCCATAAGGTTTCGTGACAGACCCTGTCGAACGCTTTACTTAGATCTAAGAAGCACCCGTAAACAGTAGTTTTTCGTTTCTTGTAAAATTCTATTACTTGCTTTGCAGAGTAGATTGCCATATTAGTGGATAATCTGTTCTTAAAGCCCATCTGATTGTCTTTAGAATTGAGTTTACCTTCTATTTCAGTCAGAATTACCCTTTCAAATAGCCTTGCAATTATAGTTGCCAGGGATATTGGCCGGTAATTGCTTGAGTTGGTCATGTCGGGCTGTCCCGATTTCAGGATCGGGGTTATAATGGTTTTTGTCATTGCACTCGGTAAATGGTTGTGATTGAGAATTGCGTTGAACAGAATATTTAGTAGTTTAGGTATGTATCTACCTCCATACCTTATATGTTCAATACTTAAACTATCGTGTCCCGGAGATTTACCGGCCTTAGTAGCTTTGATGGCCTTCATTATATTATTTTCAGAGAGTTTGACATTTTGTCCATCATATTCCATGATATCAGGAGCAGTCGGTGCTTTGTTTCCAGAAATATCTGCAAAGGTTCTTCTAAATGTCCTGGCTATTTCCTCCATATTTGTGGACCCGTCAATTTGGCTGGCGATTCGAGCGTGTGGCTTGATCAGGTTGTTGCTTTTCTTCCAGAATTGAGCGAACTGTTTTTTGTCAAGCGATTTTACGATATCATCCATCTTTGTTTGTTCGGCAGAGCATTGGCAGTGTTTGAGGGCTCTTTTGAACTCCTTCCTTTTCTGTTTTCTTTCATCCGCAATGGGGCCACGGGATGGTCTCCCATTTTGAATCCACATCATCATCGCTGATCTGGATTTTTCGTAGTGTTCTTTGACTTTTTGATTCCACCCGGCAATATGACGATATGTTTTATGTCTGCTTTGATCGCTCTCACGATGAAATACAGTATTGGCAGCCTTTCTTAGGGCTTCTACAATATCTGTATACATGTTATCCACGTTTTGTATGTGATCGCATTTTTCACATATAGAATCAGAGTTACATATGGATTCGGAGTGTCTTTGATAAGTTACACTGAGTAATGCTTCTGCCACAGACGTATATTCATTAATTTTCTTGTTATTAATCCTTTGCCATATTATGTTATTAGGCTGTTGCGGTACATTAAAGACAGTTGCAGGTAGGTTTTCAGCAGCGATTACGCAAGATGTCGGCCGGTGATCAGACCAGTCAGTATCGTAGTGTATTTGCAGATTATGTATTTTGTCCTTGAGATTATTAGTGCATATACAATGATCGAGCCAGGAAGTGGTATTGTGTGCATCACTAATATATGTATATGTGTCGTTGGGTAGCCTTTCCATATCGATACAACTATAATTATTTTCAGTGTAAAAAATTGATAGTTCTTTCCGGAATACAGAAGATGGGTGAGCGTTGAAATCTCCCATCACGATAGTTTCAGAGTATTCGTTCTCTTGAATGATCGTGTGTATTTTGGACAGGTAGTTGGTGAAGTCGGTAAGGTTATCCGCATGACATACTGGCATGTAGACAGTCAATACACATATTATTCCTCCGTTTGTGGTTATCTGTATACCAGCAATGCGTTCATCTCCACATGGTATTACAGAAGCCTGCAGTTCATTCCTCCAAAGTGCCGCGACTCCTCCGTAGGGTCGTCCCCTTAGAGGTCCATTAGCTAAATCTACAGCAGACGTGCCCCATCCCTGAAAGTTCGGATGAACTTTGGATAGGTTAGATGTTTCGTTTTGTAATAGCCAAGTTTCTTGCAAAAGTATTACGTCATAGATATCGCACATATCTACAATAAAGTTAATGTTTCTTTTAAAGCTTTTACAGTTTATTGAGATTACCTTAATTTTGTTCCTTTCCATTGTATTTTTTTTCAATAAATTTTCGGAAAACAGTACCTATTGGCCAAAATTCTTTATTCATGTAGGTTTTAAAATCTTTATTCGGTATAGTCAACATAAAGGATCCAAACTGTGTGGGATTTCGTTGTGTTATTTTTTCCACTTGGACGTTATTTCCTGTTATTTTACTATCAATAAAGTTCCGAATATTGTTCTCAGTTACGCTATTGTCGAACCTCGACACGTAGAGCGTTGTTTTTAGTTCAGCTATTTTGAGTGAGTTATCTGCCGCTGTGCCTGTTATATTTCTTGATCTACGTGGTTTTCTGGTAACAGTTTTGAAACCTTCAGTATTAGAGTTCGTTTTCTCTAGTTTATGCATATTTTTGTCGTATTGTGTGCGTGCATTTTGAGGTACTTCAAGATGTTGTGCCTGTAGTGGTTTTTGTTGTGCATGAGAGTTAGATGCAGCTACTGTATTCCACGGTTGAGGAGTGCGCAAGAGGGGCGACGCGGACGGCGTTATCACATTGTTACAGTGGGCATCGTCAAATTGTATTTCATTAAGTGGCGATTTTTTATCCAGCGCTACCGGTATGGTGACCTTTGTTCTATTCGAGGATGTCGATGTGTTTACTTGTTGGTTTTGATCGTGGTAGTGATTGTTTGTTTTCAGTTCGCTCCTTAAAAGGGCCATTTCAGAGCGCACAACTTCCAGATCGCTTCGTTTAGACATTTGCGATTGAATTGTGGTTAATTCACCCTTTAGTGCCATGATATCTTTTAATAGACAAGTGACATCTATATGATCGAAATTTACAGGCGGTAATTTGTGCAGATTCTGAGCCACAAAGGTTGGTAGAGCTTCATTTTCTGTTTCCTTCAGTATTTTAATTATATCGTATAGGTTCTTGCACTTCTTACCTTCGCCTTTTCTCATAATTCTGCGCCCAACTGTTTCATTGCACAGAATATCTTTCGCTGCCTCAACATCATCTTCTGAGAAATGAGAGGAGCATATTTGCACAGCTAGTTAGTTCATCTAAGACGTCAATTTTGTTTTGAAGAAACGTTAAAAGTTCGTTAATAATCAGTTTGTCACTTTTTTTCGTGTTATTCATGTTGATTTCGTAAACTGCGGCGGCACATGCAATTCGATCCTGCGCCCGAGCAGGCAAATGCTGCAAAAAACTACTTAAATTTGTTTAGAAACATGAATTATTTGAGAGCAAAACAAAAACTCGACAGCTGTCTTTGACAGGTTATTGTCACTTCAATACAAGTATGAAATAAAGTTGTAGATTAATCTGTGGAACCTGTCTCGAAAGTCTGTATTTGGGTCCGGAGTCAATACGCAGACCATCAACACGCAGGGCAGAGGTTGATATTTTTCTATCAAACTCTTTTTTTTAAAAATTGTTGGTGAATTCACTAAGAAAAATAAATTACATATTTCTAAAAATGTGACGAATCGTAGGCACCTTAGAAAATAATATCCATTTTAATTTTTCTTCTTACATCATTTTAATACAACAAAGAAAAATAATTATACCATTCTAGCGTTTGCAGGATGCATATCTACACAACGTGGGATTCATATCAGAGCGGAGGAACCGGAGTTACTGGCGCAACCCTGTTGGAATAAGTTGACTCAAGCTTACACGAAATAAAAAATAAAGTAAAGAGCATCTGGTGCCTCCCCCCCCACCTAAATCCCCTATCCCCAACTTCTCCCCTCACCTATAATCCCCCCCCGTCTATTACCTACTCCCCCCTTGTCTAGAACGCCGAAGCCCGAAGCACGGGACAGTCAGTACGAGGTCTGCCGGACCTACACTGCCTCGGAGGTGGAAAAACTTTACCACGCGCGGCGCAACTTCGGATTAATTTAGAACAGGATAGCACAGGACTTTGCCGTGTTGAATTAACCATGAAAGCTGACGGCTGACGGTGACGGGCGCTGTCAGGAGTCAGTAGACATCAGCACGGCAATAGAGCGGTACATCATAATTAATATATTGCAATGCTCTTATGTGATACCCTCCGCAAAGCTGGTAACTTGTAACGTATACACTGATATTGAAAAAAATATGCCTGAAATAACGTACTGCGGAATGGAGTAGGTACGGTGATTATTTAAAAATATAAATAATTATGTAACTTTAACTTGATACTGCAACTGTCCATTGCCAAGACCTTGATTACGATTCCCGATATGGAGACATTGCGAAAATTTTAAGAAGAAGAGAGGGGAAGGAAAAAAAAATATTAAAAGATTTGCATTGTTATTCAGTTCTGAGAACTAGATTTAATTATTTATTTATTGGGTATGAATGAACAGAACGTTAACAAACATTAAATATATAAAATTACCACTGGAATACGCGTAAAAATGACAGAAATGAAAATAATAACAGATGTAGCTGAATCCATTTAATTTATTAATGGTTGTGTCTCACCAGGCGATACTCTATGCATATTTCGTTGTGTAATAAATATTTCTACATTTTTACTTATGCCAGTATTTGACCCAGTGAATAAGTTCCGAGCAAATGAGAATATCTAAATATGAGGGCAAGTAATGCGACACGACACCCGCCACCCGCCACACAGTGTGTATTCCACAGTTCGCCAACCCTGTCCGTGTGCCGCTATCCGCGTCCCGTATCCCGCCGTCCCGCCGTCCCTTGCCTCGGGTCTCGGCCCGTCCCGCCACAGTTGTCCGGGGTAGTTCTAGTTTTGTGCTAATACCATGAAATTCATATGGGATAATCCCGGCCAGTAGGACTTTGTAGCAACGATATAAAACTTTAAGAGCCAGATTGCCAGAAAGCCAATTCCTGCTCTAAGTATTATTTTTACAGTCGTGTATTACACGCGAGGCAGGGGGCTTTTGTTATTTGCGAAGTTTTTGCTTGCATCGCCAAAAGCCACGGATTTGTTTCGTATCTATCCGCACTTTAAGCTCGTTTTTAAAATATCCTGTAATATGGTTCATTTCATTTATAAGCAATTTTAGAGGATGAAACTTTTACATAGGACTATTATTATATTATAACATTGCCATAATAGTATTAATATAATACAAAATTTTACAATATAGTACAAAATATAGCGCAATATAATATAAAATTTTACAATATAGACATCAACAATAGCCTTCAGAAGTACCGAACAGAAGTAACGCGATCGAAAATTAATACAAGAGTGTGGAACGTATAAGGAGCATCTCCTATCCTTATCCTATTTTCCTTTTCCTCCGTATCTAAACTTGATTTTAAGTTATAATAAAACTCCATCTCCAAGTAACTCTAACATAGGAGACACATTTTTAACAACAGCCTAAAAACATTAATTAGTGAATTTCTACAATACTACTAAAAATAAGTATATTTTTATAATTAACACGTGAAGTTAATTAATTGATGATCTGATTTTTATATACTAAAGGAGAGACTTCTTCAATAAAAGTTGTTAAATTACTTTATGGCACGATTTTTAATTAAATGATACTTTTATGATACAAATCAACTTATTTCGGAAACAAAGGAACAAATCCTTCACCAGGCATAATAATAATCAATAAAGTATGCTAAAATTTTTAATGTCATACAAGTGTAGACATAAGAATAAATTGTCTACACTTGTATGTATTATCCACATTTTAATTTTCAGCGTAGGTACTTTATATCCTGATGAAGGTTACGAACTTGTTGATTTGTATCATAAAAATAGTGGTCAATTATTGTGTTTCATTATTATTTAATTAAGAAAAACCATTTTTAATACACAACTCTTTTACATTGACAAATTATTAAAGAAGAAGTGTTTTGTTCTGGCAAAAAAGGAAAATCGAATTATTTTAAAATTTATTTCAAAAGATAAATTTTCCGAACTGAATTGTTTGAGGAAGCTTTAAGAGAAATGCTTCTCATTCAAGCTTCTAATAATGTTGATTTTATTCCTGAAAATTGATCACGCCTAATATTCCTCCTACAGTCTTCCGTTTGAAAGATCGAGCGCAGAACGGGTGGGGGACGTTGGAAGGGGTAGGAAGAGATGAGGTGGTAATTTATTCTGTTTGACTATCTCCTGATGTATAATGTGACCCATCCAGTACTTCCACTGCACATCTGACTTCCCAGCATAATAAATCACGCCACTTTACCCAACAGTTAGGTACCCCTCTTTACTCCTTGCTCCTTACCTCCTTCCTTCTTGCCTGGAAAATACCCTCGAGGGTAGGAGGTTGAGGAACGAGGTAGGAAAGCAGGGGGCGTAGGGGGTATTTGACACACTGACGGAAGTGGGGTCTCCGCATAGTCGCACTACTTTTCATTTTAAAAGGTTTATCTGTACTAATGAATCAGCGAGGTAAATCCGTTAAGGGTGACAGTTATGTAATTTAAAAAGAATCAACATGGAAACAAAATGGTTTAAATACAATTTACCCATGATTCGGAGTTTGCGGATGAGGTTTTCATTTTTTTATGTCACGCCGCTGGAGTTTCATTGCCTGCAGCCAATGTGATTACGGGCCACAACTGATTGGGCGTTCCCTAAGGAAAGTTGTGAGATGGTATGAAATGAAGAAGTAAAGAAACAGTTTGCTCGTCGTTCAAGAATAGATACGGTCATGTTGAGATCTGCTTACAAAATAAAGCGAATCCAAATTTTAATTCCGTAGGGAGGCCTCACAATAACTAGATGTATTTATATAATCGAATTGTTATTTTATTTGTCTGTGAATATTGAAGCAATATTTTATTAACAAGATTTTTAAAAATGAAGAATAATAACAACTATTTTCAGGTATGTTTTTAGGTTTTCACGGCCAAAAAGTATTTTTGTTATTGTTTTTGGGGTGTTATGCCGTGTTTCGCTACCTCTTTCTTTAGCCAACGTTTCGGACAGCGTTACAGTGTCCATCATCAGGGCAGATGAGTGCATCTGTAACGCTGTCCGAAACGTTGGCTAAAGAAGGAGGTAGCGAAACACGGCATAACACCCCAAAAACAATAACAAAAACAACTATTTTCATTTAAGTTTTGTACATCGTCACCGATAAGATGTTTCATAATCTTTTTGAATAAAAATGACAAGGTTTTAATTATTTTTTACTTTTTTCGGAAACGTGCGTAGGTGCTGTAGGTACTTCTGTATTTAGATATGTTTTTTTTATTTTTATTTTAACTCTACTTAAAAAGGTTTCCCTAAAATTCGCATGTTAACGTCTTGCCGGCAGACATTTTCATGTACTTTAGTTTTACTACGAAGAAATTGTCTAAAAAATATACAATCAATTTTGAAACAAATACAACTGTCTGAAATTAAAACGAAAAATAAACAATATAATGAAATCCCTTTCCAGGAATATCTGAAAAGCTCCTCAAAATACACTTCTGAAGCTAAAGGTTTAAAATTGTAAACGGAACTGCCTAAACGCCTGAAATATTGTAAATAAATTCAGCTTTGAATTGCCCTTAGACGGTACCTATAGCTATGGGATGAACCCAAATTGAGATACAAATCTGGTTAGTTGGAGGAGATGTTCACAATAAGGTTGCTTTACAAAGGAGTGGTGGCTAATGAATCCGTTTCACAAGAAAAACAAATTACAGTTGCTCCATTCTGCGCAAGTCCCCTTCTCCTTGGTAGAGATGTCGTGGAGGCTTCTACTATTAATGAATTGTCACCAAACTCCTTCAGTTTTAAAATTATTTTTTAACGCATTTTATTAATCGATCGCGGATATAACGGCCGGTCGACGAAAAATGATCATCAACAAGCATCAAAGTGTTTTTCATCAATTGTATTTACCATGGTGAGATAATATAGTGTGATGAGATGGAAGTGAGTGAAGGGTGTAGGGAAGAGATTGGCTGTTAGTCGGAAGGTTGCGAATTTGAAACGTGCCAGCTGTCAGCTTTGCTATGTTTGATGGACTCTACAAAAATAGCATTGGACTGATCGTAAAATAAATCGAGAAAAACGTATTTTGAGTAGTTAGTTGTCCGTAAAAAAACATAAAATCGCTGTTGAAGGATATTTTGTAAACGAATTCTCTTTTATCATTATTTTATCGTCGATAATAACTGCTTTAAGTTTATTTATGGTTTGTAATGCGTTATTACGATAACGCGAGGGGTACCGCAGGGATCGATGCTGAGGTCGTTGCTTTTTGCTATATATACCGCTGATATGAAGCAATCTATTGAACACTGTGGCTCGTACATATGCTGATGACACACAATTATGTTTGCCGTAAGTAGAGCTCATATATATAGCAAATCATGATATACGTAGAGTTTGCACTAAGGCACAAGAGTACGCATTTTGCTTAATCCCCAAAAAAACCGTTGCTTTATTAATGGTAACTAAGCAAAAGAATCATGTGAGAAGGATGAAGGCCAAGTTTTAAAAATAAATATTCCCTTTGTTGATGCTGCGCACAACCGTGGAATAATGGTGGACGGTAGATTGAGGTATGAGAAACACGTCAAAAAGAGGCCACAGTGGTGCGAGGCTTCGTCTGTTGTATAATATAAGAGATTATGTTCCAGTAAGTAAGATTATTACCGATAGTATTGTTCTCTCAGTGTTGGACTACGGAGACACAGTGCATGGTTCCTCTTTATTGAAAAAAATCCTAAAAACAGGTGCAAAGTTTTCAAAATGCGTGTGTTCAATTTTGCCACAATGTCTCGAGACGGTTAATTGTAATAATAATAATGTCAGGTTCCGCAAGTTTTTTTACAACTTTGCGCAACAAGTGACAGACGTTTTGACAAGACCACGTGAAATATTAAAAAAAACTTCTTATTTTAGACACAAGCGCGATTAGAGGTATCTACTCACCTTCTGCAATCCACAGCAAGCCCCTTCTGTTGGCTCAAGAACTAATTCACTTGTATTAAATTGTTACCTCGGGCCATGGCGAAGTATTTAATGAAACGGTAAGAATGATGGAGCCCACAGCCGCTAGCCGGGCCCCGCTGCCCCTCGGCCGGGACCCCCACTAGACACCTACCTCTCTACCAGTCTTCCTTCCTTCCGCATCCTCCTTCCGCCCTTGGACGTTATTCCTCTCATTCTTTTAAATGCGATTGTTCAATTAATTTCTATTGATTTTATTAGCCCTCGATGAACTTAATAAATATCAAATTATTCAGCCATCGCGTACTAATCGTGATAATGAATCGTTTAATTAAAAGGCGAGTTTTCATTAGTTGTGGTGTTTCCGGCTTAGGTTTTCTTTCGGATCCAATTACATATTTGGTTATTCAAAAAACAAAATTTGTGCAAAATAAATATAATATTATAGGTGCATCCTATATTTCACAGCTAACACGATTAAAAGGAAGTAAAGTATATACGTATATATATATATAGGTTCCATGCCAACTGAGAATAAAGTCAACTCAACACCTCCTTGAAAAGTCATGAAAAGCTATGAAAAAAAATAATTTTAAATTAGCCGATAACCCTAACCTAACGTAACCTATTTAACCATTTGTTTATATATAATTTTTTATCACCCTAAATGACTTATCTAAGATGGTTCTGAGTTGGTTTCATTCCGAATTGTCCGGTCACCATATATATACAGGGTGTTAAGGGGCGTCCTTGACTTGCTTTAACCAGTGATTCCTGATATTATTTGGAGTAAATATGTAAATAAAATTTTCGTCTCCGGTGACATTTTTGATGTTTTTTTCTACAAAAACATAAAAAAATGGTAGGTGTTGGAGGCGGGGTTAGGGGTTGGTCGGTTACTCATCTGAGTGACCAGTGACGACAAGCGGAAGAATTTTTTTTTTGTTTGATTTTGAAGAAAAATAATTTGAAAAAAAAATTTTTTACTCCAAATAATGTCAGGAATCACTGGTTAAAGTAAGTCAAGTACGTCCCTTAACACCCTGTATAATATTATAATATATAATATTATATCTAATAGAAGCTCTGGTATTTAATTCATGTAAAGCGTGTAGGTATTTGTTTGAGATGTAGTTGCATTTGGTATGTTTTTAGGTTTTCACGGCCAAAAAGTATTTTTGTTATTGTTTTTGGGGTGTTATGCCGTGTTTCGCTACCTCCTTCTTTAGCCAACGTTTCGGACAGCGTTACAGTGTCCATCATCAGGGCAGATGAGTGAATCATCTGGGAAGGAATGTTTTAAGTGATAATTTCTAACGGAGTGCACTGTGCGAGTATACATTGTTAATGTTGTGTGGAAGGTTGTTATATTCTTTCATAGCCATGTAGAACGTTTTAAAATCTTGTTTTGTTTGCTTGGGGAATTAATGTTTTCTTCAAATTTGTTTATGTTGAGTGTTTTAGAAAAAAAAATACTAAGAATTATAATTAATGGCGAAAAGTGACAATTCCTGTAACAAGAAGTTTAAATAATTTGTTTAAGAAGTTTAAAAGTAGCAAACGGACGGTTTTAAATCCATCAAAGTTGGCGGAATTATTAAAATAACGAAATAATTATTCATTGTACATAATACATAAAAATAATCATAAAAATTACATTCCTGAATCCGGTAATAATCTGGTCAATGCATGTCAAATACACCTAACAATAATGCCTATAATACGAACACGATGAAGTCTATCAACTAATGGGATGTGCCCACTGTCATTAACAGGAGTTTAAATGGAATTATAATTCCTTGGAAGCGCTTGATTGGTCCATTGAAGGCGGTTAAGTTCCACAGTTCCCGGTTCCACATAATAAATTCGGAATCTTGTATTTCCACCGAATCTTAAACAGACAATAAATTTCACAGGAGCAAAATTAGAATTGCGTTTGTCTTTTGCGGCGAGACTTTTCAATTAGAGCGGCCGCAGTCGTGCCCTGAATTTACGATAACTTTTCAAATTATATTCCTATATATCTCCAAAGTTCCCTATCCAGGGGTCCGTCACTCCGAAGGCTATTGTTTTAGGATTTTTGAGTCCACAAGAATATGAGCAATTACTTGGACGTGTTTAAAAATTGTACAGCGAAAGTATTAATTTAAAGTTGGTGCCATTTCACTCTTAGTGAAATTCAACAATTCTGGATCATTATTTTTTTTTCAAATAATGAAACGAAGTTTACAAATAACTTATTTTTTTTTGTTCTTGTGAATTTTTGTTCATATAAAGCAGTACTTTGTGATGTGACATCATAATTTAAAATAAAACAATAACTTTGTAAACACCACTTTTATTTTTATGTACTTAATGCCGACCGTGTTTCGCTACAACCGAAGCTTCTTCAGGGCGGTACAATATTCTACTAAAAGTTTTTAGGTCGAAACCCGGTCGGCATTAAGCACATAAAAATAAAAGTGGTGTTAACAAAGTTATTATTTTATTTTAAATATAAAAATAACACTTAAGTACTGTGTGTAAAAACCCATAAACTCACCCTTTTTACTCTTATGCCCGGATAATGTGTCCATTTTGTGGTACTTATGCAAAACACGAAATAATAATTTCATGTTATTTGGTAGATTTCCACAAATGATTTGAAAGCATCTTACGAAGAAACCGAATCCTTTTAGCATTTTGCTAATTTTAATGTCACATAAATATTATACAAAAGTTTTAATACAGTTCTCGTTTTCATCCGATTTCGTATTTGATAAGCAAATAATAAAACAGAAAACTTTATCATTTATGCCGGGGAAACACGCACCCTCCGGTGGCTATAATAAAGGCCAAACTGCCCTAAGGTAAGCTAATAATTTCTCTTCGAATTTTCCATTTTTGGGTATTTAACACATCATTTACAGCAGACCTTTAAAATAGGGAACCGTGAAGGTAGTCGTTAACATTTCGGTACCTTTCTAACGGGCACCTCATAACGGGTAACGGGCTAACGGGGGTGAGATAATTAGTTTCTCCGGCCTAAGTAGCGCTACATACGCATCGAGCAAGGAACTTTGTTATTCATAAACTCCACTCGCGCAAACTGGATTTTTCTTCCATCTCGTTTGCTTCGGATTCCTGAGTTCGTAAGTATTTTCTTTACAAGGTTAATTAGAGTAAAAAGACTGTGTGATGTTAAGAAATGATTGGATCAATAACACGTCTGCAGATCAATTTATAATTATTTATTATCTTTACACTATACTAAATTGCTAAAATTAATAATGAACATGTTGTTTTAAATTATGCTGCCCTAGATCAGCTGTTTGGCAATTGAGACGGAGTACATCCCCCAACCTCAACAACAGACACCTAGGAGAGTTCCTTGAATATCAATAAGGAAATAAGGCGGAAAATAAATATATCAAAGGGTAAAAGAGGGTAAAATGTCGCTGAGTCAAGTACCGGCGGATCAGCCGCCGCGGCCATCAATATCCCATCCGCACTACCCACAACCCTTCACCCGCCACCCACCACCTACCACCACTGGAATCACAATCACTCGGGAAGTGATCTCTAGCGACTGCGGTGCGTCCTTTCGCCACAAGGGATAAACATCTTTCCTTTTCAGTTAAATTAACATATTATTTCACCCAGTGCGGGGTGTTTTCTTTGTGAACAAGTTATTTAGGTTAATTTACCACCATACTTATTTTCCACTAATGCTGCCGAGATTTTTTGGTATTCGAGATGCTTCTGCAATAAGGAGCACAGCGAGATAAACTTTTTATGAGTTGTTAATAAAAAAGTGTCGACTCATAAACCGTTAGACGGCCTACTGCTTTCCGCCTTCCGCGCTGTGAGTTTACGTGTACACAGTCCTGTACAGGGTACACCTGTCACCGTGTTATTACCCGAGACACTCAGCCGAAATCTCTGGAACATCTTTTGAATAAGCCGTTTTACAAAATGTATTCAAACCACACTCTCTAAGGGAGATGTAAGACGGAGATAAGGGAGGCGGCGCCTTTATACAAAAGTAAAGCTCTCTAAGAAAATCATTAACCTGATCCTTGTACTAGAGCACAAAGCCCAGAGATTGAGACAGAAATCTGCATTAAACATCAATACCCTTCCCCCGCCATTCCCTCGCTTCCCGCTTCTTTCTGCTCGACCTTTCATTCCTTTAAGTTTATTCTAAATCTCTCTCCAAAGTCAATATTACCTTAAAAATGCGGAGGGTTAGTTTTCAGTCAAATGAAAAGAAGACTGTGCGACGGATAATTCGCTATTCCACTCACGTTTACTCGACTTTTTCAGGATAAATTCAACTCCAATGAATGTATACTTCTGCATTACGGTTGTTTGCTCTAACTTCATTTGGATTTAATGTCTCAACTCATGAAATGAATTTAAATGAAAAAGTCGACTTTCCATTTATAGGATTGGGCGTTTATGTGCCCTTTACGTCTTGCTTTTCCCACCTCGTCTATTCCGCTTCAAGGAATTCTTTTCAATATTTATCTGTTTGGATAGTTAAATGATAATAATTTGTATTCAAAAGATATTTTCATAAAGAGCCGCGTATATTTAAAAAATAAGTGCTAATATTATTAAAAAAAAACAAGTGCTTATATTAAACAAGCTAATATGACGTCTTAGCAAATATAAGTATTTGAACCAAGAATTATGTTAATTGCTACATTATGTTTTTTCATTATTTCTTTTCTTCTCTTTCTCTGAATTGTATACTTACTATGTTTTATATTTTATTTTGGCTATTATTATTTCTGCCATTTCACTAATGGCATCTCCAACTAGAAATAACTAAATGTTGATTATGCGGACTGGAAACATTTTTATTGGAGTGTTATATATCTTTGCACATCCCAATAACAATTTCCTTAATATGATTATTGTTAACACTGTAAATATTACAAACAATGGTATATATTTAATTAATGAAGATAGTGTAAGCCGAAAATTTGAAACAGAAAAATCAGAAAAGATGCGGTCACATCTAGGAATCGAAACCAGGACTTTAGCCTTGCGGGGGCGGTGCTCTACCATTGAGCTAATGGGGCCCTATCCCCTTCAAAAATTGTATCATACGACCTAAGAAATACGAATACTATCTTCATTTTATTAAAGCATATTTTTACTGGCTGCTATCTTTTAACCTCAGCGGTTGAATACCGCCCCCGTAAAAGAAAGACAAAAAAATTCCCGGGTTTCAAATAACCCAAAAATGTTTGAAAATCTCCTACTACCACCGAAAATGTTGCTTTAGTCGTGATGGAGGACTTAGCCAGCCGAGAAATCGAACACGCGACGCCCGGGTGGATTCCAAACGCGATGCCCACTCAACCACTGACCGGTTGATTTGACCGGAACTTTTTCCGATTTTTCTGTTTCAAATTTACGGTTGGGAGTCGTTAGTATTGTATTTTTTCATTAAATATTACAATTTAAGGATTTATTCAATAAGTTCAAATAAAAATAAATAATCAAAATCCAATTTCATTATTGAAAACTGCCATATGCTTTCACATTTTACATAACGAAGAAGAATAATAAATTAGAATAAAATCTTTTAGAAATAGACCTAAAAGGCAAAAGCTGGCCTCTCTGATCAACTCCTTGGAAGAAGGAAGATGCTATTGCTTGCTGGCAGCCGACCTGACTGAAGACTACTAATCAGCCCATCTCCCGGCAACTCCAGCATCCCTCCATTGTGCTCGCGCGGAGCAATGCGGAACTGATACGGGGCTCTCCGCATTCAAATCATTTTATTTCCTCGTCTTGAAAGCTTTCCAGTAATAAAAGTATAATATTTTCATAGCCATTGGATTCAGATATTACATTATTTACGCCCAGCTGCCTCGCAATGTTTTGTATTGAGGATTTGTTCAGAAATGTATCGGACGAATGATTTTATAAGCATATCCGCAATTCCAACTCCAGGACAGATACGAACAAAAATGATAAGGATATAACTTTTAGTTTAGAAAAAAACTTTGTTCGTGCAAACTTTTTTAAAATTCTTCATTACATAATCATTTGATCTTTAAAAATTTATTCATTAAATATCTTTTTAAAATATTGGCGATTATATCTAGTACCTACTTACTCAAAAGCTAAAGCCTAAACAGAATATTATGATCATAAATAGTTGTATCAAAGGTGACCATTATCCAATAATATTAAAGATAGAAATACTTAAGGGGGTATTCTAGTCTAGAAGCATGAATTGTACGTGTTTTTTTAGGTGCAATAAAAAAATAGTAATATTTTTACCAGCCATTACTTTAACAAATATTTGTTAAACATTAATAAATTTATTTATTTATTTATTTAAACGCCCATAGGGCTTTAACATAAAGTGCAGTACATGTTTTTGGTAAAGTATAGGAAATAACAAAATATAATATAAACATAATATAACTGTAAGAAAAAAAAAGATAACATAAGATATAAGAAACAAAACATAGATAACACTAGATATGACACAAAGCAGGTAAAATAGAATATATGGTCACGTAAATTAATGTGAGATAGTTATTTTAATTATAAAGAGAAATAAGACAAGATTGTCATTATTTATGTTTATAATTAGCAATCTTTGTTATACATATTTGGTACGTGTTTATCGAAACATAGCTACAATAATATATCGATAAAGGTGCTATATAGTGCATGATATTTATAGCTTTATTTTAAATGTTCTGATATACTGAGTTTAAATTTAGAAATCGATTGATGTCGATAAACGTCAATTGAAGTATATTTATTTCCGAGTATATGAAGTCTTTGTATTGGAGAGTTTTCAAAATAATTATTAGTAGAATTGGTAACAAAGTAAAGTGCATTAGAACGGGTATCACGCGTGGGTACTCTCAAATTAATTTTACAAGTTAAATCGAGGGCGTCCAGTCTGCCATTCGCAATATTAAAAAGGCAAACTAAATCGCTCACTACACGCCTTGACGTTAAATCGCTTATATTGAGTAATTCCATTAGATATACATAATTTAGTTCTTCGATAGGTATTCCGAGTTTATAATTAATAAATCTTAAAAACTTATGCTGTACTCTTTCAATTGTCAAAGTGGGTGGTCTCAAAAAATGGCGCGCCCTGGTTGACACGATTGCAACCCTTCTAGTAATCTTATAAATGTTATAATTTTTAGTAGTTAACGCAATAGGGTAATGTATAGAGAAGGCTCACAAAAAAATTTCAAATAAATTGGTTTAGTAGTATTGGTTTTGTCAACCGTCTCGAAAAAAGGATTTTTGAGAAAATGCGTTTAAAATTTTGTTCTATTTAGATTCTGGTTAGATTCCGTCTAAACCGCGACGTTAAAATGGTTATAAATTTTAAAATAATGCGAATTTCGTAAAATCCTTTTTAGGAGATATTTAAACTTTGGAAATACGAAGAAAAAATTGTTTTTTTTTTCTAGACTAGAATACTGCCTCAATTGATAAAATACATACCAACATGGTTCTACGGAAAAAATCGAAGCTGGATTGACAGATGATTGATTATTTTACTGAAGGTATTCAATGAAAAAAAAAATCAAATTAATTCTCGATGCTGAAACACCCAAAGCGCCACAGCGTAGCGTCAAAATGGTACATTTAAAACAAAAAATCTTGTAAACTCTGAAATTAAGTTAACTTGGATTCAAATAAAATTATTCTGACCACGTACAAAAAATACGGTTGTTTTCCAGGCTTCCGCATTAAACGTTTTTCACTGAAATATTCGTATTCATACAAGATTCGAAAACGGCAACATTATTTGTCCACGAGAAAGTTCCGAAAGACTCTCGAATAAACAAATACTGCGCCAAGTATTGACATACGCCTTTCGTGTCACTTGGCTGCAGTGTCAAACTAACGATGCATTCAGCGGGCGGCGGACCAGGCGGCTGTGTCAACAGTCAATCAGGCCCAGTGGTCCCGCTGCAGCCTTCGTGATGTGCCGTAGCAAGGTTGCGCTGCCTCGTGACTTTTGACTCCAGAGATGTCGCAGAAGATAAGAATCGACGCCCTTTTGATTACGCAGTCAATTATAAATGTGTTTGATATATGTGACCTTAGTTTGATACGGCATGTAAATGGAGAGCAGCTGTGAAGATCTAAAAAGACGGAAACTAAATTTCTATGAACTAATGAATAATGTATTTTTTGTGAATGCTGCACATGGGTATAGCCTGTAGAGCCAGTGGGCCGATCTCACCCCAAATTGAGGCAATTGGGGCATCCCCAAGAGTGGGGTATGAAGTTGAGATGGAAAAGAGGAAAACTCGAAAGTCTCTGGCTTTTTTGTTTGATCATAATTGACGGTTAAAGCCATTTCAAGCAACCTTCAATTTTTAACAGTGGTATTTTACCAGGATGGTAATGTGAGTGTTTATCACTCTGGACGTTCCGAATACAAAATTTTAGTTAATTTAATTGTAAATTAATGTGGAGTAACACGATTTAATTTTAATAATTTTCTATTTATAGTCGTTTCTTATAATACATGCACGGTTTTGAAGACTTTTTAGCGTTTTGTGTTTTGTCATGCATGAAAAGTAGGTTGTAAGTATTGTAGTATAGTTTGTTCCAAATATTTATATTTGATTTCACGAATAAAATCCTAAAATTTGTCGAAGTGAATGGTTACAATTTGACGCGATTTTACTATGACAGTTGAATGTTAAAATATCATCATCATCATCTATTATTAGGCTTGCGTCTGCGTAGTTGAATTTAAGAACCCGGCTACGAATGCATGTCTGCCGCCGCACCGTATCCGCCGCACCATATAAACATCTGTGTACTTAAAATTTCAGACAAATCTGGAATTCGGCTTCTAATTCAAGAATTCCTCAAAAGATGGCGCCACTTCCGTTAGAAGGTCGCATGGGGACATGTTCTCGCCAGATGTAAGTACTACGAATTTGGGAATTTGTAGTATCTCTGCGGATATGGGAAGATAGACGGTCGTCTTTGGCAAAAGAAGCAAAGGAAGGTCACCAATGCGCTAAAGTAATCAAGTATCACTGGCGACTGGCGTCTGGTACATCGGTGATCCCAGCTCTCCACGCAGCGCAGAACCACGAGGAGTGAAAGAGCCTTGCCCACTATGGAAATCGGAGTAGAAGTTACGGTCCTCAGTAATGAGGAACTGACTTAGGAAAATATAATGGGTTATTAATGGGAAAATAAAGGAATATAAAAAAAATATGAACAATTCAGTTTCGGTAAGTTTTTTTAATAACATTTTCATGTTGATATAAGAAAATATTATTTAGAAATATTATTTTTTTTTTACATTAGCTCCACACAGGAGGCCCTTATGAAAATATTTTCCCTCAAGGCCTATGAGAAGTCAAAGGGATTTCCTCAGCATTCTCTCCCGATCCGGTCCCTCGTGCAGCTGGCGGGCAGAAGCATCCGCAGCCAAGTCCCGGACGAAACTCACCCCATGAACCCAGGCACCCCTGCTAAGTCACCAAACGTAGCGAACCACTTAGGGTGACCTATGGAAGAGGTGTTGGTTATCTAATAAACAGTTACCCGGAGCGGCGGCTCCATATCCGCCTTACAAAAATGTTTATTTCAAATACAGAAATCTGAAAGATAATTTAATTTAATTTCTAAAATAGGATTGGTTTTTACGATAAATTAAAACATTAAAAAAAATATGGCACATTTAAAATTCTTTATTTCGTATTACGAAATTGTAGATATTTTAGTGGCATTTCACACTTGTAGATATTTTTTTAAAAGCCCGAAGGATTACGACTAATAAGACATAAATCTAAAAACCGGTTCAGTTATTTAAAATTTTCAAAGATTGCAGCTAATAACTATTCATTAAGTAATACGCTCCCTTTAAATTCCTGTGAAATTTCAGGTGGCAGTATTATTTGTTCCCGGTTGAGAATTCAGTATTCAGCAGAGGAGATGGTGCTCTGCCGCTAGTCGCCGTGTGCTGCCCTTTTCCTATCTTCATCAGATATTTTCCAGCGAGTTACTCCTGTTAATTTAATGAATATGCGTGAGTTCTCCAGAGCATACAAAGGAGGTAAGATGTTAAACCACCTGTCCTAGCCCGTTACGGAAATAGCTCCATTCTATGCCGTCTTGTTGTTAGACTAGCGAAATAGTTCACGCTGAAAATGAATTCAAAAGACTTGGAGACTCTGGTATCAACCTTTACTACAGGGGGCGGCAAAATATAACTTAACTTTAAATTTCATGTGCTACTACGGTAAGTGAACAAACACCGATTCTAAAATATATAGTTAAAATTTTGTGTTATATATGGATAAATTATTGATGGTATCGAATCGTTCTTTGTTTGATCTGAACTCTTCTTTGATGGTAATAAACTTGGTAAAAATTGATGCCAATTTGATCACATTGAATATTAATGATAATGTGAAATTGGTGAACGTAAATGATGAGGTGAATGTGGTGAACATTGATGCTAATGTGAACGTGATGAACATTGATGCTTATAGGAACAAGGTGAATACTGATGCTAATATGAACGTGGTGAACATTGATGATAACGAGACCATGGTGAATTGATGCTACTGTAAACGTAATGAACATTGATGCTAATGTGAATATTAATGCTACTGTAAACGTGGTGAACGTTATTGCTAATGTGAATGTTTATGCTACTGTAAGCGTGGTGAACATTGATGCTAAAGCGAACGTGATGAACATCGATGCTTATGTGAAAGTGATGAACATTGATGATAATATAAACGTAGTGAATATTGATGCTAATATGAACGTGGTGAACAATGCTTTTTTTTTATTTTTTTATACGAAATACCGCACAACTGAGTCCCAACTGCTCCCGTCTGGAGCCAGTGAGACTATGGCATCCCCAATTGGGGTATGTTGTGAGGCTGAAGGTAGTGGGGAGGGGAAGGAGATAGGAAAGAGGAAGGTGGGGAAGTACCTGGCTATTCAGATCTGGTCACTAAACACGGTGTTAATATGAATGCTAATATGAATGTGGTGAATAATGATGTTAATATAAACGTGGTGAACATTGATGAGAACGTGACCGTGGTGAACGTTGATGATAATGTGACCGTGGTGAATATTGACCCTACCGTAAATGTAGTGAATATTGACGCTAAATGAACGTGAATGATCATGGGAACGTGGTGAACATTGATGTTGTGTGAACTAATGAGAAATAATTGATAACGTAGGGAAAATTTGAACAGATATAAAATTATCAGAAAAGTTTCCCATTTATTTTATTTTTTATTTTGTTATAAAAATACAATAACAGTACAAGAAAGCTTTTGACTGTCCAACTAGGAAGGATATATTATACTGATAATTAATTTAAGTAATAAATTATGCACGCCCGGTAACAATTATTTTCATATTTTTAAAAACCGAATCACAATCCCACACAACTCACAGAATTGATTTATTTATTGGTTTTGTAGTGTTAACATAATTTCCAAACTAAATGAAGGTACCTACTGAACCAAAGACATTGAAATATAAGCTTTGTACTGAACTGTTGAGAGGCAAATAAATTAAGTATTTCAGAAAAAATGATACATTTATCATCACAACTTTATTGAAATGAAAGCTAGCTGTCGGACCTGGTACAAGGTTACATGCAGGTATTAGTATTTTCATATACAATGAACGCCCTGTAGTGTGTAGCGTGTACGGGGTACAGGGTATCTACGGTATACGTGTGAATACAGAATGTTCACCTGCTGAATGTTGAACGCGTCGGAGGTATTTAAATTAATATTAGACAATCCAGCAGATTGGAATGTGTTAACGTTTCCTTTATGAAAACAACAGATTTATCAACGAGCGTTCCTAAACAATTAATAAATAATTTCTTCCATCTAAGTTTTGTGCTTCATTGATAAAGTAATTATTTTATGTGTTGGTTCATGATTATATTGATAAGTAGTCAATTAGTAAAAAATCAATCTGCAATTAAAATACTTATATTTAATTCAAAACAAAACAATAACTTGGCAAACCCCACTTTTATTTTTTTTTATACTTAATGCCGACCGGGTTTCGCTACAACCGTATCTTCTTCAGGGCAGTATAATATTCTAATAAAATCTGCAAGTTTAGTAACGTGTGGTATAAATATATGACGCTTTAACAGTGGGTTGCAAAAAAGGGCTGAGCTACGCTGAGTGGTGGAGGGTTAGGTATAGGATTGAAAAGAGAATGCCCGTTATCAATAGGGAACAACCTAAGTATGGAACTTTTATTTAGGTTTATTTGATTGTTGATTACTTTGCTATTAATGTTATCGGCTTTCCGTTTTTTTGAAACCCACTATGAAAGCGTAATATATTTTTAACGCATGTTAATGAGATTTTAGCAGAAAATTATTCTGCGATGAAGAAGCTACGGTTGTAGCGAAACCCAGTCGGCATTAAACATATACAATGAAAAGTGTTATTTACTAAGTTATTGATTTATTTTAAATTATAAGGGGTCGCATCACAAAGTATCTGCTTTATATGAACAAAAATTTTACTAAGCCAGAGAAAAAATAAGAAAAAGAATCACTGGTGTAAGCCGAGAGAGAATAATTAATGCTATTATAATTTATCTAGCTGCATTCCCGGGTATTGCGCGGGCCTCTTATTTTGAATGTCAAGTGTGCAAAAATTCACCAAGATGAACAAACTTCTGCTTTAAAATATATTTGCCAAAAATATCGATTTTTTAAATCATTTTCGTATTTAGTTAAACACACAGATAGTTTCAAGTCAATCCAGTTTTTATTTTTGAAATTACACGCACATTTGTTTTAATTTTTTTACTCCATGTAAAATGCTTTCGAAACTTTAAACGCGATTTTCTCAAAACTGTGTTTTTAAAGTCGATGATCGAAATTTCTCGGAAACGGCAGAACCGATCAGTCTCAAACTTTAACAAGCTTCGTAAGTAGATTTTTTAATAATTAATCAAAGGTTGTTTATCACCGATAATTTTTCATTTTTATTAACAATTTAAGATCAGAATTTTGGTAAAAAATCTTTTTTTTTTGAGAAACCGCCATTTTGTCAAAAAAAAAAATTTGCTTATTTCTTCAAATAATTACAATATTAAACATTACTTTGACGAAATCCATTTGCTTTTTTTAATTTAAAAATATCCAGTCCCGATATATAGTGGTCCTCGCAAGATGTCTTTTTTTAGAGGAGCTCCTGAAGATCAGCTACACAGTCAGCTTTCAAAATTATTATTTTTACAAAAACAACAATGTTAAAATCAAAAAAGTTCAAAGTTACCATAATAGTCGAAAAAATTTTTGGGCCTCTTGACTGTTTATAGCCCCCTTAAAGGGTTAAAAGAGTGGGGGGTGGGGTGTTTTTGAAAACTCATAAAGACAGTCACCTACCTCTTATTTTGAAGGACTGATTTTAAAATCTCGAAGATAAAATTGTAGATTCGTAAAAAAAAGTCACTTTCCCACTTGGGTGTATTTGTTTATAATATAAATGTAGAATGCTACTAAAAGATTTCTTGGGGAGAAAGAGGGGAGTTGCTGTAAAATGATTTGTTTTAGGGACTGAGAACTTTAGCATAATATTAACCTGTCTATCAAGATAAACGTATATTAATCAAACCAGCAAAACCTAGATCGCACACGAACCGTGATATACAAACTGGACTACAAATTGAACGTACTAAATATTCCATGGTAGCAGTATAAAGAATTGTTTTCTGAAATTGAATTCTTTCAGCAGAAGTTCTGACGATAATGTAATTGGTCAAAGTGGAATCTCTGTGAATATAAATATTAATTTTAGTACTGTGCAAGTCGGTAGTGTCGGTATTTTTGTTTTAATTCAACTTCTCTATGTATTCATCACACTCAAATTATATTTTAAGAGCCCACTCATAAATATTGTTTGTTATATACATATTACGCCATCTGCAGTTCAAAAACTGATTTTTTCTGTATCTCTTATTAAATAATGCTTTACTTTTACCTACCATCTTTACTTCTATGTACCACATGTAATACCTTTTTATATTATCTTTGCCATCTAAACATACCTGTATGCATTAAATCATAAAAAAATGTGAATATATTTAAAAGCCCATAATTGCGTTAAAGATTAATAAATAAATAATTTTTTTTCTGAAAACTGTGTGCAACCAAATTTGTTCTAATAGGGTTCTCGAAAACAGAAGGTCTGTTACATTTAGAAAGTTAGATTTAATACCAACTGGTGTTAAAACTGAGAAGTTCGAAATAAAGCTGATCATTGCAGTCGATAAAATTTCCCGTATTTCGCAGTCGCATTACAATAAAGAATACCTACTAAAAGCTGGCAATTAATTTCACATGCTGCGCTGTTCGACCCTTTCCCCCCTTCCCCCCTTCACCCGTCTCTAATACCGTAAAACTCCCACCCTGAGAAGGTAGGTACCTACCTTGAACTACAGAATCCAAGTATGGCGATTGTGGAGAATTATGGAACGTTTATTTAATATAGTTCAATAATTAATAATTTATTAATTACTAGCTTTTACCGGCGACTTATAATTATATATCAATTATCCCCCCCCCCTCCCCTCCTCTTTTTACATTTATACATATGTATTTAATAAAATGTTATATTAAATGTCATTATTGGTCATGAATACTTTATCAGAAAAGAGGAGTTCTTGTGCCTGATAAGGGAGCCACAATTCTTACTTAGGTTGTAAGTTATAATATGTTTAGTGTAAAATATTAACTTTTTACGAAAGTTTTTTTTTTAATTGTTTAATTTTATTTATTTGTTCCGATTGGTTAATGATAAAGCAGAATTTTTTAATTGAGTTCAGAAGGAAGGTTATTATGTTTTTTTATGGCTTGGCAAATTTAATGCATTTGAGTTATTTAAAAATTAGGTGTTTTAAATTGGTTTCCATTTCTCATTGGTTTATAAAATTCTTCATATTCCTTGTTATTTTTTTATTTACACATTTTTATAATGAGAGCTTGCTTGAACTTGTCATCGACATTTCGTACTGGAAACAATTTAAAAAGTGATTCTGTTGAGAAGGTAGATTTTTTTTAAATTATAATTCTTTGCGAAACTTTTACTGAGCTTAGATTGTTTTTGTAAGACCCTCCCCAACCTATAATTCCGTAGATGAGTAAAGGGTGAACAAGGGCATAGTTCACACTTTTGATTATTTTTACATTTAAAATATTTCTTAATCTAACAAATGTACATATATACAATTCCTTATTCTCTTCACTAGCTCTGAAACTAGGTTTTGATCAATGATCACACCGAGATATTTAATTTTGGAAGAATAAATCGTCATTAATATTTGGTAAATGGTTGTTTGAAGTTGTGTATAATTAAAACACGTTAAATGGTAAGTGGGTGTAAATAATTCATAAATCGATCGGTCAGTGGCTGAGTTGGCATCGCGTTTGGTCCCACCCAGGCGTCGTGTGCTTATTTTCTCGGCTGGCTTAATCCTTCATCTCGACACAAGAAACATTTTCCGCTAAGTGTTGTAGTAGTAGAAGATTTTCAAATATTGTCAGGTTATTTGTAACTCCGAAATTTGATTTGATTTCCTTTAAAAAACGAAAAAATCAAATTCAATCAAAACAAAACGAAATTTTCAATTACTCATGTACAAAATATTTTTAAAACCACGTAAACATTTGTGGTGCAAAATAAACGTAAATGAAACAATATAATAAAACAATTTTTCAATAAATCAAGAGGAAGAACAAAGAACCCCTGGATGACAACAATTCCAAAATATTACAGAGAAACGGCCTGGATGAAAGCGATACTCAGAACCAAAGATATAGCTATAGCCTGAGAACGAGAAGAACCGACCCCAAAAGCCTACCTAGGCAATGAGTTAGGACAGTGCAAGGAAGAAGAAGAATTTTTTTCAATATTTTAATTACTATTGAAAACCTTTACCAAAAAATGAAAAATTATTCGGAAAACAAGAGTGGTTGCGGATTAGGTATTTATTCCACGCATAAAAGCGTGCATCAAACAAAATGAATTTATTAAAAAGCTAATTAAATGAATTCAGTAGTTCAATAATCGGGCTGCTTGTGTTCCCAGGTTTCCCACAGAGCCGTACAATGCACCCACTGTCCCTCGAACAGTGCACAGCGTACCCTGCAACCAGCATTGTGCCTGCGGTCCCACCTCGCGGCGGACACTCGGATATGATTTACCGTCAGTATAATACAGACAGGAGTATTATGGATCCTACCGATACCTGATCTCTATCGGCCGTATATATACCGTGTCCACTACCCGCTATCTACCACCCTCTAACTACTGACCACCCTGCGAGCTTATCAGGAGGTTTTTCTGTGGAAAATGGATTTTGGGGTGCCGCTAGAATTTAAGCAAAAAATCTACCCTTGCAGATTGTCAGATTTGTTTTGTCTATACTCTGTTGTTGAAAACAACGCTTTATAGCATAGCAAGAATTTTTTTTTCATATCTTGTAAAACTGATAAAAATACGAATTGTTTCTTCTAGGAGCAGAAAATCTGCCAAATAAAAAATAGTTCAGTTTGTAATATTTCGAATTTGAAATAATATAAATTCCATGCATTTTCAATTTGGGAGGCGGATATGGGTACCGCCGCCTCGGGAACCATTTATTGGATAACCGACACCTCTGCCATAGGCCACTTCAAGTGATTCGCTACATTTGGTGCGTGAGGTTTTTCTAGATCTTCGCGGTGGACGCGTCTGCTCACCTTCTGTGTGGCGGGTCGGATCGCGAGGGACCGGTTGAGGGAGATCCTTCGACCTCTGCAGCCGGACTCTCTCGATCCACCCCCTCGCAACACAATTGGAAGGACGAGTTCAGACCTCCTTCACTTCTGGATATACTTATCCCAGATTCCACTCCTTATTTTTCTTTCGGTCCCTAAACATGCTCTCATTCTTTTCCTTAAAAATACCCTCCACACAGCACTCCCTGAGATCACGTACACCATGAAGTAAATTATTTTTTAAGAGCCTCCTGTGTGAGGCTAATGTAAACAAAAATCATTAAATCTAATAACAAAAGGACATGTCGAAAAATGAAACAATGTTCTTTTGAATACGGTTTGAGATTTCACGGTCAAAAGCGCTTATCCTGTTTAAATTTAAAGTTATTATGTATGCCGTGTTTTTCTTCTTCTTTATTTAGCCAACGTTTCGGACTGCGTTAAAGAGTCCATCGTTCTAGTATGTCATTATGTCTGTAATGATGTAGCGCTGCCTAAAGAGCTGCGAAAATACCGTTTTATTTATTTGTTTATCAAGGTCTCAATAAGATCATTAGCCAAATTCAATTCAAAAACTTCTGAAAACTTAACATGCAAACAATATAGATCTAAAATAATGATAGGGCGCTTACCGATGCACTCACCCAAATTCGAAATTATTCATGCAACCAATATACTGTGTGATTATATTTTAATAAAAGTGTAGGTATGTTAATAGGTATTAAAAATTGACATAAAAATTTCTGACTCAACACAGACCAGCCTAGTGGGGTGGATTACGAGAAACCTAAATTTATAACTTTTAATATTCTTCAAATACCTACTGTTCATATTTATATTATTTTTTGTTTTTAACCGTTTTAACTTATGTAACTTATAAACCTTTGTAAATATTAACACTAAAAACGTACTTTTTACTTATATTCTTGCAAATTTCATTAAAAAAAGATATATTATTTTTATTAACATATGTTTCTACGCCTTTTTGACACGAGAGTTGCTCTAAAAAATGTATAAATATTGTAACATTATATATTTTGACATCCTCTGTGGTCCAGTGGTAAGACTGTACGTCTTATAACGTACCCGTGAGGATGCCTTTGTTTTACTGACCCCAGACTGGAGCAAATGGGACTCTTAGGCGGTATTCACATAAAAAAATGTATCTGCCGGGTAGCCGGGTGTGCGCCGGCGGACACGCAAAAATTTTCAATTATTTTTATTTTTAAATGCGATTTTAATCCTTATGTGTAAAGAAACTGTATGAAGGACAAGGTCAGAATCGTAACAGGTACCTGAAATACACCTAGCCACTCGAAATAATTTATATTAAATTTATCTATGGCGTCGGACCATCATTTTTGCCGCGATTTGAACTGTCAAACTCCGAGCGTGGTAGATAGAGAAAAAGATCGAAAACCTATCAATTTATCAAATAAACGCAAGTAATGTTATTTTTATGCATATTTTACTGTTCAAGGAATATGTTTCGCTAAATATAATATACGGTAGCACAAAATATTACGTCACTTTGCGAAATTTACGTGGTTTCCTCCTTGGCCTTTGACAGACTTGGATAAGAAAGAAATTTAAAAATACGAGTATATGTGTGCTATCGTGTCTGAGTCCCACCCAGAGTGCAATTCATCGGTTGACATCCTTTCTCCTCCTACATACACCATCAAGACACAAGCAACATTTTTTAATTACTGCGATGGTAGTAGGAGATTTTCAATTATTGTCAGGTTATTCGCAATCTTATTTGTGTTTCTTTAAGAATTAAGAATAATTTAAAATGCCCTTACACCCAACAGGAGTTTAAAAATCCAGATATTGTTCAACTGAAACTCAAACCATTTTGTTTATCTGAAATTTCCGCAATCGTTTCGCAAATACTTTCTTTTAATCCTCACTTTCGGCTTAAAATACGGGACATACTCCGCCGTAAAGGATTCTCCTAATTATATGGGTTAATAAAATACTTAAGAAAGTAGACCACTATGTAGTTGATAAATACAGATCATTATGGGAAGTACACGTGAGTGGTTGTATTAAACATGCATGAGATAGCCTTTCTCCATTTTCCCTTTGTGCGCGGTTAAGTACCGAACTGTTTACTCCGCTAACGGTGTGCATAACTCCGGCCTAACACTCTTATTCCCACACTTCTAGGAGACTTGCCAATGAAATACCAATTTTTGGGTCAGGTTATTCGCAATCTTATTTGTGTTTCTTTAAGAATTAAGAATAATTTAAAATGCCCTTACACCCAACAGGAGTTTAAAAATCCAGATATTGTTCAACTGAAACTCAAACCATTTTGTTTATCTGAAATTTCCGCAATCGTTTCGCAAATACTTTCTTTTAATCCTCACTTTCGGCTTAAAATACGGGACATACTCCGCCGTAAAGGATTCTCCTAATTATATGGGTTAATAAAATACTTAAGAAAGTAGACCACTATGTAGTTGATAAATACAGATCATTATGGGAAGTACACGTGAGTGGTTGTATTAAACATGCATGAGATAGCCTTTCTCCATTTTCCCTTTGTGCGCGGTTAAGTACCGAACTGTTTACTCCGCTAACGGTGTGCATAACTCCGGCCTAACACTCTTATTCCCACACTTCTAGGAGACTTGCCAATGAAATACCAATTTTTATCCTGTTTAAAACTCGCCCTAAATTACAGGTGTACTCAGAGGCCTAAAAATATCTTTCATATGTTAGATATAATGTTTAAATTATTATAAATTCAGATGATCAGGGCGCCGAATACCCGTTCAAAAAGAAGAAGATGAAGAGATATATAATTACGAATGCTGGAGAGCGCGCTAATATTTAAAACGATAAAATTGAAGCGAAAATTGTGAAAATGTTTAATAAAACACGACTCGTTTAAAATAGAGCAAAAATCTCTTGGCGAACATCTAAAATAGCATTCAAAGAAACACTGCAATTTTTTTCATACTTCTAAAATAAGTGAAATTAACTTGTTTAAAATGATTTTAAGAGCACACTTTGCGATTTTTTTCTTTAGAATGAATTTCATATAATTTGCGTTTCGGCATAGGAAACGACTAAATATTGGCTTCAAAAATATTTTTTTTTTGAAGAGCTTAAAAACTTTAAATGTTAAGGGAGATATTTAAGAAATCGGCAGAAATTCGGGATGCGGCGGCTTAACCCATATTTCGCCGCTATCACTTCCCGTGGTCAGATTTTGATGATATTTGGATATGTTGTATATAACCACCCAATTAAAAAAAAAATTTAAAAAAATTAAAAACTCATACTTACAAAAATATAAAGTGTTGCGTTTTCGCAACGTCAGCGAAAAAGGGGGGTAAAAAGTAAATGTATGAAACAAAACAAGTTTATTTGAAAGTGGATTTATTTCTATTAATTTATAAATCATACTAAAACTAAAGATATTATATGAATAAATAGGAAAGTGCACTATTCCAAAATATATTATAAGAAATTAGCATACACAAATATTACAATAAACATTATTTTCCGGTATGGTCAATTTCGTTACATTTATGGTGCAATGCCACATTACACTCTGGACACATATAATATGTTTGTGAATCACATATACGACATCTCTTTCAATTTTCTCCTTTACAGTTGACCTCGATGGTGTCGCAAATCTACTTGGTCTGCCAATAGAAAAATAATGTACTTTTGACGGCTTCATAAGGGCGGTGGCCACACTTCTTCTAAATTTCAAAAGGCTCATATTTTCTTTTGGATGAAGAATTTGATATAATTTTCATGCATTACGTAGTGCCACATCACGGAAGTTGGAGAATATGCCCACCACTTTTTATCACGAACCCTTATTCTATAGTTCGAAACAAAATTATCCACTTAATCAACTCCTTCCGTAAAACGATCATACTGGGTTAAGTGACATTTATATATCGATTTTTTAATATTTAAATACCTTGTTACGTTTTTAATTGGCTCTACGTTATCAAAATTAGATGTCACTGTAACTACAGCACTATCTCTTCATCGAACAACCAGTATCTCATTGTTTTTTTCGAATCTCTAATCATATTCCCCTCTTTGCAATTTATTCATTCGTTTTGTCGATTTTAATGTACCTATGTTCTTTAGTTGATTTTCTTTTACCATACCAGTACGAAAAACAAATACGTTATTTGACACTCGTGAATAACTAAGTTTTGATTTCTTTCAACGTATTTCCCTTGGCACTGATGACGAATATGTTGATGGTTGAGGTTGGGATGGAGTTGTCGAAGGTTCACTCATTAGCCTCTCGGAGTGGACTTCCAAAGTTCCTGCCGTAGTCGATTTTCTCTTATCATACAAGTACAAAAAATAAATACGTTATACTCACTCGCGAATAATTAGGAATAATACGTTACACTCGCGAATAACTAGGTTTCGATTTCTTCCAACGTATTTTCCTTGGCACTGACGACGAATATGTTGATGGTTGAGGTTGGGATGGAGTTGTCGAAGGTTCACTCATTAGCCTCTCGGAGTGGACTTCCAAAGTTCCTGCCGTAGTCGATTTTCTCTTATCATACAAGTACAAAAAATAAATACGTTATACTCACTCGCGAATAATTAGGAATAATACGTTACACTCGCGAATAACTAGGTTTCGATTTCTTCCAACGCATTTTCCTTGGCACTGACGACAAAGATGTTGATGGTTGGAGTTGGGATGGAGTAGTTGAAGATTCACTCACGAGTCTCTTGGAGTGGACTTCCAAATGCCGTATCCCCGAACATATGGTTAAATGCAGTGTCTTCATGTAAATCATTGTCCTCAAAATCCTCTTCATCTACCGATGTTGGACCCCCTGAAGTCACCGAAGTGAGGGTCAACGAGGGTCACACGGCGACTTCAGAGGGTAAAATAATCACATCTGGAATATCTTCTTCGCCGTCTTCATCGTCGACATCCAATTCTCTGCAATAAGGCCGGCAGCCAGGTAAAAAAAGCGGTAAAAAAAGTTCTTTGGAATCATCCTATACAGAAGAAAAAATGCGGCAATATCGATTGGTGCCGGTAATATTGAATAAAATAATGCAAAGGTTTTTACCCCCGTATTTCGCTGACGTTGCGTTAACGCATCACTTAAATAAACTATGTAAAATGAGTACCGTTGGAGTTTTTAATTTTTTTAAAGTGTACATATTATTAAATACGGGTCTATTGTGTATTAAAAAAGGTTTAAATATATTAAGAATTTTGGTCATATTTAACTATAATAATTATTAAAAAATCGCTTACCTGAGTGTCGTATATTGTCTGACTTTGGGGGGGGAACAATTTGGAGCAGAAGCAAATATTTTTCTATTTTTTAAAGTCTAACTATAAAGTCAAACCTTCCCTATAAGTACGTGAAAGAATAATGGTGATTTCTTATCAAGTTCTCAAAATATGACCTAGCAACCAAACTGTTGCGTTTTCGCAATGTCAGCGAAATATGGGTTAAGGCGACGCTTCCCGGCTCAACAAGAAGAAGATGGAGAGATATGTAATTACGAATGTTGAACAGAGCGCGCCAATATTTTCAATGACAATATTGATGCGAAAATTGGAAAAATGCTTAATAAAACATGACTCGTTTAAATAGAGCAAAAATCTCGTGAAAGGTATCTTCAAGTATCATTTAAAGAAACATTGTGAATTTTTTTCACAAATATAACTTGTAAAATATTAGAAATAGACTTGTTTTAAATAATTTTCGGAGCATACTTGGCGATTTTTTTCTATCGAAAGAATTTCATGTAATTTGCGTTTCGGCGTGGAACTTATCTAGATATTATCTTCAAAAATAACATATATTTTTTTAAGAGCTTAAAAACTTCAAATGTTTAAGGGAGATATGTAAGAAATCGGTAGAAATTCGGGTAGCGGCGGCTTAAACTATTTACTCGTGCCGTTTGGGACCACTTTTAATAAGATCTCAAAATGCTATCTGGAAATATTATTCGTAAAATCTTTAATGATAAAATATGATGGAGATATTTATTTATTTATTGTGATAAAACTGTGCATTAAGGTGGGTCACTTAACAAAAAATGTTATTTTTAAATTCTAATAGCGATAAAAAAGTGTCAAATGGGTTCAAAACGACGTGTTTAAAATTTTTAATTTTCTGATACGATATTCTTCCTCCGGATTCACTTCAAAGTTTTGAAAATTTTAATATTTTTTTTAAAATTTTTCTTTAATTTTTTTTTTGTACCAAACCATATTTTTTGTAATCTTCAAATTCAAATGTAGTATATTTTGACAAAATCATTTACAAAAAGTCTAAAAATTGAGTCTCGCAAAATAATGCCGAAATTTGAGAGTAAAAAGTATTTTGCTGGTATTTGAATACCACTGCCTTGAGATAACTTGAATTATATTCAAATTTATTTTTTTTATAAATAAATCAAAATATTCCCTCTTCGTGTTTTATTAAAAATAGTTCATTTTCAATGGTTTATCTACCATTTTTTTAAGATTTAACAAGGGTGGGTTTTTCTCTATAACGTGAAATTTCGAAGTCAATCCGGAGGAAGAAGATAATATCCATATATTATTTAAAAAATTATGTGATATTATATCTCCATTTAACACCCTTTTATCACTATTAGACAAACCAAAACAAGAAAAAAAATTCCCCATGCAGTCGTGACCCACCCTACTGTGCATCCAATTACATTTAACTAGATTTACAATTAATAAAATTAAATTTACCACATCGATTCAGTGTCAAATATATATTTATTGTAATCTTGAAGTCACTGATGTTTAACTGAAAAATCTCATAAGAATGGCGGTTTAAGAGTGTAGTCATTCTTCCCATAGGAATAATCATTGTTAGATTGGTCTTGCCTCTTCAAAAAAGCCTGTGCTGCCTAGCTTTCGTGGTGTCATTGGGGACGTAAGGTGTAATATGTTCCAGAAAAATAAGGTTGCAACCAGTGCCCTAACTTTTTGGACATTACAAGAAAAAATTAATTTTCATTTTAATTTTTTCTTCTATGGTACCAAAGGGTACGTGTACCACTGGTTAAAACCACTGCTTTAAATAATACGATACATTTACGAACAACAATTTCGTTGTAGGAGACAATCTCATTGCTTAAGAAGAACGTATGCGCGGCTCATTTCAGCCAGTTTCATACGAATCTTAAATTTGGATTTCAGATCAAAATACCCAACTAAACTGAAAAATTATTTTTGGAATCAAAAGGTATATTAAATATCTAGTACAGATGTAAGCTACTTTATTTATTTTTGCTTAAAATTATAAGATATAGGCCATTAAGGATTTTAGTGTTTTATGATTTTAGGGGCAACTTGGGCTATTATTTGTGAGTAAATGAAAAACATAAAAAAATAACAATTTTTTTTAAAGTACAATGAAAAATAAAATAAAAAATAATACATAGTAAAAAATGCATTTTTTTTGATATTTAATCTAGACATTTTTTTAAAATATTTAATCTAGATATTTAGTATACCTTTTGATTAAAAAAAATATTTTTCAGTTTGGTTGGATATTTTTATCTCAAATCCAAATTTAAGACAAAAGGACGTTTTGCATAGACGCGAGTAGAAACTACAAAGCCCTTGTAAGCACGTCATCAGTTACACATTAAAAACACAGATCTGTGTTAGTTTGACAGTTTGTCAGTCTGCCACGTGCTTCCTTTGCATAATGATTCAAGTGTTTCATTGAGTCCCATTGGCGTAATTTTCCATCACACTTATCTCAGCGGGACGTCATTGTGAGTCGAGAGCATTTCTTGTTAATAGAATTAATTGTCGGAGGCTTTGATTACTGAAGCCGTCAGTTTCCGAATGGAAGCATACATGCTCAGGGGGTGAGAGGGGGCGGTGTACTGTGCACACACTGTCAGGGGGCGTCTTGCGAGAGGGGCGATCGGATGCTAATGAACAGAAACCTTATATTATAAAATAAAACTGCCACCCTTACAAACGATACTACCACTAAATGATAATTGGTACACGCGAAAAAATATATTTAAAAATGATAATATACCCTTATATTCATGAAATGTTTTGGTTCTACTTAGGTCGAGTTCACCAGGGCAATACTGAGGGTATCTTTAATACAAATAGTTTTAAATATGAGCACGGCTGTAAACTGCTCAGAAAGTCCGTGAAAATGAATCTTTCAAATGAAAAATTTTCTAACATTTCCTGATACGTTTTTTTCCAAATTAAAAGTGTTACGATATTGAAAAATGATGTTAAAAAAACATAATAAAGTAAAAGAAATTTTAGATGCTCTACTTGTGGTAGTAATTTTTAAATAATTAACGTGTTATTTTTCTTTGTGAGAAGAAATAAATACACGAGAAACCCAAGAGCCCAGAACTATCTGGAGCCAGTGAATATATGGAATTCCTAATTGGGGTAAGAGTTGTGAGGCTGAAAGTAGTAGGGAGGGGGAGGAGTATAATTATTTTTTTCAATAACTCCGCACAGGAGGAAAATAATTTCCCTCAAGGCCTGTGTCATTTTTGTGAACGCCATGTGGAGGGTCTTTTAGAGGAGAAGAAAGATTGAACATGAGTCTTGAAGAGACCGGCAAATCGTTCCACAGCCGAGCTGTTGAACGCAAGAACGAGTCGTAGAAACAACCCATACTCGTGTGAAAAATGTCAACTGTGTTGTTGTTGAGCGCGTATTTGACTTGTTTCCCGACTATGTACCGGTGCCGAAAGGAATACAATAGTTCCTCGGAACATTTTCCATTGAAATACCGATAGAAAAATGACAGCATTCACATCCGACGTCCGTGCTCTGAGATTTGCAGTCCGTTTGCTAAGATAGGAGAATCTATCAAACGGACAGCCAGTTTCTACACAAAATCGAGAAGTTGATAAAAAGGAAGGTGGGGAAGCATCTAATTATTCAGATCTGGTCACCTAAAGTGGCCAAAGCCACTTCACGCAATGTTTTGATACTGAATGGTGGTCTTTCACCAGGACGATATTGAATGTAACTACGATTCTGGAAATATCAATTATTTGAGATAGGACACAAATTGAATACAAATTTCTTAGACACATCTCAATCAAGAATGATAACCACTCGGCTCCAGAAATCATATCATATCGTTTAGGGATGGATTCATACGTTCGTCACTCCTGAACACATAGACTCTCTTTTCTTCTCACAACTTCCTTTCCTTCCTTTCCCTAAAAAGTTAATTCCCAAAGATCACATAGGCCCAGAGAGAATTTTTCGAAGTGAAAATTTCTTTATCACCGTTGTGATTTGAAATTCCAAGAAACAAAAGACAAACACATACACATGAAATACAAACACATACATCCATGGGACTTAGTCTGCGAAAGAATGTGACAGTATAATCGACCTCCTCTTTGTGCGGTGCTTCGTAGCCTCCCTACTGTTTTCTGATATCTACTTTAGTTTTCACTTCTACCACATGTGAATTGCAAACTTTGTTTTTTTTCCTCAGGGCTCTCGTGTGGTGATAATGTAAAAAAGTCATTATAGTTATTTAGTTATAAATTACATTGAATCTTCAACATGATTTTTCAACATTACCCTGCCAAACATATCTCATGGTCAGTTCATATCGACAGTCATAATATACCATATTTATTCTTCAAGTTTCAGAATTCCACCATCGCCCGATTGTTGAAATGAGCTCCGATTGTTTTCCCGGACAGATAAGGAATAAAGTTTTGGAGATAAAACAAAAATTGAACGTCCCTCTCCAACCAAATGCGTAAGCGCTTGTGTTCAGTTGTACGGCTGTACGCACTGGCAGAGAGTGTGTAGAATTATTGGGTATTTAGCGCAAACAAAACATGCCATTAATTACGCAAACAAACCCCGGCAGGAAGTGTAAGTAATAAAGGCTTCAACTTTACATTAAACACGGACCGCATTCAGTCCCGGCCGAAACAATACCCCCGGTTGGTTACCCCTGGAGCTAACCAAGCCGCGCGGGTCCCGAGGGCGGGCAGGGGTCGACCATTTTTGACCCGCATTATTTTTTCAACTCAGAGGGTTTATTTTTTATTTGAGCTGGGTCACTTTGACTGGCGATGATTTACGCCTCTTTATTTATTTGTTTTCTACTTTTCTGAACTTTGATTAAGAAAATTATTATTCTTACGCAGGTAGAAATTAGTTTCTACCGCTATATCATTTATTCAGTTCCTAACTAACCTAACCATCACCTTGCTGGAAAAGTATTTGAAATTTGGTACAATGGCAAGAAAAATAGTATAAATTTGAGTGCATTTGTTTTGAAAATAGAAGATAATTTGGAACTCCCTTGGAAGTTGTTTTCGTGAACACAATCTCGTTTTTAACCCTTCAAAATTTTGGCATATTTTTCAGACGGTCAAAATATTTCCGCTTTTCAACAAAATGCAAATAAATGGAAAATTTCTGAACATATCCCACAACTAAAAACTGTTTTTGAAAGGTGATAAAATTTGCTTACAAATTTTATAATTCAAAATAAACATATCATTTTTGAAATATAAAAACTTTGCATGCAAACATAAAAAAGTTTGAAAAATGGTTCACCTCACACTTTTTCTAACTAAAATTACTAATAACGAAAAAAAAAACCGTATAATTTTTATTAGACAAATGTTATATAAACGTTATTGTCACCTCACTTTTTTGTATTTTCATATAAAAATAATAAATAAAAAATTCTCAAAGTTTCAATTTTTTTTTCAAATTGTGATTCAATACTTTGGTTTCATAAAGGTATGCGTTTTATTTTTTTCGTCTTTATTTTTTATATTAGACTAAAAAGCGTAATGTTTTGCCTTTTTAACACTGTTTAGAATATAATTTTCACTCTGATAGTAATGGAGTTACAGCGATTTATACGAGACGCATGTCGGGACAAATCTGGTCTCCTGCCATTCATTGAAAAAAAAATTGATCATCTTTGAAGTATATAACATCGTTTTGAACTTATTTCTTTTGTTGGGACGATAATTACCTTGCGGTACTGCGGTAGACCTGTATGACTGTATTGTGGTTGTGTCGTGTGCTCCTTCGCAGAGATATAGTGGTAGGTGATAAGACATTCTGTTTTCCTTGCATACTTTGTTTTTTCCTATATATTTATGTGTTATAGTTTGTTCAATAAAACTGCATTTGAAGCTGTAATTCATAAGCAGCTTTGGATGCAACAATTTATAATATCAATAGATTCCCCCTAAAATGTAGATGTATGTAGATTTTGCAGCCCTAAAAAAGTGTTTTCGGAGAACAATGAAATGTTCTAGGTCCTATGAATAATTCGTCTATAAAATCCATAGTGTAAAAGTGAAAATGCACTCTGCGAACCGTTTAAGCGATTTTTGTAATTAATTTCAAAATAACTGAAAACTATCACAATACCTTATATGTAATAATCAAACTGTAATAATAGTCATAATGCCATGAACAGTAATTTGTCATGCTCGTCAATTTACTTCCGAGGTTAATTTGAATAGAAACTGTTACATTACATCAGAATATTGTGCCAATTTTAATCAAATTACGTTGACATATATGTAACTAATTGGTTCTCAAATTACGTATTAGCGTAACGGGTTATACTGAATTTGCCAAGTCAAATGCACCTCCGTACTTTGAAATGAAATTTTTTACCCATGGTTCTGTATCAGTGCATTTTGTACCTGTACATGCCACATGTGTGTGATAGCCTCCTATGTGAAAAAGAGACAGAGTTATGATGAAGGATTTGCGCAAGAAAGCATTGCAATAACATATTTTACTTCAAATGCAGTTCATTATGTAGTAATGTTTTGTGAGAAACCAACAAAACTTGTGCAGAAGTGTTTACACATTTTACATGAAATTAATTGTATGTTAGGTTATTAGCAATTAATGCACTTCACAATCGTTTATAGATATGGTAACCTTAATAATAATGAAGTTAGTATGGAGTGAAAAGAAAAGAAAAGAAAAGGAGAGCAGATGAAGTGAATATAGTGAAGTAATTAACCTTTCTTGTTTCCTCAAATACTATGTACACTTAAGGTATTCGGGTCACGTTGACCTGGTTTCAAAAATTGAAGTAATGGTTTTAAGTAAAATATTTGTATTACATGTTTTTTAAATAAAAATAATGACACAAATACAGAGTAAATATATTGTATATTGTGTTAGTATATTCTTAGAAACCTTAACGTTATAACAAAGCATTTTTATTTATAAGACGGGCATTTTTGACCCAAGGACGTTTTTCATACTCGGGTGTTATTGACCCGAGGAACCTAAGAAAGAAAAAAAAACTCAATTTTCTTAACGTAAGAGACTTATCCATAATTTTACAATACTGATAATAAGATAATGGATAATTAATATATGTAATGAAGTCATTATGAATTATATTAATAATTAGGACTTTGATGATCAGTTCAATTTCAGTTTCGGGTCATAATGACCCGAGTAACTTAAGATATAAAAAACTTACTTTTCTTAAGAAAAGACTTATCAATAATTTTACAATACTGATGATAAGTGAATGGATAATTAATAATTGTCATGAAGTCGTTATAAATTACATTTATAATTGCGACTTTAATGATCAATTTAATGATTAAGAACCGAGGAAGGTTAAGAGTTAAGACGAAGAGATAATAAAACAAAATATAAGTGCAACAAATAATAAATGTATTGTACATAAATATTTATTTATTTATTTAATATATATTTACGCCTTGACGGCTTTTACATGTAACATTGGTAAGTTGTACAGGAGCAACATAACAAGTATATAGTACAAAAAATAAAAGGTACACAACTTTACATATTAAAGTAGTTACAGAGCAGTGTTTAGTGAATTTGTTATGTTAACAATTTGACATTTAAGGATTGTTGCATAATATCTGCATACATCTATGTTTTTTAAATGAAGCGATGTTTTTATAAAAAAATATAACAACAGAGTAAGTTTCATTCCCCACACTATGTAATCTTAGTTTCACAAAAAAAATTATATTTATTTATTTACGCCTTGATGGCTTTAACTTGTAACATTGGTAAGTTATACAGGAGCAACATAACAAGTATATAGTGTAAAAAATAAATAAATATAAGGTAAAAAATGATTATAAATGATTTACGTAATTTTGTGATCCCTGGAAAAGTTGTTTCTTACGCCGACGACACGGCAATAATTGTAAACGGAAATTATTATTCTAAGGCAACAGAATGTATTGCACTTGTTTCCACGCGGCTACAATGTTTTAAAATCGTTTTAAATTACAGCAAAACTTTTTATAAAAAAACATTAAAAATAATCCTCATGATAACCTTAAAATTTGAATCAATGATACAAGTTGCAATTAAGAAACATATTCACTGTCCAATGAACTCGCTAAAGTTGAAATTATTAAATATTTAGGTGTATCTATTGACATAAATCTAAATAGGAAATCGCAAATTAATAATACCATATCAAGATATCTTACATACTCCTACATATTTTATAAACTTAAGGAAGTACTCAATATTAACCGTGTAAAAATGAGCTATTTTCCCTGGGTGTCTAGCACAGTGAAATCGATAACTTTTCAATACCGGATTTTATACCGGTTTACCGAGCATGGCCGCACTGCTAATGTCCAGATGGATATTGAGAGGGAATAAAAAAAAGTTAAAATTTAGACGGCAAGCTTTGTTGCTGTTAGTTTAAATCTGCTTATTTTAAATATTTTCTCTCTTTTAAAAATGCTTTGAAATGTTTTAAAAATGATTACATTGAATTGAATTGAATTAGATTGTGAAACCTAAGTTAGCCTTGTGATTATTTATTTATTTATTTCAACGCCATAAAATGGCTTTAACATTTAAGTGTTTGTGATACAATTATGTGTTACAACCAAAAAAATAATAAAGTGGAAACTTAAGGAAGAGAATAGAACATATTAAAATAACAAAACATTATATTTACGCTGATTAAAAATATGTAAGTAAAGGGGACTTGTTAGCAAGTAGAATCGTAGAATCGAGCAAATTTAAGTAATTATACCTATTCATACATTCACATTTATTTGCAAATTATAAATAATTTACTACAAAGTTTATTGTAACCTTAAATTGCTTAACATTGCTTGAAATGACTGGACACGCATAGTTGGCAAATTAGCTCTGTTATTTTAGGGCTGTCAGGAGATTTAATAATAATTATGAATTAATATTTTTTTGATTTGTTTTGTTTTTGTTTTTTTTTTTTTTTTTAATTATTAGCTATGACTCCCTCTGTCTGGTGGTTAAGATATCTGATTTAAGTAGTTTAGAATCTGTAGTAAAATATGATACAGAAACCATGCAGACAAGTATTAACATGCCTAACATTAATTATTGTGATTGAGGTGTGTTATTATAGCCTTCTTATAACTATGTTCCGTGCAGTTGAACACATCTACTATTTCTGAGAATGCATTGCCAACTGCATGCAATCTAGGTATAAGCGAGTATATAAATGACTCGGTCCTAAAATTGTTGTTGCAATTAAAAAGTATTTTGGATCGAGTAGTTCTTGTAGGTATATGAAAGGTAATTAGGCTTAATAGAGCAGGGCTGTCTAAAATACCATTAACAATTTTAATATACTATATTAAACGGTCCACGGCTGAATTGGTATCGCTTTTGAGTCCTACCCAGGCGTCGTGAGTTCAATTCTTTGGCTGGCTAAGTGTTCCAACAATAAACAAGCAATATTTTCTGCTTTATGTGATGGTAGTAGGCGATTTCAAAATATTACCAGGGAAAGTTTGTCTTTCTTTTTATAATAAAAATAGGTAAATACAAGAGTTTAAAATAATTACAGGTCGAAAAAAACTTTATTGCATGCACATTTGAAACGTAGCAAAACATTTAAAAGAATTTCCCCCTTCTTTACACCGGTAAAATCCCTCACAGAATACACGGAATACAGAAAAATAACTATGCAAGATTAATAAAGTTGCTCCAAATTTCGCCCAGCGTTTTCATACAAAATCTTATAAAAAAGAAACAGTTCTGGGAAGGATGTATGTAGTGTAGTGCAATGACCTCTATGCACGAGTGTCGAGCGCAGAGAGCCGAGTGCCGAGTGCCGAGCTGTCACGGGGTGACAAGTGACAGCGATCTCCCGCCGCCCCTACCACCCCAGCGCCCGGTGCACTGCCTACACTACTAACAACATTCTACAACTAGCAACAGCGTCAGCCCAACACCGCCGGAATTTTTTCGACGCTATTATTTGACATTATTATTATCTTTAGATCTCACACTTTTACTTTTGAGCTAGTAGAAAATACCAACCGATAGTTCTGTGAACAGTAGATCACTTGTCTAAACCAAAATTTCATTGGAATCTCAAGATTTGTAAGTAAGGATTTAATTACCTATGTACTTAATTATTTTTTTCAAACTTCCTTTGGGTGGGGTAAATCGGGGCAATCAACATTACGGCAGGTAGGCCACCATATTAAACCAGAACCGAAATATAACAACCAAGCTTACAGACAGACGAAATGCCAAATAGCTGAATCGAAACAAGAAATCGCTACGCATACGTCATCAATTATATGTTTTTATATTAAGTAGGTAACGTTAACTCTCTTAACCCTCGACACGTCGCGTGGGGTCTTTAAAAGCCTAGGTTTTACAGAAATGCTAATTATGTACATTTTAAATTTTCCCACTGATTCCTTCCTTTAGGTGGCTATACTTGACACCGAAATTTAGCCAGCGCATGTGCACTGTGAGATACAGTGATGTGAGGCTTAAAAAAATCAACAGAACACAATGAAAAACCAAGTTTATATGTTTTTTCATTGTATTTTGTAGATTTTTTTTGTAATAATAATATTTCTGAATCAATCTCAAATAGTTATAAGTTTAAAAGAAATTGGTTAGATTTTTTTAAAGTTAACTATTAAAAAAAGTATGATTCAAAATTATAAAAAATTTTCCTTGTTGATTTTTAAGCTTTTCTATTGAAAAAAATATCTAATATTTAAATATTTCTTTTTATTTCAATGAAACCCTTATTACCTGACCATAATCAATTAAAATAACACATAAAATGTATGACATAACGACAATTGAATCACATTTATTTTAAGGGTCCGTAGCGACCCCGCGCGACACCTAACGTTAAAAAAAGGAGGGACGGGCGGAGGGTTAAGCTAACTTACGCATTTACTTTTTTTTAATGATCGTAACAATTTTTGTCGATGAAGTTGAACTTTTTGAAATATGAGCTGAACTCTTTTCAGTTTACAAATCCACAATGAAAAACCTACAGTGGTGGACACGAAGTTAATTAAAATGATCAATAATCAGTCAGATCCGCTTTTCCCATAATTGACAAAAGTAAAAAAAGTAATCGTAGATAAATAAATATCAATTCGTTTGATTACTAGCCCGCTGTTACTCATAATTCACAAATATAGCGTAACAGCAGAGAATTCAATCAACAGCATTTGTATGGAAATCCGTGCACGGGCTCCGTTCAGCCATGAAATAGACTTCTCAAACTTATCACGAGTAATTAAAATAATAACAGTTACTTTATGACTTCTCAAACTTGCGTTGCAAATTAATTTGTTCGTAATATTATTGTGATTATTTACTCGATCGAAAATTCTGTCGCATTGCCTTCCTTATTGTCAGACCCCGCATTGTTCGAGACCTCCTCCGCCCTAGCTGATGTTGGCGGGTATAAATCTGCTATTCACACCTGGTGCTGAACCCGTGGTACCCAGTCTACCAACTACCACCTACCTACAAGCTACCAGCTACTCCCTACCAGTTACCAGCAGCCCTGCCCCCTAGAAGGGTAGGAACACTGGGACAGGGTAACAGGAGCTGAGCAGGGTGTGCTCCTCCCTTCACGACCCTCAGGTGAAATATGGAGAGTGTGACGTCATACAGTGGCCACCCTACGACTGGCAAACTTCCTACGATACTACAACTGGCTCAGTCTGCATAGGACAGTATATGCTTTATCTGTTCTGATCTATTTGTGACCAAAGGTGTTCGGATTCGCAAAGGATTTTCATTAAATTCATCTGATTAATTAATTATCCATTTAATAGATGTAATATCTTAACAATCATATATAACTTAGCTTACTAAATTAAATTAACAAGCACTGGAGCGATTATGGTCGAAAAATGAACCACTTTTATTTTTCTGCATGCGATTGATAGCGGTTCAAAATAGGACCACATTTTCCTACCATTCGTAAAACATTTATTGTATTATTTAAAACATTTCCATGGCCAGCCATTTATTTTAAAACGAAACTATTGAAATGCTTTATCTATTATGACCATAGATGTCGCAAATCCGAACTTCGTAGACTATTTTAGAACGAGTTAAAAATTAATTTTAAAAATATTGTTTAACGCAGAATTTCTGATCAGCTGTTCACGGTTAAAATAAAGCCCCTTTCCCACAGAAATGCACCTTTCATTATCAAGTATAGGTACCACAGAAAACATACAGAAATCGAAAATATTCTATGTTGACTCGAATAAGTACCTCTCACGGAGTTTCAAAGTAACAAACGCGCAGGATTTGCACGGTTATAAACTTTCCTTTTTTTTTGTTTTTTTTTTTAATCTTAAAAATATGAGATAAACGGTAAAATACAGGCTATATAGCACTTTAATAAGTTTTTATGTCTCCATGTTAAAATTCGAAGGTATGATTTATTTAATGTTGGCCTAAAATTTTAAAAATGATCTTTTAGAAATCTCGAGCAATCGAGTCAAATTTATTTATTTTTATTTAGTTTTAAATTTTACGTTAAATCTAACAACATTTAAAATATCCTAATTGTGGAGCTTTTTCAGTATGTCTACGTAATATGCTGAACGTTCAAAGTTTCCGTTTGTTAGCAAGTATTTTCTTCACTTATGTCGTAAAATAATTAAATTCCGATAACGTTCTTCGTAACATGTACTAAAAGCTACCAAGTAGTGGTGAAATAACGTCATGAAATACACCCAACAAGAAAATAAAACCGCATCAAGAAGTTGTGTGCATGTATGTATATATGTAGGTGTGTATTAGAGAGTTGCAAGCACTATCAGTTGAACAAACTTCATATTATTTGTGAGTTGAGTGAGTGTTCTGAATTCCTTCCATCAGCGAGGTGCAGGAATGTCAGGGGGTGAAAGGTGACTTGGGTGGTGTGATGGGGTGTAAGAGGGTGAGAGGGAGCACTAGGAGGTGGGGAGGAGAAGGATGAATGTCCCCCCTTGTTGCAAGTCATGATAGTTCTGGGTCAACACACACATAAAGAAATGCGCCGCAATTATTCATGCATAGAGATTTAAGCATTTTGAGAAGGATGTATAAAGAAAATTTACTCTGATTTATTTTTCGTATGATGTAGATATTTATACATTTTAAAAATACACGTCATCATTATTAATCTTATCCTGACGAAAAAAACTTAGTTTCCGAAACATGTTGATAATATTTATTAATTTTATAATGGTGTTCGGTTTGTTTTCTTTAATTAAAAATGACGCCACCAAGTGCATTTGGAAAGTTTGAAGAAGTATTTATATACGTGTTTGACGTAAGAAAAGATTTGCATAAAAAAATAAATTGATTGTTAAACGTTCTTAACATTTTATTTTAAAAACTTTAATATCTGAAATTTTACTTTGACAACTCCAACACGGAATCACAATTTTTGTATACCCCATTCGCCGTATTTTTGGTTGTGATTATAATAATAGTATTTGGATGATTTGTACAGCGCCGTTTTAGTGAAAAATCACCCCGAGGGAGCTGTAAAAATTTATAACATATTTCAACAATCTTCCTCAATACCACAGACAAGACAAACAAGTATGGCTAAGAGATCCATCTGGCAGACGCCGGTTCGTCGATCACTAATGCAAAACTATAAGTAGATACGGTACTTTTGTTCAATTAATGCGCGTAATAATAATAACAATCTTACTTTTCTACTTATGTATACATTACCTACTTACTTTTTGTACTCTCATTATTATGCAATTATAGTAAAATCATATCGATCTCATTAATAGTGAATATTCAATTTTAAAAGTGATATTGTCGTATCGATCACTAAATATCATCAGATCTCAGTAGAATTTATAGCGGAAAGCAGAACAACAATTCTAATTGGATAAATGCCTAGCTCTTATCCGACTCGTTTAATTTATTTATTGAAGTATTCAATATCTACTATTCTACCATCTTGAATGGTGTAGTATTTTTTGTGATGTTAATCTCATTTGGATGTTATTTGTATATATATAAAAAAAAATAATTACCCAGCTGGGCGAGAAATTAAAATATAAATAATGGTACTCATTTATTTTATTAACGCCCTAAAGGGTTCGTCCATGGTATCGTAGGTGAGTATAAAGGTAGGTATGACAGGGTAGTTAATATATATCTTTATAATACATCTTGCTTCTTGATGTGAATTAATACTTCCCTAATTGAGAGAAGCTTGTTATTTTAAGAGTATTAATTCTTCAGATGATGATTCAGTAATAATTCAGCATATTTTTTTCATAAACAAACTACCTAATCGGAATTTTTCAAATTTCACACAAATCTTTAAAGGGGATATTACATATAAACATTGTTATATGAATGGCCCCACAAGGTTTGCTTACATTATGTACTGATGTGCATGGTGCAATAGTATGCAGCTAATCATCGTAAATAGGCTGTCACTTCGTTATACAATAAATCAATTGATTTTGTAAAAGTAACTATAGCTTACCGGATATTCCATCATAAGTCCACCATTCCTCCCAGCTCACACCGGATGTTACTGAAACAAGAAAATAAGCAAATTATTAACATTAAAATCACATTTCTGAAAAAACTTTTTTCAAATTGCAAAATTCGCGGGTTTGCAAAGGCATATCAGCGTATACTTAAAAAGAAGAAGAAAAAATTAAAAGACAGACCTTTAAAGTGAATTGATAATGACTATTATAGCAACTTATTCTCGGATTAGACCTAGCGTCAAAAAATATGTTTAAAATATTCTCTTTTTTAATAAATCAAAAACCAAAATTTCCTCTGAAATCACAAGATTTACGAGGAACTTAAATACCTGCCTACTTAATAATAAAACGTTTATTTTAAGTTCATAACATTTATTTTAATTTCAATTAAGGAATTACAATTTATACTAAGAAATGTTACTAAAATGTTAAAATTTTCAGCCCGAAAATATCATCGTACTTAAAAAATGCAAATTTCACATTTGATTAAAATATTTTTTTCTGAACCATTGAAACTGCCACTATTTTGAAAAGAAAATGGAACGTTCAATCAAACTTATACACAGACAAAATGCAAAACGATTGCTTTAATACGTTAATTGGCTTCGCTTTGTAAACAAACATTTTTAAACACATTGGAGATTAGGGTGGGTCACGACTGTATGGGGAAAAAAATTCTTGTTTTGATTTGTCTAAGAGTAATAAAAGGATATTAAATAGAGATATAAAATCACGTATTTTTTTAATAATATTTGGATATCATCTTCTTCCTTCGGATTGATTTTTAAATTTCACATAATTGAGAAAAACTCACCCTTGTTAAATCTTAAAAAAATGTTAGATAAAGCATTAAAAATGAACTATTTTTAATAAAACACAAAAAAGAGGGAATATTTTGATTAATTTTTTAAAAAATATATTTGAATATAATTCAAATTATCTCAAGACAGTGTATTCAAGTACCAGCAAAATCCTTCTTACTCTCAAATTTCGGCATTATTTTGCGAGACTCAATTTTGGGACTTTTGTAAATGATTTCGTCAAAATATACTACATTTACTATGGAAGATTACAAAAAATATGGTTTAGTAAAAAAAAGGAAATTTCAAAACTTTAAAGTGAACCCGTAGGAAGAATTCGTATCAGAAATTTGAAAATTTTTAAACCCGTCGTTTTGAACCCATGTGGCACCCTTCTATATCCCTTTTAGAATTTAAAAATAACATTTTTTGTTAAATGACTTATTGGAGATGCAATAGATCCACTAACTCCGGACGTTTACGTTGGAGTTATCGCGTACACAAATAAGCTTATTCAAACAAAAACAATCCCCGAATAGTCGTATTATTGTAAAGTATAATTCATTACGTGTCCCCCATTGTTGTCCCATTGAAAGTCTAAATTGCCCTCAGCCGAAAGTACACAGAACAAAAGTCGCTCTTTAGTGGCGGAGAATACATCCGCAAAGCCAACTCCCAGTATACCAAGAACTTTAGCCGTCAACAGATTTTCCGCCTACACTCCGTGCCGGGAAACCAGGTCACCGATAAAAAATATGCTATAAATAATTGTTATTTACTTTTAATTGAAATCGCCACCGCTATCTGTGATTTAAAAGTTTAAAGAAGAAAATTAGATGTTCAGAAGAGACGGAACGAGAGGGAGACTATAGAAAAAAAATTAATGTTTGATAACTTTTTGAAAATCAGTAATGTTTCCGTTATTTTGAAAGTCAAGTGTGCAAAATTTTATCAAGAAGAAAATAATATTTTATCAAGAAAAGAATTTGCTTTAGAAGAGTAGGAAAGGAGAGAGGCTGTTTTTTTCTAATTTCATTTATGTAGTGACCTTCCTTTTGTTTTGAAGGTCAAGGGTGCGAAATTTCTTCAGTCTCCGAATAAAATTGTAGATTTGTATTGAAATCAGCACCACACAAGTACAATCGTGTAAAGAAGATGTTAAAAATATTTGTTATTCATTTTGTAATACGCTTATACTTAAAATACAAGTTTCTTTGTTTTGAACCCATTTATTAGAATTCACACTTACGTAAGTTAACTAGTTTTGAATATACAATAGCATTTTCTTTTATACCTAAGCAATATTTGAGTTAAAAGGAATTTGGTTTGTCTGCCAATCGAGTATTATTTCGACTGGTTTATCGACATCATACAAAAAAATCACAATTATCTTGTTAGATTTTCAGATATATTTGCCGTTTTTTGATTATTTGGTAAATGTTTGTAAAATATGATTGAAAATTCAAATTGATGACATTGGAAAATAAAAATTCGAATTAGTCTCAGAAAACTTTTGACGCTGCCAGAATAATGAATAATGACGCTGCCAGATAATACGAGAAAACGAACTTAAAATATTGTCTATTATAAACCTAAACATCACGTTGTCCTTAAAAACTAGCCTGACTAAATTAATTTAGTTAATAACATACACTGTCTATATTATGTAATATTTAAATTTTACATTGTCTGTCGGGTTGTGAAGAAAGAAAATTATAATTCGAAATAACGGTGATGTTCTTCTACTTCTTAGGTGAAGTAAACTTAGGTCGACACTAAAATTTCTCACTTCACGAATGAAGCATTATCATAAAAAGTAAGTGCAAAAGTTCTCCGTTTTGAATTCGAGCAATGAGCCCTATAAATAAATTTGTTTCTCAGCGTAGTCTCGTCGGACCGAGTTTTGTTTGTTTGTTTGGACGCCCGGCGCGGGCGCCGAAACTTAATGCTTTAGTACCGAATGCGCGTCGAATCTGAGGCCATATTTTTTCATCGAGTTTTACTTAGAGCCACTTCTCACCCGATACGTTATATAAATGAGGGAAAGCACTATGCCGACTGAAGGCTCCACAACATTCAAGGGTAATATTATGCCAAATGTAATTTAATCATGTAAATAAAAAATCGACGAAATATTTTTATTTTATTTTTTTATTTTTTTATTTCAATATCGTTAAAATTATGAATAATTTAACACATTTCACGAAACCATTGTGTCAACAAATGCTGTTTATAAATAAGAAAAAAAAATCAAACTGTTCTTAATATAAATCGTCAAATTGATGATATTTACAAGACTCATTGGTAAAGCTATATTATTACTTGCTTTTGACAAGAAGTAGTTTGTGTGGGTTGACAAAATAGGCAAAGGTACCTACATATAACGACCTATACAATGCTTGACGATATTTATAAAATTTGCTGGTCAAGCTGTAGTTTTACTTGTTACAAGTGCTAGAAGCGGTTTGTATAAGTAGACAACGTAGGTGAACACATTGACGGCCGGTGTGGTCTAGCGGTAAGGCTCTTGACTAGCAGTTCGAAGGTTGCGGGATCGAATACCGGCGTGGCAAATAAATTTCATGATATTGATTTGTGTTTTTCACAATTAAAATAATATACAGTGTATTTGAGGCACGTTCCAAAGTGGAAGATACTCTCAGTATCGCCCTGGTATAAGATCAACATTCAGAATTGAAACGTTGCTCGAAATGGCTTTAGCCGTGTTTGGTGACCAGATCTGAATAGCCAGGTACTTTCCTATCATCCTTCTTTCTCCCCATCTCCTTTTCCTCCCCACTTATCTTCAACCTCACAACATACCCCAATTGGGTATGCCATAATTTCACTGGCTCCAGACGGAAGCAGCTGAGATTCTTGTGAGGTATTCACATAAATTTTTTTTTAAAACGCTTATATCAGCCTTGTACCCTTTGGGGATCTCCACAAATTTTTACAAGATCATACACAGTTTTACCACACATACGCCTCAGGGATGTCATTTCCACAGCAGTCAGTCTAATTTAATTCTTCCTCTGCCAGTTCAATGCCTCACTGCCGTACATCAATGCCTTAAAAATAATATAATATAGCATATTGCAAATTGAAATTTTCAATAGTTTTACCGTTTTTTTACTAGATCCGAAAAGCCAAGGAATACTTGGAGAATTCCTACCTTCCTCTTCCCCTTTTTCTTTCCTTCCATACCGCCTTCATCCACACAACATACCCCAATTCTTATTCCGTGGTCTCACTGATTGCATTCGGCTGGGAGCAGTTGGGACCCTCGTGCGGGATTCAAATTAACCCGTCAGGCTAATTCGTCGCTTTTCGGAGTAACTCATAGGCCTCATAGTAACTCGGAGGCCTCATATAAATCGTTGTTATCAACGTTAGTAATATGATTTAAATAGTGTTTGAAAGATATAACATCACGATTTATATTAAAATCTAAAGTTAACGTCCGTCATTACGTCCCGAAACTAAAATTAAACTGATCATAAAAGTCATAATTATTAATATAATTTATAATGATTTCATGACAATTATTTATTATCTATTCACTTATCATAAGTTTTGTAAAATTATGGATAAATCTCTTATATAAAGAAAGGCTTCATGACAATTATTTATTATCTATTCACTTATAATCAGTTTTGTAAAATTATGGATAAATCTCTTATATTAAGAAAGATTTCATGACAATTTTTTATTATCTACTCACTCATCATCAGTTTTGTAAAATTATGGATAAATCTCTTATATTAAGAAAGACTTCATGACAATTATTTATTATCTATTCACTTATCATCAGTTTTGTAAAATTATGGATAAATCTCTTATCTTAAGAAAGTAAAGTTTTTTTCTAAATAAATGAAAAAAAGAAGTTGAAGAAGTTTTTTTTCTTTCTTCGGGTTAATAATACCGGAGTACGAAAAAGGTCCTGGGGTCAGAAATGCCCGTGTCTTGTAAATTAAAATGCTTTCTTACAACGATAAGGTTTCTTAGAATTTACTTACACCCTTATACTTACACTTTACGTTTGTCATTATTTTTATTTAAGAAATATGTACTACAAATAATTTAATTTAAAACCATTACTTCATATTTTTGAAATCGGGTCAACATGACCCGAAGGCCTTAAGTGTACATAGTATTTGAGCAACCGAGGAAGGTTAAATAGAAAAAACGTAAAGTCTGCCAATTTTAAAACTTTTTACTTTAGAACGGAACATTTTATGCTTAATAAATTTTTATACTTAAAAAAAATCGATTCGTAAAATTTGAATGCGTATTTTATCACCCTTTAAAAACAGTTTTTATTTTTCGGAAATGTTCAGAAATTTTCAATTTTTTTTCGATTTTATTGTAAAGCGGAAACATTTTGACCCCCTGACAAAATATGGTCGAGGCCTGAAGGGCGAAAAAAATCTAGAGCAAGGTGGTGAACTGATTAAATGCGAACTCAGAAATGTGAAGTAAGCAAGAGTGTAATCACCTGAATCGGAATTAATAAACCGTGTCGAGTATTTGCGAGAAGTCCGGCGCTCCCAGCGAGCCGCCTAATGGCGTTCCTTCGCCATTTACTCATCATTACCAAATAACATTTTTCTCTTTAACGTTTATTATGATGCCTTAATATTCCCCAAGGAATATTATTTAAGCTACGATTTTATTTTACGATCACTGAAATGTGAAGGCTCTACAATTATTTAAGCTCGTCATGGCAGTTTAAGGCATTTTTAAATTTGTACTTTGTCATCACTACTGAATGAAAAAAAAGTTTCTTCAAACACAGTTAACTTATTTTGTGGATTAATTTTATTAAAAAATATATTTTAATCACCTTTTAGTATTGATGCAGAGAGAACACCAAGCTTAAGAATTTAAAGGTTTTCCATATTTATTTGTAATATTTACATAAAACCGGAAACCGCCAAATAGTTCTTCTCAAAGTTTGCTAAATTTAAAAATAAAAATTATTGTATAAAATGAAAAAAGGCAAAAATAATAATCACATTACGTTTGTCTAACTATCAAAACCCGTTTACCAAACAAACATGGTATTTTACCATTTGCCTAAAATTGAACACACGTTTATTAATCAGAGGGTACATTTATCTTTAAACTGTACACTCTTAAGTTTTATTTAAGGTAACGTCATGACAAAAGCAAACTTACAAATTTTAACCAGCGATTCACAATGAATCTCAAAGTATTCACAGATTTTTAAATTCGTATATACAGGGTGTAACAGGATGTATCCGAGGGTTTTTAACCAGAGATTCCTGAGCATATTTGGAGTAAAAAATGTACTTGTCATTTTGCTATCTGATGACGTTTTTTTCTATTAAAAACATTAAAAATATTTTTCAATCGCACGCCGCCTTTGACTAGTTGGGAGACGTGTCTCGTTATAGCCCATCGGTCATTTGATAAGCGTTGCGTCTCGTTGCTAAAACTTATCGCGACGGGATATATGTCATATCCCGGTATCTAGTGATTTCAATAATGTCAATACTGTAAAAATTTTATATATGTCACCAGTAAGGAGTCATCTAGAATATAATTCCACGGTTTGGTCCCCAAATTATGAAATTAATTCACATGCGATTGAAAGAATCCAAAATAAATTTTTAAGATATGTTAATTTTAAAATGGGCATTCCTAGAGAATGCCTAAATTACGATAACGTACTTTGTTCATTAAATTTAATTAAATTATCTGATCGTAGAAGATTTCCGATTTAACCTGTTTGTATAAAATCGTAAATTCAATGTTTGATACCCCTGATTTATTGTATGTAATCTCTTTTCATACTCCAGGCAGGTCAGTTACAAGACAGTACCTACCATATTATTGTGGCAATTCAACATCAACCTCCCAATATTACACTCCTATTCATTCAATTCATTCGATTCAACAGCTAGGAAACAAATACTCCGATGTTGTTGATATATTTAGTACATCAATTTTAATATTTAAGCATACCTTATTGAAGTTTTTTTTCCATCAAGTAGGGGAATATTTTTATTTTGATAAAGTTATTTAAATTTTATTGGGTCGGCTGTAAGAAAAAAAGCATTTTTGGATTTTTTATATTTTATATATTTTTTTATATTTTGTACCTTAAATACTGTGTGGATCAAATTTAATAATACAAAACAAATTCTTACGTTTTCTAAATTTTAAAATGGGTATTTCAGCAAATATGTTAAACTACAACACACTTTTAAACGATATGAATATGCTTAAATTGTCAGACAGAAGAATTTTCACTGACTTGGTATTTTTATATAAAATTCTAAATGATTTAGTTGATAGTCCGGTATTACTTGAATTGATAAGCTTCCGAATTCCACTTTGTAATACTAGAAGTCAGGATTTATTTCAGTGCAGAAATTCTGGGACTAACTATCATATGTATTCCTCTTTGCCCAGAATACTAATGGAGGGAAACAATTATACCAAGTCAGTGGACATCTTCAATTTATCTTTGAATAAATTTAAAATATTGTTATTGAGGCAATTCAGTTATGTACAATAAAATGTTTTTTCTATGCTTTATATGTAAAAGCCCCGAAAAAGGGCGTTTATTTATAAATAAATAATGTTTTTACTCATAATTATTTTTGTACGAGTGTCGGTTGTTTCCTGCACTATTTACAAGTATAATTTCTTAATATTGGTATGTTTATGTAAAAGCCTATATAGGCGTGAATAAATAAAAAATAAAAATAAAATAAAAATAACGATGGGACCAGTAGCGACACGTGATTGAAACATATTTTGTTTTCAATGGAAAAAAAATGATGTACATTTTTTACTCCAAATATGCTCAGAAATCGCTTGTTAAAATCCCTCGGGTACGTTCTATTACACCCTTAATAATTTGAATAGCGATCAAAAATATTGAAATATAAGATATGTGCTATCCGCAGTTTTAACTGGATGGGACTGTGTTTCTTGACGGCGCCGACATTGTTAACCAATACTACTTAAGAATCCTTCAAAAAATTAACGAAATGAACGATTTCTTTCCGTATTCAAACTATGCCCATTTGGTAAGTAGTCCGCCGACGCCGACGGTCGGGCGACCATCATAGCATATCTCTTGTATTTCAATATCTTAGGTAGCGATTCTGTAGATTGCCAAAGAAGATGATTTGTAGAATTAATTTACAACTATTGTAAAGCATGAATACGTACTATTGATTGTAGGCACACACATACTAATGAATATTAAATTAAATTAAATGAACTGAAAAGAAAGAAACATTCCCGATTCACGACTGACAATATTTGAAAATCTCCTACTAGCACTATATTGAGCGGAAAATGTTGCTTGTGTCTCGATGAAGGACTTAGCCAGCCGAGGAATTGAACTCACTGGATGGGACCCAAACACCGAATCAGTCACTGAAAAGGTGGTACAATGACTTCTAATTATTTTTAAAATATTTGAAGTCCCGGGAGTGACCCGGACATGTAGAGTTTTTCGAAATCAGATTTAGACAGAGTGTTGATTTGTTTAAAAATCAAACGAATACTGCACGTATTGTATCCACCTGCCAGCCGCCACAGAAAATCTTGTTTTTATACAGGGTATCTGGGATAAAATGCACAAACTTTGGGGTGAAGGTAAAAGTAAAAAAGATAAATATATATTTTGTTAAATTCCAATGTTCTTTTCCGATTCAAAAATATTTTTCCAAGTAAGAATATTATTTTTTCCATACAAACAATTCAATTTGAAAAAAAAAAAACAGATTTACCAATTAAATTAACCATTATTTATTTTTATTTATTAGATTTAAAATTAATTAATGGTGATTTTTAAAATCACAATTAAAATAATTACTTCCTTAATTCAAACATTGTTACCTAATCGTAGTATTTAGAAACAATATCTTTGTACACTTTTGTTCAAGGATTTAAAAAAAATATATTATATTTTCGTACTTATTTTTATATTCTATTTAAATACTCAGAAGCGGGCGGTCCGTTTGATAGATTCTCCTAACTTAATAAACGGATTGCAATCTTTAGAGCACAGTGTCGGGTGGGAATACTATCCTTGTTCTACCGATATTTCAATGGAAGATGCTCCAAGGAATTAGCGTCTTTGATCCCTTTGGCTTTGGTGCATAGTCGGGAAACACACCAAACGCGTGCCCGATATATGTACACGGGAACGGGTCGCTTCGACTCGTTCTTATGTTCAACAGCTCGGCCGTGGAACGATTAGCCGGCCTTTGTGTTTTCTCTTTCCTACAACATGGGTCTCTTCAAGACCAATGTTTATTCCTTCCTATCCTCAAAAAGACCCTCCACACAGCATCTCAGATAACATAGGCCCTGAGGGAAATTATTTTCCTCAGGGTCTCCAGTCTGGAGTTAATTTAAAAAAAAAAATGTATTTTTTGGAAAATAAAAGTAAATATACGTATTACTTTATGTTAATTAACATTCATTAACCATTTTAATTTTACAGTTAGTTGAGAAATAATCTCGAGTTTAACTGGAGGAGCTAGTTTATTTACTGATATATAATAAAAAATAAAAATAAAATACAAAATACTGCTTATAAATATTAGGTAGAGTTACGTAAAAAAAGTAACGGACTTTAAAATTAAAAAAAAATAATATTAATTCCAAGCCTTACATAGAAAGGTTTTTGAGCTCGTACTTTGAAAGCTGTCAAAATAATCGTTTTTTAAATAAATCAAAAATACATGTAATAATATCAACAGAATAGCATCTGAAAATATGCATCTGAAAATCATTGATAAAATTGATCAATCTGTTGGTTTTCAGTTGAAAATGTAACTTAAGTTTTTTTTTTTATTCAAAAAAGTTTTTCTCACTTTTTATTAAATCCGGTAAATTTTTAAAAAGCTAGTGCAGCTGTCGTACTGCATCTAAAAACATATATTCCCAGCTATTGTTAAGTATTTTGAGGACAGTTCAGAATCCTTAAAATCTTTTAGAACATCATTTTTTCAAAAAGTTTTAAAACCGGTAGGATCTTAAATTTACCAAAAGTTCATTGGTTGGAAAATCTCTTGGTTTTTTAAAGAATTACTTTATTGATGATTTTTGTGTTATTACAATCGGATACCAGTAAGTCTTACAAATGCTTCCCCATATTGTGATTACATCATACTGTAAAAGGTAACGCAATGAGAGTAGGAAGCAATAAAAATGTTTTGAATTTGATGTATTGGTGTATGCGTGTGGACTTCAAGCTAGGCCCAGTTACCCGAAAGTCCTGTCTCTGTCTTGCTTATGCCCACTTATTGTAACTAGTGTAGAAGAGGCAACAAGTTTTTATGGCATCACTAATAAATTATATTAATGCACTTACTGAGCGTCCTATTCATTCAGTTCGTAATGTGACGTAAACATCCCACATATCGCAAGTGAAATAATTACTAGTTTTTAAATTTGAAATAATGAATAGTTTAAAGTCCAGTTACAAAACGGGACGCGGCAAATCACCGAATGTATAAAGTCGTGACATTTTATTCCGCGTATTTAATTATTGCATTATGCATAATATATCAAACGGTGGTCAATTTTGGACTTATATGATTTGACGTCTAAAGCAACTGGAGTATCACACACTAGTATTTGACGCATACTATCAACCAAATCAGATAAAGATGATTTCAATAAGGAGGTTATTAGACACCGTGCACGCATTTCACTTAGTTCATAAGACTTCGTCAACGATGAAAAAGATTCATGAAAAAGATCCTGAAGATTATAATATTTAGTTTTAACTTTATTTTGATAACCTTTGGTATTTAAAAGACAATGTTGTAAACCAATATAAGTTTTAAGTGACCGACTTCAACAAGCTTTGGCCCAAATTCTCAATTGTGATATATAGTCATTAATGTTTTTTTTTTTAAAAACGAAACACGCTATATGAAAATTGTATGAGTACTGTGATGATTCAACTTATCTTGCTAGAACTGTAACACTAACTGTACAAAAGCAAAATATAATATTCAATGCTGGAAAGTTTTCAGATTTATTATGTTTAACTCCTAAGATTTTTATGATGTTTAATCCAACACCAAACTCAAGAGCTAGTTTGCTTCATTGGCGAAGAAATACTTAAAAAAATATGTGTATTTACTATAATCTCTTATGCCATTATATGTTTAGCAAACTTTAAACTTTTACAAAGCTTAAACATTATCGATAGCATACAATATATTGAAAACAAATTTATAAAATATCTTACCTTCAAATTCAACAAATAACTTTTATGTACATTTCAAACTTTGCAACAAAACTGGGACTAGCTGATGTAACATTTATACATAGAATTTTAAATAAGTAAATCTACCGTACTGAGCTTCTATCCTCAATTAATTTAAATATACTTTTAAGACGTACACGTCATACAGTACTATTCCACACGCTTGATTACATAACAAACGCAGCGTGCCCTTCATACATTCAACAATATTTGCCTAAATTCAAACATCGAGATTTTCTCGGAATCAGTGCCCACATTTAAAAGAAGCATCACGTCAATTAAATAAACTGTTTAATGCGCATAAAAGTAACTTCACAGATCACCACTTCTCACACCTACAAACATAATCACACATACATACACACACCTACATACTTTGCACATCACCCGGTATTTACTAATTATACATTTCACAAATAAGACATTACAAGGAAACGTAACATAGATACCCACCACGAAATATTACTTCATATCTGTAATTAGCACTGTAACCAATGTACTGTTTGTTTCTACAATATAAAACAAATAAAGTTTGTAAAAATATTAAATTTTAAATAAAAAACAAAAGATTTAAAAACATTTACAAGGGTCTGACTCTTGCTTACACAATCTAATTTTAGTCCATTTCGATATCTATGTAGTTCCCGAGGAGTAAACATTGTACCTGAATAAGATCGTGTCGTGGTTAATGGTCCATAAGTAAAGGACTTTTTTCACTCATCCTCTTGTAATTTAATGGTTTGTACCTTACACGATGTCGCCATTGTTTGATTTACGGAGAGGTCAATAGCATTTCGATTTAGAAAAACAAAATAAATTTATCTTAACTCAAATTATCCGAAACGTAAAGATATTTTTTTAAGGGAGAATTAAATGAATATTCATTTTCAAAAAACATTTTTTCTAAATTCACGCCTGATAAATTCATAAAATTTTTCAGTACCCACACGGAAAAGTTTGGCTGGTGTTTCGAACATGGACAACGATTTTTACAAACCCTTTTTAATTTTTTGATGAATCACAACCCCAAATTCTGAACCCATTATTATTTGTTTGAGGGAAGACCGGCTGCAGGGGACAGGAGCATGGCGAGGGGATGTGAGGTGGGAGGGGTGGCTTTTCACCAGATTCACTTTAATGGCCGGCACATGTTTTGTCCGGAAACATTTCCAGAAACTTTTAAAAACCGTTCCTTCTGTATTTTTGTACAGCTGTAGTCCCCGGCGTTGCCCGGGCTTTAGGCATAGTTTGTCGAAATCAGATGTGGACACTTTTAGTAATTATCCTCTTATTTTGAACGTTAAATGTTCTTCATTTTGAGTAGGTTTGAAAAATAAATCATTTTATAAAAATATAAAAATACTTATTACAGTTCAAAATAAAAAAAAATTAGCAATTAAAAATAAATAATTCGTTTAATTTACGTTATATATTTGTCACGTTCATGAGTGGAAAGTCTTACGCCCTGATGTAAGACCACCATTCAGAATCGAAACGTTGCTTGGAATGGCTTTAGTCGTGTTTATTGACTAGATCTGAATAGCCATGTATTTCTTCACCTTTGTCCTCCACATCTTTTATTCTTTCTAGTCTAGTAGTCTAGCGGTAAGGCTCTTGACTCGCATTCCAAAGGTCGCGGGATTGAATCCCGGCGTGTCAAATACATTTTATTTGATTTATTTCACAATGTATTCATTTAAAATAATATATATTATATTTCATTCTAGAGTGGAAGATTCTCTCAGTATCGCCCTGGTGTAAGACTACCGTTCAGAATTGAACCGTTATTTGAAATGGCTTTAGCCGTGTTTGGTGACCAGATCTTAATAGCCAGGTACATCCCACCTTCCTCTTCCCCATCTCCTTCCCATCCCCACTACATTAAGCCTCACAAAATACCCCGATTGGGGATACCACAGTCTCACTGGCTCCAGATGAGAGCAGTTGGGACTCTTGTGCGATATTCATATAAAAAAAGTTGGGACTGTTGTGCGATATTCGCAATTAAAAAATTTAAAACAATATATATGACAACACCTATTTTATGAAGTGTGGGTTGAATCGGGTAATGACGTAAATTAAACTATCAAATCCGTCAAAAAATAATAATCCTATACTACTTTTAAAATAAAAAATAAAAGTTATGAGTAGGTACTCTAATTTAAACAGCAACCGTATATTCCAATATTTTATTCCCGTCCAACTAAAAACTTTTCTATGTCATGACACCATTTTATCAAATCCATATTATTTGTATACCTGTCTACGTTATTTTTAACCTTTCAGCTATGTCGGGGCTGCTTAAGACTGAGGAGGTGTGTTTATAGAAGCAGGTCGGTTGGGAGGGTGGAAGGTTGGGGAGGGTAAGGGTGAATTGTCAAAAGTTTCTAGAACTATCTCCAAGTGTTCACGGCCAATCCCCGCCCATTTGTTCGCGTTCAGAATAATAATAACACCCACACTTGGAATAACCACAGGATTACCAGTATCGGTTATAATATGAAAATATTAAAAAAGGAAACCATCAATAAATAGGCAAAATAATCTGTCTCATTGAAAAGATTAACACAAAATTATTAAAATAGATCGATAAAGGAGTGTAAGATGTCTTGTACAAGTCAACTTAAAATTGTTCGTAATATGCTCGTTCGGAGACGGCGCTAATTTATTTGTTTCAGGCTAAAAACTTATTTGCAAGTTTTGCTTTAAAATATTCAGATGAATTGTTTCTTTACGCCAGAACATATATATTTATATTATGTGTTTAAATGATTTTGTCCGCATTAAATTTATTTTTGTCGAGAAAGGCATGCAAATACAAAATTGGATTGAATTTGGGGAAGATAGTTAAATACTGAGGAACTATAATAGACAGCCAACTCAAATGGACAAATCACGTAGAAAAGCTTGTAAGTTAACTTAGATATTTCACTTAAATTTTTAAACGTTTAAATAAAATAGTTGATAGCCATATTAAGCCACCAGTAACATATAAAAAAAATAATCCTAAAAATAATGCTGCAAAAAGATAATTCCTACCCCTCCCTGCGATTATTTCAAGGAGCTAAGAATTTTCTCAAAATTTTATTTTTTTCACATAACATAAAATAATTTCCCTCAGGGCCTATGTTATCTTTGTGGATCCTGTGTGGAGGGTATCTTAGAAGAGAGGAAGGAGTGAATATGGGTATTGAAGAGAGGTCTCATGTGACAAATGTCAATCGTGTACATATGTCGAGCACGTGTATGGCGTATATTTCGACTGTGCACCGGTGTTGAGGGGATCAATAACGCTAGTTCCCAGAGCGTATCCCATTGAAATACCGGTAGAACAAGGACAAATTTCCCATTCGACGTCTGTGCTCTAAGGATTGCAATCCGTTTGTAAACGGACCGCCCATATGTGCACAAAGTCGAGGGTTTTTGCAGGTATTTTGGGGCTCCAGTTCAGAGGTGGCTGCCAAATTCAACAATGGGGGCGCACTTGCGATTTGCACAGGATTAGCAGTTGTGTACTATTAAAGTATCTACCGGCCCTGTAACGTACGCCCAGTTTCTGAGAGGCTAACTTAACTCTGGCTTCGATAGAGCCTCCGTACCTGAGCTGGTCACTTAGAGTAACACCAAGCATATCAATGGAGGATCTGTTCGAAAGATTGCTTCCGTTGAAATGGACTAGATTTTCATTTCAATCGCTTCTAGACGTTATCAGACATGATTGGGTATTACTATGTTCTTTTTATAAAAAAAAGCCATTTTCCGGCATGCGTTGCAATGCCACTTAATAAAGAAATTGTTTCTCCCTGCGTGTCTTTTCCCATTCGCCCCGTTCCCCTTCCACCGCCCCTTCCCCTCCCACGTCCCCTTCCCCTCACACATTCCCCCTCCACCTTCCCCACCTTTCCTCTCCTTCTCCCGCTCCCCCGTCCCGCCAACTCCCCTCCCGCGTTACTTTTAGTTTTCAAGTAGCTCGCGTGCCACTGATTGCATTTTTTAAAATCAAATTTTCATTTTGCGTATATTACAAATATTCATCATCATCATCATCATCATCTTCTACCCCTTATCCTATTCGGGTCGGGAACCCATTGCATCGACAAGGCTACTCCATACGTCCCTGTCTTGTGCTGATGGTTCGGCCTCCGTCCATGGCAGTCCCATCCTCTCCTCACACAGTTTCTGGAGTTGCCTCGCCCAGCTGTGTCTGGGGCAGCCCACTGGACATCTACACTCTGGAATCGCACTTAGTATTTTTCTCGGAATTCGGTCATCAGACATTCTTAGTACATGCCAAGGCCACCTCAGTTGCGATTTTTTTATGAAGAGTAACAGTGGTTAAATGTTTATATTATAAATATTCACTTTTGTTAATTATAAGAACAATTAATCATATTTGGTACCTAACACAAGAACCTATTTAAAAAACCTATAATTCCTACTTATTTAATACTTAAAGTAAATTCATTAATTTTAAGAGTTTATTCGAAAATTGAATTTTGATTAAACAATCGATGGTTTGCAAAATGTCATTCTCAAATTGTGACATTTATGACAGTTTCGCAAAGCTTTTTGTAAATATTTGTGAGCAGTTGGGACTCTTGTGCGGTATTTCATGTAAAAAAAAAAAAAAAAATACCCCAGAAACCTTTGCGGGGGCGAAAATAAGGTATTTTGAAAATATCAAACATTTCTAACAGTATGAAAGATCTACAGTCGCTCGTGTCTAGGATGAACGAAGTTTGTATGAAGAATGAGTTAATGATGAATGTAAGTAAGTCTAAAGTAATGGTATTTGAAAGAGACAGTACGAAAACAATGTGCAACATAGTTGTGAATGACGAATACTTGGAGCAGGTGGATGAGTTTGTGTATTTGGGAAGTATGTTTACGAGAGATGGGAAGACTGATAGAGATATCGAAAGAAGGGTAAATGCCGGTAACTCCATTAATGGAGGTCTGAACGCCGTTGGCAGCAACAAAAATTGTCAAAAGAAGCAAAGCTAGCCGTCCATAATGGAGTGCTGGTACCTACCCTGATGTATGGCAGTGAGGCATGGAACTGGCAGAGAAAGGATGAAAGTAGACTGAATGCTGTAGAAATGAGATCCCTGAGACGTATGTGTGGTAAAACCATGTATGATCGTGTGAGAAATGTGGAGATCCGCAAAGAATGCAAGGATGATGTAAGCGTAATGAATAAGATTAAGAAAGGGACGCTCAGACGGTTTGGGCATGTAGAGCGAATGAATGAGGAAAGGAGTGTAAGGAGAATATATGACGCAAATGTGAATGGTAGACGAAGTCGGGGACGCCCGAGGAAGACATGGCACGACCAAGTGAATCAGATACTTGAGTCGGGCGATGTCAAGAGTTAGAATAACAGAAGAGCATGTATGAGACGATGTATGAATGTGAACGAAGCAAGGAGTGTGTGCCAAGATCGAGTTGTTTGGCGGTCCGTCCTCTCTGCCTACCCCTGCGGGGAAACGGCGTGATGGTTAGTTAGTTAGTTAGTTCAAACATTTTATATTATTATTTTTTATTATTTTAGCCATACATAGACAACTCGCTTATATACTTACATATTTAAAAGCAAGCATATTTATGGAAATCTAGCACTAGTGTATATAATGAACTTGAATCCCCTGCGTGCAAGACTTGGCTCGCACAGAGACACGCTTTTTTTATTGGGCTAAATACAAAAAAACAACACATTTTAGAAGACTATAGAATTTGAATGTAAAAACCTATCGTCTTACAGCAAATATAAAAACCTATCGTCTTACAGCAAATATAAAAACCTATCGTCTTACAGCAAATTTTATTTTATTTTTATTTTTATTTATTTTGGAAAATCAACAGATATATTACACTTATAATAATAACCTTAATAATAAACATAATATCCAATGAAAGATTTTCACATAATTAAAATTATAATTAAAAAGTAAAACAAAAAAGTAAGGGTCCTGTACCCATAAGAACTTAAAAATATAAAAATTATTCAAAAAAAAGATATAACAACACAATATAAACTATAATAACCTGCTTACTAAAATAAATAAATATAAAAACCTATCGTCTTACAGCAAATATAAAAACCTATCGTCTTACAGCAAATATAAAAACCTATCGTCTTACAGCAAATATAAAAACCTATCGTCTTACAGCAAATATAAAAACCTATCGTCTTACAGCAAATATAAAAACCTATCGTCTTACAGCAAATTTAAAAACCTATCGTCTTACAGCAAATATAAAAACCTATCGTCTTACAGCAAATATAAAAAACCTATCGTCTTACAGCAAATATAAAAACCTATCGTCTTACAGCAAATATAAAAACCTATCGTCTTACAGCAAATATAAAAACCTATCGTCTTACAGCAAATATAAAAACCTATCGTTTTACAGCAAATATAAAAACCTATCGTCTTACAGCAAATATAAAAATCTAATAAAATCTTTGATCAAAACCAATGATACAAATAATCTGCTGTGATTTGTTTTTTTAGTACTAATTTATCATTTTAATTGAAATTATGTCAATGTAGATTTTGCTACCTTTTTTTTTAAATTATTCAACAAATGTTTGAATGTTTGTTTAAACTAAAGCAATATGCACATAAGTAAATTCTTACTGCCTTATTAAAAAAATAATTGCCCATTGCGTTCGTGGGATTGCAAACAATAAATATTTTAAGGCTTAACTTGTAAAAAGTGTTCTTTTCGATAATTAAATTAATGACATCTATGAAAGAGCAGATTACGAATCCTTTTAAGTATACCTATGAAAGTATCTTACAGTGCGTAGCGTGCATGATGAAATTCAAATATTGATCAATGAAAGGTTAATTCTGCCATCGGGAAAACTTGGAAGCTTCTGGAAAAAAAACGAGAGCTTGCTGTAGATCACGCAGAAAAACAAAAAGACAGCGAGGTTGCCCCAGTAACTCTTTTTATTAAATTGAAAATATTTTTTTTTTCTTTTGGCTTTTCTGCGTGATGCCTCGCTCCTGTTAAACGCTTTTGTCTTGGCGGGGACTACTAACTAGGATTGCTAATAAACACCTGATCTACTGTCGGAATGGTTTTCCATTAAAAAACAAAAGGCCATTTTACACCGCATAAATAGCCATTTAAAATGTTCCCATTATGCGTGAGCCAAACAACAGGTATAGTGTACACCCACCACTTCAGCTAGGGAATCATGGCAGAATTAACCGCTCAGACCTCTGCCATATTTTGTCAGAATGCCACAACATTTCCTATCCAATAAATTCCAAATAAATTAAATATTTATGAACGTATACGAAAACTAAAAATTGTTTATGAAACGCTTTCAAATTTAACAATTTGAAATAAACATATAATTTAATAAATAAATAAAAATAGAATCACGTCAAATTTAATTCCATAAATAGATTTGACAGGATTTACTATTTTCTGTAAATCATTTCTTCCTTCAGTATATGATAACTCTCTTTCAAATATATACCCACACCTCCAACCACCTTTATATTATTATTGTACTCAAATGAGTATGTAGCATTTATATTCTTTATAACTACCAAATATGTTCTTAACCCTTCGAATAATGAGAAAATAATATCTATGAACTTTTGCCTGTCAAGATTTGAGCACAAAATTCCTGGTTCTTCCCACGCATTTTTAATGTTACTTTTTATTGGTTATTTTTTAACCTTTTTGCAAAAACAAAATTTTTTCTAAAATCTAGATGAAATAAACTTTTCGATGTATTTATTAGAAATCAACATTTTTGTTTTAAAATATTAAAATTTTGATATTGAAAATGTAAATTAGCTCAAAAATACTTACCTGGGGATTCCTCAAAAAAGTACATAAAATAAAATAAAACGAAAATTTTAAATACAGATTCGTTTTTTAAATAAAATTTGTGATAAAACTCTCACCTCACTTTTTATGACATTAATACAATTTTATTTTTAAATTAAGTGTTTCTGTTACGTCACAAATTGGCGCAAAATAAAATCGTCACTTATGATCGGATTTGTAAAATATCCGACCAATATAGCTCGTATATTCCTAAGGCAATAAGAAACATTATTTTATTCGTTTTCTAACATAAAAGAAATCACAAATGTTTTCCTTACAGAAAAAGAGATATCTAACTTTTAATAATGCCCGGTCGCTCTGGGACAATCTGGGTCTCCTGTTATTATAACGGCATATGATGTTTTGGGACAACTTGGGTCTCCTGTGATTAGACGGGTTAAATATATTAATTTATGTACCTCTATACAGGTATATCCTAGTATCCTATACAGGTATATCCTCGACACAGGTATATCCTAGTGAGACAGGCATCGACAAAAACCTAATGTAAACATTCTGTTTATAGATAAATAAATAAAAAAAATTTGAATTATGAAATTTTGCATGCAAGCATAAAAAAATATTCAGTTTACATTTTTTTCTAAATAAAATTTATTGACAAATGTTTTATAAACGTTATTGTCATCTCACCTTTTTGACGTTTCATGTAAAAATAATTACTAAAAATTTCCTATTTTTTTCCAAATTTCGATCTAAAACTTTGGTTTCATAAACGTTTGCATTTTACTTATTTTCTGACATTTTTTTTAGATTTGAATATAAAGCATGGTGTTTTCTCTTCCTAACACCGTTTAGATCATATTTCTGACAACGATAGTAAGGGAAATACAACAATTTCTATAAGACCTACATGAGTTGTTCCGAAAAGCGAACAACTTAGCCTAAGGTAGTACAGGAAAAAAAAAATTCATCATTTAACAGAAAACGACTTGCTTGAAAATATTCGACCGTTAGTATTTACGTAATGTTATTAACAGAATAACTATCTTTTATAACATTTTTTTAAGGTTATTTCCAGTAATTTAAAATATCATTAAAGAAGAAGAAAATATTACTTAATATAAACGAAAATATGAAAAGCCACAGAAAAAAAAATCGAGTGCAATTTACACGCGGTAGAGGCGAAACTTTACCAAAACAATCTCAACCAATACTCGAAAAGGGAGGTCATAATCAATCATAAACGACTAATGAGCGCAGTTCTCTCGTAATTTCCATTTCGTATCTGAACCAATAGGAGCCTTTGAAAGTGACGTCATTATCAAAGCGGTCAATGAGCGCAGTCGATGCGTCGCAGGCGCAGTAATCGTCATTTCCGTTTCATCCGAAATTTCACTTAAAAAATCAGAGTGTGCAATTCATACGCGGTAGAAGTGAAACCTTCAGAAAACTAACGTAGACAAGAGTGGGAAGGCTACGAAGAACTTTTTGTTTATCAATGTGGTTGTTTTTTCCAAATTTTTGACGTCAAATTCCAGTTCACCTTTTTCTATACATTTGATCAACTTATTAGTATTTTTGGTTTTTTCTTCGGAGTCGCTGATGTCACTTTCTTTTGTGTTTTCTTTTCCTATTCATTTTGGAGTGGTTTGAAGATTGGATATTGATTTTGCAAAAAAAGTTTTTTTGGATTTTGTGGGATTCGAACCTTAGTCGGCTGAATGTCTGATGCCGACCGTGGATTTATCGTATTATATTGGAACCTAATACCCGTAAAAAAAAAATTTTTTTTTGCCATCTCGTTCTCTTGCAGGCTAAATCCTATAGATGTGTGTTTGTTTTTTTTTAGTTTCACTTCTTCGTTTCACCGAGTTCCAAATCACAACGGGGCTAAAAGAGTTTTCACTTCATTAATGACGGTGGCAACTGGGTTCGTTACCATTATCGTGATTTATTTTTTGTGTGTTATGCCGTGTTGCGCAACCCCCTTCTTTAGCCAACGTTTCGGACAACGTTACAGTGTGCATAAACAAGGTAAATGTGTAGATGTGCAGATTCTTATTTAATTTTCTTTTATATACCTATTCAAAAATATTATTAAATATCTTTATATATTTATCAAAATGTGCTTGCTTGGGTGGAAACGGCATAAGAGTTGTCTGTGTATTGCTATATTAAGCCGATGTATTGCTATTTTGACGGCCGGCGTGGTCGAGCGGTAAGGCTTTTGACCCTCATTCCGAAAGTCGAGGGATCGAATTCCGGCGAGGCAAAAAAATTTTATTTGATAAATTTGTGTTATTTCATGACTTTTTAATTAAAAATAATATGTAGGTAAAAAGTATATTTGCGGCGTGTTCCAGAGTGGAAGATACTCTCAGTATCGCCCTGGTGTAAGACCATCATTCAGAATTGAAACGTTGCTTGAAATGGCTTTTACCGTGTTTGGTGACCAGATCTATATAGCTAGGTACTTCCCCACCTTCCTGTTCCACAACTTCTTCTCCACCCCACTACTTTCAGCCTCACAACATACCCCAATTGGGGATGCCATAGTCTCACTGGCTCCAGACGGGAGCAGCTGGGACACTAAAAAAAAATTAAGCACAGGAAATATTTAAAACTTTCAAAATATCTTCTATCGATCCTTATGAACGTTTCAGGATTATTATAACCACACGACAACAAATCTGAAAAGTTTTTTTATCATTACAAAAACTCTTACGAAACTGTCTAAAACTTCACAATTTGAAAATGACATTTTGAAAAAGAATGATTGTTCAATCGAAATTCAATTTTCGTAACTTTTTAAATTATTAAATATATTTGAAGTACTCACCTATGGTACTAACCATAATCGAATACTTTGAATCTAATCAAATTTTTTATTTATTTTATAAGTAGGTACCTATTTAGGTATCAAATTTGATTGATTGTTCTTATAATTTATAAGAATGAATGTTTGTTATAGAAAATTTGTAAAAATAAATTGCAAAAGGTGGCATGTGGCATTGCAATGCATGCCGGGAACCTGCTAGTTAAATCTATAAAAAAAATCTGATTATTTAAAAACAATTTTTATCATTACGCGTGACAGCTATTTCGCGTAGCAATGATATTAGACAGCAAAATTTGTTCAAACAACGGCCGGCGTAGTCCAACGATAAGGCTCTTGACTCGCATTCCGATGGTCACGGGATCGAATCCCGGCATGGCAAATAAATTTTATTTGATTAATTTGTGTTATTTCACAATTTTTTCACCTTTTCGTCCCGGAACGAAAAAAATCACACATGACCCGAAGGGGGGTCACTCGGGGACCCCAATTTGTTTTGCTTATTAAAGGGTGTAAATGACATATTTTTTTGTAATTTGTTATGATAATAATTAGAGGGAAGTATATTCATCGTATTTCAGTAGTCATTTTAAAAGTCGTTTGATAAATAAAGTCATAATTAATATTCTAATGAATTTAGACCATAGCGTGTATTTTTCCATTGAAAACCGAAAAGGCGGGCCAATAGCCAGCATAACACCTTGTTTCCGAATCTCGACTGGTGATTGGCGTTCACCGGAAACGACTCAGACCGAATGATCTTTGACCGGCAAGCAAACATTATAGCATTGTAAAAAGAGCAAACGAGATGCGCAGTGTAAACGAACGCGATCTGGTCCTTTCCACTAACAACTTAGAAATTACTTGCTATCACTTAGAATTATTCCGATACACTCAGCAGATAGGGACGGGGTACGCCCGAACAGAGGGGAAGGGGGGCGGGTGGCACAGATTATTCGCCGGAATTTGTTATAAACTATTTAATTTTAAGAAAAGTAGTAATGCAATATTAATTTTTTTAATGCAAATCAATAACCAAATAGTTTTTCTAAGATTACCCAAATTATTGAGTATGTGGTTTAAAAAACAACTTAGATACAGCGTAAAACTCTCGTTAGTGTAAGTGCGTTCCCCCGGTCCGGTAAGGAAGTGTTAAAATAATATAAAGTATATTTGCAGCACGTTCCAGAGTAGAAGATACTCTCAGTATCGCCCTGGTGTAAGACCTCCATTCAGAATTGAAACGTTGCTTGAAATGGCTTTGGCCGTGTTTCGTGACCAGATCTGAATAGCCAGGTACTTCCCACCTTCCTTTCCCCATCTCTTTCCCCCCATTCTTGTGCGGTATTCATATAAAAAAAGTATTTTGCAATGTGTCTGTATTTTGTTCAATCAATACAAATATAAAAGTAAACATTTTGACAGACAAATATATTCTGTACGACTTAATTAAAAAATCCGTTAAATGAAAAAAAATGTCCTTTATAGTGTCGTTTAAAGAAAAGGATACCTTCCATTTGAAAAAACGGCTCCGTAAAAGGAGATAGCTCGTATACAAACGTCCGTTTAGTTTTGTCCTCGGGTAAAATAAAATATATCCCCTGCGCGTGCGGCGGCTTAGAGCCGGCAGGACTAAATAAATAAATGTCGGTCACGCGCCGCCTTAACTTCTGGTCACATAGAAACCAAAGGCCATTACTGGCCCTCAACTCCATAAAACTTATCGGCCGATTCTCCATCGAACTTCTTCTTGCGATGAAAACAGCGGAGAATCATGCTAACACATTATTATATTCCAAAGTATTAATGGCTTCAGGTAGCGAGCGAGTCAATACGAATGCTCAATATCCAACACCCAATATCCAAAAGCGGGGCTACTTTGGCACTCGTGGTGATTTCTAACAAAACTGCATCAAGCAAAACAAACCAAAGAAACAGTGGCGTTAATTATTATTAATCAAGTAGGAATCAATTAGGTTTCAAGTAATCGTTGTAAAATACACAAGTGGATATCTTTCTTTCATATTTAATTTGTAGAAAACCATTTTATTTTTTCTTTTATTTATTATTAATCATTAAAAAATAATGATACTTATAAATCTAAACGAAACACTAAACAGAACAAGACGAATAAATAAAAAAAACTCACTAACAATAAGTTGCGACCGTTATGGTTGTTTGCATTCATTTTAGTGTTTAATATTTTTCAGAATCATTTTTCTTATTTTTCAGGTTTTTTACTTTTATTTTACTTTTGTTTGTTTTTTACGTTTTTGAAGCGAAACTTTTTAGCACCGTTGAGATTTGAAACTCAATGAAACGGAAGCGAGTGACACTAAAATTTATACGTATAGTACTTACGAAGCGTCGCGCTGCAAGCATTGGCCGCTTTAATTATGAACTCACTTTTCAAGGTTCCTATTGGTTGAGATTGTGAGTGTTTAGTGAAGGTTTCACGTCTGCCGCATGTGAACTGCACTCGATTATTTTATTATTTGCCTTATTTCTTTTTTAGAAACTGACAATTCATGATGGAATTCCATTATAATATATTAAAATAAAAAAAAATAAAAACTTTTTTTCCGCTTTAAGTTTATTGACCGTAACCAGTTTCAGCTCGCTAGAGCCATCTTCAGACTGAACTTCCCAATAAAAAATTCCCTGAGCTTAACAAATGAAAATCGTTAGAACACAAAAGACAAGAAGTGAAAAGGCTGTTTTTTTTATCAGCATATATATATATAGAGTATGGTAGATGTGAAATAAAAATCCTTGATTCCTTCAGCACTGTCGTATATAATAAACTGAATGGTAAATGTGTAACTTTCATAATTGAGATGTCGTTTTACGAACCTTTTTCAGTCAATGTCTGGGCTATACCGCTGTGGTAAGTAAAAATACAGTTTATACCTTGAGCTTCTCAGGGAAAATTTTAACTTACCACGACAGTACAGACAAACAAGTTAAATTTTGTTTCTCATTTTGTAAAAAAACAAAAAATACCACCCAGAAACGAATAGAGATTGACTCCCAAAAATGTTTGAATCAAAGAAACGCGTAATTTAATTGTGAAAGTGGGAATTGTTCAAAGTATCCCCGTTCCACGGCTTGCTCTACCTACCGCCAACTTCTAAGCCCACCCTTGTTTGGCTTTATTCACCTAATTTCCGCAAACAACAAAACTAACTTATCACACTTTATTACACGTATTATGTTATACCAAAAGTGATACGATTTATGGCTCAAGTTGGGGCCATTGTGATTCTGGCTGAATTAACCATACGGTCTGCCTGTACAATTGTACATCCTAAGTGGGTATTTAGTATTTAGTGGTGTCGAAAGGATACGGAGGGGTACACGAATAACTTTTTATAAGTAACTTGATAAATATTTTTTTATTTAACGGGAAGCGATTTTTTTTCCAAAATTATAAAAATGGTTAAAACTGAGTTATTGTAATTAACAAAAAATAATAGGCCATCGGCTTCCCCGTGATTCATCTCACTGAAATATATTTTCATTTTAAACCGATTTAACGATTGGCTTGTGACGTGTATACAAATATAATGTCCGTCGTATTTGTTGGAAGTGAAACGTAGTTTTAAAAGTACAGCTACTTCTAATAAAAATAAAGTTTTGATGATATGGATGCTACGTGTTTAAAATAAATTAATTAAAAAATATATATTATCACGTGTGACAGCTGTTTCGCCTTCTGAAGACATTATAAAACCTGATATATTGTATGAACACGTTTGATAATGCTTTCAGAAGGCGAATCAGCTGTGACGCGTAATAATAATTACACTTGTTTATAATAAACTGCTTTCTGAAATGACATAATAATATGATGAATATTTAAAAGAACTAAAAATTTTAATGGAGTTCAACAAATTAAATTTAAAACACTAAATTAAAAAATATATATACATATCAATTTTTATAATTTAAAACCCTAGTAGTAAAAAAAAACGGTTTAATTGTTAACGAGTTCCGCTGTGTAATTATTATTACACGTGGTAGCTGTTTCGCCTTCTGAAGGTATTATCAAAACAATCTATTTTTTCAGACCATCTAAATAAATGTCTGTAAGTGGCTTCACCGCAGTTTTTAAGTACTTTTTTTAATTGAATAAAAATTGTATTATTAAATATAAAAAAAAAAATAAAACGGAGATCTTAATATAACCGGTAAACAAAACAAAATTTTGTAATTTGTAGTAATTTGTTTTTCAATGAGTTTTGATAACATGGGAATGCAACTTCGTTGTATGTTTTACTTAAAAAAAAAAAATGGTACATAAAATGCTTACCGGCACGATATTCTTGTGAAATAAATCATTTCTTTGTAAAGTAATTGTGTAAAGGTATATTGTGTGTATATGAATAGGTACTTCAATACCAATAAGTATCGTTGATTTGTCAAAAATCTAGCATCCTAATGATAATGACGAAAACTTAAGAAGTTCTAAACGACCAGTTAACCTTTTTCGTCGCGGAACGAAAAAAATCACACATGACCCGAAGGGGGGTCACTCGGGGACCCCAATTTGTTTTGCATATTAAAGGGTGTTAATGACATATTTTTTAGTAATTTGTTGTGATAATAATTAGAGGGATGTAAAATCATCGTATTTCAGTAGTCATTTTCAAAATCGTTTCATAAATAAAGTCATAATTAATATTCTAATGAATTTAGACCATAACGTGTATTTTTCCATAGAAAACAGAGAAGGCGGGCCGATAGCCGACTTAACACCTTGTTTCCGAATCTCAACTGGCGATTGGCGTTCACCGGAAACGACTCAGACCGAATGATCTTTGACCGGCAAGCGAACATTATAGCATTGTAAAAAGAGCAGCTTAGAAATTACTTGCTATCGCTTAGAATTATCCCTATACATTCAGCAGATAGGGACGGGGTACGCCCGAACAGAGGGGAAGGGGGGCGGGTGGCACAGATTTTTCGCCGGAATTTGTTATAAACTATTGAATTTTAAGAAAAGTAGTAATGCGATATTATTTTTTTTAATGCAAATCGATAACCAAATAGTTTTTCTAAGATTACTCAAATTATTGAGTACGTGGTTTTAAAAACAACATAGATACAGCGTAAAACTCTAGTTAGTGTAGGTGCGTTCCCCCGGTCCGGTAAGGAAGTGTTAAATAAATACGAATCTTTTTGCAATTACAACTAAACCGCCCTCAAAGATGAAGATATCTTGGCACAAAGGAGATTGGTTTTTACTCTAAGTTCATTCTGCGATCCTCGGATCTGAGATCTGTCCCTCCCCTCTCACAGCACTTGGTGGTTCTCAATTACAAAAGATCAAAGACCCCCTCTGCAGTCGATTCATTTTGTTGTTCGGCGATGAATAATGCAAGGAGCCGCGGCGCTAACTCCTCTTTACCCCCTTCTGACTCCGAACATGAAAGGACGTAGAGTCGGAGAAATGAACGGTGGCGAGACATTTACATAACTATTTAGATCTTTCTGGGAGACTGGTCAAGAAGAACTATTTTAAACCAGAGACGTGTGTTCCATATATTATATAGGCACTTAAGGGGTATTCTAGTTTAGAAGCATGAATTGTAGGTGATTTTTTAGGTGCAATAAAAAAACAACAATAATATTTTTGTAGCCATTATTTTACCAAATATTTATTAAACTTTAAAGAATACATAAAAAAATTCAAACGTTAAAATTAAAAAGTTATGGTGTTGAAATGGGGGTCTAAAAAAATGACGCGCCCTGGTTGACATGATTGCAACCTTCCTAGTAATCTAAAAAAAAAAAAATTATTCTTAATCCAAACAAATGCGGCTATAGCCCGAACTTAGGAAAAATAAAAAAAAAACTTTATCGCACAATGGCGGCTGTCTGAAATAAAAAAGACATTTTTCACAGTTTTATAATGCCTTCAGAAGACGAAACAGCTGTCACGTGTAATAATAATTACCTAGCAGAACTTGTTTATAAATAAAAAAACTGTTTTTATAAGTTGAATAATAATATTATTGAATAGATAAAAGAAATAAACAAAAAATAAAAAAGAATAAATAAATAAAAAATACATTTTTTACCACTTTTTTGACTTTCCAATTTTTAAAAATAATTGAAATTGAAATTTTGTTTCAATTTTAGTTCCCGCCATAGAGTAATGTATAGAAAAAGTTCATACCAAATTTCAAGCAAATTGGTTCCGTAGAACTTGAGATATCGTGTCAACCGTCTCGAAAAAGTGGTTTAGAGAAAAATACGTTTAAAATGTTGTTCTCTTCAGATGCTGGTTAGATTCCGCCTAAGCCGCGAGATTAAAATGGTTATAACTTTTGAAATAATGCGAATTTCGAAAAATCCTTTTAAGAAGATATTTTTGAATATTTAAACTTGTTGTATAAAAAAATTGTTTTTTTTTCTAGACTAGAATACTGCCTTAAGTACTGACTACCTTTTTTAACTCACACAAAAATATAAATAGAAGTTTAAAGATTAAAACTATTGCAAGGAATTAATCAAAGTACAGTTTCAATAATACATGCACCCAACCGACCGCCTTACTATTTATATGTAACCAGTGAAAGGGGAACAAAGTAAGTACGTAAAATGACGGAAACGTCATATTCAAATGTTGACTGTATTCTACACAAAAATGTAGGTACATGTGTGCGGAGTGCGCAATCAAGGAAGGACTCGTTTGTGTTACTTTAAAAAAAGAACGTGCCCTTCGGTACAAATCACAATATAGCAATTAGTACAAATTTACTAACAAAATTATTATCCCATTATGTTTGAATTTCATGAAATGTAGAAAATGTATGCATCCAGTAATTGGCTTGTAATATTATGAAAGAATGAAGCGAATGTGAACGTTTGATGTGGCTGTAATCCCAACAAAAAATGGGTTAAATCTAGCAGCTTTGCCATTTTTATGCCGAGTTCACTCAAGAACAATACAAAAGACAGAACAATATTACCCTGTCCCCGTATGAACTAGGCATTAGCGACAGTTATGTTTGGTGTAGGGGGTCGGGCGGTTATTCTGCTAAGTGACCAGTAAATAATTATTTGCCTCGTTTTTTTCTTATAATTTTATTTATTTATTTATTCATAAAATTAACGCCATTCGGCATTTACATAATAACATAGATAAGGTAAAGCAACAACATGAAAGAGAAGCTCGAGTGAGCTTGTACATTTAAATATTACAATATTGCAACAATGAAAAAATATATTAAAATATATTTGCAAAAAAATAAACTTACGAGGTACGTTAAAAATGTTTAATGGTAGGTAAAAAATAAGTAAAATATATTACAAGCTAGGAAACAAACCCTATTTCCAATGAAACAATAAAATTAAGAATATCTGTGAACAAAATAATACGAATAGGCACTATTGTAAGATATTGTAGATTTACCAATATTTGTAAGTTGGTAAAAATGATGAAAAAAAAAGTTTTTATTTTTTTTATAATTGTGATGGTTTATAAAATTACCATTAATCATAAAATTAATTACTTAGATGCATTAATACGATACGATATGTAGAGATATGTTATAAATGTATTAGGTAAATTTATTTCACAAATTTACCAAAAAACTTCCTTAGTGTGCACATGAATTATGGATAAATGATTTCATTATTTCGTGTCTAAATTTTATCAGCGACACATTCCATACGTCTATGCGCGAATAAATATTGCCTAAATTTCGAATTTTATGTAGTGGTATATTTAAATGGGCCATGGTCGCAATATTGCCACAATAAAACGTTAGTACTGATCTATCCACACCTATCCAGTACCTATCCACAGTTTCACCTTCACAAACCTATCTTACACCCAACATAATAAAATTACAAAATATATTTTGTAAAAATGTTTTCAAAATTGATCTTTTATGTAAAAATGTCAATTAATAGGTAAATACTGTAATACATAGAAATAAATAAATAGATCTTGTGTTTCTGGCTGGCACATTAAAATTTATGAGCGCCAATAATTCAGGGCTGTTTTTAAATAAAAAAAACACTAGATCGAAAACAGTTCTTGTCACTCAAATTTAATAGATTAGATAATCGCAGTAGATAAGTGTAGTTTAATTGTTCTTTCGGTATTTTTAGTTTAAAATTTACAAAGCTTAGGAATTTTTTGTACTCTTTCTATTGTTTGAGAATGCACGTTGTGGTGAGGAGACCATACAGTTGAGTTGTATTCAGCCTGACTCCTCACTAGTGATGTGTACTGAAGTTTTAATGTTGGTAAAATCTTTAGCCACACTTAGTATAAAACTTAACATTTTTAAACAGATAAAGAAACGACAAAAATGTCACATGAGAACAAAATTTCGTTCACATTTTTTACCCCAAATATTGTCAGGAGTTCACTGGTTAAAGTAAGTCAGGTAGCGTATCTTAATACCATGTTTAGTATTGAATTGAATTATAAAATAGTTGGATACAAATGAAGAGAAAATATTTTAAAGGTTATTAATATACATGTATACAATCACGTTGACATCCAACGTATTGAAATATAATTGTGTACCTAGCGCACCAAATAACGATATAACAAGTAGTCGATTTAATCGCTTTCCTATAATAACCCTTACGAGCGCTCCATCGACATGCTAAACTGGTCCCGCCGGGATTTCTGATTGTAGTCGGAGAAAAAGAACGAACGATTTCCATCGGTAGTTTTCTATTTTCTCGCTGTATTTAACGAACTGAAATTTCAAAATGTGGGCTTCAAAGAACAGCCAACTACTTAAATATTATTAGTTCTCGGAGAACTTACCAAGTTTCCAAGGAAATCAAGCGGGTAAAGTTGAACTCATTCAATTTAAAAAACAAATAATTTTACAGGTTTTCCGTCGGAAAAGTACATTATACAATGAAGGTGAAATACTCGTCGGACGCGGAGTTCATTTCGGCGCTCTGAAGCAGAACGCGGACCTCGTATAATCTCTATAATATTAGTATTTAGTCCCATCAAAGTTAACAAGAATGTCAGCTTAAGTGTATTAAATAACCGCCACAATCACAAGAAACAAACACCTCCCCCATTGTTCCCCGCGTTAACTTTTTCCATACATTTCCCGCGCAGGGCAAAGATTAGAACAGCAGAAAGCCGGCACGGAAATAAAGGATGACAACAAGAAAAAAATAACATAGCGAGAAAGAATTATATCTGTCCCGCTGTTGGGCCAGAGTTGTATACTGCGTTAAATCCGAAGAAAAACTGGAGAATGACCGTCTCGATTAAACTTTGCTTTCAAAAACTTTCCTCGTACATTCGCGGGTACAAAGTTACAAAACTACCTATATTTCAATGTAAACGGTTTATGTTGAGATTCGTTTACAGATATTGTATTTTGTTGTTGTTGAGGATTAAAATTTTCTAAAAACTTCGCTTTGAAATAAACTTAACTTAGAGCGACCGAATAAAAAGAAAACTTTTTTTTCGATTGGTGGCTGAGTTGGCATCTCGTTTGAGTCTCACCCAAGTGTGGGTCTGGCCAAGTTCTCCATCACGACACAAGCAACATTTTCTTAGTGTGGTGCTAGTAGGACCCTGATAGCCCGGGAATGTTCGTCTTTCTTTTTTTAATTCTTCTTTTTGTATATTGAATATTATGTTTTTTAAGTTGAGTTAAGTAAGTAAGTATCCAATGTGCAAATAAATAGTGGGAGGACCGGTTTAATATTTATTTTAGTATAAGGTACATTTTTCATGCGGCGCCGGTGACATATTTAACAAATGCCAACACTTATTTATTTGTAATATTAATTTATTAACAGTATTTTTTCTTTATGATTTCCTACGTCAACGGTTTACACAAAAACAAAGTTTTAATGAAAATTTCAATATAGTTTGAAATTTTAAACACAAAATTTTAATTCTCAAAGCCATTCCTATTACTATGTCGTTTGTAAATATTATGCCGGCATCCTTTTGAATATATTGTAATACTCGTTGTACATTGATATTTAAATATAATAAGGGCAGATATTTGAAAAATCACGGGATATCATGTTAGTGAAGCAGCAAAGTTAAATTTGGGAGGCGGGTATGGGTACCGCCGATCCGGGAACCGTTTGTTGGATATCCAACACCTCTGCCATAGGTCACCACAAGTGGTTCTACGCTACGTTTGGTAGGGGCACCCGGGTTAACGGGGTGAGGTTTGACCTGGTCTTAGCGGCGGATACGCCTAATCACCAACTAGCACGTAGCAGGCCGGATCAAGAGAGAACGGTTGAGGGAGACTTGATTTCTTTAGCAGGAAACCTTCAGAATATTGCCTTGCACCGCAGTGGATGGGTGGTCTCTTACGTGTGTCACTCTTGGACACATTGACCCTACATTCCTACTTTTTCTTCCAAGAACCATCCACTTAGCCTCCCCAAAGATGACATAAGGATTTAAAATAGAAAAAAGTTCTGATCTTTAAAAATCATGAAATCTGACTTTGCTTTTCAAGATCGTATCAAAGAAATTAAAATGAAAAAAAACACATTTCAAATATAGAATTCAAATAATTTTCCGGCAAAAAAACATTACCAGCAGGTTCTTTATAGTTTTTCTAAACTCTTTCCACTTCATTTACAATTTTGAAAATGAATCTTAAATGCAAAACATATCCGAGTTCATTGAACCAGAAGTACAATCACACACGGATAGACGCACCACCGAAATGAATGTTTAATTATGCACACAGATGTTTAATGACTTAGGTAATTGTTAGATAATCCTAATTCAAGCACGGCTAATGAGGTTTGCAGCTTCTTGTGACTTCAAGACAAGTAAAAGAAGGAAATTATTATATTTAAATCACCCACAAAGGAAATAAAACACGTAGACAAGATACTAAAAAATTTAAATTAATATTTACGATTTGTCTAAAAGCAAAACCTATTCAAAAGTAAAATATATACTGCAAAAGTTACATAAAGTAAATGACATTTAAAAAATCAACAACGTGATCTCACCTGTACGGCTGTGTAACTGTGTATACTCGTAAAGATTCCTAAGGGAAGATTATTAAGGTTTTTTCGCGAATCGATTTAACTTTGGGGATTGTGTCCTTTATTGTAAACTTATGCAAAGTGCTGTGTTGTGTCGTATATCGAAAGGCGGAATGCTGAACTCTGTAGAGTGTATAGCGTATAGGTGCACCCGGTAGCTGGTTGGTATACGTTTCCATTTGGGTAGTGAGTACAAACAGCGACGACTGCTCTTGCCGGGCACGGCTACTGCGAGACCGTGATTTATGTTTTTAATTTAAAATTTCCACACTCCGCCATCCTAGTCTCGAGTTTCCTTTGCCTAAAAAATCAATCTTCTTGCTGAAACGAAACGGAATGCGATAAGTGTAATAGAGGCCAAAACACGAACCGGCCAATCCGGCCCTTCCAAACAAACACTTCCGTATTGCTCCAGGAATGTTTCCTCACAAAGGATACAAACAGTCATGTCTGCATACTGCAGAGGGAATAAAAATGTCACAAATTAATTTATTTTACATCATCATACAACATATTTAAGAATATACGTCAATTCAGGTTATTTTATTTAAAATACCTACATAGTTATAACTTGAATATGGAAGCACTATTTGGAATCCACATTACTGCAAATATGAAAACATTATAGAATCAGTTAAAAAATTACTAGGAATGTTATCCTTCATATGTGGACTACTTGACCATCTTAGATCATACGACATACGTCGTGATTACTTCAAGATTGGTACCCTTAAAACTAAAAGGCAATTGACTGATCTAATATTATGTTTACATAAAATTATTCACGGCCATCTTGATACTACATTATGTCTTAGCAATATTGAAATAAATCCCCAATTCCCATTGTTTAAGACGCCATAACATTTTTCACATTAATACATTTAAAAATAATATCGCCTACTTTAGCCATCTGACTCAGATGTGTCAACAATATAACAAGATAGAGTGTGCTGAAGTAGATATTTTCGTCGATAATTTGTACGAATTCAAAAAAAAAGTAGTAGCGCTGTTAAAAAATACTAACTAATTATCTTGTGTCAATTGTATCTCTATGAATGCCTCGCGTTTTTCTAAGGTCTGTTGCCACTCATTGTAAAGTATTACTTGAGTGAGCTTATACAAAATTCTGTATTTTTATTTATGATGCTTTTGTTTTGCTAAGTGTACGTATCAGATTTTTGTAATTGTGTAAAATAACTGAGTTTTTATAACTGGATTGTCCTCACGTAAGTGCGAACATCTGTAAAACCCAGTATAAATAAATAATAATTTATCATTTTAAGCTTGCAAGAACAAAACATGTATTGGATCCATTAATAAGTTAAGAATATCTAATTCTTTATCAATTTTGCGATAAACATTTAAGACCTAGTATTCCGAATTTCTATCTACATAAAACAATCTTTCCTTGTTTTGTTCCTTTTAAGTTTTTAGTTTTCAAAAAAGGAATGTGTTATTTTTGAAAACAATTTCATTCAGATGCACAGTTAAAAAAATAGTTATGTGAAACCTCGTGATAGAAAAAAAATCGTAAAGTTTACTCGAAAATTATTAAACATACACCTGGTTGTTTTTGAACATGCTACAGTTTTGAAATAGGGTTACAGAAGTCAAGAGATGTTTGCTCTATTTGAATATTTTCACAAAAGTCGCTAACATACGCCTCTTAATTTATTATAATTTTTTTTTTAAATTCGTTTTTACATACTTCTCTTTCAACCCATCTTCAGTAATCTTCTTCTTTTTGATCGCTCGTAACGGAGCCTTAAACTCTCTTAAATACATAAGCGCTCTTCTTCAAAAGTTATAAAGATAATTTATAATATCGATTGACAATATTTTTTAGTAGCGTTTAGTCAAAGGAAATATGATTTAGTATTTGCGTTTATATTATTCGTCTAAGAAATTAAATGGATAGCCCAATCAATCTTGCTCGGATCGGGCCCATTTAAAGTTTTATATCAAAGGGGTTATCAAAGATTTCAGTCACGCAAGCTGTAGCCAGGTAGGGTAGTCTGTAGTATAGGGGGAGGCAGTACTATTAGCCGCTACCCACAACCCACTACCCGCTAGGAGGTAGTACGGGCTCCCTCTTATTAGCCCCCTCTATAGTTACAAACTAAATTCATTTCGTTCAACGTTCAATCTCGCCAGGGTCATATTTCATCATTTTAAACGATTGAAACAAAACAATACGCAGCGAGATAATCATCACTGTTGTTTAACTTTCAAAGTTATTATTTTTAATGCTTTCTTAAATATTTAGATTTTTGTTAAAGATTATTATGATATACCTAAGGGTAAAATTTTAATAAATATATCATGCTGTTCGTTTTCTAAGTTTCAAAGTCATGTATTTCATATCACTCAATTATTTAGATTACATCCTTTCTATTTGATTTTCACCTAGAGATATAGAAAATAGAGATATGACAGCTTTATTTATTTATTTATTTAAACGCCCATAGGGCTTTTACATATAGTTCAGTACATGTTTTTGATAAAATATAGGAAATAACATAAAATATAAGAAACAAACTAAAGATAACATAAAATATAAGAAAGAAAATATAGATAACACCAAATATAAGAGTTGACACAAAGCAGGTAACATAGAATACATGGTAAGTAAAAATAGAGATAAAGATGGTTTAAGAAGTAGGAATAAATAGTTGGCACATACATCGTTTAAAGTTTGATAAATTTAATTTATTATCAAATACATCCATATTGTTTAAATATTGGTTACCAAGGCTATGTTAACGCTGTATTGGAGAATGCAAACTATAGTTGGAATGAGATGTGTCTATATGAAATGTTAATATTTGTCTAGTCGATCGTGTAGGTACGTGTAGATTTATCAACTGCAGGAGTTCACAACAGTTGAGCTTTAGAGCAAAAGGGAAAATTGTGGTGGGATTCCGTATTGGAAAACAACTTTTCAGAACAAACCATGTTTATTAAATCCGTATGTGTGCAATACATTTACTTATTTAAATATATATATTGTTTCTTTTCTTGGTAGGTATTACTGTTTGCATTTCAATTTTAACCTCACCAGGATAAGCCTATGTAGAGGTTAATAATTTTTTAAACTTATAAAAATAACGTAGGTATCGAATGAAGACTCCGCAAAGTTCTTCAATATACAGACGTTAGTTTGCCGAAGAAATATAGCAGATTCGTTAATGTTATTTAATATTACTCATAACTTGATCGATAGTCCCGATCTTTTTCAACGCCAATCATTCCATGTTCCAAATCGCAACAGCAGACAGTCGCTTACTTTTAATCTCCCTAATTGCAAGACTTACTCCAAACAGAACTCATTTATTTACAGATCCACACATTCATTTAACTTTATTTATTACCACATTTACATTTTTAACTCAACTTTATGTGACGAAAAACGAAAACTCACTAAACAACATAACTCTAACTAGAAAGTTCCTCCTCCCCCGCCCCCTTTCATAAATTGTTACAAAAAATAATTTAATTAAGAACACACCATTACAATGTCACACTTTATCATTCAATTTTATCAGTGGAAAGTTCATAATTGGTGTAATTAACTATTTGATTTTTGTATTATTGTGTAATCTCAGATTTGGTGTCAACTTTACCTGAAATAAATAAAATATTACAAAATAAGAACAATATCATTATATTAATATTTCTCAAGGATTAATGGCTCCCTACCAAGCTGTAGGAACCTTATAATTATAATGTAACCATCTGACTATTTGTTGAAATTTGCTTTGAAATAAAACATTTAGATTATTATTTAAAAGGATAAAGATGAAAATAAAATAAATTATGCAATTAATTAAGAAAGGACAAAAAAGGAAAATAAATGTTGGCAATTTATGATAAAGACATTTATTAAACACGAAAGCTGAGTCAGTATCTAACATATATTACAGCAAATTAAACTACATGGGATAATTCTAGCCTTTTTAAATTATATTATACATTGACTTCCACCGATCTGGGTAAGGGAAATTAAATCTTCTGCATAAACCCTTCGATATTTTGAAACAATGAAATTAATTGAAAAAAACAATAATGCCTTCACTGTTTCCAAGCTTTATAAATATTTAATTAAGAATTATCAAAGTATCCTGTTTTCCTGTTGACTGGCTCCGGGCGCGAGGGATGGGGGCGGTGTGTGGGCATGGGCGAATGGGTGGAAGGGGCGGTGTGGAGGGGCGATGGGGACGGGCGAGAGGCGATTAGCGGATGTGTGGGAAAAGTATCCGACCATCCCCCAATAACACGTGCAATTTAAATTACTAACGGCCCGCTACACACGATAATAAAACCCGACGATACATTCAATCAAACGGCCTGTCTATGTTTTTACAGGGTGGCCGAACGCAAGCTATCATGTTTGGGAAGCTACTATGAAAATAGTTGTTTATTTGTTGCAACACGTTTACAGACAGCTAATTTATTGCTTGTTTCTCGTTAATACCCGACAGGGTTTTATATCAAATCAACTAAATTAATATGCAAATGGGTGCAGTTACAAATAAACATCGAAAGCATAAAATCATTTCTACAATTACAAAATATACTCGTTCATCATTACATTATAATATCAAAATCCCACCAGTTCTACATTAGGTAGTTAAATTTTATTAAAAACGGAAATAAATATTTTGAAACTATACAAATTTATTATATCAAATGAACTCTAGGAAGATTTTGGGGTTTTCTGTCTTGCTGGTATAACATATTGGATTTTTTCCCCTTTAGATTGCCCACTGTTTTATTTGGCACAATCTGCACACATTCCCATGAGTCTAGGAAAAAGAAAATTGAAATATTGCTTTCATTTAAGAAAAAGTGTCTGTATCTACGGTTTCTGTGTTTGATTTAAGAAATGTATTGCAAAATCTTTTTATGCTGTTCCATGAATTAAGTGTACGCACTTGAAATTGTGATGTCATTCGAATGTGTATATTACTTATATCGTTTAACCTTCATCGGTTATTCGCGTCATTTTGACCCGAAACTGAAATTTAACTGATCTAATTATTAATATAATTCATAACGATTTGTTGACAATTATTAATTATCCATTCACATCAGTATTGTAAAATTATGGATAAGCCTCTTATTATGTTAAGAAAATGATGTTTTTTCACTTATTATCAGCATTGTATTATGGATAAGTCTCTTAGATTAAGAATATAAAGTTTTTTTTTCTTGGGTTTCTCGGGTCAATAATAGCCGATTATGAAAAAGGTCCTCGGGTCAAAAATGCCCATGTCTTGAAAATAAAAATACTTTGTTCCAAAGACAATGTTTTTAAAAATATACTTACACACTTATACTTACACTTTACTTGTGTTCTTATTTTTATTTAAGAAGTATGTACCACTAATAATTGAATTTAAAACCATTACTTCAATTTTTTAAATTGGGTCAACGTGACCCGATGACCTTAAGTGTACATAGTATTTGAGGAACCGAGGAAGGTTAAACAAACTAGCTGGGCAAAGAAACGTGAATGTTTTAAAATTCTGGATAAATGGGTTTTCAAAATGCCTATTAAGGAGCAGTATTGAAGTGGCGTGTCACAAACCTTGGAGTATTATCGAATGGGAAAGTAAAGTAAAAGAGTGATCGACTTACGAAAAAGAATCACCCTATTTGCCAGAAGGTAGGAATTACAATCAGGTAATTTACCTGAAAACAAACATAAATATTATGCCTGTTTACTGCTAGTAAAGGATAAAGTAAAAACAAGCTATTGGGTTACGAGATGTTAGGGAAGAATCTTAATGTTTTGTAGGCCAGGGGAGCAGAAAGAGAAAGAAGTAACTAAGCCTTCGTAAACCAATTTGGTTGGAATTGTGAGCTACTTACTCACATTGTTTCAGTCCTATTTCTAGTCAGACGTTTCTTCATTTATGTACATTAATATATTTTTTGTGTACCTATTGGTTGCTTGACGTTATGAGAAAATGAAAAAAAATACGAGTTTCATTAAACCTTATATGGTAAAAAAAAAATTTTTTTTCTTCGATTTCTTATGAATTTATTCCATTTCTTATGAATGAAAAACTTAATTTATAATAATTACGAAATCAATTTAATAGTTGATTAAATATTTCTTGTATTAAATATTGCTTTAATAAAACGTGCACCAAGTTAGGCTTACATTGAAATTTACATCGAAAGGAACTTTATAGTAATAGTTGACATTAAACATATTAATTTCGGCTGCAATATATGGGGCAAGAGTGTTTTGAAGTTATGTTCCTGTGTAAATTATTCAAACTCAATGAATTTTTAATTTAAAAAAAAAAAACTGTAAGGATGGGTTGTTTCAAAAAATTTGATGGATTCATCAAATATTTGAAGTTGATTTTCACGTTCTGTGTAAGTTCTATTCAAGTTCGGTTATTACATCGTTATAGGACAGTTGCTTCACAAAACTTAAATAAACACAGAACTTGAATAGAACTTACACAGAATGTGAAAATCAACTTCAAATATTTGATGAACTCATCAAATTTTTTGAAACAACCCGTCCTTACTGAAAAGTATAAGTCATATCAGACAAGCGATAAAGTAGGTACCAACATTATTTATTTATTTATTTATTTTTATTTATTTATTTATTGAAACAAAATACATATACATTATAAAAAAAATGAATACTTTGACTGTCCAACTAGGAGATTTCCCGTTTTAGGACAGTCAAATTTCCTGGTTTAGTTCACATTAGGTAGTTGTTGTTTTTTGTAAAACATAATATTGTATCTAATAATTACAAATGTAAACGTGTATTTGAAATGTGTATTTCTTTGGTTTAAATGTTTGAAAGATGTAAGTCTGAAACAATTATGATTTTAAAGTTTAATACCTATTGTAATTCTGGTCGTGTTTCTAAATAATTGTCCACAAAAAAATAATTACGTTGTAAAGAAAATTTACAATACTTGTTTTTGTTAGGCAATGATCGCAAGCTAAATATTATTTATAAAATACACTCTAGTTTAATGACCAAACAATTATAACATTCCGTGATTTTTCAAGGGCTTGCTGTAGTATATGTATCAATAACATTTATTTTTCGGACACGCTATTTATTTTAAATCGAAATAGTTCCTGGATTTTTTTAATGAAAAATGAAGGTAGGTTAGGGAGATCGAATGTGGGTGTCATACGGTTTTAAATCCGTTGCAACGTCAAATAGAATGCTTTCGAAAAAGCCCCAGCCCTTGCTAATTAATCCATTGGGCTGTACATGATATTGTGTTTGAAATGTGCATTCATTAAATTTGAACCATTTCAGTTTGCGATCGTTGCCACAAATCGGGTTGTCCGTTTGCTAACCATCAACAGATATATTTTATATAATTCTTTGAAAAACTCGGAATTTTCACATAATTGACAGACGTCAAAAATTCTAAGATTTAAGGTACCTAATATTAATGTAGATTTTTGTTTACGTTAGCTGCACACTGGAGGCTACGAGGAAAATAATTTCCTTCAGGACTGTGTTTTTTTTTCCAAATGTTTCTGGCTTTCACCCTTCAAAGGTGTTCACCCTTCAAAGAAAGGAAAGGTGAATTTATATATAAATACTAGCTGATCCGGCTACGCGTTGCTGTAAATCACAATACCATTTACCGAATGGTTACCCAACCTAGATAACCAAGTATTGTTTCGATAAATCAACTTACACCGACATTTGTTTAAAACTTATGAAACTAACAAAGCAAAGCTTAAATGAAAAACATTGAACTTACAAAGCAATGCCTAAAACAAACATTTAATGAACACTTAAATGAACAATAATAAATATTAAGGTCAATAATCGAGATAAAAATTATCCTGTATTTTAAGTTGAACCAAATTACACACAGTAAGTCAAATATCATCAAAATCGCTTAAGAAGTTTCGGAGTTTATCGCGAACACATCGTGACGAGAAATTTTTATAGATAAAGCTTATTTAAAGGGGCAAACTTCAATATTATGTGGAAGATCGTAGTCGAGTTCAGACTTAGAAGAGATGAGATGTTGAATGGGGGGGAGGCAATTAAAGATAAGGCTTTATTATTTTTTATTTATTTAAGTACATAAAACAGGCGCGTTGGCCAAAAATTTATTTACATGGATGATTTAAACACAGTGTTTAACAGAAATTAAAAAAAAATTGTAACAAAAATAATAAGCTAAATATGCAAAAGTGAATGACAAACAAGAATGAGTAGAATGAGTATAGATGCAGAAAGGTAGAATACAAAAGCATCACCAACAATTTATTATTGGCACCTGTGTTGACGGGACAATGATTTAGTAGAAACATATTTACCTGCCTTTGAATAAAGGGCTTCGTGACAATATTAGCTTTATATAATTGATTGTAAGATGTAATTTTTGAAGTGTTTAAGTGGGTCATTAAAAATGTCAATTTCATTATTAGAGCAGTGTATACTGTTATTATGTCGTGGTATAGGGCAGAAATATCCTGTTTTTGTGGGTAGGTAGATATGCAGAAAATATTTAAAAATATTATTATAAAGGCTTGACAGAAGAGAGGATATTTATTTAGAGAGGGACAGCCAAAACATATGTGATATGAAGTTCCCACAATCTGAAGGGTCGAGGACGTGAATTTGAACAATGTCCAATTCTCATTAGAATAAGTGAAGAAATTATTTTTTTCCGGTAAAATGTGGGATTTGTTGAAATCAGGGTTTTGATGCAACAGTCCTTTGCATTAAGTCAGTAGAGCTGTGATATCTTCGGGGATGTTGTGTGGAGAATATTTTTAAGAAAAGGAAGGAGGAGAAGTTCTGAGAAAGATAGAGGTATGAAAATCTAAATCTTGGGGTATCCAGGAGTGATGGACGTATGAATCCATCCTTCTCACTACGGTGCATTGCGATGGGTAGAGAGGTAAAATGTCTCCATCAACCAGTATTTCCCAATCTAGCCCGCCGCGCAGTAGGTGGGGAAACGCATGCGTTGCCAAGACCTAGACAAACCACACTCCATGAACCCAGGCACCCATGCTAAGTCACCAAACGTAGCAAATATCTTGGGGAAACCTATGACAGGGGTGTCGGTTTTCAAATAAATTCTTCCCGAGGCGGTGGTACCCATATCCGCCTCCCAAATTGAAGGACCCATAACCGCCTCCCAAATTGTCTTCTAATGTATCTGAAATATAAAATTTGTTATCACGCATATGCAGTCTCGTGTAATTGACGTGTTAGCGTCTGACACTTTTGAAATTTGCAAAGCGCCCGAACATATCGCTTGCTGAGGATTGGTTTGTACTATGTCCACAAAAACTCGTATTGAAAAATAAAAGTTTTTGAGTTTCAAAAAATTATATTTTTGTTTCCTTTCTTTCAAACTAATTGCTATAAATATTTAAAAAAAATACAAGGCTTAATCTACCTACAAGTAAAAGAACAATGGATTTGGTTGAATTTTGAATGAACTAACATATACTTCAATTCACAGCTTAAAAAAAACCTAAAAATACAGGAGTACAAACCAATCCTCAGCAAGCGATATAAAGCGTCGGGTATTTGCTAATATGCGGGCGGGACAGAACAAAATCACTCAATTACCAATGTACTTATCACCGAAAGTTTTTTTTTTATTTTTTATATGAAATAACGCACAAGAGTCCCAACTGCTCCCGTCTGGAGCCAGTGAGACTATGGCATCCCCAATTGAGGTATGTTGTGAGGCTGAAGGTAGTGGGGAGGGGAAGGAGATAGGGAAGAGGAAGGTGGGGAAGTACCTGGCTATTCAGATCTGGTCACTAAACACGGCTAAAGCCATTTCAAGCAACGTTTCAATTCCGAATGGTGGTCTTACACCAGGGCGATACTGATAGTATCTTCCACTCTGGAACGTGCCGCAAATATACTTTATATTATTTTAATTAAATAAAGTGTGAAATAACACAAATTAATCAAATAAAATTTATTTGCGCACGCCGGGTTCGAACCCGCGACCTTCGGATTGTGAGTCGAGAGTCTTGCCTCGGGACCACGGAGGCCGTCTATTTAGTAGTGTATTTAATGTGTATTTTTTATAAGAACATCTTAAATTTACCACAAACAATAACGTAAATAAATAAAGGGCTGATTTACGATAACCTGAGCACCTATTTGCCGGAACACTTTCATACGTTGTTACAGGGTAATACAAATGAGTATATGCGCGTTTATGACCATTGAAGTCATGAGCTATGGAGAAGCTGAGTACTGAGCAGAGAGCATAAAGATCCCGGGGGATCTGGAGTCTAAGACCTCTCCACTAATTCTTTTTATGTCCCAATATCTCCCAGTTTATGGCCGGTTCCCAGTTCCCTGGGTGCAAGGCGCCGGGATGGAGACGCGGCGTCCGGGATAGCGCCGGGAGAGCGTCGGGATAGCAAGATGCTATTCGCCGCACAATGGAAGAATGCGGCCACGGCGTATTCCCATGTTTATTATAAACTTTCTTAAAGATAAAGCATATTGTTCACTACCGAAACAAATTTAACTATAAACTTATCACTAAACCAGTAAGGCAAATGTAAAAATAAATAAATACGCAATAAAACGTCAGAAATAATGTTACAAAAAATCTTTTACCAAATCTGTGAGAAGCTACACAATGATTGGCTTAAAAATTAATGAACACTCAGATTTATCCTCTTTTATTGTTTACAATAAATTTGTAAACAATAAAAGTTTGTTTACAAATTTGGGAGGCGGGAATGGGTACCGCCGCCCCAGGAACCTTTATTGGATAACCAACACCTATGCCATATAAGTTTTTAGATTTTCAAGGCCAAAAGTATTTTCGTATTTGTTTTTGGGGTGTTATGCCGTGTTGCGCTACCTCCTTCTTTAGCCAACGTTTCGGACAGCGTTACAGTGTCCATCATTAGGGCAGATGTGTAATTAATGTAATAACATTACACTAATTAATGTAATTACACATCTGCCCTGATGATGGACACGTAACGCTGTCCGAAACGTTGGCTAAAGAAGGAGGTAGTGCAACACGGCATAACACCCCAAAAACAAATAACGAAAAAAACCTCTGCCATAGGTCACCCCAAGTGGTTCGCTACGTGTGGTGATTTAGCAGGGGTGCCCTGGTTCATGGGGTGAGGTGAGGTTTGTCTAGGTCTTGGAGGCGGATGACCGGGACATACTGAACCCCAGATTCCTACCCACCCCTTAAACCCTTTTCCTTCCCAGAACTCTTCCCCCCTTCCTTTCCGTAAAAAAACCCTCCACACAGCATCCCCAAAGATGACAAAGGCCCTGAGGGAAATTATTTTCCTCAGAGCCTCCTATGTGGAGCTCATGTAAAAAAAAACTAACTAACATGTTTCGTTAGTTATGCTTACTTTCTTTACTTGAAACATTAAGTAAACCGTGCAGAAGTGAGCATTGCTTACGACACATGTTTGTTTTTTTAAACAACGATAGTGGTTTAAAATAAGTGTTGGTTAATTTTTAAATAAAATGGCCACAACTTAATTGCGCCACAAATGGCGTTTTAATAACTTAATGATTTAGATTCAAACTAGCATTAGTGTTCCCTCGAAGCGATTGTCGTGGTAATTTTTTATGCTTGTTGATTGAACACCCAAATTTATCCTTGGAGTGAATGCCCCCACACTTTTCTAAAGTATCTAGGTCTAGGGAATAACGTTTCTCGTAATAAAGTTTCCTGTCAAAATATTCCCAGTAAAATTTTCCTCATATCAAAATGTTCCTAAAATATAAACAGAAAAAAATGTGAAAAAAATGAAACAGTATTTCTTTTTTAGAACCACTTAATTTTTTATTTACGCCGACAGGCTTCAGAACGACTGTTACTTCCTCGGGGCAAACATGTAATAAAAACAATAAGATGTAATATTTAATTAAATGAAGACAATATAAACGATACTCGAAATCGAAGATTTGGAGACAGAAAAATCAGAATAAGATATTGGCACTTCTGGGACGCGAACTCAGAATCTTCGGCTTTTTGGGCCACAGCTCTTCCAACTAAGCTAAGGTGTGTCTATTCAATTCCGTCATTTTTAACTGAATTATATTTGACAAGGAACTACCAACATTATCTTTATTTTCTTAACGCATATTTTATTGGCTGCTGTATGATTGCAAGATTCAGACCTGAATTAAATGTTATCTAGATAGTGTTTGGATAAATTTGTATCCATTTTATTTTTAATGGGCGACATATTTTAACTTTTCTAGGATTAAGTAGTATTTACTTTTATTACGTTAACTAAAATAAATAATCAAACCACCATATTATAAAATGGAAAGAAACCCAATTAACGGATTACTTAGGTTTAACGAATATCACAAAATATTTGTATCCATCAATAATAATTTTGAAATGATATCCAGAAAACCCATTTTCAATTTTGAATTAAATATCAACGCCAACAAAAAATATACTCTCCGATCTTTGTATTGATTTTTCACTTATGAGTAGGTAATAAATAATAACCGTATAATGTCTTTTTTAAACTTGCAAAAAAGAAACACAAAATCATAACTTTACTTGCGAGTCCGCTAGAACTCAGACAATATTCTCTATTCCGTTAATCACCAAACTTCTCTTGTTGACTTAATTACAGGTGTAAAAACAACGGATTTGCACTGCATAGATTTCTCATCGCCTGTATAAAACTTTCCGAAATAGCCAACGGAGTTTGCCGACAGCGGCAGTCTATCTCAAGCAAGGGTAAAGGGGTATAAAGCTGCAGTTATATAAAATAAACATCCTGTAGACGATAGTGATGCCGCAGGGAGACTTATTGGCTGGCAGAGGTGGGAACGTTGCCGGCTGAGCCTTTCGAGATATAAACACCTTCCACTACGTAGCCTCCACAGCCTCCAGCCCCCATTTTGCAGGGGTAGCAGTTGAAGAATGATAGGAATATGACGTCGGTTGATGCAATGCAACACATTTATCTATAAATTTATATAATAATATTCTGAATTTGTATTTAGTGCTCGTTGTTTATTTATGAGACTGTCCAGAGAAAGTTTGTGTCCGACCGAAACCTTTCTGCATCTATTATTCAAGAGGTTTGAAACAATATCAAAAAAAAAATAAAAGAATTGTTGTATCTTGTGTCTGTAAAGTTGTCTGTCTATAGTTTGTTCACAAAGACACAAGTAATGAAATAAAATTGAATATAAGAAGATTACTTTGCTTTGAAAATATATTCTAATATAATGCAATTAAAAAAAAAAATTACTTAGCTATACAGGGTATTAAGGGCGTAAGGTTTTAAAGGCGAAAAAAAGGCATATTTTCATGATTTTTTTTCGGAGATATGAATAATTATGGCTTATTTATTTTATATACGCGTTATAGTTTGACATCTAAAGTATCTTTGAAATTTTTTTTAATTAAAAATATTAATAAATAAGTCCGTGAGAGCGAATCTCCGGAGGCGCTTCGAAAAAATGGTGTTTTGCGGTGAACATCATAACTTGTTAACAAATAATTTAAAACGAAAAAATCGAAATAGATTTCAAAGGTGATATGTTTTTTCAAGTAGTGACGAAGCGTTTTTTTTTTTTGATTATTTTTTTTTTTTGCAGCATGTTGAAGTCAAAAGTGCGATTTTTGCTAAAATTTTCCGTGAATTTGTTATTATAAAATGGAAAAATAAGGTACAAGAAAAAAAACTCTCCGTCACTACCTGTTGATTTATGTTTTCAAATAGTGTACAAAATTTCAAAAAGATCGATCAAGTAAATTTTGAGTTATAATGTTCACGAACTTTAAAAAATTATTTGCGAGAAAATCAATTTAAAGTTTTTTAATACTCGAAATATACTTGAAAAGAGTAAGAGGACTAGTCGCTTGAAATGCTGTATCTTCGTTATTTTTGCTTCGATTTACTTGAAATTTTGACACAATACTCTCGACATGTTGTACATTTAGAAAAAAAAATAATTTCAAAAATGAGTTTTAAAACCTTACTCGCCCCTTAAGGGGACGTATTTGACTTATCTTAACCAGTGATTCTTGACATTATTTGGAGTAAAAAATGTTCATCAAATTGGTCTCCGGTTACCTTTGGAGATGTTTTTTTTAATTTTTTTTTCCTTCAAAACCCAACAAAAAAAAGTTCTTACACTGTTCACTCAGGCGAATAACCGCGAATCTCTAACCCTGACCCTAACTGTTCAATAAGAACAAAATAAAAAAAATAAAAAAAAAACATTAAAAATGTCACCATAGATCAAAATTTTATTTAAATTTTTTACTCCTTATAATTTCAGGAACCATTGGTTGAAGTCTTACTAGGTCAAATACATTCCTCAACAAGGTATTATCTTTATTTATACATAAAATGTCGCGTCACGATGCTTGTTTGCGACACAATCCGAAATACTTAACCGATTTTTATGAAATTTGGCTTACTGTGTGTAATTGGGTCCAACTTAATAGATATCTATATATATATAGTTTTTATCTCGATTATTGATCTCTATATTTATTATTGCGAATGAAATGTTCATTTAACAATTGTATTTTTTTTTTAAGTTCCAAAAGCTTCTAACAGATGGCAGTGAGTAAAATTATCGACACAACACATGATTATCTAGGTTAAGTAACCACCCAGTAGATGGCGATGTGTTTAGATTTTATGTCACAGCAAGCTAGTAAGATGTGGATATATTTAAATATAGTTATTCGTAGTACTTTTCAATCGACGTCCATAATGATCCTTAAACAATAATCTTATTTAATATTCGCCGCCTACGTTGACATAAAAATGAATGATCTCATTTTATCATCGTATGTTTTTAGTAAAAAGATCAGGTTGCAAACAGAATACGTCAGTAAAATAAACAGTCATAGAGAAATAAGCAAAAGGTCAAATAATAGAAAAATAGTAATCCCTGTTATATTAGTTACAGGCCATCATAACAAGGTATTTTCCCCGGCGTGTGGGAGAGAAAGGGGAGAAACGGGCGAAAGAGAAGTTGTGTGAGGAAGGCAGAAGGCAGAAAGCAGAAGGCAAGGAAGGCAATGGAATCCGAGATGGAATTATTATTTACACTAAGTTCCCTTCCCTCCCAACTCAGATGAATAATAAACAAGCACAGATATTTTCATTACAGAATAACAAAGAGCTTTTATTCCACGGAGGTTGGTTGTTCAGTCAATTTTCGCACCGGCATGCAGCAATAAAAAACATTTTCTAAAAACAACATGTGTGTATAATTTTTCTCCGATATAAGTTGTACCGGTGTTAATAATTAAAATCCTATCAAAAAACCATTTGACTACCCAATGGATCGATTATTTAAAGAATTCCAAGTACCTTCATTCAAGAAAAAGACAAGCATCAATTTCTAACCAAAAACCGTACTAGGCATAAATATACTTTCCATGCACAATATTAAACAATTCATTTGCACAGAATTATTATACTAACCAGGGAAGAATTTTTTTCAATCAGTTTCCGGAGGAAATTAGAAACATAAATGATAAAATCCAATTATAAACACTGTAAAAAAATATTTTAAAGAAAATCTTAACTCTCCTCTGATTCCTTCGCCTCGCTTTGAAAGCCTAAGACACTGGGAAGCGAATTCATTCTTGTAGGGTCCTCAATGCAATAAAATGCAATGCTTCTTGCAATATTTAAAATTGATTCGTTGAGTGTACGAAGGCATCATATGGATGCACTATTCCTGTATATAGTAGTTAACAATGATATTCAATGCCCAGAGTTGCTAAATAAAATTCAATTCAATGTACCTGCGCGCTCAACACGCTCTGCCCTTCTGTTCAGGGTAGATCAATGCAAGACGAACTCTAAGCAGAATTTTTGTCTGAACAGACTATGCGATAGTTAAAATAGGGTATTATCCAACGTGGACATTTTTAATTCCGAACTTACCAAATATAAGGGGTACATTAAAGAGTGTTAGGACGGGTTGTTTCAAAAAATTTGATGGATTCATCAAATATTTGAAGTTAATTTTCACGTTTTGTGTAAGTTCTATTCAAGTTCTGTGATTATTTCAGTTTTGTGAAGCAACTGTCCTATAACGATGTAATAACAGAACTTGAATAGAACCTACACAGAACGTGAAAATCAACTTCAAATATTTGATGAATCCATCAAATTTTTTGAAACAACCCGTCCTTACTCTGATGTTTCATGAATATGTTTCTCATGTTTCTTTCGTTTATACTTATAATTCTGTTATGATTTGATTTATATTTACAACCTGGCTTTTTATGGATACCAATGTATTGATATTTTTATTTAATTAAATGAAGACATTATGAGCGAAACTCAATCGAAAATCTGGAAACAGAAAAATCAGAAAAAGATATTGGCACCTCTGGGACTCGAACCCAGGACCTCCCTACTTTCCGGGTCGGGCGCTCTTATCCACTGAGCTAAGGTGTCGATATCCAATTCGGTCACTTTTTTTAACTGTACCATACTTCGACTAAGAACCACCCATATTATCTTCATTTTTCTTAACGCATATTTTTATTGATGCCTTATATGATGCCATATGATGCCTTCGTACACTCAACGAATCAATTTTAAATATTGCAAGAAGCATTGCATTTTATTGCATTGAGGACCCTACAAGAATGAATTCGCTTCCCAGTGTCTTACGCTTTCAAAGCGAGGCGAAGGAATCAGAGGAGAGTTAAGAGTTTCGCTCATAATGTCTTCATTTAATTAAATATTACAGTTTGAGGTTTTACTCATAAAGTTAAAATAATAAATAATAATATTCATCCCAGACTTGCAGAAGAGTCAATAGATGTCGCACGTTAAATAAAATGGATAATAATTTATCCAGACACCATCTAGATTGCATTTAGTTCGAGTTGAATCTTGCAATCATTCATAAAGGTGGCAGCCAATAAAAATATGCGTTAAGAAAAATGAAGATAATATGGGTGGTTCTTAGTCGAAGTATGGTACAGTTAAAAAAAGTGACCGAATTGGATATCGACACCTTAGCTCAGTGGATAAGAGCGCCCGACCCGGAAAGTAGGGAGGTCCTGGGTTCGAGTCCCAGAGGTGCCAATATCTTTTTCTGATTTTTCTGTTTCCAGATTTTCGATTGAGTTTCGCTCATAATGTCTTCATTTAATTAAATATTACAGTTTGAGGTTTTACTCATAAAGTTAAAATAATAAATAATGATATTTTTATGTTTTATGTAAATTTTAGTTTTGTACAATCTTTTGTTTTATATAATTTTTGGTTTGATATTCCTTTATTGTAAATTTTATAATTTCTAATTTTTTAATATGCTGTTTAATCAGAGGTAAAGTCACAAGGAGGAAATCCGTAATTGGTTTTATTTTGGCTGTACAAACATGTACAAACTGAAAAAATGTAAACTGTCGATTTCCAGAAAACAAATATACAATTGGCGAAATAATGTTTTTTTTTTGATAAATGTTTTCGCTACCTAAATTTTGGAACCAATAATTTTGGAATCGGTGTCATTTTTAATATCCATCTAGACTTTGTTGGTCGATGCCTTACGCTCAAATCCCAGTTACAGGAATTACATTTTTTCTCTTGTGGTTTTTTAACTATTATGGTAATATTGAGTAGCGTTTATTTAATTTCCACCAAAATAAATTACTTATTTAGAATGTTCATCCTTTTTCCATAATCCTGTGGAATAACATCTGTTGGTATTAATTGCAACCAGAGTAGGGGTGGGTATATTATAACAATTGAGATACAGAAGTCCTTTGATACAGATTTATTTTAAAATGCATTTTTCATAAAAATCACGAATAAATAAATAAAAAAAAATAAAAAGCTATAAAATTAAAGTTTACTTGTTAAATTTTTTTTGACGTTAACTCTACACAGGAGGTCCCGAGGAAAATAATTCCCATTAGGGTCTATGTCTTCTTTGGGGATGGTTTTTTTAGGAAATAAAGGAAAGAAAATTCTAGGAAGGAGAAATGCATGAGAGGTGGGTAGAAATCAGGGTTCAGTGTGTCCAGGAGTGACGAACGTATGAATCCATTCCTCCCACTGCGGTAATTCGAAAAAGCTCTGCTGGAGAGGTCAAAAGGTCTCCCTTAACTGGTCTCTCCCAGTCCGGCCTGCCACGCAGTAAGTGGGCAGGCGCAAATGCTGCTAAGACCCGGACACACCTTAACCTATGATAAGGGTACCCATGCTAAGTCACCAAACGATCCACTTGGGAGATATATGGAAGAGATATTGTTTATCAAATAAAAGAATTTCTAGAATTCAAAGAAAAAGGGAACATATTTTAAAATAAGAAAATTAAGATCAGATATAGATAAATAGGTACCTTTGGTACCAATCTTTGACGGCCGGCGAAGTCAAGCGGTAAGGGTCTCGACTCGCAATCCGAATGTCGCGGAATCAAATCCCGGCGTGGCAATTAAATTTTATTTGATTTATTTGTGTTATTTCACAATTTATTAATTTAAAATAATATATAGTATACTTGCGGCACGTTCCAGAGTGGAAGATACTTTCAGTATCGCCCTGGTGAATTGAAACGTTGCTTGAAATGTCTTTAGCCGTGATTAGTGACCAGATCTGAATAGCCAGGTACTTCCCCACCTTTCTCTTCCCTATCTCCTTCCCTTTCCCATTACCTTCAGCCTCCCAACATACCCCAATTGGGAATGCCATAGTCTCACTGGCTCCAGACAGTGAGAGTATCACTGCTCCGGGAGCAGTTGGGACTCTTGTGCGGTATTTATATAAAAAAAATCTATGTCTGAAATTAGAAATAGAAGAGGAAATAGTGAATTATTATTTTCAACGATTTTAATGAACTTGCTTTGAATAAACAAATGTGAACAGCACAGAGAAAACAACCTCTCGGTTAGGTATTTTTTACAAGAAAAAGAGAGAAAAATAAATCATTATTTGGTATCGTTGATGAAACATTATCAGGACAACATGGCTTTATCAACAAACTGTAGGGATATCAAAAACAAACTGGTTCATGCGAACATGATATTTTAGAAGGCACACACAAAATAAAACAGTTCAAAAAATTTTCGCCACAGATTTTGTGGTAGGATTATTTTAACAGAATTGTTTCAACAATTTTTTATCTGATAATTTCAGTAAACGTTAAACAAGTTTAGTGTTTAATGGGATTTGCTTATCTTCATTGTAAAAAGGCTCAGAAAAGAATACAATTATAAGTACACAACTATGATTTTATATTATTAAAAATGCTGAGCAAGGGACAGTATTATGTAATAAATATATTTCAAATCATGCGCACACATTCTAAAGTAAGTATATTTCCATGATAAATTGAGGGGAAGTAACGCAAAGAATAAGCTTCAGATCACGCGACATACAAGAAACTTTTGATCGTTTTCTCATACAATAAAAGTGAACCGCTATTTCGCCGTACAAAGAAAAAAGCAAAACGAGCTAAGAATTGCCTCATGCGGAGAAAATCTAAACACATTGTTGGAATTCGCGCTGTTGATTTTGCACCGTAACCCGACCGAGGTCAACAGGAGGAAAATTTCAGCTCGGGGTTAAGACCAATTCAGCCATCAGCCTTCCACCCTCGTCCAGAACCAGTAGAGAGACAAACAGTCGAAAGGAGCCGAGCTGTACTTCTTACATCTTACGTACAATGTTGTGCGGAATACAAAATGCACAATATTACTTCTAGCGGCTTGAAGCAGACTGCTGTAGCAAGTAGTGAGCTCTGAACAGGAGTCGAATATCGGCGCGGAGCTTTAGTGAGGTGAACGCGAAGAATTGAAAACGAGCTGAGGTCGCCGAAGTTTCGTAGGCCCCGCTCCTGTTCCATTCCTTCCACATAAAATCCAATGTTTATTTGATGACTCGAGTTAGTGGAAGCGATGCGCGTTGTACAGAACTGACTCTACCCCTCTACCCAGACTTGACTCGGAAAGGCTGAGTTTGCTTTTAAAATACCAGCGCTGTAATGTATCAGGACTGTTGGAAGGCTGGATTCGAGGTACGAGTGGCTTACGTACATTTGCATAATTCATGTTTGTGTTGGGTACTACCAGCTACCAACTGCCAACTGATACAATTAGAGAAGACAAACTCGTTTGCGAATTAAGCCGTTTTATTGCTTTCCAATTAAAGGCCATGAAATGTGTAGGTATGCAAGAGGCAAATACTGGTATTAGCATTACTAGCCAAGTCACTTTCATACCAATTTCTCGAGTTTGAACATTTATTATATCACGTAATAAACTCACGAAGAATGTCTACGATAAATGATAATAATGATTATAATAGCACAAGTATTTCATCAATTCTTTCTTTCAAATAATTCCGGAATAGCGATATGAAATATTCTTTGAGGACTTGTACACGAAAGGCAAATTAAATAAACCCTTGACAATAATAAAATAATATTAAATTCTTCGTCTAGATCTGGTAGAAACCTTAAATCAAGCAACCAGTACATTACAGACTTCAAATTAGCAGAGGTAGGAATGCGGGCATAAAAAAACATCTCTGAATGAATACGGGAAATAAACAAAACGTTGTCATCACAAACTGTGCTACACGATGGGAACCTGTTATATAATTCATAAATTAAAACCAGAATAACATCTGAGCATTTCTTCCTCTGATTTGTGAATGCTAGGTCGGCTCTACATTAGCGTCTTTAGTTTCGTAAAAACCTCCACGCCGTAGTAAGAAGTTGAAACTTTGTTGATTTTATAAGTAGAGATTGAAGGAGGGGAGCATTAAAACAAGCAATTTGTTTTAATGAGTCACGAACCCCAACCCACCCATTTACATGTTGTTAGGGGATTGTTTCACCATTCAGTATGTGTGACACATCCCCAGCTTGGGGCTATTATTATCCACTTAGGGTAATATTCCGCGCCGTGTGGAGAATGCTTTACATTATGATTCTTAGACGTACGAGAAGCACATCTAAAGTTTTATTTCAGCCGTAGAACCGTAGAACCGTAGAACCGTAGAGCCGTAGCAGTAATATTGCCAGTCAAGTAGAAGTAGCAGGTGGAGGAAATATGCTGCGTATTACGCGTATTACGGTGGAAACACTCCTCCGTTATTTCAGCCAGCCCTCATTAATATGCATTACATTGAATATAGTTGTAAACCTTTCATTAAAACACTTTGTCTTGATTACTTAATCTTAATGTACACAACCATATTCCATTGTTTTGAACGGTTTCATGCCAACTGAGGATAAAATCAACTCAACACCTCCTTCAAAAGTCATTAAAATATATAAAAAAAATAATTTAAAATTAGCTGGGAACCCTAACCAATTAAACCAATTTTTTATATTTATTTTTTTATCACTTTAAATGACTTATCTGAAATAGTGTTAGTTGGTTTAATTCCGAGTTGTCCGGTCACCGTTTTGAACAACGTCTCTTTAAGCCGCCGCTACCCGAATTCCTACCGATTTCTTGCATATCTCCCTTGAATATTTAAAATTTTTAAGCTCTTAAAAAAATATATGTAATTTTTTAAGATAATATCTAAACATTCCCCACGCTGAAACGCAAATTTTATGACATTCCCTCGGTAGAAAAAATCGGAAAGTATGCTCCGAAAATTTTTATTTTCACGTCTGTCTCTATTACTTAACAAGTTATATATTTGAAAAAATTCACAGTGTTTCTTTGAATGTTGTTTTAGACAACCCCTACGAGATTTTTGCTCTCAATCGTTTTAAATATTAGAGCGCTCTCTCCAACATTCGTAATTACATATCTCTGCAGCTTCTTTTCGAAGGAGGATACGGCGCCTTAACCTAAAATATCGGCTGGGGGCATTCAGAGAATACGTTCACACTTTGCATTTATAGGAAAAGAATGCTGACTTGACTGAAATGCACAAGCATTTCTTTTTATACTTTTCTTTATATTAATAAAATCGTAAAGGTAGGTACGTACCATGTATATTGATGTAGTTCTTTGTAATTTGAAAAAGTGTTCAGAGGCAATATTAACATAATAACCAGCACGAGCATCCGCCTATATTTTTCAATTAAATCTTGAACGATGTTTAGATTGTTTGTTTCTAACGAAAGGGTTTCCTACTAAAATTGAACTCGCATCTCGACGTTCAGCAAAGTTAAAGCTCATTATTAAAACAACTTTTCATGAATGTTTTCTTCCGTTTACTTGCACCCATAAAGGGGAGTGGAAAAATATATAACAGTTAAGTGCAAGTGTTCAGCAGATATATATTTATATTATACCAGCTTTTTGGCCCGCGGCTTCACTCGCATGGTATTAGGGGTAAATTACTGTAGCGCTTGCACTTATCAATTATCCCCCCCCTCCCGCATTCCATACATTCATTCTCGGTACTTTCAGTTTTCAAAAAGCTCGCGTGCTACCTAAATTTCATAATGCCAGAGCTCACCAGCAGTAAAAAAAATAACTATCCAATTTTGTTCAGTAGTTACGTTCGGAAGTTACGCACGTAGATAACAACATTTCGGAGATTCATTTTTATTTACAAAGATAGATAGATCATCGTCTCCACGGCAACGATTTGTTTTCTGACGTTAGCAATAACTCGCATTTGTTAGCGACAGAAAACGTATAAGAAATTTAATATATTAACATTTATAATTTCATAACGCCAGAGCTTACCATCATATACAGCCTATAGTCTTTGCTTATAATTTAACTTCATATTGGTGAAAGAATTTTTAAAATCATTTTATCGTTTTACGCGTGAAAGCGTAACAAACAAACTCGAGCAGTTTCGCATTTATAATATTAGTATAGATGATACTGAATAACTAAAAGCTTTTTTACAATAAATAATTTTTTTTAATTGTTTGTTTAATTTTACGTGTGAATGTTAGAAACGTGCGTAATCGGCCAAACCAAAGGTTTTCACCAAAATAACTCGTACTCTCAAGCACGTGGTTTATTTGATACAGTTAATCTAACGGAAGACAATGAAATTTTTATAATGTAATTAAAATGATAAGCGCAATTTAATCAATAAAATCCATTCAGGCTCATAGTTCTCTCGACTCCAAATGGTATAGGTTGGTAAATCATCCGATTGTATATTGATACTTACGCCTATGTTGAAGTAGATTATCTTATATGTCCCTAACGCGTATATTCGTGGGAGATCCCACGCATTTTTTTTTGCTCCAAAATCGAGAACTTCTTCCTATCAGAACGCGCCATTAAACAGAGCAATTCAACTGCTTAACGATTCTGCATTGAGCATCAACATCTTCAATGTCATCTACAGTGAGTTTAGTAACTTTCTAAACTTTCTAATCTTTTGACATAGGTCACAACGTGATGAAACTGCCCCAAAGCCCTTCTTTTTTTTTAAATTTGTAATCTTCTCCATAATTTTTTGGTGTATAACTGTTTTATGGAGAATCTGAAAAAGTAAATGAAGAAATACTAATAATATCTTGCTTATTATTATATAACAGAATACACATCGCTTAAAGTGGGTGGACACCTCCGATAGACCAAATTCCCTTTAAGGGTGAAAAAAGATTTTTTCTCGGTTTTTTTTTTTTACTTTCGATCTTGGGATTTTTTCGTTATTGTGATCCTTATCGTATGTCTGCATTTAATATACGACGAGTTCCAATGAAGACAATTTCAGCGAAACTCAATCGATAATTGAAAACAGAAAAATTAGAAAAAGATACGGTCACATCTAGGAATCGAACCCAGGACCTTCGCCTTGCCGAGGCGCAATTCCACCAATCTAATGTGTCCCTATCCGATTCGGTCATACTTAACTGTATCATACTTCGACTAAGAACTACCAACCTTATCTTCATATTCTTAACGCATATTTTTATTGGCTGCTTCTTTATGCATGAATGCAACATTCAAACCATTAGATAGTGTCTTGGATACATTTTTATGACACAGTTAAATATGACCGAATCGGATAGAGACACATTGGCTCGAATTGCGTAGAGTTGCGATTTTTTCTGTTTTCAGATTTTCAATTGAGTTTCGCTAATATTGTCTTCATTTAATTAAATATTAAATTTGAGGTCTTACTCATTAAGTAAAAAATAAAAATTATTAAAGTTTCATATTAAAGTAAAGTTTATTTAGTTTCAACTTCAAACATGTGTGTAATGTACATGCAAATGCAGCTTACATAAGATTTTGTAAACGTTTTCAAAGTTCATGACAGCAAGTTTGCTGGACGTTATTTACCGATACGCCCCTCCCGTAATATATTCACTGACCGCTATAAAACAGAGTAATACACCTTTTGCTTCCTCAGAGGGTTCAAAGGAATGGCGGGAGGGTCGGCCAGAACCACCTTTCCGTATTACGGAGGAGGGAAGACCCGTTGATTTATTAAGAAGGTGGTATGATTATAACCGGCCTGAACAAAACAGGTATAAAAGAATACCTAGAATTGATTTCATAAGTTTGGGCATCCAAAATATATCGACCCGTGACCTAGAATTTGTGTAGATACGTAAAACAGTTTTCAAATCACTGAAAATCAAAGTTGAAACAAATATTTTATTGCGAAGTTTCTAAATGGCAATTATATTTTGTTCAGAAGCTCGTGCGTTGAACGGAAATCTATCTATGTACTTATCTTCTTCTAAATAAATAAAAGCCAACACTCGTCTGTGTGTGCTTTATATATTAAAAAAAAACTGCTTTTTAAAACATTTTGTTTAAAGTTTTTTTCTTATTAATGGAGTGTTTAGAAAGTGGTTTGAATGGTAGAAGAGTGTAGGAACGTCCAAAGAAAGACTCAGCGCATTATATTTGCACTTGAATGAGCTTTGGAGTCGAAAAACAGTTGATTTAATGTATTTTTAATAGTTACAAGGTGGATTTCATGATATTAGAAGAAGTGAGTAGTAGAAAAAGTAGGGTAGTCCCAAAAAGACAAGAATCAAATAATTATTATTTGTAGTAAGATAAGGCGTAAGTGATAAAAGAAGAAAAATAAGTACGCAGAATGTATGGAAGTGAATGTTAGAAAGACAAAATACGTAAAGAAAGGTTAAGTCAATGAATTAATAACTTTTATAAACATACCTTATTTAATGAAAACAAATAACTTTGTATACACCACTATATAATTAACATTATCAACATGTTTAAAACACTATGTTTTCTTCGTTAGGATATTAAATTAATATAAAAATAACAAAAAACAAACAAATAAGAACATAGATAAAAAATTAGTAAGGAGGGGTGATTAATTACTTAAAATATCATAAAAAAAACAATTACATAAAATAAAATACAGAAATTATTTTAGGATCTGTAAATCTTTTAAAACCAATAATAAAAACAAGAAGTCTTAATAACAAAATAAATGATTATTTTAGAATTTTGAAGAAGTAAATACCCTCATTTATTTACTTTGATACTGGACGGCGCTAAAAAGCTTTGTTAAGTCTGCTTAGATGAAAATATCAACAATAATTCTTTTCGGTTGTAGAGTAAAAAGAGTTGAAATGTTTTTATGTTCTCAAAATAAAATCGCCCTTCTACAAAATATGCATTAATTTTTTTAATCTGTGTTTTGATTTCAATTCCATTGGGTTTTTCAGTTGAAATTACTGAAACAATTAACTAAGTACAGGAAAATCATTTTAAAGAGCGCACGTTTAAATGAATTTGTGAATACTGATAGTGGTTCAAATTGAATTGAAATAGATTGGAATACCCGACTGGAGCCTTATCTTGTCCCGAGGAGTCCTACGACATAGAAAACCACCACAAAAGCAAGAAACTTTTTAATTTATTCCAATTTTGGTACCAATTTATGCAATTATTAAATAAAAAAGTCTGAAAAAATTTTCTTATCTATCTCAGCTGGACGATTTAGTTATTATGAATAGGTAATCGTTGTCATAATTGCGTATATCGTAGGCATACACGTAATGCACACAGATTACACGTAAAAATATCAAGTTTATGAAAAGCGCGACCGTTCGCCGGTTTAAGCCTTAAAATAAACACTGTTTTTCCATGAATATATAACGAACATATGGAATTATTTTATGACTTTGTTTTGTTTTATTTTATTATTTTACATTAAATTAAATTAAAAAAATAAATTACATTAAATTTAATAAAATTATCTGATCGTAGAATCATTTCCGATTTAACCTGTTTGTTTAAAATTGTAAATTCAATGTTTGATACCCCTGATTTATTGTATGTAATCTCTTTTCATACTCCAGGCAGGTCAGTTACAAGACAGTACCTACCTTATTATTGTAACAATTCTACTTCAACCTCCCAATATTACACTCCTATGCGACGGATTCAACAGCTAGGAAACAAATACTCCGATATTGTTGATATATTTAGTTCATCAATTTTAGTATTTAAGCATACCTTATTAAAGTTTTTTTCATCAAGTAGGGGAATATAAAGCCAATTAAATTGTATTTTATCGGCTGAAAGAAAAAAGCTGTTTTGGATTTTTTGTATTTTATATATTTTTTATATTTTGTACCTTACATACTGTGTGGATAAAATTTAATAATGTTTTTACTCTATTTTTGTACAAGTGTCGTATACATATTTTTTACAAGTGTCTTAAACTGTACAATTTACAAGTATAATTTCTTAAATATTGTTATGTAAAAGCCTAAATAGGCGTAAAAAAAATAAATAAATTATTTTTTTCACCATAGCTCTAAACAGGGGGCCCTGAGGAAAAAAATTCCTTCAGGGCCTTCATCATTTTTGAGATGCTGTGTGGATGGTTTTTTTAGGAAAAAGAAAATTAAGTTCTAGAAATGAAAAAAAATCGGGGTGTGGGTAGAAATCTGGGGGTCAATGTGTCCAGGAATGACGGACGCATGAATCCTTCCATCTCACTGCGGCGCAATGGGTCGGGAGAAGTCTACGACAAACAAGTGTAGACAAGTAAGTACCTATAGAGAAAAAAACACTACAAAGAGTCGAATATGTTGATAATTTTGATTAAGTAAGTTATGTATACAAAGTGATTTGTAAACATTTAATTAAAATGACGCCACTATGTGAATTTTCGATTAATGAAAAAGCAAATCTTTTACATGCATAATCAAAATATAAATAAAATCAAAATTTATTATAAGTAATATTAACAAATGTCCCTTACCCCGCGAAGGGTTACACCATCATCTATTTAAATTAGAATGTGTAGGTACGGGGTACAGGTATATCAATTTTAAGAGGACGCGTTTAATATCAATATTACTTCCATCCGAATGTACTTCTAAAGGCCTCGAATTTAAGAATTTAGTACATACGCAAGTGTACGTTAATGTGTGTCGCGTCGTATATCCACGTATATATGCTGAAAAATTCAACAGGTGATTTTACATTGTGTGCACATATTTCAAGTTAGAATTTTCAACGTAAAAAAAACAACTTTTTTGTTGTAAAACGTCCATTTTTTAATGTGTTTTAAAACTTAAAAAATGATCAAACGTTCCTTCTCAGGGGCTGGAGACATATCTACCTAGCAAGATTTATACCTATATACATAGCAATACCTACCAAGATTTATTTCGTATACTTACTGCTTTAAATTTTTAAATGTAATGTCATCCATTTAAAAAAAAAATCACGTGTGCGTACATGAGTGAGTAGGCGATAGAATGTTCTATCACCCACAACGAGTTTGAGCTCTATCGGATGTCGGGAAGTGAGTTCATTTCTGCCGAGTTTCAGCACCATTGGATGTTGGGAAGTGGTTAAATTTCCACTTCCAAGATTTCCTTAATTTATTCATTCAATCAATAAAACCAAAGCGTAATTCGAATAGCTAAATTTAAGAATAATGAACAGTTCATCTTAACATGTTGCATTCCGAGCCCTAAATTGACTATTGATTTTAATAATTATTTATGAAAATAAACACAAAAATATGATGGAAGTGAGATATCGTTTTTTTTTTTAAATTAAGGTGCAACGATTCCTTTGTTAATTTCCATATATTATTTAAAATAAATATTGTACAAGTATTTTTTTTTAACTTCTCCCTTTACAAATGTTCAACACAGTTTTAAATTGTTTTTGGAAGGTTGGCATATAAAATACATAACATATAATCATTCATATAAAAACATCAACTTAACATAATGTATAACATCACTCCAACACTATGCTTCAAGAGTTAATATCATTTAAAAAAAAGTATTTCATTGTAATGTTTTCTCCGCGCGGGCAAAAAACCCGCAACCTATCGACTCAAAAGTCAAATTATATTATAATAAGAACCACAATCTAACAGTCAGCGCTGAATAATATGCGAGGAAGTGATTAAGAAACTCTCTCTCATTACATCGGGAGAGCTGTACGAACTACGTACCCAAAACTTATCTGGCTGATTGAATATTATCTCTGATAAGGTAATAAGTGGATAACTCCGCCGATAATAAGGGTTTCCTACCTCGAGAGGTCTCCATCCGCCTAATGGCACCCGCTGTGCCGCCCGTGCCGGCCGTGTGCCGCCCCGCCCGCCCCGCTATCAGCCGCCCCCGCCCCCGCCCGTTTAGCCCCGCAGCCCACAGTGTTTCAGCAGCCTCCGCTCCCGGATGTGGATATGAAGTTACTCTCATGAATAGTAACGAGCCCAATAAACGTTTCCTTTCTGACCGTTAGCAACTTTTTTCGCGCCCTTTTGAGAAAGCAGCTGAATTTGTTTATTTTAAATTTTCTTTGTTGGGAGGATAGAAATTTCCTTCTTAAGAGACATTCAAGACAAGCATTTGAATATGAATCATTTTTATGATAGCAGTAGCGAGTTAATGTATTTTTCTTTTTCTTTTATTAGGAAACGTTGGCGGCGAAAGGGTTAATAATATAATTCTATGAAATGAAGTTAAAAGTTTCACCGGTGGATCAAAGCTTCTCCGTTTTTGAATATAAACATTTACCCACGAAAAATATTATTAATAAACAATTGAATTGAGATCCAACATCGATTTTATTAAACTTAACCACTTTACTCATAATCGCAGAATAAGATAATACCACGGTAATACCATCAAATTATCGTACAAATTTCACCTAACCCACCCGTAATACCGTGGTATTATCTTATTCTGCGATTATGAGTAAGGCGGTACAATTTTAAATCGAGATTGCTGCATTTTCATTAATCGTCCTTACAAAACCGCGAAACGAAACCATGTTTTTCATGAAATGTTTTTTCTTAACATCAAACAATTTGATGTGATATATTGTATTATCTGATTTTCCACAATTATTACTGTCACAAGATAATTGTAGTAATCTATAATTATTTATGGTTTTGATGTAAGTTTGCAACAGGTCTATAAGTCATAAAACCATCACCACAGCTTTTATCAAAAAAATTATGAAAAATAAAACAACTACGTCCGTGGATAAGAATAGGTAAAGACTAACAATTCATTTTGACGCAGGAAAACCACCTCATAAAATATGTATTGTATTTTATTTTATTTGGGAGACCAACAGTTTACAACAGAGCATAATAGTAATTGAGTCACAATAATTGTAACTTTTACAGGTTTCCACATGGGTATTATAAACAAGTGATTTGACAGATAATAAAAATTATATTACAAGAAACTCACTCCCACGAAATTCAAAACAAAACACTTTTTAACATTGATTTTAAGGTTATGCTGTGTACAGTAAGCATTAAGAAGGTTTAGTAAGGTCCTCCTGCATTTTTTGACAGTCAGCAGTACATCTGACAGGATAAAAAACCTTCATATCATCTGCGTAAAGTAATGTTCTGGAATATTTGAAGCATTTGCCTCAAAAATTCCAGTATAATATAAGTTCATTGTGTGGTTTCTTTAGTTGGGAAGCAAAATTTAACCATAGTTGAGATGGGATAAGATCTGAAAAGAACTCGACTCTGAAGAAGTCGACTCTGAATACGGGAGACCCACAAGGAACCAACAAAATTCAAGGGATTCTACACCAAAAGCTGGACGCCAAAAGCTTATGAAGAAGAGGGATGTCATATAATTTTTATTGTACCTTAGACTATCCAGTTTATCCAAAGTCATGCCAAAAAAATGAAATTGAGCCAGTAATATAAACTTACAGATTTTCGATTATGTATTTATTCATGGGAGGAGTAGCGCGGAGCCCATGCATACAAATGATTGCAAGCTGCCGGAGATAAAGCTCACATAAGTTCTGCAACCCAATCGAATCCTTCCCGTGTTTTCAATTCACTTTATTTAAATATATTTCTCTTCCAAGGGCTGGTGGGGAGTGTCTCCCTATCAGGACCTTTGATGTACAACCTGCCGGGATTAGTGGCCACTTCCCGAATAAACTTTTACAGCGATCAAATAAATGGGGCAACTTCGCAACCTGCCGTGTTGACTGAATGATTGCAAATTCGATAATTAATTACGAATCTATTCGTAAAATGTTTAACTTGACTTGGTGATTGGCAGTAGACGTTATCACAGAATAAAGAAAAATATAGTATTATCAATTTTCTTTCGTTATTAAAAATGAATATAATATACAATTGACCACTTTACAACAAGTAGAGTTTCAATTTTGAATGGCGGGTTTGTTTTCACCAACGAGAGAATCTTACACTCAGTAACGATGTGCAGACATATTTAAATCATGTAAAAATAAAATTGATCGACAAAGATAAATAATGTATTTGCCAGAGAAAATTAGTATATGACTAAAGTTTCTAGATAGTTTTTCATCAAGTTCCAGAGTGAAAGATACTCTCGTTATCGCCATGGTGTAAGACCACCATTCAGAATTGAAACGTTGCTTGAAATGGCTTTAGCCGTGTTGGTGACCAGATCTCAACAACCAAGTACTTCCCCACTATCATCTAACCATCTCTTTACCCTTTCCACTACTTCCAGCCACACAACATACCCCAATTGGGGATGCCCTAGTCTCACTGGCTTCAAACGGGAGCAGTTGTGCGTTATTCAAGCAAAAAAAAGAAAGTGAAATATTGTATAGAGCCGAAAGGCTAAATCCTGATACCGATACCATATTATATAACTACCATACACACTTATACACATACTATATTATATACCTACCATACATACCTACCATACACACTTACACATACACCATACTACACCACACATATTTATAATTGTACCAGTCTGTAGAAACCATTGACCTAGATATACTTGGTCGAAGGTAGAAACCCTTTGTGGCTTTAAAAAGTTTGAAAGGTCTTTAATCAAAGAAGGCATATTTAGAGAAAACCTAAAACTTTAACAAAAATTATTATTTAACCAAACCGAATAATTTTCTTAACAGTTGATCTCGACGATAACTGATGGTTGCGAATAACAATATAAAATAAAGTGACTTCTTTTCAGGGAGCATAATGGAACCAGTAATCTCGCCTTTCGTAGCGCGGCGAGAACTGTTTAAAGAAATCTCAGCGAGAAAGGTGGACTAGATTTTGTAATGGAATATTATTTGTGCGCACTTATAAACCTCTGTGCAGTTTGTAGATGCAGTGTGAACTATGCACTGCGCGGTGCAACGAACAGTTTGCCGCTCGTCAGTCAAGTCATCATGGTATTAACATCAGTATATCAATTATATCCACAACCACCTGGAATTTTTATTCGTTGGAAGATAAAGTTAAAGAAAAATGATAACAATATGCACATAGGTTATTCCATTGTCTTGCGATAACATGTATGTAATCAATAAACAAAGAATAATATAAACAAATATTTCAGTAGTATTCACTTCCATCAGTGATGGCTCGTGACTTTTAGCACACTAGAGTTATAAGACTGCAAAATGAATAATAAAATAAAAGAATTATAAGTTTTAAAATATTATTTTCTTTATTGTGAGTCCCATAAAAGTCCCATATTCTCATAACCGCCTGGAGCCAGTGAGATAATGGCATTCCCAATTGGGGTACCACCGCCAGGAAACTATTTTTAGGATAACCAACACCTCAGCCAGAGGTCACCCCAAGTGGTTCGCTATGTTTGATTACTTAGAAGGGATGTCCGGGTTCATCGGGTGAGGTGTGTTCAGTTTTCGGCGGCGGATGCGCCCACCTACCGACCCAGGTCGGATCGGAGAGACCGATTTGGGGAGGCCTTCTAACCTCTCCTGCTTGTCTCTCTCACTTGTCTCTCTCGACCCTTCGTTTTGCACCGCAGCGGTTACTCGTCCGGTCACTCAGCGGTCAGACGTCCGTCCCTCCTGGACACACTGGCTTTAGAATCCTACCCGACCCTCATACTTTTTTCAGTCCCAGAACTTCCTCTCATTCCTTTCCTTAAAAATATACTCCACACAGCACCCTCAAAATATTTCATAGACCCTTAGACCCTTATTATTATTTCAATTATATAATTTTCCTCAAGGGCCATCAATGACGCAAATTGACGTAACCATTGACAGATAATAAAATAAATAAAAATAACAGGATGCGGCAGCATAACTTTTTTTTTTTAAAACGCGCGCCATTCAGTCTGCTGATGTCGTAGCGGAGTGCTAGTGATCTCGTTCGATAGGCGGAACAATAAAGTTTTTTCCCGACATAGTTTAATTGCCATTCTGCGTTAAAACAGTGAGGAACGTGCATTTGCCGTTGAGGCCTACTTTTAGAACGGATGTTCTGTGATCATGTTTTGTTCCCAGAGCGCTTCGTCTCAATTAGGGGCGATTTGGAGTGGCCGGGCCGCTCTCCCGATTTATCCCCTTGTGATTTTTTTCTCTGGAGTTTTTTGAAATCCCGTGTTTATGTGAACCGTTCAAGGACCCTAAAAGATTTGAAGACCAACATCCAGGAAGAAATTGCCAGGTTAACGCCTGATATGCTGGCAAGAGTCATGATAAACGCCAGAAATCGGTTTACTCAGTATACGGAGAACGGGGTAGGTCACCTACCTGATTTGATCTTCAAAAAATAAGTAAAACAAAACTTTAGGTATGTGTCTACATTATTAAAAACAAATAAAAGAATTCTGATTATTATCGTCTCCGGGCCACGAGAAGGCATCAGAAAAAGAAAACAAATAACAGACAATTTAAATATTATAAAATCAGACAAAGGTTTAATTCCACTATTTACACAACTACATCACAAGGATCTGTGTAATCTCGTAATAAATTAGATTAATCCAAAAAACGAAGATTAAAGACATTAAAATATAAATCAATGTTGAGTGGAAATAATAAACAAGTGAAAAAACATTTATTTTGTCTACGCACCATCAAATACTCGTCTAGAAATCTTTGTAAGTAGCTAGTAATTTCCTTCATCAGTGGGGCACTAATAACTAATGGGGCTGGGAAACATACATTTAGTGACCATGTCCTTTAAATGAGACATAAGATAAAAGTGAATGCTCGGGAGTGCGACAGCCCGGGGACAATTTGCTTATCTTTGTCAAGTCAAAATGGAAACAAAAACTAACTGCCCCGGAAAGCTTACATTTAAATACGTGCCTTGATACTAATAATACACTGTTGTATGCATCACAATATTCTGTAACTGGATATGAAAAAAATTCTTCATGTTATTATTTTGAAGATAGAGAAAGCTACATTTAAAATTTTCACATCAAATCGTGAAACGAAACTGAGCTTTTACTATTTATTTATTTAGACGTACTGTACATTATTACAATTATTAGTACATTATTACACAAACAATACGTTATATTAATTTTTTTACTTTATTAAAGTACCTATTACGTACATTTACATAATAACTGAATAATTTCGTCTGGGATGAGTATGGTTCTAATCATTATTAATGAGAACATAATTTGCTAAAAATAAAAAAAGTCAAAAGTGTGTAGAGAGATAAAGAAAAATTTTGACATCAAAAATTATATGCTAACGCATTGTAAATGAAAAATGAAATAAGTAGTTTGATAATAATTTATGATATTAAAAAAAGTTTTTTTTTCCAGAATGTATGCAGGGGCAATTCAATGGGATACATTCCGTATTTTGACTTAACAAAAAATAAATGAGACAAATTAAAAATAAAAAAGATATTAGAAAAAAAAAACAATACCTTTGTATTGTTCATGAAATAAGAACGGAAAAAAATGTACACGATGCTAAATAGAGTGATAAGTTCGATAGCAAAGAAAAAAGAAGTGTAGTAATTTTTCGTTGTGGATATATGGTATGTTGTGATCGCGCAAGTAATAATTTGTTTATTTACTTTTTTTTTAATTTTAAATATTAATTATTTAAAAATTTTATAATAAATGTGCAATTTTGATATGTTATGCAATGTTGTAAAAGAAAATAATATTTGTTCGTATGAAGCAGATCCTTTGTGATGTGACATTATAATCTTATATAGAAAAATCACTTTTTGTTTGTTTGTTTGTTCGTATGTCGTTTCATAATGCTGAATTGATCTCGATGAGTTTGTTCTGTTTCATATAGCAAGGCCAGAATTCAAACTTATTGGTTGGATTCGCATATTGGGTGCTAACATTGGCTGGTAAGTGCCCGCGGACAGCCGTCGTCATGGAGCCAAAAAGTGTTGTTTTGACAGTCTTCCGATCGTAACGCTATTGTCAACATCGTAACATCTTTATCGTGACAAATCGAAACTCGTAAGGTGATAATACCGCCGTATTTCCCTTAATCGCTACAAAACTGACCATCGTGACTACCTGTGGTTCATCCAGACGCAGAATAGCTAAACACCGACCACGAGGGACCTCAATCCGGGCAAGATCGCCAACTTATCGTGAGTACCCTTGTGATCCTACCTTTGTTATTTGCTTCAGAAACATTCTGTATCGAGATCCACAGGTATAGCATAAAGTGGACATCCAGCTCCATTTTAACCCATGTAAGGTGGCGCCAACCACGCGCTAACCTTACATATGTTATGTTCTGCCGTACCGTTCATCCGATTGCGATGAAAATTAGGTGATTTGTTGTGCGGATGCCCGCAAAGGTTATAGGCTCTCATATTAAATGAATAGTAAGCTCTGGCGTTATAAAATTTGTGTAAATGAAAATGAAGGTATTTTATATATTTTAGTGGCAGGGAGGGAAGGCACGAGAGGAACGGTAATAAAAGAGGTGGGGTTAGCGGGAGGGATGAAGAGGGAGGGGAATGTGGAAGGCGGAAGGCGGAAGGGGCACGTGGGGGAAAGCAATTCGTGACGATCACTTTTATTATTAAGCAGAACGCATTGTACAGAAGATCTGACATTGTACATCTTGAACATTTAAACCATTGACGGATAGCAATTCGTGACAATCACTTTTATTATTGAGCAGAACGCATTGTACAGAAGATCTGACATTGTACATCTTGAACATTTAAACCATTGACGGATAGCAATTCGTGACGATCACTTTTATTATTAAGCAGAACGCATTGTACAGAAGATCTGACATTGTACATCTTGAACATTTAAACCATTGACGGATAGCAATTCGTGACAATCACTTTTATTATTGAGCAGAACGCATTGTACAGAAGATCTGACATTGTACATCTTGAACATTTAAACCATTGACGGATAGCAATTCGTGACGATCACTTTTATTATTAAGCAGAACGCATTGTACAGAAGATCTGACATTGTACATCTTGAACATTTAAACCATTGACGGATAGCAATTCGTGACGATCACTTTTATTATTAAGCAGAACGCATTGTACAGAAGATCTGACATTGTACATCTTGAACATTTAAACCATTGACGGATAGCAATTCGTGACGATCACTTTTATTATTGAGCAGAAAGCATTGTACAGAAGATCTGACATTGTACATCTTGAACAATTAAACCATTGTCGGATAGCAATTCGTGACGATCACTTTTATTATTAAGCAGAACGCATTGTACAGAATATCTGACATTGTACATCTTGAATATTTATACCATTGACGGATAGCAATTCGTGACGATCACTTTTATTATTGAGCAGAACGCACTGTACAGAAGATCTGACATTGTACATCTTGAACATTTAAACCATTGACGGATAGCAATTCGTGACGATCACTTTTATTATTAAGCAGAACGCATTGTACAGAAGATCTGACATTCTACATCTTGAACATTTAAACCATTGACGGATAGCAATTCGTGACGATCACTTTTATTATTAAGCAGAACGCATTGTACAGAAGATCTGACATTGTACATCTTGAACATTTAAACCATTGACGGATAGCAATTCGTGACGATCACTTTTATTACTGAGCAGAAGGCATTGTACAGAAGATCTGACATTGTACATCTTGAACAATTAAACCATTGACGGATAGCAATTCGTGACGATCACTTTTATTATTAAGCAGAACGCATTGTACAGAAGATCTGACATTGTACATCTTGAACATTTAAACCATTGACGGATAGCAATTCGTGACGATCACTTTTATTATTAAGCAGAACGCATTGTACAGAAGATCTGACATTGTACATCTTGAACATTTAAACCATTGACGGATAGCAATTCGTGACAATCACTTTTATTATTGAGCAGAACGCATTGTACAGAAGATCTGACATTGTACATCTTGAACATTTGAACCATTGACGGATAGCAATTCGTGACGATCACTTTTATTATTAAGCAGAACGCATTTTACAGAAGATCTGACATTGTACATCTTGAACATTTAAACCATTGACGGATAGCAATTCGTGACGATCACTTTTATTATTGAGCAGAAGGCATTGTACAGAAGATCTGACATTGTACATCTTGAACAATTAAACCATTGACGGATAGCAATTCGTGACGATCACTTTTATTATTAAGCAGAACGCATTGTACAGAAGATCTGACATTGTACATCTTGAACATTTAAACCATTGACGGATAGCAATTCGTGACGATCATTTTTATTATTGAGCAGAACGCATTGTACAGAAGATCTGACATTGTACATCTTGAACATTTATACCATTGACGGATAGCAATTCGTGACGATCACTTTTATTATTAAGCAGAACGCATTGTACAGAAGATCTGACATTGTACATCTTGAACATTTAAACCATTGACGGATAGCAATTCGTGACGATCACTTTTATTATTGAGCAGAAGGCATTGTACAGAAGATCTGACATTGTACATCTTGAACAATTAAACCATTGACGGATAGCAATTCGTGACGATCACTTTTATTATTAAGCAGAACGCATTGTACAGAAGATCTGACATTGTACATCTTGAACATTTAAATCATTGACGGATAGCAATTCGTGACGATCATTTTTATTATTAAGCAGAACGCATTGTACAGAAGATCTGACATTGTACATCTTGAACATTTAAACCATTGACGGATAGCAATTCGTGACGATCACTTTTATTATTAAGCAGAACGCATTGTACAGAAGATCTGACATTGTACATCTTGAACATTTAAACCATTGACGGATAGCAATTCGTGACGATCACTTTTAAAATTGAGCAGAACGCATTGTGCAAAAGATCTGACATTGTACATCTTGAACATTTAAACCATTGACGGATAGCAATTCGTGACGATCACTTTTATTGTTAAGCAGAACGCATTGTGCAAAAGATCTGACATTGTACATCTTGAACATTTAAACCATTGACGGATAGCAATTCGTGACGATCACTTTTATTATTAAGCAGAACGCATTTTGCAGAAGATCTGATATTTTATATCTTGAACATTTAAACCATTGACGTATAGCAATTCGTGACGATCAGTTTAATTATTTAGCAAAACGCATTGTGCAGATATCTGGCATTGTACATCTTTTTGCCGAGTTAATTATTATTTATTACGTAAACGTTTAAAAAAAATATTTCTACAAAATCTATATAAACCTTAAGTACATATATTGAGGATTCCATCTTGTGGTCCTCTAGTGGATTCCTGACCAATGAACAATACAACATTTCATGATTTTTGGCACTTTCTAAAACCCTACTTATTCTTAATAATATTTATTATTTATCTGTTAGTAGTTATTTTAAGTGTGTCATTAGTTGGTTTAGATCTTGTGCGCGCACGTACGGCGAGGTCCCGGGAGTCAATATATTGCGTCCACAACCATGGCGCAAATTTGAAATACGCTTGTAGAACGCCAGACTTTCAACTCGCGCGTCACTCGAGTCGAAATACTACAGACTCCATGGTTGCGTTCAGTTTACGCGCGAACTGCAGAGCGAGTACACGTACCAAGGGAAATAGAGCGGCAAAATTTTGATACGGAATTGTTAATATGTTCACAAATTCTCGCGCGTTCCTCGTTCCTTCTGGACACAACGAACGCGCGTATACTCGCAAAACGATTCGCGGCAAACTCGCCCCTTCTGAACAAGGTCTTAAGTCAGTAGTAATATCTAATACATTATCAATTGAAAATTCTTCGTCGTAAGATATATTCAGATGACATGACATTTTATTCACTATATTTATTTATTTTATATTTGTACATTTATGTTAAAAAATTACTAGGACAGACCTGTGACGCAGTAAAAGCTCTCTTATCTTGTTAACTCCCTCCATAGTTACAAACAAAATTCATTTCGTTCAATGTTCAATCTCGCCAGGATCATATTTCATAATAATTTTAAACGATTGAAACAAAACAATACGCAACAAGATAATCACTACTACTGTTTAACTTTCTAATTCATTTCCTGAAATTTTTTTCTTTAAATATTAATATTATGGTAATAATATGAATGACAGCTTTCAAAAATAATTATTTCATACTATTCGTTTTCCATCCATTTTTTGAAGTCGTGGATTTGATTTTACTCATTTCTTTAAATTACATCACTAATTTTTGATTTCGGCTAAAAAATGAAATCACAAAATACCTAAAGAAAATAGAGACCTGACAGGTATAAGTTGCAGACAGGTAAGGTGTGGTAGGATTCCGTGTAGGATAACAACTTTTCTTTCAGAACAAACGGGAATCCGTGTGCACGTACTGCACTTATGACCAAAGACTTTTATTAAAACCCGTGAAGAGTCACGGGATAATAAACTTGTTGGAAATATTAAAAAAAATATATATTTACCAACATTAACACTTCCGTACCGGACCAGGGGAACGCACTTACACTAACGAGAGTTTTACGCTGTATCTAAGTTGGTTTTTAAACCACATACTCAATAATTTAGGTAATTCTAGAAAATATATTTGGTTATTGATCTGCATTAAAAAAATTAATATCGCATTACTACTTTTCTTAAAATTAAATAGTTTATAACAAATTCCGGCGAATAATCTGTGCCACCCGCCCCCCTTCCCCTCTGTTCGGGCGTACCCCGTTCCTATCTGCTGAATGTATCGGGATAATTCTAAGCGATAGCAAGTAATTTCTAAGTTGTTAGTGGAAAGGACTAGATCGCGTTCGTTTACACTGCGCATCTCGTTTGCTCTTTTTATAATGCTATAATGTTCGCTTGCCTTTCAAAGATCATTCGGTCTGAATCGTTTCCGGTGAACGCCAATCGCCAGTCGAGATTCGGAAACAAGGTGTTATGCTGGCTATCGGCCCGCCTTCTCTGTTTTCTATGGAAAAATACACGCTATGGTCTAAATTCATTAGAATATTAATTATGACTTTATTTATCAAACGATTTTTAAAATGACTACTGAAATACGATGAATATACTTCCCGCTAATTATTATCATAACAAATTACAAAAAAATATGTCATTAACACCATTTAATAAGCAAAACAAATTGGGGTCCCCAAGTGACCCCCCTTCGGGTCATGTGTGATTTTTTTCGTTCCGGGACGAAAAGGTTAAAAAGTACGACATACCACAAATTTAAACAAACGAAATGCACTTTTCAAAGGTAGAATTATTAATTAATTTTGTTACCTTTGTTATCGCTTGTCTGAATTGTTCATATAATAGCTGCTTGTATAATTCCCAGAGTTACCGCACGGCGACGGCACAAAAAAGGCAGTAAACGTATGTTTCTTATCACAATAATGCTACAGCCTTTTCTTACACACTAAATAATAGTCAGACAAAGGATGAAACAAACGTAAGTATTTCTGCTTTCTCCAAAGGAAAAAAAAGTAATAATCTTCTTGCATCTCCCTCACTCGTGACTAATGTCAGCCGTGTACATTTGTACACGGTTGACATAAGTCACATGAGAACGGGTCGTTTCTACGACTCGTTCTTGAGTTCAACAGGTCGGCTGTGGAACGATTTGCCGGCCTCTGTGTTTCCTCCCTCCTACAACATGGGTCTCTTCAAGACCAATGTTCACTCCTTCCTCTCCTCAAAAACACCCTCCACACAGCATCTTCAGATAACATAGACCCTGAGGTAAATCATTTTCCGTGGAGTTAATGTAAAAAAAAACTCGTATTGAATAAAAGAGCGGGAGCGGGAAAAGCTGCCAATCTGATACAATTTTTTAAATCAAAGCAAATCGCAGTTCTAGAACTAGAACCTAGGGCGAGGCCTACCTCTAGTTCTAGAACCGGAATTACACACAGGTAAATACCACCGAAATTATTATTTTTAAAACTATTACATTTTATATTTTTTAATGTGGTTCTTACAATCTAACTTTAACGTATTGTTTCGAATAGTTTTCAAGGTTTCTGGCGGCGCGTTATAATATTTCATTCCATCGTACAATTAACTGTTTTTGCGCATTAATTAATGCTAATTAAAACAATATTAAACATCGACTACTATGGCTTAGCTGGAAAGGCTAGCTACCGTTTTAAGGTTAATTGCGTAACGCTTTTAAGCAGATACCATTACCATACCAAATCAAATGCAAGAGTAGAGTTTTCCGATATACTTTATTTTTCAAAGATGACAACTTATTAGCCATCTGGCAGATTTGCAGGACCGCTTTTTATATGTAAATGCTGTATTATCTATGTATTAAATATAATTATTAATAAATCAATTTTTTTTATTTATATTTATTGGTGATAATATATTATAAAATTATTACATAACGTTTATAATACAACTAAAAGAAAAAAAAGGACAACATTATACAACTAAAAGAAAATTATTTTTACGCAAGAACACGAATTTAAATGTGAGTTCAATGAACAGTACATAGATTTTAAAACGGGCTGGATACACTTGATACATTCGTTTAAAGATTTTTGACTTCGGCTTAGAACAATATTTCAATAAGATTTTTACCATCGTGTAACGGAAATGTTTCCTGAATTTCAGCAAAAGGCGTGGTAACGACTGGGCAATTTGTGCGAGTCATCGTAGTCAGTTTTATATGAACAGCGTGTCTAGAATATTCAAGTAATGTTTCACTGATTCACCTCGGCTTGAAACTTAATCGGCCATCTTGACCTAAAACTTCCCATCAGCGGTATGTTTTACATTGACAAGTATTTTTGCGGTGTTGCGAGTCTCAGAAAAGCTCACAGTTGTTGATAATTTGTGGCTTTCCACCATGCGCTTTGAACATGTGATGGAAGTATGCTAGCCGAAACAAGGTGAATCATTCTCGGCGACGGATTATGTTGATCCGTTTTCATTTCTGGCTGGAGGACACGTTAAATTTCTCCACCAACTTTGTATCCCTGGAAAATCACTGATAGAATAGAATCTTTCAATTCGGATGTCCTAATCTTTTACCCGAGAGGTTTTCGCCAACGTCCTCGTAGTCAGGAGATAGCCAGGGGAACTTCTGACGGGGATTTCAATTCGCAATTGTGGGTAAAAAGTAGAAGACCGTATCTTGAATTCCCTTTTTATCACAATAATCAAATACTGGCACACCTACACCTCACTGAGAATGTAAAAAAATCTTTTTAATCTATTTTCAAGATTTAAAAATATTCCATACAGTCCAAATTTTACTTTTTAATGGCAATGTAAAATCGTTAAATACTTTAATAAGTTTGCCTTCCTACTTTTTGTTCGTGTTTTTTAGTAGTAAGTTTTATGATAATATGTACCTACAAGTTGACTTTAAATAATTATACGAGTATTAAACAAAATTGTACAAATTTAATTACCTGCTTAGTAAATGATCACTGATAAATTTGATATAAGTTCCTACGTTAACTAAACATGACCTACATGAACAATATTATATCTAATAAATGCATTTTAGAAAGCTTCTTCTTTCTTCTTCCTCCTAGCACTGTCCCAACTCATTGCATATGTAGGCTGTTGGGGTCGGCTCTTCTCGTTCTCAGGCTATATCGTCATCGGTTCTATCGGTTCTATCGGTTCTATCGGTTCTATCGGTTCTATCGCTTCCATCCAGGCCTTTTCTAATAATCGCAATCTAGATAGCATCTTGAATAAATAAATGCATTTTTATTTTAATATGTGACTTCTATTGACTTTTTCCACATGTCCACGAAATGAATGCTTTTATTCTCTTAATTCTTGGAATAACTTTTTTTTTACATGAGCTCCACACACGAGGCCCTGCGCAAAATAATTTACCTCAAGGCCTATGTCATCTTTAGGGATGCTGTGTGAAGGGTTTTTTTTAAGAAAAAGAAGGAGAGGAGAGTTCTGGGAAGGAAAAGGGTTTAAGAGGTGGGTCGGAATCTGGGGTTCAGTGTGTCTTGGTCATCCACCTCCAACACCCAGACAAACCTCACCCCATGAACCCGGTGATGAACTTATGAATAAAAACTGAAATTATAGTATTCAATCATTGAAGACAACTCAACATTTAGCAACTCTCAAAAGGAAAGTTGAAATAGAGAAATCAGAAAAGTTACGGTTGCATATAGGAATTGAACCCAAGACCTTAGCCTTACCGGTGCTCTGCTTTGAGAGCAGATTCTTTGAGTTAAACCAAAAAATACTTAAAAATATGAATTTCAGTTATGATAACACTTTTTACGTGGTAAAACAACATTGTTTACACTTGCATTGATAGTTATTTGGTGAATAAAGGAATGATTATGCTGTTGGCGTCCAGCGTGCGTGCTGATGCTAACGGCAGGGTTGGAGAAAGCTCTCACATATTTAATACAATTAGCTGCTGTATCTGCCCCAAATAATAACTAGCTCAAGATTCGGTACAAGCAGGATTCCTCGTAACCTCAAGGCTAGTGCTTGTGGTTCGGAACTTCACGTTTCTCCATTGTCCCAGGGCCTCCCTCGTCAAGCAAAACACGGTAGGTTATCACATAAACAGTTTATTCAATTCTAGGAAACACAATAATACATAAGGAACGATCCTAGCTGAAAGTTAGTTTGAATGTCCGTCTCTCTTCTCTATCACGCGTGGCTAGGGTTAATACATTTAATTGCACACAAAGGATAACATGGTAATTGACTCACGTTTGTTTATGGGCCAACAGCGGCTTCACGCACTTGTTCTCTCAGACTACGCACCGTCCATCGGGGACCGGAAGCGCACACGGCGAAACTGAACTGGTGTCGCCCATATTCGCGGGGAACGTGGGCCCGCGGAGCTCGCTTGCTGAAGACTGAGGAGCTTGCGGTGAGCGGCGCGTCTAGCGGCCGCTCCGGTTTGTTGCTCGCGGGAAGGGGTGGTGCGCGCGCATCTATATTGGCGGTCTATTTTGTAACGTAACACTTCCCCCCTCGCCGCAATAAAAGCGACGTGGTAATGGAGCTGTAGGACTAATAAATCCTCTTACCTTTTCAGCACTTGTGCCAAAACATTTAAGAGAAACGAGGAGAGAGAGAGAGAGAGAGATTCCTAGCTGGAGAATAGTTATGAACAGAACACAAAAGAGATGATACATGGTGTAACAAGGAATTGTCAATAAATGTATATAAAGGCAGTGGCATACATAAATACAGTTGCAAAGAACAAGGATCTGTTGAAGAAAGGTACAAGGGTTATGCAGTGATAGAAAAAAAAAACTCTAAAATTGTATCATTGGTCTGTGAGCTAATGTTTGCGAACGTGGTTTGCGTAGGATGTCTGGGGTGGTTGAACGTTTCACTGAAGTTACAAGGTTACTTTGTCACAGTAACCTGGCCCATTTGAGATTACACTCAAGGGACACTAGGGCCTTTAAGAAAATACGAGGAAGAGAACACATGATGAGGCTTCTAGGTGGTGTGGAGAGTTCTACCTGTCACAGAGGTCGAAAGGGTAACTGCTTCCGGATCCTGTGGGTGAGCCAGTACGAAACCATTGAAGTACTGGAGAGTGGAATCGCAATTGGTGGTTGGTACACTGGTTTTTTGTATGTAGTGGGATTGTTTTGTGAGCAATCGTTGGTATTGTTATTTGCGCAAGGGCACAGGAGCATCCGCACAATGGCAGTAGGGCATTTGCACAAGGGCAACAGGAACATTTGTATTATGCAGCAGGAATATTTGCATAATGGCAGCAGAGCATTTGCACAAGGGCAACAGGAACATTTGTATTATGCAGCAGGAATATTTGCATAATGGCAGCAGGAACATTTGCACAAGGGCAACAGGAACATTTGTATTATGCAGCAGGAATATTTGCATAATGGCAGCAGAGCATTTGCACAAGGGCAACAGGAACATTTGTATTATGCAGCAGGAATATTTGCATAATGGCAGCAGAGCATTTGCACAAGGGCAACAGGAACATTTGTATTATGCAGCAGGAATATTTGCATAATGGCAGCAGAGCATTTGCACAAGGGCAACAGGAACATTTGTATTATGCAGCAGGAATATTTGCATAATGGCAGCAGAGCATTTGCACAAGGGCAACAGGAACAGGAACCAACCTAGAGCTGGCGTGCTCGGGTTTGTTTTGAGTGTCGGTTCTTTGTGGTGATACAATTCGCAACTACACGCACGACTCACACTAGGTTATGTTAGATGCGGTCGGGTGCTTTTGGTACGCAGGGATTGAAGGCAAGGGACCTCCGTGACGGTAGCGAGGGCAGCATGAAGAGGCGCAGATGTAGATAGGGTGCAGAGCTGCTGGTTTTTTTTTAAAATCCGGCAAAAATTATTATTAGAACAAAATTCTTGAAGTTTACCTGCCTAGTAGACCAATGATGAAAAAAGTTTGGAGAGAAACAAGTGTGCATGTTGAGAAAAAGTTGGATTTGTTTGGCGTGTAGAGAGAGAGACGGAGAGAGAGCTAACTAAATGTGGCTAATTCCTAATACATGTTACAAAGGTACGTATTCAAGGACAGGTTCTGTGTAACCCCTTTTGGTTTTTTTCTTTACCAAATACATTTCCAAGAATACGTGGTTGAGGGATTGTACGTATAACAAAATTCCCATTCGAAAGAAGTTGGTCTTCCATGACCTATGCTCACGTCTATACGGTAGCATTTTTTCTACTTTCGAAAAACAAAACATTGCGTACAAGATTAGTTATAACAAAGTGGGAAAGGAGTAGGAAGTTGAAAGGATCCGCGTATGAAGATTGTCCCATTTGACAAACGAAACGCCAAGTGCGTAACGCATATATCCCCATTCACGGATAATTTCGAGGAAGGGGGAGGGTGATAATTGGGAACATTTGAACGAAGAAAACTGCTGGGGACTCGGCTATTTCCGAAATTCGACCTCTGGGTGGAGGTGAAACAAGGTCTACAGCAGTCATCCTGGCACATTACAATAATATTTGGTAGTGTTGGACAAAAGAATACACTGACATAAAAGTCTAATCCTCTACGTGTATTGGGCAGAAGATTAGGGGTCGTTTTATTCTCCTACTAGTTTGCGAGAAATGACAGACCCTTGCTCAAATCTCACAAACCTGGGGATTTTCTTTGTTCGTCTCCCAGACAACGAGTTAGGTGTGTTTGTGTCCATCAACTTAACTCCCACGACACGATGCCCCATAATCATGCGTGAAGCGTATGATTAGTCCTTTTGAGATAGTAGATAGTTCCTGGGTTCTTGTGACAGGAAGTCCACGGGCATATTAATGATTACAAAAAAAGGGGTGTGGACTACATTGAGTAGTTCACACATAAAGGTTTGATATTATTTCGTTCGCACGATTCATGGTGAGTATTGTAACGTCTTCACGTATAGCGTACAAGATTGCAAAATCAAAAGATTTGCAAGTAAGTTTTATAACGTCTTCACGGATAACAATGAACGAATTACAACTGGGTTGCCCAGTATTGAAGGGAGGTGCAAAAGACTAGGTGTTTATGACATTTCTGACAAAAACCCACAGAGTAATTATAACGGGCTCCCCGTATCGCATTTAGTAGATATTCTGAGATTCCCATCTATGACGGCAGATTTTATAAGGTTCCCACCTATGATGGCAACAAAGGTTAACGTTCATATAAAGGTACCTATTCAATACAGACGGCGAGACATACTGATGTACTTAGTACAACAATACCGTAGCATAATAAATCCATATTAGCGTACGTTAAAGACTTGCACAAAGGCAAAAACATATTTGAAGATCTGGCCAAGATTTTATACTTCAACAATTAAGGGACGAAAAATTCTGGCGTGCTGATGGAATGTGAATTTCATCTAAGCTTACCGCAAAAGAGATCCTTTGTGGTACAACCCTTTTGGTTACGCACAGAGTATCGTATCGTGATGGTACAACTTTTGTTGTACTTACACGTACGATGGTAGCAACAATACAAGACATGCGCTTATCGTTGTTTGACAAGGCAAATTATTTACATTGGTCCGATTTGAGTGTTTAAGACCTTCTAGGTTTTACTTACTTAAACAGACTGCGATGGACACACCTTGGTGTTATGAAAATTATAATAATGGGATGGGTTGTTCGCAGGGTGTTCACTTGGAGACCTGGCTTCTTGTTGTGACCTCGTACTTTGCACGTGATAAGTCACAACAAGGCAACCCCAAAATTTCAGTTTGAGCAGTTGAGACCCAGGGTGACTCAATGTTGCTGAAATGTTGTAAAAAAAATTTATCGTTAATGAAGAGGCACGTTAAAAGTTGTCCCTTTTATAACGATACTTTCCAGACTCCACATTCAGTTCTGGGGAGAGCTAGAGCAATTAGGGTTATTTATTGAGCGCCATTCTATTTTCTTAAAAAACAGAAAAAAAAACTTAGAACGGGTAGCAAACATCTGATACCGCCGTGGGTTTACACAGGTTTGCTTACCTAATTTAATTACATATGACATAAGGGTTAGATGCACTTTGGCGAGGACCCGATATTTAATGTACAAAAAGATTTTCTAATATTTAGAAAGGGGTGACGAGGTATGACATGATGATGTGAAAATATGATGCTGCCAGTTGTGACGATGCACAAAACCTTGGGCACGTAGTCTCTGACTACTTGCAGTAAGCCACAGGGAATTCCTTTCTCCGAAGTGATCAATTTCAGGTAGAGGTGTGCATGCTTAGAAAAAACGATGTTTCCAAGGTTTGACACCTGGGGCCGCAATTAGAGGCGAATGACTGATGATGACGAGATATTTATACAAACAAAAATAAAATAAAATGAAACGAAACCACAAGGGAGAATTATAATTTCTTCCATGACTTTGGCTACAGTTGACAACACTGTGCCAGAGCTAGAAAGGGTTTCGTTTGAGTGTCCCAATGAGTGACAATCGTTTACGAGAGGCCGCTCATTAGTGACGAAACAAAAGGGTTGACTTCCATAGTGATCCATGTCACGGTGTAGACGAATGGTTGCTAGGAGTCAAGGAATAACCGTTGGGGTTATACGGGCGTGGCAATGGAGTTTGTTTCCATGTTCCCACTTTTTACAATGTCCTTTATGTGGTAGTTACCTATGTGTTTACCAGAGATGTCGGACAATCGGTAAACCAGGTCTGAGATTTTCTTTAGGACTTTCGTCTTTACAAAACGGGGTGCCAATTTGGCAGAGAAGTACAGCGCACCTTGTGACAGAGTGTTGTTTCTCCTCCAGACGATGTCTTCTTCCTTGAATGTGACGTGCCTCCTACGAAGGTTATACCTGTCGGCGCTCTTTTGGTGGGCCAATAGTAGAGCGTCTGTTACTTCACTATAGATAGCGGAGAGTTCCTCCAAGCGGTGGGCGTAATTTGCTGCGGGGTCTGCTGTGGAGGAAGGGACGGGTGGAAGGCAATTGTCAGGGTGTAGTGAACCGTGAACTACTTGTTCCATGCCGTGTTTGAGAAAAAATGGTGTATAGCCTGTAGCGAGGTTCACCGTGTTGTTCATGGCTGCTTGTATTTTGTCTAATTTTTTTGCACCATGTGCGTTGGTCTTTGCCAACCAAAATTGCCAGGGCCGTGTTTATGGTTTGGTTGTATCGTTCAACGGTGTTGTTCTGTGGGGTGTAAAGGGTGTTATAGAATACATCCTTTATACCATATTTAGACAAAAACTCCTTAAATTCCAGAGCTATAAATTGTTTACCATTGTCGCATATTATAGTACGAGGGGTACCGTAGGGTATGAAAATATGTTTTTCCAATAGATTGGTTATTGCTGCTGCAGTTGCCCTTTTCAGAGGAAACAACCAGCAGTATTTGGAAAAGATGTCCACTACGCTGAGTATATGCATGTAACCGGCGTAGCTTCTAGGGAAGGGTCCAATGAGGTCCATAGAAAAGGATTGAAGTGGTCTATCGGCACGCTTGGGGTTGCCCATTAGACCAGACGGTGGTGCCGTACTGTGCTTGTATGCCTTACAGATGTCGCACTTGGAGATGTATAAACGTACTTGTTTGAATAGACCCGGCCAATAATATCTTAAAGATATTTTTTTGAATGTTTTGAAAGTTCCAGGGTGTATGGAGTCTACGGCACTGTGGTTATCAATAATAACTTGTTCTCTATTTTCGAGAGGGACTACCTTTTTCCAGGCATAGTCCTCTAAGATTGACAGTGGAGGCTTGCAGTTGCGATATAGTTGTCCGTCCTTAATCATAAAATTCGGGAACTTTTGTGGGTTGTCACTGCATCCTCTAAAGATTTTTTGATACCATACGTCTTTTGTGGGGAGACTAGAATTGGGCAATTCGGCATTTAATGTTGCTATCTCGATCCTAGAAAGGGCATCCGGGACGATATTATCGGCGCCTTTACGGTGGATGACATCGAAAGTATATTGAGATAGGCGGGACGACCAGCGAGCCAATCTCCCAGAGGGGTTGTCTAGCGAGATCAGCCATTTTAGGCTGCTATGGTCTGTGACGACGGTAAACTTACTGCCCTCAATGTATCCGCGGAAATGTTGAATGGATTCCATGACTGCTAACAATTCTCTCTCGGTAATCCCGTAGTTTTTTTCGTGTTTATTTAGGGTACGAGAGAAGTATGCCACGGGGTGTTCGCCGTCCGTAAAATTTTGAGTGAGGACTCCTCCGATTCCGACGTTTGATGCGTCCGAATGGATCGTAAAGGGAAGATTGAAGTCGGGGCAATTCAGTACTGGGGCTGATTGAAGAGCCTCTTTCAGGGAGTTGAATGCTGACTCAGTCTCCGCAGACCAGGAAAAGTTACTGGTACCTTTACGGATTCCCGTGATTTTGTTGAGCGGCGCCGCGAGAGTTGAGAAGTTTTTTATGAATCTTCTGTAGTAACCGGTGAGTCCGAGGAAGGCTTTTACCTCTTTTGCATTTGTAGGTCGGGGAAAATTTGTCATAGCCGCTACTTTTGTGGGGTCTGTTCTTAGGCCTTCTTCGTCTACTATGAAACCCAAGTATCGTAGGCGGTGCCTGCAGAATTCCGATTTCTTCAGGTTGATAGTCAAACCGGCCTGTTTGAGTTGTTGAAAAACCTTTTCTAGAATAAGTATATGTTTTTCAAAGGTATCGCTAATGATGATCAGGTCATCCAGGTAGCAAAATAAATTGTTATCAAACTCTGGGCCAAACAATTTATCCATGAGTCTTTGTAGTTCTGCTGGGCTGTTTTTTAGACCGAAGGGTAGTCTTTTGAAATGGAACATACCCCTGCCAGGCACCACGAAGGCAGTCTTTTCGCAGGAGCTGGGATCCAAAGGTATCTGCCAGAATGCTTTGCTTAAGTCTATGGATGAGATGTATTTAGCGTTTCGAAGTCTGTCCAGGATGGAGTTGACCAAGGGGAGCGGGTAGGCGTCTGATATTGTACATGCGTTGAGGCGTCTGCTGTCGAGGCAGAAACGGGCTGAGCCGTCTTTCTTTGAAACTAATAAGGTGGGGTTGGTCCATGCACTGCGGCTGGGTACCACCACTCCCAGTCTTAGCATATCGTCCAATTCTTTTTCCAGCGTTTTCAATTTTTGTGGAGCTAGGTTGTAATACCTTTGTTTGATTGGGGGGCCTGTTGTTTTTATATGGTGTTGTACTAGGTTGGTTAAGCCTAAACCGCACCTTTCGAAGGAGATGGATTCATACTTGTTGATCATTTGATTTAATTGTATTGTTTGTAAAGGGTTCAAGTTTTCGTAGGGTATTACCGTACGGATTTCGTTTACTTGGGGAGTGACGGAGGGGTTGTTAAACAGTTGCGGGGCAATTTTGAAAGCCATCCAAAAATCCACTCCCAAGATGAATTTCTGTGTGATTGTAGGTACAACTAGAAACTTGATCCAAACTGTTTTTTGGTCACAATTGATCGGCAGGGTTAGAGAACCGATGACGAGTTGTGAAGTGTTGTCTGCCGTGGTAACATGTGAAGAATGTTTTCCCATTTTAAAACCACAGTTTGTGAATAAGGTGTGGGCGTTGTCGCCCAGGCAGCTGACAGAGGCGCCGCTGTCTAGGAGACCTGAAAAAACCACGTTGTTTATGGAAAAATGCGCGAAGGGTCTACCGTCTATTGCCTGTTTGCAGCAAACTGTAGAGAGGGGTAAGGCCTGTTTAAAAAATTTGACGTGTTCCAACCACTCCGACCATTCCTTTGGCCTATGGGAGGGATGGCCCGGGGGGTTGGGGTCTAGTTTTTTGTCTTCCTGGCTGTCCAATTGGGAGGGGGTCTGGAGAAATCCATAGGGGGTTTGATGAATCTGAGATCCGGGATGGACGTTTCGGTATTGTCTTGGCGTGGTCTTTTGCCAAACTTCCTCCCTTCATCTCTTCTTGGAGAACGATCGACGGATCGCCTTTTGTTAGAGTGGGTGTCTTTGGAGGATAAAAGTTTTGCTTGTTTAAAGCAGGCGGCTTGGGAGTGACCAATCTTGTGGCAAAAGGAGCAGGATTTCTTCTCGTTGTGCTCCGGTTTTATGCCGGACGAAGTGCTTGGGCGAAAGTTTTCTTTGGGGAATCTTTCGTCTTTCTTCCGATCCTGGTATGCCTCTAGTAGCTGGCAGACATCTTTCAGTTGCTCCAGCGTGGCAATTTTCTGAGAAGTAATGATGTTTTCGTATCTGGGGAGAAGACCGTCGATTAAAACCGGGAGAAGTTCCGCTTCAGGGACAGGTTGGGTGAGCTTAATATTGATGGCCTCTGCCCTCTGTGTGAATCTAGCAACAGGCTCTCCGGAGTGCTGCTTGATAGCGAGTAGGGATAACCTGACTCTATGTTGGGCCTTTTTTTCTCCGAAACTGGATAAAAGTGCCACCTTGAGTTCCCTCCATGAGTTTGTTTTTCTCTTATGTATCCTGTGCCAGGTAAGCATTTCAGGAGCGATGAGGTCTATGAAGTTCCTGTGCAGAATACTTTCGGGGATTCCTCTGACTTGGGCTGTTTCTTCTATTCTGTTGATGAAATCCTCCACATCCGTGAGTCCGTTGTATTTCGTCTTCCAGGTTGTCAAATCGTATATTTTCGTCTGTTCCTGGGCTTGTACCACCAAGGGTTTTGCTTCGGAGACTGTGAGGGAGGTAGAGATGATTTCTGAGGTGTCTTCCTGTTGGAACTGCAACTTCCTGATGTACTTTTTGTTGTAGAAAGAAGCATATTGAATAAGGCATTTTTTGGATTTATTCCTGGGAGAAATCTTTCTACTTCTCAGGGCCTGTAGTAGTTCTTCCTTTTTTGACGTAGAAATGTGGGGGATTATACCCAGCGTGACTTGAGGGACTTCCATAGTGTATAGGGTCGTGTCAGGGTGACCTTACGTTGGGAGAAAAACGAGAACTCGATTCTTTATCCGTAATTGGAAAGAAATTTTTGCCAGGGATTGACCACTGGGGACGTATATATATTTTTTTTTAAAAATGCTTCTGCGAAAAAACGCGCATTTGTAAGTGTTTGGGTTATTTGAAAATTTGGGCAGAGGTTTGCCTCTGGCCGCGTGCTTTTTAGGAAAAATCCAAGCGTTTTTGGAAAAAAAAATTTTCGAAAATTTAAAAAAAATCGAAAAAAGGAAAAATCGGGAAAATTTTCAGAGTCCGAAAACTGGAGAAAATTTGCGCAGCGATTTTCCTCTGGCAATGCGTTTTTAAGAAAAACTCCAAGCGTTTGGAAAAAAAAAATATTTCGAAAATTAAAAAAATCGAAAAAAGGAAAAAATCGGAAAAATTTTCAGAGTCCGAAAACTGGAGAAAATTTGCGCAGCGATTTTCCTCTGGCAATGCGTTTTTAAGAAAAACTCCAAGCGTTTGGAAAAAAAATATTTCGAAAATTAAAAAAATCGAAAAAAGGAAAAAATCGGAAAAATTTTCAGAGTCCGAAAACTGGAGAAAATTTGCGCAGCGATTTTCCTCTGGCAATGCGTTTTTAAGAAAAACTCCGAGCGTTTGGAAAAAAAATATTTCGAAAATTAAAAAAAATCGAAAAAAATTTTCACAAGTTTTCGTGGAAGTAATTTGTTTGAGAATTCAACAATATCTTGGGGGCATGGTTTCATTACGCGGCTTCCTATAGCCTGGCTTTAAACAGCACCAATTTTTGGTATTTACCCGCGAATTCCCTTCGTCTTTTCGACAAGATATTACCTTCATTGTCAATTGACAAGGTATTATAGTGTCAGATGTCAAGGAATCCACGTCAACGCGAATTTAGTATTTTTTGCATTATTCGAATGTGATTTTGGCATGGCATGGCATGATCCGGTTTCATCAGACGACAGAGTCAAAAATACTTAATTGTCAAATGACAGAAAGAATTTAAATCCACTTGTTCCCTAGGTGTCAGCGAGTGTCCGTTTAAGAACGTACCAGCGAGCTGCAAACTAGTATATTATTAAAAATATTTAGCACTTTCGAGACCAAGCGGATGATTTGTTTATCATGTACATGATTTTAATTGTTGAATAAATTCTTCTTTAATTTGTGTTTATTTCCACTATTCACTTGTATTGAAAATAGCAATTTTAATCGGCCGACACTTTGTAATCACTGTATTATTCGCAGCGACAACTTCCTAGGTTGGGCACCTTGCGTTGGAATACCGGTAATATTTTGTCGAGTGACGAGTCACAAATGATAAAATCGCGCCCGTAATAATTTAAATTGTGATTCGAAATTACGTTCGCGCCGAGATTCCTGTTGGAAGTGCTAGACAATTGGGAATAAACAATACATCATAATAACATTTCAGAGTTTACAATTGTTGCTTGGGAACGAGGCCGTGGTGGAACAGAAAAAATTTAAATGGCCCCACGTTTAGCGCCAGTGTTGGCGTCCAGCGTGCGTGCTGATGCTAACGGCAGGGTTGGAGAAAGCTCTCACATATTTAATAAAATTAGCTGCTGTATCTGCCCCAAATAATAACTAGCTCAAGATTCGGTACAAGCAGGATTCCTCGTAACCTCAAGGCTAGTGCTTGTGGTTCGGAACTTCACGTTTCTCCATTGTCCCAGGGCCTCCCTCGTCAAGCAAAACACGGTAGGTTATCACATAAACAGTTTATTCAATTCTAGGAAACACAATAATACATAAGGAACGATCCTAGCTGAAAGTTAGTTTGAATGTCCGTCTCTCTTCTCTATCACGCGTGGCTAGGGTTAATACATTTAATTGCACACAAAGGATAACATGGTAATTGACTCACGTTTGTTTATGGGCCAACAGCGGCTTCACGCACTTGTTCTCTCAGACTACGCACCGTCCATCGGGGACCGGAAGCGCACACGGCGAAACTGAACTGGTGTCGCCCATATTCGCGGGGAACGTGGGCCCGCGGAGCTCGCTTGCTGAAGACTGAGGAGCTTGCGGTGAGCGGCGCGTCTAGCGGCCGCTCCGGTTTGTTGCTCGCGGGAAGGGGTGGTGCGCGCGCATCTATATTGGCGGTCTATTTTGTAACGTAACAATGCCTACCTCACCAAAAGAAGCTAAACACATTAACAAAATCATCACTCTTGGCTCTACAACCCCTGATGGGTCTTGGCCTCCTCCAAGAGTCTTCCTCCACTCATCTCGGTTTTGTGCCAGCTCTCTCATGTTTAGAAGCTCCAAAGTAGATATGTCTTTGAAGACGTTGTCGCTCTATATTAATATTGACCTTCCCAGGCTCCTTCGCCGTATCTGTCTTGAGTTCAGCAGGGACTTTGGTGCCTGATGCTCGGTTATCTTTCCACACTCAGCTCATGACCCAGCCACCGAAGTCTACCCATTTTTTATAAATTTTATGACGTCTAGTTCCTTACACAAAGTATAGAGCTCATTATTGTAACGTCTGCGCCATAATCCATTTTCTAGAACCGGTCCAAAGATACGCCTCAAAATTGTCCTTTCAAAAACGTCCAGTGCTTGCTCATTCCTCTTAGTTAGTACCCACGTCTCAGCTGCATACGTGAGCACTGATCTAATAAGTATTTTTGCACTAATACAGAGGTTCCCAAACTTTTTTCTCGTGGACCACTTTCAAAATTTTACTGGTTTCGGTGGACCCCCAGCTACAACATTTCTACCATATTTACAAAACTCGACACGCGTTTTACTGAATATTGAATATAACGCTGGAGTTGTGGTCTGTCAAAGGGGGGGGGGGGTAGTTATGTGATATGAGACAGGGGGCGGGATGGGATATGGGCACGGGTCTCAGTCTCAATATGACAATTTTTCACCGAAATACAAGCAGATGTAGGCACATAGTACATGCCAACATTGACAGGTACCCAAGCCAAGCCTGTACTGAATATCGAATGTTCAAGTTTACTGACTTCTTAAAATGCACTACTCAAAAAAATTAAGGGAAGGTTTAAAAAAGCAATTAAATAAGAAATAATTACTAAATAAACAAGCTATCTGATCCATATGCCGGCCTAAATTTTTGCCAGAAATATGAAAATAAGAATTTTAAAGCTTCAAAATGCTTTTTTTAAAGTCTCAATATGACCATTTTTCACCAAAATACAGCCTGTCAAAAATCATCAAAAAATATGGAAATTTTTTTGCTCCCTTTATTTTTTTTAAGTAGTGTATTATCTGCCTTTATTGATAGGTAAAGCCAAGCCAACATTTTTGTTTTTTACTATCGAAACCAGATTTTTTTTCATGGAACCCCACTTGCAACTTGTGGACCCCCATTTTTCTCTCATGTCTTCGTGGACACCCGTAGAGTCTCCCGTGGACCCCTGGGGGTCCACCTGGTCCATTTTGGGAATCACTGCACTAATATCTTGGTGTTTCTGGACAGCATCTGGATTTTATCTGGTTTTGTTGGCGAAAATAACAGCGATTTGCTTTCACTATGCGCTTCTGGATTTCCTCTGTAGTAGCATTAACAAAATATCACACGTTAAAAGCAAGACTTTAATTGTTGTTTTCAAAGAGCTTCATAAGAATTTGTATATTCCGTTAAAGCACAGAAACTCGGAGAAATGTGTTATCTGTTATCTTGTCCATTATAATATTCACACACAGAATACCGTGTCACGTTGTTTGCAGACGATCAAGGTATTTGATTACGAAGGTTAAGTAATTCTCCTTCATTTTAAGATAATATCGCTTAAATATTTGAAGCTGTGAAGTAGTGATGGCGTCATGCAGGCAATTTATTACAAAGCGGGGTTGGCGGCTCCCTTCCCGGGGAAGGAGTGAGGGGGATGAGGGAGGAGGCTGCGGTTGCATACTCCAATGGTTACTTATTAAAATTATTTCACATTTAATAAGGAACTTCCCTACACGCTGTAGGAATTTCTTTGTTCGTCTATGATAAATAATACGTTAATTAATGTTTTAATTACTTTTTAGTTTTGAAAACTATCAAATTTTAGTTTAATATTTTGTACATTTTCAATATATGTACATAATATTCAATTTATTTATCGATATTTATATTTATAAGACATTACTGAGAAATTTTTATTTTCACTTATCCCTCAGAGCCCATGTGATCTTTGGTTTGTTGCTCTGTGGAGGGTTTTATTATGGAAAGGGAGGAGAGGAAATTCTGGGTAAGATAAAGGTGTAAGATGTGTAAATATGATGGTCAATGCGTCTATGAGTGGCGGACGTTTGAATCCATCCCTCCCATTGATGGGCCATGAGCCATGAGCCATGAGCTCACTCAGTTAGTGAGCAAGACCTGGAAAAATTTCACTCCATGAACCCGGGTACCCCTGCTAAGTCACCAAACATTGAAAACTACTTTCAATGTTTGGTGACTTAGCAGGCGACCTGTTTTTGCTGACTTTTGTTTGGCGACCTATGGCAGGGGTGTAAGTTATCCAATAAGCCATTCCCGGGGTGGCAGTATCCATACCCACCTCCCAAATTGACACTTTATTATCTAAGCTATAATTTCTCTAAAAGCTTGCTTTGTTAATTTATGTTTCAGATGACGGGCACGGTCGTGTAAGGCTCTTGACTGGCAATCCGAAGGTCACGGGATCGAATCCCGACGTGGCAAACAAATTTTGTTTGATTAATTTGTGTTATTTCACAATTAATTCAGTTAAAATAATACACATCATATTTGCAGCCCGTTATACAGTGGAAGATACTTTCAATATCGCCCTGGTGTAAGACAACCATTCAGAATTGAAACTGGTTGCTTGAAATGGCTTTATGACATGTTTGGTGACCACATCTGAATAGCCAGACACTTCCCCACCTTCTTCTTCTCTATCTTCTTCCCCTCCCCACTATCAGGGCTTAGTTACGTTAGGTTAAGGTTTCGAACTATTTTAAAATTATTTTTTTCACAGCTGTAAATGACTTTTCAAAGAGGTGTTGAGTTGATTTTATTTTGCTTTTTTTTAGAATTTATTTTCGGTTGGCATGGAACCAAATATACTAATTATTATTTTTAAATTAATTAATTGCAAAATAACACAAATTTGTCAGAATAAAATTTATTTGCGTACGCCGGGATTCGATCTCGTGACTTTCGGATTGCGAGTCAATAGCCTTACCCCTCGACCACGGAGGACGTCAATTCGTTGTGAATTCGTTGGACGTCAATTCGTTGTGTGGGCTCTGCTCCTTTTCCAAAGAGAAACAAATAAAATATTTTCTTGTTTGAAAAGGAAAGCATGTAAAGTACACAAAACAATTTTTCTGGAAACACGTTGAACAGGGTTAATTTCGTGTTTTTATTAAAAATAAAGAACACAAAAAGAGAATCACAAGTACGCCGGAAATAACCATGATAACTTTAATTATGAAAATTCTAAAAAGCCAAGGTAAAAGCCAGTTTGTCTATTCATTAGATCAACTGTATAATTTTTACAAAATACAATAAAATTAAATATATAAATTTGGGAGACCGGTTTGGGTACCGCCACACGGCAACAATTAATTGGATAACCAACATTTCTGCCATAGTTCACCTCAAGTGGTTCGCTACGTTTGGTGACTTAGTAGGGTGCCCGGGTTGATGGGGTGCGTTTATCCCAATATTGGCGGCAGATGCGCCTGCGCATAAACTGGTTGAGGGAAACTTTTTGACCTCTCTCTGTACTCTCTCGAACATCACTTTGCAGTGGAAGAGATAGATACGTACAATCCTAGACACACTGACCCCCAGATTCCTTCCCACCCTTTATACATTTTTCCTTTCAAGTATTTCGTCCTAAAACTACCCTCCACACAGCCTCCACGCTCTGAGTGGTTTAATTTCACCAGGGCCTTCTGTGTGGAGCTAATGAAAAAAATAATAGTTAAATTATCATATACTTTAATTGCATTTAAACAAATTTTTAAATAACAAAAAAAACAACGCCATTTTTAGGTTACCATATAGAAATAGGTCATCAAAAATGTCATCTTTATTTCTTGCACCAAATAACCTTACAAATCAACGGTTGAGATTTTTTGGATTTTAAAATTTTTTGGATTTTGAAAATTTTTTGTAATTTTGAAATTTTTTGTATTTTAAAATTTTTATTTTTTTGGATTTTGAAATTTTTTGGATTAAGCCAATTGAGTATATTTACTCCTTGCATATACAAAACCTCAGACGATAGTACCTACCAAATTATTCAGCGCAGAGCTCAATGCAAATGTCCTCAAATGGTATTTAAAACGTGTTTATTACGAAGAATTAAGAGTGTTATATATGTACGTAACGATCCCGCTGAGAAACTAACACCCAAAAACAAAATGGTTAGCAAATCTGAATAGCCAATTACTCTTTCTTTCCTGCTTTCCTTCTCCAGTTTTCCAGCTTTACAACATTCCTCCTAATTGAAATGATGTAGAATCAGTGGCTCAGGGCAGTACAACTACAAGAAAAAATATAACCTACCCAAAATAAATGTAAAATATATTATAAAACATTTATCATATTCCTCTGTAAAGCAACACGTACGAAATGCGATAAATCTAAATTTAAAATATTAATTTACAGGCATGCATCGTGTCAGTTATTAGCAATTAAGTAAATTACCAAACAGATTTGAATCGTGATAAACTGGGATAAATGCAGGCAAGCAGAGTTAATCACAGTAACAGTCGCAGTAACAGTTTCAGTTCCATCACGAGACTAAAGTGACACGGACGTAAGTTCCACTGTGGAACTTGAAACTGGGGCAGTAGGTTCAAATGTCATTTATTTCAATACTCCGCCTCGTCTGCCGACTTGTGATGCCTATACTGGGAACGGCGAATAACTCAAATTGAATTACGTGGCGGGTTGATGACAGCTTTTAAAAATTGCAAGACTCATCGTAAATATTTTTTTTTGCCAAAACGGAAAAAACTTTTTGTGTAATATTAAAAAAAGAAGTAAGTGACTAATTTTAAGCTTTTTATTTGCATTTTGGGTTACAACAATCATTACGCTTTAATGTGGCCTCACCACATTTTGTGTTATTTTTTTTTAAATTAAACAATAATAGATAAGCAAAACTAAGAAAAACACTTACTAGGCCTATTTTTTACGCAGAAAGTCACATGTGACAAAGTCATCAAATTACCACTCAGCGCATTTTTCTTTTTCTTTTTTGACGTGATAACGTCTTATAAATCGATGAACGTCGGCCGCACTCATGAAAAAGCATGACTCATTGTCACGTTCTGCCTGAGCCGAGGGTGCAAGCGAGAGCGCGGAACAAGCGTTTGGCTTGTGACGCATCTATCTCTCTTCCACTCCATCGTTATTATATGACGTTATCACGTAAAATTGTCGTCCGTAAACCGACTTTACAGACAACAGATTTTTTTTTTACTTTTGGAAGATTCCCGTTATGACATTGACATTGTTTTTATGTTTTTTTAATTGTTTTTATGACATTGTTTCATTTGAATTTTTGCGAAATAACTGGGCCTTAGTTTTATCCGCTTTTATTAAAAAAAAATTAAATCAACATAAATAGCTTAAACCAATATGTTCTTAAGCAATGCTTCTTTATGGTTAACTTTTGCTTACAAGTATTAAATTTTAAATCCTGAAGAAATAAACACAGCTTACAAGACATGCTGAACTTTAAACTTTTAAGTAAAAGTGGTTTAAAATTTTTTTCTATATTTGTAGAAATAATAAATGTTATTTGATTACTTAATAATAAAAAAACATAAAATTATATTAATGATCTACAAATTATAAAAATTAATAAAAAAATATTTTTGGTTGAAAGCGATTATTTTGCTATAGCATGTCACAATTTAAATTTGAAATGATTCGCACTTTAAAAAAAGGTTCAAAGAGAAAGCTTCAACAAAGATTCAACGTTTCAATTTCCTTATCCAGCAGATTTTTCTGCATCGATACGTGTCCTAAAAATGCACGACGGTTTCTAAAATAATACGTCCCGCATTTCTCTGTTTTAGTTACCTACCGGTTGTGACAGCCAATTCTAAACGGTTCGTGCATGAGGTTGTGGTGGGGGGAATATGGGGGTAGACAGTAGAGGAATATGGTGGGCTTGTGGGGTGTGGGGGCCAATTCCTTCCCAGGCGAACTGGTGAAGCGCCTCAACATTCTTCATACAAAACATTCAAGTATCATACCCCACACGTCCGATCTCACAAAGGCAGATGTAATGTGCCGTGAAATTACCAATTTATAGCGTTGACTGAGGAGACCTGATGCTGTATGGATTCTCGGTATGTTTTCCTTCCGATATCTTAAGTTCCCATCTGAATGCGTGGCGGAGGGTGTCTTTTGAGGGAAGGATTGAAATAGCCCGCTCTCGTGCCTCTCCCGAGAGAACCGAAATTCCGCTTTTTCCGGGGGATTGTTGTGAAGCTCTATTTTCTCGATCTGGGGTCAGAGTTAACAGGCGCCTTGCTCGGCGGGTACCTACTTGTGGGTGCCTACTTCTCAGTACTACTTACTCGTTCCTATCTCCCCCAGCTGAAAAGGGTTGCGGTTGTCGGGAGAAGAAACCGGTGATCATTTATTTCCGATGTGAGAAAGCGAATTATTTATTCTTCGGCCGAGGCAGCCACGACGATGAATATTGAATGGCGTTTAGAATCGTTTGAATATTTTCGAACGTGATTTATTATTTTTTTCACAAAAGTTTTGTGCGTGCAATTCAGGTTTGATAATAATTTTTTTTTTTAATCTTTAACTACTGACGTGATTTTTTTTACGTATACTCTGTCGTGGGGGCCTGGGCGGCCCGTTATTTAAATGTTTATGTTTTGAGATCCATGGAAATTTAAGTTCAAATTATAATTTATTGGACAATTTAAATATATTTAAATAAAATAAAATACTTTTTATTGTTAAGTATCTTATATTTAACAATTTGAAAATAAATAATAATTTTGAGAAAAATCAATTGAGATCAGAAATCAGTCTGTATTATCTATTAAACTAAATAAAAACAATGAACTCACTTTTATCATAATATTCCAAAAGTGTTTCGAAGGAACTATATACATAAAATTTTAGTCAACTACGTTGTGTTTATGTTTATTTTTATGTAGTAAAAAAGAAGAGAAAAAGTTGGAACGCTGCCAGAGAGCCATGAAGAGAAGTTTGACAGGAATAAGGAAACAGGACAGAGTGAGATGTAGCATAATAAGAGAGAAAACTAAAGTTGCTGATATAGTTACCCGAATAGACCAACAAAAGTGGAGATGGACACGTCACATGATCCGCGATCCACAAGAGAAATGGTGCAAAAATGTCACTGACTGGTATCCCAGAGACGGCAAGAGAAGTAGAGGACGCCAACAAATAAGATGGGAAGACGACCTCAAACTCACGGCTGGACATCATTGGAGAAGAGAAGCGCGTGACAGGTCCCAGTGGAAAATGTTAGAGGAGGCCTACTATGCCAAGAGGCAAACTGAGCTTCGGGATATATTATAAAAAAATAAGAACATGCCAAAATTCATACCTAACAGAAGTTCAGAATAAAAAGGCTTATTATTATTATTATTATAGTAAAAAAAGAACTTTAAAAAAGTCACGAAAAAGTACTGACGATGGGTCGTAGAGGCCCACAAAAAAATTAAAATGAATTTATTTACAGAAATCAAACTTTAAAAATTTAAAACGTACCGCTCTGTAGTCACTAAATTCGAAGCTACTGGAAGCGGCGTGTACGTTGCGCGCGGGGGAGGGGAGTATTTCGATAATTATTGTTGCAGGAGCGGCCCCCACGTCAGCAATTACAGGTTAATTAATATCTTAAGATTTACACTACACTTCCATTATAAGCAAATGCTTGTGGATGGAAAGTAAGGATGGGTTGTTTAAAAAAATTTGACGAATTCGTCAAATATTTGACCTTAATTTTGACGTTCTGTGTAAGTTCTATTCAAGTTCTGTGATGATTTCAGTTTTATGAAACAGCTGGCCTATGATGATAAAATAACAAAACTCGAATAGAACTTACACAGAACGTGAAAATTAACTTCAAATATTTGATGAGCTCATCAAATTTTTTGAAACAACCCGTCCTTAGACATTTTCAACTATACCTTTAAAACATGTAAAATCATACAGGGTGAACCTATCTCTTGATGCAAACATTTGAAATACTTGTTTTTACGTTATTAGGTACTATTTTCACTGTTCTTATTGTTTATTGAAATGAAAACTTTTCTAGCACTGTTGTAATTTTAAATTCGATGAAACGGAAACGAGCGACGCTAAAAAGAGACAAATACCATACATCTAAAGGATTTATCCTGCGAGAGAATAAGATAGATTAATCGGTGTCCTCTTTGTGATGTGCCTCATAGCCTATCGGCCTTTTATTTGTGCGGTGCTTTGTAGAATAAAATGTAAAATAATTTTGAAGTGAAACTCCTTTAGCACCGTCGTGATTTGAAACTCGATGAAACGGAAATGACACTAAGAAAAGACAATCACAAACACCTATAGAATGAGATAGAATGCGAGAGAATGAGATAGAATTAAACCTTACCTACGAACAGTACCTACGAAGCGTCGCGCTGGCCGCATTGGCTGCTTTCATTATGAGCTCACTTTTCAAGGCTCCTATTGGTTGAAATTGTGTGGGTGAAGTTTCACTTTTACCGCGTACGAACAGTACCTACGAAGCGTCGCGCTGGCCGCATTTGCTGCTTTGATTATGAGCTCACTTTTCAAGGCTCCTATTGGTTGAAATTGTGTGGGTGAAGTTTCACGCGTGTAAACTGCACTGGATTTTTTATAAACTTGGTAACAATATTAAAATAAATAAACCCTACAATTATCGTACTCCTGATACTCTGCATTCGTTTCATTCTCTCGATGTTAAGTTTTCTGAAGCTTTCACTTCCACCGCGTGTGAACTGCACACATATGTCTTTTGTTGTATTGTCTATTTTTTCTTTTGTTTTTGTTTACATTGAGTGTGTACATCAGCAAAATGTTGATCGTTTTTTTTTAAATAATGAATGCCATTCTATAGCTTAGTTTACAGAGCAATATTGTGTGATTATTAAATAATCAATAACGCTCAAAGTGAAGCGAAAAATAAACTTTTCTAAAAGCAAAACACGGCTAGAAAGCCCAGTGTCACAAATGAATGAGTTACAATCATTGTTCTTGAAAATAAGATGAACAATCATCGATCTCCAATCTGCAGTCAACTTGGACAATGACCGTTACTGAATAGTATAATGGACAATCGTTATTTTGCAATTGGAACTTCGGATTGCGTGACATCATTTTTTTTAAGGTAATATAATGCTTCATTTTACATAATTTTTTGTTAGTAACAGTATTAATTAATAAGTTTATTTGATTAAAAAAATGCTTCAATCAGGTTAAAATATTTATTTGACGTGATAACGTCTTATAAATCGATGAACGCTGGCAGCACTCACGAAAAAGTATGACTCATTGTCACGTTGTCACGTTCCACCTGAGCCGAGTGTGCAAGCGAGACTGCGGAACAAGCGGTAGAGAGGCAAGATCGGCTTAAGCGTTCAGCGAGAGCGCGGAACAAGCGATAGAGAGACACGATCGGCCTAAGCGTTCGGCTTGTGACTGTAAAATTCTATGTAAAAGTTTTCTTATGACGTTATCACGTAAAATTATCGTCCGTAAACCAACTTTACAGACAACACATTTTTTTTCTTACTTTATCGCCACACGGAAGGCCCTGAGGAAAAAAGTACCCAAGGGTCTATTTTACTTATGTAGATGCTGTGTGGAGAGTCTTTTTGGGGGTCAATGTGTCCAGGAGTGACGAACGTTAATGAATCCATCCTTCCCATTGCAATACAAGACGATGGGTCAGCCAGTCTATCCCAATTCGGCCCGTCACACAGTAAGTGGTAAAAGCATACACCGTCAAGACCTGGACAAACCTCACCCCATGAACCCGAGTGCCCTGCTAAGTCACCAAACGTAGCGACCACTCCGAACCACTTCACTTGAGTCACAGTGAAGTCACTTGAGGTGACCTATGGCAGGAGCGTTGGTTATCCACTAAATGGTTCCCGTGGCGGCGATGTGTACCCATACCCAAATCGAACAGTATTAATAGGGTAACTTCTGCGTGGTTGAATTTCAGAACCCGGCTTCGAATGCATGTCGCCGCCGTGTCTGCGCCGTGCCACCAAAACATCAGTGTACGTGAATTTCGAACAAAGCTACCGATGTAATTCGGTTTCGATTTCAAGAATTCATCAAAAGATATCATCATTTTCGGGACGTGCCGCATTCATGGGACGTGCCCCAGGCAGGTATAAGAGCTACGAATTTGTGAATTTGAAGTATCTCTTCGGATATGGAAAAATTGACGGTTATACTCAGTTGAGACCGTCCCGTTTAACTATCCAATCCTAAGAGATCTCGGATATAACTATCTAAAAAATAGAACGGACTATTTTTACCTCGGATACACTATCACTGAATGATAGTGTATCCGAGGAACGGGCTATTTTTGGAACCAGTTCCTATTGGATTTATAAAATGGTCACCAACACTAACTAGGTGAAGCCGAACGAAGAGTCGCCCGCAGAGCGGGATTTTTACTGCTACTTGAAATTAACATGCGGATAAATATCTGAAAATTACTTTCAATGGAATTATCTCATAAATAACTATTTGATTTCGAAACACAATCAAAAAAATACCTGCTACCTAATGTACTTCTTTCTCGTATGAATTTATTAGCTCGAGTTGGAAGCTTACATGTTTTCTTAAATTGTGAAATTTTATTTAAACCTTCCTAATTTATGCATGAAGGTATAAATTCGCTTCCTTTCGCTCAGTTACCGGTTCCCAGCACTAGCAGCACGAGTACTAACAGTGCTGGCAGTAACAGCACGCCATCCGGCTCGCCATTCTTTCTCTCCGAACACAGCCCTTACTTAGGTGTTTTATACTACTCTGGGATTTTATTCAGGATATGCACCGTTCGGATGACAAAGTACACCTGTCGTAAATGAAAATTCCAACAATACCTGCAATGCATCGGTATTTGAGAAATAATAAGCTAGCTTCCTCTGCGCGGACATCAGCTCTGACCACTAAGATTTATAGAAAAATGTCATGAGAAGTTCATAATATTATTAATTCTTTGGTCTTTCATAAAATTTGTTTTCTGCAAAATTGAATAAGTGCATTAGCTGACTAACTAATTAACTCAGTTTTTATTCTTAATCAGGCGTAATATTAATTACAGTAATTTTCCTCTTATTTTTAATCTCAATAATTTGAAGTCAAAATTCATCAAGAAATAATATCAAACATATAATTTGGGGTGGGAAAGGGGGATGGGGTGTTTTTTCAAAAACTCATATTGAAAGTGCCCATCTTTTGTTTTGAAGGACAAGTGTGCAAAATTTCATCAATGTCTAAATAAAACTGTAGATCTGCATAAGAATAAACCCACCGACACTCGGGTTTAAGAAACATACCTGACTTACAGGATATCTCTTAACGTTATTTGGAGTAAAAATTTTAATTTAAATTTGGTCTCCGATGATATTTTCGATGCTTTTTTTTCTTTGAAAAAAGCTGAAAAAACCAAAAGCTTGAATAATCCATAGGTATTGGATAGTTAGGATCAGGTGAGGGTCTGAGACAATATGTGAAAGAAGTTTAAAAAAAATTAAAATATACATCTAACTACCATCACCGGAGACTAAAAATTTGTTAACATTTTTTACTCCAAATAATACCAGGAATTACAGGTTGCCAAGTACGGCGACCGGACAACTCCGAATGAAACCAACTCAGAACCATCTCAGATAAGTCATTTAGAGTGATAAAAAATATATATAAAAATGGTTAAATCGGTTACGTTAAGTTAGGGTTATCGGCTAATTTAAAATTATTTTTTTCATAGCTTTCAATTACTTTTCAAGGAGGTGTTGAGTTGACTTTATTCTCAGTTGGCATGGAACCGTCAAGTACGTACCTTAACACCGTAAAGAGTGAATATTTGAAGAAGCTTGCATGCAGAAATTTCATGTTGATATCAAAGAATATTCCACATAAGTTTCAGAAAAAAAAATCGTGAGATGATATTCGATAATCAAAATTTTCTCATTTATCGTTATTTTCTCGTATATTCGTACATTAATTCGATCGTTAAAAATAAAACAAGAGATTTAATACGGATAATAAAATGTATATTTTAACGCAGCATTATATTCAGCATTCAAAATGCAAAATACAAATACATAAAGTTTTGTATTAGTGATTGACCAACCTGAGAATACAATTCATTAGCCGCAAGTTGTTATAATAATAGTTTGTCTATTCTGTAGTTGGTAATGATAGAGCATTGTAAAAATAGTTAATATATTTTTACAGAGCCCTTGAGATGATTTTTAACCAAAACGGCGCTACACAAGTCATCAAAATATTATTATAATTATATGTAGGTATATTGTAATATAATTCATAATAGAAACGAGGGCATGTAAACATTACTTTTTAAAGTACCTTGATATTACGAGCTCATATGTAAATTTCAGCACAATATTGGCAAAGAAAATAATTGTTCTAAAATAGCGGTTGTTGTTCCAATGGCAAACTTGAACACATGTTTTCCTTCAAGCCGAGCTTATAATTTGTAGTTCAGCCATTGCCGAAGGGACTTTCATATTCCGCTGAATATGCAAAATATTTCCTGCGACATTTCAAATAGGTATGATGTATGCAAAGCGGTGTATTTTCACCGAATACGATGTTGTATTTGCGGGCCTTAAATTATCTGTGTCGTCATTGGGAACATTAAATCATAAACTGGATTCTACATTTATTCACAAACATTGCATGATTTGTGTTGCCGTAATAAGGTAATAAACATTTTATCTTTATGCCAAAAATGGTGACTCTTTTTATTGCCTAAGAAACCTTTTCAAATAATTGCTATGGAATATGAACGAAATGGGGTTTGCCTGTCTTGTCTTTGAGTTCAATCTAACAACAGAAAATTGAATGCTAATAAGCAGGCTAATATTTAAAATATAACTCGCATTGTAGGTATAACAGGTAATAAAGAAAGCCTTTAAGCTTTTCATTTTTTTTATTATTAAAATGGTTTTTAGATCACGCTTTGTAGGGAAAACCGTTTTTAACGTGGTGCTTTTGATTCGTGGATTCGTGTGCTTTCGGCTCATAAAGTTCAGTGCATATCTTTTTGAAAGACATAACTTTTTTTACTGCGAACAGAGTCAGGGTAATATTTCCTCGTTGTATACCTTATAAAGTATTCAATTGCAGCTGTCTGTCCACTTGAATGTAGGTTAAGTATACCAGGCAGTAGATCCACGTGCGGTGTACACGTGACGTGACAAGAGAACCTTCCACATTCCACATGCCTGTACTGTTATTCTATTTAGATGTTTTACCTACCTAACTTCTGTACCGTGTACCCTGCATCTCACCTGATTGCTAACGCAGCCTTCACGTGGGTCATGAATTTATTAGTCGCCCTTCTAGAGTTCTAGAGTTTCTAGACTAACACTCCCTCCAGGAAGGATACTTACCTATTAAGGGTCTCAAGACAAGTTAAGCAAAAAATATCTTCAAATAATAATCATGTGCGTCCTCAAAATCATACCATATTGGGTAATAGTTCTGATCGCGGCGTGTGTTTTCAGTGCGTATTGGTACACGCCGTATAATATCTATATTCTAGAATAAGCAAACAAATGTGGAAGGATTTTAGGCAACTCATAAACCCTTACCTGTTAGTTATTAATATCATATACAACATTATAATATTGTACCTATTACTTTTAAATTAGAATTCTACAGGGCAGCAGTTAATCTTATGTTTAAATTGGATATTTTATTTTATTCTATCACTTCTCTTTTTTATTTCATATTTATACAAAATGTATATGTAAGGTTATTATTTTGTAATGCAAACGCCATTTATAAGTAAACTTATTTTATTATTATTTTGATAACTATGCAAAGCATACAACAGTAATAATCATACCTTAATTGTTTATTTTATTTTTTTTATTGTTTCTGTTCTCTTTATAGTTCTCATTAATAGGACTACATTATGAAATGCAAACACCAGTTCCCTTTATGTTTAAGTGTAAAAATATTTTTATTCCTTTTATTTATTATTATTATCATTTTAATAACTGTTGTATGCCATGCATACACAAGTGAACTATATGTTTAAACCCTTTTTTAAGAACCTATACATATAAACCTTTTTTTAAAGTAATATGTTAATACGCTTTTAACTTTCCAATTTTATGTTTTATTCTTTCTCTTCTTTTCATTTCTTCAATTTTCCCTCTTTTTGTATAAATCATGGTCCATATATATTCACACTTATCCTAATTTGACTGTCCTAAAACGGGAATCATCCTAGTTGGACAGTCAAAACATTTTATAAATAATGTACATAAATGTGTAAATATTTTACTAAATAAAAATGAAATAAATAAATAAGGTGCTAGCACGTACATAACAGAATTTAAACAGAGATTTCTGAGCTCATCCGGAGATAAAAATTTAGATTATTTTACTGTCCGGTGACATTCTTTCTATTTAAAGCAATTCAAACGAAAAAAACTCCAATACACGTCACCATTGGGTAGCGCATCACGTAATAAGCACTCCATCTCGTTTCAGCAGCACTGTAAAAATGAGAGCGAGCGCGTATCACGTGATCTATATTCTCTTTCTTAGCAATAATCTGCTCAGAAATTGCTGGCCTGTTGGGTACATGCAGATACACCCTTACGGTCTGTATATTTTTTATTATTCATCATTATTTAGCTTCGATAAATATATCACCAAAAGTTGGATTTTTTAAGGTTCTTGAGGTCTGTAAATCGAAGCACAACTGTCAGCCAAATCAAAAATATTTGTTAGCTTTTCTTTCGTGCCTTATTTGAAAATCGAAACAGTTGTTTTGTGTTGAATTTTCTACTTTAAAAAAATGTACATGTTTACAAATATTTCTGTGAAATTCCGATATTATTTTTGCAATCCATTAGGCTATTTAATTAAGAGAACAAAAAAGTTCGTTTCCGCCGTAAAAAAATATATCAGAGATTTAATGAACGAGACGGATAACAAAGTACCTAGCGCAAATGCATTTCCGATATAGCTGAGTTTGTTTGGAAACGATACCGGTGTTATGTATGGTACCTAATTATTGTGACCCATTTTTATTATAGATTTTTCCAATCTAGGAGGTCTAAAGTAAAAAAAAAATAGACTATGTTGTACTAAATTTAATAACATATCATATTATATTTTTTATTGGAATAACTTTTGAAGGTTAAACCCATCGATGTAATTAATACCTATTGGGATCTATATATTCTGTCATTTTTGTCGATATTATTTTTCAAATTCAGAATTAAGTAAGTAACAATGTTATTAACAAAAATTACAGAAAAAAAGAGGTCCTAATGACCAAGTTGGTTAATGTGCTGTGACCCGGTAGGACAAGAGATCCTGGGTTTAGTGTCAGTTGCGACCGCTACCTTTTTATTTTTCTGTCTTAAGAGAAACTTTAATGAAACCAGTTGTCAACGCACCAGCACTTTAACTTGTGTGGCAGTTGCTTTTCAGTTGCTTTTTTAACAGTTTGTCATGGTAGCGCTCACGAATTTCAAATTGCGTTGACAACTAATTTCATTTCAGTTTCTCCGTGAGCGAAGGCCTTTACTCTGTTTCATGTTTCGTTTAGATTTATTAGTGTTGTCTTCTTTTTTAATGTTATATTGCATTTTAATATCTTTTTGTCATTCCGCTGAGAGTTCAGTTGGAAACCTTTTTTCTGTTGCACGGGTTGTTTATTAGGGAGAGTTTACAAAGTAAAGGAGTCATCTACAATTTAAGCTTAAAAGTGAGGTGCATTATTTATTATGCAATAAAATATAAAGAAATTCCAAGATCGAAGTCATTAAATTTTTTTTCAGAACTGTTCCTAATTTTTACCAAACCGAATCAAAAAGGAAAACGTACTATTTCTTTACAAAAACAACTACACAAAATGGGGCAATAAAAACAAATCATTTCGAACAAGTAATCTGCCTACTTAGAAACTAAAATCAACCTGACAGACAAAATAGCATTATTGTACACAATCATAAACATTGTATACTTCTCAATAAAATTAACACTTTAACTACTGCTCAATGAACAAGAACAAAATAATTAATTAAATGAACACACTATGAGCGTAACTCAATCGGACATCTGGAAACAGAAAAATCAGAAAAAGATATTGGCACATCTAGGACTCTAACCCAGGATTGTCCCAGAGGTGCCAATATCCTTTTCTGATTTTTCTGTTTTCGATCATTTAATTAAATATTACAATTTGAGGTTTTACTCATAAAAGTTAAAAATAAAAAAATAATAAGAACAAAATAGTTTCCAATTCTCCAAAATACGGCAATGAGAAAAAAACTTCGGCGAAATAGATTTTCAAAAGTAAATAAAATATTAAAAGAACTAAATTAGCTAACAGTGAAACAGATGTTGACCTTGAACACGATATATTTAACCATAAAATAGTGAACAACCTGTTACCAAAATACTTCTCAAACAAAATTATATACAACAAGGACATTCACAGACAACACAAGGACGTGCAAGGAAATCAGGCTACAAAAAAGGACAAAGCGAATACGCAGAATAGTTTACTGTACAAAGGGATGAAGTTATATTCAAGATGCATTGTGGGAGATACATAAAACAGGAAAAAATGTAGTTTGCAATATGAAATGATATAATGAATTAGCAAATTCTAAACTTAAATGTACAATTTACTAAAATAAAAATTGATAAATGAAAAACATAAATAAATAAAATGCATTGTGCATTGCATTGAAAATTTGTTACTTAGGATTAAAACGTGTTACGTTACAAATTCGAGAATTAGGCTTCTCCACGGACTGGAGAATAAGGCGCCATATAGATGCGCGCGCACCATCCCCTCCCGCGAGCGACAAACGGGGCGGCCGCGAGACGCGCCGCCGACCGCAAGCTCCTCAGTCTCCAGCAAGCCGGCTTAGAGGGCCCACGTACCGCCCGAACATGGGCGACACCAGTTCAGTTTCGCCGTGTGCGTTTCCGGTCTCCGATGGACGCTGCGTAGCTTGATAGAATCAAGCGCGTGGAGCCGCTGTTGGCCCAAAACCAAACGTGAGTCAATTACCATGTTATCCCTTGTGTGCAATTAAATGTATTAACCCTAGCCACGCGTGTTAGAGAAGAGAGACGGACATTCAAACTAAACTTCCAGCTAGGATCGTTCCTTATGTATTATTGTGTCTCCTAGAATTGAATAAACTGTTTATGTGATAACCTACCGTGTTTTGCTTGACGAGGGAGGCCCTGGGACAATGGAGAAACGTGAAGTTCCGAACCACAAGCACTAGCCCTGAGTTTACGAGGAACCCTGCTTGTGCCAAATCTTGAGCTAGTTATTATTTGGGGCAGATGCAGCAGCTAATTGTATTAAATATGTGAGAGCTTTCTCCAACCCTGCCGTTAGCGTCAGCACGCACGCTGGACGCCAACACTGGCGCTAAACGTGGGGCCATTTAAATTTTTTCTGTTCTACCACGGCCTCGTTCCCAAGCAACAATTGTAAACTCTGAAATGTTATTATGATGTATTGTTTATTCCCAATTGTCTAGCACTTCCAACAGGAATCTCGGCGCGAACATAATTTCGAATCACAATTTAAATTATTACGGACGCGATTTTATCATTTGTGACTAGTCACTCGACAAAATATTACCGGTATTCCAACGCAAGGTGCCCAACCTAGGAAGTTGTCGCTGCGAATAATACAGTGATTACAAAGTGTCGGCCGATTAAAATTGCTATTTTCAATACAAGTGAATAGTGGAAATAAACACAAATTAAAGAAGAATTTATTCAACAATTAAAATCATGTACATGATAAACAAATCATCCGCTTGGTCTCGAAAGTGCTAAATATTTTTAATAATATACTAGTTTGCAGCTCGCTGGTATCGTTTCTTTAATCGAGACACTTGCTGACACCTAGGGAACAAGTGGATTTAAATTCTTTCTGTCATTTGACAATTAAGTATTTTTGACTCTGTCGTCTGATGAAACCGGATCATGCCATGCCATGCCAAAATCACATTCGAATATTGCAAAAAATACTAAATTCGCGTTGACGTGGATTCCTTGACATCTGACACTATAATACCTTGTCAATTGACAATGAAGGTAATATCTTGTCGAAAAGACGAAGGGAATTCGCGGGTAAATACCAAAAAATTGGTGCTGTTTAAAGCCAGGCTATAGGAAGCCGCGTAATGAAACCATGCCCCCAAGATATTGTTGAATTCTCAAACAAATTACTTCCACGAAAACTTGTGAAAATTTTTTTTCGATTTTTTTTTAATTTTCGAAATATTTTTTTTCCAAACGCTTGGAGTTTTTCTTAAAAACGCATTGCCAGAGGAAAATCGCTGCGCAAATTTTCTCCAGTTTTCGGACTCTGAAAATTTTTCCGATTTTTTTTTTCCTTTTTTCGATTTTTTTAATTTTCGAAATATTTTTTTTCCAAACGCTTGGAGTTTTTCTTAAAAACGCATTGCCAGAGGAAAATCGCTGCGCAAATTTTCTCCAGTTTTCGGACTCTGAAAATTTTTCCGATTTTTCCTTTTTTCGATTTTTTAATTTTCGAAATATTTTTTTTTCCAAAAACGCTTGGAGTTTTTCTTAAAAACGCATTGCCAGAGGAAAATCGCTGCGCAAATTTTCTCCAGTTTTCGGACTCTGAAAATTTTTCCGATTTTTTCCTTTTTTCGATTTTTTTAATTTTCGAAATATTTTTTTTTTCCAAAAACGCTTGGAGTTTTTCTTAAAAACGCATTGCCAGAGGAAAATCGCTGCGCAAATTTTCTCCAGTTTTCGGACTCTGAAAATTTTTCCGATTTTTTCCTTTTTTCGATTTTTTTAATTTTCGAAATATTTTTTTTCCAAAAACGCTTGGAGTTTTTCTTAAAAACGCATTGCCAGAGAAAAATCGCTGCGCAAATTTTCTCCAGTTTTCGGACTCTGAAAATTTTTCCGATTTTTCCTTTTTTCGATTTTTTTTAATTTTCGAAATATTTTTTTTCCAAACGCTTGGAGTTTTTCTTAAAAACGCATTGCCAGAGGAAAATCGCTGCGCAAATTTTCTCCAGTTTTCGGACTCTGAAAATTTTTCCGATTTTTCCTTTTTTCGATTTTTTTTAAATTTTCGAAAATTTTTTTTTTTTTTCCCAAAAACGCTTGGATTTTTCCTAAAAAGCACGCGGCCAGAGGCAAACCTCTGCCCAAATTTTCAAATAACCCAAACACTTACAAATACGCGTTTTTTCGCAGAAGCATTTTTTTAAAAAAAAAAAAATATATATATACGTCCCCAGTGGTCAATCCCTGGCAAAAATTTCTTTCCAATTACGGATAAAGAGTCGAGTTCTCGTTTTTCTCCCAACGTAAGGTCACCCTGACACGACCCTATACACTATGGAAGTCCCTCAAGTCACGCTGGGTATAATCCCCCACATTTCTACGTCAAAAAAGGAAGAACTACTACAGGCCCTGAGAAGTAGAAAGATTTCTCCCAGGAATAAATCCAAAAAATGCCTTATTCAATATGCTTCTTTCTACAACAAAAAGTACATCAGGAAGCACGTCACGTTCAAGGAAGAACGTCTGGAGAAGAAACAACACTCTGTCGCAAGGTGCGCTGTACTTCTCTGCCAAATTGGCACCCCGTTTTGTAAAAACGAAAGATTCCCCAAAGAAAACTTTCGCCCAAGCCTTTCGTCCGGCATAAAACCGGAGCACAACGAAAGGAAATGTTTTTAGAAACCTTTCTAGCTCTGGCACAGTGGTATCAACTGTAGCCAAAGTCAGGGAAGAATTATAATTCTCCCTTGTGGTTTCGTTTCATTTTATTTTATTTTTGTTTGTATAAATATCTCGTCATCATCAGTCATTCGCCTCTAATCGCTGCCCCAGGTGTCAAACCTTGGAAACATCGTTTTTTCTAAGCATGCACACCTCTACCTGAAATTGATCACTTCGGAGAAAGGAATTCCCTGTGGCTTACTGCAAGTAGTCAGAGACTACGTGCCCAAGGTTTTGTGCATCGTCACAACTGGCAGCATCATATTTTCACATCATCATGTCATACCTCGTCACCCCTTTCTAAATATTAAAAAATCTTTTTGTACATTAAATATCGGGTCCTCGCCAAAGTGCATCTAACCCTTATGCCATATGTAAGTAAATTAGGTAAGCAAACCTGTGTAAACCCACGACGGTATCAGATGTTTGCTACCAGTTCTAAGTTTTTTTTTCTGTTTTTTAAGAAAATAGAATGGCGCTCAATAAATAACCCTAATTGCTCTAGCTCTCCCCAGAACTGAATGTGGAGTCTGGAAAGTATCGTTATAAAAGGGACAACTTTTAACGTGCCTCTTCATTAACGATAAAATTTTTTTACAACATTTCAGCAACATTGAGTCACCCTGGGTCTCAACTGTTCAAACTGAAATTTTGGGGTTGCCTTGTTGTGACTTATCACGTGCAAAGTACGAGGTCACAACAAGAAGCCAGGTCTCCAAGTGAACACCCTGCGAACAACCCATCCCATTATTATAATTTTCATAACACCAAGGTGTGTCCATCGCAGTCTGTTTAAGTAAGTAAAACCTAGAAGGTCTTAAACACTCAAATCGGACCTTTGTAAATAATTTGCCTTGTCAAACAACGATAAGCGCATGTCTTGTATTGTTGCTACCATCGTACGTGTAAGTACAACAAAAGTTGTACCATCACGATACGACACTCTGTGCGTAACCAAAAAGGGGTACCACAAAGGATCTCTTTTGCGGTAAGCTTAGATGAAATTCACATTCCATCAGCACGCCAGAATTTTTCGTCCCTTAATTGTTGAAGTATAAAATCTTGGCCAGATCTTCAAATATGTTTTTGCCTTTGAGCAAGTCTTTAACGTACGCTAATATGGATTTATTATGCTACGGTATTGTTGTACTAAGTACATCAGTATGTCTCGCCGTCTGTATTGAATAGGTACTTTTATATGAACGTTAACCTTTTGTTGCCATCATAGGTGGGAACCTTATAAAATCTGCCGTCATAGATGGGAATCTCAGAATATCTACTAAATGCGATACGGGGAGCCCGTTATAATTACTCTGTGGGTTTTTGTCAGAAATGTCATAAATACCTAGTCTTTTGCACCTCCCTTCAATACTGGGCAACCCAGTTGTAATTCGTTCATTGTTATCCGTGAAGACGTTATAAAACTTACTTGCAAATCTTTTGATTTTGCAATCTTGTACGCTATACGTGAAGACGTTACAATACTCACCATGTCCAACATTACCAAATATTATTGTAATGTGCCAGGATAACTGCTGTAGACCTTGTTTCACCTCCACCCAGAGGTCGAATTTCGGAAATAGCCGAATCCCCAGCAGTTTTCTTCGTTCAAATGTTCCCAATTACCACCCTTCCCCTTCCTCGAAATTATCCGTGAATGGGGATATATGCGTTACGCACTTGGCGTTTCGTTTGTCAAATGGGACAATCTTCATACGCGGATCCTTTCAACTTCCTACTCCTTTCCCAGTTGTCATTATTGTAATGTGCCAGGATGACTGCTGTAGACCTTGTTTCACCTCCACCCAGAGGTCGAATTTCGGAAATAGCCGAGTCCCCAGCAGTTTTCTTCGTTCAAATGTTCCCAATTATTACCCTCCCCCTTCCTCGAAATTATCCGTGAATGGGGATATATGCGTTACGCACTTGGCGTTTCGTTTGTCAAATGGGACAATCTTCATACGCGGATCCTTTCAACTTCCTACTCCTTTCCCACTTTGTTATAACTAATCTTGTACGCAATGTTTTGTTTTTCGAAAGTAGAAAAAATGCTACCGTATAGACGTGAGCATAGGTCATGGAAGACCAACTTCTTTCGAATGGGAATTTTGTTATACGTACAATCCCTCAACCACGTATTCTTGGAAATGTATTTGGTAAAGAAAAAAACCAAAAGGGGTTACACAGAACCTGTCCTTGAATACGTACCTTTGTAACATGTATTAGGAATTAGCCACATTTAGTTAGCTCTCTCTCCGTCTCTCTCTCTACACGCCAAACAAATCCAACTTTTTCTCAACATGCACACTTGTTTCTCTCCAAACTTTTTTCATCATTGGTCTACTAGGCAGGTAAACTTCAAGAATTTTGTTCTAATAATAATTTTTGCCGGATTTAAAAAAAAAAGAAAACCAGCAGCTCTGCACCCTATCTACATCTGCGCCTCTTCATGCTGCCCTCGCTACCGTCACGGAGGTCCCTTGCCTTCAATCCCTGCGTACCAAAAGCACCCGACCGCATCTAACATAACCTAGTGTGAGTCGTGCGTGTAGTTGCGAATCGTATCACCACAAAGAACCGACACTCAAAACAAACCCGAGCACGCCAGCTCTAGGTTGGTTCCTGTTCCTGTTGCCCTTGTGCAAATGCTCTGCCGCCATTATGCAAATATTCCTGCTGCATAATACAAATGTTCCTGTTGCCCTTGTGCAAATGCTCTGCTGCCATTATGCAAATATTCCTGCTGCATAATACAAATGTTCCTGTTGCCCTTGTGCAAATGCTCTGCTGCCATTATGCAAATATTCCTGCTGCATAATACAAATGTTCCTGTTGCCCTTGTGCAAATGTTTCTGCTGCCATTATGCAAATGTTCCTGCTGCATAATGCAAATGCCCTACTGCCATTGTGCGGATGCTCCTGTGCCCTTGCGCAAACAACAATACCAACGATTGTTCACAAAACAATCCCACTACATACAAAAACCAGTGTACCAACCACCAATTGCGATTCCACTCTCCAGTACTTCAATGGTTTCGTACTGGCTCACCCACAGGATCCGGAAGCAGTTACCCTTTCGACCTCTGTGACAGGTAGAACTCTCCACACCACCTAGAAGCCTCATCATGTGTTCTCTTCCTCGTATTTTCTTAAAGGCCCTAGTGTCCCTTGAGTGTAATCTCAAATGGGCCAGGTTACTGTGACAAAGTAACCTTGTAACTTCAGTGAAACGTTCAACCACCCCAGACATCCTACGCAAACCACGTTCGCAAACATTAGCTCACAGACCAATGATACAATTTTAGAGTTTTTTTTTCTATCACTGCATAACCCTTGTACCTTTCTTCAACAGATCCTTGTTCTTTGCAACTGTATTTATGTATGCCACTGCCTTTATATACATTTATTGACAATTCCTTGTTACACCATGTATCTTCTCTTTTGTGTTCTGTTCATAACTATTCTCCAGCTAGGAATCTCTCTCTCTCTCTCTCTCTCTCCTCGTTTCTCTTAAATGTTTTTGGCACAAGTGCTGAAAAGGTAAGAGGATTTATTAGTCCTACAGCTCCATTACCACGTCGCTTTTATTGCGGCGAGGGGGGAAGTGTTACGTTACAAATTCGAGAATTAGGCTTCTCCACGGACTGGAGAATAAGGCGCCATATAGATGCGCGCGCACCATCCCCTCCCGCGAGCGACAAACGGGGCGGCCGCGAGACGCGCCGCCGACCGCAAGCTCCTCAGTCTCCAGCAAGCCGGCTTAGAGGGCCCACGTACCGCCCGAACATGGGCGACACCAGTTCAGTTTCGCCGTGTGCGTTTCCGGTCTCCGATGGACGCTGCGTAGCTTGATAGAATCAAGCGCGTGGAGCCGCTGTTGGCCCAAAACCAAACGTGAGTCAATTACCATGTTATCCCTTGTGTGCAATTAAATGTATTAACCCTAGCCACGCGTGTTAGAGAAGAGAGACGGACATTCAAACTAAACTTCCAGCTAGGATCGTTCCTTATGTATTATTGTGTCTCCTAGAATTGAATAAACTGTTTATGTGATAACCTACCGTGTTTTGCTTGACGAGGGAGGCCCTGGGACAATGGAGAAACGTGAAGTTCCGAACCACAAGCACTAGCCCTGAGTTTACGAGGAACCCTGCTTGTGCCAAATCTTGAGCTAGTTATTATTTGGGGCAGATGCAGCAGCTAATTGTATTAAATATGTGAGAGCTTTCTCCAACCCTGCCGTTAGCGTCAGCACGCACGCTGGACGCCAACAAACGTCAGCATCAAAAGACAAACAACTAGGTTTACAAAGTAACTAGAAAAAACTTATGATAATCATTAATTACCTTGCTTAGAAATAATCTTCTTGATGTAGGACTATGTTTATGACTAAGTGCGCTTTGTCATTGTTATAATATGTCGAGGTGTCTGAGGGTACCTTCTTTAGACTACCATAATACGGGCATGTGCCTAGTGTGGTAGTCGAAAAACTTATAAAACTGTATACCTATGATATTTTTACGAATAAAGAATAATTAAAAAAAAAAAAAAAATTTTCTTCTTTTATTAATTTATATTATTTTTGAGTTATTATTGGATAATTTAATCTGTAAATAATTGTAATAAATCCAAAAATTTAAAAAACCTTCGCGTTTACTCCTATCTAATACCACTGTGGGCTGGTGGTCTGTGGGTCTGCACTTAAAGTGATAGCGCTGGTCGGTAAGCCATAAACTGGTTCGACCATTATATTCTGTGTTCCCAGATACGGCAGATAATGGGATAGCTACACCCTCACTCCTCCCCCCCCCCCTCCCCTCACCCACTTTCAGGTATATTAATTAAAAGGCAATTAGCCCTCATGCTATAAATATGTAAACACTTGTATGCCACCGCATAGACTCGTAGAGCCCTGTACTGCAACGTAGCGCAACCCTCCTAGCCAGGGGTCCTAGATCTTCAAATCAAATTAAATTAAATATTTGATAAAAAGGCCGAGCATTAAAACAAAATACTATTAATGCAAAAAAATGAATGCTTTGATCCGTAAACAACGGACCAACTAATCAATTACAATCTGCTTTGAAAAAGTATAACTCAAAATAAATCCGAGGTAAAATCGTTAAAATAATTCATTTTTTTAAGAAAAAAATTATGACAAGATACTTTACTTTTTTAACAAGGTGCCTATATATATATTGTTTTTCGGTATTTATCACTGAAAACCCGAATATTAAAATGTGATTAACTTGAACCCCCCTCCTTTGTGGGGTGAAATCGTCGCCCTTGAGTTTTGCTTAACTCTCGACAGGCCAAGATGCCAAACATAACGTCCGCAACCATGTGGGTCGGCCGACGACCCCATGTATTTTTCCGTTGTATGAAAATTTAAAGAATATATTTCATGTATTTAAGTAGATATAAGAAGGAAAGTAATTTTGACCTCCGACCCCATTTTACTGCGGGAGAGTTAAAACATTTTTTGTTGTATAAAAAAACACAATATTTTTACGGACCTAAAGTTTATTATTTAATGTTTTGGACCAACCAATAGAAAATAATGTTTAATTTTTACCATTAGCGTCACTTGGCAATATTGGTGTAATTGAAAAAGTCTGATACTCAATCTGATACTCTCAATACTACCTTATCAAGCTTTTTTAACGCGTATACTACAATTTAAGAGAATTCACAATAAGGTCGTCTTGAGTTTAGCGCACTAAATAACGCTTAAATGCATACGATAGTCATACATAACATAATGTAATCTAAAAGGGGTTGTTTTTGTGGAAGCCTTGCGTATGTTAGCTTCATATGTGGCATAATTAGCTGGGTTTTCTTAAACTCAAAAAATCTGTTTTTTAAAGACTTGATGATAGTTTATTTGCGGGTTTACAAAAGACGTCCTTTTAAAGAGGCAAACAGGTCAGTTTTTAAAGAGAATTTAGTAGTAATCCACGAATTCGGTTTTAACTATACGTGATCTGTTTTATCTTTAACCTTCCTATACTCGCGCATTGGTCTCTCAGACCGACAAATCAATAATTCGTTGTTTTCTCAAAAATTAAAAACAATGGAACTTTGAGGTTTTTTGTAGCTTCTTAATTTGTTTTTAGGCTATGTTTATTGCAGGGCGTGCGTTGTTGCCGAGTGGACGAGTGACATTTATTTACTGTTGTCGGTCCTTTAGGTAAGAAATAATTACTACCCAAACATTCTAATATTGATAATTTCTTATTTTTATAATGTTTTATTATTCTTGATACTTTCACTAAATAGATTTCAGATTTTTTTACTTCAATTAATACATGAAAAGGTTTATTTTTCTTTAAAAAAAAAAATGTTATATATAAGAGGTTGAGTTAAAAGTCTGATTCCACCAAATAAAATAATAGTTTTAATATTTGTACTTTTTTAAAGATCAATTATACCCCCTTCTATATAACAAATATCAACAATGCTTCAAAAGTATGTAATTAAAAAATAAGAACGAGATGAAATCTTGGTCCGAGACACCGTGCGTGAGTACACGTGTTATGTCGTTGGGCGCAAGTATAGGAAGGTTAAGGGTGGTTGATAGTAAAATGAATTTGCAAAAACACTTGTTTAGCGACCGCGAAAGCTCAAAAACGTGTTAAGTCGGTGCTCGGATAGGAGATCGCATTTCTGTGAAAAAAAAATCTTGTCAATTGCAATAATGTTTAGAGTATTACAAGAATTAACAATGTTACGTTATACCAGCGAACCGTATGAAATGTGGCTAAAGACGTAAAAGTAACCAGACAAAACCGGAAATATGTCATTTTTAAATTAAATTTTAGGCGTTTTGACTCTTTTCTACAAAAAAATATAAATCGATTTCGAAAGACGGTTTTTTTTTATCTACTGAAGCTATTTTTTAAATTTTGATAAAATATTTTTATTTTAAGTTTATTTATTTATTTATTTCTATATATTACAGTATTTACCTATAGATCAATTTCGAAAACATTTTTACATAATATATTTTGTTATTTTATTATGTTGGGTGTAAGGTAAACAAATATACAATAAGGTTTTACCGTAGGTCGTAGATATTTTAAAATTTCAAACAAAGTTTTGTATTATACAACATACATTTCAAATCATATAAACATGCACTAAAATAATTCAATAAATTATTTGAGAAACCTACTTTTCAGATTTTAATGTTAGTTCAAATAAAATTTAAAAAAAGATTCGCGCCCTTGTGGTGTGACGAAAATTTCAGTTTGTCTATTTATTTACTGTCTTACAAACTAACATATTAAAAAAATTACGTTCTTTTTTTACTTAGATATTATTGAAAAATTATAAATTCTTATGATCAAATAATAATTACAGTACATAATTTTAATTGTTTTATCATTACGAGTTTGAGCATTTTTAAATGCGGAATTTATCAAAGCAAATTTGGAATGAAATAAAATCGGTATTGAGTCATTACGTCAAAATGCTGGTTTAGTGAATAATTACTCTTTCTCATCGGAACCACCCTGTATTGTTGCAAGGGTACAATCGCAAGATCATCGTTTGACGAAATTTAAATTCTCGGCCGCTGGTCAATGGCTTACGGTGATTTAATTTTATTTTATATTTATTTACACGCCTGAAAAGGCCTTTACATAAAAGCGATATATGAAATCAATGTAGGAAATAATAATAAAGTAGATAATATTGTAATAATAAAGTAATAACAATATAAAATCAGTCGACTTACAATGGCACTGTCTTCAAAATTGTTTGTGGGTAATGTACGCATGCCAAGGTGTGCGAATCCCTCTCCTTAACTCCACAAAGGCAACGATACATTTTTTGCACCAAAGCTCCGGAGGGTGGAGCAGTGGCGGGGGTTGGGGCAGGGAGGCAAGGATATGCAGAGTAGCAGATACACGATAGTATTGGGTTGAATTATGTTCAGCCTTTTCTGTGTTCATTAATTATGATTAGCGCTGGTTGATATGTTGTTGTTGCGCCCCGCACTTTGCGAGTGTAATGAACAGATGTTCAAGTCATGCTTGATTATAAGTTATGTTTTTTTTTTGGGCGGGGTAACAAATTAGGATTTTCCCGTCCTGGTGATTTTTAAAACAATTGTTTTCAATAAAAAAAATATTTCGTTCACAGTGTTTAAACTGCAAAGTTAAATTCCACGAAAAAATATAAAATGAAAACACAGTTTTTTGTTTGTATACAAACATTATCCTTTCCTGTTTACCATTTCCAGGTGAGCGTTTTTTTTACTGTTTTCTTAGTAATGTTACATTAATTATTCACGACCATTGTTTGGTGGGCATCGGTTTAAAGTGTATTTAAGATTTGTTCCTATTATAACGATTTATTTCATTAAAAACGTATCATAATTTTTAATGCTTAGCGGAGCTTTTGTTTGTTGTTTGTAATTGTTTCCAAAATAAATTTTATCTAGAAAATCGCTAAAAATAAAACAATTATTTACATCTTTGTTCCCTTTTATTTAATTTTTATGTGAATACCATACATGAGTCCTAACTGTTCCCAACCGCCTGGAGCCAGTGAGATTATGTATGGCATTGGAATATGTTGTGATGCTGGAGATAAGTGGGGAGGGGAAGAAGATGTGGAAAATGGGAAATACATGGCTATTCAGATCTAGTCACTTAACACTTTAGTAGGCATAGATTTTGATAAGTAAAGTACTTTTAAACTTAATTACCAAAAGAAACATTAAATTGAATTCAATAGGGATAGACGGAGAAATGTGCATTAATATTCGATTTTCATTCAAAGTACAAAATTTCCATTGCCGCCATTTTTTTTTGTATGGATTTGACATTTGCAAAGTTTACTTTTAAACTAAACACGCATCAATTACTTATTATACCTTAACTAAGAACATAATAGCCTATTTTGTGTACGTTAATAGTTGTTTCTTGTGTTCATTGTTGAAATGAAGTGTGATTTCCATAATCCGTGCTTAAAAATGCGGTGGCCTATGCATTATTTAATGCCATTTTAAGCAATTTTTGTATTGGATCGTCTTAAACCATAGTGAACTAACTCATTTTGTAATTTTTGAGTTGGGGCTTGAATTTATGACTCCAAATCATAATCTAGCTCTGCCAGGAAGAAGAACCAATCAGAGAAAAACTATCTATGATTAGTCAAGACAGTTTTTCTCTGAGAGGTTTTCTCTGGCAGAGCAAGATTATGATATGGAGCCCTTATTTCAAGCTTTAACTCAGAAACTGCAAAAAAAGAGTTAGTTCACTATGGACGATCCAATTTTTAATGGTGGTCATAAACCAGGGCGATACTGAAAGTAGCTATCATTGTGGAGGGTGCGGCAATATACCTTATATTACTTGAAATAATTAAATTGTGAAAACACAAATCAACCAAATAAAATTTACTTACAAACGCTGAACTTGAACTCACACCTCCGGATCGCTAGTCTTGCCTTGCCCCTCGACCACGGAGGCAGTGTTCTAATTTTAACAAGCAGCTGCATTTGGATATTCTTAAACTATAGTGAACTAACTCATTTTTTGCAATTTCTGAGTTAGAGCTTGAAATGTGGGCTCCAAATCATAATCTAGCTCTGCCAAAGAGAACCAATCAGAGAAATACTATCTTGGCTAATCATAGATAGTTTTTCTCTGATTGGTTATTTTTTCTGACGGAGCTAGATTATGATTTGGAGCCCACGATTCAAGCTCTTACTCAAAAATTGCAAAGTGAGATAGTTCACAATGGTTTAAGACGATCCATTTGTGTTTTCGAGAAATGTTTGTTAATACGGTGAAAACATGGTGTGTTAAAAAAATCAGTTACTATAATGCTAATTGCCTTCAGTGATCGTATCGATACATTGCTGTGATTGTGATCTGATAATCTACAAGGCATTTTCACTGTTATAAAGATGTCAACATTCTCACGAGGTACGAAATTTAAATGCACCGTAGCGTTATTTAATTTCCTTAAACTTATTAAAGCGGTGAAGGAAGCGGGAAGCAGGAAGCAGGAAGGCGGCATGATATCACGTGGATAATTTTTAATAAGACGGCAAGAGCTTTCATTAGGGCGGCCTTTCAGACGGTCTCACAGGCGCTCGTACAGGCGGTCTTTAGGTGGTCTTTTGGTGGTCTCTAGGCGGTTCCACAGGCGCGGCCAATAAACACAAGCACTTTGTCAAAAACACACATTATTGTCAGCTTTTAAGAAAACACCGAATTGCTGTAACATTTTACTATCTTAAAACTACTTAAAATATTATTCTGAATAATATAATTATAATAGTATAATAGAATTATTTTAGAACATTTACATTTTTTTAATTAAAATCAGTCATTTTAAATACATGTAGGATTACGAAAGATTTTTTAAATATTTATATTGAGGGATCAGTTGGATTTATTGGTCCTGTTAGGAGTTCAACCGAGCCAAACCCTCTGAAATGAAAATATCCAGAGTCGGTGAATTATTTTCTCCATTTGGTCTCTGGTTGACATGTTGTTCGTGTATTGTTTTGTATTTGTAGTACTTATATAATACATTTGCATTGCGTGGATTGACTAGGTAATCATTTGTGGAAAAGTGTGTGGAAGGGCTTAGTTTTTCCTGTGGGGGAAGATTTAACCCGGACAAAAAGTCGAAAAGTACCAGTTAAAGCAGAAGTTCTTAATAAAACATATTTATTGTTAAATTATGCTTTCATCAAAGCGACGCGAAGGACTTGGAAGAAATGGGGAGAAAAATAAGTCAACCATACAACGTACAATATTATGAACAAGAAGTAATGAGAAAAATAGCGTTTAGGTACTTTGTTCTTTAAAAAGAAGATGAAATAACACCTGGTTAAATAAATAATAAAATGACGTGAAGATAGATGTTACCGCAATTTATAAAGAAAGCCTTTATAAAGATGAACGATTTTTTTTCAGATGTATAAATATAATGTTACATTATTTTAATATATTGTGAAATTATGAAATGCGCACCGTTTATTCGCCCGGTATTACATGCTAGCATTTTGTATGTTGGAAGTAGGAAACAATATTTCATGTCGGATAAAGCGGGGAAATAGTCTGTTTAACCCACTTTACTAAGAGTTTTGTGGTGTTAAATTCTAAGTAATATTTATTTAATCGTTTTAAGTAAGGCCCTTCATTGCTGTAGTAGGTAATAGTGATTTCCTTTATTAAGTAATAAATAGACAAAAATATTTTAATAAAAGCTATTAAGCTGGCAATGATTTGAAAAGCTTTTTGTTTTTATTTTTGTTTATACTAAGAAGTGTCTCTTCAGCCGTTTTTTTTATTGTATGTATATATCTATAATATCCCAACAATTGTAGGTACACCAATATGGATATACCAATGAATAGATTATAGATGTAGAACTCTTAAAGGTACGGTTAATGGTAAACCGTAAAAGTAAAAAAAAAAACAAGTAATGGCAATAACAAAGAGCAGATATAAGTACATTATTTGGTACCTAAAAACATGTGTATTGTGTATATAAGGAACTAAGCCAAAAGGATTATTGATATTTTAGCAAAAATAGGTTATTTGAGACATTATGTTCCGGATCATATTTATAGACTGCCAAAACGCACCACCAATATTTCCATATCCATTTTTGAGATTTAAAAAAAAATAGGGCATTAGCGATCACTACGAAATTTTGCTGTCCGAATTTAGAGAAATAAATCAGTAAAATCCTTTATATTTTAATGAGTGTTGTGCATCAAAATTAGTAAACATGAAAATACAATTATTTCACCTTATTCTTTCAACCAACCTCATTGAACACACTAATTTGATCATTTTAAAATCATTTGTAATATTTTTTTGCATATAAATAATGTTTCCACGATATTGTGTGATCATGTTCATTGAAAAATGGGTATTTTGTGACATTTTGTAAAATATCATACAGAGCCAAAACGGCGTTAGTGATTTAAAAATTTAAACATTGGTTATAAAACAAAAGCCATATATATCCCTTCAAAATTTTGGCGTATTTTTCAGATGGTCAAAATATTTCCGCTTTTCAATAAAATGCAAACAAATATATAATTTTTGAAATATAAAAATTTTGCATGCAAACATAAAAAAGTTTGAAAAATGCCTCACGCTTTTTCTAACTAAAATTACTAATAAAAAAATAACACATATATATTTTATTAGACAAATGTATTATAAACGTTATTGTCACCTCACTTTTTTGTTTTTCATACAGAAATAATTAATAAAAATTCTCAAAGTTTCAAATTTTTTTTCAAATTGCGATTCAAAACTTTGGTTTCATAAAGGTATACATTTTACTTTTTTGGTCGTTATTTTTTAGATTAGACTATAAAGCGTGATGTTTTGCTTTTTTAACACTGTTTAAAATATAATTCTAACTATGATAGTAATGGAGTTACAGCGATTTATACGAGACGCATGTGAGCTGGGACAAATCTGGTATCCTGCCATTCAAAGGTTAAGAATGACATGAACACAAATTTGACTGAAAAATATAAAATCTACAAGAATTTAATCGAAATTAAAGAAAAAACTTACAACACTTTCTTTATTTTTGCTCTCCGGAAAACTTGCAAAATTTCACTAATTTCCCCTTTGGCTTAGGACACTGGATATACATTGGATTTTGCTTGTATTTTTTATTATTTTGTCACTGTAATTCATCAGCACACATTGTCAAATTGTTTCGAATCCATTAGCTGGTGCACTCCCCAAACAATGATACAATATTAATTTAACGGCAATCTGTCATTTTCAGTAAATTTACATAATGTTACGTTACCGGTTGGTACTTCGCAGACTTTGACGATTGCTAATACATTTTGCATAATTTTCAGAGTCATATCATTAATAATATTGTAAAAGTATGAGAATAATATTGGTCTCTATCCTGATGATCCTTCAACGACGCTCGTACGATATGGTTTTTAGAGAATGAATTATAAAATATTATAATCCTTTTATATAATTCCCAAAGTGAATATGAATAAACATTTGTCTGTCTCACAAAAAGCTTGTGGATTGAACACTATGACAACTACCTATTTAACCTCACAGTTTCGTTAAATTTCTATCCCTAGCACGGTAATACGATTTCTTAAAAAAATTATTTCTATTAACGGATGTCAGGAAAAAAGAAATATTTATTTTTAAAATTCTTTTATACAGGTACGTAAGTAAAGCTTTCTGAATAAAATGAACAAAAAACACTTTTAAATTTCTTATTCGGTTCCGCTTAGTTATATTATTTTTACGCATGTCAGCTATTTTGTTTTCTGAAAATAAAATAATACCCTTACATGTCTGGTACAAAAAAAAACACAAATGGATATTGTGTATCTTAGAACTAAACCAGAGTCATATTACGTAAGTCGGGTACGATAGTTAGACATTATATTTCATCTTTATAATATCCTTGACATTAGTGTGAGATCTCATCCATAGATGGTACTAGATAGTAGTCTATTAGGTTACACATAGGTGGCGTTTAGCTGTCGATATAGTGGAGATTGAGTGAAATAAATACGGTGGGAACCTCAAGGTCGGGGTCCATATTATTCCAACCGTCTGCCAAATAGGATATAAGAGCCAAAAAATGATAGCCGATCACATTAAAGTGTTTCGTTGACCCACGAATTTATTTTAAGATAAACGTATGCGCGGCCCATTTCAGCCAGTTTCAAACAAATCTTAAATTTGGATTTGAGATCAAAATACCCAACCAAACTGAAAAATTATTTTTGTAATCAAAAGGTTTATCAAATAGTAGTACGGATGCGAGCTATTTTATTTATTTTTTTCTCTAAATTATAAGTTATAAGCTGTTAAAGAATTTAGTGTTTGCAACTTAGGCGATGTTTGTGAGTAAATGAAAAACAATAAAAAATAATTTTAACATATTTATCATAGAAATATAATGACATGTAAAATTAAAAATAAAAATTAAGAAAAAAAAATCATTTTGATAGGTGTAAATTTAAAATACAAATTACTTATTTACGGCGGAACAAAAGTTTGTCATTCATAAATTAACATTACTACACAAAAATATGCCCTTTTATCGATATTTTATTTTATTTTTCATTGTAATATTGGCTTAACTGAAAAAATTGGCTTAACTGAAAAATACTCATTTGAAGAAGTAGAAAAGAAAATGAAAAGTCAAAATGAGTTTATTTTTGAACCAAACTCAAAATTGAAAGTAACGTTTATAAAAGAAACGAAAAATCTTAAAAATCAAATCAGTTACACCATATTTGCTGACGTTGACGGAAAGACATTCGAGAGGATGTTAAAGGAAGGAAAAATAAATATTGGTTGGGACAGATGTAGAGTTTTCGATAATATTAATGTCATGAGATGTTTTAAATGTAATGGGTTTAATCACAAGGCTATAGATTGCAGAAACCTACAATCTTGTCAAAAATGCGCAAAACATCACGATGTAAAAGAGTGCACCGATGAAGATCTCCAGTGCATCAATTGTATAATGACAAGTAAAAGATTAGGACTGAAACTAAATAGCAGTCACTCAGCCATGAGTAAGGACTGCCCAATTTATAAAAGAAAACTAGAAGCAAAAATGAGCAGAATCTCTTTTTTATAAAAAAATATTACGATAAAGATGAAATTATATACCTGAATATACAAAGCATCATAGCACATTACGAAGAGGTCAAAATACTTTTAGAGGAAAAGAAACCTTTTATGCTTATGATGAGTGAAACACATGTGACTGAAGATATCCAAGATAGTGAAATTAAATTTGAAAATTATAATACCATCCGCTGCGACTCACATAGTCGACATACGGGTGGAGTGATGATTCTCTTGAGTAAGAAAGTTCCATATGAAGTAATATCAAATCACCAATTTGAAAAACAGTGTTGGATCTTAGCCATCACCATTAAACCAGGAAATAAGAAAGGTGTATACACTGTTGTTTATAGATCGCCAAACACAAGTAAGAGCGAATTTTTAACATATTTTCAAAGATGGTGCATGGAAAATTTACAAGATGAAAATATTAACATTATAGCTGGAGATTTTAATATAAATGTCAAAGCGAATGCAGACATATACACAAAAAAACTGAAATCTATTATTCAAGCTGCAGGGATGAAACAATTAGTCAAAGATTTTACACGAATTACTAATACGTCAAAAACAGCGATTGATCTGGTAATGTCAAATAAATTCAACTTAAACATTAATGTACTAGATAGCCCTAAAATTAGCGACCATAGCATCATTCAAATTATACTAAATGACAGAGAAAAATACAAGTCCAGTAAAGAAACACAAGTAATATCATTTAAAAATTACAAAAAATACAATAAAGAAAATTTCATTCAGACCTTAGAGACTGTTAATTGGAATAAAATAAATCAAATGGAATATAACAAAAAAACTGATCAGATGATATTAAACTTAAAAAAATCTATTGATGAAGTAGTTCCAGAACAGAAAATACATAAAATAAACAATAATAAATGGTATACAAGAGAACTTCGCATAATGCAACATGATAGAGATACATTTTACAAAAGAGCATGCCTTACTAATAGTACTATGGATTGGGATAACTACAAAAAAGCAAGAAACAAATACTCTAAAGACATAAAAAGAACGCATAATGAGTATATAAAAAATAAAATAAACTCAGAAGAAGGTGATCCCAAAAAAATTTGGAAAAGCATAAAGGAATTAGTACATGGCGAAAACAAAGACGACATAAAAATAGTAATATTTCCAAAAGAGATAAATGAAGAAAACATGGCTAATAGCTTTAATAAATATTTTATTGAAAGCATCACTCAAATTAACAAATTAATCCCCAACATTGATGTTAACCCCACAAATGAGAGTAACGACTCAAACAAAGAATTATTTGTCTTCAGAAAAATAAATGCAGAATATTTATTTAACATTTTAAACAAAATTAAATCAAAGAATAGTTCAGATGGATTAACTATTGGCTTAATAAGAGATGCTTTTCCAGTAATTGGATCTACTCTTTTAAATATTATTAATGAGACAATTGAAGAGGGAAAATTTCCACAGTCATGGAAACTATCTACTATTATACCGGTCCCAAAGGTTAAAAATACCAGAAAATGTGAAGAATTTCGACCAATCAACACCTTACCAAAATATGAACAGATTCTTGAAGTGATAATAAAAGAACAAATTTTGCAATACTTAGATAAACACAATATTTTATACCAAGAGCAATCAGGATTCAGATCCAACAACTCATGTGAAACAGCACTAAACGTAATTGTCGAAGAATGGAAGGAAGGAATGAATAGTAATAAATTTATCTTAGCAATATTTTTGGATTTTCAAAGGGCATTCGAAACTATAGATCGTGATATACTGATAAGAAAGCTTAAAGAAATTGGTTTCTCATCTGTATCCATTAAATTAATAGAAGAGTATTTGAAAGACAGAAAACAGGTAACAAAAATAAATAATCAGTTTTCTAAACCAATGGAAAATAAATTAGGAGTACCACAGGGATCGGTCCTTGGACCTCTATTGTTCATACTCTATATTAATGACATGGTGAAAATATTTTCAAAATGCAAAGTACGATTATTTGCCGATGATACACTAATATACTTAATTGGTGATAACTACGAAGAACTAATAAATATTTTTAATAATGAACTAAATAATGTATCAAGATGGCTAAAAATAAATAAGCTTAAATTAAATACAAAAAAAACAAAATGTATGGTAATTGGGTATAAGAAGACATCCAGTGAGAGCAAAATTAAAATTGACGGTGAAATTATTGAAAGTGTGACTGAAATGAAATACCTAGGAGTTATATTAGATTCCAAACTAACTTTTAACAAACATGCTGAATATACCCAAAAGAAAATTGGAAAAAAAGTATCTTTTTTGGGAAGAATACGGCAAAAACTTTCTAGAAAAACTGCAGCCACTATTTATAATTCAATTATTGCTCCACACTTTAACTACTGCTCAACTATCCTTTTCCTGTGTAATGAACGAGAACAAAATAAGTTTCAAATTCTCCAAAACAGGGCAATGAGAATAATACTTCGACGAAATAGATTCTCAAAAGTAAATAAAATGTTGAAGGAACTAAATTGGCTAACCGTGAAACAGATGTTGACCCTGCACACGATGATATTTATCCATAAAATAGTGAACAACATGTTACCAAAATACTTCTCAAACAAAATTATATACAACAAGGACATTCACAGACATAATACAAGGACTTGCAAGGAAATCAGACTACAAAAAAAGGACAAAACGAATACGCAGAACAGTTTACTATACAAAGGGATGAAGTTATACAACACTCTACCAGAAACTTTAAAGGCCGCACCAATTGGAAAGTTCAAAATTTATTGTAGGAGATACATAGAACAAGAAAAAATATAGTTTGAAATATGAAATGATATAATTAATTAGGAAATTGTAAACTTAAATGTACAATTTACTAAAATAAAACAAATAAATAAATAAAAAAAAGTAATCATTTACTCACAAATAATTGCCCAAGTTGCATCTAAAATCATGAAACACTAAAATCTTTAATGACCTATCTTATAATTTAAAGCAAAAATAAATAAAGTAGCTCACATCCGTATCGTTATTTGATATACCTTTTGATTACAAAAATATTTTTTTAGTTTGGTTGGGTATGATATACCTATGATTAAAAAATAATTTTTCTGTTTTGTAGGGTATTTTGATCTCAAATCCAAATTTAAGATTTGTATGAAACTGGCCGAGATGGGCCGCGCATACGTTCCTCTTATGAGTTAGAGTTAACTCCGGTATTACAGTAATATCATTTCCGAGAATTATGTTTTTTTCTCTAGATGAAACGCCGGACAAATCTTGCACTTATTGATTCACACCGGAAGTTTGTAATAATATTATTACCTAAGATGAAAACCCTTTTTTCAATGTGTTAGTAAAAACGAATTAACTCCTTACATCATTATTTGTATTAGGTCTGTTATTGTTGATTTTATCGCGGTATAAATAAATAAAATTAACTTATCACACTTGAAAAAATATTTGTAGTTATTGATCACAATAATCTTTATGTGGGTGAATATTCTTAAAAGAAAACAAGATACACAAGTGCGTAGCATTTACGCATACTGTTTCTTTGGCGGTCTGGAATCTTTTTTATAACCCGGTTTAGTCGAACAGGATAAGGGTTCGGGCTCAGCCAGTAGCCGGCAGCTCTGTAGCCAGCGGCTAAGTGCGGGTGCCGGGTCCCGTCAACTCATGAATATGTAAAGTATGGAAAAAGAGTTAAGTGTTTGTAATGTTATGGGGGAAGTACGGCCACGTGGTGGGGATGGCCCGTAGCCCTAAAGGTATAGAATATAGCCTGCAAACAGTTCGGCCTACTCCACCTTTAGGGTAATTGCCTTGCATCACGTGACACGGCTAACTGAAATTTAATTTCAGCCTGTTTGCTTTCCGACAACTTTCATGAAATTTGTTTGTTTATAGAATTTCGGCTTGTTTAAACAACTGTTGCCGTGAGCATCACGTGAACAGCGAGCAACGAACAGCCAGCAGCGAGGGTGCAAACAGCAAGCGCCACTCTCACTACGATGGATATAAAGTATTCACACTATTCCACTCATTATAGAAACATGCAATTTGTCAGTGGGGAAATAAAAACCTTCACAATAATGGGAAAAACAAGTACTCGTAGAGTGCGCGCAATGTTACTATTCCTAGGATGAACAATTTTATTGAGAATTAACTGAGCCCTTCGTCCGGAATAACGCTGTATCCAACAAAACTATCGATGTTGAGATTTATTTATTAATTTATTTATTTAAACGCCCATAGGGCTTTTACATATAGTGCAGTACATGTGTTTGGAAAAATATAAGAAATAACATAATATAATATAAACATAATATAAATATAAGAAACAAAATAAAGATAACATAAGATATAAGATATACAAAATATATATAACACCAAATATAATAGTTGACACAAAGCAGGTAACATAGAAAATATGGTAAGTAAATTAATGTGAGATTGTTATTTTAATTATAGAGGGAAATACGATAGGATTGTCAATACTTATGTTTGTAATTAGCAAACTTTTTAAAAGTATTTATTACGTGTTTATCGAAACATAGCTACCATAATATTTCGATTAAGGTGCTATATAGTGCATGATATTAATAGATTTATTTTAATTGTTCTAATACACTGAGTTTAAATGTTGACATCGATTGATGACGATAAACGTCTATAGAGGAATATTTATTACCGAGTATATGAAGTCTTTGCAGAGGAGAGTTAACAAAATAATTACTAGCAGAATTAGTTACAAGGTAAATCGCATTAGAGCGAGTATCGCGCGTGGGTATTGTCAAATTAATTTTACTGATTAAATCAAGGGCGTCCAGTCTGCCATTCGAAATATTAAAAAGATGTTGATAGAATAATGTTGGCATATTAATACGCACATTTAAAGGTATGAATTATGGTAATAAAATTTTTTTAGACCTGTAGCAGCCTTTTAAAGTTTGGTTTGTGGAAGAATGTTGTATAACGCCATTTATCAAAATCACGGCGCATGGCGCATCAATATGGGAATAAATGGAGGAAACAAACGTATTATGACTTCAACTAGAGTCTTCAAAGCCAAGAAGCTGAATAATGCAGGAATGTAGAATTTGTCCGGAAAAAATATTATTAATCCTCTTTTTTAGCAGTTGAAACAGTTTTGTGGAATAATGTTGTATGTTGATCTCAAGACAATATCTAGTACGTAGATGGTTTCATTTATTCATATTGTTTTTTTTTTGCTTTTTAAGCTCAAAAACATCAAAGAAATTTAAGTAAGAAGAACAAGTTGCTTTCTGTAAGGAACGAAGAGTAGAAAAAAAATCGTTTTGTGGAATAACGTTTTATGTGAAAGTGCTCATATATAACATTATTCCACAAATTCAGTGTAAATACTAGTAGTAAACTCTAATTTAATTGACTTTCTAGATGACTTTTTAGTTGAAATTCTTAAGAATTGTATTTTTTATGCATTTTAAATATAAAATGTTATGAAACATGACTGGTTTCGTTTTTCCAATTTTTCTCGCAAAAAGAATATTGTTGTATACAACATTCTTCCGGGCAAATTAAAAGGGCTTTCTCATAAATATTTTTTATATGCATTTTAAAAACCTAAGTGACTTCTTTTTAATAACAAACGTCAACATTTCAGTAAGAATATGATCAATAATATATATCAATAATATTCAATTTTTTATTAATTATTTTACCTCTTCAAATGCATGTCGTAAAAAACGCAATTATTTTCATAAAAAAAAAATATTTCGATGACGCAGATGAAAAGAGAGAAAAACAGTGAAAAACGAAAAATTTAATTTTTGAATTAATTGTCCTTTACAGCGTTTAAAATTTCCTCCATCAGGATCCAAATTAATTTAAAATCATTCACAGATGATGAATAAAATGATACCATAATATATTTGTATGGGATGAAGATGTGTTATAATTATTAATAGTGCGTTTACAATCAGTACCTCGCGTGCTGTAACACTGTAAGGAGTGGTGATAAGGTGCATCCTCCGGCACGCGACACTAAACAGTGCGCCGAACCGCATCACGCTGCCAGTGCATAGTGCACACCTGAACAACTGAACACCTGAACAGCAGCAGAGAAAGAGTAGAGGCAGGTAGCGCAGGGCGGCACAGCAACCAGCAAGCCAACTTTTAACCTTTTAATTAAAATGTCAAGCGGAGCGGGCGCGGGCCAGGGGCGGTGCGGCGCCTCGCGCCCCCTGCAGAATAAATCGCGCTGGGGTATTTAATATTTAAGGCGTGCCGAGGATTTATGCTCGGTTTCTTTGCTTGCCTTACATTATACAAGCTGTCTTGGAAGAAAACACGAGAAGATATTACCCTGACTACGTTCAATTTACCTAATATGTAACGTAGCCGTTTATTATGTATGCGTTACAGGGAAATTTTCCTAACATTCTCGCTTATACGTACAGTTTTATCATGCGTATTTAAATACGAATTTATCGTTTTTATGGCAATTTACTCAAAGCGTACGTTAAATAGATCCACTCGAGTCTAACGGCGGTAAAAGATAGGTTTTCTTTATGAATCATGTGTTCTCAATTATTTGTTTATTAATTGCTTTCCACTTGACATTTTTTTTGTTCATGAACTCCACATGGGAGGCCCTAAGAAAAATAATTTCCCTCAGGTCCCATGTCATCTTTTGGGATGCTGTGTGGAAGGTTTTTTTAAGGAAAGGAAGGATAGGAGAGTTCTGGGAAGGAAAATGGTTTAAGGGGTGGGTAGGAATCTGGGGTTCGGTGTGTCCTGGTCATCCAAGACCTACCCGAATACCTACCCGAAGACCTACCCCGACACCTGGTCATCCTGGCCTCCAAGACCTAGACAAACCTCACCCCATGAACCCGGGCACCCCTGTTCAATCACCAAACGTAGCGAACCACTTGGGGTGACCTATGGCAGAGGTGTTGGTTATCCAATAAAGGTTCCCTGGGCGGCGATACCCAAAATTGGAATAGGTTCCCGCCTCCCAAATTGTCAAAGGTATGTTATTTTTTTTATTTTAAAAAATACATTTACAAATTTGAGTGAAGCAGCATATATAAAATCGCAACACTCAAAAAGAAAAAATATTACAAGAGTATTAGATTAAAACACCTGTTTTTGAACTAACCAATTTTAAACAGTCTGTATTACGTTATTATATTTCAAGTGCCACAATATCATCATTATTTCAAATACTATTAAACGTTTGTTATATTTAAAATTTTCCATTCAATAAACAGGTTTTTAATATAACAACTAAACTTCCCTTACCGGTCTTCTGTTTTTCACAAATTGATTTTTTATTTATAACTTCCTTAATTGAGTCACGATTCTTTGATTTAATGAACACAGAAATAAAACAGAAATCAAGTCAGTCAAGGATGTGTAAATAAAGCAAGTCAAAGGAAGACTAACAATGTTTAACAGGCTTAATTAAATCAGCAGAGGCTTTTGCACGTTATGGAACACAATACACAATACCGGGAACAAAATACTTAGTACACAGGTGGGAGTTATTTGCTAATCAACGAACAAGAATTTTTCGATAAATCGTTTTTTTCTCACAATCCCTTTGGAATGCTTTATAACAACTCTTTATTTGATATCACTTCATTATTTATTTATAAAATTAACGCCATTCGGCTTTTATATAATATATAATTAATATAACATAGATAAGGCATGGCAACAATATTATAATATTGAAATAATGAAAAAATATATTTAAATATGATATATATGTAAATAACTTAACTTAACCCTTCGAATAATGACAAAATAATATCTATGAACTTTTGCCTGTCAAGATTTGCGCACTAAATTCCCGGTTCTTCCCGTGCATTTTAAATTTTACTTTTTATTGGTTATTTTTTAACTTTTTTGCAAAAACAAAAATTGTTCTAAAATCTAGATAAAATAATCTTTCCGATGCGTTTATTAGAAATCAACATTTTTGTTTTTTAATATTAAAATTTTGGTATTGAAAATGTAAATTAGCTTAAAAATACATACCTAGGGATTCCTAGAAAAAGTACATAAAATAAAATAAACTGAACATTTAAAATACAGATTCCTTTTCTTTAGAAAATTTATAATAAAACTGTCACCTCACTTTTTATGACATTCATACAATTTTATTTTAAAATTAAATGTTTGTTACGTCACAAATTGGCGCAAAATAAAATCGTCACTTATGATCGGGTTTGTAAAATATCTGACCAATATAGCTCGTATATTTGTAAAGCAATAAGAAGCATTATTTTTTTCGCTTTCTAACATAAAAGAAATCACAAATGTATGCGTGACAGGAAGAGAGATATCTAACTTTTAATAATGCACGGTCGCTCTGGGACAATCTGGGTCTCCTGTGATTAGACGGGTTAATGATAAATTTACCATTTAGGTTTTATTGGAATAAACACTCCGACTAGAATCGAAAACTGTTTAAAGGTGCCGGTAACCCGGGCGTTTATTAATATCAAGAGTTATTTACATTTAAATATATGTGCGCTACCCGACTCACTAGACAATTTCTGTTGCGAGCCGGGGATTAAATTGCTGTTGTTAAATTGCTAATGTTTAAATTTTCATATTTATCATTACACTCTAAAAACCATATTTATATCTGTGGAGAAATGAATAAAAAATATTTGAATATAATTTTAATGGTTCCACGACAAGTCAGAATCCACTCAATTTAACACCTCTTTGAAAAGTCATTAAAAGCAATGAAAAAATAAATAAAAATAGTCTGTAACCTAACCTAACGTAACCGATTTAACATTTTTTTTTAAATATTTCGGGTATTAAGTCGGGGGTACCAACGCACAGTGGTTCCCTTAGAACAATCTAGCTAGACAAAAAGATTTCAACGATGTTTTTATTTATGTACAAAATCGCATCGATAAAAAAATTAAAACAATACGCGCTACACGTAGCAATGATGTAAACACAACACTTTGAATGTGCCAGGCGGCCTCCCTGCGGCCCATCTCTTTCGGGTGCACGTGCTGTTTTGTCGTTAGTGATGTTATTTGAAATCGGAGAGAAATTACGTCAAGAAGAAAATTAAAGTCCATAGTATGCTCTTTCAAATTTATTTAAGTATTTAATAATTTGCTTCTTTCATATTACTTTTATTAGTCATTAAAAAAGCGTGAAACCATTATCAATATTTACAATTATTTGCCAAAGTTTGATTAAACTTTCAAAATCGTGTACCAATTTGTACCTCCAAAATAAACAATTTTCATATAAAACAATTCTTTATCTATATTTTCTTATAGAATTTGTCTGCTCTTACGTGCTCTTTTGACTTTTACAGAGCCTCTACCTTTGATCTATATTTTTGATGTTTTCGAGATGTTAGAAGAAAAAGGCGCATCAAAGTCGAGATATGCTGCAAAACGGAAAAAATTTGGTTAAGAAAAACAATTTTCTAGGTCTCGAAAAAAATCAACTAAAGAAAAATAGCTTCATTTCCATTAATATTTCGTTGAAAATGTAAAAGAAGAATATCGCTTCATTTCTATTAATATTTCATAGGAAATGGTCGAAAATATATTCTAAAATCTAGTCTTATCTAGTGATGACTTAAAATTATTGTCGATTTCGGAAGTACCAACGAAGAAACTGCAGAGGTCTATTGACAGTGCCACGTAGGAATATTATCATTTAACAAGTGATGATAGTGACTCGACCATAAACAAATGTCATTTGGTTTTGTTCTTATATTATGTTACAAATAATATTTTTGACTAATTACTTAAAATAAACAGATTGTTAAGACTTATTTGAATCATTGTACTACAAAAAAATAATTTGTATTTTATTTTACTTTGAAAATTCTGTAACAGTGGTTGAAATAAATGTAAATTTTTCTGATATATTTTTTTATCATACTGTGACCCTTTTGCATCACATTCCGTGGAAAAATATTTTTGTCTAGCTAGAATGCGATTTGGGACCACTGTGCAACGCCCTGTTAACCATTTATTGGATAACCAACACCTCTGCAATAGGTCATCCTAAGTGGTTCGCTACATTTGGTGATTTAGCAGGGGTGCCCGGGTTAATGGGGTGAGGTTTGTCTAGATCTTGGTATCGGACACATCTGCCCACTTACTGTGTGGCGGGCCAGTCCGGGAGAGACTGGTTGAGCGAGATCATTCAACCTCTCTTGTAGGACTCTCTCGACCCATCGCCTTGCACCGTAGTCGGTTAAATGGATTCATACATTAGTCACTCTTGATCTACGAACCTCCAGATTCCTACCCGTCTCTCTTACCTTTTACTCAATTTTTTTTTTACTTCAATGCCTTAAAAATATCCTCCATACAGCATCCCTAAAGATGATGTAGGCCCTAAGGGAAATTGTTTTCCTCAGAACCTCTTGTGTGGAGCTAATGTTTAAAAAAATTAAGTTTCTATGTATTTCGTTAATTAGTTGGATTTTTTTAATTATTAACAATTTATACGAACGTTTTCAAATATTATCTAGACACGAAGTTTTTTGTCAATGGAAACATCAAATGCAAACTACTTAGATTGTTTGAAAAAAAATCACAGCATTATAACGTCAGTCTCTTGACATTCCCGCAATTTCTCCATCTGCTTGCTGCAAACGAGTGCCACCCCCTCTGTCTCTCCCTCGCCTACCTGCACCACCTCACCTCTCCCTTTATCTTCTCCCTCGGGAATACTGCACACTGTCCAGTGGTAAGGTTCACCCTCACTACTCCACCTTTGTACGAGACAAATCGCCAGAGAATTGTCCCACACTCATTCAGTTATTAAAACATATTATTGTTTGACAGACTGATAAACATTAACTATCTACTGACTTAGACTTGAGTTCAATGAGTATGATGCGTGATATTTTTTGATCGATTTGAAGAAAATTAATGCACGAAACCTTTTTTTTTTAGCCCTCCGTCCGGCAATAAATAGGTACAAAACAATTAGAGGATAGAACGCAAGATAAAAACAGTTTTCGAAAATGCTATTTGCTTCTTCTACATTCAATCGAAAAAGTTGAATCGATGAAAGATTTAGGAATTATATTCGACTACAAACTAACCTTCAATCAACACATTGAATCTATTGTGAGTAAATCAAACAAATTACATTGTTTTATTGTAAGATCAACCAAACTGTTCAGGAATTCTAAGAGCCTAATAATTCTATTCAATTCGTTAATCCGTAGTGTTGTTGAGTACGGGTCAACAGTCTGGAATCCACATTATATTACACAGGTATGTAATATAATGTGGATTCTTGAATCTGTCCAAAGAAAATTTGAATTTGGTCTTACCGATCAGGTGTCTACGATCTTCTAGATGGGTACGAAAAAAGACTTTCAAAATTGAGAGTCAAATTCAAATTAGAGAGTCTAGTTAAAAGACGAAACATAAACGACCTCTAAATGGTATAATTTTAGGTTTTCGCGGCCAAAAGTATTTTTGTAATTTATTTTTGGAGTGTTATGCCATGTTGCGCTACCTCCTTCTTTGGCCAACGTTTCGGACAGCGTTATAGTGTCCATCATCCCTCCAGTGTCCACTTAGAGTGTCCATGTCACTCATCTGCCCTGATGATGGACACTGTAACGCTGTCCAAAACGTTTGCTAAAGAAAGAGGTAGCGCAACACGGCATAACACCCCAAAAATAAATTACAAAAAAAGACCCTTTTATATTTTATAAAATTGTGGATAATCGAGTAGATAGTAACATAGTCAATCAAATTAAGTTATACGCCAGGCCAAATCTACCAGAAACCTCAACTTATTTTGAACCGAAATTTTTACCAATGATACTGGATGTTTTAATCCTATGTCTAGAATGTCTCGATCATACTACGATCTTGCTAAAACACACACTATCATAGATATTTTTGTAAATTATATAACTTGTTTCAAGAAATACCTCGAAACGATTTGTGTATCTAAAAAATAAAAATAAAAAAATTGTTGTTGTTTTATTATTTTTTAATAAATACTTCATTAATATTTTCTACTTATTATGTCTTTCAAATTTTGTAATTAAGTTTTTAAGTAATGTATAGAAATGCTAACATTGTTTTTCATGTGTTTGCTTCTGTGAATATGCAAATGTGATTACTGCAGACACATTAGCCTATGGATATTATATTTATATTTTAATTTGTGTTATATTACCCACAGGAATGTTCTATAAATATCCTGTTTGTGTCTCAATAAAAAAATAATAAAAATTCACGGGTTATCCATAATAATAATAATAATAATAATTCCAATTATAAACAACCAAAATTACGGTTGTACACTTCGTACACTACAAAAAACAAGTAAACCTACTACTTAAATGTACTACCCCATTTTTTCAACTTCGATTCATATCTAAGGAAAAAATGCTACCTGAATAATTTAAGTCGATAAATGACATTTTTTTACATTTATCTTCCACACAGGAGGCCCTGGGGAAAGTAATTTTCCCCAGAGCCTACGTCATAAACGAATAAATTATCAACATAAAACTGCACTTCTCATCTAAACTCAAGGGCAAGTTTCCATTGACGAAGATTTTTTAAAACTTATTTTAGTATTTTTGAACGTATCATAATATTATTTTCTTTGTTGCTCCAAAATTGTTTACAAATTACGGCTTCAAATGCATTTAAAAATGGACTGTTAATACTAAAAACGAAACAAGACAAAATGGTGGTTGATGGAATGGAGTAAAAATATGTGTAGAAAAAACAAGATATTGAAGAAAGAGGGGTGACCAATCACTTTCCACTGTATATCTGCGAAGGAGCATAGGCATAACCACAATAAAGTTATATAGTTCCACCCTGGTAGCTTGAGGTTATTATCGCCACAAAAACTATCGAGTACAAAACCTTATTAAGTACTTCAGAGATGACCAAATTCCTTCATTTTATTTAACTGATGATTGTGTATCATATTCTCATTTCAAATCAAACAATGTGTGTGACTAATAACTGAAAAAGTAAAAAAAATTATTCAAGAAAATTTTGACTTCCCTTCACCACATTTTCACATTTTATATTCGTCTAATGTTATTCTTTATCTGTACATCCTCTCTGTGTTCTAAATATCTACTATGTCTCTTTTAATAATAAAATTGCACAATTGAAATGAATGTATTCATATTTTAAAATCACTAATCTCGTTAATTACGCACGTGTACATTAGACGACCTTGCAGTCATTTTGAGTAATCTCATTCGTAATACCGCCGTTTATGTACCACGCACATGCCTCAGAGATCTCATTACTAAATAACATAAAGGAAAACTAGATATCTGAAAATTTTTGAACCCCAAAGAGACCAAAAACCATAATAAATATTATAGCATAACAAATATGCTACATTGTATTGTATTGTTGAGTATTTTTACCAAATTGATTCTTAGAAAGGATTTCAACATAAAGACATATTTCACATTAAAAAACATGTAAGCTGATTATTATTTTTGAAGAATCAAAGAATAAATGTTGACCTGGAAGCTAATGAGTGGAATAAACCTGTCATCACATTATTTTACACAACAACAAAAACGGCTGTAATAATCTACCTCAATCACAATAATCATTGTAAGGCAAAATAATATTAATCTGCATGGCGTAGATCGTAGATATCGTAGATTTTAAACTACTTAATTCAGATTTCTAAACTATCAGATAGAAGAGTGATAGCTGATAATTTTTTATTAGTCATAAAAAGATACATGTGTTACCAACAAATTTTATACAATAATGAATTATATAATAGATGTATTTGATGTTCCCCCATAAATAAGCGGTGCTTGGGTGGGGGAAATGTATTATTTTATTAAAAATTACTATTTGTAATCCAAAATTATTATTTAATCTGTGAATGAGAGCACTAAAATAACAGAGCTAATTAGCAATAACTATCCAGTCATTGCTAATATATTACTGTAAATATTATTGACTATAAATAAAGTAAACTCTATTTATAGTCATTTCCTAGAATTCAATGATTTGCAAATAAATGGCAATGTACGTGATGTTTCAATTTTCCTAACAAGTCACTTTTATTTACGTATTCTGCTTAAATAAAATGTTCTCTGTTGTTTTAAAAATTATAACATTCCATACTTCAAGATTTTTAAAATTGACTGTTCCACGTGTAACTATTATTTTGGTTCTCTAACGCAAAATCAATCTTAAGTTAAAACCTGCCTTGTGTTAGAAACACATTGTAAAAATCCGAGAGGCGAAATCCTTTTACATGGATATCATTATTGATTTTCGAGAGCGGTTATAAATTTGTAGAAGAATTTAAAACTGATTTTTTTTTGGAAGAAAATCGATTTATGTGATTTAAAAACCGTCGTATAAAAAATGCGTTATAAAAAAAGGAAATCTTCGTTTGAAATACCTATATAGGGGGGCGGCAAAATTTGAAATACCTATATAGGGGGGGGGGCGGCAAAATTTTCCTCCGCCCCGGGCGGCTGACACCCACGCTTCGCCAATGATCCTATACCTAAATACTAGCTTTAATCATACTTTGTTTAATATTCATTCTTATTTTGTTATTATTATTATAATACTGACACCTCCTTTGTACCACTGTGCAATCTCATGTAAAAGTCATTTTATGCCTTTAAAATAAATAAATGAATACATTAAACGAACTTTGCAGCATATAAACCAATTTACCGTTTTCTTTAAATATCCAATGCAAGAAATTCAATAATCTTTACCCAAACACAATTCTTTGCATGTTTTTTGACTCTCTGACGTGTTTGAAAAAAACAAAATTCGGGTAACTTAATCGTTGTGCACTCACAAAGCTCCACTAATTAATACAATTCAGACACATAGGTATTAATACAAACTAATTAATACAAACACGTTCACTTATACACACAGAAATACTCGTATACACGTGTACATATTTCCTAAGTACATATTTATTGCTTATCTTTGTACTAATCCCCTGTAAAATGAAGATAATCAATCTAGATATTTCATAAAGATATGTCATTAAAACCGACTTTAGTAATTTTATTATTTAGAAACCTTGTAAACTGTTTACATTCATTTTATTTATGTACTGTTTGTTACGAAAAAAAAACAAACACTAATGTCGTACTCTTTTGACTTACCTATGGTGTTATTCTAATAAATATCAAATATATTTTTCAATTCAAACTATGATCGTAAAGGCGCATGTTATTGGTCTCGGTATGTTGTGTGCTGTGGAGTAACCCATGTCCTATAACGTCTTGCGCCATCAGTGTGAGGATAAAGCGATCCTGGAGGGGAAATAAAATGTTTCTGTAATGGTCACCGCAATATTCCGTACACTTCCTTTGACCGCTCGTCGGCTGTTAAGCCTTCCCGAGGCGCAAATAAAGACACCGTAGACGTAGATGGCAGCGGGACCGTGCCCGGCCGTAGATATTATAGCCTCGCCGGCCGCCCTCTTAAATATGCAACGTACTGCATTTTATAACGGGCTAATGTGATATTATAAACAGCGAGGCAGTATACCGCTACAGCAAGCTGCTATTCCACGCTAGCAGGAATTGTTTTGTATGTTTAGTTACCCGCCCTAGTGACAATATTATCATAACTATAAAAAATCTTAGGGGACTGGTACCTACGGAAGCTCTGAGTGCACAATGTTGTCAGAATTCTAAAGTAAATTCATTATTTCTTTAATAATTGTAAATTCATTTTGTGGCATCATTTTAAACAGATTAAAATAATTTTGTTTCTTTACCACAACATTATTTTTAAAAAAATTGCCATATTTATTTTAATTGGCGTGATAACGTCTTGTTAATCGATGAACGCCGGCAGCACTCACGAAAAGTATGACTCATTGTCACGTTGTCACGTTCCAAGCCGAGCGTGAAAGCGAGATTGCAGAACAAGCTATAGAGAGGCACGGTCGGCCTAAACGTTCGGATTGTGACTGTAAAATTCTATGTAAAAGTTTTCTTATGACGTTATCACGTAAAATTATCGCCCGTAAACCGACCTTATAGACAACCAATTTTTTTAACTTGATTAGTAAAACTTTAAATTGTAAAATTTAATCACTTAAGTCAATATTAGCGATTCTCAATCTAAAATTTGAAACAGAAAAATCAAAAAAAAGGTATGGTCGTATCCAGGAATCGAACCCAGGACTCAGGCAAGGCTAAGGTCCTGAGTTCGATTTTATGTCTTTTTCTGATCTTTCTGTTTCAAATTTTCGCTAATATTGTCTTCAGTGATTATATTTCACCATGTTTCAGAATCGAAAGCCTTTTTAAGCCAAGGATGTTGAAAAAACCCTATCGTAGATGCGTTAATAATCCTACAAATAATTTATGAAAATTCTTAGAATAATTGTCTTTGTGCTATTCCTGTGTATTTTATTTTTAAATGAACCCGTATGCACATTATTTTATTGCATTTTTTTCTCAAAACGCTAAACACATTCCTGAATTTTTGCGGACAAGTTCACACATTACTGTATTCAGTGGTAATGTACACGGAATAATATTATTTTCCATGTGAATTTACACACGTTAATTCCATTCACTTGGAATTATTATTCGTCCATGTAAAAGGCTTTTCCAAAAGACTTTGAATAGCTGTCCACAAAACAGATTCTAATTTACTGATTCGCTGCCGGAATTCCAGCGCGTGGCAGTGCTGTGAATGCGAATGGTTTACCATACCACGTTCACGCTAGTTAATTAGAATTGAGTGCATAATAATGGCATTAAAATGTTATTTTTAATTAATCAAAGATTGTTGTACAAATATTGATTACTTGATTTTCGAATGTTGGGCAAAATGTAGAAATGAGTATTTGTACATTAAAGCAAATATAATATCGTTTTTTAAGCAAACTTTTCTCTGATATTTGTATTATATCCATCAATGTTAGGTATTATTTGATCATGAAAGATTTATCGGTATTTAAATAATTATTAACAGATTACATAAAGTAGTTTTGCTTTCAAAATGATAATTCCATTCAAAGGTCTAAATAACAGTAAGCAAATGAAAGGTATTAAATATTTACATACACTAATTACCCCTATTAAGAGTTAATACACAAATGTAGCGCCCGCCAACAGAATGGTGTCTACTCCGAAATTTCACAGCATCTAATGAATATAAAAAAAAAATCATTTAGCTTTTCACATTTATGACTAAAGGAAATGGCTGCAATTTTGTTAAATGAAAATAAATTATTCTTACACTGACAAAATGTTTGAATTTCATTTAAACAGGGTGATAAGGGAAGAACGTGGCTTACTTTATTTAATTAGTGATTCCTGACATTATTTGTAGGAAGAAATGGAAATAAAATTTGGATAACCGGTGACTTTTTTGGTGTTTTTTTTTCCAATTTTTTTAAATTCAAAATCCAAAGAAAAAAATTGGTTGTCGGTTTACGGACGATAATTTTACGTGATAATGTCATATAATAACGATGGAGTGGAAGAGAGATAGATGCGTCACAAGCCGAACGCTTGGGCCGAACGCTTGTTCCGCGCTCCCGCTTGCACGCTCGGCTCAGGCGGAACGTGACAATGAGTCATGCTTTTTCGTGAGTGCAGCCGGCGTTCATCGATTTATAAGTCGTTATCACGTCAAAAATTCTTCCACATGTCGTCACTGGTTATCCAGCCAAGTAAAGGACCAACCCCTTTACCCTACCCTAACTGTCCAAACGCATTATTTTTTTATGATTTAAGTTGAAAAAAAAAACACAAAAAGTCACCGGAACCACTGTCCTGACTTAAATAAGTCAAGTACGTCTCATAACATCCTGAATAAAAAACCATTAATATCCTTTTTCTGTGTACAGGGTGATAAGGGAGGTACTTAAATGACTTTGACTAGTGATTCCTGACATCAAATCATAAAAAAATTACATTACAATTGACGAGATTTTGAAAAACCACCCCACACCTTTTCCCACTGCCTTGAAAAGAATTTTGATACTTCTTGATTATATGTTGCACACTTAATGTTGAAAAAATGAAGAAAATTACCATTTAAATAAGGATTCGAAAAGCTTTGCGTAAAGTCCGGCAAAACGGTGAAAAACTGACAAAACAAAAATAAATCTCAAAAGCATTTTTGTAAAATGTTAATGTTTTTTCTTAATGAAACAAATGAATTAATAATAAAGAGTTTTATTATCAAGTAACGGTTACAATTTGTATTTTGCGTATTGTACTCGAAATTCTGTTTACATTATATTTGACAGTAGCTTTAACAAAGCGTGAAATTAGCGCGCGCTTCAACGAAATAATACCTTAGAGCTTTTCGAAGCTTGCATAATGTGATTATTTGTTTAGAATGGAGCGCACTGATTCCGGTTGAAGAGACAACACGGATGCCATATTTGGTCCTTTGTGATAAGTAATACTTTAACTGGGAATGTTGTCTCCATTAACACTCAGGAATTTATGTAGAAAGCACTATTTCGATTTCACATTTAATTTGTAACGTGAAAAGAAATTTGGGCACAAATAGGTGTTAAATTATAAATTTTTATTTTCGTTAATAATGATTGTAGATTGTGGACCTGGTTTCCCTAATTAGGTCCTATTGGTGATCTTATCTAAGATAACATATTTTGTTCTTCGTAATGCGAGATCATTTACTAATGGAATTTCAATACGGAGAACAAATGAAGCACTTGTCCGCAGCATCCTGGAATATAGTTCCATTATTTGGGCCCCCTCTGAACTAAACCATATCCTAGAAATAGAAAGAGTACAGGAAAAGTTTATGCGTTACCTGAATATGAGGGAATATACATACTATCCATTCCTGTAACCATTGTTGTTCTTAAGAGGAATGCTCTATCTTAATACATTAGTAGTCCGCCGGAAAATATTTTTGGGTAAAAACTTTTTTAAGCTAATCTCCGGTATTATACTGAATCCACCTATGTTGAAGGAGATTAAATTATATGTCCCTAACGCGTTTACACGTGGGAGATCCCCCGTTTTTTTTATGCTCTGAAAGCGAAAACTTCTTCCTATCGGAATGCGCCATTAAACAGAGCAATTCAACTGCTAAAAGATTCTGCATTGGGCATCGACATCTTCAATGTCACCTTCAGAGAGTTACAACATAGTGAAACTGTCCCCATGCACTTTATTTTAAATTTTGTAATCTTCACCGTAATATTCTGGTGTGTAACTGTTTTATGGAGAACCTGAAAAAATAAATAAATAATTGCGGAATATCGCGTTAGCTGTATTGTACGCGTGAACACATTTTACGGATATTTATAAAAGTACGTTATTTCAGTCTTACAAAGTCTAACATCTCTAATAAACAAAATTAAAGTAATTTTTTAATCATACTCTACATCATAAAAAAGGTGTTAAGATAGTTTTTTTTTTTTTATATATATTCAATAATATTATTATTCAATTTATGAAAACAGTTTATTTGTAAACAAGTTCTGCTAAGTAATTGTCGAAATTGGTAAAAGAAATAAAAAAATTAAAATGGAGTTCATAGTTATTAAAAAATATATTTACATAGTTATTAACAATTGGTTCCTTCAGAAAATCTTGCTACTTAATACCAACTAACATTCGTAAGTGAATGAAATAAATTATATTGTACATTTAATTTTCTGCAGAAGATAAGTGCTGCATCGGTAGGCAAAATAAAACACTGTTCTTATATCGTTTTGAAGATGGTTCAAAATACAAAACATATGATGGCGCAGTGTACATTAGTTGAAGTTTATCTATTGCGCACGCCTTGTATAATTGCCTTATAATTGGTGTTGATTAATCTCCAAGTAACAAGATTTCCACAAGTCCGCCATAATTATGTTTGGCTTTCGTGGCGCCCGGTCGTTTAATGACAATCATCGTGCGGCTTAAAGAGGCCAAGCGACGCTGGCCGGGTTGCCGGGATGCCGGGATGCCGGGACGCCGGGACGCCCGCGCCGGGTAATAACACCGGAGAGGCGTAAGGTGAATAGCTGTAGTCTCTAGACCTAGTGGCGTAGCGCTGCAGACCGTAGGCCAGGATAGGCTGTAGAGGTGTGGAGGTTGGATGTAACGGCGTGTCTGGCTAACGGGCGCCGCGGGCCGAACCGTTAAACGACCGTTAAGGTTCTTGTCAATGCGGAATAGATCAGCGGAGGAACCGAACGCCGTTTAACCGCCGCCGTCGTAAATGTTACTTGATGTGTGTAATCATATTTAATGCCACCATGAACATCATTCGTAAACATATAGAAATGTGCAATAAAATCAAAAATTAGTTGTGCATTTTCGAAGTGGGGTAAAGTGGACATAAAACAAATTGTTTCAAAAATTAAAAAAAAATTTCAAATTTAAAAATGATTTGCATCATACGTATAATGATCCTCTCTACAGGATCTTTTCCAGAAATATGGAAACTTGGTTACTTAACTCATATATTTAAAAGTGGTGATCAATCCGTTGTTGAAAACTATCGACCTATCTGTAATCGGCAACCTTTTGTTGTAAAAGGGCCAAATATTTTACATGTGGATTAGTGGGGGCCGCACTTGGGTCACATGTAATTACAGTATACCCATTCCAATTTGGGAGGTTGGTATGGGTACCGCCGCCCTGGGGACCATTTATTGGTTGCTACCTCTACCATAGGTTACCCCGAGTGGTTTCCTACGTTTGGTGACTTAACAGGGGTCCTCGGGTTCTTGGGACGAGGTTTGTCCGGGTCTTGGCGGCGGATGCGTCTAACAACCAGCTGCATGGCAGCCGGAACGGGAGAGAATGGTTGAGGGAGTCCCTTTGACTTTTCCAACCGTACTCTCTCGGAACATCGCCTTGCGCCGCAGTGGGAGGGATATTAATACGTCCGTCACTCCTGGACACACTGACATCCAGAATCCTAACCACCCCTTATACTCCTTTCCTTCCCAGAGCTTCCTCTCCTTCCTTTCCTAAGGAGACCCTCCACATCCCATCCCTAAAGAAGACATACGCCCACAAGAGGGCAATTATTTTTCCTCAGGGCCTCCTGTGTGGAGCTAATGTAAAAATTAAAATAAAATACCTACAAAATTTACGTACAAATATTTTAGCTTTTAACATAAAACACTTATTGTATGTTTTGACTACAATTCTCGTTGTTAATAAAATGAATGAGATTTTTGTGATTGCATTTGGGTTACAAGTTGCTTTTTTATTAGTTTTCATGTTTGAAGTAGAGCCGCGAGAACAGTGTTTTTTTTTTGAAAATTCAGAAGTGAAAAAGTTTGCTCACAAACAGCACTACCAAACGAAGTAATTATTTGCTGATCAAACCTTTTTAACTCCTTGTAGTTTTCAGAAGGCAAAGTTATCACGTTGATTTGCAAATCGCTTGCTACATTATCGATATCCACTGCGAAGGGGTTTTCAAAAATCTTCATCTTGCGTGAGATCTTTTTGAAATCAGACAACTGGTTTTCAAACTCAGTTCGAAGTTGTATCGCTTTCCATTCGCTCCCTTTCTCGCTCCCTTTCACTCTGTTTAAATCGTCACAAGCGTTTATGTCATCCGTTACTTGCGTTGTGGCGAGAATCTTGCGGGCCGCACCAAGACGCCTCGCGGGCCGCATGCGGCCCGCGGGCCGCAGGTAAAAATAAGAAGAAAAGGTAAAAATATAAGAGTTGACACATAGTAGGTAACAAAAAATATAAGTTAAGAACAAACAGAGATAAAGATAGTTCATGAAGTAGGAAGAAATATTTGGCCCATACGTTCTCTGAAGTTTAACAAATTTAATTTGTTATCAAATACATCCATATTGTTTAAATATTTGTTACCACGACTATGTAAACGCTGTATTAAAGAATGCAAACTATAGTTGGGATGAGATTTATGTATATAAAATGTTAATATTTGTCTAGTCGTTCATGTATGTAGGTACATGAATATTTATTATTTACAGGAGTTCACAACAATCGAATTTAAAGTTTAATAATTTTTATATAAAGGTTAGGTCGATAATTTTTCTTCTGTTTTCTAGAGTTGGAATATTTAAAATTAACAAATAATAATGTTTACAGTTTTTCAATATTATTATTTCAGACATTTTCTTTATAATGTTGATAATTTAATATTAACAATTGAAAATAAGATTAGAATTAGTAGATTAAGAGGTGATCTTAGTGGAAGTGGATGCTGGAAAAAGGCAAGTTGGGAATGCGGGATGGGGGGTGGGGATCTGGTTAATTTCACCATTATACAGTGTTACCACAAGTGTAATCCCATCCCATCTTTTATAAATATTTCTCTTCTTGGACTCTCGAAAGTGTTAGGTTTGGCACCATTTTTAATATGTCGGCATTTAAGGTAATGTTTGAGATTGCTAGCAAACTAGAAAATAAGCTGCAATCCCAAACTATTAAAGCGTCCCTTTCCTCAAAAATTGTAAGAAATTTTCAGATCACCACATTTTTATCAAGGTCCAACCATACTTAAGTATTTGATTAACTTGATAAGTTATGTTTTTCTCGGGCATCCCTGACTTCTTCATATATCTACAAGGTTCAGTATTCAATATCATTTTCAGTCTTTATGTATCTCGTAAACGTTCTTTCCAAACATACAAACTCGTCCAATTGCTCCAAGTATTCGCAAGTTGTTCACGAAAAATATTTTTTAAGAAAATTTATCTTCAAACTATCTTTTTTAACTTCGAAGAACATTTAAAAACAAAAAAGCATCAGGTCCAATGTTGGTTCGAAACCATCGCGAGTGTAGAACTGAACACGAAATTTTATTGTCGTATTTGAGAGTCGAATAAAACGGTGTCCCATTTTTAATATAAAATTATGCTTTTATGGCGTTTGCTGACCTCGGAGATCAAGTTGAGGTGTACCATATTGTGCCTGTTAAAAAATACATTATTCCGACTTAATTCGATCCTGCTCTCTCATTCGGTTCCATGACAACTCTACAAAGTAGCCTTTCAACACCCCTTAAAAAGTCATTAAAAGTGAGGAAAAAAAACAGCCTAACCAAACGAACCTATATATTTTTTTCATCACTTTTATTGAATTTCAAAGGAATGTTCAAAGTGTCACTGTACAAGTATTGAGTTGTCCGGTAACCATCTAATTCCATTTCCTCATAATGATATGTCTACGTAATAACATCAAAATTTGTTTATCTAATGTTGTCTTTTAGCACCGCGTTCTAGAGTAAAAGAAATCCAGTAACGGCATTGTAAAAGACAACCATTCAGATTAGTTTGTGAGCAATCTGAGAGAGGTAAGTACTTCCGCACCATTCCTTTCCCCACCCCTTCCTTAATTTCCTTCACTACAATAATTTAATTAAAATGCCATAGTTCCACAGGTTTTAGGCAAACGGAACTTTTATGAGGCATGAAATATATAAAGAGTAAAGGAACATACGCTTTTCCACAATCAGCTGTTCATTGTATAAAGGTAATGAACATATTATTCCTACAATACGAAGCCTTATTATTTGCTGCTCGTTAAAATAACGATCCCCATGTTAAATTTGTTTCAAGAGGGAGTGAGATATCCGGAGGGTTCGGAGTAAGTTTTACAAGTTTATGTTTTCCTCAGAGGCTTGGAGTGCAACTGAATTTTTTTTTGGTATTAAGAAAATTTGTTATTCGAAATTAAGTTAAAGGGGGAGTCATGGGAGAGTATTTCGTAGGGTCCTACAGAGCAACTATAACACATTTAGTAAAAACAAAAAATACATATAATTGGATTCATTGGATTAATAGTTTTAGCTATATTATATTATCATCTCCATAAAATACTGAAAATGTTAAGATTTTCACGATAAAAACCGATAAACCTTATGATGAACAAATATATTACCGTAAGTAATAAAAATAATATATATTTAATTTTTTTATTTTTTTATTAAATGGATAAAGATTTATCCAGACAGGTGTAGATAGCATTTAGTTCGGGTTTGAATGTTGCAATCATACATAAGGATAGCAGCCAATAGAATATACGTTAAGAAAATGAAGATAATCTGGGCAGTTCTTAGTCGAAGAATGATGCAGTTTAAAATGACCGAATCGAATATCGATACCTTGGCGCAGTGGTTAGCGTATTTGCTCGGAAAGCGAAAGGTCCTGAGTTCGGGTCCCAGAGATGCAAATATCTTTTTTTGATTTTTCTGTTTCCAGATTTTCGATTGAGTCTCGTTTGTAATGTCTTCATTTAATTTAAAAAATATATATATTTAATTAATTTGAAGAAATATAAATATTTCGCTTTCTACCTAACTAAACATTTAAAACCACATAATATTAATAAAACAATAAAATCGTATTTAATTAAATACGTTTCTACATTGCCTAATAATATAATTAGTTCAAAAATAACGTACAGTGTCCAGACACTGATGGTACAAGCAGAAAACTGATAAATGTACATCACGTCTTCTTAAAGGTATATCACCATGCTCCCGATAAATAGTCAAAAGAACTATATCATAATAATAAATTAATAAGTACTCGCAAAAGGTAGAAACCTCGGCTAACTTATCCATTACATGAGACTATTTGAATGTTATATTTACTGAAGAGCAAATTTGGACTAATAAATAAATAAATAGAAAATATAAATTAAAAATTATTCTATAAATCGTGCTTTTGACAGCTATAAAGGGGATGGGGATTCCAATCTTCGTTTGTTGGTTAAGTCTTTTTTTTATTTTAAGTAAGTAATTCGAGTTTGAAGTGAGAATTTCTTTGGTGAAACTGGTGATTCTTTTTAGAATTTTTTTGGAAAAATTCGTAATAAAGGTTTTTTAAAATGCATCAAAGCTTAGACCCGGCATCAAAAGTTTTTAAACCCTTTACTTGCCAACAAAAAAAGAAAAAAAATTAAAGACCAAAAAATCAAAATGCTTCGATTGATTTTTTGGGTTCTCTACTATGTGGTGTAGATTCACCAGTTTTCCGTCTGTACCATCAGTTTCCGGACACTATGTTTAATCGAAAAACTATAAGAGTCATACTTAAAAACGTCATTGGTCATTAGAATAGAAATTATGAACATAAACATGATTTGAATCACACAACAATCACAAACAAGAACTTATAGATATTTTGCCGGGAAAATCACTCGCACGACGCATGCGCCCGCGTCGGCCAGCATACCAAAAACTAATGTTGCCAGCTCCATCGCAGCAAATTAAAGACATTTTTATTAGTAATAATTCGTAATAAAACACATTCAGTCTTTATTTAATATTTAACCAAAACACCGTTTAACGGTTGTAAAATATTTTTCTATAAGCAAGGCTGTAAGTGTATTACAATGAATTAAATAGTTCTTTTGAAGAAGAAGATAACAATCATAACCTAAACGAGAAAATGAAAGAGAACAAAAATAGAAAAAGACAATTGTCGCAACTGGGACTCGAACCCAGACCTCTAGTCTAACCGAGAAGTGTGCGTTAATCAATTTCGATCTTGCCACCTTCTATCAAACCATCATATTCGTCAATCTCATATTTCAAATTTTAGCATTAACAATATTATCTTCGACTCATTCTATTTTTCCATATTATGGGCAACTAGCCTTTTTAGAATTATTATTGTTATTTTCTTCTTTAATGATGAGAATAATCTTCAAAAGTTAAAAAGAGAGTTTTTTTATAAAAAATTAAACAGTTTTATTGGTATGTGTAAATTCACCAGCTATCTTATCACAAAATGTTCGATTCTTATCCATTTACTGGTATATCACATTTAATCTTGCTTAATTTGTTTAATTTGTATCACTTTATTGTTTTTTCACAAACAGTACACTTATTATTACATTATGCACTTATTGTTACACTATATCATTATTGTTACACTACTTCACTCAATATACAATTAGTATTACACTTAATATTACAATATACACTGACTGTTACACCAATGTATGCTCATTTTGTGCAAAGCTGTTTAGACAAATTTCAATCATGTTTTTGCTTTATATGCCCATTGTTTGTTCTTTCTAGGTACAATAATAAAATATATTCAATTATTCCCCATTATTCTTTTTATTTTATAATATTGTATGCATCAAATGTAAACTTTGGGAAAAATAAAGGAAAAAAAAAATCACAAATTAAATAATAAAAATAATTATTTTCAGCTGACGCGAAAGAAACACAGTTATGATAAAAATTTGTTTTAAGCTTCCATATTCGTAAAAAAATATCCTCTTTCTGACGTTATCCCAACAAATATTCAAACAGAAGATCTCAATTATTCAAGGCTGAAAAGATTTTTACATAATGTTTTAGTTTTTTCTGGAATTTGAACATTCATCGCATACATATTTTGATAGTGGGCTGAAACTCTGCCAGTACTTGCATATTTTATTATGACTTAAGCCATGGGGACTCTAATTATTATGAACGTAGCACCTTTTTTTAAATTAGTATTTTTTGCGTATAACTGATTTAGTAATCATATTGCAATACAGATGAAATAATTTAAGCAACTTTATTAAGTTATGTAAATAACACTTTGATTTTACACTTCGTCCCTTAGTTCTTAATTGTCTAAATGACCATTTTACAGGATGAGAAGGTTTTCTTTCATTTTTTCAATGAAACATTAAGATAGGTGTTTAAGATAAGGCTATTTCCGTAAAGGCAAAGGCCTCATTAGTTTAAATAATTCTTGGTTAAGAGATTAACTATAATTTTTTATACTTTATTTTAAATGTTGTGCAGATTAAACAAAATCTAAAATGGTCATTTGGCCAATTAAGAACTAAGGCAACGACTTCTAAAAAGACTATTAAAACCTTCTAGGTTAATATTAAAAATGTCAAGAGACCTGGACACAACTTTTATCAGTATCACACCTTTTGTTATGTTGGGTCAGCAATAATGATCTGCGAATATGCACCAGCGTGCACCCATTTCGATTTTCGATAAAATAACATTCTTTTTATTGAAGAAAATATTAGCGGAACGAAAATCTGAAACAGAAAAAATCAGAAGAAGACACGGTCACATATGGGTCTTAAACCCAAGACTTATGACTTGCCGGGTCAGTGCTTTAACAACAGAGCTAATGTGTCACTATCCGATTCGGTCATATTTTACTGTATCATTCTTCGATCAAGAACTACCAACATTATCTTCATTTTCTTAACGCATATATTTATTGGCTGCTATCTTTAGGTATGATTGCAAGATTCAACCAGAACTAAATGCTATCTAAATAGTGTCTTGGATAAATTTATTCATTTTAAATATAGCAAATTATAAAAATTTGCCTAAAAAAATGAAGAAAATGTTTGTAGTTATTGGTCGAAGAATGATACAGTTAAATATGACCGAATTGGATAGGGACACATAGCTCATTTGGTAGAGCATTGACCCGTTCTAATTCCAGATGTGACCTATTTTTTTCTAATATTTCTGTTTCAGATTTTTGACTGAGTTTCACTAATATTATTTTCATTAATTAAATAATACAATTTGAGGTTTTACTCATGAGTAAAACCTCAAATTATAATAATCATAAAATTTTTCTTTTAGCAAGAAAGGTTCTGTAAAAATAAGCAAGTGCTTATTTGTAAAACATGAAATAAGTGCAGTTTGAGAATATTGGAGGCAAGTAAGAAATAAAAATAAATTATTGGTAAGGAAGTTGACACTGTGAAAGCCCATCATTAGCAAATTATCTGAAAAAATACTTGAAACAAACCAAATAACCCAGAAAAATAATATTTAAAGCAGTAGCCAATATTGCTGGTGTTTTAGTGAGGCTATAATGTCCTCCGTTCATCGATATATAAACAGTGTACATAATCATGTAATGTTTGGTGATTTTTACTTACTTTGGTAAAATCAATATTTTTCCGCCTAAACTTATGTGTAATGGACACAAAATTAATCTAATACTTGAATAATTTATTGTTTTCGTGAAACATCAATACTATATTTGGTAATGACGACTTTGCACAGTGGTATCTGAAATCTAAATTGTGCGTAATATTATGTAAACCCTAAACACCTACAATTATTGTCGGAACTTTGATGTTGTCTGACTGGTATTTTCTATTCACTACTTATCGTTAAGACTGTTAAATAAATTGAAAGTTTGATTAAAAATGACCCAAACCAATCATAAAACTGGGCGTACTGTACAGGGCCCGCAGACGCTTTAATAGTACACAACTGCTTACCCTATACAAATTGCAAGTGCGCTCTACTGTTGAATTTGGCAGCCACCTCTGGTCTGGAGCTCCAAAATACTTGAAGAATACCCTCAACTCTGTGCAAAAACGGGCGGTCCGTTTGATAGATTCTCCCACCTTAACGAACGGATTGCAATCTTTATAGCACAGGCGTCGGGTGGGAATTCTATCCCTGTTCTACCGGTATTTCAATGGAAGATGCTCCGAGAAACTAGCGTCATTAATCCCTTCGGCACCGGTGCATAGTCGGGAGACACGCCAAATGCGCGCCCAACATATGGACACGGTTGCCATTTGTCACTTGAGAACGGGTCATTTTTTCGACTCGTTCTTGAGTTCAACAGCTCGGCTATGGAGCGATTTGCCGGTCTCTGTGTTTCCTCCCTCCTACAACATGGGTCTCTTCAAGAACAATGTTCATTCCTTCCTCTCCTCAAAAAGACCCTCCACACAGCATCCCAGATGACATAGGCCATCCCATATGAAATTATTTTTCTCAGGGCCTCCTGTGTGAAGTCAATGTAAAAAAAAAAATAGTACACCGGAAAAACCTAAAAATCATCTACTCAATAGCTTACTGGACTGAAGATTCTATTTGGGTGCTCTTTTTAAGGAAACGTAGGAAAAGCAAGTTCTGGGAAGGAAAACGGTACGAGGGGAAGGTATGTCTAAGAGTGACGGACGTATAAATCTACTTCTCCACAGCGGTGAATAATAACGTTCCGAGAGAGTCCTGCTTGAAAAGTCAAAAAGTCTCCCTTAATCCTGCCTACCCCGAGTTGGACAGACGCATCCGCCATCAAGATCACCCCATGAACCTGGGCACCTTTGCCAAGTCACCAAACGTAGCAAACCACATGGAGTAATCTGCATCAGAGGTGTGGGTTATCCAATAAATGGTTCCCACGGCAGCGTTCTCCATACCCGCCTCTCATATTGACATTTCAAATGTTTAAAAACAGTTGAACTAAATTTAATAATGTAATTTTTATTTTTATAAAATATCCCTCAGGGCCTGTGTCATTTTAAGAGATGCTTTGTGGAGGGTCTCTTTAGAGAAAGGAAGAAGAGGACTTTAATGTGTTTAAAGCGATTCAATGCAATTTTGTATTAAAAATCGTGTATTTTTGATTTGAAATTTTGATCGCTTGGAAATTTTTTAGATGCTTTACTGCGAATAGAACATACGTTTGCCACGATCGTTTTTATTTTTATTTTTATCACGATCTATTAAAAGTGGTTTCAAGTGTAAATCTCCTATTTACGAATCTTTTTTCGAATAATATGGTTTATTGTACAATCTAGAAAAATAAGTCACTTGAAGGGCGACCTAAAAACCTTGAAATATTTGTGCTCGAAATTTAAAAAAAAAGAATTTTGGGGATGTTTTTTTGCATATCTACATCAAAACTGGCAGGAAATTCAACTATATCGCCATCTGCAAAAGAAGGGGCGATTTCGTTTGAATTTTAAATAATATTTCCCAATAATTACGCACCAGCTGTCGGAGTATAGTCTTCGTCTGATCAACACCGTGTATTTTGTCATATTGTGCGTATTTTTCCATAGCAATCTTTTAATTGAAATAAGAGGTGACCATCCTCTTTATATGAAAAATGATATTGTGTATCTCGATATTATATTCTTTGCTTTTTTAAGTGAATACCGCACAAGAGTTCCAACTGCTTTCGTCTGAAGCCAGTGAGACTAAGGAATCTTCAATTGGGGTATCCTGTGAGGTTGAAGGGAGTGGGGGGGGGGGGGGACGAGATGGGAAAGAGGGAGGTGGAGACGTATGGAGGTGGGCTATTCAGATCTGTTTACTAAACATGGCTAAAGCCATTTCAAACAATGTTTCAATTCTGAATGGTGGTCTTACACCAGAGCGACAATGAGAGTATCTTCCACTCTGGAACGTGCCGCAAATATACTACATATTATTATTTACGCATAAATTGTGAAATAACACAAATCAAATTGGATTTACTTGTGCACCCCTGGATTCGAACCCGTGACCTTCGGATTGCTAGTCGAAAGTTTTACCAATTGACCACGGAGGCCGTCGAGTTACAGGTGATCTGCGGCGCGAATCGAAACCGCAAGCTCGCGAACCTGAGCTAAATCCGTTGACCACAGCTACGGGAGTCATCAATCATAATTGAGTGTATTTAATGCCATTCTTTGATCTAAATAATCATGCATTATTTATAGAATTAACATTGGCATATCAAATAATATATAACCAGATTCAGTACCTATTTATCAAAATACAGAATAAGTGATATGCCATGTAATGGAATGCCACTTTGTTTAAAATTATTGCGTACTGTTTATTATTTTCCATTAACAATATTTTAGCAATGTTTCTTGCAAAATGATCTTTTCGGTTTGCACCCTAGAAGTACCTACGTAAAATAAAAGTTGATTCAGCCTTTTTTATATTTATTTAATTTTGCTGCTGATGATTTATACCGATGTCATTTAAGATGCTGCACCACATCGTTTGAAATTCGGAAACAGGCAGCAAAAATAAATAACATTTTAATGTAGATGACGTTATGGTTTAAGTTTCAGGTTTGCAATTTGATTTATTCATGAAAAAAAACACCCCCAAAAATTGTGTTATAATTTATTTTGAGAAGCTCAGTCACACATATTTTAATATTTTCAGATCATTCTCTAAAAAAATTAATTTCCCACATAAAACAATAAAACCTTAACCGAAAAGGGTAAGTAGGAGATTTCGAACTTTAAGCGGTTTTTTACTGATACTTTTTTTTTTGCTTATAAAAAGCAAATCAATAAAAGACTCTGATTTCAAATAAAAATATGTGTTCTAATTGTACCTTTTTAATTAAAGCATCGAAACTATTTCTAAACGATCTAATTATCAAACCAAAATCACATATATTGCTTTGCTTAACCACCGGGAAGATGGCGCAATTTAAAACTTTTTTCTCCGATTGCTGGACATTTTTTGGTGATCATTTAGAATATTTCAAAAAAATCGTCCCTCCAAATTTTAATACGGAGACATACAAACTGATAATAGTTCTATATAGCCAATAAATTCACTTATCTTATGTTGATTATCACATATTCGTAAGATTTAAAAAAAAAATCGTTAACTTCTACTTAATTACATACAAATAAGGGAAAATTTGCCAAAATTGGCAGCAAAGCAATCCAAGGTATTTTAAATAGTGCCATATTGTGGCAAAAAGCGCTCCAGTAGTTTGTAATGCAATGCCTTTGTAGGTACCTACGTATATGCATGCATAACACAAAATTATTACTGAACTCTTTTTTTATTAAGAAAAATAGTTCTTTTATTGACTGTCATAATACAGATTGTTAATATCATCTCAGTAAATTTAATAATATTTATAATGGCGGAAATAAATAAAGAAACGAGCAACAAGGAAACGTAAATTCAATCTTCAACTTAGTGGTGGATTTACACTTGTCGAACGCGTCACGATACGACACGACAGACTAGTGTAAATCCGCTTTTACGGTGAAATGTAAGTCATGGGTACTTTTACATATTTTTTATTTAAAAAGTTCACGCAACACCGGCCCACGTTCTCCACTAACTAGTTGGCTAGTTGTGTTGACGGGAAGTGAGTGAAATTCCTCCCATGAATATTTAAATACATTGCAGATCAATACCTAAACACTCCCCCGTCTAATTTCGATATTGCATGCCGCCTGTCAAATTCTCCGGCAGATGACGCAATCAACTTCAAACTAAAAATATATAACCGAGTGAGAATTTGTGATTTCACATTCAGCGGCTCGGAGGCCGGCGCGGCGCGGGAAGGTAAGGCTAGTTCACACCCTGAGACGTCGCTTTTCCAGAACTTGGCTACAAACCCAAGCACATTGTTTTATTTTACGGTATTTTAACATTCGTTTCGATTTTTTGACGGTATTACCTGCACTTCGAATTGAAATAAGAGTAAAAACAAACGGCAATATCTACAGTCAAATTTAATTGCGAAGCTTTTCATTTTTTGAATAAAGCTCACCCGGTAACCGGTAGAGAGGAATATATTGGAACAAGGTTCTTACATCGATATTTTTTACATATTCCTAAACATATTTACGATATTCGACATTGAAAATAATACATTCGTTTACATCCAAAGGTTCCTTTATAGTTTTTTTTTTTTTTTTTTTTAACTGAAACTTTTACAGCCCGTTGTGATTTGAAATTCGGATGAAACGGAAGTGCGTTACTAAAATTTATTATTTGACGGGTCCTCGGTTTTAATATAATGCGGTAAATTCACGGCTAGGCGCGAGCCTCCGATAGCGCAGCAGACAAATCCAAAGTGACAGACATCCAGCGAACGCAGGTTTGAATAATACGAAAGCCAAAAAAATAAACATTTTTATTTTTGTGAAATCAATATACAATCTTCAAACCACTTTAAAATAAACAGGCAGAAGAGAATTAAGCGACATCTAGCAATTTTTATTTTTTATTGAGGAGAAACACAGATACAGCCAGTAATTATCATGTATGTTTTTAGGTTTTCACGGCCAAAAAGTATTTTTGTTATTGTTTTTGGGGTGTTATGCCGTGTTTCGCTACCTCCTTCTTTAGCCAACGTTTCGGACAGCGTTACAGTGTCCATCGTCAGGGCAGATGAGTAAATGATATTTGTGAGAGTGTTTACTTATGTGTGTCGAATCGATACCGTGCTGCCAGCTCCATTTCTCTACGAGCTGGTGTTAGAAAACATTCAGCATGGTTTTTTGCGTTTAGCTTTGGTGTAGCCGTCAATTACTGGATACCAAGAACTATTGAGCTTAGCTCCGTCGTCTCTGTTAATATTTATGGGGTTTTTATGGATTTCAATTGCCTCCGTAATTAGGCGTGCTCTGTAAGTTTTGGGTCTACACCAAAGCTAAACGCAAAAAACCATGCTGAATGTTTTCTAACACCAGCTCGTAGAGAAATGGAGCTGGCAGCACGGTATCGATTCGACACACATAAGTAAACACTCTCACAAATATCATTTACTCATCTGCCCTGACGATGGTCACTGTAACGCTGTCCGAAACGTTGGCTAAAGAAGGAGGTAGCGAAACACGGCATAACACCCCAAAAACAATAACAAAAAAAAAAAAAAGTAATTATCATTGTTATATATATACAAAAATTTAAAAAAAGAGAATTCGTCTCCATCCTAAAAACTATTTCTTGTATAGCATATAAATAAATATTTACAAATATTTTTATACGTACATACTCACCGAAAATAATTTTTCCTATAGAGAAATGAGAGATGTGTCCAATGTTTGTAAATAAAAGTTCACAAATAATTTTTGATTTTTTAGAAGAGTTTCCTCAACAAGGTCTTAAGAATTATAAACTTTGTATGTCTAAATTGTCGCTCTTTTATAGAAAAACAGTCTTCAATTTTCTACCTGCATAAATCAAAAAAATATGTCGTATTGGAAACCAATTTGCTTCAATTATCTGTGTAGGAATCGATCAGGTGTATCCAGCAATGAATGTCTTCGGTCTGGTACTGAAAGGTTAAAATTTACCAAGAAGAATCTTAGGAATCTTTAATTAGAAGAATTTTGCAATCATACATAAAGATAGGAACCAATGAACATTTATGCGATAAGAAAATGAAGATAATGATGGTATTTCTTTGTCAAAGTTTGATACAGTTAAATATGACCTGAAAATTACAGCGCGTTATTTGTTACGTGAGGTCAAAGTCACCAGTCAATGTGAAAATAAATAAAAAAAAAATAAAAAATAATTTTTCAAAAAATATATTAAAAAATGAAAAAATATTTTTCAAAAATAAATATTTCAAATTATTATTTTTTTTAAATTTTTTACTTTGAAATTTTTCTTTTTTTAATAATTTTATTTTTTTGTTTCACTTTTTGTTGAACGGTCAACATCGTACTGAACGGCGCACGTTCAGTTGGCGCACCCGCAGCCGACCTTAGCTACTGCGCATCTAGTGTGCGCATAGCAAGGTCACGCCAACTGCAAAATAAAATTTACGTTCACCAGCTAGCGTTCAGTGACAGAATTACAAGTTTAACATAAAGGGTTTCGGTGCTTTAATTTTTTTAAATGTTGGCATTATTTTTCGATTGTATTTATGTTACATTCTTTAACTTTATAAAATTTTTACCTAAATTGCGTTTTTGTTGTCTCTTCCGTTATGTTTAATTTTATATCTGAAATGTTTTTTGTTACATTTAAGAACGCAGATGTTTGCTAAATGTCAGTGTATGCATATATTTTTTTTAAATAAAATATAAACTGTATATTATCTAATAAAATATACTTTAAAAAGGCGAGATTCACAGAAAAAAATATGACGTATCTTGATTTTTATTTTCCGTACTAGAAACACACTTATTGGTCCTTAGATACGAACCAAATTATCGCTTTCAAAGAAGTTTAAAAATTGTAGCTACACTTAAATAATAGATATAGATATATTCTTTGAAAATCTGAATTTAAATGTTTTCCTTTATATACGTTATCATGTTCGATATTACGTCATATTACACTGTTAGTTGTAAATATAATATACCCACCGTTGAAGTGAAACCAATGAATGACAAAAATTATAACTTCAAAAATGATTGATTATTTGTTTAATTAATACTGCCAAATCGATGTTTGCTTTCTGTGAAATTAAAATATTAAACTTTTTTTTCGCGTACTCGTGTTCACAATAAATTCAATTACTGAATGATATATTATAATGATTTGAAAAATCGGCGCAAACACAAAAATCAATCCAAATTAGGATTGTGATACAATATATAAATACTTAGAAGCTACATAAATAGAACTGAAAGAGATTCGAAATGTTTGAAGTATGACGCGTCCGACCTTTTTAGGGCTGAAAAAGCAGAATTATTTGGAGAGCGATCTTCGATGGGATTTAATCTAACAGTCCTGTATCAACACTCACCAGCCCCAAACACATAATGTTTTTACATAAAACAAATTTGTTCATCGCTCTAACATACACATAATACGGAATACGGGGAAATGTTTGAACACTTAATTTAAATCTTAATTAAAAACGTGATACATAAAAAGATTTTTGTAACATATCGGTTGGGTTTCGAAGGCCAGAAACATTAGATCAATATACCCAATGTTTACCTTTATAAATAAAACATTGTTGGACAGTATCTATAATTAAAATTAATAACAATTTTTAGCAAAACTGAGAACAATACTTAATTTTAATTTTTAGTGTTATTTTAATCCTGATAAAGAAACCTTCGGTTTTGGAACTTACCGATGTTATTTTAAATTTAAAATAGCGGCGTAAACAAAGTTGTGTAAAGTTGACTATAAAAATATAAAAATTTACCTAATACCAATGTTAGAGCTGACCCTTAGATGGTACTAGATAATGATCTATTTGGTTACCCATATATAGCCTTTAGTCACTATTGTGGAGACCGAGTGTGCAATAAATATGGTGGAAATCTCAAAATACAATATCAGAGCCGATTGTCAATAAATGACAATAAAGTCTTAAGTGTTTTGTTGTCCTCTGAGTTTTTATTAAGAGTTTGAGAGAACCCCAGAGTTACTACATTTAACTATTTCAATTCGATTGCTTTGCAGAAAAAAGATAATCAATATAAATTCTTAGGTAGATAAAAGCACTTTTGTGCAAAATATTCTGCAATTAAACCTAAACAAGTGCTAAAATATTACATAGGTAGTTCCGAGTCATAAGATAAGCACTATGATGTTAACTCAAGACTAATTTTAAAATAATAAACATAAAAATCACTAAAAAACGCATTAAAAATTATACGGGTACAACAAAGATATCTTCTGAAATATTTGTTTTGCAAAAAATTTCAGAAATAATGATTTTTTTACTCCCGAAAGGTATGTGCACACAGATTTACAAAATAATGTAGATAATTTACTCGTAAAAAATACAGTAGATATGTAAAATAATTAGGCTTTAAACTAAAAAAATAAGTTTTAATTTCAAGCGACCTCCCAGGTAAGTATGGTCCTGTATACATTTTTAAGAAGCATCGCGTTCATTGGTCGAGACATTGTACATATATTTTCTTATGAACCGGTGGATGCAATTTTTAGCCATTAGTTGTTTTAATTGTTTGTCTAGTTTGTAGTTTTTCTAGATTTTAGAAATGTATTGTAAGTTTGTGCAGCGCCCTTGAGGTGATTTTTCACAAAAACGGCGCTATATAAATCATCCAATTGTTATTATTTATTATTATTATTATTACTTTATGTAAGTAATATAAAAGAATCAATGTAATTTGACACCCTCAACCATCGAATCGACTTTGAGGATTTGCACACCAGAGTTCAACACTTCTGTCAAACAAACCAGCTCTAGTAGATGAAAAAAGTAATCATCCCTATTGCAATATTGACGCACCAAATACATCAATAATAACTGAGTGCCTTTTTCCCAAATTTTGATTGAGTCCCAGAGTCCAGTCTCCGACTGGAGCCAGCGAGACTATGGCATCCCCAAATCAGGGTATGTTGTGAGGATGATGGTGGTGGGGATGCAAAGGAGATGGGGGAGAAGAAGGTGGGGAAGGCTGACTATTCAGATCTGGTCACCAAATGCGGCAAAAGCCATTTCAAGCAACATTTCAATTCTGAATGGTGGATTACACCAGGGCGGTATTGAGAATATCTTTCACTCTGGAACGTGCCGCAAATGTACCTTATATTATTTAAAATTATTGAATTGTGAATTAACACAATCAACAAATACAATTTACTTTACAAATGCAATTTGAACCCACGACCTTCGGATTTTTAATCGAGAGCATTATCCCTCGACCATGGAGGCCGTCAAATTGGATTAGATATAATTAGGGTTGCGATGTTTGTTATTGGATAGCAAATTTCCCTCGACATCCAACCGTATCTACCAGTATTAATAGCCTTCTGTCTGCAAGGTTGAATTTCAGAACCCGACATCACCCGATTGCATGTATGACGCTACGCCTTAAGCTCCGCGCCACAAATAACATCTGTGTACGGGGAATTTCTAACGAAGCTACCGTTATAATTAGGCTTTAAATTCAAAAATTCGTAACAAGATGTCACCAGTTCCGTTCCGAAGTTGGTGTGGACGTGCCCCAGGCAAGTATAAGTACTACGGTTTAGTAAACTAGCAGCATCCCTCCGAAGATGGAAAGATTGAGACGGTAATACTCAGTTGAATCATTGTCATTGCCTATCTCGGTTACTTTATTTCGGTGACTATCGCTGGATTACAGTGGATCCGAGGAACAGGCTTTTTTGGAACCAGTTGTCACAAACACTAACTGGGGGAAGCCGAACCAAAAGCCGCCTAGCAGCAAAAACCTGTGAAGCGGGTTTTTAACTGCTAGTTTTATTTAGTATACAAATTCCACGATTTACTTGTCTAGCCTTTGTAAACGTCTACGTCGACCATTCAAATTTTGAAAGTTTTTTAGTGCTACCAAAAGAGCGGTATTCAACCAAGCGTCCGGGAACCAGTGAATCTTTGGCAAACCCAATTGGGATATTTGTGTATAAGAGATAGAAAAGAGGAAGGTGAGAAAGAACGTAAGTGTTAGATATGTGTTTAAAGGAAATCCATTCCAGGAGTACAGAAATACAGAAGGGTATGCGGATTGCGGGTGTGTGAGATATGTAGCCCAATAGCGGGCCAAACGGCGCCGTCGCACGCGACCTGAGCCGTGAACTTCCACCTCTGTTGTTTCAATTATGCAGTTCCTTATCCTGATCTACCGCACACATCCATCTACCTGACTACCGCCGTATCGTGCATCATGCATCATGCAGCATGTTTGCAATTAGCCACCACACTCCACCGAATTTAACAGTCATTACACGCTCAATAGAGATTTTTTATCATTCTTAAAAGGCTGACCTTAAATTCTGGCATTTATTAAAGAAACTAGCGAGTTGCCGGCATGCTTTGCAAAGCCACTTAAAAAAAATGTTTCTCTCTGCATGTCCTTTCTCATCCGTTCCCGTTTCTGTTCCCTTTCAGCCTCTCGTTCCCCTCCTCTCTCTCCTAATGTATGGTATATGAAAAATATATTTTAAACAACTCGCGCACCACCATATTTTTTTACAAATTTCATAACGCCAGAGCTCACATTTATAAATGTAAAAATTTGTTTGTGTGCGCATAACAACTCACCGAAGTTGCATCGCAATCGGATGAACGATATAGGAAATAACTTCATAACACTAGAGCTCACCAATTTCGCAATCAGATGAATGGTTTAGGTAGCTTATCAGAGACAAACAAAGAAACATTCATTTTTTTATAGACAATACAACAAAATTGTGACCAATCATTGTTCAAAAATGATTTAAGCTTTCATTGCCAAAAGTATTTTCGTAATTTTTTCTTTTATTTTTATTTTGATTACTCAATTCATTCATTCCCCAACTTAACCAAAACACAAATCATTCAATTAATTAAAAAAATATTAATATTACACAAAAAAAAAAAGAAGTACATAAAATTTACACTAAATTAACATGAATGTTCATTATACAAAGTATGTGAATCAAGCGTAAAACCGTAGACAAAAGTTTATAAAAGGATAGACTATATATAAAAAGGAAAAAACAATACAAAAAAATAACTGTAATATAATATAATTTCATCAAAACTAAATTTTGGTAACATCTTTAAAAACACATCAGTTACATCAGGTGCACGTAGAAATACTAGCATCTAAATCTAACTTTCAAAATACCGTTAAAATAATCGAAATAAATAGGCAAAGTAACGTAAAAAACACAAACACTATTAAAATGAAATAATAAATCTTCATTAAAAATTAATAAAATTCTTTAGTTTTATTTTAGTAAACCCTGAATAAGTGAGCATAGCTCACGAAACATGTTGGTTTTGTAAACAATAAAAGAAGTAAAAACTAAGCATTTTATTAATTTTGAATTAAATTGGTGCCACAAAATAAGTTTGCTGTGTTTGAAGAAATAAATCTTCATACATCGATTGTGCCGTTGATTAGTCAGACATCTCCAAATACAAAATTTTAAGATAAAGCGTTTTTATGAAAAAAAAAAATATTTTGCATTTATTTTAATCAATTAAATTAGTTTTTAAATATTCAGACACATTAAAAACTTTTGAAATTCCGGCTCACAATTTAAATAAAAATAGGTCCAAGGAAAAAAGGTGAATAGAAATTCTTGAAAAATAAGGAAAACATTACATTACGAAACAAATAAGGAATAGTGCAGCTGTTTTCAAGAGAATTCAGCACCAGTACTACCAACCGTCTGCAGCCAATTTCATCCTTAATAGTAGTGTGTTGTGAGGCTGTAGGTATGAGGCAGGGGGAGGAGACAAGGAGAGGAAGGAGGAAGCACCTGGCAGTTCAGATCTGGTTATCAAACTATATTGGCTGGAGCCATATTGTTCAAAGTTTCAATTCTGAATGGTGGTCTTACAGCAGGACGATAATAAAAGGACGATAATATCTTTCACTCTAAAACGTGCAGCAAGTGTCTATATTAAGTATTTTTTTAAATGAATAAAATCATCCAATTAAAAGATTTATTTGCGCACGCCGGGATTTGAGCCCACAACCGGTGGATTTGTAGTAGAGATACTTACCCCTCAGCCATGGAGGCCATCAAATAAAATTAATGTTATCGAAGTGGAAATATGACACAAACTTTATCTAGTGAAAGCGAGTGGCCAAATTTTGTATGACGTTTAACTTGCATTTATATAAATTCAACTACAAAATAAATACCTATCATAAATACGGAATACTCTATTTTGAATCACATATATTATATTCTAGCTATAAATGCGAACATGTGAAAATCGGTGATATGGAGTGTTGCTACAATAATTTTTTTTTCTGGTTTTGAATTCATCCAGTCGAAATGCAATGAGTTCAAAAATTGATTCAGCACCGAAATACGTACCGATTTGTAAAATTTTGAAATGGAATACAAAATCAGCATTTTGTTTTCTAGTCGATTAAATTTTTAGTCTGCATTTCAGTAACATATTATGTAGGTATCTACATTTAATTAATTAAAATGTACTTTTAAAAAACAGTCATCTCATTTGAATTGGAATCTTTCATATTTAGTGAGAGTTATTTTGAAGATTTAGTACGTATTCAATTTGCTTTTTAATTAAAAACGTGTTCACTGAAATAGGCCAATCTGCATCGTTTATAGCTGTGTGCGAACACACTTTAAAGAAAAACATAAGTTTTATGATTTCGATTGATTCAAAAACAATACAAATAATGTTGATTTTCGCATTGACATCTCCGAGTATGAAATTCGTTTTATTGAAATTGACTAAATTAAATAATGATCTTAAATTTAGGAATTTAAATTATTTTCTTGCTCGTGGTTGTATTTAAGAATTTATTTTATGTGAAGAGTTTTTTTTTAATCATTTAATAACGAATTTTATAAATTATTTTTAATTTGTTAATTAAAATAATTTGAATTTTATGCTAGCAAACTTGAAGCCGTCTTAGAGTTACATTAGAACTAGCATATTATTTATTTTTAACTTAATGAGTAAAACCTTAAATTGTAATATTTAATTAATAAAGACAATATAAACGAAATTCATCGAAAATCTGAAATTGAAAAAATATAAAAAGATACGGTCATATGTGGGACTCGAAACCCAGGATCAATGACTTGAAAATTCTTCGAAAAAGAACTACCAAGTTATCTTCACTTTCTTAACGCATATTTTTTCTGGGTTCAAGTTCCAGATGTGACTGTATCTGTTTCTGATTATTATGTTTCAGACTTTCGGTTGAGTTTTGTTAAATAGTATATTATTCCAAAAATATAAATTGATCTTATAACATGTAAATTTTAGGTTATTTTACCTACATAAAAGCATTACCTTATTGGGTTCCTATTACGTACTTAGTTTAATATTTAAATATATTATAATATTTTATACGTACCTATATTATAAAGATATGTGTATGTACTTATCTTAGTAAAAATAATGGAAAAATCAAGAGATTAAAATAGGAAGGTTGTTGTTTTTATATTTTTTAATATTTTTTTAATTGTTTACAAAATAAATATATTTTAAAATTTAATGTTTTAAATTAGCTGGAGAGCTCATCGTGAATATAAATCAATTTAATATACACACGACATCTTTAAATTCTGGTAAGAATTAAGCTCGCATGCTCGCGACCTAATGATGAATGCATTTACCACAATGCTAGAAAGCCCATAAAGTATAATTCAAATCACAAATATGATATTTCATGAATCTGACTGGCTGTTACTTTTGTTCGCGGAGTTGAAAACAAACACAAACCATAAAACTGTTTGAATGTTTTTAAGATGAGAAATGATTGTGAATTGAATTAAACACAAGTCCATGGGGAGAAGGGACGGTAAGGGGTGATGAGGTGGCACCGGTGGCAAGGTGGTAGAAGCTCCTCCACCGGAGTTCTGGAGTCGAGGCCGAGCGAGTGCAGGAAGGGCGTTTAATTTAACAGTTTGCCAGTTTCAGAAATTACTTTTGCAACTCTCCCAGAAAAAGCGCCGGCGGAATAAACACAACAAAAACATAAAACATGACATTTTTTCATTTATATTGTAATTGCAAAAGGCTACAAGTTGGAATAAGTAAAAAGGAAACGATAATGGCTTATAACGCGGCTACGCGTTTGGCGGAGAAAGGTGACTCCGGTCTTTTCATCTTCAAATTAGTTTTGAATAAAGAATATTCTTGATTCCGGGACAAGGAGGGTGAATATTTGATGATTTCAAAACATGTTTTTTTCAGTTGGCTGTCACTTTGACCTCTCCAGGCTTGTTTGACGAAAAGTCCGAATTACTTCGGGGGAATTTTTAAATGATTTGTAGAACTTTTCTTTGAATTTAAATGTTAATACGTTCTGACAAAATACAGAAACTTTGGTTTGTTGACTCATAATGATGCCGATGTTTTTTTTAGTTACACACCTTTTATTTAAAAATCGTGTCTTGCTTCTTTTTTTAACTTGCGTGATCAATTGTTGGAATACGGTTTTTTTTTAAATTATCTTCACCAATGAGGTTTTGAGAAATATAATTTTCCTCAGGGCCTATGTCATCTTTGAGAAGGCATCAAAAGTAGTGTGGAGGTTCATCTTGAGGAGAAGAAGGAGCGATTAAAGATACCCATGATTAGGAGGAAGGAAACACAAAGGTCTGTAAATCGTTCCAGAGCCGATTGAATCAAGAACAAGTCGTAGAAACGACCAGCTCTCACGTGACAAATGTTAACCATTTATAAATGTTGGTCATTTAGTGTATTTTCCGACTACACACAGTTGCCGAAGGGATCAATGAAGCTAGTTACTCGAAGCATCTTTCGTTGAAATACCGGTAGAACAAGATCAAAATTCCCACCTAACGCCTGTCTACTAAATATTGCGATTAGTTCGTTAATATAAGAGATTCTATCAAACGCACCACCCGTTTTTTACACGAAGCATTTTGGAGTTCTAGTCTAGAGGTGGCTGCCATATTCTACAGTGTGGGTATGTGCGATTTGTAGTTGTCAGCACTACGGAAAACCAAGTCAACCACGCACCCTCCTTTTTCAATATTGTGAGATATTATGGACTGATGATTTTAAAAATGTATTTTTGGTTATGAGAAAATATTTTTTTATAGATCCTTCGGATGGATTTGTCTTAATTTTTTAAATTTTATCAGGAACCCCGTCACTCGAAGCGACTGTTTACTATTTTATCTTTTGCTTCAATCACGGGAAAAAACGCGTTTCCCCAAAATCTTTTAAAAAAAAATCTTTTAAAAAAAATCATTTAACTAACTAAAATTGGCCTTATGGTTTTTAACTCTTACAAAGTTTATATGATTGTTGAACCCTTACAAAGAATTATTAATATTAAAAAAAGTTTTATTTATTTTCAGAATAATTAATATGAATGAAGGATTCGTAGCTACGTGATTTGTATTTGTTCAGCCAGCGCCAGCGGTAGATTGGTATTTTTGTTTTTCAAAAGAACCACATAATTTTAAAACGTATCTGTATTCAAAATAGCCTGAAGATATCTTATGGTTAACATGAGCGATAATAACACAAATGTTTTAAAACAATTTTCTCTCAACAAAATATTTTTGATGCATAAAATTAATAATCAAGTAGCTTTATTAATTTTAAAACAAAAGCCATTATAATTGTGTACCAAAATATTCTACTGTGTAATTAATTATATTGGTGGATAGGCAAATAGTGTCTTAAAACAGTATTGTATTTCTGAAAATTTAATAGATTTCTGACACACAATTTGTTTGCATCTTGAATTTGAAAAAAATTGCAATGTGAACAATATTTTCGTGATTTATGGCGATTTTTTATCATAAAAAATTAGGTTTCTTTCCAATAGAGTAATTTTTTCCATCGTTCGAGTTGCTTTTCGTTTCTTCAACTTTAAAAAAATTGTGATACCTGTGATTAAAAGAGCGGAATTTGTTAGATATATATTTAGATGTCCCTGCATAAAACGTTGATTCTAACAAAATTAACAATTTAAACTCTGTAGGTAATTGAGCCAAATATTTAGATAATCCTGGTTCCGGTGAAAGTCAGTTTGTAACCACTGATCTGGCCACGGTTCGTAAAAGAGCTTCTTTTATACGATTAGGTGAATAGTTGATTGAGAGTTTATCATATTAAATTCTTCACGAGCTCTTCCTATAATTCTTTTAAACATTTTCCCAGTAAGCTTTGAAGCGAAGAAAACTATTTAGGACAATGAAAACATTTAGTTCGTAGCTAGCGTTGCAGGAGAAAGTTTATAAATTTTGTGTTCACATTTAAATGGATACGTATCCTGGGAAAGCATTATTAATTCATATTAGCGGTCGCGCCGCACTACGCAAAGCAAACAAGTGAAACTTTGTGCAAAACTCACCGGAAACTTGAAGAAGCAGCTGCAACAGAACAGCGGAAACGCCAGTCAGAACTTCCAGATACATGACGGCGGTGGTGGGCCGAGGCGCCGCGACGCCCTGCCTCTGCCACTCTCTCTACACGCTGCACTCGCACTCTGCACTCTGCACTTTGCGCCGCTACCTCTGCAGCTCACTTAGTCCTCCTCTTGCTTGTGTTTCCTCGTTTGACTGCACTGCCTGCTTTCTATTCTCCTGGCGCACATTGTGTCCTGTGGGGGCCAAGCCTAGCGGGCGCTCGCCTGCCGGGGGTGCACAGGGCGCTGCAGGCCCCCTGGGGCTCCCGCGATGGCGGAACTACACCTATTCAACCGTTTTTTCATTGCCGAATAGTGCTTGTGCAGATTTTCTCTGACTTTTACTGGCAATAGTTACTGTTGTTACACTTGTAATTTTTACTGTTTCTTAATTATTGTAAAATAAATTGGTATTAACGGATTTTCCTAAAAAATGTTCATTTTATTTTTTACTATCAAAAGATAAAATAGCTGCGATACGATGATTGAACTCAAATACCTACCTAAATATAATATGTTTAATGTTTAATTCTTCAAACAATTTTTAATACTTCTATGACAAACCAAATATATAGGTATATTTTAGGCACATAATATGTTATTAAATGAAATTAAAAATGATTTCAGTTAAATTAAAAATACTTAAAACGAGTATTTTGATTTCTTTCTTCAATTGAGAACCCACCTCGTCTTTACATGTCAACGTCATGTTTTAAAGCCAATTTTATAGGCTCTGAGTAACCGATTGACATTAACAGATTTATAGTGTAATAAGCATTGGAATTTTCATACAACGTAATCCATAGAAGAAGTTTATTTTTAATCTGTGACTTGGAATACATAATACAATCAATTGATATTATCACTTTAATAGCTTTGTGCTGTTGCACGCGGTCCGTGTTACAAACTGATGATATTTTTTAATAAATGGGCTTTATTTTACAACCTGTTATGGTTAATTTCAAACGATAATTTAAATTATTTAATTACTGAAAAGAAAGTAATTATTTGGATGGGAAATCGACAACAAAAATAGAAATAAAACCCCTGAAAGCTACTTACCGATACGCATGTTTTGTAGTGATTTAAAAATCAGTTGGATGTAAAATGACGTCCCCTAATCTATTTTAGACTCCGGTGAGAATTCCAATAAATGTTTTCACAACGCGTACTGTACGTGTACATGTATGTACATTTATAACTCCCATAGCAGCAACGATCGTACTATAGGCAGGCATTAAACATTTCGGCGAATCACGAATATTAATAAAAGTTGACAAATTGATATTGGCTTCGATACAGGAACAGGGTGGTGTGCCCGGCGCCGCTTGCTTTTCGATTAATCATTATTTTTCCAGCCTTTCGGCGTAAAAACAATAATTATTGTATCCAAATGTTTTCGATGGCGGAAGAGCGAAGATTGGGCAGCAAGGGTTTAGGGAAAATCTGTATGGAAATCTAAAGTGCCTTTCTCTACAGATATATTTTGTATACCTACCCTTGTTGAATATTTTCGATTACTTTCCAATTATTATTATGACGATAAGCCGAATCGATGTTTGTTTCGGTTTATTATTGAAATTCACGTTATTAAAACTATGTACAATTTCACAAGAAACATTAAATAGAAATACGAAAAACGCCGTTATTTGGTTTACAAAACTATTCAAAACTGTTTTTGGTAATACAAAACTGTTCAATGTTGAATTTTGGGTACCGCAAATGTCAATCTTGTTCATTATTGTATTAACAAGTGTAACCCAAATTCAGTTTTATCAAATTGCAATTAGTTCGGACATGTATATCACTATACATTGTGTTGTTGCTCCGTGTAATTATTCCTGGTTACAAATCAGTCCGTGTACATTGTACATTTATTATTGTATCTGCGATGTCGTGATTATTTATGCCTCTCAGTCGGGCTAAACGCCGCAATAATTTATAAATGAAAACGCTATTTTTATAACTTGTCGCGGCTGATAAATTCATCTGCAATGTTTTATTAACAATTTTGTCAATTTATGTAGCTTGCTTCGGTTTTAATTAAATATGTTTTGATTACCTTTAAAACAAGCGTATTTTCATATTAAAAGCAGACATCAAGATAAATTATTATTAAGCTTTTTTTAAAATTCAGCACGGCTTTAAAAGCTTACCGAAAAATAAAACACGTTACTTCTAGAGAATCTTATCAAACATGTCGGGATAAATTATAGGTCATACAAGATAAATGAAGTAAAACTATTTGATTCAAAATATATAATTTAAATGATTAAAAGCTTACGAGGTTTACTAAGACGGCATTAATGTTGAGTTGTATTTTATTTAAGTGGAAGTATAACTCAATTTTCATATCCGTTCAACAATTTTTAGTTGTTAGGTGCCTTCTTGCAATAATAGTATGTAATATTTATAAGATGATCTTTATCACTTTCCTTTAACGACAAATTAAATTAAAATATTAATATCATGGTATGAAAATATTTAAAAAATACTTTTTAGCAGGCAACAAATTTGATTTACTTGTTTCAGATAAATTTTTTTTTATTAAAATCTGAAACGTTTGGCAGAAATTAATGTTAATTTTTGTTGTCGAAGAATAAACTAAGAGTGATTTCATTATTACGTGGTCCTATTATTTTAAAATTTTGAATTTTGGCAAAATACATTATTAGGTGTTTTAAATTATAACCGTCTCATTTGAATAGCAAAAGAGAGAATAAGTTCAAAGATATATTCGTATCAGCAGTGATTTTATTTCATTAAAAGTATCTGAAGTTCCCTTACTTTCTGTCGAAGTTGCCAAGAGACTTATAGACTAGCTCCAGGCTACCAATTATAACCACTACACTGAATCTTTTATATCGACTGTGAAAGGGCAGAATAGATTTCCCCTCGTATTTTTCCAAAAAAGTTTAATGGTTAATTAAGTTCTTCCCTATTAAACAAGCATTTTTTTTGTAACATTACTCGTACCTAAATTCATAAGTTAACATTAATAATTTGAGAAATATATTATATGGGATTACATGACAGTTGATTCTCCGATAGTTTTCCCGCGGCACACTTACAGTACAATATGCAGTCGGTTTAAGAAAAATACTATTTACCTATTTACACGAAATATAACTTAGTGTCATAGAAAGGGTGTGCAAATAATGTACCTCTGAATAATCAAAGTAAAAAAAAATGTTTTCATTCAAATGAATCAAAGGACACAGCTATTTGCCTGTGTACTGTATACGAGTATGAGTACAAAAATCAACATTGAAAATAAATTTATTTTGATATCCTGTTTATTATTAATGGAATTTTGGAAGTCAATTATAGGTTAGAAATCTGTTTATAATAAAAATTTGTCGTTTTTTAATAATTATAATTTTTGGGGGCCAACTGTCGGGTGATCAAGTGTCGGATCAGCATTTAAAAAAAAAAAATTAAAGTTTTATTTATTCATTGAATTGTTTGTTACATGAAATTGGGATGTTTCGACCACCATGCTAGGCACATCCCCGTATTGTCGTGGTCGATTTTCCAAACAGTACATTAACATACAGTACATTAATATAAAAAAATAATAATATAATATTAGAGAATATTAAAGAAAAAAAAAGAATATAAAATAATGTAAATGAGTATAGAGTAATATAAAAGATTATGGAAAAATATAGTAGAATATAAAATAATATGAAAACTATAGAAAAAAGAAAGCATAGACATGAAAAAATATAAAAAATATGTATTTATAAATTATATAAAATCGTAAGAACTTTAGAGTAAGCAAATAAGAAAGGATCATTATAATGAAAAAAAATCTGTATGTATGATTGGACATACGTAATACGAATACGTAACGATATAAATTTAACATATCTACCTTATCACTTGTATCAAAAATTGTATCGTGTAGGTACGACTAAATAAATAAAATTAAAAAAATTATTAATGAAATTTGAAAATAGCGCCAAAAAATCACCAGCTAGAATTTGTCCGCAAGAAAACAAAAGTTAATTAAACAGTGAAATTGTTTCCTAAACTGAAAACAATTAATAAGATTTTGAGTAGGTACCTATTAGTGCATGGAATAATGGAATTAAATCATTAATTGTATGCAACCGACTGGTAGTCAGGTAGGTGGATTAGTGAGTTTGTTGGAAATTTGGTGAAATTGCACTTCCGTGTACTGTCCGGCTGCAGATTCGTCCCGGTCAATTATTCAGGCCGTGACGTCACTCCCAGGATACTACTACTTGCTCCATTATCTATTCTAATGTCCCGACTGCCATTCTCTATGCCCCTGAATGAGTTATGGTTAAACCATTTTATTTTTGGACACATTCATGGTTTTAGGGAAAATGAAAAAAAAACTTTAAAAGAGTAACTTTTTTGCTGATCTCGGTTAATAGAAAATATGTAAATTTATAACGATTGAATATCATTTGATTTTAATAAATTATTAAATAATTTTAATACGAATAAATAATATAGCGTTAAGTTAAAAATACTGAATACTGTACAAATAATAACACAACCTATTGTAATTGTGAAAAATATGGAAACATTTTTTTTAAATAGTTTCACATAGAGCAATCAAACGTTTAAAATACTTTTTAAGTTTTGTCAAAATTAACATTTATTAACTTTGTGTTCCTTACGGATTAAAAAAAAAATATCAAAAAATGTAAACAGAGTATTAAGAAATATACTGGATTATTAAAAAAATACACTCTTAGGGTGTTTCCTGACATTATTTGGAGTAAAAAATGTCAATTAAATGTTTGTCTCCGGTGATAATTTTAATGTTATTTTTTCAACTAAAAAATATATCATTAGGTATTCGACAGTCAGGGACGTGTTGAGGGGTTGGTCGTTTACTTGGTGGAGTTACCAGTGACGTCATATGGAAGAAAACTGTTTTTGTTTGATTTTGAAAAAAAAGAAAAAATGACGTCAAAAAAGTACCAAGAGATAAAATTTTTATTGACATTTTTATTCTAAATGATTTTGAGGAAATTGGTTAAATAAAGTAAATCAAGTACGTCCCTTAACACATGTTTATATACATATGTATTTAAAAACAGACAAAAAGGGTTAAAAAAGATATGCTCGTAAATAAAATATTCTTGTTTAGCTTCAGAATGTTTTGAAGTCATTTCATCAAATATTCCAAAACATTTTTATTGCCCTAATTATGCGGTTCCTTAAAGAGGTCTCTTTATATCGTGATCCTTCAATCTACAAAACTCTTCAAATCGGGAAAATCTCATCCCATTACAAGCTTTATGAAAAGATTACCTCCAGCCCTTATCACAACGGATCCATCCCCTTTCATGGTACAAGGGTCGCAGTTATCGTTCATCGTATTATTATTTATTAATTATATTTACCATTTCTAAAGGATGATAATGCGAATATACCATAATTAAAAAAAAAAAACTCCGAGAGACATTACAAAACTAAACACATACAAATAAAATTAAAGTTTCGTAACAATTTTTTTGATTAGAATGAGAGAATTGCAAATGATTTTTAAATTAGAATTTTTAATTGTCGGTTGAGATTTGTCTTAAAAAATAACTTTATGTAAATAATAAAATAATTTTATTTCCACCTGTTGCGAACAATTCAAACGTCTTTCACTTTAGATATAATTGCAAACTAGACAAACAAATAGTGCCTTCATTTATAAATATTATGATGACATCATTTAGCGCCGGTTTGTTGCGAAGTATTTCTCGAGCGAGTTGTACAGTGAGCGGAGAGTTCCAGAGCACCCGACCCGACCGTCCAACAACATGTGTTCGCGATACTGAGCGCAAAGCCGAGCTTAGTCCGACATTCAACCGTCTACGCCTGTACATGTCTACGCCGTAGCAGGCTACGACCTCCGCTCCAGAATAATCTAAATATCTTCGCCCGCTCGCACGAAACTAGGCTTTACGTTCAACATCGTACTGGCTAGTTTAGCTTGTGTTCAATTGTTGGTTTGATTCTCGCTGCAGTCTCAAGTAGACTTGCATTCGGTATCTGAAAGTTTATGTCTGGAGCGAGTGAGTGAGAAGCAGATAGAGCCTTCGGGTGGGGGTAGAGGTTTGATACGCCCGCTGCGGGGCGGGGGGGATGGAGAGGAGGGGCGGATAACTTTTGGCGGTGGAAAGAGTCAAGAGGCGCGAACTCTCAGGTAACTTTCAGCTCTGAGGAATGCAGGTTCGGGGACATATATGAAGAAAAAAAATAGATAAACCCATACTCAATTATTTGAGAATTTTAAGTCATTCGTACTATTGTTTATGATTGAAAATTTTAATTAGTGGTAACATAACACCTTACTTTTTATTAACTTATTAAGCGTTGAGGGTTGCCTAAATCGAGTTTTGCAATGTTATGTGGACATACCAACTTTTGCATCTTCAGGTTCACTCTTTCATTTCCCTGAAAAAATAGTCCTCACTGCACTCAATTTGGTTGGTCATTGAACAGAAGGTTTCCCCTCGGGATCTCAACGGGTATTATTGTATCTTTAAAGTTTAAAAAAATACTTAACTATTCAGAAAACCACTCTAAAGATGATTTTTATGAGTACATGCTTACATTTACGTTCTGATATACATTCCGATTACAGCAATGGTTTTGAAAATAATGTAATTTTTCGTTAGATTTTAAAGTATTTTCACACTTAAGAGCCATTAATTAACCAGTGACCGAGAATTTAAATTTCGTCAAACGATGATCTTGCAATCATACTCTTGCAACGGTACAACGGTTCCGATGAGAAAGATTAATTATTCTCCTTGCGAGCATTTTAACATAATAACTAAATATCGATTTTATTTCATTCCAAATATGCTTTGATAAAACCCACATTAAAAAATTCTCAAACTCGTGATGATAAAACAATAAAAATTATGTACTTTTTGTAATTATTTTTTGATCATAAATATTTATAATTTTTCAATTTTATATTTTTTTAATAAGAATGTAATTTTTTTGTTAATATATTAGTTTGTAAGACCGCACATAAATAGACAAACTGAAGTATTTTAGTCTCAAAACAAGGGCGCGGATATTTTTTAATGATTTTATTTGAATTAAAATTTAAATTCTGAAAAGTAGCTTTCCGAAATAATTTATTGATTTATTTTACTGCATGATTTTATGATTTGAAATGTATGTTGTATAATACAAAATTTTGTTTGAAAATTTAACAAATCTGCCAATGACCTACGGTAAAATCTTATTGTACTAAAAATAAACAAATTTTCTCAAAATTTAAAATATAGCTTTACTAGAAAAAATAACAGTTTTTTGACATCAATTTATAATTTTTTGTGGAAAAAAGTCAATACGGTCTAAAATTTGATTTAAAAATGACATATTTCTGGTTTTGTCTGGTTATTCCCACTTAAGTTTATTTCTTAATCGTAGAATAAAACCGGCTAAGGATTCAATCGGGAAGTAAAAGTGTTTTACATTTGTTTCATTTGAGTTACAATCTGCAATACAGTTGAGCTAGGAAACGGAGCTAACAAGGGCGAACGTTAAGATTGAAGTTACCTTTGCTACACAACATTAATGCTTTGGCTTGTCGAGAAGCACTAGTCTGCTGCAGAACAGACCTGAAGAGGTTAGCAAGTTGGGGACCGAAACATCATTAGCAAAACTTTCGGGAATTGCAATTAAATAGTCTGAGCCTTAATATCTGGGTCAAACATTTCCACCGTGGAGATTGCCAGTTGAAATAATTGTGTTTAGTTGGAAAGGTAGGTAAGTAGGCAACGCGAACTTCAAGATTCTGACGAGCGCGAGCGGTTTTAACTAGTGCTTCAACAATATTACATTTTGATTCAATTGTACGGTTTCGTACGTGTCGGAAAGTAGAAGTATTTTTAAAAATTATCTTAAGTCGAATCGGATTACGAAATTACCGACACTGCACATAAAAAGAAAAAAAGTTAGCGTTTAGTACCTACCAGTAATAAATTACCTACGGTAACTTCAAGGCTAATATGTTTACTTTCTTGAAACCATAACAAAAAAAATCAACAGAATCTTAGTTTCTCTTTTTTAGTAGAATATTTTTCACAGATACTTATTTTAATAAATCTTCATCTTAAAACTTACATTTTTTAATTATACTTACTGATATAATATAGCATTTTTGTTTATATTACCCATGCACAGGCAGTGCCTTAGTGGGTTCCATTACCTACTTTTATCTTATATGTATTTACTTATTCCTTACTTTTAGATTATTTGTTTCTTATATTCGTATCTTTCTGTGTTATGAAATTATGTAAAAATTAATTTTGAAATTTTTAATAGATATAATGGGAAAAAATAAAGATTAAAAAAAAAAAAAAATTATATATATATATAAATATATATATATATATATATCGGGGTTTCAGACGATTGAACCAGAAAGTGTACCAGTCTTTTAAATCAGCTTAACTCGCTGTATCACAAAACATCAAAGCGGACGCACTTTAACAAATATCATCATCTTCTTCTTAATATAAAAAAAATGAATGTTTCTTTGTTTTATGCGTGAAAGCAAAACAAACAAACACACGCAGTTTTCGCATATATAATATTAGTACATACAATTATACCCTTTGTCGATTCTTGAGGAAAACCCAAGTAGTTTATTAATGATTTCGAAAATGTATAATGTACTTCTGACACGTTATTTCTTTCACTGGTGTATTTTTATAATTGCCATCTGACAATCGAGAGAACAGAATTGTAAAAAATTTGAAAGTCAAAAAATTAAATAAATTTTAGGAACATTATATCAATTCCGAAAATAATTAATTATGAGTACACAATGAGACACAGTTTTGTGTGAAAATGTGGACCTTAATTAAGCCCATAATGGGTACACAAAACACGCAAACGATGCACTTCTTGCGTTTTCTTAATTCTATGATAATTACCGTAGTTTCAATAATAACATAAAATATTTATTGAATTGTCATTGAAAAATGGTTTATTTTTCTTCTGCGTTTACCTAAAAGGCATTTCTTTTAAACGAAAAAAAGCCCTAAAAGAAGAGAGCATTATTAGGGCAATAATTTTTCTTGTAACGTAAAATCCGATAATGCTCTGTTATAAATTAACAATTAAGAACCTTTGTTCTTCTCTGAACATCAATTATTCGCGTACAAAGATAACGTAAAAGTTTAAAATAAAGGTATCCCTCTATTACAGAGCACTATTTAAATTTTAATGTCTGACAAATGACTCAACCTTTCTGAAATGAAAACGGCGAACAAACAAATAATGCCGTAACTGCTAACCACAAATCAATCGGCCCTTATCTGCGGGGGGATCTCCGCTTCCTTCGTTAACAATTTACGCGGCGGGCGAACCGATTCGGCAGCCTTAACGAAGGCCCACTGTCTGCCAACGTTGCCGTGCGTGGAGTATGCAAATCTCGTAGAAATCTTTTCTAATTACCCTGTGGAAGGTACCGCCTTGCGCCATCCGCCGTCCGACCGCACCGAAGTGCTCAGCCGTCCACCCGCACCCGATGCGGTGCGGTTCGGCGTTATCGCGGCCCGACATAATTCAACAGCTAAGCCTTTCGTCTCGGGAAACTTCCACCGAATTGGGGGGCACATTGGAAAATACATTTATTGTGTGTTCGTGATTTATGATCGCACGCGTGGAGAGGGGAATAAAAATCATTGGAAAGAAAATAGTATTCAGTGGGAAGACATAAATATATTTCCTCTGGCCGGTTAACGCTCACATCTTTATGTGGCGGGGGCCCCAGCCCCTGATAGAACTGTCGGGAGGGGTGCTCCAGTGGGTTGAACCATTGGGGTGTTCAGGGAGAAGATTGCTCTGGGGGGGGGGTGATCCTGTTGGGTGCTTCAATTGGGGTGCTCCATTGGGGCACTCTGGAATTGTGATCTGTTTGTGTATTTTGGAAGTTTTTTGGTTTGTTTTTTTTTTTACATGAATGCCGCACAACAGTCCCAACTGATCCCGTCTGGATCCAGTGAGACTATTTGAGACTGTTGTGAGGCTGAAGGTAGTGGGGATGGGCAGGAGTTGGAGAAGAGGAAGGTAGGAAGTAACTGGCTATTCAGATCTGGTCACCAAACATGGATAAAGCCATTTCAAGCAACGTTTCAATTCTTAACGGTGGTCTTATACCAGGGCGATACTGAGAGTATCTTCCACTCTGGAACGTGCCGCAAATATACTATATGTTATTTTAAATGAATAAATTGTGAAATAACACAAATTAATCAAATAAAATTTATTTGCCACGCCGGGATTCGATTCAAGAGCCTTACCGCTGGACTACGCCGGCCGTTGGTGCTCCAAAATAGCTCTTTTTGGGGGTGGTGTTCCGGTAAAGCGCAGTACTTTTTAAATATCGTTCGAAGTGTCGATATATTTTCCGTGAACCATTTCAGTATTTTCCTTATTTACGCTCCCAGTTTTTATACTTTTACAACTTAACAAAATTAAAATTTATGGTGACACTTAGTCTGATTCATTTGAAAGGATTTCTTATTGTATTTACAAATAAGATTTCATTCGCCGTAATGTAACCTATGGTGACAGATTCAAGCAACAAATCAAAGAATTATAAACATCTTTGTTTGCCGCTTTGTTTCATTGTCATGATTTGATTTAGTTTTTAATTGTGGCTTCACAAACTTCTAAAATGGAAAAGCCTATTTTAATTCCACTAACACATTCAACAGTTTCAACTTGACACAATTTATTTCACTTCATCCAAGTGCAAAATTCAATTAAACTTAAAATAAATTTAGACCCTGAGAAAAATGATTTTCCTTATGGTCTTTGTAATCCCTATGGGGATACTGTATTGAGGGTCTTTTTAAGGAAAGGATCGAGAGGAATTTCAGGGAAAGAATATGTATGAGGTATAGGAATTAGAGGTCAGTATGTCCAGGAGTGACGGACCTGTGAATCCATCATTTTATCGTCGCGGTGCAAGACGAAGGGTCGAAAGAGACCAGCTGGAAACGATAAAAGAGTCTTCCCACACCGGCTTCTCCGAATCTGGCCCACCACGCGGCTAGTGGGCAGGCGCATCCGCCGCAAAGACCTGAATACGCAACACACACGATGAACCCGGTCACTCCTGCTGAACACAGCAGACTAGGTTTCGTTATCCAATAATTGGTAACCGGGGCGGCGGTACCCATATCCGCATCCCAAATTATGAACAAAAAAATGGTCACCCATTCAAAAATCAACATTTTTAGAAAACCTTTTTTAGAAAACCTCATGAAATTATTATAAAATATCGTTTCTGCATTATTTAAGTAATACAACGATGATAATAGTTGGAAGTTCTAAAATCTATTACTTCGATCTATTCATTATAATTGAGTTGGAAAATGACAGGGTCTGTAAAGAGGGTTGCTTCATATAAAGATGCAAATGGGTGAGAAGACTGTGATAAATTGATTGCTTACGGAAAGTTTTAGAAGTGGCCGACATCGAATATTCAGCGGAAGAAAACCCTTTATCTATTTTCGAGTAACTAACAAAAATTTTATACAGGTAAAGTAAAATCATTTTAGCATAAACCTTAAAATATGGAGAGTGTTTTGAAAATACTTAAATGTGACGGAAAAAAAAGTTCTTATTTTTCAAGTATTTACTACAGAATCGATTCCTGTCGAAAAATGCTAGTTCATATGAAAGCTTGAATAAATCCCCAAAAAGAATCATATCCCATTATCCCATTATCAAATGTAAATACCGTGCAAAATTCTCAGCTGGGACCAACCGCTTGGAGCCAGTGAGGCTAAGGCATATTTATTAGCAATACGGATAACATATGAAGCACTTGTCCGCAGCATCCTGGAATATAACTCCATTATTTGGGCCTCTTCTGAACAAAACCAAATTCTATAAATAGAAAAAGTACAAAAATGGTTAATGCGATACCTGTGTATGAGGGAACATACACACCCATTCCTGTATCCATTGTTGTTCTTAACAGGAATGCTCAATCTTGCACGCTGAAAAATATTTTTAAGTAAACATTTTTTTAAGCTACTCTCCGGTACCTATTATAACAAATCCACCTATGTTTAAAGAGATTTACTTATATGCATGTACTCGTGGGAGATCCCACGCTTTTTTATGCTCCGAAAGCGATAACTTCTGCGTATCAAAAAAAAAACAGAAAAACAATCGAATCTAATGTGAATCGTGTGACGTCATAACTGTCCAAAAACTTTATTTATTTTCAAAAGGTGTTGTCATTTTGTATGGAAGAATCAATGGAGGTGTCAGAAGTCGAGGCGTTTTTTATTCAAGATTAACTGCTTTTAATATAGAAAAACATTAGGTAAAGTTGGTATTGTACCTAAGTGCAATAAAACATCTGTTACCACACCTGATAAACAGTTTATTAATGTTCCACGATTTGCATTACTAATATTATATGTAGGCAACTGAAAAGATAGAGTGCCGAATCAGTTGTTCTACGTCCACCATTTTCGAGTTCGGAGTTCGGAGCTGAAGAACAGTAAGCATACAGTAAATGTTCTGAGAATTATGGAGAGCAGTGACGTCAGCACTAACAATTCAATAACACCAACATGACAGTGTGTTTTAATGATCGGATTAAAAATGGACTTTTTAATATTTTTTTTTAAAACTCTACGTTTAATGTTATTTAATAAAATTATGTATTCAGAATCAGCGTTTATCGGTCTATATGAACATATTTTTTTAAAGCCATAATATTTTTCACTGAAGTTCGTTATTGGTGATCGGACAACTCAGAATCACGCAATTTCAACATCTTCTTTGAAAAGTCATTAAAAGTGATGAAAAGAATGTTTAAATAGTTTTCGTTAAGTTAGTTATTGGCTATTTTTAAATATTTTTTTTTTCATAATTTTAATGACTTTTCAAAGCGGTGTTGAAGTGGCATAGAATCTGAGTTATCACAGAACCGTCAAAATTGCCTTAATCACCTATTCTGGGTTGAACTTTGTGGTTGTTGAAAGTTATAACAACCACCAAGAAACACCGCCAAATACAACCTTAACTTCGTGCTGATACGTAGTTAGAAAACGAGTGGTTTCGCAAGTAATCCGATTAGAACATGAAATGCTTTTCAATTATCGGTTTCTGTGACCGTTTTGTCCCGTAGCGAAATTCATGAATTTTTAAAACAACTAATCACCACTTTAAAACGCTAGCCTGGTATTTCGCCAATCCGGTCCCACATATCCCTGTTGGTCTGCTCATTGCTCGGAGGTGACGTAAGCCTAGTCAACGTGGGCCTGGGGAGACAGGTAGTAGGCATATAGAACAAGTGTCCGAGTAGGCTACGCACGTCACCCTTTTCTTTCACCTGTCATGGAATCATCTAAGCGAGGAGAATCTTATGCTGGTATGGATTTTGAGTCCAGTCGGATAATCAGCCATTCCCTGAACATAGCTATGTTGAGAAAACCTGATATGTCAATGTTTAATGCAATAATTTTAAATGATGGCCTAGAACACCCTTGAAGGGTGAAAGCCAGACATAATTAAAAAAAATATCAGAGTGTGTAATTCACGCGGTAGAAGTGAAACCTTCAGAAAGCTGAAGTAGATAAACACAAAGAGGAGACCGATTTTATTATCTCATTCTCTTGTAGGCTTTCTGTAGATGCATGTATTTGTCTCTTTTTGGTGTCGCTATTTTTCATTTCATCGAGTTTTAAATCACAACGGTGCTGGAGAAGTTTTCACTTCAATAAAAAAAACGCCACAATTCAAAGTTTATTTTTTTGTGAATACCGCAAAATTGTCCTAACTGCTTCAAACCGTCTGGATCCAGTAAGACTATGGCATCCCCAATTGCGGTATGTTGTGAGTACTAAAGATAGTAGGGAGGGGAATAAAATGGGGAATAGGAAGTTAGTAAAATACCTGGCTATTCAGATCTAGAGACCAAATGTGGCTAAGGCCAACTTTCAGGGGAGTATCTTCTACTCTGAAACCTACCGCAAATATGTGTTTTATTATTTTTAAATATTTAAATTGCGACAAAACACAATTCAATCAAATCAAATTTATTTGTGCACGCCAGGATTTGAACCCGCAACCCCCGGATCGCTAGGAGGGAGGCCGTTATTACTACGATATAACCAGTCTTAATTATTTGAAATCATTTCAGAACAAATATTAAAGATTAAGAAAGAAATGTGAGAGGAATACAATTATAGAATCTTCCAAGATATTCAAATCTAGTTACTGAACAATTTTTTTTATTCTTTCTTAATGTTTATCACTCACTAGTGCAACTCTAAGAGAATCTCTATATTCCACAGTGGAATAAGCCATAAGAATAATTGATGATAAAGAGGTATTTGAAATAACTTTACTTTAAAACGAGTGGTGTAACCTATCATTTAAATGCCAAGTAATAAAGCTGTGGTAGATTTCTAGTTCTGAAAACGTCTTGTTTTGGTTAATTTTGCGTTCAAATTCTGATAATGCAATACATCTTACTGTGGTTTCAAACCGTTCGCTTGTATGAAGCAGTTTTCATAGCGCAGTAAAGCAACGAGGTTCTAATTATGAATTTTCAAACCACAATATCATGAGTTTCCGAGTTTAGCGCGAATTGCTGCCGCTGCATATTAAATTACGTTCTATTATTACGAATTGTTAAACGAGTTACTGACATGAGGCATACGGGATAGGCAGAATCTACCTAGATGTATGCAGATGATTGTAGGCTAACGGCGCGGAGATATACCATAGGATGATAGTAGTCACGTCCACGACTTTTCTTGATAAGAAATTTTCTCATAATTAATTAATTTAATTACAGTGACTCTGCGACCAAACAGATAGTCTAATATTTATTTCGAAGGTTGGTGCGTGTTGTTTAATAATGTGAAATGTTTACGCGTAACATTATTTAAGTTCTATGATCTTTTTTTCAAAACTGAAATTAGTTATTGTAACTAATCATCGTAGCAAGCGATACAGTCAATAACAAGATTATTTTACAAATTAAAATATATAGTTCATTTGTTCAAATGCATGACAGATCTGATGCTTAGTTGAATTAAAAGAGTGAAGATACGTTACTCTGACAACGCACCTGGTTTCATTGAACTAGGTCCAGTGGATTCTTTGAATGGTTTTCCTTTTCAAACGCGGTGCTACGTTTTTTGTTCGACTAGTATAGGGTCTTCCAATAAGGACTTCCGAACTTTGACAGTTGATAGCGGCCATATTGTTGAAGCGACATCTGTCAAATTGGCTGTCATTTATTTAGTCTGTTTTGCTAAACCACCATGGACGGAAATAGCGTTCAACAACACGTGCAAATGAAAAAATGGTTCAAATTTTAATTAATTGCTTAATTGTTTAATGATAAAATCGCACGTGGATGTGATGTGAGCTGGCCACCGAGATCGTGCGATTCGACCCCGTTAGACTTTTTTGTGGGATTTTCTTAAGTCGCAGGTCTATGCAAATAAGCCACAAACCACAGCGGCCCTCAAAGTCAATATAACCCATGCTATCGGTCAAATTCAGTCTGATTAATGCGCTAGAGTCGTGGAAAATTAAACATTTCGGATGCGCTTAATCCAGAGAAGCCGCGGCGGACACTTGAACGAAGTTATATTCCATACGCAATGGCACCAATAGGCCTTCCAAACAAAGATATATTTCGATGATATCTCACACACACTTCGTATTATTTAAATATAAGAAAAGAAGCGCTTAAATGAAAGACCCTTCATAAAAATAAGGTCTTGTATTTTTATAATGTCGTTGGATCGAAGGGAAATTTTTCAAGTTAACTAATAAATATGTAAAAACATACGTATAAATTATAATAATATTCGGTAGGCAATTTTCTCCTTTTAAAAGGTAACGATCCTGAGGCAAATATGTATTTTGTAAATGCTTATTAAGAGCTATTTCCGATGCAAAGTTGTTTTATTTTTTTATCACACAAATGTGTCATAATTTTTTTTAGAAGGTATAAACACACACAACTGGATATATGTAATTTTTAAATCAAATTTTAGACATTTCAACTCTTTTCTATAAAAAAATGTAAATTGATTTCGAAAGATTATTTTATCTAGTAAAGCTTTGTTTTAAATTTAAAAAAATACATATTTTATTATTATAATATGGTTTTACCGTTTTGGTCGTTGGCAGATTTGTTAAATTTTCAAACGAAATGTTATATTATTATACTAAACAATTTTTAAATCATATAATCATACAATAGGATAAATTAATAAATTATCTAGGAAAGCTACTTATCAACATTCTAATTTCAGTTCAAATAAATTAATTAAAAAAAAATTCGATTATGTATTTTGTGACGAAAACACTTAAGTTTGTCTATTTATTTATGGTCTTACAAACTAATATATTGCAGATTTTTTTACGCAATTTTTAACCTGGATATTATTGAAAAATTATAAATACTTATGATTAAAAAATAATTACAAAAACCACATTATTTAAAAATTTTAATCCTCATGCTTTTGAGCATTTTTATTGATTACTTGAAATAATGTAAACATAAAAACAAATTTTGAATGAAATAAAATCGACATTGAGTTATTAGTTAAAAATGCTGGTAAAAAGAATAATCTATCTTTCTCATCGGAACAACAACAGAATCCCAGTACAGTTGCAAAGGTACGATTGCAAGACCTCCTTCGATGATATTTGAATTTTTGATACCCGGTTAATGGGTCTTAAAACAATTGTAAAAAATATTTACAGAACATCTACCTACAAATCTGTACGAAATATAGGTATTATGTTGGGAAAAATAATGATTGGGTAAAACAAGATTTTTATAGGAATCCGTATGAAATCATGAAATAGATATACTGATCACTCTTATTACATTTAATCCGCTTGTATTTTTTAAAGACAAGTACTTTTAACAATCAAATTTTTTTCAATGGCCACATCGAGCAGGGGTTAACGTGGTTTGCATTCAGTGTGGGCGGACAGAGACACGGGATCTATGTAGCTCCGTCTCGTTTCACCTCCCGTAAAGCACACTTTTTAACACTTTTTTTTCAAATATCTGTATCCACTAAAATGCAGGAATACACAAATGTAGGAATGGATGCAGAAAACGAATGGATGAAAAGGAATGCACAAAATAATTAATGTTTGTAATTTGCATGATTTGACTGCTTGCACCTTTTTAGTGTAAGGTAGGTTACATAATATGCATTACGAAGTAGGAACCATTAATTTTTTTTTTAAAACAGGTAAGTAGAATTTTGCAACACAATTCACTTCTCAAGTGTTTTTAATTTGGATATCCTTAAAAAACCGATTTGGATTCAATATTTTGACTGAAATTTAGTATTTTTACCTGTGAAGGCGGGAGACATGATATGAATGTTACTGATTCAATGGTTTCTAGAATAATTACGGCTGACATTCCCAACTTTTTGATCGATCAATTTGAGTCTCCGATCAGCCAAGTGGTTTGTTTAGTAATGCTCGATTCGCCTGTTTCCAAAATTTTTTTTCTAATCGTTGCTAATCTTGAATGGTCCCGCCCACTTTCATAGACAATAAAATGACATCAAAGTAAAAACTTTCAATATTAAGTACAAGGCATGTAAATATATTAAAAATAAAATCTTAGCTTGACTTTTACTAATGCAGCGAAAGCACATTTGTAGGTACCTAGATTAATTTGATGTTTGACGTTTCTCATCCATGAAATCAAGCTAAATGCGTAGCAAGAACTTCTGGCAGAATGAGAAAATGAACAATGGACTTTGCCTCCGTGGTCGAGGGGTAATGTTCAAACTCGTAATCCGAAGGTCGCGGGATCGAATCCCGGCGTACGCAAATAAATTTTATTTTATTAATTTGTGTTCTTTCGCAATAAATTAATTTAAAAAATATATACATGTAGAGTAAATTCAAAGTGAAAGATACTCTCAGTATCGCCCTGGTGTAAGACCACCATTCAGATTTTTTCATTTATTTTTTTATTTATGTCTATTCTTGAGTACACAATTTTACAATTGATTACAGAGGTTTACATAGGAGTACAAAACGTTAATTTTCAGTAGCAGTAAGCAAAAAGATTTTTTTTTTTTTTTTAGTATTATGTTGTGTGTAAGGTAGGTTTGAGAAGGTAAAACTGTGTGTGGGTAATATTGTATGTTTCGTGAACACCTCACTAGGAGAACCTGTGCTGAGGTGTTGACGTGCTTATGATTATGTGTGACAAGTATTTATGTGTTGTTGTAGAAAATTAGTTATTTAATTATAATTTTTTTTTATACATTTTATTATCGCATACACTGATTATTTAGAGTGAAAAAATATGTATAAAATACAAATCCATATATACACATATATGCACATGTTTATATTTATAGACATACATACATATAAAGTTACACACACCTACACATATTTATTAATGTAAGTGTGTGTGTAGTAGGAAAATTCATGAAAGACTTTAATTGTTTAAGACTTTAATTGAAACGTTACTTGAAATGGCTTTAGTCGTGTTTCGGGTCATGTTATTATATCTAATAAATATTATCATTAATATCTTCATCTTCACTGTCCATATTAATTTGATACTAAAAATGACAATAAAATTGACAATACGCAATACAAAAAATAGTCTGTGAACCGAATAATCTTTAAAAATTCGCTGACGTTTTTCACTCCGTTGACACTTTTTATGACAACTCATTTTACTAAGCCAGAGGTTAATCCAGTTGAAATGGCTACTTTAGAAAAGAAAGCAGTTGTGCATTTTGACGAGTGTCGAGCCAAAATTTCGGATCATCAGTTTATCAGTACGATTGGGAACATCGGCCGTAGACTTGGAGCTGGTTACTCTAATCGAAAAGAACTAAGGGCCGCAGTATGAATCCTTTATGTGAGTATGAGACAGTATAACAAATCATTTGAAAGAATGTGTGAATGATAGGATCACGGCAAGAGCCGCCCAAGAGGAGGCTAAGTCGAAATTGCCGGTGATGTTGACAAGAATTTCAATTAATACAGTATATTTAAAAATAGTATATTCGGGAGAATAAATGAAAGAGATTGTATAGAATAAATTGGGAGGTATCAGCTTTATGATATATGAAAATATGAATTTCATTCCTTGTTGATTTTAAGACGATACATTTTTTTTACGGAAAAATGTACATAACCAATTGAAAATAATTATTTGGCTCTTTTTCTTTTCTGTAGAGTACAATCTGTAGTATTATTATTTAATAAATATTATTACAATATTTTTAGAACCGATCTAAAGAAGGAGTAAGATGGTGGGAAAGAACTCGTCTGTTCTTGTCTTTCACAATGGCGATACTATCTTCTACCCTGGAACGTCAAAAATATAGTACCAGGGTATTAAGGGACGTACAGACTTACTTTAACTAGCAATTCCTGACATTATTTGGAGTAAAATGTAATGAAATTTTGGTGTTCGATGACATTGTTGATTTTTTTTTGAAGTGAAAACTTCTTTAGCACCGTGTTACGTAACGAATAAACGTTAGAATAAATTCAAATAGCGCGTGAGAATGCATGCCTACTGCGCAGCTCGCCCCGCGCAGTAGACACGGCGGAAACAATCGAGAGATTGATGAATATTCGTGAATCCCTCGGTCGAGCCCCGCAACCCGCCCACTTACTAGCCGACCCCGTCCGAGTACACACGTTCCACGGGAGCTGCGTTTTTACGCGGTCAACAGAATTTGAAACTCGATGAAACGGAAACGAGCGACACTAAAAAGAGACAAATACATACATCTACACGGTTTAGCCCGCGAAAGAATGAGATAGACTGATAGACTAAGCGGTGTCGTCTTTGTGCGATATTTTGTAGTTTATCGGCCTCCTCTTTGTGCGGTGCTTCGTAGAATAAAAGGTAAAATTATTTATAAAAGTTTGAAGAAGGTAAAATTATTTTTTAGCTTGGTTACATAATATTATAATAAATAAACCCTACTCCTGATACTCTGCATCTGTCTCATTCTCTCATTTATTCTGAAGGTTTCACTTCTACCGCGTGTGAGCTACATATTTTTTTTTTAAATGCAAAACATACGATATCGATATAAAATACGACATACGTTTAATTTCCATACCCCAAATAATGTCAGATATCACTGGTCAAAATAAGTTATGTATGTCCCTTTACCCAAATTATAATTAAATTATAAAATTAAACAAAAGTTTAATTCGTGACCTCCTAATCGGAAACCGAGTATCATAACTGCTCAACCACAGAGATATATTTGTGCAGGTACCTAATTCGCAGAAATGCCTCCCTGCACCTGAATTAGCGAATGTATTGTTTTCGGCAGTGCTAATGTACTCTATTTGCTTGATGTATAGAAACTCCACTTTGCTCGTATAATGATGTGGGCAGGTTCAGACGGGTAGCGGTAGGGGGTAGCTCACTTCTCAGTATTCAGTTACTTGCAGGTAACAAGCAGCGAGGAGTAAGGAATCGCTTGCATTGTTCCCTCACTAATGTCTCGCGTTGTTTGACTTTGGATGACATTAATTCTAATTAAATTCCACGCTTGGATTGTAATTGCGGCAAATTGTGAACCAAGTATATTCACATAAAATATTGGGTTTTTTTGGGAAAGGTATTTTTATAAAATACTTGCTTAATGTTGATACTGTATTTTAGTCCGGCTGATATAAAAGTGCGATACTTAAATGAAATGTACACACTTTTTAGTTTTTTTAATCTTCCAGGATGTATCTTCAACGTGTAGCATTGTAAAAATTATGTTATTATTATTTAAATGATTATGTTTATAACGGAATAGTTTTTTAATCTACGTACAATCAATCCAATTTTTTTGATTATCCTGTTTTTTCATTTATTTATTATTAATTTCCAAGAAATACCGATCAATTTAAATGAAGACAAAAATAAGTTCAAATCTAAAGATGTGTAATTTTTAATTTTCGTAATTTGTTAAGTTTTATTTGTAATTCTAAATTGCCAAATATTTTGTGATATTTTATATAAGCACCGTTACCGTTCTTATGTAATTACTACACATACCTTATTTATGTGAACATCGCATAAAAGTCCCAACTGCTCCATCTAGAGCTAGTGAGGTTATGGCATCCCCAATTGGATATGTATAGGGGAGGGGAAGGAGATGTTAAACACGAAGGTGGGGAAGTACATGGCTATTCAGATCTTGTTACCAAACACGGCTAAAGCCGTTTCAAACAACGTTTCAAACGTGAATGGTTGTTTAATACCAGGGCGATACTGAGAGTATTTTCCACTCTGAAACTAATAACCATCACGCCGTTTCCTCGCAGAGGTAGGCAGAGGGGGCGGTGGTGCAGAGTGGCACACACTTTTTGCCTTATTCACACTCATACATCGTCTCACACATACTCTTATATTATTCTGACTCTTGACATTCCGACACTCTGACTCAAGAATCTGATTCACTTGATCGTGCCATGTACTCTATATTATTTTTAATTAATTAATTGTAACACAAATTAATCAAATAAAATGTAGTTGTATATCCCGGGATATCCTCAAATTTCACCATTTAATTTTTATCGTCAACAAATTGCCTCTGAGTATTTTTTTACAAGCTTTTTAAATTTCCAATGATAATATACTTTAAACAACAATATCGAGCTTCTGTATCATAGTTCCGGATCAAGAAACATTTCATCGTTATTCCGGTTAAGCCGCGGGCAGGGGCTTTTAAGGTGACAGTAAATTCTTCTTAATACATTTGCCGTCAAAACGGCAAATAAGATAATTTATTTAGCAGTTATTCCCGAACCACGACACGTACCAGGTCGGGAAGATGCTCGCCGGATCGCAGTTTCATACATGAAGATATACAGGAGCTATACACGAGGTACGGGAGAGATAAAGGAGAGATACAGGAGATACACAGGAGATGTACTGGAGATATACCTGTGGGATAAGGAGGAAGGAGACAAGGGTAAAATAAAGAAATAAAGATAAATTGAGATAAACTTACATATTGCCCCTTTCACGGTGGGAAGAGTACGCGACAGGGCCATCGGGTAGGAATGAAAAAATCGTGTTCTGAATACATCCACGAGGGCAAAACTTCTTGTGAAAGATGCAAAAGAGGCCGTAAGGGTTGAAGGTATCGCTCGTAAATTTCTACCATTGCCCACTAGACGTTTACTTTTATTTTAAGTGGCTTTTTATTGCCCAATGCCGAACGAAAACTTCCAATTTATGTTGTGTCTCATGTTTTGTAAACGAAGCTACAAACAAGTTCCCAACCAACTTTATTTGGCTTTGCCTAGGCAAAAATTATCATTTAGTACGTCGAAGAATGTTAATTAAGCCGCATAGAAAGTTCAGGAAATTCTAAATTAATGATAAATAATAAAATTACTCAGAATTTAACAATTTTGATAACATTATTTTTGGTAAATTTGAATGGTTTTAATTATTGCTTATAGTTCCTGTAAGATAAGGTAAAGCGTATTATAAGAACTTTTGGAGCAGCATCTTGCGTCATAAAATAAACAATATACGAGTTTTTCCAACTAATTTTAATGCTTCTCTAAAACTTTACAAAATCCAGAAACTTTTTGCTTTTTAAATTTATTGAAATAACGAACTCAGATATTCTCCCGTGAAAGTCTGAGAAAAGTTTAATGCGCTTCGGAACTGTTTTGGTTGTATTAGCTGTGTTCCGTTGCCCCTATAAGACAATAACACGTAAAGCAGTGAATATTTTTACTACCCATTCAGTATGCAATAGCGCCTTAACCCCGCTAGTTCTGCTATCATGTCTGACTTTCAGTGACGGGGCGAGGGGTGGTGGGTAGGTGGGGTGGGGTGGAGAAGGGAGGGGGTGTAACAGGGCGCAGGAAACGGTGAAGCCGAGAGATAGAAAAACAGATAAAAAGGAAATGGTTTAAGATCTAGCCGGTAGATTGGGACCTTATGAAGACAACTTTTAACTTATACGCCAGAGGGTACGTTGCTGAAATTTTAATGCCTCATTTGGCGCGCGTAAGGGCCGTGCTGACTATCTTGACGATCGAGTCAAGCACCTTGTTTATAAGTAAAAAGGCCAGCTGAAAAAAAACGAAGGGGTAAATTGACCTTCATAGTCAACATTCGATGACTGGCAGATACCAAACCTTACAAAAAATATTACAACTCGTTTTTATGCGAATTTTCAACGTTTAATTTTGTAGTCAGTGAGACTGTCTCCAGAAAATATGGAGGCCGTAGACCATTAATTTGTCCGATGATTCATCTTATTCCACAAACAAGCTAAGTTCACCAAGGATCTCATCGGATATCTGATGACGTATGGGGATTCCTTTAATGTCCCCCAGATTATCTTTCTATCAAGGTTGAACATTGGCACCAAAACAAAACAATTTTCATATTTTGTACCATTCTTGATATTTTCCCCTGCAAATTATGCACGGCGTTTTATGAGTTGACAGAACCTGTTGATATTACAACAGTCTCCACCTACATTTTTTTCCGGAAGATACCATCCACCATAAAGTATTTGATCCATTATGTATTCATTTTTGACTATTTTAAATAATTTTTGTAACTGCTCTATATTTTAAAAGCCAACTTCCACTTTTCAATTGCTTGTTGTTGCTTTCTTGTGACCATATGCTTCCTACGAACTTCCTACGAGCTTTTTTGTTACGATTTGCTTTCCTGTGACCATTTGCTTTCTTGAGAATATTATTGAGTCACTTAAAACCTGTATGTATACATATTGCATCCTCAATTTCTTTTTTACTTGAAGAAATGATGTTCATTAAGTGTTTCGTTTTCGTATTTTGACTTCTATGTTTCCATTTAATAGTTTGGGTAGGGTTTTTTCAGTAAATTCTTTGACGATGTCCTTAAAATACCAGTCATTTCTTTTTTCCTTAAATTCTTTAAGCCAAGATTTGATGGACTTAATGTAGTTATTTTTGGTTTTAATTGGTTTGGTTCTGGGGAGAAGATTGTTATAAAACTTTTCAGCTAAAAATTCAGAGCTTATTTTAGTTAAGTAGTACACGTATATTTGGTTTGTTTTTATTGTATTATATATATATTTTTTAATAAGTTATAAAACCGTGATATTTTTACACGTATTATTATGGTCGACGAACACAATATAATTAACCACTCTTCAAAACATCAAATTTCGTTGTTTTTATTAGACTTGTGGTATTTTTTATAATCTCTGATCATCTCTTATATCCTCTTTAATGAAAATTAACGTTTACATTTTTTGTTTAATTCTTAAATTTTAAAAATGTGATCGGATTACCATAATACCCACGCATAGGCTCTGCCTTTGTGAAATTTTTTATTACATAAAATTGCCTTGTATAATTATTTTTATCAAAGCTGTTCCATGTATCAAAAACTTTTAATTTAAAGAAATATATGTGTTATTAAGTTGGTTTTCTGATTTCACGTTGTAACTTTCTACCCGGCGGCCTCATCTAGGTGCAGACCTTAGGCATGAAGCAATGACGGTCGCTTTTATTGAGGACGTTCCACAAAAGGGGGTCGTTCTATTCTATTATACATTCTCACTTATCCTTCACTCGATCCTTTGTTTCAGTTATCTTCTCAGTTAAAACCCGTGCATAATATTATGACATTCTTACCTGAACCCACGAAATAGAAAAAAAAAGTGTTTTTAATTTGACAATTTTATTTCATAATCCGGAAGGAAAAATCGAAGCAAATGCATTTTCGGAGCATTGGATTCCTTTGTGTTCATTTGTCTAAAATTTAATTCAAGAATGTTTTACCTTTATGGTGCAGTTCATTGAAAAATTGTACGGATATATCATAGAATATTTTTATTTACTTTTGAGATAGATGTCATTCGTGTGCCGTGTTTTAATCTTTAGAGGAATTTTGGAAACGATAATATCAGTATATTTTGTGAACACCGCACAAGAGTCCCGCCAGCTTAGAACGAGTGGTATTTTTGTGAGGTTAAAGGAAGTTGGTTAGGTTAGTATAACAAACACCTGGCTACTCATAAAAGGTCATTAAATACGGTTATTTAGTGACTACATCTTGATGAAAAACCGAAAAATTTTACACTACAAAATATCGTCACGAACATTAGTATGAAGGATATAGTTCACTTCCTGTCACGAAAACTTTATTTTCTCATTAGTTCGTAGCTAATTAGAGAACAATTCCGTTATTTGGTCACTTTACATTAAAAATATCGGAAGAAGTCTTTACGATTTATAAAGATTACTAGCTTTTCCCCGCGGCTTCGCTTGCATGGTATTACGGGAAATTACTGTAGCGCTTGCACTTATCAATTATCTCCCCCTCCCCACCGCCATCCCCTCCCGCATTCCATATATTCATTCCCTTACATTCAGTTTTCAAACATCTCGCCTACCATCTAAATTTCATAATGCTATAGCTCAAAGAAAAAAGAATTACTTATCCAATTTTGTTCATTCAATCGGAATTTATGCGCTTACAAACATTTCGGATATTTATTTTTATTTAAATATTTGGAAGTTCGTAAATATAATACAAAATTACTCTATTTATCATTCAGTCTTTATAATCGTTACGAATAATATTTTTAATATAGGAACTCTCATTTGACATTTATTCCGAGCTTGTCCAAAAAAAAAAACGAATTCTAATATTTGATTTATTTCTTCAAAATAGGCAAATTTACTTTGTGGCGTCATCATTTAATAATGAAAAACAATTACTTTGTGTAACAACCACTATTTAATTAACAATATCAACATGTTTCGAAAACTATGTTTTCTTTGTCAGGATAATAAGTTAACTTATTAGTTAGTTAATTAAATAGTGGTTGTTACACAAAGCAATTGTTTTTCATTATCTAATATTTGAATTTTCTGCAGCAGTAGCCGACCAGTAGACTGAGTACCTACCAGGATAGAACCCAAAAATATATCAACATCGTTTCCATGGAAACGATTTTTTTTCTGACGTTAGCAAAAACTCGCTTTTGTTAGAGACAGAAAACGTATAACAAATATAATATATTAATATTTATAATTTCATAATGCCCAGAGCTTACCACCATATACAAAATATAGTCTGCGCATATAATTTAGCTTTCTATTGGTGAAAGAATTATTAAAGTCTTTATATTGTGTTATGCGTGAAAGCGTCATAAACAAACTCGAGCAGTTTCGCATTTATAATATTAGTATGGAAGTATGGATATGGATGGATGTTTAATGTCCCTTTAGAACAAGTAAACCGTATATACTTTTATATATTAAAAAAAATCACACACTTGAGGATCGGCGAAGGATAAGTGACATCTGCTTCTTTTTTTAAACTGTAAATTCGAGACTTGATTGTTGCAAGCTTCTGAGTCTAGTCAATTTGAGAATACCTACTCGACCCACTAGGAATAAAAACCATTTTCAACGACACCATCTTTGATTTGATTACCATCGGAGCGCATAAATTTATCATTGCGGATTTTTCCTGTGAATGTATGCGCCAGTCTGGACCCTGTGCAGATGATAAAAATCTTAACAGATTTCAAAACATAATGGCTTGGCGGTTTTCGCTATGAAAATTGATACATAAAGTTTGATCGTGACAATCCAAACATGAATTATCTAGGTCGGCTAATAACCTTGTTATTTCAATTCTACTAAGAGAGGCATGAGTCAAAATTTGTCATCAGACAATTAATTCGTGGAGCAGAAACCATACGTAAATATATTAATTTAACACAGTGATGTATGAGGTGTTATGCATTAACTCCTATCTGATTTTGTATTACGATGAGATATATGATTTAAACAGTGTAAAAAGATAGAACACCACGGTTTGCATGTGCATTTAAAAGTCTACTATAGACGCTCCCAAAAAAAATTAAATAATTGCTTGAAACAACATTAAGCATTAGGAAAAAAAATGTCAAGGATTTAATTTTTTTGTAAAAAATTATTTAAAAAAAAATCAGGTGATTATAACTTTTATAATCTAATCAGGACCTTTGTATAATTAAGTCTTGTTTTTTAGTTTCGTTAGTGTAATTAAAGTTTGCTCCATAAAAACCATCGGAAAGCGATTTAAAAAGCATTATCTAAGTTTATGTTAAAAATTTTAATATTTCTATTTGCGAAACATGTCGATTTGTAGTACCTCCATACTATAATCTGAAATGGTCTTTCATTTATTTACAAAAATATTAGTTTATTTTATTTATTTATTTATTACACGCCCTAATGGGCTTTTACAATCTTTGTTTTTAAGTTAAGTATCACAGTTCTTTTAAATACTTTAAAACTAAAACAATATTGAAAATATAATATAATGAAAAAAAAATGTAACAACAATAGCATGTATTATAAAATAAAATACAATACGTACGTTATTTCAACCAATTTATTTGGAAATTGCAAAATATAAGAGGCTATTTACTCTACTCTGATATTTTCTTGAAATTCTTGTTCTGATGTCTTCTCCTATCGGAGGTTGAATATCAGGGAATCTTCGCCCTGCAGGCAGCTGCCGGAACAACTCTGAAACTGAAACTGCATCCTTACCAGTCACGTAGGTGACCTAATGAAGTGCGGCATCTTCCACTGGTGCATCTTCCTACCCCTGGAAGCGTTTCCTTAATTGGTGGGACCTTCATTTTCAACGGGTTAATTTTGTATGCTTACATCGTTTCTCATAATATCACAAGATTTCAAAATATTATTTTTTTTTTGTAGCACAGATCAGCGGTTGTCAACTTTTTTCTGAGTCTGCGTACCCCTGGAACACAAACCCTTTGTACCCCGTACTCTATATAATCTATCTTGTGTACACGTTTAATAAAATAAGGGTTTAATTTGTAATTTTTAAATGATCTCATTGTTTTTTGAATTTAACATTCAAGTCATACAAGTTGTACCCTAAACCCTCTCCGGACCAGGGAATTCTGAGGACGCATCTAAATTATAAACACATTTCGAAGTATTATTGTAACCATAATATACACTTTACACAGTTTATATAGAAAAAATAAATAAATAATACATGAGTTGCAATATCATGAAACGTTATACAGATGAGTTCAACAAGTTTATAATGTGATAATAAAAAAGTAAAAAATAGTACAAATAATGGTACAAAAAGTACAAGATAATATTAGTACAAAAGAGAGAGAGGACAAAAAAGTAAGTACTTAGTTAATCTTTGTACACATAAGTATTAAATTTTGTTTTTATTGTGAACATGAAGAGACCATCGATTTCAATTTATATCTTGTGTTAAATTAAATGAAAGCAAATCACTCTGTAAACCACCATTTAATCAAATTTATGTCATTAAGTAGGTACCTTAACAACAGTGTTTCTTCGATTTTAATGTTTTTTTTCTTTAAGAACAAATTAAAAAAAAAAAAATGTTATTAACTATGTTCTGTACATTCAGTGTCATTGCGCTTTACAATAAAATTGGACAGTTAAATCGGTGTTGCCAGCCTATAAATTTTGTAGTTCCATTTTTTTATATTTTCTACTCTTAATTGACAGACTTTAAGTTCTAGTTGTTCTGTAAGCAGTAGTGTACCGCTTCCAAAAAAGAATGTTCCAAAATTATTTTAATTTTAAATCAAAACCAAAATTTTCTCTGAAAATAAGATTTGTAAGAAAATATTTAGATGCTTGCCGAATTAATTTTTTTTATTTTTTATTTTATTAATCTATAAACAAAGGGTTTTACATTAATAAACATTTGATATTTGAAATAATAATCTTTACTGCACATAATAAGAATTTCCCCCCGAATAGCTACCTTTATTCAGAGAAATGATTTTCAAACCCTTTGGCGCCCAACAGGTTAAAATTGTCACCATGTTGAACCGGAACCGGAACGTAACAAAACTTTTTACAAATACGTAAAATGCTAAAAAGTCAATAATACACAGCATTTTCACGAGAATCGTATTGCGGTGTTCCAAAGGCTCGGGCTGATGGAATATCTCAGTTTAAATAATTCCCCTGAAAAGTAAATAATGAAACGGTACAGTTTTTCAGGTCTTAATCACCATCGACCCTCATCAATCACCTGGAGGATTAGTAACACTTAAAAAGTTTCTTGCTTAAGAAACGCTGTTAGCGCCCGTGGAATACTTTTAAGTATAATTAATTATTTCAGTCAGTTAACATTATTGCGCCTATAAATAATTCCAGCAACTTTGTAGTGGGTTGTTCAAGAAAAAGACAAATTTGAGTCTTTCTCAGATTTACAAAAGCTGGATCAAATAGTATAAAGAGAGATCATTTAATTGGACAAAAAAACTTTGCAAACAATATAATATAAGTAGGTTTGTATTCAGTAATCTGAAAGTATCTTGTCTGTTGTATGCTGATGATGCGGTGCTGATTTCTAAGAGTATTGAAGATCAACAGTTTTTCGTATCTAGGATGAACGAAAAATGAGTTAATGATGAATGTAAGTAAGTCTAAAATCGTGGTGTTTGAAAGATAGAGTACGAAAACAATGTGCAACATAGTTGTGAATGATGAATACTTGGAGCAGGTGGGTGAGTTTGTGTATTTGGGTAGTATGTTAACGATAGATGGGAAGGCTGACAGAGATATTGAAATAAGGGTAAATGCCGTTAACTCCATTAATGGAGGACTGAATGCCGTTGTTAATGCGCGGATGGACTGTATGCGGGTTTTAATTGTTCTATTTATTATAATTTCATTTACCCAAAAAAAACTGCTTCCTGCATTCCACTTATTTTTTATTACACCAGGGAGGTAAGTGTTAGTAGTGGAAAGATTTGGGATTTTAGGATTTGGTGATAGGATGACAAGCGAGATGAGGCGGGCGGCGCGATGGGAAGATTTTAACCTTGCAAATGGTTGCGAATTGATGGCACTTTTTCCCACGCGGCGATTTTGTAGAACTGATTGATAGCGGTGCGATTTTTAGGACTTGTGTCCTATGCGGCGAGGGGAGAACAACTGTAGCGGTGCGGTTTGAGGACCTGCGTCCTTAGCGACGACGTGAAATCAACTGAGCTCAGTTAAGGCGGAGTGCACAAAAGATAGTTGCCAAAAGAGCAACATGTAACAATAAAAGTGGCGTGAGCAGCCGTTAGCGCCAATAAAAACTGTCAAAAGAAGCGAAGCTAGCAGTCCACAATGGAGTCCTGGTACCTACCCTGATGTATGGCAGTGAGGCATGGAACTGGCAGAGGAAGGATGAAAGTAAACTGAATGTAGTTGAAATGAGATCCCTGAGACGTATGTGTTAAAACCATGTATGATCGTGTGAGAAATGTGGAGACCCGCAAAGAATGTAAGGCTGATATAAGCATAATGAGTAAGATCGAGAAAGGGACTCTCAGATGGTTTGGGCATGTAGAGCAAATGAACGAAGAAAGTAGTGTAAGAAGAATATATGACGCAAATGTGAATGGTAGAAGAAGTCGGGGACGCCCGAGGAAGACATGGCACGATCAAGTGAATCAGATACTTGAGTCGGGCCATGTCAAAGTCAGAATAACAGAAGAGTATGCATGAGACGATATATGAATGTGAGTGAAACAAAGAATGTATGCCAGGACCGAGTTGTTTGGCGGTCCGTCCTCTCTGCCTACCCATGCGGGAAACGGCATGGTCGTTAGTTAGTTAGGTTTGTAATTTATAGTTCGGCTAACTTTCCACATAAATCGATATGAATAACGCAGTAGACGTTTCAAGGGCGTGACATACAATGTTTACGGTTCCATTTCAAAGATAGCATCGGCTACAACTCTTTATGTAAGTAACTATTCATAATTACACAAATGGGTCCGGGGAAAAGTGCAGTAACTTAGAAAAGTGATTCTACGTAATATTAGAAGCAAAAAAGGCGAACAATTTTTTCGAGAGACATGATTTTTGTATTTTACGGCCAAAGGGATTATCTTGATTAATTTTTGGGTTATTATGCCGTATTGCGCTTTGGATAGTGTTATAATATTAACTTTTTTCGAAAATCCACTATTTTTTCCCACGCAAATATAATATTTTTCCAAGAAAAAATACTTTTTTCAGTACAACAATACAACTTTTTACAATATCTTGTAGACTTGGGATCGAACTTTAAACGCCATTTTCTCGGGCACTATGACGTCAAATCGACTGATATTTTGGATTCTTACTAAAACACAATTTCTGGAGTTAAATCAATGGAACAATCTGTAAAAAGTTTCATTTTTGAAAATATCTTCATTCTTATGGTGCAAATGCAAGACTTAGGGTCGATCTTTAAAAGCCGTTTTCTTGGACACTATGGCGTCAAATCGACTGATATTTTGGATTTTTACTAACACACATTGTTTGGAGTTGAATCAACGGAAAATTCACTTTTTTACCTATAGCTACTACCAAGTTTAATAAACTCCCAAAGTTAATGCATTTAGTTTATTGAATAGATAATTTTATGCCATTATTGTTTAAATATGATTTTGGGCATATGAGCGCCACGGCTAGCTCAAATAAAGAGCAATCTTGAAGTCCAATTTTCGACAATTTTATCAAGCAACTGGGGTCGTGTATTGGCAAAACCACGGCGAATGTTGACTTTCAAATGGTCCAACGTCTCTGGTTTAGCAACATAGACTAGTGACTTCACACACCCCTAAAGAAAATAATCTAATGGTGTGATATCACACGATCGTGGAGGCCTAGACCCAGATCTTTCCGCAGAATCTTCCACAAAGTGGATGGGCATAGCTGCAATTGCTGTGCACGATGGCGAATCGACTCATTCGGATTCTCCTCAACACTACTCTCCACAGCAGCAATAACTTCTTCTTTGTCGTCTTTGTGGATGCGTATTATCCACTAGAGTGTACGTGGTGCGTAAACGATCCATGATCTTCCGAATAACTTGCTCGGATGGATGATTATATCGACAGTAAAATGGACGTAGTGCACGATAAGTTTGGCGAGCCGAACCATGATTTTCAAAATAAATTTGCACAACTTGCAAGCGCGCGTTCTGACGTCAGTCTATTTATAGTAAAATGGCAAAACGTACTGACAACAAATCAACTGTCAACTGTTAAATTGACTATCTGTAGAAACAATGTTGCCAGTTTAAAAACCAAACCTCTTAAAAAAACACCCTTTATAAATAATAAGTAGATAATTATTATGAAGTCGCGTTGTAAAGAATGAGGCCACCATTTTACATGTATTAAACGTTAGTTACATACTCACATTTTTACATTACCTCCGTACAGCAGGTCCTGAGGAAAAAAATTCTGAAGGGCCTATGTCATCTTTATGGATGCTGTGTAGGGTTTTATTTGGGAAAGGAAAGATAGGAAGTTCCGGGAAGGAAAAAGGTGCGAGGGGTGGGTGCGGACCTGGGGGTCAGTGTGTTTAGGAGTGTTCGAGAGAGTTTGGTTGGAGAAGTCAAAAGGTCTCAAATATTAAAGAAGAATTAAACTTAGTAATGTTCAATCAAGTTCTGCAAGTATTTAAGTATTTTGTTTTTACAGCTGTTACGGCTAACAATACCACTTTCAAACTTTGCACGGTTTACTTTGCCACTAATTAGGTGGGCAAAAGTAAAAACTACAAAAACTTCACCCCATGAACCAGAGAACCCCTGCTAAGTCACCAATCGTAGCAAACCACTCGGGTGACCCGTGGCAGTTATTGTTTATCCAATAAATGGTTACCCGCCTCCTAATTTGAAAGCCACTTAATTCTTTGACATCAAATACAAGGTCACCCAACTTTAATCTAGGGTTAAGGAAGTAGGAATAAAGGGAGACGACTTCGAGAAAGAGAAAGCACATAAAAAACTTTATATTACAAGTGCAGTTTTGTGGGGTGAAGATTTGCCTTGCCGATTAATGATTATGAACACTGACGGCTTCCGTGGTCGAGAGGTAAAGATCTTAACTCGCAATCCGAAGGAAGCAAGATCGAATTCCGACGTGCGCAAATAAATTTTATTTCATTAAATGAAGGCAATATTAGCGAAACTCAATCGAAAATCTGGAAACAGAAAAATCAGAAAAAGATTTTTGTACCTCTGGGGCTCAAACCCAGGACCTTTCGCTTTCATGCGCTAATCGCTGCGCATTTGCCCGGAATGCGAAAGGTCCTGGGTTCGAGTCCCAGAAGTGCAAATATCTTTTTCTGATTTTTCTGTTTCCAATTTTCGATTGAGTTTCGCTAATATTGTCTTCATTTAATTAAATATTAAAATTTGAGGTTTTACTCATAAAGTTAAAAAAATATATTAAAAAATAAAATTTATTTGATTAATTTGTGTTATTTCACAATTTAAAATAATATATAGCATATTTGCGGCACGTTCCAGACTGGATGACACTCTTATTATCGCCTTGGTGTATCGTCAATCATTCAGAATTGAAACGTTGCTTGAAATGGCTTAAGCCGTGTTTGGTAACCAGATCTGAATAGTCAGGTCATTCCCCATCTTCCTTTTCTGTATCTCCTTCCCCTTTTCTTAACCTCACAACATACACCAATTAGGGATGCCATAGTCTCGTTGACTCCAGACGGGTGTAGCTTGTGAAGCATTCACATAAAAAAATAAAAAATAAAGCTCACTTTCAATTGGAGAGGACCCCAGCAGAAGAAAACATAAACACCAAATAATATTTTACCTGAAAGAAAAATCATGAAAGCAACTTAAGTTAATCCCATATGGTTTATACATTATTATAATCTCCGCCAAAAGAACACCTGACAACACATAAATTCAGATTCAAATAAATGTGTTCGTAGCAATACTTGTATCCTTGTGGGAACATTGACAGAGCCGCGGCCGTGTGAGAGACAAATCCTTGCCCCCATTCTGATTTATGATGATAAACAAATCCGTTTGTAATCCCCGCCTTGAACAGTTGGAAGAATCTTCTGCTGAATTTATTATTCTTCTTTCCTTCCTCGCATCCTCGAGGCTTCTTCAACTATTCTAATCCTACTGCCTACTTCCCTTCACCAACCTGTATTTTATTAAGGTAAATTATTATAATTTTTTAAACCGGATTGAACAAGAGTGCGCAACCTGCTGGTTCCCGGAACTGAAGTAAAATTCCATATCTCAATACGGTCTTCAAATCCTGCATTCTGGAAATTATGGAAACATCACATACTTCTTCCTTTGAACAACAAAATGCTTATGCTGTTAAAAATGTAATTTTTAAAGATGTCTTTTATTCATTCTTTGTGACGGACGTGCTGATCGTGGGAACGTATGACATGGGTTCAGCATGTAGCGTGAGGCCAAGGCGGGACTCGGTGTACAGTTAGTAATTTTGAGGATCTAGCGTAACATTATAATTTTAGTATGTTTTTGGGACAATAAAAATTATCATTAAATGAAAAAATTGTTCAAAATATATTGCGCGGTTCAACCTGGAACAGTCATTTTTAATACTTACAGCAATCTATATATATAAAAATTTAGGTTCCGTATGTTTGCGTTCTCAAACTCGGAAACTAATCGATAGATTGACTCAAAATTTCAACAGAATATTGAATTTTAGCAGAAAAATGTTTTTACATATAATGGTAAGCTCTGGCTTTATGAAATTTGTATATTTTGATCTGTTTATCAAAAATCGCTTTGGTGCTGAAAAAATTAAAAGTTTTTAAAGTAAACCCTGAATACATCACAAAACTAAAGTTTATTTGACACATTAATAGCTATTAAACACAGAAAACGTAAGACTTTGCCGGATAAATTCGGATGCATTTTTTAAAGTCTCGATGAATTCTAATTTTAAAGAAAAAATACGTTTTGAAAAATCATTACTTCAATATTTTTTATCACACTAAAACACAGTTAAATAGTTATGATAATCACCTAAATTCCTAGATTCCATCATAAAGATTCAGAAAAAAACCGTGGTTATAGTTGAATTATCACAATGACGCCCACACCTCCACCCGCGTAGAGATCCAAACTCTACATACATAAAATTACTTGTTCGCGTTTCGAGGTAGTCAGTATTTGCGATGATGCCATTCGTCGCAAACAGCTAAAATGTTTTGGTTTTTGTTATATTCTAAAAAGATTAGACATTTAGATACCCAAATAAAAAAAATGATATCCAGAAAAAAACCTCGGGTTTTATGATAAAGTTACGCTAGATACCTCAAATTATTAACTGTGCGGTGCGATCACGGGCCCGTTCTTCTAAGGTGGTCTAGCAGGAACGAGCTCGGTTCACAATTCCAAATATGTGTTTTAAATTAACTTTGTAAAACTCTCACTTTTTTCACGGATAATAGACAGCTGCTATCGGATAATGGCTCAGGAATAAGATATAGAAGAGGATGGTAGATACGTATCAGGATATTCAGATGCAATCACCAAACACGGCTAAATTAATTTGACGCGACGATTCAGAATGGTGATTTTTCATTAGGGTGAAACCGAAAGTATCTACAACTCTCAAAAATTGTTACAAAAATGAATCGTATAAACTTTACTGGATTGAACCCGATACATCCAGATTCGTGGCCAAGGATCGTAACCACTCGACCACGGAGGCCATAAATTACATAGATTTCTCAAATTAACTATTTTGAAGTGCTTTGGTTCTAAGTTTGCATATGTTTGAATGATCTATCACCCAGTGGGTATCTAAAGCGACGAAATTTTCAATTTTTTACAGACGTACGGGATCATCTGAATTCTTGACAAATCAGCTATGTTCTGAAAATGATAACGAAAATAATTGTCTGTTAAAGTATTATTTTTAAAAATTTTCTTTTATCTGAAATCGTCACACAATCAGTTTTATTTTTTGATAATGACACTTAAATTCAAAGCTGATATGAGTTCATCGAACCAGAATTAAGCAGACACACAACAAAAATACTTTTTTGATGATTGCTGTAAGGTAACAAAATCCATTTTTTGATTAGAAAAAGTTGCTGTCATAAACTTTGATAAAACTATCTTCGTATAAAATCAGCTTTCTTTGAATAAAAATTACATACAAAAACCATGATACATGTTTTATTATTTACTACTAGCTGGTTCCTGGCGTGCTTTGTAATGCCATATTCAATGGAATAAATTGTTTCTCCCTGCATGTCTTTTCCGGTGCGTCCCCGTTCCCCTCCCGCGTCCCCTTCCACTCCCGCGTTCCCCTTCCACCTTCCATGTCTTCCCTCTCCCCTCTTTCGGTCCCGCCCACCCCCTCCCGCGTCCCATATTTTTAGTCTCAGTACATTCAGTTTTCAAACAGCTCGCGTGCCACTTATTATAATTTTTTTAATTCTAATTTTCATTTTTCATACATAACAAATATTAATTTTTGTATATCATATAAAAACAATCAATAAAATTTAATGCCTAACATATCCTGTTTAAAATATCTTTAATTCTTGACTCGATTCAAATTATTACGTAAGTACCTTAAATTAATTAATTAATTTAAATGGTTTAGAAAATTGAATTCTGATTTGACAATCACTGTCTTGCAAAATGTCATTCTCAAATTTTGAACAATTTCACAAGAATTTTCGTGATGATTGAAAACTTTTCAGATGTATTGTCATATGGTTGAAATTATCCAAAAACCTTTGCGGCTTAAGGACGGTAAACATTTACAAACATTTCCTATGCTTAATGTAACAATACACAATACACTAATCCCCAAACACATTTTGATTTTTATATACATAAAGAGAGAATATTATCATCTCTAGAGTATCCAACTAAAGACTTTGTACAAAAAAATATTAAGTTGTTCAAAAATATTTAAGCAACGCGTGGTGTTGGGTCATAATATTTAATTTTCGCTAGAATCATTTTATGAACAATTTCGTAAAACTAGGAGAAATTTCTCAGGATAGGTTTTCTAGTTTTGCAATATGGGTCATTGTCCTTTGGATCGCAGTCCTATGTCCCTCACAAGGCGAGGAGAGGGCGAGGAGACGCATATGTTACCTCGGAAGGGACCGCTTCAGAGCACATGGCGGAGAAGCCTTCATACGCAAAAAGGGTACATATTAGGGGAGGTTTTGCCGAGCCTGCACAATACGGACGGGGCTGAATTATGTTTTCATTTCGCTAGTTTAAACTGGTTCAATTTCAACCTTACAAAATATTAAATTTAATTATTAAAAACAAATTTATCGAATAAGCAATGAAGTAAGATTGTGCGCAGCGAATACTTATAATATTATTACATAAAGTACTGCACATTGTTGAAAATTCTATATTTTGCTTTAATTTTTTTTAATATGTACGTGGGGTGAGGTTTGTCCGGGCCTTGGCGGCGGATGCGTCTGCTTATCTGCAGCGTAGCAGGCCGGATACAGAGAGACTAGTTGAGGGAGGCTCTTTGACCTTTCTAGCTGAACTCTTTCGACCAATCGCCTTACACCGCAGTTGGAGGGATGGATTCATACGTCTGACACTCCTAGACACACTGACACCAGATTTCTCCCCATCCCTCATACCTTTTTCCGTCCCAGAACTCCCTCTCTTCCTTTCCCTAAAAAATCCCCCACACAGTATCTGCTTTATCCTCCTGGTCACGGCACCAAAAAAAAATGATGAAATGTGAAATGCTAAGTACGAAATGATTTTAAATATTAAACAGAGGACAACACAATACTCTAAAACAACTTATCAAAAAGTGCTCGATTTCGGAAAAGGTCAAAAAGTGTGTTACTCGCACTATTTAATTAAAACAACTGCTATAGTTTTATACAAATAGCAATAGATACTAAACGAATCCTACCACCATTCAATGAGTTTCATTTCTGGGTTGTGCATTTTATAATTAGAATACGTACGATTCAACTAGACCAATTCACCCATCGTACCCCCTTCCCATTCCCACATAAATAATTTAATATGTAATTTTTCTTAATTAACATTTTCAATTCACTAAACTCACTTGTAAATTTAATGTATCCTAGATATTATCATGCTTAATTTCAATATTAAGCTGTCGGTATCCCAAGTAAAATAAAATGAAATATTTTCACACCAAAACAAATGATCTTCCATTAGGTATTTCGCATTACATCACTAGCACTTTAAAAACACGAATTGTTTTTTTCTAAAAATTAAACACAATTTATCATCGCCACATTAGCGGAGTAATCATAAGAACACCATATAATTTAAAAGTAGGAAAACGTAGTTAAAACTTGAAATGCCTCCCAAGTTTACCTGCCAGATTATCAAATAAATGTATTAAAAGTTCAGGTATTCTTTGGGGCCGAAAGTTTGGCCCAGCAAATGTTGCCATGAATATAAATCAATGCCGAGTGGCCCTCCAAATCCTCGGCGCGGAGTGGACGAGTTTATACTCCCCACTTATCAGCGGGCCAGAATTCAAGAAAACCACTTTGTCGCGATATAAAAGTAGAATTTTACATAAACACTCGAAGCAAAGGAAAGTTTTGAAGAAGTCGAGGGTAATCCTTCCTTTCCCCCCACTCCCTGCTACCTCACCCTCTTCCCTTCAACCCTCTCCAGTTCCCAGTTCCCGGCGGTCACTCGGATTGTTCCTTCTGCCGGAAGAAGAGATGAAAATTCAACCCTTATTCTGGGACTAGGTTAGGGAAGCGAATGATTTGTTCTGTGGAAACTGAAAGGTTAATCCAAGGTTTTAAAGGATAAACTTATATAATTTCTTAACAAAATAACAACTTCTTTACTGTCGAGTTAACGTAGACACTTACTTAATTAAGTAATGATTATTTTATCTTGTTATGTAAGTAAATAAAACAATTCATTTGGAAAATTATTTGAAAGAGGACACGATTGAATAGATTAAATTTATGGGCACCGATATTATCGAAAGTTTAAAAAAAGTTTATCGAAATAGTTTTGAACACACGCCCGCTTTCCCTTCTTACCCCGCAGATGCCCAAAGACACTACTGGATGCGCAGCGATGTTTAAAATAATTAAATTTTTTACATTGCATTAATATTAAAAGAACTTATTTTTATGCTTTATAGAAATAAACCATTTAATTTTTTTTTTGTGCCGGCAACCCGGGCGTTTATTAAAATAAAAAATCTTATACAAAACAAGAAAGTAACTAGAACTCGTTAAATGATATCATGTTAAAATGTTATCATGTAAAAAAAGTTTTTATTGGTTACCAAAAGGTACAGAGTTTCATAAAAACCAGATTTTTTAAATATAAAGAGGAAAATGTTAAAAGGTTATCGTGGAGATAGGTGGAAGGTTGTCATGGATTATACATAGTTTCATGACATCAAAATTTACAAATTTTACAAAATCTAAACATACGTAAAACATTAGCAGAAACAAAAAAAAAAACAACTAAACATGCGTAAAACATAAGCATAAGAAAGAAAAAAAATCACTATGAATGGGATAATAAATATATGTAAATATTGCATAAGGATTACAGACTGGATTAAGATCAGATTACTGATAGTAGTTTGGTGATGCATGCCCTTTTTTATGTAATGACCAAGTATTTAGATTCACGATTCAGGTATTTATGGTTTAAAATGTCAACTTTGAGAATTTGATGTGCGCATGCCCGCGATTCTCATTATGTACAATAGTGAGTTCTGGCATCATGAAATTATGCGTTGCTAACAGTTCAAACTTTGATGATTTTTAGTATCAAAATACCTTTTTTCCGTCCTCGCGAAGGTTTCTGGATTATTACAACCACATGACAATTCATTTGAAAAGTTTTTTAATCATTACAAAAACTCTAAGAAAACACTTACAATTTGAGTATGACGTTTTGCAAACTATCGATTGTTACATTAAAATTCAAATGATACTAACAAAAATTGAATACTTTGAAGCTAATGAGGTTGGCGTTGAGAGGAGAGGGAAGGCGGAATGGGAACACGCGAGGGAGAGAGGACGCGGGAAAGAAGGGGATGTGGAAGGGGAACGGGACGAATGGGAAAGGACACGCACGGAGGAACAATTTGGTTCTTAAGTGGCATTGCGACGCATGCCGGTAACTTGCTAGTTTCTATATATTAAGTATTTTTTTTTGGGTTTTGTTTTTTTTTTTTTAATTCATCTGGTAAACTACCAGAAATACGATGTACCTCTATGTCATATCCCTCGCTTTTATATTTTATTGATACAATAAAGATTTTTTTAAATTTGAAATAAATTTAAAAAATTTAATAATTTATTTAAATTGGAGAATCGAACAACCTAAAAAAAACTTGTTTAATCAATAAGTGAATAATGTACTTAAATGTGGAAAAAATTGAGTTAAGAAATTATATTTGTTGGTAAATTTAACGTTAAATCATTATTACTTTTAATTTGGGAGGCGGATGTAAGTACCGCCGCCCCGGGAAACCATTTATTGGATAACCAACACCTCTACCATAGGTCACCCCAAATGGTTCGCTGCATTTGGCGACTTAGCAGGGGTGCCCGGGTTCAAAGGGTGAGATTTGTCCGGGTCTTGGCGGCGGATGCGATTGCCCACCAGATGCATGGCATGCCGGTTCGAGAGATAAAGTTTGAGGGAGTCCCTTTGACTTCTCCAGGGGTATTCTCTCGGAGTATCGCCTTGCACCGCGGTGGTAGGGATGGATTCATATATCCGTCACTTCTGGACACATTGACCCCCAGATTCCTACCCACTCCTCTTGATCGCATGGTACAAGGGGGAAATTATTGTAGTTCTTGCACATATCAATTATCCCCCCTCCACTCCCTCCCTCCCTCTCCCTTCACACCCCACCCTCTCCCCCCTCCCCCCTACCGCATTCCATGCATTCATTTTCGGTATATTTAGTTTTCAAACAGCTCGCGTGCCACATTTCATAATGCCAGAGCTCACCCGTAGTAAATAGAAGAATTATCCAATTTGGTGCAGTCGTTCGGAATAAACATTTCGGAGATTCATTTTTATTTATATATAATTATATATGGATAGATAGACACTAACTACGAAGCCTGAAATACAAAATATATATATATCAACATCGTTTCCACGGCAAAAGTTTGTTTTCTGACGTTAGCAATAATTTGCTTTTGTTGACAGAAAACGTATAATAAATATAATATATAAATATTTATATTTTCATAACACCAGAGCTTACCATTAAATACAATCTTTAGTAATCGCATATAACGTAGCTTTATATTTAAGAAAATTTATAATCTATTTATTGGTTAATGCGTGAAAGCGTAAAAGAAACTCGAGCAGTTTCGCATTTATAATATATAATATAATATAATAATATATAATATTAGTAAAGATAATGTATAATTCTTTAAAAACAATCGTATTTGAATTTGCATCAAAATTTTAAGCCTTAAGTAGGTAAATAATCGTTATTTTTAGCACTATGCAAAAAAGGGTCTCTTAAAAATTGTCTTTACCGGTTTATACGGTAATACTAAAAGTAAGTTTGGGGATGATTTTAAACATACATTTCTTATTTTACAGATGCAAAAAATACACTTTTGGATGAGAAAAATAATCCTAAAATGTTGTATTTTAACAGGGTTTGTAGAAAGACATCTCACTTCACCAGAAGTAGACGTACAAGACAAGAAAACACATTCAGTTCTCCATTTTAATTCTTGATTTCCCCGCATGGTGCCGGTAATAGGAATTTACCACATATTGCACGAGGGCCAGTGAACTCATTTCCCGGCGCTGAGCAAAAATCAAATAGGATACACCCTCCTCAGCGGTCTTCCTCTCGCCCGCCCTGGTACCAACCTACCCTGCCACACTGCCTGCTGCCTGCTGCCTGCTGCCTGCTGCCTGCTGCCAGCACAGCGTATAGCGGTAGACTCGCAGCAAGTAAAACAAAACTAACAATTCCCAACCAACTCCCGCGGAATGATATCGTCCAGAGATCGCCAGCAATTCAGGAAAATCATCTTGGAGAATTTTGTTAGGGTTACAAAATGACTTTATTGTTCGGGTTGTGTAAAGGTTTACAATGAATTTAATTGTTTTAAAAGTAATGGCATTTAAAGTTATAATAAACACTAATTAAATTAACGTTTGAAGTCGTCAACATTTTTATGTCCAGCAATTTATTATTATTATTTTTTTATTTCTATTCTAGTACATATGCAGTTTACAGATGTTTACAGTTATCATAGATAATAAGGGTTATAAAAGAAAATGTTTTTTTTTTTATTTTAACTTCATGAATGAAATCTCAAATCGAAATTTTTAATTACTGAAGACAATATTTTTGACTCTCAATCGATTAGTTAGAGCATTATTGCCCTGGCAAGGATAAAAACCTGCTCAACTCGCTTTTCCTGGCCAATTTTTTTTGTTTCAAATTTTTGATTGAGCGCTGCTAATATTATCTTTAGTGGTTAAATTTTTTTTTGTAATCAGCAATACTACATTTGAATCGGTTAGTAGTTGTATTTTGTGAACTACTTACTAAAAAAAAATGTGCTGCTTATTTTAGATAAAGTATTATTCCGTCGTCATAAGTAAAAACGCAGCATCAAAACAGTTTAAAATGGACTAAACACATTAGTTGTTTAATTAATCAAATAAAAACCAAGATATTTTCTCAAAACCAATAGGAAAGTCCTCATTTAAAAATACTCTATCGAGACTTACATGGCTATTTGCCAATCACTGTTAGAATATGGTATTATGGGAGGGGGTTGTTAAAATGACCATTATCTAAATCCGCTAATTAAAACCCTAAACGCCATAATGAAAATTATACTGAAAGTTCCTGAAAGAACACATTAAAACCATAACAATAAAATAATATTTAAATCACAAATAAAAAGCTGCATACAAAATTTAGGGAGATATGAAATAGTAAATACTAATTCTGACACCAAATGTAGACTGAAACCAAAACCACTCAACAGCAGTAAAAAAAAAACATTACCTAATTTATTTTATAATTATTTAGGAAAAAAATTCGACACAATGTGTTTGTTATTATTTTATATTTTTTATACAATCAAATTGTAATATGTAATTGAAATCATGGGAGATTCCAGTGAGGATGCCATCGTCTCTACTTATAACAAAAAGGAAGAAAATAAATCATTTGTTATTTTTATTATCGTCTATGATACGTCAAAGGAGGGCACTATGGTTCCACCCACTGAGGCGGTATTGTAGAAATATTAGGTAAGTAGAAATTGAATATCATAATATTACTTACAAACAATGTAGCAACAATTTAGTGAAAAGAAAAAGGTACCGCGTGAAGTGAACTTAATGAAGCAGCAAAATGAGAATAAAACTATTTGTCTATAAAATATCTTCACAATGATTTATTTATTATATGACGGCCGGCGTAGTCCAGCGGTAAGGCTCTTGACTAGCATTCCGAAGGTCGCGGGATTGAATCTCGGCGTGGCAAATAAATTTAATTTGATTAATTTGTGTTATTTTCACAATTTAATCATTTAAAATAATATAAAGTATATTTGCGGCATGTTCCAGAGTGGAAGATGCTCTCAGTATCGCCCTGATGTAAGACCACCATTCAGAATTGAAAAATTGCTTGAAATGGCTTTAACCGTGTTTGGTGACCAGATCTGAATAGCCAGGTACTTCCCACCTTCCCCTTCCCTATCTCCTTTCCTTTCCCACTGCCTTCAGCCTCACAACATACCCCAATTGGGGATGCTATAGTCTCACTGGCTCTAGATGGGAGCAGTTGGGACTCTTGCGCGGTATTCATATAAAAAAAAATTAACGCAGAGAATGTACAGAGATCTGACTTGCTTTGACCGATGATTCCTGACACTATTTGGAATTAAAAAAATAATTTAATTCTGAATTCCGATGACATTTTGGGTTGTTTGTTTTTCAATTAAAAAAAAATTCTTTCTTGTGTCGTCACTGATCATTCAGCCAAGTATTTACTCAAAATATTTGTTTCAAAATATATAACCATTATCGCAAAATAATAAAACCGTTCCAAAACCAAAACAAATGTTAATATTACCACAAGAATTGAATTGTATCTCAAAGGGGTAAGTATTATTAACAGCATTAATACACCTAGGTTAAAGTTAGATATATTAGAATGAAAAGTTTAATAAACTTAAGATTAATTATCCTAATCCGCAATGAAATATTGAAATCTTTCCGTAAAGTGGGAGCCTGGATCATGGAGCATATTCCAGAGACAGCAATCACAACTGAATGTTCCGGTCGCACATAAATCAGACAAAAACTTCATTTGCGAGAACATTAGCACTGATGCTGTAACAATTTGAGGTAGAAGGCTAAAATAATATAAACCTTACAAGACTTATTTCACTTTGGATTTGATTCGTTCCTACAACTAATATATTTAATTTTTTGTTTACATAAAAAAGAATTGCAGTGTTTTTAACCTGAAATTTAAAAATTGTTTTCATATTTATGATACTTTCTGGTAATGTATTAAACAACTTAACTCTAAGATATTAATAATTGAATTGCTCTATCGTTTTGTTCACATTTTGGAGTTAGGAGAATTGATAGTTGTCTTTCTATTATATTTAAATGGTGCAGTTTTATTTAGAAAATTGTCTTTATACAATAGTAATTTTTTTTTAGGTGAGCTCCACACAGGAGGCCCTGAGGAATTTTTTTTTCCTTAGGGCCTATGTCATCTTTGGTGATGCTGTGTGGAGGGTTTTTTAAAGAAAGGAAGGATGGGAGAGTTCTGGGAAGGAAAAAGATTTAAGGGGTGGGTAGGAAACTGGGGTTCAGTGTGTCCTGGTCATCCGCCTCCAAGACCTATAGTGCAGGCGCTAGAGGTAGTTGAGTATGCAAAATGTGAGAACCGAATTCCACCAATGGATTTGAGTTAAAAAAAGGTCAAAGATTAATAATGTGGATCTTGCCGGCCAATTTTTTGGTCCATTTTCTTTTTACCCCCTCTACTCTTATTTGTGAAGGGAATGTATGGAGTACATGATATTAAATCATTTTAATGATTATTTCAGTTTTAATTTATAGTTTTTTTTAATGGTAAAAGTGAGGATGGATTCTTGAATGAAAAAAAAAATATCTATATATAATAGTAATAAAATCATATTTATATTTGGTAATTTTATATTATCTTCAATTTTTGGCTCCTAAGAGCATTTCTTACTCTTTACTTGTTACACTTTTTTTTAATATTTATAACTTTACACTACATTTTTAAGATATCTATCTTATAGTCTATATATTCTACTTTTGACTGTATTATTTCCTACCTTTTAACTTTCAATCTCAATTTGTCACTTTTCATTATACTTTATATTTTATATTTTATAATTTTATGCTTTTACTTTATACTTTCATTTATCCATCTTACTTTTTACTTACTGCTTACTACCTCAACTCCTTTTTTTACCTTTTTTTTTATTTAACTTTTATTTATGTTGTTACTTTCGTTTGTTATTGTATTATAATACATATTTAAATATAATTTATGTTAATGGCACATGTTGTGCCGTATGTTTTTGAAATAAAATAAAATAATAAAATATCTATTAATTTAAAAAAAGATATACATATGTATAAAAACGGCGAAATTAAACAGAAATAAACGTAAAGTGGGCAAAGGCATTTAATACTTCTTTTGTGTGAAAGCACCTTGAAAACATTATGTATTTAGTTTTCTAACTATAAATTCTTCATACATAGGAGTTCTGATAAACATGTACGTATACGATTAAAATAGAATTGTTTTTAATATTAATGTTAAGCGGTTGCGTGTGTGTTTTTCAAGTATATATTTGTAAGTGTATGTTAAACAAACTGAAGGGTACTGTGAAATTTTGAGGTTTTGAAATATTCCAGTAAACTAGGTTTAATTATAAGATGAAAATATGTATTTTTAATGAAGACTCCGCATTCAGAATTTCTACCGAAAATATAACATATTTCTCTTTAAAACTTTAAGTATGAAGCTCTTAAAAATATTTAAACACCTTTTTTATTTTTTTAAATAATTTCTATACATTTGCCGAATTTAAAAAATAATTACACGAAATTTGCACATTTCAAATACGGTCGTACATGATTTTACACATGTGTACGCCTCAAGGACACGTACGTCGGAGTTGGTATCAACGCTGCATTGTGAACTGCTAGCATCCATTCTTTGGTTATTTTTTTATAAACGCCAACCGCCTTATTATCAACCGCCTTCTGCACTTATTTATTGGTTATTTATTTTTTTCATAATAAATACACTGACAAACTGTTTAAGAACATTACTACGGACCGACTTTTATAACGTCGAAAAACGTTATTTCTATATAAAGTGCATCATCAAGCCGCTCAGTGTTATCGGCGACCGTAGAACTGAATTAGAAATTTGAACATATCGCAATTGACCGAATAAAAAAGCGTTCCATTTTTTCTTAGTGCGTTTGTTTTTTTAAACATAAATTAAACACTTGCAGCTCCCGGTAACCCTGGTGGGCAAGTTGAAGTATACAATACGGTTACTGATGAAAAATTGCTAAAAAAATTTTTTAAATTTTAATTTGATCTCTATTATCTCATAACATTGTTGAGATATAGAATGTAAGCATATTGCAAATACATCTTTATATAACGTACGTTCAAATCTACGTTTTATAAATATATTTATGCAATACTTATTTAATAAAATAAAATATGTCAAACCACAAAGTGAGGGCTTTCTACAAAAATAAATACTTATTTACGTTGCGCTTTAATTTGAAGTCTTATTTACATGTTTTTTTTTTATTTTTTTTTTATTGTTTTTGGGGTGTTATGCCGTGTTTCGGTAGCGATATAGTTACGTGTAATCGACTGATTGGTGAGTAATAATGTGATAATGTATGTGTGTTATTATAGTAGAACGGTAGTCAGTCTATTGTTAGCGCGACCAGGGCAATGAAATCGTATTAGTTCTATTAAATCAGGGGTATCCAAGACCGAGTATCCCCACCATCTTAATAATATTGATACTCATAAACTTCTTACAGCAAGTTGGCTGTACAATTTGAAAGATAAAATGTGTCATATTGCGCAGCCGAAATCTCTTAGCCGGTTGAATTATTAAAAGTTAAGTATTTAATTTTTATTTATTAGAGGATTTAAAAAAATATATTTTTGTTCTTTCAGCAAGTAATGTTAATCCTGTCGCTTTGTTCCCCGCCGCCGGATGACAGATCGAGGCACTCTTTTCCCACTGAGTAAATAGGAGGAACAAATCGCGTCATTAGAGACGCGTTCCCTCGCATTGTATTCTTGTAGGAGGAGTAATGTAGCTCCAGTTTCATTAAGAAACACCTGCGAGGCGCGGAGTGTCGGAACCTGAAATTGCGCCCACTTTACTCGGAAGGGACAAATTATGCATTCGGATAAATAATGCAAAAGGAACATCAAAATCTTACTGTCGTTCTTTAATTTTATATCAAAAGAATAAACAATTTTTTAAATCAGTCAGGAATTAAATGGTTTGGGTAAGGCACAAACATTTTTCATAATTGTATATACATTGTATTATAAATCTAAGCGAAACATGAAACAGAAGAAATCTTACCAGTTCAACGGTTTTAACCACTGAGCTATAATTGTGATTCGACTGTTATTATCGATCTCAATTTGAGGCCCGGTAGTAAGAGTTCAAAAAGAAGAAAAAGGGTAATATGTAAATACGAATGTAAGAGGGAGTGCGCTAATATTAAAAAATGATTATGGCAATTATGGCAGTATTCTAGTCAAGAAAAAAAATATTTTCTTCTTCATATGTCAGTCTAAATATTAAAAATATCTCCTTAAAAGGATTTTTTGAAATTCGCTTTATTTTAAAAGTTATAACCATTTTAATGTCGCGGTTTGGACGGAATCTAACCAGAATCTAAATAGAACAAAATTTGAAACGCATTTTTCTCTTCACTATTTTTTTCGTGATGGTTGACACGATATCTCTACACGAGTTCTACTAAGCCAATTTACTTGAAATTTGGTGTCAGCTCTCTCTGTACATTATTTTATTGCTTTAACCAGAACTATAACAAAATTTTAATTTTTACTTTTGTAAAAAAATTCGGAAAAGTAAATAAAAAACTGGTAAAAAAATGTCTTTATATTTCAGACAGCCGCCATTTTGCGAAAAAAATGTATGATTTCTCCGAGGTTTGTGCTATAACAGCATTTGTTTGAATTAAAAATTAATTTGTTTTTTTTTTGTTTTGAGATTACTAGGAACTTGACTTTTGAGGGTTGCAATTTGCGTGACAACCAGGGCGAGCCATACTTTTGAGACCCCCCACTTCAACACCCTGTTACTTTTTATTTTTTTAAATTTTTTCGTTTGATTTTTTTTAATGTATTTTTTAATAAATATTTGGTAAAATAATGGCTACGAAATTATATAATTTTTTATTGCACCCGAAAAAACACCTACAATTCATGCTTCTAGACTAGAGTACTTCCTTAATAAAGCAAACATCTCTCGACAAATGCTTAAGTTGCATTTGAATATACACTGCGATTTTTTTCATAGCCGTAACATGTTAAATAACAGTACAATATGTTTTTAATATTTTTTGGAGCATGCTTCGCAATTTTTTTCTATCGAAGGGATTTCACATGATTACCCTTTCGGCTCTACAAATGTATAGATATTACTTTTAAAAATAATATAAATATTTTTAAAATCTTTAAAACCTAAAGAGTTCAAAATAAATATGTTACAAAACAGAAGAAATTCAGAATGCACAGACTTAAGAATTACCAATATTATCCGGTAAGACAGAGATCCTGTGTTCGATCCCCGGTTTCGATCGTCACCTTTTTTATTTCCTGTGTCTCGTTTCGATTCATCTTTCATAAAAATTTATGAGTATTATTAAGAACACTTCAATGATTAAAACTAATTCAGATAGGTGTAACCTACTGAAAGTTATTTCTATGAATGGAATAAACATTTTCGTTTAAAAATTCATTTACAGATAAACAAAAAAAAAATGTTCAGAGAGGCTAGCAGTCCACACTGGGGTTTTGATACCGACCTTGCTGTTCGACAATAATGTCTGAAACTGGCAGATGAAGGACAATACAGTAGAAATGAGATTCCTGGATTGTTTGCGTTGTACTGTGTTCGGTGTTACTAACAAAGAGATCCGAAAACTATATCGCTTAACAAGGTGTAGATCGCTTAGTTAGATTGGTTGGATGTATTGAATGGAAAGAACGTAGAAGCGTCAGGAAAACATAGGATTAAAGACATAATACAATCAATTGGAACGAACATTTGAGTCGTGTCATGTCATGTAGAAAGCCCTAAATATTTAAAGACGGGTACGGCGGTTCATTGTTTATTTATTTATATTTAATGCACGTGCGGGCTTTTACAAACACATGACATACATAATATTTAAGTGTAACGGTAATTATGAAGTCGAATTCGATATCAATAGAAATTATAAAATAGAACCAAAACAGAAGAATAATATAAGTTAACATTAGTATATATTTATGAGGTTTGTGTAATAGCCTTCTTGTAACTCTGTTCAGTGCTGTTGAACAACTATTTAACATTTTTTTTTTTTTAACAACTATTTCTGAGAAAGAATTGGTAACTGCGTGTGTCGTACAAACGAATGTAGCTCTAGAGGTGTAACTCTAAGTGACCAGCTCTAAATACTGGGGCTTCATTGAAGCCAGAGTTAAGTTAGCCTCTCAGAAACTGGGCGTACTACACAGGTCCCGCAGATACTTTAATAGTACACAACTGCTAACCTTGTACAAATCGCAAGTGCGCCCCAGGTTGAATTTGGCAGCCACCAGGTTGAGTCTGGAGTCTTAAAATACTTAAAAAAAACCCTCTTTTCTGTGCAGAAATGGGCGGTCCGTTTGATAGATTCTACTAACTTAACAAACGGATTGCAATCTTCAGAGCACAGGCGTCAGGTGGGAATGCTGTCCTTGTTCTACCGATATAACAATGGAAGATGCTCCTTGATAGGAACTAGCATCATTGATCCCCTCGGCACCGGTGCATAGGAGGAGGGCCTCCTGTGTGGAGTTAATGTAATAAAAGCGAGTATCTATATGTCTAAGTACTGGAATTGAAAAAAAAATTGAGAATTTTTTTAATTTTAATTCTTTCATCAAGTGTTTGTTATTTATGAATTCAGTAGGAAAACCGAGTTTTGTAGTTAATCTATTTGAAATTTATGAAGAAATGTATCAATGAAATCGGAGTGGATTTTTTAAGTGAGGGGACCAAATAGAAGAGTTATACTCGACTTGACTAATCTCTGTCCATCCTGTGAGAAAGTGACTTGATGATTGCTTAGTTATTTCACCACCAGCTTTATAAAACTTTATTGTTCCGCACATAAGAAAAATGGTTCCTTTGGTTGAGAAAATACAAAAAAGATTTTTACGATACCTCTATATGAGAGAGTTCGGTTTTTACCCATGGCTGTTTCCAACAGCATTTATCTCGGGAATGCTGGGTATCTGCAGCCTTAGTTCCAGAAGAGATGTCGCATTACTGCTGATGGCATATAAGCTTCTAAATGGTTTTATATCGGTACCAGATATTCTGGCTGAAATAGGATTCTATGTCCCGGATAATTTCACGCGAGGTCGCCATCACAGGCTTTTGATTCTTCCCAGGTGCAGAACTAATTTAACAATGGTGATGCCCCTGGGAAGACTTACTAGGTTAATTAACTGCCTTGCAGGAAATGTGGATATTTTCCACATTTCCTGCAATGATTTTAAGCGTGAAGTAGCACTTATTAAATAAATGTTTTAACTGTAAACGTAATGATTTTGTATCTTGTATAACCGTTTTTGCAATATATTGGCGTAATGCTGTTTTTGCTAATAAATAAATAAATAAATAAGAGTGTACGAAAAAACACAGTACATTGTCATTTATGTATTTGTTTGTTAAGACATATATTACATTATGACTCAAGATATGGGTATATTAAATTAAGGACCTATTACGTAAGTCCATAGAATTTCAGTAGATAATTTTGCCTGAGATGTGAATGGTTCTTAACCCTTGATTAACCCGGTGACTTCGTACATACACAATTTACCCGGTAGAGTCCCCAGGACTCCCGGAAATAAAATCGTAAATTTAAAATGAAATAAACACTTTTTTAAATTAAATGCTTGTTATATTTATTAGTTATATATTTGGTTTTACAATGGCTTAGATTTTTATTTAAAATTATAGAATCACAGCCTTTTATTAAGGAACTTCTCGAATATGGCACTTTTTGTAACAAAATTACGAGACCTAACTTCTAGTCTCAACATTTCAAAAACAAAAAAAAATTTCAAAGTAATTTAAAAAAAAAAAAACAAAAACTTAATCAATTCTTATTAAAGCAAAAAAAACGAGACTTTTTTTTTGCTTTTTTTGTTCGATACCGTCAATAGGGCTAAAACTAAAACATTAATACCCGGTGGAGTCCCACGGACTCCACTAGCGTGATTACTTACAAATCGGAGCCTCGCACATTGACGTCCACTCTCCTCCACGTTTAGAATTTGTAATTCCAAAAACTAACGGTTTTATGAGCGCTGAAAATTTTCAATGGAGTCCCAGGGACCTACCAGGTAAATTAAGGGTTAAAGCGTAACTAATGAATGTATGCGTAATAGTAATAAAAATTAAGAAATTGTGTGAAATAGACATTTTGAAATCAAAAATTATACGATGTTATGATAAGATTATTTCCCTGTCAATCATAACACTCCATTGATAAAGCAGAGCTTCAGATTAAGATAAAAAAATCGTTTAACATAATAATAAGTATTAACTTGAGTTTGAGGGAATCTCCCTCATAAATTAAGTCGACATGCCAAATATCCCCCGACCAATCTACCCCATTCAGTAAACCGCCTATTGATGTCGGATTTAAGGTTTTAGCATAATCTGTCGCCCCTCCAACACGGCAATAAGTCGTGCGGCGGGGGTGGTTTTGGGTGGGGGGCCCAAGGAGGACGGGGGCGGTTGGCCGGGACAGGGCGCCATTAAAGCCTGCCTGATGGGTTCCTGATGTCCCGGGACGTCCCGTGATGTCCTTATGATGTCCCGCCGGCTGTTCAAATAAAAAGCGGCCATGTTAAATTGCATGTAAGGCGGAATATGTGAGTGGCCTTTATTTCCCCGGAATGGAACACGTGGGTATTATCTCTGAAGACATGTCATTAGGTCAAGCATACCATCTTCAGCAAAACGATTTCCCCTTCAAATTTTCATCGTTCACTTACTTTCGCCCAAATTTCGCAAGTTTGGTAAGAGGCTATATTTTTATCAAAGACGTAGATAGTCATAATGTAGGCAGTAGAGACATACATATAGGTAACACGATCTATTTAAGTGCCGTTGCAAATAGATCAACGTGTTCTCAGCTCTATGAACTTAATTGGTCACTGTCACGTAAAGAGAAGATAGACCAAAGACCCTAAGAAACAAATATTATTTTAAAATAAAATTCAGTCAATATTTTTTGATAGTGATTTAAAGCAATAAAAATATAAAACCCGTCAAACAGAATTTGGAATAATTTAATGAATAATAATACCTCAAATTTAGTCAATGAAGGCAATGTATATATCGACTACCACAACACAGGCTTGTGCCTAGTATGGTGGTCGAAAAATCCCCAATTCATGTAACAAACCATTCAAAGAATAAAGAAACTTAAAAAAAATATATATATTAGCGACTCTCAAACGAAAATTAAAAAAAAATGTATTAATATCAGACTTGTAGAAAAGTCAATAGATGTCGCACATTAAAATATAATAAATTGATATATTTATCCATGACACTTATCTATATTGCATTTAGTTCGGTAAAATCTTGCAATCGTACATAAAGAAAATATGCTTTAAGAAAATGAAGATTTTGTAATTCTTGTCGAAGACTGTTAAAAGTCACCAAGTCACAAGTTAAAAGAACCCCAGCAAGAATAAGGTCTTGGGTTCAATTCCTAGATGCGACCGTATCTTTTTCTGATTTTTCTGTTTCAAATTTTTTTTGAGAATCGCTAATATTTTTAACAATGATTAAATTTCGTAACCATTTTAAAAACTCTAAATTATGAAGTATTTTCTGACGATACATGCAATTTGTTCACATAAATCCGGAATTCTAGGATTTATTTCACATATACGGTATTTAAAATAGTGACGCTAGTAGCTTACGATTTTGACTTTCAGACAAATTGCCAGCAATTTTTTAATATTTAAAATTTTTGATTATAGGCTTCAAACTTGTTTTTTTTTGTGAAATTGAGCAATTAATTAAACGTAGCTAAATATAGGAATTGTTTTGAAACTCACCCTTTTTATCAATCTCGTAACCACTCGTTTATCATCGCCTCGAGCTGGAAGGAAACTTTAAAGATGTGTCAATGATAAGGCGAACATCGCGGGGAGGTAGTGGTAGTGGTGGTGGCCGCGAAGGCTGGAGGGGGGGCTATAATTCATTAACTATAGAGGCAAATAACGTGATACGGGTCGGATAACGATATCCACAGACTGGTTCCTTTCTTCACTCAATTATCATAAAACTTACCTTTAAACTCAACTCGAGAATATTTCGCACTCCGTGTTGTTAATTAAAAACACCTGTATAGCAGTAGCTCGATCCTTGGCTACAAATCTGGAGGTCATCATTTCGTGATGCCACCCTTCTTTCCCTATTACCACCCTACCTTCAAATTTGATTCGAATTCAAAAAGTATCACTTTAAAAATCCGATGGATTTTTCAGACAACCGATAAAGCAGGAATATAACGATTGTTATATAAAGAAAATCTTTATTTTAAACATGCATTTATAATACATGCTTTTACCCGCGGCTTCACTCGCATAGTATTAGGGGGAAATTACTGTAGCGCATGCATTTATCAATCTTCCCCCCTTCCCCCCTCTCTCTCCCCCCACTCGCATTCTATACATGCATTCCCAGTACATTTAGTTTTCAAACAGCTCGCGTGCCATCTAAATTTCATAATGCCAGAGCTCACAAGTATTAAAAAAAAATAATTATCCAATTTGGTGCAGTCGTTCTTACAAACTTTTCGCAATAATCATAGTCATTAGCAATAACTCGCTTCTGTTAGCGACAGAAAACGTTTAATAAATACAATATATTAATATTTATAATTTCATAACGCCAGAGCTTACCATTATATACAGCCATTAGTACTCGCATATAATTTAGCTTTCTATTGGTGAAGAACTTTTAAAATCGTTTTATTGTTTTATACATGAAAGCGCAACAAACAAACACAAGCAGTTTCGCATTTATAATATTAGTATAGATGGCCGCTAGAGGCACTAGTGTAGAATATTGACATTGACATTTCTTTCAAAGGCGGCAAAATGAATTTATTTCGTACTTAATGGTGGTGTTTTGCGCTTTCTAATTTGTGTGTTGATCGATATTGTTAATAAAAGTAGGTTCCAAGCGTGCAAACAAATAAAACAATCCAACTTTTTTCAGGATGCCAAAAATCGTTAACTGGTTAGTTAATATGATATGAGTTCGTTAAATACTAGCAAATAAAATGTTCTTTATTACATTAAAAGTGTATTACCATGCATAATGTGATTATAAAAATTTTAAGGTTAATTCGACATAACTGTGTTTTTTCTATGTAAGCACAACTCACCCCACCAGGAGGCGATAATGCTATCAGAAAGTTTTGTAAAAATCAGAAGTTGGAGATATTATCAATATTACGTGGTATTGGGTTACAAATATTTTGGTTAGAATATTTAAGGGGGTATTCTAGACTAGAAAAAAGAAAAATAATAAATTTCTTCATATTTTGATGGTTTAGATATTCAAGAATATTTCCTTAAAAGGATTTTAAAAAATTCGAATTATTTTTAAAAATAGGGCCATTTTAGTTCGACTGGCTTACACGGAATCTAACTAAAATCTAAATAGAACAAAACTTAAAGCGTGTGTTTCCCAAAACTACTTTTTTCGAGTTGGTTGACACGATATCTCAAGTTCTACTAAACCAATTTACTTTAAATTTGGTGTGAGCTTTCTCTATGTATTTTCCTATCGCGCTAAAATAAAACTATAATAAATTTTCAATTTTTAATATTTTAAAAAGATTTGGAAAGTCAAAAAAACTGATAAAAAATGTCTTCTTTAATTTAAACAGCCGCCATTTTGCGGATTTTTTTTTTTTACTTTTCCTTAGTTCGGGCCATAGCCGCATTTGTTTAGATTACGAATTAATTTGTTTTTTTTTTTAGATTACTAGGAGGGTTGCAATCGTGTCAACCAGGATACACGTATGAAAACTATGAAATTACATTAAGTTATTTTTGCGGAGTAATATACTTAGGAGGGGCCACGAAAACTATTTTGTAGAAAATTAAGCAAAAAAGTCGTAAATTAAAGTTATAAAAGTGTCTTTTGTTTTAATGAGGGCGAATGGCGGACACTCTTTTGAATAGCCGTTTTATTCTGTGGCGAAGGGTTGGTCTACTATTTATTACCTTTTTGTCTGTGGCGGGGGAGATTGGGAACATTCAACACCCAGGGTTTTTGTCATTTCATTTCGCACATAATCCTTTTATTTGAAACCGCACAAGAGTCTCAAATGCTCCCAACCGTCTGGAGCCAGTGAGACTACGGCATTCCAAATTGGAGTACGCTGAAGACAGCAAGGAGAGGGATAAGATGGAAGGAAGGGTGGAAGAGGAATCTGGCTACTCAGATCTAGTCAACAAGCACGGCCTAAGCAATGTCGAGTAAATTTTCAATAATGAATGGTTGTCATACACCAGGGCGACACTAAAACTATTTTCCACTCTGGAACGCGTCTCAAATATATTTCATAAGAGTTAATTGTGAAATAACAGAAATTCATCAAATAAAATTTACTTGCGCACGCCGAAATTGGAACCCGTGACCTCCAGCTTGCTCGAGAGATTTAATCGAGTGCCTTATCCCTCTACGATGGAGATCGTTGTATCCTTAACCGATTAACTTGATTATACTTGACTGCAATAAAATGGTTATTTTATGTGAAATACTAATAGTGTTATTTAAGACAAACAATATTACTTGGTTACTAATATTGAATCAATTTAAAAATTATTTTTCTTAAATTAAATTCGAAACTCGACTGTTTCAAACTCCTGAGTGTATTTAATTTAAGATTACCTACTCGACTCAATAAGCCAAAGGACCTAGTTCAATGTCACCATTCACAAAAAAATTATGTGTCAAACTTGCCAATTCCTCGCTGACAGAGTTTAACAAAAAAATATTCAAATCCGCTGTAATGTAAGATATAATTTTTTGAAATCTATTGTTTATTAATAAACTCCTGTGCAAAAAATAGTATTATATATACCCATGGACGTATAAAAGAGTAAATAAATAAATAATAACATAATATCCTGACAAAATTTTAATTCCCCCTCGTTACAAGCAGAAATTTATTGTTGTTTTTGATCTTTGATAACTTGCATGCAGAGAATTGAATTCGCAACGCATTAGTTTGAACTCGATTTCTACCAAGTTGTCGAAACAGAATTATTGTAATTTCAACAAATAAAACCAAATTAAGAACTTTCAACGTCCAATTGATACAAAAGTTATTATTTTTTTATCAAAGTTTATAAAAGCCAACCTGATACGCTAATGTGACATGAAAATGTTTTTTTTAACCTTTATAATATCTCATACTTTTTATAATTTTTTTACGGAGATCGATAAAAACTTATTTTGATTTTTAGCTTGAAGTTTTTTCTGGTCAAATTAATACCAATCTCCCCACATCACAAAATAGCCTTTTCTCTATGGCGCTGGCACAAGACCAGGGAAATTTCAACAGACTTAATTTTTCAATTTTTATGAATTGTTGGCTGCCAATTTTATTTCGGACAGAAGAAGATACGCCAGTAAACGTTATTATTAATATTAATTAAATATCGATTTCTTCCGGATCATAATTATTGCCATAATTATCTTATTAAACATCACAATACTTTTTTTAACTAAATTATATTTCCAACGCGTTAACGAGTATTACAAATTTGTTTCAATATCTCTAATTGATTGGGCTTGAACGACGCTACGTTGCAAAAATCACATTTTGGTGTTAAATTATTTATGCACATTGCACGAGGCAACATTTTTATGGTAACGTAGTGATTAAAATATTTAAATAATGTCAATTATTTTCAAGTATTTATTACGGATATTCTGAATTACGAAGTTGGAGGACATAAAAATGAATTATTAATTTTCTCTGAAAATGCAAATATATGGAATTAAATTACCCGTTTTTCAAAATTGACTTTACTTACAGTGCTTAATCTTTAATCTTCCACCAGTGAAAACTGAAAACCGTAGATAAATTTTCTCACATCTTCTTCACTCGTTTTGACTGTTAGTCAAAACGAGTGAACACAGGTCTCTTTGTACATGGGGATACTTTCAAGCTACGTGATTGTGACGCAACCAAAAGTAGCCTTCTGATATGCTACTCTAAAATGAAGTTATACGTGAAATTCTATTTAGATCAGAGGTTCCCAACCTTTTTTTTCTCGCGGACCACTTTCAAAATTTTACTGGTTTCGGTGGACCCCCTGCTGCATTTCTACCATATTACCAAAATATAACGCTGGTGTTGTGGTCTATCACAACGGGGGGGGGGCTGGTTTTGTGGTCTATCACAACGGGGGGGGGGGGGTAGTAATGTGATATGAGACAGGGGGCGGGATGGGATATGGGCACGAGATGGGTCTCAATATGACAATTTTTCACCGAAATACAAGCAGATATTACCTACCAACATAAGGTAAAGCTAAGCCTGTACTGAATATCGAATGTGCAAGTTGTTACAAGTAACAGTTGCTGACCTTCTTAAAATACACTACTCAAAAAAACTAAGGTAAGGTTTAAAAAAAGGAATTTAAAAAGAAATTAATGCTAAATAAACAAGCTATCTGATCCATATGCCGGCCTAAAACATTTTTTTCCATAAATCTGAAAATCAGAATTTTAAAGCTTCAAAATGCTTTTTTCAAAGTCTCAATATGACCATTTTTCACCAAAATACAGCCTGTAAAAAATCATCAAGGATTTTTTTTTGATCCCTTAATTTTTTTAAGTAGTGTATTATCTGCCTTTCTTTCTAGGTAAAGCCAAGCCAACATTTTTGTTCTTTACTATCAAAACCAGATTTTTTTTCGTGGACCCCCACTTGCAACTTGTGTTGCAAGTGGGGGTCCCCCATTTTCTTTCATGCCTTCGTGGACCCCCGTGGAGTCCCCCGTGGACCCCTGGGAAACCACTTTGGGAATCACTGATTTAGATTCATCTTAACGACGAATTGGTTTACAGTATGAATATCAAAAAATATGTTACGGATAAACTGAAGCTTTTACTAGCTTTGCTGTGTATTGGAATTACAATAAAATGATTACTTACATAACAAAAAATATAAGCGTAAACCACTCAAAAAATAGGTCTTATCATGGCTTAACAATGAAGCAATATGAGAAACATTTTTTTAAAAATTCCCCTTTATGGCTAAGGCTTTTTTGAGGTTTTGTATGTTCTGACTTTTTTCATTCTTATTATGCACAAAATAAATAAAAACCACTTTTTCGCTTACTTTCCTCGTGCAAATACGACGCACGATTTTAAACTTTGTAGGCATGAGAATCGAAATATTTCTAGCGTTTATATTCCTCAATGCTTTTTGCCGTACACGGCGCTACTTTTTTTTTTTTTTTACATTAACTCCACACAGGAGGCCTTGAGGAAAATAATTCCCCTCAGGGCCTATGTCATCTGGGATGCTGTGTAGAGGGTCTTTTTGAGGAGAGGAAGGAATGAACATTGGTCTTGAAGAGACCCATGTTGTAGGAGGGAGGAAACACAGATGCCGGCAAGTCGAAAAAACGACCCGTTCTCATGTGACAAATGTCAACCGTGTACATATGTTGGGCGCGCGTTTGGCGTGTCTCCCGACTATGCACCGAAATATTCTGAACTTTTTCATATGCAGCCGTAGAATTAATGCGATATAAAATGACTCTAGCGACGAAGACGATAATTTTTTCTTCTTTAATTTTTATTTAACGGATTTACGTCCACTTTACAATAAAATAACACAATTTTTAAAAAAGTATAAAAGATGATAAATGGAAGCGAAGACAAAATCAAAGTTAAACATAATAAAATAGAAGTGACAAGTCAAGTATGGCTAGAAATCATAATGCATATTTATTTTTAATATCGTAAATTTTTTAGCGACTGACCACAAACGTTTAGACTTACACCAAAAAAAGTCAAGATCTTGACTTGAGTTAACCAGTTTACACATTCTGGAGGTAAATAATATCCATAATTGGTCGTGTGTTGATTGAGGGAAAGCAGTTCATTATTTATGTGTCTACGGGAAGGTACATTAAAAGGGATGAGCTGTTGTAATGTAGATGGATCAATAATACAATTGATAATTTAAGAAACAAATGTGATCATTTTTTTCCGACAGTCTTCTAAAGGAGAAAGGTTTAGAGTTATTTCAATTTCTTTATCTTTATAAGCGTAAAACATGATCTAATTGAAGATTTTGGGTTCATCCATACAACGAAAAAAATAATAATTGTGAGGCATTTATCCCCGCTACGGAACTACATTATGCGAATGATGTCAAATTGACTTTTATTTCTAACCCCAATTCACACCTTCTCCGCTAAATTCTTTCTTACAAATACCGGTAAATTATAGTTATATAAATACGGATATTTTTTTACCTATAAAACAAACTTAACATTCAAATATGTTCGGACGTCATTTCTATCAAACGAATATGAATGCAACTCGCGTATTGTGCTACCAACACAGTCAGTAAAGTGCAACTGACATCAAACCCGTAGTCGACGCGAATACTCGTGTATGAACTCTAGAAAAATAGTAGATACAGCGGGTATCATGAGTGATGCATACGCTACGTCTACGAAAATCGAGTCGCTTGTTAGGATCTCCATGTACGAACGGCTTAAGGGTTGATAACTTGTGAAAAGTAAAGTATTAAATTAACTGACTTTAAGTTATTTATTTTTAAAGTGTATTTATTAATTGATTGCACATCTGTGAATGCCCAAATATTTCAACTTTTTTTCACATTGAAAAATAAATAATGATTCCGACAGGGCTGTTACCGGAGCCGGTCAAAAACTATGGAGACATCGCTTTGACCGTCAAACAGTTATTATCGGGGGTATTTTATGCAAAACGTGAATTTTCCCCAGATTGTGTGTTTGAATCAAATTTTAAGATAGCTGCTGATCAGTTAGTATAATCAGCTGTTTACACTTACAACATCGCTATTAAAGTACTACTAGCTCAGACCCGTGAAAAATCACGGGATTTTATAATTATTGTAGGATTGGTGAAGCTGAAAGTAATCATAAAATATGATTCCACGATCACTCGACAGTTGGTTAATCACTCGACGGTTGGCCTTCCGGTATAATATGCAGTCGGTTTACGGTAAAATACATTATACCTACTTACACAAAACATAAATAAATGTCACCGAAGGGGTCTAAAGAGAGGTTGTACCGCCGAATAACAAAAGTATAAAACATAATTTCATTCTAGTGCATCATGAAAAAAACTACTGTTTATATACTGTATATACCTACCAGGGTATAAGTATAATAAATTGACATTGCAAATAAATTTTTTTGATATCCAAACCAACTTATTATTAAAGGCGTTTTTGGAGTCTATTTTATTTTGGAAATTTGGTAAATGTTGCACGAAATTTCAATTTTTCTATTGTCTTTATTCATTATTGCTTTAATGGTTACATAATTTGGGGATTATTTGACCACCATGCTAGTAGGCAAATGCCCGTGTTATGGTGGTGGTTATATAATTTTATTATAATTATAATTTTGGGGATCAACTGTCGGGCGATCAACTGTAGTGGATCAACTGTCAGGTCACCATTAAATATTTGCTCAGGTTCATTGTCTTTCTATAGTAATATTATCTTATGACGTATATTTTTTGGAAACAACATCTACTTAACTTGAAAAATTACAAAATTAGTAATATGTATGTAAACAAAGCCATTATACATTTGAGATTAGGAATTATTATTTAATTAATAAAAATAATTTTATTACAATGGGTAGGTACCTACTATTGTCTTAATTATTCTTCCCACAATCGGTTCCAATTTAGAAATTGGCTCGTAAATTCAAATCAAATTTGAGTGCAATGAAGCAGATTTCACACAGTAATAAATAATAACCTCACAGATAACTTAAATAAGTAAGTTCGTTGATACCTACATACTATGGAAGGTTGAAAAATGTACTTGAAGTTCTGAGCCCTTATCCGAAGGCACAAAAGTTATATCTTAGAATGTGGCCATTTTCCAGCTTTTTTTCCAATCTCCGTTTAATTGGGGAATAAAAGTGTGTGGGACTCGTCCAATAGTCATCTCCAGAGAGTCGCACAATCGAGTGTACGTGTCCGGGCGACGTGCCCCCGCTCGACTGCTCCGACTGCCCCCGGCTGCCCCCGAGGCCGCTCCTGTCGCCTCGCTTTCCTTGCTCCCAGCGTCCTTCGACTTGGCCGTGTAATATTCTTATAACAAAGTGCTGCGATACCCATTCTTGAGCTATTGGATAATACCATACACGCTGCGCGCACAACGTGCGGAGATCTGACAAAGGAAGATGTTGGCAATACGTAATACAAGTCCTAAAGCTTTCACACTAAAAGGCATTTTGGAAATGTGCAGATTTCGCTCTTCTCACGCTGATATTTTTATCATAAATTTAAGTCTTGTTTTTATACTACGCATTAAATATTAAAAAATATATATTTTAGAAACTTTTGAAGCGTTGTGGAATTACACATTAATTACAGTTTTACTTTTATTCGAATCGATTTTATTTAACGTCAAGGTAGCTCTCACGACTGGCATGAATATTGGCATTTTTGTTTTCCAAGCCGGCAGATAAAACTGTATACGCTGTCATAAATAAAAAAAGTGAAGTGATTCTTTCCAGTTTCGTTCAGATCAAAGATCCGCAAAGGTGAATACATCAATCATTTTAGTGTTATGATATTACTTTTAGAAAGCCGTTTCATTCGCCTTTGCACCCTTTGATTTCATTCATAAAACCTTGATGTTCCACGGTGGATATAATGTCTAGCACCAACGCCGAAAATCAAAAGAAAAAATGCAATATTTCATAATATTTGCGAATTTACACAAATATCTTGAAATTCGGGAATTCAGAAACAGGTGCACACTTTTACTCTAGGATGTAAAAATACAGTAAAAAAAATAAGAAAAAATCCATACATATGTGGCGTTCATACAACTATTTTTCGCCACTCTAGAATTCGCGAGAAGGAATCACCGCCGTTTCCATCCGCAACGCGCGTCGAGCAGCGGCCTGGGAGACGAGGTCATCCTACACCGCCACGGTGTCAAGCATCACGCTGGTGACTCCACTCACCGAGTCACCGCCGTTCATCACCCCAGGGCAGCTTCCTTCGTGGACATCACCGTTTCCCTCCGCAACGCGCGTCGAGCAGCGGCCTGGGAGACGAGGTCATCCTACACCGCCACGGTGTCAAGCATCACGCTGGTGACTCCACTCACCGAGTCACCGCCGTTCATCACCCCAGGGCAGCTTCCTTCGTGGACATCACCGTTTCCCTCCGCAACGCGCGTCGAGCAGCGGCCTGGGAGACGAGGTCATCCTACACCGCCACGGTGTCAAGCATCACGCTGGTGACTCCACTCACCGAGTCACCGCCGTTCATCACCCCAGGGCAGCTTCCTTCGTGGACATCACCGTTTCCCTCCGCAACGCGCGTCGAGCAGCGGCCTGGGAGACGAGGTCATCCTACACCGCCACGGTGTCAAGCATCACGCTGGTGACTCCACTCACCGAGTCACCGCCGTTCATCACTCCAGGGCAGCTTCCTACGTGGACATCACCAGGACTATCTGCCGGTGGCTCCACTCACTTTTCTCACCGTGAAAAATCTAAAGGAGTAAACTGATACATGAAAAATTCAAATAAAATTTTGAAAATAATTTTTTTTAGTTAAAAATATTATATAAAAGGTAGTTACTTCATATTTTTTTGTGTAATTGGGCATCAACTATGTAACGATTTCTAGACATTTTGTTTTGAAGGGTTTAATTCACAACGTGTATTTGTTACTTTATTTCATTCACCGGCGTTCTCAAAATTACTTAAAAAAATACTAAAGTACAGAAATGATCAGATATTTTTAGGTGAGGATAGTGGAAGCGGTGATTTAGGAGGGGAAGAAGAACAGTGGGAGAAGTCGAAATAACAAGGAAACATGGTCAACAAAGGTGACTTACAGGGTGAGATTGTTCAGTAAATTAATTTTTTTGTAAATTTCTCAGGTTTCTAAAGCGCACAAATTAAAATACGGACGAATATTTGTATATACTTATTTTTTTCTTTCTTGAAGCTATGTATGGCCTGTCTCTAATATATGATTAGCACACTTGAAATAGTTATTACTTCGTGAACAGAGTTCATATTCCCCGATTCTTAATTTAAAATTTCTTGGGTGAGGTGCTTGTAAGTTGTGATTTGGATGATATCTTTCATTTTACATACCTAGTTATACACCCATACAATTATCAATGATAGACATAATCATTTCAAATTATTATGGATTAAATTTGTAAATTTCAATTTTTTGTTATACCTTAACACTTTGAGTAACTTACTTTACATTTTTTAAATTTTATAAAAAACCCTTCTTAACATCTTGAAACTTCTTCGGGGTACTTTAAAAAAAATATAGTCATTATATATATACAGAACAATACTCAAGAAATCCTTAAAAATACCCGTAAAAGATTTATTAATTGTAATTTTATTTTGAAAGTAAACAATAAACAGACAATATACCAATACATGAGTTTTCATTCAAAGTGCTTTAAATTAAACGAAATATTTTAATATGAACATAAAGAATAATTTTCGTTTTCAGGTACTAATAAAGCATTAAAATTTTTAAAAAGATAGTCAAGAGATATCTTGATTTAAAAACTACAGAAGATTTATAACGATACAACCAATTACATTGCTGATTCAATGAATGCAGAATTGAAATGGACAACGTCAAACCACACTGTACTTGTACAGAGAAAGGAAGAGACAGAGCTACAGGGTGATCGAAAAGATCCTCATCGCAGTGGAGTGAAAAGCCAACCCCTTAATAGGTAGTATTACCCCCTCCCCGCCTCACACCCTCCCCCACCTCCGCGCCAGGGGCCCGCGGGACCCATAAAAAGAAAACGTGTACCCTCAGTACATAATACTCAGCCGGCTCTGCGCAGCCACTGGAGGCATTCCGCAGAATTGGATTTTCTTGAAGACTGTGTAATTTTCAAACTTGAATTAAAAAACGGCGCCTCTGATTGTATTAAAGGCGAGTTATTCGCATTAGTGTGGGTACGTCCCGGAGATAACTAGACGGCTCCGTTTAAAAATCCGGACACGTCTTTGTCTCATGTGGAAAAAATCAATGCCTGATTTTTAGGATTCGATGTATAAAGCTATTCTTATCTATTTCGTTCTATCAATTAGCCTTGAACTTTCGATATATTTTTTTTAAAACTCGACCGTTTTATGTGAACATTTTAGCGTTTATCTAAACATTGTTTCGAAAATGATCTTTTCTAGATCTAAATTAAGAAATGTTTTAGAGAACTTAATGTTTTACTGCCATGACATTGAGTTACAGACGTTGGTACTAAGGAAATTTTTTTCTAACTGTGACATTAATAAAAAAAGGACTTATTTCTTTTTATGGCGTTATCACACATTGTAATTTTAATTGATTTGAAACTTTGAATTCTTTATAAACACATGAATGATGTGTAACCTTATTCGTAAGTAAGTCCTGGCTGAGGGAGTCCCGGCTCAGCTGACGGTCTGAAAATAATAAATAAAACCGAGAGCTCTACTAAACCAATAAACAGCAGATATAAATTATAAGAAATCACCCGATCGATTTTATTAGTTAGATGTTCCGGAATATTATGACTTATTCGAGAAACATTAGGAACTTGAAAGTTTTCTTTTGTTGTCTGCGAGATAAAATCTTCGAAAAAACGATACAAGCAATGGGTTAATTATTAAAAATACGTATTTATTAAATTTAATATAAAAGCGTCCACCTCTCGCATTCTCTTTCGCTCTCGCATTCCCCTTCTACCTTCCCCGTTTTAGTCCTTCGCCTTCCCCCTCCCGCGTTCCCATTCCATCTTCTCCGCCTTTTTTTTCCCTCTCTTTTCTCCCATCCTGCTAATCCCCCACCCTTTCATTCTTACCCTCCCCGCCGCTAAACTTTGAAAAGCAATGATTTTCCATCTTTACCCCCTGCTATCTCCTACCGCTATTATATCCTATATATAATCCCTCTCATTATATATATATATAATCCCTCCCTCTGCCCTCCGTCCTCCCCGCCTCTTCGTCGCACATCCCCGTGTTTTTTCTATGCGTCCCCGTTCCCGCCTCCATTCCCCTCCCCGTACCACGTTCCTCTTCCACCTGCCTGACCTTTTCCGTACCGCGAAAAGGTCATTCTTTTGATATTAATAAAGGTTTAAAAATTTTACACACTAACACAACGGGTATACAATTAGATAATTTAGAAATTTTAGAAATTAGAAAAAGTGTTAATAGTAAATTAAATATTATAAATAACCAAACGTTTTTTAAAAATAGCCATCTTTTAAATTTATTTTCGTATTAATACTTATATTTATAATAATTTATTTTGTTATTTAGACTTCTTGTTTTCCTTTTAAAAGATTTTTTATTATGTTAATGTAATTTTTTACCCATTCTAAAATAATTTTTATATTTTATTTTATATAATTGTTTTTTATGATTTATTTTAGGTAATTAATCACCTCTCCTTTCTAATATTTTGTCTATGTTCTAATTAGTCTATACTTGTTTGTCTTTTGTTATTTATTATTGACTTATTATCCTGACGAAGAAAACATAGTTTTCGAAACATGTTGATATTGTTAATAAAATAGTGGTGTTATACAAAAGTATTTGTTTTTCATTAAATTATATGAAATACACTCATTTTCATTTATAAAATTTCATAACGCCAGAGCTCACCATTATATATAGCCTATAAACTTCGCGGGCATGCGCACAATATATCACCAAAGTTTTCTCGCAATCGAGTGAACGTCATGACAGTGCATAACATACGAACAAATAAACAAACAAATATTGATTTTTTATATATAAGATAATAGGTAACGACGTAATTAGCTCCGTAACAAGGAAAAGTGCATTGTTTAGCTGAACGATATTTGATTAGTCTTGCATATGAATAAGTAAATGCATATTTGCTGGGTGTATTTGTTCAGTTGGGTGTACAATTTGCGAGCTCATTGCGTGATATATATATCAATATTTTATAACCGGAAAATATTTTTATTAGTTATGCATTTTATTACATTAAGTCATCCTCTTCATATTTATTACTTTACCAAGTGCCAAGATCCATCGTGGATTTCCTAGTAGCTCATCGTGCTTGCTTCGATTTTATGATACGTATTTTGAACCCTTAAACTTGCTTCCAGCATACTAGCATATATTTTATTCGCTTGGCAAAGATATAAAGTTTCTTAATATTTTTCTAGCTTGTCATTTTGTTAATTTCAAAAATAATATTTTATATATAACTTTGAAAAGGCACACACAAAATTCCTTGTCAAATGATTTTCACGATTTTCTAAAGTCACAATACTCGTACATTTATTGTAAAAAATGGTTATTAGTTAGAAAATATGATAAAACTGAAGAATATTTGCGTATGTCTTCATCGCATTACATCGCATTAGCCTGGTTTAAGAGCTATCTAACTGGTAGACAACAAATTGTTAAAATAAAATCCTCCATGTAGGAAAAAAAATATGCAACATGTGGAATACCACAGGGTACACTCTTGTTTATCTTGTTTATAAATGATTGTTGTTTGGTCCAATCTTGTTTATATTTTTAAATGTTTTTTATAAAAATACGTCAAGATGTGTCCATGTAACCTTTTGCTGATGACCTTAAATTTTCAGAATTATTTAAAATATTTATATTGTAACATTCTTCAATATAATATAAAAAAAGTAAATATGGTGCAATGAAAATAGACTTTAATTAAATATCTCGAAATGTCAAATAGTCAGATTTTCTCGAATAAGAAATTCAGTTATAAACAATTACATAATTGATAACAATTAACATTTCTTTTTGTAAAACTTATTTCTACTTAATTAATTTTTGACCAGTCTGAAGATGGCTTTAAAAAACTGAAACCGGTTTCAGTAAAAAATTAACTAAGTGGAAATAAGTTTTATGTGTTTTATTATCAGTATATGTGTTTTATTATCAATCAGAATGTTATAACTTCATTTCATGCCATTTTAAAAATAACGTCACAACAACCTAGTACAAAAGTTTAAATTTATTGTACACTTTATGTAAAATTATGTTTTAACAATGAAATAATTATGAAATAACTCCTACGCCAAGCTCAAGAGCTAGCACTCTTAATTGGCGTAGAAAATAATTGAATAATGTATTTCACTATTTTGTTTTGCCTACTACTTTGTGCAATGCTGTAACAATGTTATAAATTAAACAATAAAAAAAAAATTATAATGTTTTTGATAAGAATGCTCTTGAGACATTCACACATATTAAAGACTAAGGCATCATTTTTCTCCCCCTGAGTGATAGCTAAACTGTCAACAGACTAAATATTTTGAATAATGTCGTTTGTTCTGCAAAACATCTGATTTTTTAATGAAAAGGGGTGAAGTAACGAAGCTCCTAGAATTGAAAAAAATCGTGCAGGCAATCCATAGTCTTAAGCCGCCGCTACTAGAATTTCTACCGATTTCTTACATATCTCCCTTAAACATGTAATGTTTTTAAGCTCTTAAAACTTAAGGTAAAAAGAGAAAAGAAATACCAATCATAATATAACAACCCAGGTTAATCACGATACCTATCTAGAAGAGTACATGGTTACTCATCTGCCCTGATGATGGACACTGTAACACTGTCCAAAACGTTGGCTAAAGAAGGAGGTAGCGCAACACGACATAACACCCTAAAAACAAATAACGTAAAGAGAGTACTTGGTTGTTTATGGTCTCTTTGTCACGTTTGAATTTAATGATATGATGGAAATTGATTATTGAAATTAAAAACCATATCAACTTTTCACAGTTGTTGTCGCATATATATTTGTACATTATGTTCTGCGCAGTAAATCTAAATACATAAAAAACCTAAAAAACACTCGTTTTACCAGAGCGCTACAACACCTTAGAAATGATCATCGCCCATCAATCACTAATTAAGTAGACATTTAATCTAGTCAGACAATAAATAATCAATAATAATTGATCATTTTTGCTCCTTTCTGATTACAGATTATCGTACGTTCGGGGATTACGATCGTCAATGAATATAATCTTACCAATAATCCCCCGAAAATACTATGATATCCTACAAATGATAATTCTTTCTTAAGCGCTTATCTTAAGTGTTAATAACAAACTTCCAATATAAATCCGTCAGTGGGTGAGTGGACATCGCGTTTGGGTCCCACCCACCTGATAAATAGAAAAATTAACAACACGATTAACTGTCATACATTTTTTCATAATAGTAATACATTAGCAATTTTTGCGACTAAAGCACGTATTACAGAAATATAATTTACGCATCGAATATGTGTATACGAGTAGAGAAGAGGAACAGAGGTTGCCGACGAAAGTTGGGACTGATGAGATTGAAATACGAATCTGGGAAAACCATATTAATTTTTGTGGGGCCATAATCACAGAAATATTTTGACTAAAAATATGTGACTCGAAGGTCGGAGCGTGTAAGATAAAATATAACAATACCCCCCTTATTTTACTTTTAAATCAACATCCTTTGGCAACTTTCAACAAATTTCATTTTCAATTTAATTACTGAATCAAACTTCATTGAAATCCATTTGTTTGTTGCCCCCTTCAAGTCATCGAGACATGTATGTAGGGTCTTCACTTCCAAGAACTTCTCCCCAAGGGAGGAATGACGGGATATAATACCATTAAACCTGAGACTGCAATAATTGAACTTCAAAAGGTATGTAATTCACATTTAATTAGTGAATTCAGTTAACTTAAGTTTCGGCAAGATTATTACATTTTTCCAGCAAATTGACTAGGTGGGTATTTGAATAGACTTATTGGTGTGCTATTTCCATATTGTATTATGATAGTCATCTCTGAAAGATCAAACAACACCACCACACTCAATATGTATTGTTATCCTGATTTGGATGCGCAGCTTACAGCCTTTCCGACCACCGTTAACTGAGATGCGTGTGTAGGGAAGTTTGCCAATAAGAAAACTTGGTCAAATATATTTAGAAGTAACGTTATATTCTATAATAAACTTGATACAAAATTAAAATCGTAACAATTAGATGGTGACACAAGAGGGAATGTTAAACAGCTGAACTGAGCGGACGCGGGAGCGGATATTTGCAATCTCATGCACTGGGCCCGAGAGCGGTTCTCAGTGGTGCCAGTCGGTAAAATTAAACTGTGGTAATGTTTTAAGGTAATTCAGCTATAATGTGATATGAATTTGATCGAGTATGTAATCTTCTGACCAATAGTAAAATGCATTGTTTGTCTTAAAAGGGATGACGATTTTACAGCCTCAATGTCGAGACCATTATTTAATGTTTTATGAAGACACATTACCCCGTTAATAAATCTGTTTGAATTATTAGATTCACATAATTTTCTCAGATCAGTGTAAATTATGGACTAAAGATATATTATAGGTCCAACGCTGGACTTCCTATTTTAGTATGTACGTAGTTCCCAGTCTCCAGCTCTAGCCTTTGCTCTGCCCAGCGGAAAGTTTCTCCCCTGTCGCCGAGGTCAGCCCCGATAGTCCCGACCGAAATTTATCATCCCCGCCGCGTGCAAAGGCCGGCCATACAATAGCCTAAACATTTTATGTATTTTATTTTCCCGGTGGCTTTAGTGTTTAATAAAGGGAATCCTGCGGGCCTGAGGATGCTCCCTTTGTGCCGCTATATTAATATTGTATCTTGAATTATTTGCGCGAATTTGGTGTATCGTTTCATTCTTCGGACATAATGCCTTTCGATTCACTATCCCGCAGTCAGGTCTCAGGTCGGCGACTCGGGTATGATGAGAAATTCCTCGGGAATAATGCGGTATTGAAGTTTCGCCAACGTGAATAAACGGATAACGGATACCGGATATCGGACTATTTATAAGATTTTATACAATATTTTTCCAAACAAACCCCGGCATTGTTTAAGAATTTCTGCTAGATTTTTCTTACAGAATTTTATGGTATTTATTATATAAAATTAGAAACGGTACAATTCAATCGGATGAAGCCATAACATTCCAGAAATTGCGTTATTGCAATTAACAGGTGGTTTCAGGAATGCATGCAAATATGATAATTTTTATTTCTTCAAACTTCGCAAATACACTTTGTGGCGTCATTATTGATATAATGAAAACAAATAACTTTGTAAACACCACTTTATTATCAACATTATTGACATGTTTCAAAAACAATATTTTCTTCGTCAGGATAAGAGATTTTTATCCCGACGAACAAAAGATTGTTTTTGAAACATGTCGATAATGTTAATAATACAGTGGTATTTACAAAGTTATTTGTTTTCATTAAAACGATAATTTTATATTGTGAAAATATTATAGGATTTTCAGCTTACTTCCAGTTGGCAAGTATTCTAAGTCCCTGTTTTAATGCCATTCAGGGGAGAGATCCCTGCAAATCATTTACTTTATATTATATGGTAGCCCTGCATTAACATTAACATTCATAATTTGTAAGCCGGAAAACATATTTTTTTTTAAATTTAGTTTAATGATGTCAAGACTTTGAAGGTAAATAAAATAATGATAACCTTTCAAATTAGTCTTCCTCGCGTCGCGTTGTTTGAATTATAATCAAGGAGAAAATTTAAGGGTCTGTGAAAAGTGGAAAGAGATTTGGGGCCAAGTCTCGGTCGCGTGACCCGCCGGCATTAGGCGCACCTTCGATACTGTCACGGGGAAATGGCGTTTCCTCTGAGACCGTGACACTACCGCACTAAGGCTGATGTCTTGTGGAAAACCTGTTTGAAAAACTTCATTGCCACCATAACAATTTAGTCTTACTTAAAAGCATCGGATTTTTATGGCTTTGTGGGTAATTTATGCATTTTTTAAGGCAAACGAAATAAAGAAGAAAAATTTTATTTGAAAGTTTTGTGGTTAACTTAATAAATAATAAAAAATAGAGAGTGCAATTCGCACGTAGTAGAAATGAACCCTTCAGAAAACTAAAGTAGATTAGAAGGAAAGGCTACAAAACACCGCATAAAGAGAAGACCGATTATACTATCTCATTATCGCGCAGACTAAATCCGATTGATGTATGTGTGTGTGTGTGTGTATGTGTGTGATGTGTTTATCTCTTGTTTATAGTTTAATCGAGTTTCAAATAACAATGGTGCTAAAGAAGTTTTCACTTCAAAAATTAGTAAGACTTCTGTAATATCACAGTGTTTCTACAAGTTAAGTAAGAGGGTAGTTTCTTTATGAGGGTAACATTCTTAGGCCGAAAAAAATGTTGAAAATAATAAGTTCATTCTTCAAACTTCGCAAATACACTATATGGCGTCATTATTGATTTAGTGAAAACAAATAACTTTGTATATAATTAACATTATCGACATGTTTAAAAAACTTTGTTTTCTTCGTCAGGATAATAAATTAATATAAAAGTAATAAAGGACAAACGAGTATAGACAAATAAGAACATAGACAAAATATTAGAAAAAAGATGTGATTAATTACTTAAAATATCATGAAAAACAATTTTTTAAAATAAAATTTAAAAATTATTTTAAGATGTGTAAAAATTGTATTTACATAATAAAAAAACCTTTTAAACAAACAATAAAAACAGGAAGTCTATTTAACAAAATTTATTTAAATTTAAAAAAAAAAGTTTGGTTATTTACAATATTTAATTTACTATTAAAACTTAAAATATTAAATTTCCAAATGGAGTAAGACAACATTAAAATAACAAGAATACTCCGATATGATCACTTTTTTTCAAAATTTTAAATATATTTTTCTAACATGTATCATTAGTATAAATTTAAATAAAACTCTTTTAAAGAACAGAAATTTTGAATAAACGATTTAAGTTTAGCTCAACAATTGTCATTATTATTATTTTCCTTTCAGGATATTTTTTGAATTTGTTTCATAATGATTAAAACTTTTCAAAATAATATAAAAATTATATATATGTATGTTTTAATGGATTAATTTATTTATTTACTCCCTAGTGGGCTTTTACAAGATAAGTAAACAAGCAATACAGTTGTGTTAGGTATAGTATACAATATATAATGATTTATGATTAAATTAAGGCAAATTAAAATTAATGATTTCTAGTCAAGAAAGCGAAATACGTATAAAGAAACATAGAAATACAAAAATAAAAAAGCGTATTCACTAAGGAGTCGTGAAATCATACATCTCGGTAAAGTGATTATAAAGACATCGTTTTAAAACTAAAGCAGAATTTTTAAACATGTCTACAACATTCACAAATTTTTTCCCGAATTAAATTAAGTCCAATGTTTTACATAAACTACGTAAGATATTTTTTATTTATCAAATTAATCCAAAACACGATTTAAACGTTGTTTGATAAAAGTCATTCATTTTGATAAAATGTTCTACCCTTATTACAGAAAGGTATACGAGAGCCGAAAAAATTTAAATGTTACAAAATTTTACTAAAATGAAAAGGTTCAGTAAATATGCAAAACTTAATATAAATAATTAAGACTATTTTTTAATTGATTTTTATTAAAGAATAAATTGTGTTTTGAAATTTCGAGTTTAAGCGAAGGTAATTTCAATAAAAGAACACATTCATTGCATTTTATCAAGTAATTTATTAATATTAAAAAAACACCCACTCAACAAACAGTATACTCAACAAAAACAAAAGAAAATATACAAATTAAGCCTTACTTTTTATTATAAAAACAGTTCATTAAGAATTTTTATCCCTCAACCGAAAATCTGGAAGCAGAAATATCAGAAAAAGATATTTACACCTCTGGGACTCGAACCCAGGATCTTTTGCTTTCGTGGCAAATGCGCCACCACTACCTCTTAAGTTTTTCAGGAGAAAATCATGTCAAAGATGCAAAAAAGCTTAAAAATGCACATTTCTTCTCAATGATAATATATTGAGTAAGCAAGAATTAGGATTTTAAAAATACCGGGAGTTACTTTCAACCGTTTCAGGTTGTGTGCACAACCTTACCTAAATGTATTTTTTGTAATTCAAGATAGCGTCCATTCCGTTTAAAGCCGTGGGGTAGGTCCGTAAGCCTTCTGTCGGAGGGGTGCATCTGCCTAGTACTGCTACCTACTGCTAGTTACTAGGACTAGCGACCAGCGCGTACTTCCTCCTTAGCTTTGGATCCGATCTGAGAAAAAGTTTAGCATCCTCTTTCTAAGGGGGTGCACTTTAACTAAATTAATTTGGAAACGATGGCATGGAACACACGAGATCGAAATATTTTATTTAAAAAAATACATCAATTTACATATAAATGTATGAAAAAAATTATAAAAGCCCTTTTTGATGTTTAAAAAGCAATTTGCTTGAAAACTTATTACAATTACCTTCTGCAGAGTAAAAACAAAAAGGTGTTAGGTTCGGAGCTTGACTAAAACCTACTGTCAATTATATTAATTAATTACTGTATGATCGAGCATATCTTTCTCTCAGTCGGTAATGAAGGGAATCCTCCTTCAAGACAAGCAGTTCCTTCAAAACTTAAGAACTTGGATCCAGCCGGTCTTCAGATAGATAGAAATAAAAAGTACAATAGCGTTATGTAAATTAATTATTATTAAATGAACTCAGAAAATATTTCTTGTCGAAATTTTTTATACTGAATTTGACCTAAAACCTTAACAGTTATATCCCTGAGCTTTTATGGTGCAAAAGATGACTATCTAACGAATGAACAAATGATTTATTTCTTCATTTATACCTATATTGTCGCATCGTAAAGATATCCCGTTGGAACAACAAGGTTCGAACTGCAAATTGTATGAGATATATAAATGAAATTTGGAAGTTTGAAAAAATACTGAATTTATTTTTATTTTTTACACTTTCTTCCACTGAGGAAAATAATTTCCCTCAGGGCCTATGTCATCTTAGAGGATGTTGTGTGTAGGGTCTTTTTAGGAAAGGAAAGGGAGGAAATTCTGGGAAGGGGATATTAGGGGTGGGCAGGAATCTGGAGATCAGTGTCCAGGAGTGACGGACGTTGGAATCCATCCCTTCAACTGCGGTGCAGGGCGAAGGGTCGAAGGATTCTGGCTGGAGAGGTCAAAAGACCGCTCTCAACTTTGACCTCTCTCAATCCGGCCCGACACGCAGCAGTTGGGTAGACACATCGGCCGCCAATACCTTGACAAACCTTACCCCTTAAATCCGGGCACCCCTGCTAAGTCACCAAACGTCGCGAACCATTTGGGGTGACCTACGGCAGAGGTGTTGGTTATCCAATAAATGGTTCGCGATGCGGCGGTACCCATATCCGCCTCCCAAATTGTAAAATTTGTAAGGTGGGCAAAATTGTTTGTTTTACAGAATTTGAACTTTTCGTTAATATTCAATTCTGTGAAAGTTCTATTCAAGTACTATAATAATCCAAGTATTGTTAAACCAATGAGTCTTGCTGGAATAATAACAGAACTTGATCAGAACTTCAATAGAACGTTTACAAAACATGGATGAAACGTTCACAAAACTTGAAAATTAGTTTTAAAATTGTATGAATTGTTCAAATTCTGTAAAACAACCCTTAAACCATACAACTGAAAGTGAATAATTGAACATAACATGAAAAAAACACGTTGCATTTAGCCAAACACCTAAGACAAAAAAAAAACAGAACCTTGTTGCTGAAAATCAGCTCAACTAAGAACGATAGGATTCATCTGATTACTTAAATTAGATTTTTTATGATAAATTCCTGTATATTTACAGAGAATATTCTTATACCTGAAGATAAATGAATTTCAATAATTTCTGCGTGATAACTTTTTAATATGTAATGCCATTTTTATTTATTTTTTTGAGTTTAACGCAGTTCGTAGATGGAACCTTGTTGTTTCAAGCAAATGAGATCGAAGTGTAACGCAAATGAAACCATGTCATTCCAAAAATATTTTATCTACGGAAGATAGAATTAAGTTCCCAGTAAATTACTGAAGATAGAATTAATAAATCAGATAGAATACGGAAGATATAATTAATATTTGCGAATGGGAAATCGTTGTTCTAAAATGAAAAATAAGTTTTTTTTTAATAGAACTGAGTTGCTCTTAAATTGCAAATGAAACCTTGTCGTTCTAAAAAAATAGTACTATATATAGAACCTTATTGCATAAGTATTATTGAGATAAAAAAATTCTAAGAAGTTTGGCGCAAAAAAATCAATTTTGGCCAAAACGCCAGATAGAACCTTGTTGTCCCGAGAGCGTGAAGAGTTTACCTTAGTAGTCGGATCACTATAACTGTCTCCCTGAGACACACCTTATTTTACGTTCTTCGTATTTAAATCATTTACACATTATAATAAACGTGTAAATTTTACACACATGAGAAACAACAAATAACATTCATGTTTAGTAAACGGTTGTTTTTCAGTTGTTTAAAATTTAACACATGTTTATTAGAAAGACCCAAGAGCTTTCCTGACCATCCCATCTCTATCAGTTTTACGTGCCCAAACCATTTAAGCGGGTGTTTCCAAATCTCGTTCAATATTTTTATGCCTTCGCATAAAAACTCCTTATTGTCAGACAATCATTATTACAAAGATGTTACAACGAATATGTCGATCTTCCAGTTGATTAGTCAGACATCTTCGACAAATTGAAATTTGAATTTAGTATGCAGTTATACACAAAAGTGTACAAGACTCAAATTACTCGTAAACACTCCCAAATCAATCGTAATGTACAAAAACTTGTAGTGAAATATGATTTATGACGAGCATCCGAATATTGCTTTCCTCACTGTCTCTAAACTAAGTATTTGGAGATATTTGACTAACAAACTGGACAATCGATCCCGTTCCATACGAAAAATCTCATTTCCACTAAATTCAATCTACTTTCGCTCTTCCTCTGAAAACTATTCTTCATTTTATATATTTTTCAACAAAAATATATAAATTTGACAATAGTTTTCTTTTCCTGACCCATCCACATCATCCCAGGACACATGGTAACGAAACGAGTGGATTTAATTAATTATTCTGCTTTCCGACGGAGGGCTCGCGTGGTGTATTTTATATCAATGGCGCCACCACACATGAAGGGTTTACTCTGGTTGCTTTCAGATTGATTGAGATGATATGTTTTTATTCTCCTATGCAAGTCCTTACCGTGACTAAAAATGCCCGGCTGTAATCATTCAGAGTTCAGTCGGTAAAGAGTAGGGGTGTCGCTGATAAAGGCTTATTTAATCAATTAACTGTGTACTTTCTGTGTCAAATTTACAGTGCAAAGAGTAGAGTTGATGCGTTCCTCAATTTTAAAATAAAACAGTGTTATTTTGCGTCAGAACAGTGAATAAAGCCCATGATAACAATATTATTACTAGAGTTGAAACGGATAGTTGTTTTGCCGGATACCGGATATCCGGATGAACATAGCCGATTGGCGATTCGTTACACGAGCGAACTGCACGAACGATCGGGTGGACTCGGGTGAGTTCGGGCCCTTTCATTACGAATAAACGTGCTGTTGTAGTTTGAGGTGATTTTATTAGTTTTTCTTTATATAAATTAAAAGAGATTCAGTTACCGAAGAAAAATGTTTTTGAAAAAAAAAGATCGCCTTTTTGGAAATATTTTGATATAAGAAGTGATATACTGTATAATTCAATTTGCAGGCGGGAATGGGTACCGCCGCCCCGGGAACCTTTATTGCATAACCAACACCTCTGCCATAGATCACGCCAAGTGGTTCACTACGTTTGGTGATTTAGCAGAGGTGCTATGGGATGAGTTTTGTCTAGGTCTTGGAGGTGGATGACCAAGACATACTGAACCCCAGATTCCTACCCACCCCTAAGCCCTTTTCCTTCCCAGAACTCTCCTCCCCTTCCTTTCCTTGAAAAAACCCTCCAAACAGCATCCCCAAAGATGACATAGGCCCTGAGGGAAATAATTTTCCTCAGGGCCTCCTGTATGGAGCTCATGTAAAAAAAAAAAAATAAAAAAATAAAGTTAATGATTGCGAAAAAAGTGCCGGACCCTAGGAACTATTAATTATTCCAATGGCCTCCGTAATTGGGCTTGCTCGATGCGTTTTAGTTCTAGCCAGGACTTTATTCGGCAACAATCACCGATTTGTCAGGTTGGCAATAATGCTGGATTAAATCATTCATCTGTGATTGAACACTAACCGGTCGTGTTTGCAAATCAGTTCCTCGCGACTCGGTCGACACTTCAGAAAGCAATAATCGTCTCGTGCGCTACATTCACTGCGCTGTGAGCATTACAATAATTGCAAGGCAGTGATAGCTGATTCGCTTTTCCTAAATGACTTGCCCAAGAATCAAGCTCCTTGGCGTGCCCAACACCAGATGTCGTTCTATTTGTAAAACTGCTTCTTGTAAACACGCCGTTAAAACAATGAATCGACTGTGGAAATAGGATTACGTTTAACTCTAGTTTCGTTACTCTATTGTACTTTTTTTTTCTTGAAGAACAAAAAATACTAGTAACACCGATGTAATAGTAATAAACAATTTTGAAAAATAATAACTTGAATATAGTAACTATGTTTTCCGTGTCAGATTTTTTCTTCACTCACATGTTTAATTTCAACGTACGTGAAGAAAAAATTGATGCGGACTTTTTGACTCGGGAAAACTAAAGAATTCCGGTAATTTTTTAGGAATATTCAACGCCTAAATTAACCCGGCAAGCGTAAGGTTGGGCAAAATTTACCAGAGGCAATTTATGTTGCTCGATAATTTTAGATATCTCAGTAGCCTCGCGGGGGGAGGTAAGAAAGCAACCAGTAAGGGGATTTAGTCAGTCACCGCTCAGCGAGGTAGTTAGACGACTTCAGGTGAGTGAGTTTTATCCACCTAGCGCTCGGTTTTTCTATTTTTCACAAGTACTAAAATTGGGTGTACATGAAAATACTTTTCTAATTTGTGTTGGATATGATTAAAACATTAGAATATATTAGTTTTTGTGATTTTATTTAGTTTTATCAAAAAATGGATAATTAAGAATTAATGATTCTCTAAGAAAAATATCAATTCGAATTAAATTGATTAATTTACTAATTATAAGACTTTTATTCCTAGTTTCTACTAACAAGTACTTAGAAAGCAGGTAAAAATAAATGTAATATCGAATTTAAAATAGTAACAAGTCGAAAGAAAAAAAAAACGTCAGAATTTCTTGTAAATATTACCCTACTTTACGCTCGATATTACTAATTTGAACCTAACGCTCGCCGGGTTAAGCACCATTTGACACTATAATGCAGTCCTAAACATTGGCTAAAGAAGGTGTTAGCGCGACATGGCATAACAGCCCAAAAAATAACGAAAATACTTAATTTAAAAAACTTCCTTTCAGCATCCCCTAAGATGACACAGCCCCCGAAGGAAATTATTTTCCTCAAGGCCTCCTGTGTGTATCTAATGTAAAAAACTGGATCGTGAAAATCTAAAATCATATCTAACTAGTTTTTTTATAAGTATTTGTAAAAATGTCGTTTACATGCTTAAAATAATGTTCAATATTTAAATTTTTCAAACCCCGCCAAAATTATCGAAATCTGGCCGAGTTCGATAACGTCATACGTAGCTTAATTTGTCAGGCAAGTAACAGTAAGACCATTCTAAGGGTCGGATGGAAATCAAAAAATCTCAAAATAAATAATAGGCCAACAATTTTTTTTTTTTTTAATAATTTGTTCACCGCAGAGGTGTTTGAGTCAACAAAGGGCGATATCGCGAAATATTGTCAGGATTCAGAGAAACTGTAGTCCTTCAATTTTCATTCAAATTTTCATGACTTCAGATGTACCTTTTCTCAATTATATGTGAATTAATTATAATCACTAAAAAAAAACTTTTTTAATTATTTGCTTTGTATAATTTTGATCTGTTAACTTTAATAATACTTTTGTTACCTTTTCAATTTATTCAAAATTTAATGTGTACTTCTTATGGAACGTGTGGGATTGAAACAAAACAGAAACTGGGCGTTCTGTAAAGGGCTGCAGATACTTTAAGAGTACACAACAGCTAACCTTGTACAAATCGCAAGTGCGCCCCACGGTTGAATTTGGCAGCCACCTCTGGTCTGGAGCCCCAAACTAAAGTTCAATAGCTCGGCTGTGGAACGATTTGCCGGCCTCTGTGTTTCCTCCCTCCTACAACATTAGTATCTTCAAAACCCATGTTCACTCCTTCCTCTCCTCAAAAACAACCTCCACACAGCATCTTCAAAGATGACATAGGCCCTGAGGGATATTATTTACCTCAAGGCCTCCTGTGTGGAGTTAATGTAAAAAAAACCTCCCCACATTCCGGAATAAAATCATATTATTATCATTTTATTATATATTACTTTTAAAAGTATATTTATTCATATACAATATTTTAAAACCGTTATATTTTTCACTTAAGTTCCTTATTCTTTCAGAAAACAAAAACAAACATACTTGACTTACTCTAACCAGTGATTCTTGATATTATTTGGATTAAAAAAACATAGATTATTTATTAGTTTTCTGTGACTTTTATGAGTTTTTTTTTTCAAAAACAAGCAAAAATGTTTTACTTCTATATGTCGTCACTGGCCACTCAGCCGGATAACCACACAACCCCTTACCCCTACCCTAACTGTCCAATACCTACTGATTTCTTATATGTTTTTCTGACTCTCAATCGAAAATCTGAAACAGAAAAATCAGAAAAAAATACGGTCGCATCTTAAAATTAAACCCAGGACCGTAACCACTAAGCTAATGGGATTCTATCCCCTTCTGTCATATTTAACTGTCATAACTTCGACTAAGAATTAACAATACTATCTTCATTCTTCTTAACGCAAATTTTTATAGACTGCTACACATGTATGAGTAAAAGATTGTCTTTGAACTAAATGTTCATATACGATGTCTTGGATAAAATTATCCATTTTTATTTAATGTGCGCAATCAATGGACTTCTCCCTCGTATTGTTTTCAGAGATTAAATATTACAATTTGGGGTTTTACTCATTACATTTTGACGGCCTCCGTGGTCCCGAGGCAAGACTCTCGACTCACAATCTGAAGGTCGTCGTCGAACCCGGCGTGCGCAAATAAATTTTATTTGATTAATTTGTGTTATTTCACAATTTATTCATTTAGAAATAATATAAAGTATATTTGCGGCACGTTCCAGAGTGGAAGATACTATCAGTATCGCCCTGGTGTAAGACCACCATTCAGAATTGAAACGTTGCTTGAAATGGCTTTAGCCGTGTTTAGTGACCAGGTCTGAATAGCCAGGTACTTCCCCACCTTCCTTTTCCCTATCTCCTTCCCCTCCCCACTACCTTCAGCCTCAAAACATACCTCGATTGGGGATGCCATAGTCTCACTGGCCCCAGACGGGAGCAGTTGGGACTCTTGTGCGGTATTAACTGTAAAAAAAAAAACTCCAAATTAGCCCGAAATCACTGGTTAAAGTAAGTCAATACGTTTCTTAACATTCTGTTTAGTGTGAATCAAATTAGCCCGCAATTTCTATCAGCTCAATGTTCATGTGCATGTTTTTCAACCATAAGTCAAATATCGATTCAAAATCCCCTCATGTGAGGAAGTGATATGATGGGAAATGGAAGTGATTTAAAATAGGTGGAGTATTGAAAGCTGGTGGGAACAGAAAGTGCATCCTTAATTCTGAACAAGAGGTGGAGTTTGATAAGACACCTCAGCTTTCTTTGGGCAGCTCATTACAAAAGCGTCTTCACAAAGTCAAGAAAAGTATGAATGATTTAAATTAGTGGGTCGGTGATTCGAGGGTTGTTTCAATTCTTGAACAAACTTAACAGAGATTGATTTTGAAAAATCTCCTTTTCGATAAGCAGGTCTCTTAACCCTAGAGTAGTTGCGCCTTTCCGTGAAACGCAAGTGCTAGCGCGGGGAACATTTTGCCGCCCACACTTAAAATGATTTTTTTTGCAAATATTAGTTAAACACATTTGCAATGATTTTGAAGGGATAGAATAAAACATAAACTATCAGAAAAAGGAAAATTTATGAAAGTTTAAAGCTTAGTATTAGAAAAAAATGCTTTTGGAAAACTTAGGAAAAATTTCTTGAATTTTGACAACATCTTTATCTTAACCTACGTAAAAAAAGAAAATTTAAATTTATGAACAAAATTAAACGTTTTCATCGTATACGACATGTATTTCACCAAAACAGTCCTGACACATATACTACGATGTTCGCTGCACAGTAACTTTGCGCATCTATTGCACCCTTTTTGTTCTTTCTATTTTTCTTGGACGGACATACTGCGCATACACATTGGAGCGATTTGGTTTCTCAGCTGTTTCCCCAAATTGTGCATGCATCTTTGTCTTCTAATTATATATGCGGTCTAGTCATAGCCAGACCAATTTCTTTCAAAAACTTTCTTCGTAGTTTGGGAGGCGGGAATGTGTACCGCTGACTCAAAAACCATTTATTGGATAATCGACACCTTTACCACAGGTCCACTTAAGTAGTTAGATAAGTTTAGTGACTAAGCAGGGATTCCCGGGTTCATGGGGTAAGGTTTGTCTGGATTTGGCGGGGGATTATCTGGACACATTGAACCCTAGATTCCTACCCACCCCTCTAACCTTTTTCCTTTCTTTAAAAAGACCCACCATACAGCATACCCAAAGACGACATAGCCTTGAGAGAAATTATTTTTTTCAGGACATCCTGTATGATGCAAACGTAAAAAAAATAATAATAAAAGGTGAGTATTTTCTTTGTATATTATTTGACTATTTATGCCCAATAATTAATAAAAACAAATTAAATGACAATATGTTTATGATATTTACATCAAACCAATATTACATTCAATGAAAACAAATAATATTTCAATTTCAGTAAAAAATCTGATACATGAATTTTACTTAAGTGAATAGCCGCGCAGTGAGCATTTTGCCGCCAAACGCGACACACCGACAACAACCGTTGGCTTCTGTGGTTACCCGTCCTCCAATTATTTTTCTTATGCCTAAAACAAGGAGATGAGGAACGGGGGGCCAGCTACTAGGACGCTTTACGTTGACAAATGTATCTTGTACAAAACAACACGATTTTTCTTCCGCGGGCGGCAAAATGCTCATAGCGCGAGCATTCTAGGGTTAATATAACGTCTTCATCTTTACTTACATCACTCAACTTGCCTTGTGAAACTCGTGTATTATAGTTTTACTCTATTCAGACAGTGGTAACTGTCATAAAAAAACTCAACTCTTTGGAATTCCCTTTACATGATAAATTCTTGTACCCATTGTAATACTGTTTATGAATAAAATATTATATTGTTTCCGTCTTTGTATAACTGAGGGTATTAATTATTAACGTCTTCAAAAACACTGATTTAATTAAATGTGAGAATGTTATTTTTGTGAAATTAGTAATTTAATAATGAAGTAATATATTTACTAAGCATCGTTTAAATAAATTTAATCGGATTTTAAAATAAACAAGGCAAAAACTTTATTTCACAAAAATTCAAAATAGGATACAAGTTTAGTATTATTTTAAACTAGCGCAGACCCATGAAAAATAACAAGGTATTATAATTCTTACGGGATTTGTGATATTGAAAGTATTCGTAAATATTCAGCTCATTTTATGTTTATAAATTGGAGAGATGATCAGAAATTTACCTCTCGCTTGAATTTACTTGAATAATTACGAAATATATCAAAAATTTAAAGAAGAAAAAAGCACATTTCGAGTATATGATTATTAATTACTTAGAGCGAGTGTGAGTTCATTGTACGTGAATAATTAGACACAGGAATATTTCTCATTAATTCAGGTATACCTCATACGTCATTACATTTGTCTGACCTTATTGTAGGTAGCTTAAAAGCAAGCTAATGGGTCCACGTGGTTAACGCACCGACAAGCGGCAGCCGAAATTAGCATTGTTTAGAATTTTAGAATTGTATATGGTTTCCTTTTTTAGTTATGTTATGTAGTTCAGTACGGAGATTAATTTTCCGAAATTCTTTTTTAAAAAAGTAATTATGTGACTTGGTAGATATTATTTGTTTAATAATTAATAGAAATAAAAATACAACATTATTCTTTGAATAACCCACCTGCAAAAAATTAAACAAATTCATTGCAGAGAAGAAGATAATATAAACAAAATATGAAACAGAACATAAATAAAGGTAAAAGTCAGAACTGGGGATCGAACCCTGGACCTCTGTCTTACTGGGGCAATACTCTGACCATTGAGCGTTTGAGATCTGATTGTTTTTTTTTATTATTTTTATCAATGTCATAATATCAATTTGCTATGTTACCCTCAACTAAGGAAACTTATTAACATATTTTGCTAGTAGTAGCTGAATTTTTGAAGAATTACAAAATTACACAAATTGTTAGCAGCTAAAAATATGTACTGGGGTTGTTCTTTTTAACATACATAACTACCACCCTGTCACATGAGCAAATAGTGTGTGCCAACATCGAGTTGTTTGGCGGTCCGTCCTCTCTACCTACCCCTGGAGGAAACGGCGTGATGGTTAGTCAGAAAGTTAGTTAGATATAATATTTCTCTTCTATTTTCTTTTTATATTATAATTTGTACTGTGACTGTCAATAACAATCTTGTATTTAAATGGCACTTGTGTCGCTAATTCTGAATAAATAAATTAACAAAGATGTATCCACTAGATTTATTTATTTATTTTATTTATTTTACGCCCAGAGGGCTTTTACATAATATATAAAGGCAGAACAATTTTAACATGAGAAGAAATATAAATAAGTTTCGATAGAACATTAGAAAGAAATATAAATAAAGTTGTGATAGAAAACAAAAATACATACACGTAATAAAAATAAAAGCAACAAAATTTAAAAGTACATTGACAAATAAAAACAATTAAGTTGTGATAAGAGAATATAAGAGTACATTTATGATATAAAATACAAGGAACAAAAATTTTAAAGTAAGGTGGTCAGAAATGTTTACAAAATACAACATTAAACATGAATAACACCTAAGTATTGGTTTCTCATAGCGTGAAACCGCTACGCACTGTATCGGGAAATTAGTAGTACTTGTTTTATTCTTGTTGTTATGTGTAGGTTTGTGAATTGCAGGAGTTCGGAAATGTTCAATTTGAATTTTAATATTTTAGAAAAAAAAGTAAGTAAATTATTTTGATGTAGTTTATTAAATTTAAACAAAAAATCCTTAGTGAGTATAATTATGAATAAATGATTTCATTATTTCATGTTTATAATGTGAGAGCGACATATTCCATAAATTTATTTATTTATTTATTTATTAGCAAAAACAGCATTACACCAATATATTGCAAAAACGGTTGTACAAGATACATAATCATTACGTTTACAGTTAAAACATTTATTTAATAAGTGCTATTTCACGCTTAAAATCATTGCAGGAAATGTGGAAAATATCCACATTTCCTGCAAGGCAGTTAATTAACCTAATAAGTCTTCCCAGGGGCATCACCATTGGTAAGTTAGTTCTGCACCTGGGAAGAATCAAAAGCCTGTGATGGCGACCTCGCGTGAAATTATCCTATCTATGTGCGAATACATATTACCCAAGTTTTGAATTCTGTGCAATGGTATATTAAATTGTGCGCTTGTTGAAGTGTTGCCACAATAAAAAGGAAGAAATGACCTTGTGTTTCTGGCTGGCACATTAAAATTTATGAGTGCCATGAATTCGGGGCTGTCAATTGTATTATGTAAGATCTGGAGTAAAGTAAAATACGAGTATGAATTGCGAGAGTGTGATCTACTGGTGCCTTTTTCCCTAGAATGCACAGCAATAAGAGTGACAGGACCGATGGACATGTCCAACTTTGTAGGCAGTATCCCGCTGGCTTCAGTTCCACGTAATGTTCGTCCTTTCAGTATTTATCAACTGCACGATTCTAATCCGGTGGCAGAGTGGAGAGGAGCTCTACTGCAAGTTCGGGAGTATTCTAATCTCAGGGTGACAGGTTCATCCCAAGTTCAGCTCAGCACTGAGCGTGTGAAGTACATTTGTGGTTGATAAATTACAGCAAGCATGCAGCCAGCTCTCGCCTCAGCGTACAGCTTGTCAGCGCATAAGTTTTATCACTTTCAGCGGGAATGTGTTTTGTGTGCGGGACTATTTACTCCTCTTAAATTATTTGTCTCACGCTGCAAAGCTGAAGAAGATCTGCTCTGAAATTGCATATTATTTCAAGCACTTTTTCAAAACGCTACATAAAGGTGGCACATTTTTCACAAATAAATTTTCGGAGTGCAGTAAGGCTCCCGTTATAACCAACACGAAAACGAATCTAACCCAAGGTAGAAACCTAACCAAAAAAATGTCAAATTTAAATGTGTCTTGATTATAATAACTATTTTTCACTATATTCATTACATCGTGTGTGATTTATTTCAATTTTATTTATTTATACTGGGTTTAACAGAGGTTCTCACTTACGTGAGAACAATCTTGTTATAAAAACTCAGTTATTACACAATTACTTACAATTAAATACAGATACGTACAATTAGAAAAACAAAAACACCACAAATAAAAATACAGATTTACATACAAGCTCACTCTATTTTTCTCAGAGCCTCCTGTGTGTTAATGTAAAAAAAAAAAAAACTCAAGTAACACATAACAATGAGTGGCAAGATACATAAGAAATACGCAAGGCATGCATTTAAAGAAAGACAATTCAAACAATATAATAAGTAGGTATTTTTTAACAGTGACAGAACTTTTTTTTTTGAATTCGTACAAATTATTAGCGAAAATATCTACATGTTATATAGTCGACACATCTGGGTCAGAGGGCTAAATTAGGTGATATGATTTTTAAATGTATTCATGTGAAAAATGTTATGGCGTCTTAAACAATGTGACAATTGATTCTCAAAATAAATAAATTGTGTGTCCTAAATAGCCGTTCTTTCATCATCCAAAAATCGTTGAAACCCACATTATTTTTTATTCTCGACATATCAAATAATGGATTCAGAAGATAGAGCAATATATTTAACATTCGCCCATGGTGATTTGTTAGTGACCCACCCTCGTACAAACACAAGGAAACATAAATTGCAAAACAATCAAATGCAAATCTCCCTGAAGATTCAGGCCACGCGAGGCTGCGCCACATCGTGTGGGCTGTGATTGTTATCCGAGGGAATCTTTCTGAACTTCGCCCTCCCGATCGTCCCGACCAAATCCCCGTCATCCTTCACCCCACCCCACCTCCCCTCCACCCGCCACCCCACGCGGGTTGAGCCCATATCATCAGGAAGGTAATATTTCTTGAGCTTAATCCCAACCCTTCCCCGCTGCCCGTACGTGCTGCGTATTTCATCCCTGGCAAATGTCGCATCCGCCCTTGAAGTTACCTGTCAAATTTATTACATGTACATGCAGTATGGACAGTGAAGAGATATAGTTTTGAACCCTTTCTTTATCTTCTTGAATCGAAACGTGCAATAACAGAAACGCGAACATCGAAAGATATTCTACCTGGAAATTCTTTATCTTGGCTTCTTGAACGATCAATTTTATAAAAATGGATCATTTGTCACAGATTGCTAAAATATTAACACGATTAATGTCCAAAGCAATCTTCCGAACAGACTCTCCATTGATATGCTTGGTGTAACGTTACATGTATGGTCACCCTATGGATACATCGGATAGGCCATTACAGGTACCTTGTACTTATTGTGTTTACAACAGAATGTTATTGTTTTAAACTTTAAATGCACTGCCCAACTGTAACTGTAATTAATGTTTAAATAACTAAATTGAGTACTTTTTTTGAAGTGTATTATAATATTTTTATTAAGTTATGTATGTTTTCTTTTAATTCCACAATGGTAAAACTGCACATCTCAATACAGGATGCCCTAGTGAGATGTGCAGTTTATGTATGAATGTATTATTTCATTTTCCAATAAATAAATAAATAAAAACTATAAGTGACCAGCTCAAGTATGGGGGCTCTATCGAAGCCAGAGTCAAATTAGCCTCCCAAAAACTAGGTGTTCTGCACAGGGCCCCCTGATACTTTAATAGTACACAACTGCTAATCTTGTACAAATTGCATGTGCGTCCCATGGTTGAATTTGACAGCCGCCTCTGTTCTGGAGCTCTAAAATACTTGAAAAATACCCTCGACTCTGTGCAGAAACGGGCGGTCCGTTTGATAGATTCTCCCACCTTAAATAACGGTTTGCAATCTTTAGAGCACAGGCGTCAGATGGGAATGCTGTCCCTATTCTACCGGTATTACAATGGAAGATGCTCCGAAGAACTAGCGTCATTGATCCCTTCAGCACCGGTGCATAGTCGGGAGACACGCCAAACGCGCGCCCAAGATATGTACACGGTTGACATTTGCCACATGAGAACAGGTCGTTTTTTTGACTCGTTCTTGAGTTAAATAGCTTGGCTATGGAACGATTTGCCAGCCTCTGTGTTTCCTCCATCCTACAACATGGGTCTCTTCAAGACAAATTTTCATTCCTTCCTCTCCCCAAAAAGATCCTCCACACAGCATCCCAGATGACATAGGCCCTAAAGCAAATTATTTTCCTTAGGATCTCTAGTGTGGAGTTAATGTAAAAAAAAACACACCTTCTCCTTTTAAAAAACGATTTTTTCTCTGCCAAAATAACATTCTGTACATATTAAATGTTCCTACTAGGAATGGTTGAACAACAAAGCAGATATACAACAGTAACATAAAGGTGGTTCGGTACCTATACAATGGTTTCAGTTTGCAATGGACACAGACAGTGTTCGAGAAAACAAAGTCCTTGACTTACGGAAGTTAAGTTCCCTGTGGCCATCTTCGACTGCATTCAGTTACAGGCTAAAGCGTTCAGGGCCTAAGTGCAAAAACTTGTCTCCTCGGTAAAGTCCGGGTTCCGGCAGGTCCATTACAGCATTCTTCCGGATCTCATTTATTCAGGGGCGCAACTTACAGACTAAACTCCGAGAAAATGATGGATGGGAAATCAATATGACCCACTTTGTATAAACCGGTATTATTATATCAACCCTGCGAAAGAATAATGAGCTCTATGTGATGACTTTGAACTAAAAAGAATGATCCGAAATGAATCGATCATTCTAAGGCCGAGAAAATGTTTGAGCGCATATACTTTCTGCATGTTAATTATTTATCAGAAATAAACTTTTACTAATGATAATATATAGGATGTTAAGGAACGCATTTGAGTTGCTTTAACAAGCGATTTCTGACATTGTTTGGAGTAAATGCAAATGAAATTTTGGTCTCCGGTGACTTTTTATGTTTTTTTTTTCAACAAAAAACATCGAAGGTATTGGTCAGTTAGGGGCGGTAATAAGTGTTGGCTATTACTCGGCTGAGTGACTAATGACGACATGAGGAAAAAAGATTTTTTTTTTTTTTAAAAAAACTTCTCTTAAAAGTCTCCGGAAACAAAAATTCCATTTAGATTTTTTCACTCCAAATAATGTCAGGAATCACTAGTTAAAATTAGGTATTACAGTGACAAAAATCATATATATTTTTGAAAACATCATTTATTTGAATTTCGATATTTTTTTCTTGAATGAATGATTGCAAATCTTGAAAATGGAAATTAACCCACTTTCCGATCGAGCTTAAACTCGGCAAACAGATTCGTTGTCGATGACAGTGAATTCTAAAAAGAAAACTTAAAGTGAAACTGAAGCGAATACACGCGAGCACACACATTTCTCTGAAATTGGCTACCAGCTGGCCCAAGAGAGGGCGCAAATAGGTCGTCGACGTTTTTCACTTCGTATTAAAAATAAATGTATTATAGTTTTAAAAAACCTTGTTTTTACAGGATTTTTTTTTAAATTGAACACTGGGTAAAATAAGAAAAAAATAAAATATTCGATTTTCTCCGTAGCACACCGTCGCGTTATGTTAGGTAAACGTGCCAAACTGTGATTCCGGAGTATGCAGAGTCGATTTCCATCACAAAGCTAAAATATTTTGACAGAGGATTTCTGTGCATGTGCACAAGAAATAAGTAATGCACATGGGTGGTTCAAGGGGTTATTACATTGATTGGTATTTACGACGTATTTACCTAAAGAGTTTTAAATTTGTAAAACTAAACTTTGGAAATTATTTCGAGTTTATTGGATTTATAACCCCTTACCTATGTGATCTATTATTGGGCAGGGTAGAATAAATATATTTTCAGGAAATTGCGTGTTGCTCTGAAATTTATTATTGTACCATTTGATTTCTATTTTCATTTCAGTATTAAATCATTTATTATCAGAATATGAAATTGACTGTTTAGTGTTTATCGTACAAATTTAATGTCTACAATTAAGTGAATTGCCAAGGTATTGTGGAAAGTCCTACGTATTTCATAAGATGAAAGTAATCATTAAATTGAGTAAGTAGATGGGTACCACGTTCTTCATATTATTATTAGGTAGTAGGCAAGTTTTTAAACCATTCGCGTTGAAATTCCTTTTCGCTATGACTTTTTTTCATCTAAAATCTGTTCTTTTAGCTTTTAAAAAAGGCCATATTATTATGTATGATTTTTACTATTTTTCTACTGAACGGGTTCGCAGGAATGTTTAATCAAATAAATTTTTTTATACATGTTTTCGTATGAGACCTTTAAATATTTTTAAATTCTGTTCAAACAAAATAATAAGAAGGAAGTCAAAGTCGCTATTTAAACAACACGATATTTATTATTTGACGGCCGGCTTGGTCTAGCGGTAAGACTTGCTATCCGAAGGTTGCAGGATCAAATCCCGGCGTGGCAAACAAATTTAAATTGATTAATTTGTGTTATTTACAATTAAACCATTTGAAATAATATACAGTATATTTGCGGCACGTTCAGGAGTGAAAGATACTCTCAGTATCGTCCTGGTGTAAGACCATCATTCAGAATTGAAACGTTGCTTGAAATGGCTTTAGTCGTGTTTGGTGAACAGATCTGAATAGCTTGGTACTTCTCCACCTTCTTCTTCCCCATCTCCTTCAACTTCAGCCGCACAACATACCCCTATTGGGGATGCCGCAGTCTCACTCGCTCCAGACGGGAGCAGTTGTGATTCTTGTGCGGTATTCATATTAAAAAAAAATTACATGATATTAATTTATAAAAGTGCACCTAGTTTTTTCATATATGGCCTACGTGGTTCTCGACTAGCAATCCGAAGGTTGCGGGTTGAAAACCCGAAAATCGAAAATGAATTTCATTAGATCAGTTTGTGTTCGTTCACAAATTATTAATTAAAAATAATACACAGCATATTTGCGGCGCGTTCCAGAGTGTAAGACACTCTCAGTAGAGCCTTGGTGTAAGACCACCATTCAGAATTGAAAAGTTGCTTGAAATGGTTTAAGCAGTATTTAGTAGATCCTGTAAGTACTTCCCCACTTTCCAATTCCCGATCTCCTTCCCCTCCCCACTACCTTCAGCCGCAGAACATACTCTAACTGGGGATATCGTAGTCTCACTGGCTCCAGAAGGGAGCGATCGGGACTTTTCACATAAATGGCATTCACATAAAAAATCGCTAAGAGAGTTTTTTTTAATTTTTATCGATATAAAATATTGGGTTTCCGCTTCGTTACGTTGAAGGTGGTACAGAATAAAACAATCTCAACAACTTGATCAATGATTTTCATTTGTTGTGTGGTAGGAACCTCCAACACAACCAAGAATAAAAATTGTTAAAATGTCTTTAAGTGGTGTTGTAGCACTTAATAGTAATGTGAAGTGAACCTTGAATAGTGGGTTAGTTGGTTGGCATGGACGTGTGAAGAAGTGAGTGCTATATACTGAACAGGAGTGAATCTATTGCTTAGTGCCGTATCGTGCCAGTCGTAGTGGCTTCACAATGATTGGAATTTACTTCGGTAGGGGGATGTAGAGTTAGTGATTAGACCCGCCATCTCGTTAGTTCCGCCGGCGGCCGCGGTCTACCAATGTCGCTGGTGGTGCCGTGCTACCTTCCTTCCTAGGTCGTACCTTCCTACCTCGCTACCTTCCCTTCCCGCCGAGGCCTCCCGTTGTTTATGTGGGGCGGGCCTCACGGTACGGTGCTAATCTGTTTCTTACAGATTTACTGGCTCCTTATCAAAGGTGGGCGTGATTCAAAGTAAAAGGTCAAGTGTAGGCCAAGATATGCAATTAATTAATCAAGTGGAAGATTATTTAAAAAAAATATATAAACACATTCCTTCAATTATTAAATGAAGCAAGGTATAATAATTTTATCTTCAAATTTACTGATAACGGTAATGTGGTAAATGGTATTTTTACTTTACTTACTGTGCTGTTTTGCGTTTCCTCTTTATTTAGCCAACGTTTCATACAGCGATAGTCTCCATCATCAGTTTCCATAGTTTGCTAAATAAAATGGAAGCGCAACACGAGATGATAATACGAATTAATTACGATCGGATTAATTAATTTGGTCGTGAAAATATTAAATCATAAGGGTTATGAGAGGGCACAAATACTCGTATAAGAGTAGGAGAGTTGACATTACAGTTTCGGTATTCCAAGTGTACATCAATAGAGTTAAGAAACCAAGATTATAATTTGAAGTCGTCTTATTTAAAAAAAAATCAGTTACGATGTTAACAGATGTAGATATGTTTTGTAAAATTTATTTTGGAATTGTCTTATTCAGAAATTGTTAAGGAATATAAAAAATATTCAAGCAAAATAATATTATGGTGAAAACATGAGACATGATAAAAATACAACATAATAGGTTGTGAAGATAACTCTTGGTAAATAAATACAATCCCCAATAGTTGACGATTGTGGTAAACTTTTTTTGAAAAAAGCGAATCTTTTTAATATTTATCTTGATGAAATTTATTTAACATTTAAATTAAATCAAATTTGAATTGACTGAGCGTAACGAAGTCCGGTTTTTCGACTGTTTTAAACGTTTTTGAACGTTTCGTTTCCGTTTCAAGGTGGTGGCCGTTTATGGTTCATTAAAGATTATTTTTTAAATATGAAATATTCGTGTTTATTTGGACTTTCTTGTTTGAATTTTTTCAATATTATGGTGCTCACCTGCCTGAAAAAAGTTTGTAAAAATAATTGTTGATCTGTAATGTGTAGGTAGTGTTAAAATCTATTGATTTATGCGAGAATTTAATTTTTTTAATTGTTAAACACGTTTTGACGTTTAAGGCCCTTATTGAAATGTAATTAGGCCTCACTGACACGACTTATTTATGTGATATTATGTATCCCAATCCGTTGAAAGTAATTTATTAACATTTTCGGTAAAAAAAGATACACACAAAAGTTAAAATTTTGAAACAGCTAGCACAATACAACTTACAAAAGAATTTTCTTAACTTTATTATATTAACACTGTAAAAAAATATTAGATATAAATTCAAAAAAATGTTTTTATTAATTAAATACAGGTACAATAAGTTCATTTCATTGTTTCAACATTCCGTAAAATTAGCAGAGCATTACGTTGTGTATCACAATTACCATCCAAAACCAAAGTACAAAGCGTAGATGTGATTGTATAAATAAAGATAATCTGTAAAAGGTGAAAGGGTCGGATTCAGGGCAAACAAGAAGGCAAGATAATACAGGTAGGTGGTAGGTGGAAGTAGGTAGATAGAGGTAGGTAGGTCTATCGGATAAATAAGCATAAGTCGTGGAGCAGACTGCTCCCCACGGGGCGGCGAGAAAACCAAACACAAAAAGGATGGACTGCCGGTTTAGGGTACGGGGTGGTGTGAGGGTGGGGTGGGGGTTGGGGCAGGACCCAAGGAGGCTCGCGGAGGTGTAATAAAAAGCTTAACATTAGCTTCCCCGTTAGTTTCACGTGGGTAAAGTTTGTGTAGATGGAACTCCCGTGGAGTTCATGCCCGCGGTAAAGTGGACGCTTAAAATGTTAGGTTATTAACCACATGTGAGCACTGAGCGCCCCGCGAGCTTCTCCCGGTGCCACGACTGCCGGCCGGGTGGCACCGGAGGTACACTCGAGAGGTATCTTAAACTGGCAATCTAAGTAGCTTTTTATCATTATCTCGTCACTAAACCAATCCTCCCATCGAAAATGGATTATTTCCATATATTCAGATGGGGAACAATCTACCCGCAGGCTGTTATTGCGTGGGAGTCGTGATTTAAATGAACTGTGTATTTAACAAAATCAATCAAATTTAACCAACAAGCATTTACACAGCAGAATAATACAATATTACTAACAATGTTACTAATTATATTATTTAAAAAAAATTAAGGATGCTAAAAGGAGAGAGATTTATTTTAACGTTACTGCGATGTCTAATGCTTGAGAAAATAAATTTAAAACGTTGGCATGATAATCGAAGATGTTTCAAACTCTTAACACTTTTTATGACCTTGTACAGTTCATAATATGACTATGCACTCTATACAAATTAAAACAAAAACAAAAAAACAAAAATTAAGAAGTAAAATTAATATTCTTGTTAATTTATTATTTCACATACATAGTTCAATTTAAGAATATCCATCAACTCTGGCGATTCCATAACAACTGCGTAGAAAGTAAGTTTCCCTAAATTCAGAAATGATTATCTAACTCACTCAGTACGTAAACAAAAAAAATCTACAATGATTTTTTCTTTTCCTGAGAACGAGTCCAGGATGTGTGGGAGTATATGTGGATGTAATCAGCCAGGGCACCCGCGGAGCCTCCCCCTACCTAAGCGGAGGCTCTCCACCCGCCCCCGAGCGGGAGGATAAATTAATCACCTGAATGATAAATAATCGAGGCGTCCTAAAAGGCATTGTGCTTTCATCGGGAAGTAATGATACGCTTATTGTTTCTTTATTGAGATTTACAATACTCATAACTCTGGGAGACTCTAACTTGTTCTTAGAAGGTGATGACTACACTAATAACTGTTGAAAAGATCACTCAATAAAATACTTACTGGTATGTATAAATAATAAAGAGTAACCATTTTTAATTTTGCATTTAAATATTGGTGATTCAATTACTAAACAACAGTATAAGGTATTAAACTTTGACAAAAATTTTCTATGATTAATATTCATCAGACACTGTATAAAAAATGTGAAGATGCGGCATCACCGCGGAATAATCTTTAATATAAGGATTTGCTTGCATGTCAGGTTCTTTAACCCTAGACGCCCAAATTAGGTCATTTTTACCTATACGCAAACAAATATCTGCTTTCTTTTTCGAACACTTCTTTCGATTGCCCTGATTGATCGAACCAACTTAGTACCCGCCAAGAGCCCACAGGAGACGGCGGTGTTGTCTTGGTAAGTCCCTTCATATTGGAGTTATCGTACTGTTGTAGGTCAATTTGACCCATGTTTAGGCTTTTTTTTTCGTTATTTGTTTTCGGGGTATTATGCCGTGTTGCGATACCTCCTTCTTTAGCCAACGTTTCGGACAACGTTACAGTCTTCATCAACAGGGCAGGGCAGGGCAGACACAGTTACAAATCTGCCGATATAATAATAATACTAAAAAAATACTTTTGGCCGTGAAAATCTAAAAAAACTTATATGTTAAGGTTTTTTGCAATTTTTAAATGTGATTGAAAAGTGTTTATTAAGAAAAAATAATCATATGAAACTGTTTAACTGTCATAAAACATTTATTGGTTAGCAGAAAAAGGAAGATTTAGATTAGTTTTTTAATATGTTTTTTTTTTTTAAAGAAGCCAACCGAAAAGATTTTATTTTGCACCTAATTTTTGTATTAATTAGTAATAGTTTTTCAAAGTCTAACAAATAAATATTATTATAATTATACGGTTTTTTATTCCCTAAATAGTCAATACAAATAAAAAATTACAAAAAATAATAAATTACACAGAATAAAGTATGTTACACCTGTGTTTATTCATGTAGCATTTTACATTCGTTGCATGCATTTAACCTATAATTGGGCTTTTAAGATAGCAAAATATGATTGGACTTCTAGGGTTAAGGTATTTGAAAACCTTAATTCATTTCTTATTAATGTTTAAATGCTGAATTCCAGCGCCCAAATATTATGAAATACAAAAAAGGAGCTGAAGCCTCAACAAGCGCAAGATTCAATGGAAAAAAGGTCTTAGAATACCATTGCGCTACGGAGGTTACCAAATCATGTAAAATGTACTCAGTTAAAAATTCCGAGGTCTCCACTGCGAAGATAAGGTGGATAGAGTTTTAATGAGATTATCATATTCCTGCTTCAATCGCTTTCTGAATTAAAGTAACCGGATCATCTCTTCTTTCATCGCCTCGACCAGAAGATAGCCAATCAAAATATCATCCCTGATTGAATGGTGGAATAATTCAACGCGCAATGAAAAGCGACGCTAAGCGATGGAGCTCCTTTGTGTAACTCTCCAATTTGCTCGTTTTAAAAGATACCAGAATATTTATCGAGATTTGTTTAATGATGCAAAAGAAAATTCTACTTTAAATGCAAATTGTTCGGTAAGTTATTCACAGGCGAAGTTATCTACGTACAAACGTAGTGGGGGAATATTTTCTTAGATTGATCGTTTTCCGCACAAGATATCACAACAGCGACCCGCGTCCCGCGGCCTACAAACTAACTCAAACTTTACTTTAAATTTGCTACAATTTTTAAGGTTTTCTCCAATAAATTATTTAATCGGGTTATTTTTTTTTATAAAAGTCTACCATTTTAAAACACAACTGGACACAACATGACTATCAATTTATTTATTAATCAGTTGTTGGATTTTATATTTTTTACTTTTAATTTTTTATTTTTTATTCACGTACATACAGTTTACATAATAAGTAACAATGATTAAAAAAATATTAATAATCCTTATCTGTAGGAGTAGTAGTAGCGTCAAACACAAGTCTGTCCTTGAGATTCGCAAGGATATATTCTTTCACTGTTGACGGTAGTATTGCATATTAATAGCAGGTTAGTAGCAGTTAAAGCTTTTCATAATATTATATGAACACAATGTAATAACAGTGAAAATAATTAGTGAAAAAAATGATACTACATAAAGTGAACCCAATGAAGCAATAAAGACGAAAAGAGAAAAAACAAAAAGTGGATTATAATTAATGCAAGTATTTAAAATAACAGAGCATTACAACAATGCATATAGGCAACCTATGCAACTACCAAGGTTCTGCAGTGCCTCTGCGATGTTCACCGAAGGGAGAGTGCACTCATTCCTAGCCTTACTTCGCCACCGACTAGCCAGCTTCTGGAGCAGAACACGAAAATCAACCAACATCATTGTCGTGGCTGCATCCGAGTGGCTCAGTTCCCCACTAAATGAGCGATGGATGCAGATGATGAGGCGACCTCCCTGATGGACGATCCTAAAATATTATATTTTTCTATTGAATTTTTGTTTAATTAAATTTTTTTTATTTTATTTACTCGGTAAAATATTAAATAATATTATTATTTTTAAAGTGAGACAAACATTCCCGGGTTACGAATAACCCAACAATGTTTGAAAATCTCCTACTACCACCACAGAAAACCGAAAATTTTGCTTGTGTTGAATTAAACCAACAGTGTTTGAAAATCTCCTACTACTACCACAGAAAGCCGAAAAATGTTGTTTGTGATAGAGGACTTAGCCAGCCGACGAATCGAACACGCGATACTCACTCAACCACTGACCGGTCGTACATATGTATATATTATTTTAACATAGTTTATGAAGTATGGCAGACTGGGATTGCACTATCCTCCCAGTCCTGCTGGAATAAAAATTTAAATTAAAAAAAAAATTACATTAAAACATATGTTAAGAAAACATATAAAACAAATACAAAAACCCTAATGTTCTAACATATCTTTATAAATAACTTGTTTATATAATTCTATTTTATTTGCAACATATCATTAAAAACGACTTAAATATAATTAAATTTTTAAAAGTAAAATTAAAGCATTAAAATTTTTAAAATTTTTAATATCGTTTAAAAAAATCACTGACAATAAGAAAAGAATATATTTTTATTTTTTTTATTTATAAAACCCGTATTATAAACAATATGGTTAAAAAATGTTAATCGAAAAATATCAAACAATCGAACATGATGATTTAATAGTACCTATCTATCGACTCAAGAATATCAATATTATAGGGAGTCAAATTTAATCTGAAAAAAGACTGACAGTTGGAGAAGCTCAGCCCACTAGCAGTGTAACAGTATAGCTAGTACGGCGCTAGTAGGTAGTGGGTAGTAGCTACCTCTGGAAGAAGGAACGTGCGAACCACTCTATTATCTGTGGTACAAGTTCATCTATCCGCCACGGTTCGCCACTAAATAAATTGCTCCCCACTTTTTTCAAACACACTTTTCTTTCGTTTTGCCTTTTTTATTTATTTTTTGTTCCACTTCCAACAAGAGCTTTTTCAACCCCTTATTTTTCTACCCCCAACCTAATTCCACCCCCCTGACCCTCGCAGCCCCCTCTCCCTTCCGATAAGTGAGACGGGTTTTATTTATTGTTGCCGTACAAAAGCTAACGGTGATAGAAGAATTAAGGGGCCATGTGTTGGGTGTGTTCTTGTTACGCCTTGAATCGGAGAAATCGAGGTGACAAAAAGCTCGCGTAATAAATAATACGTCACAATGTACGAGTATTTCAATACCCATTCTAACAAACACTTCGGATACGTGCCGAGTCAATCGTCACCCTTCCCAAAGGAAAAGCTATACTGCGGAATATTTTATTTTATATTGCTGTCAGAGATTTCCAGAAACAGATTTTTTTAATAAATTGAGCCAGAAATTTCAAAGAATACTGTTATAACAATAATAATAATTGAGCAATTTGTAGAGCGCCGTTCTTGTGAAAAATCACCTCAAGGGCGTTTTACAATTTATTTTGAATTCTTAGGATCTATCTAATTTTATTATTTACAAATTACAAATAGATCCAAAAACTTACTTGGCAGGTCACTTCCGATATACACACTTTTTTAGAAAGTTTATGCTTGGGGAAAATAAGACTTTGCACGTGGAGGACATTATATTGAAAACACAGGACATTGCATGAATTTACCTTTGCTACCTTCATCACTGTTGATTTTAAATTTATAAGAAGATTAATGCCAAAGTTGAGTTAATATTTATTTTGAAAGACTAGAACTATTTGGGTCTGGAAATTTTCTTAAAATGACCTTTACAAAGGCTTAAAATAAGAATTTGGTTATATTTTTACGCAATAAGTTATTTACAACGTCGTGGCCGTGAAGGCGAAGGTGAAAGGTTTTTTAACTTTTGAATACGACTGTCTGAAAAGATGAGTTTTAAGTTTAGCTCTGCATACAATATTAAATCGAAAAAAATAGAGAGATAATATCTCATCAAGAATTTCATTCAGCGATAATTTCAATAAAAGCTTATTGATTCGGTGCAGTATCTTTATAAGCCGATGGATCTAAATAGTAAGTTGTTTATTTCTCTCTTTGTTCACTTTACTAACTAAAGGGTCCATTTACTGCAGAGAAGATAAGTGGTCCCTGCAATTAAAGATGTTTCCGCGGATTCCGCGCGAAAATACTCGACTTGCCTTAAATTCTGGTGAATCTTTACAGGACTCTGTTATCAAACAAGATAGAACTATACAAGTATTTTCTGAATGCAGTTTTCTGGTTAACTACCTACGGTCTTGGTTGTGTGAAGAATTTGTCTAGCATAATAATGTAATAACATTAAAAAGGTAGCTTATAAAGTACAGTTGTTATTAAAAATATTTGCGTCAGCGCTACATAGTAAAACTATGTTTTTTGTTAACAATACGATACAATGTGAAAGTTTTAGATTTTGTTTATCAAAAGCAAAACCGCTAACTCATTTTTATTTCCTACGACAATTTGTTAGCTAACCATCGAGTTTGTTATACCCTGCAATGGGTATTATAGCTGATAGAGCCTGAAGATGTACTTAGTGTTGTGGGGAAGTAAGGTGTGGGTAGATATAGACTCAGAAGCAGTGTTAGTGGGAAGCTATACTCGGGAGTGGGGAATCTCCTCAGTCTCAAGTCGGTAGTCAGTGGGGACATCAGGTATAGTTCCCATACAGTTTCTTAGCGTTTACTAGAAAACAAATATTAATTCTTTCGAAAAAAATAATGCCTTAATTGTGGAAAACCATAATACGATAGAGAAAATCCTGAAACGGCGTGTCTGAAAATGCATGGTGCAAAAGTGGATTAAAGACGTCGAAAACATCAGGAATACTGAGTACGATCAAGTAATTATATGTTATTTTAGACGGAATAAAAGAAGAGTTTGCTGGTGACGACATTTGAATGTCGAAGCAAGAAATGTACTCCACAGAAAAGATATTTCCCCCTACCCATCGCGACGTAGTTCCTGAAAATGGTTATTATATTATTACAATAGCTGTTAACATGCACCGCATACTTTCGTTAGTTTGTCCAGTTTTTTTTAATTTTTAAAAATATAATAAATTATAACTATCCACAGAAAAACAATATTTTGCCAAGTCCAAAACCACTCCGAACCGTCAGGATCCAGTGAGACTATGGCATCCCCACATTTGGGGTATGTTTCGAAGCTGAAAGTAGTGGGGAGGGGAGGATGGTAAATTTTTTAAATTAATTTACTTAGACACGCTGGAATTTCAAGCCAAGGGCCTTACCCTTAGACCGAATACTTATAAACAAAGACTAAAGTTCATTTGTTTCAATCGTAAAAACAAATGGACTTTGTTGCTACTTGTGTATTTAAGACTTATGCACACGTAGGAACATAAAATTTTACGTTGGTACTATGATCCATTTTTGGAAAAAACCTAAATAAAATAGTGTTTTTATTCTTTAAATACTTTAATAGGCAACAATTGTAATGAAAAATAAATTTAAAATGTAATAGTTAATATATAGTTAAAAATACGGGATGAAAATCTTGACCACTTCTGAAGACTTTCGGGAAGGCGTCCGACAAATGATCCTTCAGGCGTTAATTGATGCTGGTAAGTAATCGATGATGGGGTGGTCGCTTGGGTTAGTGGTGCCAGCTGAAAGGCGGTGGGCTGAAGGTAGGGTAGGGGAGACTCTGACCAAATAGGTTCCGGTACAATGACCACGAATTAATACATTGCTTGTGAGAAGGACATTTATCCAAATCGTTGTGATTTTAATCCATTAAATGGGTAATGACTTATAAATACTTACTTATAAGTGCTTAGTGATATATTGTGATAACCAACAACTATAATTAATGTGCACAGTCGAATGAAGGAACAGTAAAAATATTAAGATGGTTGATTTTTAGAGCACTTATAAGCCGCGCATTGTTTGTTACAATACGCATTGCTCATTTTTAACTTCTGCCCTGATTAGTAGCGGGTTGTCTTTAAGGTGGACTTTTGCAATGAACTCCCATAAAAAAAAACATAAGACTTTTATTAGAAAAACTAGTGTTAGATTTTAACAAACTAAACAGCACGTTATTCAAATTTCGTGTTAAAATATCCACACGTCTATATTAATACTGCGCATGAGCGAGTCACAAATGAGTCCCATATGTGCGTTATGAAATTCAGCGATTACGGGACTCTCTGTTCTAAAAATAAAGTTCATATAAAATATGCGTGGCGCTTCAGCGGTATACCTGAGGAATCTGCTGAATGGAATCTCTGAATCAGGGTGCGCAGCACGAGAATTCTGATCACCAAATTTGTACAGAATAGTATTTTGCAAGAAACAGTTTTTTCTGTGATGATCGCGCTTTAAGTAGTTATTAAAATAAATAATCATTTCAGAAGACGTTACTTTTTGAAGTAAGACTTCTTTACGCACGCTTGACTTGGGGAGTAAGCTGGTGAATGCGTGACGAGAGCTTTACAAAAAGTGTGATCGGGCGAGGCTAACGAAGCATAAAGAAGTTTTACTTCAGTCGTGTGGTCTAAAGCACACTCGTTTATTTTTTGTTAAAAAAACGAGCAGTTTCTCGCGTGAATTGTGATTTTCATATATGATTTTGTTTTTGTTGACACACGGCATTATATTCATTAGCCTTGTGCGATTTGACGAATCGCCAAATTGTATCATCGTGTGGATAGGTTGCTAATCTCTTGTGCAGTGATTTGATGAAATTCTTTTACATCTAGGAAAAATTTGTATAATTTTGGAAGAAGATAATATTTTGATTTAGAGATAAGAATTTTTCTCTCCCTTTTCAATCTCCAATCGAACTCCCGATAAGATAGATGATGATAATAACAATACTGAGGGTTCTGTCTGAAACATTGGCTAAATGATAAAGAAGCGCATTATTACCCTTAGAATGGATCATCATCCTGTTCTTCTGACCGTGAAACCGATCAGCCAAAATAATAAATAATACCCACTCTGGTATTTATTATTAAGTCACGTCCTAGAATCGGAACAGTTAATTAGCGCAAGAGCAGATGTTCATATAATTCAACATATTATAAGTATGTCATTCTAACAAGCCGTAATATTGCTGAATCCTTTGTTGAACTCCAAATAACCACAACAATACCACGCCGTTGCCCGGCATGCAACAAACACCGACAAGTGATGTTATACTGGAATGAACGTTTTGAGGCCATTGTTCGAAGGGAACGTCAGAACTTTTGTGAAACGAGAAACAAAATATTTTCTGTAATGCTTCTACAATTAACTTTGTTAAAAAATTTGCACTGATAATGCAGTAGATAAAATATTTACTTACATACGAGTATAATTTAATGCATTGGTAAGAAAAGTAGAAAAAGCAAAGTGCCTAGGCAAGTAATAATAATATTGGTACGAGTATTAAGAATTCTACAGCGTAACTTTCTACCTACCAAAAAAAATGTAATTGCAAATAAATAATGTAATCTAGATTTACTGTGATTCAAAAGTTTAAATTTGTTTTGTTGACTTTGATGCTGACACAAAATATACGGGATAATAATGTGGAATTCAACAGGATCTGACTCACCTGAGGTTATTCTGTTGGGATAATAAACCTTCTTCTTGGTCGATCTCGTGGTATTGAGGGACACCTCTATCGCTGCAAAAACACTTGAGAAAGCAAGAAAATAAATGCATAAGTTTCCTGGTCCATATAATTAAGAACTGATGGAGCAAGGTCACAGCACAGCAATTAACGATAGACTTAGACATTAACAATTTTTATTGAATGCACTGAGAGGTCACTCTCGACCATTCCACAGCACATAACAGACTTGTTTAACATCTTTAACACACACTTTATTAATTTAGGACAGTGTTGAATGCACCAAGAGATCACTGTAGATCATTGCAAGCACATAACACAGACAGTAGACTTCTGTTGAATACACCGAGAGGTTACTATGGACCATTGTACAGCACATTACAGACTTAGACTGACATAAATTATTATTTTTATTTATGATAAGTCCGAGTATTGTTGTCAGCTCGGGAAAAGGTTTAGGTGTATAATTTGTTTTAACTTGTTTTTACTTTACTTTTATTTTCTAGTTATGATTTTATTTATATTTCATGGATTTATTGTTGGTGTAAGTTTTTATTTGTTGGTGTAACAGCACGTACCCGAAGGATTTTGACCAGCGATCCCTGAACATATTTGGATTAAAATATGTATACATGCCAGTTGATATTGTTTTTAAATTAAAAAATAATAAAAACATTTCGAGAAGTCGGGTATAGCCTACCGGGTCACGTGATAAGCAATCCGTCTCGTTCCAGCAGCATGGTACACCCGATACAGTGCGCGTATCACTTGATCCCGTCGCGACCTTTTAGAATGTGATCAGTGAAGAAAATCTATCCATGGTTTTTAGTCAGATCTTCTTATTTTTATTCAGATCAATTTTTAAAAAATAAATCAAGATTGAGGCAAGGATTGGAATTTTTGACAAAAACTGATCTAAAATAATCACTAAAATGGACGCGTATGGATTATCCGTCAGTGCAACAAATATCGCCAAGATACGAGCAAATTTATATTGGTAGATCGGAAGAGGATTTCTTTGATTTAACGAATGACCAGAACCGTTTGCTGAACTTTTTATACAGTCTTCTGCCGCCATAATGAAGTTTGCATGACATTCAAGCGGGATCTTTTTCTTCTGAAAGAATTGGCAAGTCAGCCAGGTTTTTGTATTTTTCCATTTCTTGGGATATTTTAATATCTCTTTTACAACTTTTATAAGTGGCGAACTGTAAAAAGAGATGAACCATTTTAAGTTACCATATATTTTTCGGGTATATATTTGAGTGTACGGTCATTTATGATAATGTTAATATCTACGGCTCTTTTAGTATCCTTACTATGAATTCCCAATTTATTTTGAACAATTCGTTTACGAATCGACTTTAATTACATCGGTGAAACATTATTTTAACTATCCTAGATGAGCCGAAGAGAGATGGTACTATAACAGGGAATAACTCTGAGTGATGTTAATTTTCAGATTTCAGAATTTCAGTTCGATAAAGTGGTACTACATTTTGAAATATTTGTTATGATTAAATTAAGGATTCTAAGTTATTATCCTGACGAAAAAATCATTGTTTTTGAAACATGTCGATATTGTTAATTAAATAGTGGTGTACACAAAGCTATTTGTTTCATTAAATTAATAATGACGCCACAAAGTGAATTTCCGAAGTTTGAGAAAATTAAGGATTTGTTTGTTTGTGTTGATTGCAGAATGAAAATGGTATAGTTGAGTGAATGAATGGAAGTCAACTAAAACACCGCTAACAGTATCTTCTGGAAAATTTGGTTTAACTGGTTTTGCCCTTATGTTACCTTCCAACATTGTTTGGTAAGTTGTAACCACCAGTTAATAAAAATAATCCTTGATTTGTATTTGGTCTGATTGGTGTTTTGTGGATGATACGTGCAGCGGATGGGTACATACATTTTATAATTTGTTATCGTTATCTAGTATTTACACTGACATCCAGATCTCCTCAGTATACGTAGACCAGAGTAATCTGTGTACTTTAAGTGTCCCCCCTCCCTGCTGATGTTTAGACACCAATCAATTACGATATTGTGATAAAAACATAAATATTATACAAATAGATATAATATAAACATAACTTTACAGGATGGAAGTCAGAATATTAGGAAATGCATACTGTTCGTTGCTCATTCGTCCGCTTCTGAATCTGGTGTTGCCAAGATATGGTCTAGATCCTAAAAGTTTTCTCTGATTTTTTTAATGAGTTTATTTTTACTTTTTTATTTTTTTTTGTTAAAAAAATACAATAACAGTACAAGGAAGCTTTTGACTATCCAACTAGGAAGAACTCCCGTTAGAGCTAAACTCAAAACTCATCTTTAAACTCAAAACTCATCTTTTCAGACAGTCGTATCCATAAGTTAAAAAACCTTTCACCTTCGCCTTCACGGCCCACGACGTTGTAAATAACTAATTGTGTAAATATAACCAAATTCTTATTTTAATTTTTTGTAAAGGTCATTTTATGAAAATTTCCAGTCCCAGAGAGCTCTTAATTCACTAGTCTTTTAAAATAAATACTAATTCAATTTTGGCATTAATCTTCTTATAAATGTAAAAGCAACAGTGATGAAGGTAGCAAAGGTAAATTCATGCAATGTCCAGTGTTTTCAATATAATGTCCTCCACGTGCAAAATCGTATCATCCCCAAGCATAAACTTTCTAAAAAAGTGTGTTTATCGGAAATGACCTGCCAGGTAAGTATGTTTCTGTATCTATTTGTAAATAATAAAATTAGATAGATTCTAAGAATATTAAAAAAAAAAATAAATAAAAAAATAAAAAATAAACAAAAAAATTGTAAAGCGCCCTTGAGGTGATTTTTCACAAAAACGGCGCTCTACAAATTGTCCAATTATTATTATTATTATTTATTAGGACAGTCAAATTGATAGGTTTCGAATATCACTTACTTTATCTCAGTGATTTGTAAAATTAATCGGTGAGTCTGTGCATGTATGCGAATAAAGTCGGCATTTTATCTGCGTCGTGTACTTAGTAGTTCGAAGTAAGTCTCGAATTGTACATAATATGCAAAGATTTTGAAGTGTCAGTAGTCTCATATGGTAAGAGTGTGAGATGCTATTCTACACGGAGAAGTTCGGTTCTGGGAAGTTGGACTTCTTTTGTTGAAGATGGGCCATATTGCGCCGACCGCCTTTCTGGCTCTCACTCCATTACCCGAGTTGGCGTAGTACCGCATGCCGTGATGCTGATGTTTTAGTGCCAGGTCCCGCCGCTGCCCGCAACTCTCGCTGCGGTCTACTTCCCCGCTTTCCAACAAACACTTCCTCCTCGAGAACACCTCACATGATCATTCTTCACTCGCACACTACACTCTCCTAACTCGTAACTAATGTATAATTGTAAACAGTTTCATAATACATACCTTCTCCGTCTCACGAAAATAATTCCAATCTGGATCTTTATCATCCATGGGGATGCTGGGTAGAAGAATTTTTAAAGGGTACTGAGGAGAGGAAGTTCTGGGAAGGAAAAATGTTTGAGGGTCGGGAAGGAATCTAGGGGTCAGTGTGTCTTGATGCGACGGACGTATGAATCCTTCCTCCCACTGCGGTGCAAAGCGAGGGATCAAGAGCGTCCGACGGTTAACATTAATTATTTTAATCATTGAAAAATAAGATAATTTTAAAATCTTAAGTGAAACTTGAAAAAGAGAGAGACTCAGATAATAAAAAAGGTAAAGGTCGCAACTGGGAATCGAACCCATGGTCTTTGTCTTACCGGGAAAACACTTTAATCCATTCGGTTTTGGGGAGCTAATTTTTTAAAGTCCTTTTTGTCGATCTCGTATTTTGAAACAGATTTAACAATTATCTCTTAAGGCCTAGAAACATGAATTGTAGTTTTTTTTTCAGGTGCAATAAAAAAAAAACCAATCATATTTTTACCAGCCATTACTTAACTAAATATTTATTAAACATTAAAGAATACATAAAATAAAATCTTACAAAAAAAATCAAAAGTCAAAAGTTACAGGGTGTTGAAGTTGGAGGTTTCAAATGTATAGAGAAGGCTCACACCAAATTTCAAGTAAATCGGTTTATAAACCGTCTCGAAAAAAAGAGTTTTGAGAAAATTGTGTTTAAAATTTTGTTCTACTTAAATTCTGGTTAGATCCCGGTTAAATTGCTACATTAAAATGGTTATCACTTTAAAAATAATGCGAATTTCAAAAAATCATTTTAAGGAGATATTTTTGAGTATTTAAACTTTGGAAATATGAGGAAAAAATTTTTTTTTCTAGACTAGAATACTGCCTTAACCAATGTTTCTCATATTTATGGCTGCTATCTTTTTAAATAATTACATAGTTCTAACTAATTTTTTGCAACCTTGATAGTGTTTTAAATGAGTATTTCCGATTTTTATTTATACGGGACACCTATTGACTTTTTTCTAAGTTTGCAATGAATGTTCTTGTTTTATATTTATGCGTCTGGTTTTACTTCATGTTTTCTTTAGATATTTTATACGAATTGTCTTTTTCTTCAGTGATTTATGTATTCATGGTTATTTGATGGGTATAACCTTTAAAAGTAATTCCATTAAAATTCAATTATTTTGATTTAAATTACATTAATTTGATTCGAAACACATTTCTATTAAGATCTAACAATACAATCTACAACGATAATAGACTTAGAATATTAACAATGCTTCCCAGTCTAGACCGTTTGGCAAGGTCAAAGAAAGAAACAAACTAAGCAGACCACTTTCAACATATTTAAAATTAAAACGCCAAACAATGAGATAAAGCTACCTTTCGATAAAGCTACGAATCGAAAATCTTACCGACATCAAATAACCAAAATCAGTGTTTAGAAATAAATTGATTTTCTAGTCCTTACCTCATCCTTAATACACAAAACGTTATTAAGTCGATTGGTATTTTGTATTTAATCAACAAATTAAACTTCACAATTTGATCAGTACAACTCGTCAAAGCTGACCCGGGGTCCGAGGACTGAGAACTGTGTTACCTTTTGCCTCTGTGCCTAAGTAAATAATGAGCTGTCTACAGACTTAGCTTTAATTTAAAGTGTTTTCAGCATTGCAGGGAGGTGTATCGAAGTCGGGCTTCGTGTACTCAGCCTCTCCTCTCCTAACTTCATTCTACCTATCTCCCCTTACCACAACTGTTTACCGCTCGAAGACTCTGTTTACACACACTGCACCTACAGCGAAACTCTGAGGGAAACCTGATTGAGTAATGAGCTATTATACATTAATCTTGCCTCAGATTCAGATGACTCAAATTCGTATTGGGAAAAGGAATTAGTTTTCCAAAATTAAATTATTTTAACTGACCGACCAATTTTTTGGTTCTGGCCAGTTTTGTGCAGTTTCAACCGCGGTTGTGGATCAAGCCGAAAATTTGGCTCAGCCAAAAACTGCGTTTGTGATGTGTCCGATCACATCAGGCTTTTACTCGGACGCGTGTGTATGCCTCTGGAAAAACAAGTTATTTAAAAAGAAGCTGTTAGGTACATAAAAGCTCGAGGTTTAATAGCTTATCGTTAATAATAATAAGCTATTTTATTCTATTATCTAACATTACTAATGTAATAAACGCGAAAGTTTGTATGGATGTGTGGGTGTTTGTTACTCTTTCACGCAAAAACAACTGAATGGATTTTAATGAAACTTTACAATAATGTAGCTCATACATCAGAAAAACATAGAGGCTATATATAATGGTAAGTTCTGGCGTTATGAAATTTGTATAAATGAAAATGTGTGTATTTCATATATTTTAGCGGCAGGGAGGAAAGGCAGGGGGAAGGCAAACGGGGGAGGTAGAGCTCGCGGAGAGGGAAGAGACGAAGGAGGGGGGAAAATGGAAGGGAACGGGGACGCACAGGAAAGGACGTGCAGGGAGAATCAATTTATTTCATTGAATGGCATTGCAACGCATGCCGGGGATCAGCTAGTCTAACATAAATACTAAAAAATACTAGACAGATTTGTTTACTGTATGTACTTTATAGAATAGTCACGTAATTTCAGTTACTGTTAATGGATGTCGATAGGTTAGAGCTTCTGCCATATCCCAACAGACGTCCTTTGAAGCAGTAGCAGTTAGAGCAGTACCACCTAACGTCATTCGTGTTTATGATGAGAGCCTAAGGCTTTCAGTAGAGTGGGCCGCTGTCGTCTACCTAAAAAAGCTTCAGATATAAATCCTAGCCAGTTAGGTTCAGAAGAGCCCAGTATAATACAATATTGTAAAGATACGCGATAAATAATAAACCAACTTGTAACCAAGAATCTAATTATTCATTGGAAGAGAACACTACGAATACTGTAGATGTAATTCTTTTACAGTTAAATTGCCTATTGCTTATGTTGAAGAATTGAAACATATCAACGAACAAAAAAGCGCAATAACTTTAACCTCAGGCCTCGGCCATATTCTGGTAGAAGGTCAAAATATTTCTACCTTGCAATAAAATTCAAATAAGTGGAATATTTCTGAACATATCCGAAAACTAAAATCTTTTTTTGAAAGGTGATAAAATACGCTCTCAATTTTTTTATTAGAAATCAGCATGAATTTTTAAAAATATAATATATGAAATCAGCATGTATTTTTTTAAATGCATACATAAAAAGTTTTAAAAATGATTCATAATTCGTTTTTTCGAACTAAAATTACGGATCATGAAAACAAAAATAATACGATCATATATTATTAGATTACAATAAACGTCATTTTTACCTCACTATTTGGTCGTTTCAAAATTCACAAATTCACTAATTTTTTCAAATTGCAGAAGAAAGTTGTGATTTCAGAAAGGTGTGTATTTTAATTATTTTGGGGTTAACATTCAGATTTGTGTAAAATAGTATAGTACTTTCTTTTTCTAAATCGGTTTAAATCAGATTTTTCTCAACGATAGGAAAGGAGACACAAACTTTTCTATAAGACCAATATGAGTTGTTTTCAAAAACGAACAAGTTAGCCTGAAGGTGAACTCTTACACAACAATGAACGTACATAATTTCGGGGTATAAAGTATTTTTTAACACCTTAATAACTTTCAGTTTTGCTAGAACAGAACTAGAACTAGAACAGAAGTCGAAGTTCGGTTTGAGTTTCGGCCGAAAATCTAGATTCGGTCGGTCACTAATGATTTTATCCTGGAGACTTGTTTTATATCAACAGTATACTATGACATCAAGGGTAAGTTTCATAGACCAAAACTCGGAGAGAAAAATTAAATTATTTTTTGAGTCAGCATCGCGTTTGGGTCCCACCCGGGCGACGCGTGTTCGATTCCTCGGCTGGCTAAGTCCTTCATCACGACTCAAGCAACATTTCAATGTTTGTCTTTCTTTTAAAAAAAAATAACATTAAAATAAATTTAACATTTAAAAAATGGTTTTAACCGTGCTCGTGAACCAGATCATGGAAAATCTATCTCAATATTTACGTTTCATCATAATTTCAATTATATTTGCTCGAAGCAACCAGTTTCGTTGTTTTTTCGATATCATACTAGTATAATTAATATTAATAGCGTTCCGTCACACGGCTCGCACGTAAACGGGTCGTTTGACGGCTCTTTTTAAAGCTCGGCACTGGAACGACATACCTTCTAATGTAATTCTTCCCCCTTATCTTTTCAAACCATCTTCAAACCTTCATAGCATAGGTTCATTATGTCCATTCCTTAAAAATACTCTCCGAACAAAATACCCGGTGGCGACTTACATAGATGCTCCAATGTAAAGGTTTCTTTCACTATAAATTTTTCCTGAAAAGTAAGTTTCAGAAATAAATGCATTTTCACACAATTTTATTATTCTCACAAACGAGTACTGCCTTAGCCATTTAAAATAACATTTTCGGAGTGGTAAATATTCTGAGTATAGCCCTGATGAAACTACCAGTCAGAATCGAGACATTTCTTGATATATTTACCTTAGCCGTGTTTGATGACCCGATCTGAATAGCCAGGAACTACCCTACCTTCTACTCCGCATCTTCTCCCTCCACACCACCATTTTCAGCCCCCGAATGCTGCCATAGTCCCAATGACTCTTGGTGGATATGATTCTAATTTTTTTTAACGTTAGCTCCACATTTGATTAATTTGCGTTATTTCAGAATTAATTAATTAAAAATAATAAAAAGTATATTTGCCGCATATTCTAGAGTGGAAGATACTCTCAGTATCTGGTGTAAGACCACAATTCAGAATTGAAGCGTTGCTTGAAATGGCTTTAGTCGCGTTTGGTGACCAGATCTGAATAGCCAGGTACTTTGCCACCTTCCTCTTCCCCATCTCCTTTCCCTCCCCACTACCTTTGGCCTCACAACATGCCCCAATTGAGGATGCCATAATCTCACTGGCTCCAGACGGGAGCAGTTGCAACTGTGCGGTATTTATTAAAAAAATATATAGAAAGTCTTGGGAATAATAATTCTCAGGGCCCATGTCATCTTTGGGGATGCTGTGTGAGCGTCTTTTTTGTTCTAGGAAGGAATGTTAATAAAAGTTTAATGAGTGTGAAGAATGCATAAAAAAACTCGCTGCCAATTTGCGAAGAGACGAAGTACGAAATAGTATTTATGTAGAAGTGGAACTGCAATTGATCAAATTTTCTGATAAGTCGCTATGCTTTTATATTCTCGAAGTGCTATTCAAATACAGCGGCCGTCAGAAGGTTAAATCCTTCATAACAAGGAGTATTGTTTATCATTATAATATTATGTGGCGAGAAGAAAGAAGTGGAAGTTAACTACGAGATTGTATGTGTATTGGTCCGTCAGGTATAGAAGGGCTGTCCTCTGCCGGTTGCGTTGTTGTGAATATAATTCAGGGGGGGGTGGAGTTTGACTGTTTCGGCTGGAGTTGTTAATACCCGTCAGCTGTAAGTGAACGTGTGGTCAGTTGCAGACGAGGTTGAACCGCGAGTTGGAAGGTTAGAAGAACGGTGAGCGTGTGAGCACGTAAGCTGATAGGTAAGTACCTGCCACGTGGTAAAGTACAAAGCATTTTAATGGTGATATAATGATAATGGAGGAAAATTATGCATAAATGTTTTATTTTTTCTATGTGAGTATGTATTTCAAAATCACGTGATTCTTCAATCAGAACAAACAAAATGAAATTGGTTGGATACAATCAGTTGCTTTTAAGTAAAATTTTTTTTACGTAGAAGTAGTAGTCCGATTAAAGGACAAGAGTCTCAACCGTCTGAAGACAGTAAAATTATGTCATTCCCAATCAGGGTATGTTGTTAGTGGTGAGGAAGGAAATGGGTAAGATAAAGATAGGGAAGTATTTGACTATTCAGATCTAGTCACTACATATGGCTAAAGCCATTTCAAGTGACGTAGCGTTGCGATTCTGAAAGGTGGTCTCAGGGCGATACTGAAAGTCTTCACCACTTTGGAACATGCCGCAAATACCGCACATTTTTACACTATTTACTCTTTTAAATAACACATATTAATAAAATAAAATTTACTTGCGTAAACCGGGATTTGAATCCGCGATCTCCAGATTTGTAGCCACGGTAGTACATTTGTAGTTTCATAACCACGGAGGCCTTGAAATTTAATAATGGGCACTCGATAAAAAAATAGTGTTTTGCCAAAATTAAACATTTCTTACTAAATACACTTAAATTGCACTCCTTAGAAAACAGAAGAAAAATAAACGATATAACTTTTTTTAAATTATTCGCTCTGAGTTAAACCATTGTGAACTCCTGCATCCAATCAAATTCAAGGTACCTAACGAGCAACAAGGCAAAATATATTATTCTGCAACAATAATTCTGGAACCAACTACCACATACTCGTATATGCATCTTTTCGATTTTACACACTCGGAAATAAAATCGCCTTAAATATTGACGTATTTAATACAAGTTTACCATTATTTATGAGATACCTGAATGATATTTTAAGGAGCATCACATAGGGGCTATGCATATATTTTAATATTTTTTAACAAAGTAAAAAGTTTTTCTCATTTTTACGTAATATTCATCAAAATTAGTCTGTCACCTGTAAATTTTGTAATTTCTAATATACTATATTATTCTTTCTTTGCCATCTGCAACTTAAAAACTTTCTCTTTTATTGTAATGCATTATTTTAATTTAAATTTATCTTTATACCTACCATTCATATGATGTTTACTTCTTCGAGTTCTTCTTTTTTATTTAAAAACTGTGTCTGGTGACTTAGCAGGAGTGCCCGGGTTCATCAGGAAAATTGTGTTCAGGTCGTGGTGGCAGATGCGCCTGCCCACCAGCTGCGTGGCGGGTCACATCGGGAGATCCTGTGACCTGTCCAGCTGGCCTCTCTTGACCCATCATCTTGCGCCGCAGCGGGAGGGTGGATTCATACGTGTCCGACACTCCTAGACACACTGATTCCCAAATTCCTACCCACCCTCATACCTTTTTACTTCTCATAACTTCCTCTTCTTCCTTTACCTAAAAATTCTCTCCACACAGCATCCCCAAAGATGACAAAGACCCTGAGGGATTCCTTTTCCTCGGATCTCTTGTGTGGGGTTAATCTTTTTAAAAAAAATAATATAAAGTGAAACAGTTTAAAAATACCTTTAAAATAGTTAATGCTAGATTCTTAGATTTATATAATCAATTACACAATAAAATATAATGTAATTTGACATAATACGTCGATATTTAACGTTTACGTTCCTGCATTGAAAATAATTGTCGTGTTTCTCCCTTGATTTTACCAAAAAAAAAACTCAAACGCAGAAGTCAGAAAAACAAAATCTTTCCAAAACAATTTCATGTAGAGAATGTTGGTCGGTTTACACTACACGCCCTATGGCCTGTACGGTTCTATTTAATCTTGGTCCCATGAGCAATAAAGACGGGGAAAGATTACCTTGGATAGATGTTATTAGCCACTACGTAGACAGTGGTAGAGATGAGGTGAGGTGAAGTGAAGGAGGTGTGGTGGAAAACCCGCTTCGCACAAACAGTTGGGTTCTGACCACTCCTCTCGCCCGTTATTTGTAACAATCAGTTGGCAGAGGAAAAACAATGTTTCACCCCACCTCTCCTCGCCCCCCCGAACCCCCGCAATTATCCCCGCGCCAACCACTAACGAATAACTCCCCACGAGGGTTTTATTTGGCCTTTTCATTCTGTGTTCTTTCACCATTGATAAATCTTGGGGAGTATATTACAAGCGAAGGATCATTGTAATCCCGGTGTTAATTCAAAGTGTAAAGGGATGTAAGCCATGGGGTAAACGCTACGGCGCGGCGGGTCGGGAGGTACTCGCGCTAAGCCGGGGATTATCGAGCAATCATCAGCTTTTTGTTAGAAAGGGTTGTGATCAATCAACCCATCACAGATAATTATTATTTATGTTTTGTTACGTCTTGTGGAGGAAAACGAAGCTCCGTTAAACCCCTTAAACACCCGGCCAAAATATTTCCGCTTTGCAATATTATCCAAATAAATGCATTATTTCTGAACGTATCCGAACATTTAACACTGTTTTTGAAAGGTGATGGAAAACGCTTTTTTTTATAATTCAAAATAAATGTACAATTTTTGAATTATGAAAAAGTTGCATTCAAATATAAAAAAGTTTTTAAATTGGTTCACCTTACGTTTTTTCCAACTAAAATTACTGATAACGAAAAAAATTAAAACACGTACGTTTTTTTACAAACGTTATTTTCACGACACTTTTTTTTCGTTCCATGTAAAAATAATTATTAATAAACAAAATCATTAAGTTAGTTTCATAATTGCGATTCAAAACTTTGGTTTCATAAAGAGGTAATTTTTTTATTTGAATACAAAACGTGGTAATTTTTCTTTATAATACCATTTATATTATATTTCTTACTATGATAGTAAGGGAGACACAATGATTTATATGAGACGTATATGAGTTGTTTCGAAAAGCGAACAAATCAGCTTGACGGGTTAAATATCTACTATATGTTAATTACTATTATCCGAAAATCCAGATTGGCAGTTGATGAGTACGATATTTGTAAAAATGATCATCTATTTCTAAGAACTTCTTTCTTCATCTGGCGCTAATAACATAAAAAATAAGAATATAATATCTTTGTATGAAATGTGTAGAATCCATACTATATACTATACTATATACTATATACTATATACTATACTATACTATACTATACTATACTATATACTATACTATAATATTATAAACTATATACTATAATAATAATATAATAATAATAATAATAATAATTCATCAAAGTTTGGTAATTAAACATAAATTGATTGATTGCCGTAATGTAGTACCATATTATGAATACGAACCAAATTCGTTTTTAGAAAATGAATTTTATAAAATATATTATGATAAAACTATACTAACAGACAGAACGATTCGTCATAATAGACCCGATATAGTTTTACATGACAAAATTAAAAAAATAACTTATATCATTGATGTCGCTATTCCAAATTCCTGTAATATTCAAAAATCTGTTTCTGAAAAAATTAGAAAATATACAGATTTAGGAAATGAGATTAAAAGAATTTGGCATTCTCGGACTATAAAAATATTACCATTTGTTATTTCGGCTACTGGCATTATACCTAGCTCTCTAATTAAAAATTTAGGCTTATTAGATTTATCAAAGAATCTTTATATAAAAATGCAAAAATCAGTCATATTAAATACATGTAGGATTACGAAAGATTTTTTAAATATTTATATTGAGGGATCGGTAGGATTTATCGGTTCAGTTAGGAGTTCTATCGAGCCGAACCCTCTGATATGAAAATATCTGGAGTCGGTGAAGTATTTTCCCATATGGTCTCTGGTAGGTTGACGTGTTGTTCTTGTATAGTTTTGTATTTAGTATACATACAATGCAATTACATCGCGTGAATTGACTAGATTAGCATTTGTGGAAAAGTGTGTGGAAGGATTAAGTTTTTCCTGTGAGGAAGATTTAACACAATATAAAGACATTAATATTTCTTTCACCAATATAAAGCTAAATTATATGCTAAATTATATTATTATTTATTAATTGTTCTCTAGATTTTATGTCCGGGTTAAATCTTCCTCACAGGAAAAACTTAATCCTTCCACACACTTTTCCACAAATGCTAATCTAGTCAATTCACGCGATGTAATTGCATTGTATGTATACTAAATACAAAACTATACAAGAACAACACGTCAACCTACCAGAGACCATATGGGAAAATACTTCACCGACTCCAGATATTTTCATATCAGAGGGTTCGGCTCGATAGAACTCCTAACTGAACCGATAAATCCTACCGATCCCTCAATATAAATATTTTAAAAATCTTTCGTAATCCTACATGTATTTAATATGACTGATTTTTGCATTTTTATATAAAGATTCTTTGATAAATCTAATAAGCCTTAATTTTTAATTAGAGAGCTAGGTATAATGCCAGTAGCCGAAATAACAAATGGTAATATTTTTATAGTCCGAGAATGCCAAATTCTTTTAATCTCATTTCCTAAATCTGTATATTTTCTAATTTTTTCAGAAACAGATTTTTGAATTATTATATTATTATTTTTATATTATTATATAATTATTAATAATATAAAAAATTAATTAAACATAAATTGATTGATTGCCGTAATGTAGTACCATATTATGAATTATAAAGACTGAATAATAAATAGTGTAATTTTTTTATTATATTAACAAACTTCTAAATATTTAATTTTTTTTTTTTAAGTTTTCTTTATTCATTGAAATGTTGGTTACATAAATTTTAGAATTTTTCGACCACCATGCTAGGCACATGCCCGTGTTGTGGTGGTCGATTAATTAAAAATAAACATCCGAAATGTTTGTAAGCGCGTAAATTCAGAACGAATGAACAAAATTGGATAATTCTTTTTTCTGTGAGCTTTAGCTTTATGAAATTTAAGTGGCAGGCGAGATGTTTGAAAACTGAATGTAAGGGAATGAATGTCTGGAATGCAGGAGGGGGTGGGGGTGGGGTGGGGAGGAGGGGGGATAATTGATAAGTTCAACCGCTACAGTAATTTCCCGTAATACCATGCGAGCGAAGCCGCGGGGAAAAGCTAGTAATATTATAAATGCGAAACTGCTCGAGTTCGTTTATGACCTTTTCACGCATAACACAATATAAAGAATTTAATAATTCTTTCACCAATATAAAGCTAAATTATATGCGCAGACTACAGGTTGTATATGATGGTAAGCTCTGGCGTTATGAAATTATAAATATTAATATATTATATTTGTTATACGTTTTCTGTCGCTAACAAAAGCGAGTTTTTGCTAACGTCAGAAAAAAATCTTTTCTATGGAAACAATGTTGATATATTTTTGGGCTCTATGCTGGTAGATACTCAGTCTACTTACTGGTCAGCTACTACTGCAGAAAATTCAAATATCAGAATTCGTTTTTTTTTTGGACAAGCTTCTGTTTTGCAATAAATGTCAGATAAGAGTTCCTATATTAAAAATATAATTCGTAACGATTATAAAGACTGAATAATAAATAGTGTAATTTTTTAATTATATTAACAAACTTCCAAATATTTAATTAAAAATAAACATCCGAAATGTTTGTAAGCGCATAAATTCCGAACGAATTAACAAAATTGGATAATTCTTTTTTTCTTTGAGCTATAGCTTTATGAAATTTAGGTGGCAGGCGAGATGTTTGAAAACTGAATGTAAGGGAATGAATGTATGGAATGCGGGAGGGGGTGGGGGTGAGGAGAAGGGGGGATAATTGATAAGTTCAAGCGCTACAGTAATTTCCCGTAATACCATGCGAGCGAAGCCGCGGGGAAAAGCTAGTATAATATAAATGTATGAAATCCTCAAAATGTTTCGATTCGTAGCAATAACTTACTTCTATGTTACCTTTTTGTCCCTGTACCTAAAGTGTCTTGCTTAATATTTTGGTTTTTCGTGTTATCATGACAACCCGGCAATGTATTTTTAAATGTAAGAATGATAGTTAAGTATCTCTAACTTTAGTGCACAGTTATAATAATGTGTATCATTAAGCCACTAATTTCAAGTCTTAGTCGTAAGTCATTAGCTAATAAGTATGAGATATAAGTCATTGGTTATAATAAATTATAAATCTGATTTGTAAGGCAGTTATTTTAATGTTATTGTATAATTTTTTGTACTTGAGGTGATTTTTCACAAAAACGGCGCTATATAAATCAGACAAATATTATTATTTTTAGTCGTGACTTTATCTCCCTGACCTCCCGTGTAAAAAAGAGATGTTTAAAAATTATCGAATTAAAATTTATTTAAATACTTTACACACAATAAAAAAATAGTGGCAGATGTACTCACAATAATTCATTTATTTTATTAATTCAGAAACAGCATAGATAAAATGAATGGTAAACAATTTTAAAGATTTTAGAAACAATTACAAAGATCGGCACCGATGAAATATCTAGAGTGATTATTTACATTTAACCTGACGGGGTATTACATAGATAAACGATAATATAATATTTAAAAAATCTGCGTGTATATAACTATGTATCTGAATAAATTGTATTACTTAATGAAGCGTTGTGAGTACGCTTTGATGAAATTATCAGTATATTTTCTTAAATTACGGTAGGAAATATACAGATGGTCGAGTTGCAGCAAAGATTATTGAATGTTTAGCATCTTATACTTGTAGTTCTTATAATTCATGTACAGGAAGAAAAAACATTTTTATATACATATTTTATCAAAAATACAGACGCTATAAAAACAGAGGTATAATTTATAACGCTTATAACGCAGCACCTTTATTGCGAATTAATTGCGTTTTATCTCTGTCTCCGGTTTGGTGACAACTTCGAAAGCTTTTGGATTAGAGCTGAATTTCCAGACTCACGTTGTTGGATTAATGGTATCATGTTCACATTAGTACTTAATAATTTTAATAATCTGTCAGATTTAAAATCATTCAATTTTGACTCACGTCCTCCCATATCTCTCACTGCACTAAGGTCTATTTTTGCGTAAACACTTAGTCTAACCGAAATGCGGAGTAATAACTTATGACGCCAATAAATAGCTTTCCCACAATTCTCCGATGGTCTCCGCGGTTGAGTAGTTGCGGTCTTTGAGTTTGAATCTGGAAGTCGCGGGTTCAAACTACGGTGCGTTCCAGAGTGGTAAATACTTTCAGTATCTTCACGGTGAAAGACCACCAATAAACGCACCTTGAAATGGCAGATCCGAAAAGCCAGGCACTTCCACTCTTTCCTCTTCTCAAACTCTTTCAACTCTTCACTACTTTCAGCCTCAAGTATACCTCGATTGGGTAAGCCGTCGACTATGTGGTAAGTACTGACATAAAATGAAAATCTGGATTATTAAGTAACAGGTGAACCAATGAAACGGACGATTTCAAAAAATCAGAAATCATGCAAAGAATCATCTTTGGTAAAATTTATTGATGAAAATATAATCGACACAAATGGAAATATTTTGGAAATGTACAATAGTTCATTTTTTAAATAACGTCCAAAAGATGGCCCCCATTTTGTCGCACAAGAATCATATTTGGTAAAATTTATTTATGAAAATATAATTGACACAAATGGAAATATTTTGGAAATGTACAGTAGTTCATTTTTTAAATAACGTCCGAAAGATGGCCTCCATTTTGTCGCACACATTATTGCAGCCTCGTTGCAAAGCTCATCTCGAACGAAAATTTCCCAATTTTTAATAATACGCTTTGACGGCAAATGCGCATTGTTCACCCGACCAATTATCCATGATATCTATCTACACCTTTCTCCAGATTCACAACGTTGATGAAGTCCTCCTTCCTCTATTTTTTCTGCAGTGACATTCTCAAATCGCCCCGTTTAATTGGTTCACCTTCGGCAGCTTTGCAACGAAGCTGCAAGAATGTGTGCGACAAAATGGAGGCCACCTTTCGGACACTCTTTTTAAAAAATGAATGTGTAGAATACACATACACAATATTTTCATTCGCGTCGATTTATCAATAAATTTTATAAAAGACTATTTATTTAATGTCTTCAGATTTTTTGATATCATCCCGTTTCATTGGTTCACTTCTAAAAGTTTTCATGTAACGTTAGGAGAAATCTTAAGTGGGAAAAACTCGGGACTACTTTCTGATAATTACCAATTTTGAAGTGAAACTTCTTTAGCGTCGTTAGCATTGACCTAGTATACCCTAGACAAGCCGTCTCATAGTAAAAATCAGAAAAAAATAACCCCAAGTATCAGTAATTTCGCAATACAACTCTCCTTCGAATTCCGCCGTCTTGCATGCGAATTCTCGGCAATATAAAACTGAGCACCGTCTAATTCCATTGTGTGATTTGTCGAACTAACACTTCAAAAGGTGAACACGTGTTGCATGCGTGATGTTTCGACAAGCTGTGTTGTATATAAATGGTTTTCAAAGTGGGGATCGCGAGACATTCATAAATTTAATTAGACAAAAATATTTTTTTACTTTATTATGACAAGCGATTCAATTTCGGAGGCGAGTATGGGTACCGCTGCCTCGGGAACCATTTATTGGATAACCAACGCCTCTGCCATAGGTCACCCCAAGTGGTTCGCTACGTTTGGTGACTATGCAGGGGTGCCCGGGTTCATGGATTGAGGTTTGTCCGGGTCTTGGCGGCAGATGCGTCTGATAATTTTTTAATTTTATTTTTCTGATGAACCGTATGGCTCGTTGTCAACCACCAAGCAGCAATTACGTCGAAGTGTCCTGTTGAAAGCGGTGTACACTCTTTAGATTAACCATACTTTAGATTCGTGTACAAAAACTTGTACACAGTCCCGTATATGTATATATTGATCATGAGTTTTAAATAAAAAAAAATCCATTCATCGTTTGCTTGAAAATAATTACGAAAAATTGACCCTTTTACCGCCCACGCACCGTGGGCTGCCCAGGTTGGTCGCTTATCATTAACACAGTGATGAGCAACCAGCAGCCCGCAAGCCCTTTTACTGCTTTCCGGACTTTTAACTACAAAAAATATCAAAAAAATTGCGCTAAAAAATATTCAAAGGCTTCTGTTCTGTTTTGCAAAATGTCTTAGCCGAAAACTATAATCTTTCTTAAAAGTTTTGAATCAGCTGCTCAATCATTAAGTTTTTTTTGTGTATAGGTAATAATTAAAAAATGACAGAAATTCGTAGTTAATTAAAGTCCGTTAGTAAGCGCTCAAAAAGAAGAGGAAGGTGAGATACGTAAATACGAATGTTAGAGGGAGCGCGAAAACGATAATATTTAAGAGAAAATTGTTGAAGTGTTTAATAAAACATGACTCGTTTAAACTATTTTAAAATAGAACCAAAATCTCGCGGGAAATGTCATAGCTTTAAAGAAAAAAATGAATTATGATTTTTTTCATATATATAACTTGTAATGTAACAAAAATAAAGTGCTTATAATAATTTTCGAAATATACGATTTTCTTCTATCGGAAGAATTTCATTCAATTACCGTTTCGGCGTGGCAAATGTATAGATATTATCGTCAAAAACAACATATATTTTTTTTGAAACTTAAAAACTTAAAGTGTTTTAGAGAAATATGTTGTAAAACGGTAGAAAATCGGAATGCTATGGCTTAAGATAGGTTAACTTTCGACCTTAATTGAAGAATAGTGCAGCGGTTTTTTGTTAAGATCTGCGTTTAATGTATTTTAAAGTTTTCCGTTTTATACAAACCGGGTCGCGTTTTTAAAAAGTTTAAAAACCACTGCCATTTCGTGATGCCAGCCTTTCGTCTATGTGTTAGTATCGGTGTGTGGTGACGTCACAAGCATTTGGGTGATTAAATGACGTCAGAAACTTTGCTTGCCAAAAAAATAATACGTCAATATTATTACATTTATTAAAACGCTGCCTTAAAGCTATCGGTAAGGCATATTTTTTTTTATGTATTCAGATAGCTGGTTACATTATCGAAAATAAAGTCCGCGGACTGTACCTTGTACAATATTCGGAAGTAGGATATTTTTGTGTTTGAAAAAATTAATTCCGTCAGGACGGCTGGGACAGCAATTAGTTTCAGTGTGGACCGATAAAAGGTAAAACACAAAGCACTATGCGATCCAAATAGTACGAAACAATGCTCGCACTTTTTCATAAATGGGCCTTGAGCCAGTTTTATTTGGTTTCTGGCGTCATTTTTAATTTCACAGGGCATGTCTTGATATACTTGGTCGAAGGTCGTTAGTGATTAAAATTTCGGATGAAACGAAAATATGTCACTAAAATTTATTATATGACTGGTCGTCGGTTTTAATATAATACGCTGAATTCGCACCTCAGCTCGACCCTCCAAATCCAAGTGGCCAGAGAAACAGACATTGAGCAAACGGAGTTCGAATCCTACGAAATCCAAAAAAAAATACACATTTTTATTTCTGTAAATAAATATTCAATCTTCACACCACTTTTAAATAAACAGACATAAGAAAAGAAAGCGACTCTCTAGCTTCACTTCTACCGCGTGTGAATTACACACTCTAATTTTTTTAAATTTGCAAGCTTAAAATTGTGAATTTAAATTTGGGAAAAAAATATTAATTATCTCCGTTGGGTATAACGATCATTAGGTGCAACGGGCAAAACGCTATGTACCTGGTGTATAATAATTTCATGAAATAAGTTACGATTATTAACACCAATGTCTTTATGACGTAATATTTATCAGTCTTGATGTTTAAACTTTCCAAAATAATTTATTTTCTAATAATCAATTTTACAAAAAACATTTTATCATAGCCCTATCTGATAGCTGATTTTACTCGTAGTAGACTGGATACCTATTCTAGATACCTATTAGATCTAAAATAAAACACAGTGTACGTTTATATACATTATGACGAATAAGTAGGAGTCACAGAAGATTGTCACCGGAACTCTTCGCTTTTTTAACAACCTCTGGGAGTTGCAACAAAACAATGCACAAACACGCGATGAAGTCATATTGAGACGTTCATTCTCTAGCAGTTGGCGTGAGAGACTATCTGATGTTTATTTAAAGATTAAATTATCGATACTTTGCTTTTACCACGTTTTTTTTATTGTGCCCTCCTCTATCTAGAGTTATCGTCAGGTGAAATTTACTCTGCAGGCTGCAGCCGGAAAAACTTTGAGGAATAAGCAATTCAACTTTTTTATGAATGTGAATACATTAAATACCAATATGTTTACTGTTTTTCTAATGTAGATTTCAAATAATAATTTTTAAAAATTTACTTATTTCAAAGCCAACCAAAACGATCTAAATCCGAAGGGGTATTCGTAATGTCAATAGTTCAATTTCACTCGGTCGGTATGAAATCAACAAACCCCATTTTCAATATTTAGTAAGATTTCCTAAAATCAGGAACTATATAGCAGTGGTGAACCATGTGCGAGTGTACGCAGCGCAACTTGGCAAGAATTTTTTCGCTTTCTTAAGATGAAGCCATAGTAAATAATGCAAAATCACACAAAATCATGTGTTTTTGTTTTGAAAATTTGATCGCTTAGAAATATTATAGATGCTTCAATTAAATACTGCGTGTAGAACATATCTTGGCCCTTAAAAATATCGGTCATTTTTTTTAAGTCTTTTAATAAGCCTAGAAAAAAATTAAGTAAAAGGTCTATAAAAAAACACTTTCAAGTGCAAGCTCTCCTACTTATGAACATCTTTTCGGATATGGTTTTATTGTTTATTGTAGCAAATTTAGTTTCTTTTATGATAATCGCAAAAAAATTGATATTTACGCCCGATATTCACAAAATAAAATAAAATGTGCATTTTTGCGTTGTTATTTCACAATACGGCTGGCAGCCGACGAATGTGGCTTTTCAAAGTGACCCTTATGTCGTGCACCGAAGGACTACTGGCTTGCCACACCCCACTTCCTTTCAGAACCGCCCTGGTCGGAGCAGGGAACAGACGTGTGACTCCACGTCGCTCGGTTCCGTGAAATCAATTTTAAATTTCCTTGTTATTACAATAAACAATGTGTAAAAAAGGAGTTAAGGTTTTTTTTAGGCCTTTACGAAATCAACCTGCAAAAAAAATTCTCAAATACCTTTTTCAACCGTTCCAAAAGCTTTTTCTCAAATATTTTTAAACTCCTCCCACAAAGGGCATGAAATCCGATTTCGATTTTTCCCCGGACTATTGGATCCCCTTAATGCACGCGGCCGGCCGAGCCATGAGGTATCGGTGTAAATTCAGTCAAAAACCGGGGAGTACAGGGCGTGTAAGTTTCTCACGATTTTCATCGTTTTTAAATGACAATTTATTAATTTTTTGCATAATAAATATAACTAATGTATTCAGATTATGCGCTTGTTGATCTACATTTTGTTCACTCAAGTTCCTTGATGCACTCGTACAACTAAATGTACATCATCTGCTAATTCATAAAGTGTGACGAATTTACCTGCTACATCTACGTCAATCTTTCCCTATATTATCAATTGAGAAACATTCTAATGTTCATTACCCATAATAATCCGAAGGTCGCGGGATCGAATAATTTGATTAATTTGTTTTATTTCACAATTAAATCATTTAAAAATAATATATAGAATTCATTTGCGGCATGTTCCGGAGCGGAAGATACTCTCAGTATTGTCCTGGTGTAAGACCACCATTTAGAATTGAAATGTTGCTTGAAATGGCTTTAGACGTGTTTGGTGACCAGATCTGAATAGCCAGGTAATTTCCCACCTTTCTCTTCCCCATCTCCTTCCCCTTGCCACTACCTTTAGCCTCACAACATACCCCAATTGGGGATGCTATAGTCTCACTAGCTCCAGACGGGAGCAGTTGGGAGTCTTGTGCGGTATTCATATAAAAAAAAAATATGTATATATGAATATTTACATTTTTGAATTCATGATTACGGAAGAGACTCAAAAAAATTCCTTCTATAATATAATTTTATTATTATTTATATAAAGTTTCAAGTTTTCGATTCCAGAAAGAAGAAAATTAAATTTTCACTTATTTAGATAGAAATCTCTAAACACATTTATAAACACATCGAAATACATTTTAAATTGCATGTAAATTTACTATTCTATTTCAGTATTTTGTTTTTTAAGAATAAAATAGAATGATTTATTTTTTAACACTTAAATACCAGCCTTTTTTCATTTTTAACATCATTCCGAAGTCAATTATATAAGTTTCCCCCAATTATATAAGTGTCCCAACAATGGATGGCTTACCATTGTTAGTGTGGATATATGCTGGCAAATGATGTTTAAATAAAACAGTTATTTTGTTCTATTGATGGTAAACATTAGTTTAAACCAGCAAGTGTTCGCATCGAGATCAGATATTTGTATCATACAAAATAATATGTAATTACATAAATATCAAATTCATTCTGATTAAAGGCTGTGTCTAGTTGCATGCATGTAATACCACCGCGATTAATTTATTTTACACAGTTTGTTGATAAATAATATATATACATCAGGGTTTGCTATGTTTTTCTGTTGGAACAGTGGAATGGAAATAAAGTGGCATGCATTGCAAACGAATTATTCAAATGATCATGAGTGAGGAGCGATGTGTTTCGACTGCAATTGCAATCATAATTATTATTCACTTGATTTATTTTGTTTTGTGCCGACCAGAGTTCGTTACAAAACAGTTCCTAACGTAATTGCTTTCGGCGGTCGGGCTGCATCACGACAGAGGGACTGGGGAGCGGAAAAGTACTATCTAGTATCTAGCATTAATGTATATGTGTCTACATGCCCACGTGCTCGTGTCTGTGGATGGAATCAATGTCGGTCGCTTTTTCCTGTATTGGAATGAATGACAAGCGCTTTCCGCTAACATTTATCCGCATTTTGGCGGGCTTTTCCGTCCCGGGCGGCCCGGGCGTGAGATTGCCGCCCCAGCCTTCCGCCCCCTACCATGCCACCGCCTCCCCCACCCCTTACCGCGCCGGACAGCGCTGATCCATCACTTTAACACGAGGGTACCATGATTTTTTTGGCACTATTTAAATTCCAATCAAATCGGTACAAATAAAAAGAATATTTGTTTGATTCGTTTTTGGGTCTTCGCGTAGCCGATAAATATCATTCCAGAAGCCCTACTTAATCTATATTTTTTTAATTTGATTATACATAATAGAGAATGAAAAATAACCAATCGGTGAAGAGGCAATTTGAAAGCTGAAATTTCCAATTTGAAATATGAAAACGATGAAGGTTCATTATACATGAATACATGCTTTTATTACTGTACTATTGATAAACGAAAAAACCTTATGAATTTTATTTTAGAAGTTTTGTGAATGGTAGACCTCGCCTCCAAAAAAAATATATTTCTAAAGTTTTCCTATTTTGATTCAAAATAGAAAAACATTAGAATGTCATAATACAAATTTCACCTGAAAATATCAGATTTGTAAGTACCCAAGAACTTTAATTACTTACTTGAAAACCTTTTATTCGTATATTCAACCATACTATTTATATGCTTTGTATAATTTTTTACATAGCTTTATATAATGATTTTGGTTTAAAAATAATAATTTTGAATAAAATAAAACATTTATTAGCTATCACTATTATCGTTATTCTGTTTGATAGTTAATATAAAAAAAAAAAAAAAAATTTTATTTAACATTTGTATGTTTTTAAAATTTTTTTTTTTTTTTTTTTATTACCACAAAGGCGAAGCCTGTGCGTGGGTATTATATTATGTTTATATTAGACAGTGGCAGTTAAAATATAATTTTAAAATATTTGTACAAAGTAAATATAAAGATCAAGAACATTTAATTTACAGAATTTAAGTTGATTTAACAGAGTTACAGGATTCTACATTTTACAGGAGTTACTGAGAATTTTCTTAAAGTTAAAAGTATATATATAAACGTATTTGTATACACCCATATAAGTACATAAACTTGTTCATATATACATGTTTATATATATTACCTCGTTTTAAATATAGATACAGGAAGACATGGAATATTTTGGGAAATTAGAAACAGATAGTACAAATTATAGAAAAAATTTACTCACTTCCAAATTATTTTTTACCCAGCTTTTAACATTTTTTTTATATACGTTCAGATTTTGACTCGTGTTGATGGAATTGGGTAGGGAATTGAACAACTTTGGGGCAATACAGTTAATGTGCCTTTGGGCCAACCTGGTTTTGCAGTGAGGCACTGTGTACATGCACGTGGTATGTCTCTGGCTAGAGCGGTTAGTGTTTTTGGTGAAATTGTTAGGACGAGTAAATATAAATTTAAGACATTGGATACAGTAGATCCGTCTTAGTTCCATAATTTCAGTTTCCTGAAATAACTGATTTGTGGGATACGTTTTGGCCTTCTGGTACATTACTTTTATGATGGACTTTTGCGCAATTTCTAAAGGTCTTATATGGTTATTGTATGTTCCTCCCCATACGATTATTCCATAGGAAATGGATGAGAGCACCAATGCGTCATAAACAAGTTTCATGGTCCTTATATTGACAATATTGCTCATGCGTTTGAATATGTAATTTAGGTATCTCAGTTTATTAACAGTTTTTTCTATATGGTAAGTCCATTTGAGTTGGCAGTCTATAGTTACACCTAAGTACTTGATATATTTTCCTAATTTTACATCTTCGCAGTTTGAGCATGTCGCAAAGTTACAATTAACGTTATGGAACTTCAAGTTAAGATTTTTTTTAGGGGATGACTTTTGGGAATTATAGAAGCGAATATAAATGGTTTTATCAAAATTTAGACTGAGAAGATTTCTATCTAGCCTTTCTTTTACTGTTGCAATGCATTTGTTGGCTTTACTGGTTGTATCTTCCCACGTTTTACCTTGTACTGTTATTGCAGTATCATCAGCAAAAGAGAGAATTTTACCTGGTATTACAATATTGCATAGGTCATTGATGTAGATTAGAAAGAGTAGTGGTCCTAAGACTGTTCCTTGAGGAATACCATGCTTTACTAAATCACAAGTGCTTAAGTTTGATCCTATTTTTGTGCGTTGTTGGCGATTTAATATATAGCTTTTTAATAACAATAGACTTTTATTTTTAATACCAACGTTAATGATTTTCTTTAATAGAATTTTATGGTTGACTGTATCGAACGCTTTCTTTAAGTCCAAGAAAATGGTTAAAGTTTTAGTGTTAGAGTCTAGGTTAGAGTATATATTTTTGGTTAAACTAAAGACAGCGTCGTCGGTGCACATGTTAGTTCTAAAGCCATATTGATTGGCTGAGAGTATTGCATTCGATTCTAGAAAGCTCATAATTTGTTGTTTTAAGCATTTTTCGAAGATCTTGGATAATTGAGAAGTTAAGGTTATTGGTCTGTAGTTGTCTGTTTTACATTGGGATCCTGATTTGTGTATTGGAATGATGTGAGCGAGTTTAAAATTATCGGGGTAAATGCTGTGTCTGATGCAGTTGTTAAAAATGTGATGTAATGGAATGATTATATGTTTTTTAATTGATTTAATTGTGGTATTCCTTATGTTATCTGGGCCATTTGCAGACTTCTCTTTAAGGTTATCAATTTGTCTTGAGATTTCAAGTTCTGTTATTTCCTTGAAAGTAGATAGCTCGGAGGTAGTATCATTGGACTCTGAAAGTCCGGGAGAAGTTTGATTCGCGTGAATACTAAGACTGGGGTTGTTATCTATAAGGTTTGAGGCGATGTTTGTAAAGAAGTGATTGAAATTGTTTGCAATGCTTTCAGCGTCTTCGATGATTGTATCATTGTCAGTAATGATTTTTTGAGGAATTTTGTCAACTTTTTGATTCCTGTTTGAAATTTCATTTATGACTTGCCATGTTTTTTTCGAATCGTTGTGAGCATTATATAGTTGTTTAGAGTAGTATTGTTGTTTTCGTTTTTTTATGATTATGTTTAGGTAGTTTCTAAATAAGATGTATTCATTCCGTTTGGTGTGGTTCTGTGCTTCGTTTTTGGATGTACAATGGTTTTCATGATGTTTATAGATTTTGAAAAGTTTGTTTCTATGCTGTATAGAGATTATCAGTCCGCGCGTAATCCAAGGTTTTATGTGTTTGTGTTTACTTTTTGGAGGTGTTATTGGTTCTTGACTTTTTATAATATATTTTTGAAGTATTTCATAAAAGGTATTTAAAGCTAAATTTGGATCATTATTAGTTAGGACCGCGGTCCACGATTCTTCGTTCAGTAAGTTATTTAAAATTGAGTAGTTGGTTTTAGTGACTATTTTTTTAAAGTTATTTGGTTCAGCAGAGATGGGCAAAGTTGTAGTATGATGGCCGTAAAAGGTAGGATAGTGGTCAGTTATGTCAATTTGTAGTGTAGCGGATTTATGTTGGTAATTTTTGTCTGATTTTAGAAATATATGGTCGAGACATGTATCATTAGGATGATTAGGTCTGGTGGTGTTGTTTATGTAGGATAAGTATCCTGTGGAATACATAATATTTAGATATTCGTTCGCGGTCGGATTTAGTATGGCGTTTTGAATATTTATATTAATGTCACCCACAAGAAATGCAAAATCGAAATGGTTAGAGCTATTTTTGTTGATAAAAGTTTTGATTTCTTGTGTAAACATATTTGTAGATAAAGAGGGAGAGCGGTATGCTGTCAAAATAGAGTATTTTTTTCCTCCAGAAGTAAAAGTTGCGTGTATAGCATTGGAAAATTTGAAGTTTGGGTAGTCTATGTTAATGTTGGATATGGAGTGAATATTGTAAAATATGGTAATACCATCGTGAGAGGTATGTTTAGCAGGAATTGAAAGGGAAGTGTAGTTTGGTAAGTAAAATGGGATACATTCGCGCAATTGTGTTTCAGTGAGTGCTATAAAATCAATTTGGAAGGAAAACGAATTTAAGAGGATACAGAAATCATCAAAATGCTTCCTAATACTTCTAATATTCATGTTTAGTATGTTGAAAGATGTATTGTTGAATAATGAGTTTAAATCTTTAACATTGTCACATTCATGAGTTTCAGGGATGCTGTTTTCTTCTGAATCAGGGGCCATTTTCATTGAGTCCGGATGGTCATCTTTAAAGGTAAAACAGGGAGTCCAGGTTATTGTAGTGGTATGTCGCTCGCGTCTCTAACATGTATAATTGGAGTATCCTTATTTTTGCGGAGAAGAACGTTCCCGTTCTTCGTCCACGCATATTGGTAACCCATGGCCTTCGTTGCTCTTGCTAGCCAAAGTAGTTGTTTATTTTGTGGCGTCAGCTTTTCGTTTATATAAATGGGGTTTTCTGCATTGGAGTTGTTGATGTCTTTGGCGGAAATATATCCCGCCTTCTTTTTTTGGGAGATGATCCTGTCTTTTGCCTCTTTTGAGGCCATCTTTACAGTTATACACTTTTTTAGTGCGTTGGTGTAATAATTTACTATGTTGTTATTAAGTAGTAAGTCTTCACACTCTAATTTTTTAAAGACGCGTTCAATAGTGATTTTTGGATTTTCTTCTTTATTTGTGTTAATTCCATTGATTTCAAGCGATGTGTCAAGGGAATTTTGCAGAGATTGGTTGACAATGTATTTTAAATTTTTGTTTTCTTTTTCGACTTCCTTAATTTTTTTGTGGAGTTTATCTCTCTCCACCTCATAGTCATCGATTTTTAGAGACAGAAATTCTATGGTCTTGGTGAGTTCGCTCAGCTGGTTCTTGATGTTTTTTACGTCTTTCAATTCCGTAGAGAATTTTTTTTCTATGATTTCCGACATTTCTTTCTTTATGCTATCGATGTTTTTTTGGTTTTCAATATTTTGGTTTGCTATTTGAGATATTATATCTTTTTTCATTATGTCCATTTTTTTTTCTAGGAACTGGATAATTTTGTCTTCACTTTCCAGAGTGGTTGTTTTGCCTCTGGTGCTTGCCATTGTGGATTTTTTGATAATAACACACTTTATATGGCTAGAATGAAATTTTGTTTACGTTTAGTTAACAGCACTGGGATGTATTGACAGATGGCGCAATTATTATTGTTGTTAGCTTAGTGATTATGCCAGGAGATGTCACTGAAGTACTTTTATAAGACGAGTTTTTGGTTTTTATTAATTTGTGATTTATAATTAAAATAATCGGTTGTAGTTAGAAGGTTGGCGCATAGGGTGTCGACTTATTAAAAAAAGATTTACTTTGGTTTGGCTGAGGAGCGAACCTTGCTCCTTGGGAACTGCGGCTGAGCCGGAAGGTGTCGGCAACGCTTACCACTAGACCACCGGTCACTTATCGGGCGTCGAGATAATAGTGCTAGATTAATGGTATGAAGCTTTCAGCTGTCAGTTACAGTATCCTATTGGTTCGTATGTGCGACAACACTATTCACAAGATCACTACACAGTTCTTAAATCACTTTTGTTATTAATTCCAGGCCGTTTCAAATTGATTTAATTAGTAGAAAGTTTACTTCTGTTTCACAGTTGTACATTAACCAATATCTTTTTGAATAATTCGATTTATAAACTAATGAATTAAGATAATTTTTGCAGAGCGATTTTTGGTGTGTCACTGCTTGTGTCTATCTTATTACCTTCAAAATACGTATACGTTCACAATAAGTATACATTTTTTTTACATGTTAAACAGAGTTGTAAAATGAACATAACAATAGCATTTCCTCATCATAAAGAGACAAGGCTCTTGTGTTTGGTGAGGGAATTCAAGCTCAAGTATATGTAAAATTTAGTAGAAAATAATTATATTGCATCTAATAACAAAAGATATGTAAGAAAACTCGAGATATAAATAAATAAATTTTAAGATTTAAATGAAATATTAACGGTAGAAATGTAAGTTTCAGGTAATTTTTCAATTTAATTTGGAATTTACGTATATTTTCGATAATTTTTAGTTCTAATGGGAGGTTGTTGAAATAATTTATACCTAGATACAGATAGGTATTTTGGATGTGCTTGGTATTAAATTTAGGGATTTTGATATTGTTTTGAAATCTTGCTGATATATTGAATTGTAATTTTTTTAGCTGTATTTCTTTAAAAGTCTGTAGAATTGCATATTTTTTATATATAGTCTGTTGTAGATACTTTGAATATTGAAAAGATTCTTTCAGTAGAGAATGTAGATGGTTTTTTCAAGATAACCTTAATTATCAATCTTTGAACTATTTTCAGAGGATTTAAAATAAAAATAATGATTAATGATTTAAAATAAAAAAAATGAAGTGAGTTGTTTTGAATCTTTTGTTTAATATGATATAGAAGCCATGTAGACGAATATTATCATACCTAACATTGATTATTGTGATTGAGGTATGTTAATATAGCCTTCTTAAAACTTTATTCCGTGCAGTTGAACACAACTACTACTTTATAAATTTTATATGATAAAATTACATTATTTATAAAAATTACTTGATAATTCTTAGCGAGTGATTTACCCACGCTGAGGCCCCGGATACAAGCAGAAGCATTTGATTAAGTTTATTAGTATTTTCTCAACAACTCATACAATATTCTAATTTAATTATATCTACCCTCTCGAGATCTTAATAAATTGAGAATATAATCGGCGTAGGGAACACGAAAGGTACTGCATATTTAAAAATACTTAATTATTTTCAAATAAAATGATGGTAATTAAGAAATGTAAATAATTTTCATTAGCATTATTTTTAAACCTAAAAGCGCTATTCATGCCATTTTATTCCGAATTACGGATTATTTTTGTACAATTCATCAGCATTTGCGAATAAATGAGATTAAATTTTGTTGAATCAATTGATTGTAGGCTTCATTAAATTTTACAATTCCAGCTAATATGTTGTGCATAAACTCATAAACTCATAAACTCAAAGATAGTTCGTTATCAGCACTTAAACGTGTTCATTCTTTTCAGCAATATGTACATATTGTACATAGGTATTTACCTACAGAAAAACAATATAATTCTACAAAAATCCATTAATGCTTTCATTACGAAAGGTTTTTCTATGACAATAATTTAAATTATTTAAATCACAAGACTTTTTCAAAAAGATTTGTCAATAATGGTCAATATTGTGCTGTTTACTCCAAAACGATAGCTTCATTTATCAAAATAATCAAAAATAATAATTTCGGTCCTGCTTAACTCTGCTTCAAGAAACTCTGAAAGTCGGATTCTGCTTTGAATATTTTTTTTTTTCAAAATTGGAAATGATTGTCTAAAGAATGCAGACAAGTGATACAGACAGCTTCACAAATCCTACATTTATAAATTTCTAGATAATCAAACAAATGTATTTTTCACTGTGTAACTCTGGTTTGTTTCTTGACAAAGCTAAGACTCGAATTTGATTTCATTAAAAATGAGAAGCCGTTAGAGATATGAGAAAAGGGTGTTTCCAGAAGTTAAGAATTGTTCTCGAGTGACTTTTCGCTCGTCTGCAATAGTATGATAAGTAAATTAAGAACAAGACTGTGTGGAGGGTCTTTTTGAGGAGAGGAATGAATGAACATTGGTCTTGAAGAGACCATGTTGTAGGAGGGAGGAAACACAGAGGCCGGCAAATCGTTCCATAGCCAAGCTGTTGAACTCAATAACGAGTCGAAAAAACGACCCGTTATCATGTGACAAATGTCAACCGTGTACATATGTTGGGCGCGCGTTCGGCGTGTCTCCCGACTACGGACCATTGCCAAAGGGGTCAATGACGCTAGTTCCTCAGAGCATCTTCCATAGAAATACCGGTAGAACAGGGACAGCATTCCCACCCGACGCCTGAGCTCTAAAGATTGCAATCCGTTCGTTAAGATGGGAGAATCTATCAAACGAACCGCCCGTTTCTGCACAGAGTCGAGGGTATTTTTCAAGTATTTTGGAGCTCCAGACCAGAGGTGGCTACCAAATTCAACCGTGGGGCGCACTTGCGTTTTGTACAGGTTAGCAGTTGTGTACTATAAGCATCTGCGGGCCCTGTACAATATACCTAATTTTTGCTTCGGGAAAAAAGGGGAAGATTAAGAATCACATCGTTTTTATCAAAATGCTACACTTGGGAACCAACACATTCAAAACAAAAACACCGACTGTCAAAGAGACATAACCGGCTGTGTTAGATATATTATCTATTTTACCATCTGACAATTAATTACTAGAACAAATAACAGGGGTTCAACCAAGCGCCGAACCATTTTATAAAATTATATTTATTTCTTAATTTATTTGATAGAGGGCTATAATCAAGAAAACTATCAAAATCAAGGCTTATCATGCCACTGTCCTACCATGTGCACACTCCAAAAGTATCAAATATCTTGGTATTGAAATTGATGATAATTTCCGATGTAACGGACACATTGAAGCAATCACAAAAAAAACTCACCAGGTACATTTACTTCTTTAGAGCCATCCGTAACATCTTCAACATAAACGACATTAAGAAAGTGTACTACGCTTTATGTCAATCACAAATAGAGTACGGGATAACTGGATGGGGATCTGCCTTGAGCACTCACATGGACCGGCTCAATATAGCCCAAAAAGGAGTACTAAAGACAATTTCGAAATTACCGGTTAGAACTCCGACAGAAGAATTGTTTCAAAGCTTTCAAGTCTACAACATACAAAAACTTTATGCAAAAAATATTTTATTTAAAATTAAAAAAAACATATCAGAATACTCCACTGTCCAACATAGAAACACAACCAGGGCAATAAACCAAAATATTCTAGCTACAGCCAGTTTGAAAACATCTTTTGGACAAATAAATATGAAATTCAATGCGACAAAACTAGACGCTCTACCAACTCAAACAAAAAAATAACAGAAGTAAATAAATTTAAAACAAAAGTAAAAATATGGTTGAGAGAACAAAGTGAAAATGAACAATCAAACATACTGAAGACCATGTAAAGACAACTGGATACTAAATACAAATGTAGAAAAACTACAGGCCGCCTCAGAACAGGGAACCCTAGTGAGGAGATCAGTGAAAAAAAAAACTTTATAATACCTTAATATAATGCAATTTATAAATACATTATGTATAAATTTTGCTAAAAATACTAATAATAATAAAAAAAATAGCTAGTTATTGATTTTAACATTTACTAAAAACCTAAAAGCTCGGTACCTAATTCGAATGAACTCCTGAAAATCAAAGCAAGATCATGTTGACAAGCGGCCGTCTCCTCCTGAATAAGGTTTTCTATGGTTTTCCTTAATTCCTCACAAAGATAGCCGACACTCTATATTCCACAAAAATACATAGTACGTACATATTGCTGTAGACAAGTTCTCTTGTGAAGCTTTGGTGGACTACCTGTCTGATAAAATAACTTGTAATAAAAAAATAGAAAAAATAATATCTATAATTTTTTTGAAAGTCAAACGTGTCCTTTGTAGATTTTTTATAAACAATTTTTTCTCTGCCCATAAACAGAAAACCTCTATAATAGCTATTATATTAAATACCCACGTGAGGTGTGAATCGTGAGGTGAAAGAACACCGTTCTCGTCTAGTTGAGTTAAATTAATTTTACCCGCGGCTTCGCTTGCATGGGATTAGTGAGAATTTCTTAGCGCTTGCACTTATCCTCAATTATCCCCCTTCCCCACTTCCCCCCTCTCTCCCTTCTCCCCACCACCCCCTCCCTCATCCCCCTCCCGCATTCCATACATTCATTCTCGGTACATTCAGTTTTCAAACAGCTCGCGTGCAACCTACATTTCATAATGCCGGCTCACCAGTAGTAAAAATAAAGAATTATCCAATTTGGTGCAGTCGTTCAGAAGTTATGCGCGTACGAACATTTTGGAGATTTGTTTTTACTTATATAGATAGATAGCTGTTAACTTCGACGCATGAAATAAAATTATGATGACTAAACATGACATCTTAAATAAAATTTCCCTCAAATATATCAACATCGTTTCCATGCCAACGATTGGTTTTCTGGTGTTAGGAATAACTCACTTTTGTTAGCGACAGAAAACGTATAATAAATATAAAATATTAAAATTTATAATTTCATAACGCCAGAGCTTCCCATTATATACAGCCTATAGTCCTCGCATAAAATTAAGCTTTCTATTGGTAAAACGATTTTTAAAATCGTTTTATTGTTTTATGCGTGAAAGCGTAACAAACAAACTCGAGCAGTTTCGCATTTATAATACATATTAGTATAGATTTTTATGGAAAATAATAGTCTAGAAAATTTAAAAAAGGTTCTTTTAGATATATATTTTAGTTGTGTAATGATCAATGCAAATACTATCTGTTAAAAAGAATCTGTTTGCACATAAAAGGTGCAATGATGCAAGTAAGTACATTGTGAACATAATGCCATCGCACCCAGCCCCAAGCCGTGACAGTGGCGTAAATTAAAAGTGCCCCGGGCCCGGGCTGGAGTGACTCGTGTCGACCAGAATACTACACTATCTCGCCTCCTTCTTTCTTCTTCATCCCACCAGATTAATACTTTAGCCGTGGGCAGTCCCAGCAAGCCCAGCGAAACGGGAATGCAAATACTCCCCACTGGTTGCGTAACTAGTAATTTGCAAATGATATTTTAAGTAAACGAAAAATGAGATATCATATCAATTCACAATTATTATCTGGATTGATGTGAAATTCGTGGGAAATTTTACGCGTACTCACTTTAATTATTAGGTAGTTAATCACTGGAGCAACATCGCATTTTAAAACTTATTCGAAACTCGAGATTTTCAGAAGATAATTTTTGAAATTTTTCGCCAACATTAAAAAAATCATAACTTCGAATTTTTACATGGAGACATAAAAACTTATGATCGTGAATGCCAATAAATAAACTCGTATTTTATCGTTAACCTCATGTTTGTAGGATTTATAAAAAAAAATATTAAAAAATCGTTAAGTTTATAAACGCGCGAATCCTGCTTGTTTGTTACTTTGAAACTGCCGTGAGAGGTACTTATTCGAATCAACATATAATATTTTCAATTTCCGTATATTGTCTGTGGTTTGAAAGTGTAAGGTGCATTATCGTTGGAAAAGGGACTTAATTTTAACAGTAAACAGCTGATCAGAAATTTTGCGTGAAAAAAATATTTTTAAAATTTATTTTTAACATCATAAAATAGTCTACGAAGATCGGATTTGCGACATCTAAGGACAAAATAGATATAGCATTTTAATAGTTTTGTTCTAAGTCCAAAATAATAAACGTGGAAGCTACAGATATTAAAGAAAAAATTACCAAATCAAGGAGATAATTGCCTTTTTTATCCGAAAAGCAATCGGAGACATTTAAAATGGCGCCAATATTTGGCAAAAATCGCTCCAGTGGTTAAAGAATAATAGTTTGGATCCTATCGTGGTGACTATGACGGTGTTAAATCAGGACTTTGAATTCGAGAAAATATTGATTATTTTTTTTTGTAAATGTAAACATTATCCATTATATATTTTTAATCTACTCTGGGAGATCAACAGTTTAGGTTTACATTAAAATATCTAAGTTACATGAAGGTCCAGTAGTAAGCATTCAAAAAGAAGAAGAAATGAAGATACTATGTAATCACAAATGTAAGAGGGAGCACGTTAATATTAAAAAAAATTATCATAATTTGCGAAAATAGTGAAAATATTTAAAAAAAACCACGACTCGTTTAAAATAAAGCAAAAATCTCTCGACAATTGCTTAAGTTTCATTTAAATAAACGCTGGGCTTACCGTAAAAGGAATGAGGTTAAATAGGAGATAGCACAATGGGCCTATGTGTGCTATAAGTGCTCACGGGAACGATATGTAAACCGTCTCCGCTCTAAAAATAAAAAAAACTTTTATAACAATAATAATTTATTTAATTTAATTTATTTATTAATTGCTTGTTCACAATTTTAATTCATTTTCAGCGTGTAATTATTAACCCCACTAGGGTTCGCCTGTATCGGGGTTAATAATTTAACAATTTGTTCAAAGTAACACACATAAATATCGATCATTACCAAATAGTTCAATAATAGCAAAATAATAAAATTTTAAAAATAAAAATGTTAAATGTAGAAAATTTGTAGAAAAAATAACAAGTATTGAGAATCAACCAAATTGTTATAATTTATCGTGTCATTCGTTCTTACCATTTTTAACATTAAAGAAAATTAAAAAATATATATCCTTATGGTTTATAAATATATAAGTAATAAATAACATAATGAGAAAAAAAAAGATTTACAAAACGATTGCACGATAAAAGTGAATCTTAAAGGTAAGTATCAAATAATTTTGAAATAAATATAAAAGACATATTTTTGATCAGATCATTTAGAAAAGTTTAGATAGTAATAGAAGTGCCTGTTTTCGTTAAAATAAGGTTGTATTTTATTGACTTCTAGTTTTTCCCCGCGGCTTCGCTCGCATGGTATTACGGGAAATTACTGTAGCGGTTGAACTTATCAATTATCCCCCCTCCTCCCCACCCCCACCCCCACCCGCATTCCAGACATTCATTCCCTTACATTTAGTTTTCAAACATCTCGCCTGACATCTAAATTTCATAAAGCTAAAGCTCACAGAAAAAAAGAATTATCCAATTTTGTTTATTTTTAATGAAATATTAAGAAGTTTGTTAATATAATAAAAAATTACACTATTTATTATTCGGTCTTTATATTCGTTACGAATTATATTTTTAATGTAGGAACTCTTATCTGACATTTATTGCAAAACAGAAGCTTGTCCAAAAAAAACAAAACATATTCTGATATTTGAATTTTCTGGAGCAGCAGCTGACCAGGGGGCTGAGTACCTACCAGCTTAGAGCCCGCAAATATATCAACATCGTTTCCATGGAAACGATTTTTTTCTGATGTTAGCAAAAACTTGCTTTTGTTAGCGACAGAAAACGTATAAAAAATATAATATATTAATATTTATAATTTCATAACGCCAGAGCTTGCCATCATATACAGAATATAGTCTTCGCATATTATGTAGCTTTTTATTGGTGAATGAATTTTTAAAGTCTTTTTATTGGTTAATGCGTGAAAGCGTCATAAACAAACTCGAGCAGCTTCGCATTAATAATAATAGTATGGATTTATTGTATAAGTGACACCTTAGAAATGCCACCTGTGTGATCTTTTAGTTTTGACAAATGACTTATATAATACTAACTTATATAACTTAATATTAACTTATGGTCCAAGTGTGCAATTAAGCTAGGGAATATAATATTCATTACAAAATTGTAACATTTTTATAAGAAATTCGTTTATAGAAGTTTTAAATTTTAGTGCTCATTTTGAATACCTTTCCGGAAGACAACCTGACAGTCTTGCCACAAACAATAAAGCAAAAAGTTTATTCAATAAAACAATTCGGGTAATGAATACTATGCAGAGTGCGAGACTAGAATAATTCTACAGCTTGTCGCCACCATTGCCATTGGTGGCGCAGAAAGTATTATAAATAAACATTAAGGTCAGCGCACAATGCACCGGAGGACCGCCACCGCAGGGGAGGCTAATCCTTACTTATAGCCGTGCATTTTCTTATTTCCCGGGCCCAAGTTATGAAGGCTATATTTCCCTGGGGTGGTTTCCCCCACACCCACTTCCCCGGAGGGACAAAGGGGATGAATTACAACACCTCTCACACACAATGGAAATTGCGAGAATCCTAAATGCCTCCATACATATCCTGTCGCCCTAGCCGCGGATGAGCTACGGAGATTTTTATTTGTTTCCTTGTGCGAGTAATTTCAGTCTCTCAAGACCTAGGTTTGTGCTCACTCGTGTTTCATCGTGCACTTAATAAATTATATTACAATAATAACACCAGACGTTTTTGAATGAACATTTTTTAACACAACAACAAAGATGCTTTCACGCGTTCCGAGAAATTTTATGAAAAAATATTTCTTTTGATTTATTTTCTACAACTCTTCTACGTGGTCTATGGGTTGTGAAAGCGTTTCAGCAGTAGTGCAAATGTATAGTTACTTACAATGTTGAGGATAACTGTCAACGAACGATATCGTGACAATAAAATAGAGTTAAAATTTTTGTATTGCAAGAAAATTAATAGCGTTCTTTAAAATCAATCACAGGTTGAAGGGGAAAAGCCCTACCTTTGCTGTGGTCATATGCTCCAATATTGATGATGACTGGTCTTCCACGATGATAACACAAAGGTGGTTACGCTTCACCGTCACTTTTTGTTTAATTAGTATTTTTTTTTTGCAACTTTTAAGCGAGATTGCGAGGGCGAGCTGTGAACAGTTTCGCGACGACTTTCGAACTAATTTAATGTGGGTAATTTTGGATTTTGTGCAATATTGTGTAAATGTGCCAAGTAGATAAACATTCACTTCCTCTTCTTCTAGTAGATAAGTAGGGCCCTTCAAGGAAGGAAAAGGAAAAAAGGGAAAAAATAACAACGCAAGGAATTTGGGAAAGTGGGTTTAAGTTCATAAGCTGTTTCAGAACTAAACAATAACTGTGTAAAATGCATGTGAGGCGATTTTAAACAGAAACGGCGGTGCTATAAAATTATCTAAATATTGTTTTTATTATCCGTCTTTTAAAATAATAATAATTGCATGAATTGCCGATATCGACAAGGTTTTACAACTGACCTGGATGGTGGCATAAATGATAGGTAGGCATGCCGACTTTCATGTTTGTTTAATTTTTAGATTGGAAACACTACGGGTTACAGAAAAAGTCAAGTATTCCAGGGTTACGAATAACCTGGCGATATTAATTATTCCTTTATTGCTTGAAAATGAGTTCTTCATAGACAATGCAAGCAAAATCAAATTTATTCAATAACCCTTTATGAGAAACTTGTTGGGTCGTCTAGACTTTAGACGGCATCAAATATTCGATACTGATTACAGCTACAGCCATGACACAAAACAAAGAAAGCTCAGTACCATGATTGCCCAATTTACAGTCATTATTATTGGATTATGTAACTCGTAAAAAGTTAGATCTACTGTAGTTTCTACTCATAAAAATTAGAATAAATAGGTTTAATAAATATATTCATATCTTTTGAAAACGGGGTCATTTCTATTATTGATCACTCACGTAATACGAGGACATTAATCTTTCATTTGGTGTAGGTACTCTTTCAAAATCAGATAACCTCTTTTTAAATACGCACTTTCATGCGTGTTGTTAAAATTAAGCCTAAATTACTCCAATCCGATTTTTGCAGCTCATTTTACACCTAATCTATTCAATTGAATCGGCCGAAGCTTATCACACAGATCTTCAGCCAATTTAACTCTGGGAAATCAATCCCGAACAGCAAACTGCCTTTAATGAGCCCGGATTCGGAAGCAGAACAATAAAAAGCTTGATGAATTTCGCAGCTGATGGACGCCTAGTACCGTGAGACATGCAAGGCGCTCATTTGCGGTCAACTCCGTCGAGTACTCGCTCTCTCTCTCTCTCTACCCTGCTTTACCTCCAGGAGGGGGGAGCTGCAAGGCACCTGGCACCAACCAACAATAATATATCCACTTGTGTCGTTGTTAATTGATTGCTAGTGGTCAAGGGCGTGCATTATACATAGGCACACAAGCATATAAGCACACAAGCACTTCCTACCATGCCTTGCTAGCTTAAAAACACAAATAATATTAAAATGTATATCTTATTGCAAGAAATTAATTTAAAATATGCGCAAACTTTAACTACGGCTCATAATAGATAACAATATCAAAAGTAGAAACTAAGTATGCTAGATGTCGCTTACGTCACAGTATTCAATGTTTAATATATGTACTGTTAATATATATAACAGAATAAACGCTGCCCGAGTTATTCATACAAAAGTATTCCGTTATTTCCTCTCTGGATTTTGACACTACAGCAAATATTTTTTTTATATAATATTGACTACTTGTGTGTCGGAACGTTTTGCTTTTTTTGATAAGCTACTTATGAAAGGAGTTTAAGACCCTCGTCGTCAATCGTCAATACAAGATATACAGACGTTGAGTATTTTCTTCTAATAAAGTTAGTAAAAAATAAAAATAAGTCCAGTTTTGGAGGTGAAAATGGGGAACAGAAAAACCTCGACTAAAATGATTTTATTTAGGTATGATATATTATTATTATTTTTTTATTTATTTATTATTTTACTTTATTTAGACTGATTTGTTCCTTTCTTTAAGTATTCGGGGGAGTAAGAGTGAAAATAACAGCATTGATTTTGCAAATAACAATAAAAATGATTAGATAATTTGTAGAGCGCCACTTTCGTTAAAATCACTTCAAGAGTGCCTATTGTTCAAATTTCTCGGCGACCGTGTTTGCCCTTCGTTAGTATAACTTTACTAACGAAATAATGGGTGACCAGACAACTAACTTAACGTGCAACTTCACCATTCCTTCGAAAAGTCATTAAAAGTGATTAATGACTTTTGAAAGAGGGGTTGAAGTGCCATTTGTTGAATTGTCGTAGAACCAAAATAATGATATCCGTGTTTATTATTGATATTTTATACATCCAGTAATAGGATTGTAATATGCGCAGTTGAATGATTTGGCCCATGAAATTTAGATCAAATCGGCTACAATCAGCAGCTTAGCCATTCTTAGCGTACACGAAAGAAGTACGACTAGTTGTATGTGGTAACATTTTTTTCAATCGCTTTTCTCCATTCGCCAATCCTGATTCAAAAATCTGTGCACGCCACTGCTAGTAGTAGACTGCTCAATATTGCAAGTCACCTCCTTTGATCACCACCTGACAAACTACATTAAGGCGACGCACCACATCGTCTAACATTTGAAATCGAGCCGCTATCAATAACACCCTTATGAAGATGGTGATAAAGTATAAATTCCTTAAACCGCGTGCCGCCAGTTTTGATTTATGCAAGAAAAAAACATCACCAAATTGCATGTGTTATTTTATTTTGAGAAATTCAGACGCAAATATTTAAATCTTTTATTATCATTTTTTTAAGAACTTAACTTTTTCCATTATACAATAAAACCATAACCGAAAAAGGGTTGGTAAGTAGGAAATTTTGAACTTTAAAGCAGTTTTTTTAGGTCTGCTACATTATTTTTTGTGCTTATAAAAATGCTCGATTATTTCAAAGGCCAAGATGTGCTCTACTCGCAGTTTTTTATTAAAACATCTATTTCTAAGCCGTTAAATTTTCTAACCAAAAAAATATGATTTTGCATTACTTCGTGGTGCTTTGCCATATCGCTTATGAAAGATTTTTTTTTATTTGACAATTTTACATAAATTTGACCTTTCTTCGGGCAAACTAGCAAAACATTTCTATCGGCTTATCTATCGACGGTATCTCCAGTCGTGTTTCAGAATCAAGTAAAATATATAATTTAATTTTTTATTTCTAATCCACAATTTTTCCACCTTGCACTGAAAAGAAATTTGGTTTTTGTTGCTGTACATATTTAGATGTTCTCTGACTTAAAAAAAAATATAAGTAAAAGCCCGGCTGGTTGTAAAAATGAATTAAATAAATAACTTAAATTTATAATACCTTAATTCAAAATAAACTATAGAGCCAAAAATTATACAAATATTTTTTTTTAGTATCCGCATATTAAATAACGGACGATATTGGCTACCTTTGATAAATTGAAATTGAAACAAAACAAAAAAACGATTTTTACACAGTGTCTGGAAACTCGTTTTACAAATGGGTAATTAGTAAATTTATATCTAGGTAGAGAACCGCATCTATAAATTAATAAAGAGAACCAAAAACAAAAATAAATTTTCGAGTCGAGAATTTCGTTTTTTTTTCTTTAAGTCAATTTTTTCGTCAACTGAAAGGTTAAAAATCCTTTTAAAGTAGGTCTGAAAGACATTAAACAACTGGTATAAACCCCTAAGCGACCGACTTTTTCAAATTGAACCGTTGAAATTCCAACTTTGGACCAGGTTTACTCGAAAATGAAAGCTCAATTAAGAGAAAGTAACATCAAAAAATCAACTCCAAGTGTGACATAGATTCCCCAGTTTCCCGCTTGTACTACAAATTTCCGGACACTGCATACCATTAAGAACATGTTATCAAACATGACAATTTTATTTTAACTCAGAAAAGTGTAAAAAAAATTAAAAAAAAACTTTAAGTCAGAAGGTTTCTGTTATTTTTTTTTTGTTACATTAGAGCACACGCGGCTCTGAAGAATAAAGAAGAAATTCTGGGAAGGAAAAAGGAATGAGAAATGGGTAGGAATCTGGGGATTAACGTTCCCTAAAGTGACAGATGAGTCAAGACAGACCGGCTGAGAGGTCAAAAGGTCTCCTGCAAAAGTCTCTACCGATCCGGCCCGCCACGCAGACGCGGAGAATTCATCCACCACCAAGACCTAGAAAACACAAACCCCATGAACCAATCCCAAAAACACATCCATAGACATATTCGCCATTTTCTTAACTTGAAACAACTCAAAACAATTTACTTTGAGCTATGTTAATCTTTAATTAAGTACGGTATTATATCTTGGGGAAGAGCGAACGCTGCCACCATTGATCCGATTCCAGAAACTAGTCATAAATATTGTTCTAAAACAACCGATCACAAGTAGTTCGGTTGAAATCTTTATGCCAAAAACATACTAGCGCACCTCTTCAAGCACGGAAGGCTTTTGACAAAGTCTAAGCTGCTCGAGATACTAGAAACAAAAGATATTTATTTATATTTACTTGTCAGTTTTGCTAAAACAACTGTAAGCCAAAGAAATTTTAGATATTTTGCAACAAAACTATACAATGCTCTTCCATTGGCCATTAAACAGAACACAAAACGCACCCCTGCTAAATCACTAAACTTAGCGAACCATTTGGGATGACTTATACCAGGGGTAATACAATAGGCATATCAATATTGAAACAAAACACTTAATCCAAGAACTCGTTAACGATAAAAATTGATTTATGTTATTAATAGAGTATTATTAAGTTTAATTTCAGTTTAAAATGACCATAATTTTTTTTTTTTTTTTAATTTAGAATACATACATATAACAGATTTAAAGGTAAACAATATGGTTCTTAAAACTAATTACAATATATTAATTTCTTGTTAACAAACTACCTACCCAATTCAATAGAGAAAGAATTTCTCGTGTTTAAATTTTGGAGTAGTGCCATTGTAAAAAATAGGTACAGAAATTATGTTATTTTAAGTAATTAAATTACAAAGAAAAAATAAATAAACCTTTATACATGATAACCGGTCGACATAATAAACAAGAATAGAATAAGAGTTAAAATTAGACATACAATATAGATAAAACAGGTATAGATATGTAGCAGAAATAAAAGTATTATTATTGAAAAGTATTATTACATAGAAGAGAATAGAAGTTATACCAGGTAAATAAGATTGCATAATATTAAAAATAAGTTTTCAGACCCTTGCAGCCCCCCACCACACTTGAAACTTAAACACCTGAACTCTACCGGGATGTTCTCGTCCTCAAGTAGCCACATTGTGCCGAACCAACCGCCGACGCAAGGACCATTTGAATTATTGAACAATATGTTTAGGAATACGGCGCGACTTTAGCGGCAATTCTAAAGTTAATTAACGGAATTTAACATTGTTATGGGCTTAATAGTTTCAGGTGTACATGGGGGCAAGCTGGGGGAATTAATTACCCTGGAAGAAGAATACGTATTTTCAATAATACAGGAAATGTTTCGTCGTTACAAACCAACTAATCGAAGTTGCTCTATCGAAACTCACAACAAGGGTTCGAAATATTTATGTAATTACTTACAAATAATATTAAAAATTATTATAAGGCTTAAGAAAAAATAGAGGCACTTCAAGTTACAGATTTTTTAGTTAAAACTTTGATCAAACTTGGATCAAAATGAACAATTCGTTTTGGTTTGCCTCAAGGAAGCGTTTTGGGTCTCATTTAATTCTTAATTTATATAAATGAATTGTGTAACCTGCATTTAGATGCCAAAATTGTAAGTTTTGCTGTTGATACCATTTTCATCTTCAAATCAATCATCATTGCAGATGTTTACTTAAAAGCAAACAGGCGCATAAGTGTTGTTAAAAGATTTTTAGACAATAATACACTAACAATGAATGTGAAAAAATACTACGTACATTGAGTTTAGCAATAATCCTTCTTTAAGTATCTTAGAAAATCAAATTGAAAAATGTGCTTGCCTCCTGACAAATGCTAATTTATGTGATTGTTCTTACTTATAACGGGTGACTGAAATCAAATACTTGGGTATTATTTTTAACTGTAATTTAAAAGGGAAGGAACATATTATCACTCCAGCAAACAAACTTGGAAAATGAAAACACATCCATAGACATAATCGCCACCTTTTAAACTTGAATCGACTCTAGGCAATTTACTATGCGCTATATCAATCTTTAATTGAGTACGGTATTATATCCTGGGAAGAGCAAACGCTACCGCCATTGATCCGTTTCAAAGGTCAGAAACTAATCATAAAGATTGTTCTAAAACTACCGATCACAAGTACAAGACATACAAAAACATACTAGCGCACCTCATCAAGCGCAGAAGGCTTTAGATTAATTCTAAGCTGCTCGAGATACTATAAACAAAGACATGGTCTCTCACTTGGCCGTTTCCCCTAAAACAACTTTAAGTCAAAGAAATTTTAGATATTTTGCAACAAAACTATACAACGCACTTCCACTGTCCATTAAACAAAACACTGATTATTTGAAATATAAATCAGACACCAAGTCTTGAATCATTCACCAAGACAGATCAAGCATCAGCTACCTTCAAACATTCCATTTTTCACTATCATTCAAACCTATAATCAAACCCAAAATAAGTCTGTATTCCCAATGGTACGCGGATGATTGTCTTTTATTTTAAATAAAATATTGTTGTTGTTATTTTATTTGTGTTAACCTGCTCATAGTGCTCATGTTAAAATGCGCTTGATCTAGATACAGGAGTTCCTAGTAAGACAGGTACAGTACAACATCAATGTAATTTAATTAATAAAGGTAAATTAATAAATAATTGTTAATTTCAGTTGTCCGTGCGTTAAATTTTAGTTATCCCCGCATGAAATTTTTCGCGTTCAAAGATCTCAAATTTGCTTTGAATTCAATTAATCTGAACTGCTTCTTTGAAGAATATTGGTATAATAAGGTATGATAATTTTGGTATCTACCTACTTATATTATTAATTTTCAACTGAAAATAATTTTATTTTTCTTTTTTTTTAATTTTTAATTATGACATCCCGTGACTTTGCACGCTAGTAAAACTCAAGTAAAATTCAAGCGCTAAAACTACTAATTTCGCTTGTGTGTCTGACTTTGAATGATTTTAAGTCTTTTAATTTTATGAAAAACAAATACCTTTGTATTACACTACTATTTTATTAACAATATCAACATGTTTCGAAAACTATGTTTTCTTCGTCAGGATAATAAGTCAATAATAAATAACAAAAGACAAACAAGTATAGACTAATTAGAACATAGACAAAATATTAGAAAGGAGAGGTGATTAATTACCTAAAATATATCATAAAAAACAATTATATAAAATAAAATATAAAAATTATTTTAGAATGGGTAAAAAATTACATTAACATAATAAAAAATCTTTTAAAAGGAAAACAAGAAGTCTAAATAACAAAATAAATTATTATAAGTATAAGTATTAATACGAAAATAAATTTAAAAGATGGCTATTTTTAAAAAACGTTTGGATTTTAGATTTTAAGATTTAGATTTATTTTTAGATTTTAAGTCTGATTCAATGAACTCGAATTTGTTTTGAATTTAAGCGTTATTTTCAAAATTGTATTGATGTTTTGAGAATTCAGATAAGCGAAAAACTGCCACTACTATCTATAACATTTTTTTTTCTAAACTTGAAATTTCTTAGGGTTAATCTTGACAAGTAAAGAAAGAATCGAGATTTTTCAAGAGCTTGCGCTTTTTAAATTTCTAAGTAACAAATATAATTCTGTACTAACTAGACTTACTAACATAACATACAGTAATTTTTCACAAGTCTGCGCACTAGCACTATACTAATTACGTCAAAATAATCATAAATACCTACCCGTCATAAGTTCGAGAAAAAATTCAATAAAGATCAAGATGCATTATTTACGTTATCGCAAAGGTTTACAGTGAATATTTAACTGGATCATATGGGGGTCGTTCTTCTTTCTAACCTACGTAAAGTTGTCTCAACCAGTTAGTGGAGAAAAATTCAATAGAATTACCGATATTATTATTTTAAAATTACTTTAAAATCTACTGTACTAAAGACGTAACGACTGTGTGCGTTTAAAAAATCTACATGTTTATATTTTTGTAGTAAAAATTTGTAACAGAGGTGTATTTCATACAAATCACAGTTGTCTTCTGCCACCTCGACTTGCGTGTATTCTATAATGTTAAAAAAAATAATATGACGACATAAAATATAAAACTATTTTTAAACTGCAAAAGGTATATAATCTATCAAGTAACAGCGATTATTATTTTGAATGATGTTTAAAAAAATATTTTTAAAAATCTCAAAAACTTGTCCCGTACAATTTTTATGTCATACGACACCTCTGTCACGTGGGTTTTCATTTGAAATAGGTAAACACACGGGCTCTGTTTGTCACCCCTAATAGGCATTTTAGGCCTCCTTCCCCCCTTGCTACAATTTCCCCTCTGAGATCCAGAGAGATTAATTTATAGTAAAAACAAAATGTGACGGAGTGATGGAAATGTGGCAGAGTGGTTAAAGTCATGAAGGTTAAAAATAAGAACAACCCATGTACGTCCTATTGGATGTTCTAAGTAATTTTGAAGCTAGAGAATCCGAAACTGTGAGAACCCAGCCATCTATCGTGTATCATCGGCTATTTCCGTAATCTTTCGTGCATTAGACACGACCGAAGATAGACGACACTGTTCTTACACACTTTTTAACGAACGTATGTTGTGTCACCTCAAAACTATATACATATAAATATCAATATTAGCGACATCTGATGAAGGAGGTTGAAACTGCGTGTATAATCCTGTAAACCATAATATTATAAAGCACGACTGGATGTTTCGTAGTTATAAATAGTAAGATTAAAGTATGGATAATGTAATTATTAATTATTATCTCTGGGCATACGGCTTACGCTGAGATGGTTTTAACCCGAACTCCTACAATAATATATTGTACTCTAACTTAATCTAAACCAAAGCTCCTGGTTTTAACATGAAAACATATTTTAATGTACCTGCCAAGGGTATAATTAACTCCTCGGCCCGTTATCGTCTTGCTCAATAATTAATTCAATAGCTACGTTAACCAACGATTGTCTGTGTGATAACAAATGGATCGATTTTATACAAAATTTATCTACTACTGACTAGCAGGCATGTATTCGCAAAGTCAAAATAATGGCCAAATTAAATAAGTACAATAGACTTTTTGTTCGTGTTTCATAAATATGTGTACTTCTACGCAGTACATACACCGAGCAGTTTCAAAAAACAAACAGGATAAATTCAGTCATCCAGGATTAAAAGTCAAGTTGGTGATAAATATATGTCCATATACATCATTTTAAGGAGACCCTTGCTTGAGAAGTGGTATACGGAATTTACAATTTGGGAGGCGGGTATGGGTGCCTCCATCCCCGCAAACATTTATTGGATGACCAACATCCCCGCCATAGGTCATCCCAAGTAGTTTGCTACGTTTGGTGACGTGCTACGCACCTAGGTAGTAAAAATCAAGTTGGTGATAGATATATGTTCATGTACATCATTTTAAAGAGACCCTTGCTTGTGAAGTGCAATACTGAATTTAAAATTTGGGAGGCGGGTTTGGGTGCCTCCATCCCGGAAACCATTTATTGGATGACCAACACCCCTGCCATACGTCATTCTAAATAGTTTACTACGTTTGGTAACGTGCTACGCACCTAGGTAGTATCTTAAGACTTTGCTGGGTATTAGCGAACTGCGTAGGGTAGGCTTTCAAAGCTTTTTTACGTTCGATACAATTCATAATCAAATAATAATAATTGCCGGAAACTCTAAAGTTTCCGTCAGTTCGTAGAATCAAGGTGTATTGTGGGAGTCACATATAGAAACGGAAAATATAGTTAAGGGTTAATAGGGGAAAATATAGTACAGGCTGAACTTAAACAGGCTTTAAAAACAAACTTATTTAAAAAACCATACCTTTAATGAATCTTAACTCCTTTTCAATACACTCTAATAAGCCATGTTCCTCAATTTTCCGGTAATTTTTTGGTTTCGGTAACCGCTTAACTGTACTTTTATGTTTAATGTGCGCTCCGAATTTTTCTTATTTCTAAACATAAACTACCTCCTGTTCTGTATTATATTTTAGTTTTAATGTTTACGTTATTGTTTATCATTATCTATTGTTCTGTGCCAAAACAGCACTGCTGTTGTCAATTTTATTCACTTGGCATTGCTTTGAATGAACTGTATATTCTTTGTTTCATAGTATTTAAACAATTTTGATAAGGACTCGTAAGGAACTCTATAGGATTATTTTTAAGTTTATTATAGTTAAGCGCACTCTTTGACGGCCGACGTAGTCCAGCGGTAAGGCTCTTGACTCGCATTCCGAAGTTCGCGGGATCGAATCCCGGCGTGGCAAATAAATTTTATTTTATTAATTTGTTTTATTTCACAATTTATTCATTTAAAATAATATATAGTATATTTGCGGCACGTTCTAGAGTGGAAGATCCTCACAGTATTGCCCTGGTGTAAGACCACCGTTCAGAATTGAAACGTTGCTTGGAATGGCTTTAGCCGTGTTTGATGACCAGATCTAAATAGCCAGGTACTTCCCACCTTCCTCTTCCCCATCTCTTTCCCCTCCTCACTACCTTCAGCCTCACAACATACCCCAATTGGGCATTGTGATGAATCGTAATGCCTACCTACACCTACGCTATGGGAGGAGAAATATTTTCACGTTCAAGAGTGCCTGCGAAGATTTTTTTTTAATATCGTGTAAATTATAGGTACATCTAATAACGGCTAATAATCAAAACAAGAGACACGTGGACTTTTATCACGATGGGCAACCTTCATTTTCGTTCCCACAGGAATTAAAGTTGAACGAACTTTATTTTAAACAGAATCAAAGACAAAGAAATGAATGTTTATTGGCCCTGAAGAGTGTTTATATAGAGTGGGCTTGAAAACATGAGAATCTATTACATGAACAAAAGGTACACTATTAGATTAATACAACAGACGACGAAGAGTACTTTAGAAAAAACCGATTATATTTGACAGTGCGGCCGTTAAAATTGAATTACAACCAAGTACGTAAAAATTCTAATATAAACAGAATTCAATTAATGAAGATTTATTTCAAAATATTTTAAACATAGGAAGGCGTTTAACAAGTTTGAACAAAAAGGATCCGGCCCTTTTCGTTAGTTAGGGAAGAATTTGCGGCAGAGACGGTCTGGAGTGAGGGAACAGTGGGCGGCTGAGACGGTTGATCAATTCGGTGTCGAATTATAACTTAAATCAAAGTGTAAAATCCAGTGAATTTATATTCGATGTTTCTGTACGACTTAAAGATAATTGGAGAGTGGTTTTTAAACACTTATAAAAATTGTGTGTCTTAAAAAATAAATAGGATTTCGGAATAATAATAACTTAATTAAAACTTTAGAAATCCGATTTACTACAATTTAATTTACATTAGTGAGAGAATAATAATCATGAGATAGATACGCGACATATAATTGAAAAATAATTTAATTTCAATATGAGTTTACAAAGGAAAAATAATAATAATAAAATTTCGAATTTTATATCTAAAATAAAGTTTTGATTACGACTAAGAAGTCCGGCTGAAATAAATTATAGAGTATTAACGAAATATTAAACAATTAAAACTTGGTTTTAAAACGAATAAAATAACATCAGTGAAATAAATAAATAATAATAACGAATTGCTCGAAAACGATAGTGATTTAATAAGATGGTCAAATTTTCATTACAAATTAAATGCCGAGTTGATTATGAGTGATGATAATAAATCAATGCTAGGAGAAAATCAGAGGTTTTAACATAATCTAATGATACCCAAGTAAAAATTTAAATAGAATTGTTGTTTTATAATTCAACAATAGCAAGAGAAAGTTTCAGACATAGTCTAAAATATCCAAGTAAAAGATTTTAATAGTATCGATTATTCTTTTTATAATGGAAAAATCTAATATTAAAGAATGCGATTCAAATTTTTAAACACCAAAAGGGTAATTTGCAGAATTTTGGTGAGTCTTTTATCCTTAAACTATTTACAGGTTCTTGAAGATAATGCAGAGCAAGCAGTCACACTTATTTATAAAATTTGCGAACAGAGCATGTCGGTAACTAACAAATTTAATAACAGCATGATACTTACTAATAGCTGTGCGTGGGGGTTATGAAATAAATACCTATCCAAGGAGTCAGGTCAATCCCATCAGACATAACATGACTTAGTTTGTTAACTTCGGCCTTCGAATTTGCAACGACGAGTATATACACAGAACTATTTAACTTTCATATTTGAACTTAAATAATTTGTTCCTTAATCGAAGTATCTAAGAATCTTTTAGAAAAATCACGTATTCTAGGGCAGCAGAACATCCAGCAAACACATGGTTTATTATAAACAAAACATTGACATACTTATACTTTGTTTATTTAGAACGAGTTGGGGAGCAGCGGGTTTGGGGACAAGTTTATTAGTTATAGTTTGCGACAAAAAAAAAACTTTCAGTTGATATGTGAAAATTAATATGTGCAATTTTAAAGCAATAAACCACAAGCATAAAATCTAGGGACGTTTATCAATTGTGGTCTGAAAATTTAAAATTTAAATTTAAAAATTAAATTTATCAAAATTGAAATTAGAACTTTGTGCATAACATTGCCTTTCTAGTTATCTAGGTGAATACCTACTACTTCATGAGGAGGGCTTCCTCAATAAAAATAAAGCCAAACCAAAAACTCACTTCTCCATTTATACCTACCTAATAGGATAGGTATCCCCTATCCTTTCATACCTAAACACGTGGACTCAGTGACCACATTAAAAAGCACTGGTAGTGACTGAAGACATACAGTCCCAAATCCTAAATTTTAACCACCCAGTAAACTTCCGGATTATTGTATACAATTATGGGTCGCTCGGAAAATTCCACAGCTTTTCCGAGGGAAAACTTTAAGCCCTGTGACGGTATTGCCAAGACGGGGGCATGCGGAGGTAGAAGGAGACGTTTGCGAGGAATACGCTGGCGTGGCGCTTAAAACTCCAGGGTATTTGCATATCGTAGTCTTGTCGACCTTCAATTTGATGCGAGCCAACTGGAACGCTCCCTTGGCGCAATCGCAGCAGGTCTAAGAGGTGGCAGGAGTGCGATTCTGTTGGATCACGTGGGAGAATGGATACGACAAAAACAGTCGCACAACACATTCAACGCGAGTAGAGTTGTGATAAGGAATGCAATGAAATACCCCTTCTAGAATCAGTCGAGTTAAACTACCTGGAGGTGAGGAGGTTGGGATAGTTCTGAGATACGACGGAAGACCTGGTACTTATCTCTGGTACGTAAAGCTCCCATCGAAGCAAGGAAGCCCGCAGAAGAGGGTAAAATCCGGTCTTTAGGTATGTGTAGCCGTGCATTGACAGAGGCATTTTCGGAAGTCGGTCACCAGAATCTATTTGGTTAGTGGAGCAGCCAACATTTGCAGAAAACTATTTTTTTTTATCCTTGACCCAATCCCTACACACATCCCATCCCCAAACAATCTAGTGTTTACTAACCATGAAAATTAAAACTCATATTAGGTGGAGATTTGCAGACTTCAAGTGAAAAACTGAGACCTAGAATTAGGTCATATCACGCAGGTAAAGTAAATACTTTTCATGAAATGTTTTTTTATAAACTGTTAACTGTTATTCTCTTTTATTTGTATTTTAAATATAGCTGTGTTAGGGAGGAAATAAACAAAACGAATATCAGGTACAGACAAAATCTAGGACGGGGTTAGTTTATCAAACGCGTTAGAAGATATTTAAATCAATTAATTTAGAATTCTTTCACTCTTATTCAAAAGAACCTAAGTTACCACAAAACCATACATTATACTCTTTACATTTGTATGCGTTTTATTACGCGTATGGGTGTAAATCCTAAAATAAAAAATTACACAACGCAGGATACGGAGATAATGTAAACAAAAAAATTCTAAAATCTTGATTACTGTGTGAAATTATCACAGGGATTGCGAAAAATAGGGTTTAGATTAGCTCAGGAAAATGTAGAAGTTTGAAAAATAGGTTGAGAGAAGAGGTCTTCGCAAAAGTGCGAATGATTTAAAGTTAGACTAGAAATACCCTAAATGATGGGCTAGGTACATCATGATAGATTATATAAATATTTAAAGCTACGAGGGTAGGCGCGACACAGCGCATTCGGTGCCGTGATCGTACATAGGGGTAGAATCTCAACATATTTGATACAGCGTAGCGAGGGTAGATTCATCCCGATTTGGTGCGCGTAGGCAGGGTGTATCGTCACAGCATGCCATAGTCTCACTGGCTCCAGACGGGAGCAGTTGGGACTCTTGTGCGGTATTCATTTATAAAAAAGTGAAATATCACAAAAATGCGCTATACAAACACTAGGCTATTTTTATTGTTATTAGGAGAGAGTATGGTATATCGCACCCGATAAATCGTACCACCTCATTATTTTTGCTATGAGTCACAATTTTTTAATCTTGACAAACAATACTCTGCGAATCATTATATATTAGGTACTATATTTCAATTATAATAAATTAATCATTCGTAAACTTCTATGTATGCGTATAAATAACTAAAAAAGAATTAATACATTAAAAAAGATCATCAAAGGAATGCATTTTCACGTCGAAAATCGATTATGTTTCATTAAAGTTTTGAAAGTCATTAAAAATGTTTGCTTTTAGTGGTGGGTCAGGCCCACACGTTATTTAATGACAGTTTGGGTAAAGTAACGACCTCTTATATCATACTCCTCCCGCAAAGACATTTCAAGCCAAGTAATATCAATCAAAAGGAGTAATTAAACGTAAATCCAACATGATTTGGGCAGTTAGTATTATTGTAGCAATTATTGAGTAAGCCTCAGTTAGCTCCATTATGTGGCTTTATACATCTCGTACGTACCACGTTAACAGGCTATATTAATGAAGTTCCACTCGAGGATTATTGTTGGAAATCGATTTTAGCGAATAATTCTGACGTGCAGAATAATTATTACAAATATGAAATTCATGGAAATAAAGTGCAAAATTTTGATGACTACGGAGAGCGTCAGCATTTTTAGAACATATCGTCACTGAACATTCCCGTGAATCTGTCTACTAATGTCCTTTTCTAACAATATTTGCAAGGCTTGCGCAATTACTATACACAATGTTTCTTTGGTAGGTTCAAAAGTATCCCAATAAATTGGATGTATGTCACATAAAGAAGGCTTCAACTAACAGTACAACTGATTAATCAACATTGCAAACAATGTCATAACACCATTGTCACCATGACAGAAAGCCTTAATAAGATTGAAATGCCAGCGATTTTAACCTTATAGGCAAAACCCCAAAGAAACCCTTATTCAAAAGCGAATAACAAAAAAAAATAAGACTGCAATTCACGCGCGGTAGAATTGAAACTTACAGAAAACTGAAAAACACAAGAGTGAGGAGATTACCAAGCCCTTTTTTTGGCAATGTGAAGAATGATTTTTCCATATTTTTGTCGTCGAATCCCATTGCACCTTTTCCTGCACATTTAGTCATCTCATAAGTATTTTCCTCCTTGGAGTCGCTAGATGTCGCTTAATTTTGTGCTTTCTTTGCCTGTTCATTTTGGAATGGTTTGAAGACTGGGTATTGATTTTACAAAAATAAAAACGTAATTTTTTTCTGATTTAATATGATTCTATCCTTGATCCTCTGAATGTCTGGCCGCTAAGATTCATCAGGCAATACAATTTATACAGCTGGACTAAAGGAGGCGTGATACCGTTTCTCATATATTAGAGTACCCGTGCAATAAATAAATATTTTATTGCTATCTCATTCTCTAGTAGGCTAAATCCTAAAGATGTGTTTGTCTCTTTTTAGTGTCGCTTGCTTCCATTTCATCGAGTTCAAATCACAAAGAAGTTTTCACTTCAAAAACTCTTATCGACTACAATAAATAAATAAAAAATAACATAATATTGATCAGGAAATAAAACACTTCGTTTTCTTGATCAAAATTATTTTGAGTAAAAGTTGAAAAACGTAAACTTACCTTCTCCAGAAAAAATACAATGTCCTACAATATAATATTATATGGTATTATTTTATAAGTAGCTAAGTGCAGTAACGGAAGTGCTGTTTGATTTAGTACCAGCAGAAATATCGTAAAATACATGAATTCATTGCAGGTAAATGGTAGGTATTAAGAACCAAGGATGTAAGGACTTATAACTTGAAACGTCCAATCGTTCACGCTACGTGAAATGATTTAGTGGCATATTTATCCCGTTAATGCTTTACGCGCAGAGCACTTCCGCTTAGAAGCAGGAAAGCTTCATTGCAGCCCACGTAGAGTACTGGGGAACTTATTATTTCCAGGTTATGGTCTATTGTAGTAGCAATTCTTCCGGCACCCGCGGTCCACCCGCAGTCCAGCCCAACCACCCCCTTACAACCCACGCTATCCACGTGGTGGAAAGAGGAGGCACTAAATACCGCCTGATTAATGAATATTGTAAACTGTAACCGCTAAATGCACTTTATTTTTGCTCTGAATAAATTTTATCCCTCGTAGCGATATTTTCCGTCTTGCCTTTTTTATGGTAATGAAAATCCTAATGAATCGAGGTTAATTAAACGTATTTTCAGTAGCCATGTTTGCATGTTACAGTCTTCCACTTTGGCTTTATTTTTAACTTTTATATAAGTACATAGTTGGTTAATGAATAATAGTTTTGTTATTTCGTTTTGAAGAGTTTTCATTTCCCTGTACAACTTTAATTTCAAAACAAAATGTCTAGAAACTGTTACATAGTTAAAGCCAAGGAATTACAAAAAAAAATTATTTGTTTATATTTTAGTTATTTATTAGTATTCTAAATTGGTCTTCTTGAGACTATTGCTACTTTAAAATATAAAACAGTATTAAAATGACATTATGTATTTATTTATTACACTCCCTAATGGGTTTTTACATTCTTTGTTTAAGTATCACAGTACTTTTAAAAATGGAATGAATATTGTAAAATGGAGACGATAACGTAGAGTTATATTCTAGTTTGCATCTGACTAGGGTATTATATAATATGATAAATGTGCCTAAATTATTGAAATCTTTTGCAGCTTTCAAAAAAAAATCCAAGAGTTTTCAGAGTCTTATTGATAATATTATTAATATAGCAAACAAAGGTTAGTTTGCTATCAAACATTTTATCTAGTTTAATGTTTTAGGTTGCAAAGTAAGTAAACAAGAAAAAGAAATAGAAACAATTGGAATAACAATTTTTAAAATGCATTAGCACAATTCGATGCCGTTAATGATAGAAAATAAATCATGAAAAATGAGGCAAGCACAATTAACTAAACTATTCACACGAAAAAACACATAATTATTTATTTTAATTACACAGTTCATTTACACAACTTTGCATATTTTGTATGAAAGAAGGCACCATTTACTCAACTTAGGCTAATTTATTCGGTTTTCGGAACAACTCAACTTATAGGTCTCATAGCAAACATTGTGCCTCATTTACCATAACGGTTAGAAATGTGATATTTACGGAGTAAGAAAGAGAAAACACCAAAGTTTATTTTAAAATCTAAAAATTAACCACAAAATAATTAAATTGTACCCCTTAAAAGATTATGAAATTTTGAGAATTAATTTTTACATAAAACGACAAAAACTGAGTTGATGATTTATGTTATACGTGAATTTTTTTTTTTCATTATCACTAATTTTAGTTAGAAAAAACAAAAGGCGAGCCATTTTTAAAACTTTTTTATGTTTGCATTAAAAAAAATAACATTTCAGAAATTATAAGTTTATTTCGAATTATAAAATTTGAGAGCGCATTTCATCACCTTTCGACAATTTAAAAAAAAACTTGGACAATATCTGTGGCTTGCTTCTAAAGGGGCAAACATCATTTTTCGATACAAACATTAGTTATCTTATGAATTCTAGAAGTGCCTTTCGATTTCGAGTAAGAATTTTTTGATTTCATAGACTGAAGTAACACTAAGAAATAGATTTTATTAAAATTAAGCCCTGCTACCAACAGCAATTTTTACATTCTTTGTAACATCTCGAAAACTGATATTGGCCCTTTTAGAAGCCAGCCCTATTCATAATTACATTAGCCGTTACCTAAGACCCACTCCTATTCGCGTGAAATAACATTACAGTATTAGGAACGCCACTCCATTTGCAAGCACAGACTTGACATTCTACCGACTTTATCAGTCACTTCATACTAAAGTGTAAAATGTCGTTGGTTCAATGGTTAATTGCTTTCTGTTTTATATAGCTAACCTGTTCGGCGAGTTGCTGTTTCCAGATTCCAAAACTAATTTAGTAAAACTAGTTACGGTTTAACCAGCGCGGCGCAGCGAGCAGGATGTGCGCCCATTTCGCGAACAAACCTATGAGGCAACTTACGTTAACACAAGCAGGCCCGGATTTACTGAAGAAAAGGGGAAAATAGAGTGTACAGCCCAGGGCGCTCGAATTCGGATGAATGCAAAAAAGTTGTGATTTTTTTCCATCAATTTATTAACGCAGCAATTTTGATCGAAAATGTCATCGATCGATTGTCCGGTTGATTAGACATAGATTTTTTTTTTTTTTAGAGTTAATACCGCACAAGAGTCCCAACTGCTCCCGTCTGGAGCCAGTGAGACTATGGCATCCCCAATCGGGGTATGTTGTGAGGCTGAAGGTAGTAGGGAGGGGAAGGAGATAGGGAAGAGGAAGGTGGAGAAGTACCTGGCTATTCGGATCTGGTCACTAAACACGGCTAAAGCCATTTCAAGCAACTCTCAATTCTGAATGGTGGTCTTACACCAGGGCGATACTGATAGTATCTTCCACTCTGGAACGTGCCGCAAATACACTATTTATTATTTTAAATGAATAAATTGTGAAATAACACAAATTAATCAAATAAAATTTATTTGCACACGCCGGGTTCGAACCCGCGACCTTCGGATTGTGAGTCGAGAGTCTTGCCTCGGGACCACGGAGGCCGTCTCCGTGGTCCCGATATCTCCAAATACTAAGTTTTTAGATGATGAGTAAGGAAATATTCGAATTCTCACCATAAATAAAATAGTATTTGCGTGTGCCTGTGTTTTACATAATAAATATGCTATAAAATAATACCGGGAGAAATAAGAATTCGGTACATGCTACAGTTTGAAATTTTGAAATATTCCACTAGTGACCCAGAAAACATCAACATTTTGTTGAATTCACTGCATGTGTTTCTGCATTAATTGATTTGATCGTGTTATGAGTAATGTGAGTTTTGTACCAGATAAACGGTACACTGCATACTCAACTCAAATTTCGATTTTTCGGAGATGTCTGACTAATCATCTGGGCGATTGTCATGATGAGCTGGATCCCCAAAATACTCGTTTTTCCTACTTTATTATTTGTAAAGAAGGGCGGTCTGTTGACATTCCTTTGTTAACAGATCGATTGCCATCAGATCTGTAAAGCCTCAATTACATTGAGCGAGTATACAAGCTACTAGCCCGTGAATTCACTATTTGCTAGTAAACTTGTTCAGTATTAAAATCTGTTAGTTAGCTAACATATTTGATTACACTGAACGAGTTTACTAACAGATAGTGAATTCGCCGGCTTTTAGCCTGTAAACTCGCTCAATGTAAGCGAGGTTTAATGCACAGACAAGCGTACAATAAGTTGGAAATCATACGTAAGGTAGAAATAATGCAAAATAATTGATTCTGTAACGAAATAATGGTCGGTAAAAGCTGGATATCGTAAAGAAAACTAAAAGATTTGAATAGCATAAGAACATACCAGAACACTCACATTAGTCGATTTCTTCTTTTATTTGTATTTTAAAAGTAATGGAATTATGATTCCAACACAATGTAGAATTTTTAATATGCAGGTATTTCAATGGAATCTACTGTAAGGAATAAAGTGCATTGATCTCCTGTGCAACGGTACATGGTACGACATCTGTGAGAACGGGTAGTTTCTCCTGCTCGTTTTTCGTGTAAGTTGGCTCGTACGAGTTACCGGCATCCGTTTTTTATCATGTAAGTCAGGCTTCTTCAAGGCATGCATTAATAGATCACTTCATACACTGCCCAAACCGGGTGGCAATATTCTTATCTTGTAAATACAAGCTCTATGCGCTCTAGTTTGATGTGATAAAAAAGTGGCAGAAAAATGTCATAATATGGATAAGGCCAACGTTTCTCCTAGGTTAAATCCGGCCCTGTACGCAATCCTTCCCTACCGATATGTGCCAATCACCGACGACGGTGATGTATCTCCCTTGATGGGCTCTGGTCGTAACTCGAGAACAAGAAAATAAATACACGGGTTTATACATTAATGGCACGAGTAAATCCCCGGGTAAATATGATGTTCCGTGAAATAGGTTTTATTGCTTTCATCCGATTTCAGTATCCTATTCTCAACGTGATAAAGCTTTTATACTTAAGTTAATAAGAATGGCCGTTGGTTGTGTGACTCTACTTTACAGATGTAGACATTTCCGTTTTTCTAGTACGTTTTTTAAAAATACAACTACATCTTGCGTATCTACCTGTTAACTTTATTTATTTACGTCCGTTAAAAAGGCTTTAATTTATACATTTACTTGTTCAAACAATACATTATATATCGGAGATACAGAGCCAAATATGTTTTGTGTCGTTAAGAGATGACAAGTTCTCAAAATTTTATGACGAGGTTAATATTTTTTGGTAGAATCATTATCATATCTCTGAAACTACTGTAAATATTTATTTATTTATTTAAGGAACATTAACAGTCTTAGTAATACAATAAACATAAGAGGATGATAAAAAAACAGACCAATTATTAATGTTCACAGATAGGTATTTAGAAACAAGACTAACTGAATATAAACTAGAATATTTAAAAAAATAATAAGAGTACAAATGTGAATTCAACAAATGGTAAACTAATACACAACATTAAAATAAGTGTGATTATAACTGAAATAGACTGCAAAATAGGGATTTGGGTTGGGAAGGGTAAGGGGAGGAGAGGGATAAGGGAAAGTTGCCAAGTAATATAAAAATATTAGATACAATTAATTCATGTGTTATTCGCACCTAAAATGTTATAGAGTGAAGTTCTGTAGCGACAGGAACTAGCAGTAAATACGTCAGCACGTGTGTCTATATTTGCAAATTTGTTGTAATGGTAGTTACATGTCCTTTGTATAAATTCATTTTGATTGGAATTGGTGTTGCATCTATCAATATAGAAAAGGGTATTTTGTGTACTATATATAATGGACGTGTGAAAATTTATTTTGTTTAGCAAATCCGGGCAGTAAACTTTTGAGTTAATAATTTTGTACAGAATATAATACAAATATAATACTATAATCATCATACAATACTACTAATACAATACTACTCCATCAATCTTTACGCAGCATCCTTTGTGAGAAAATAATAATAATGTTCCCCTTTGTTCAACACATTTTTGTTCATTTTAAAATAATTTTTTAAAACATGTGGGAAATTTGAAGTACAATTTTTCTCCGATGAATAGAAAAAGAACTGGTACAAACAGGCACTCTTCAACCGATAGAACTCGGGAAAAGTAATACGTTAATTTATTTAATTGGCTGAATTTCTACTGCTTCTACAAAACACTTGCATCTTTACAAATTGAACTTTACTCGAACAACTCAGAGATCCAGGTGTCCATGGGTGCACAGTATTTGTGCGGGCTCCACTAACTTGTCCAGTACACACTAGTTAAAATTAGTCACTGCTGCCCTCTAGTTTAATGTATAAGCTTTTGGTTTTGAACTTTACTTAAATAGAGTCATTATCTAGTTGATTATTTAGAGTTCCATTTAAAGCTCACTAGATAAAATCTTTTAGTCTCCATTTGAAAAAAACAAGTCATCTTATAAAATAGGTATATTTATTAAAATCTTTATTCTTATCTCTATTAGGTACTTATCGCCGGGTAAGACGGTTCATTCAAAACTATCAACGGGCCCTTTTTGCTGTAGATATTTAAAATCATCTTGTGATTTTTCCATTGTAAATTAAAACTCAGTGAAGCTAGTTACCCCCAACCCTATGTCTCCTTTGTAATTCCTCCCTCTATCCCTCCTTCAACCTCTACCCTTCAGTCATCCTTCCTCTTATCCTTTCCCATGCATCCTCGTTCCTCTCCTGCTTCCCATTCCCCTACCGCGTTTCCTTCCACATCTTCCCCCCACCATCGAACCCCCTTTCCTCCTTCCACCCTTCTCGTGTATCCCCCTCCGGGACAAAAGCGTATTTTTTTCAAATTCACTCCTGCTATCCCCTACCCTAATGTCTTGGCTGCAAAATATACGAGAGTGGACCGGCATTAGAAGTGCGGAGAAGCTATTCCGGGCAGCATAAGATAAATAGACATTTTCCAGAGTGATCGCCAACGTCGGGGGGACCTGATAGGGCACACGAAGAAGAAGAAGATCCCCTAGCCTACTGAAATATGAAATACATGCATTTTTTCAAACAACAAAGCGCCACCTATAATATATAACATATATATATATAGACTTGAGGTTGTAGGTGACTTAGCGGGGGTGCCCGGATTCATAGGGTGAGATTTTTCTAGGTATTGGTGGAGGATGCATTTGCTCACCCAGCGTGGCGGGCCTGATGGGGAGAGACTGTTTGAGAGAGACCTTTTGACTTCCTCAGCCGGACTCTCTCGACCCAGCGCCCTGTACCGCAGTGCGAGGAATAGATTCATGCGTCCGTCACTCCTAGGTACACTGACCTCCAGATTCCTACTCATACTCTTTTCCTTCATCTAGCCCTCATATCGTTCTCTCCTTCCTTTCCTTAAAAATACCATCCACACAGCATACCGAAAGATGACAAAGGCCCCTAGGGAGATTGTTATCCTCAGGACCTCCTGTTTTTTTTAAATAAACACCACACAAGAGTGCTAACTGCTCCCGTCTGGAGCCAGTGAGACTATGGCATCCCCAACTGAGGTAGGTTGTGAGGCTGAATGTAGTGGGGAGGGGAAGGAAATGAGGAAGAAAAAGGTGGGGAATACCTGGCTATTTATATCTAGTCACCAAACACGGCTTAAGCTATTTCAAGCAACGTTTCAATTCTGAATGGTGGTCTTACACCAGGGCGATACTGAGAGTATCCTCCATTCTGGAACGTGCCGCAAATATACTATATATTATTTTAAATTAATAAATTGTGAAATTACACAAATTAATCATATAAAGTTTAGTTGACACGCCGGGATTCGATCCCGCGACCTTCGGATTGCGAGTCGAGAGCCTTACCGCTAGGCCACGCCGGCCGTGGTCTATGGAGCTAGTGTAAAAAAAAGGACGTAATATTAATGCTTTAAGATATTTCAACGAAAACACATAAAATTATTCCAAAAATAGATGCTTATAAAACTATACATTTGAAACGAGTATTTATCTTGATTTTCCAAGTAAATGTTGTATTTTTAGCGGGATTCCCCACCACCATCCGATCTCTACCTCTGGTTCTAAATAAATTATTATGTTAAATTTCCTAGACTTGAGACTGAAACTCCCCCTCGGTAAATAACCTGCGCCCGCCGAGCTACAATAACATTCATTAAAAATAATTCCTATTAAGTTAAACGAAACTTAACAAAATCAGAACCACCTTACCTTTGTGAAATGCTAAGTGTTTTTGGAATAACAACAGACTCGACTTTGTTCCACAATTTCTCAATGTTTTTCTTTGTCAGACATATTTACGGTTTTAACCTTTGGTCTCCTGATAGACATTGTCAAAATTATATTATTGGAGAGCATTTTATAGGCTAACTGGATAACAATGCATTGCGAATATTAAAATTTAATATTAACCCAAGAAAGATAATCTTATTTTGACCTACGAGATAAAGATACGTCTTAGAGACTTTCTGAAGTTTAAAAGTGTATATTTGACATATTTTTGTATTTAAACAGTTTACAAGTAGTTGAATAATTAGTTTAGTGTTTTGTACTTCAAATAAAACCAAAATAATTAAAAAATATATATTTTCATTATAAAAAATAACAAAATTCTGTAAACCGATAAAAAATACCGATGAAAAATAATGTTTTATTTTATGTCTAAATCGTATTTTCTTTATATGTCTAAATGCAAATTAGTTGTTATGCTTAAAAATAACAATATTAAAAAAAAAACATACATTATCAGAAGAACTCCGAAAGTAACACAAAAGATAATCATTCGTCTCTCAAACGTGTGGTGTAAGTATATCTCCGTAATTACTGTGTGGTGACACAGCAGCCCCTCGCAAGATCTGCCCGGCAACTGAGCTAACAGATATAGACAATGTTGCGAAATAAAAAAGAAAGCAATACTTGTGTCTCGCTTACGTCGCAAAGACGTAGATTATCTTTCTAGGGTTAAAAAGTGATCGGATCAATGATCTTGTTTTTGTAAAAAAGTTAAATTATGTTAAATTCTTTCTTTATTCCAGAATGATAATACACAAGATTAATTACCTCAATTTTACTAAGGAATTGGACCAATTTTTTAAGCTTCTATAGACGTAATTGTTAACATTAATTTAACGATATTTTTTTGTCTATAATTTACCAAATAATATTAGGTAAAAATATAATAATAATAATAATAATTAGGTAATATTAGGTTAATATACTATTTTATTTCAAAAGAATTTCTCAAAAAATAATGCATGAATTCCTTCTGAGGCTTATGACAGTGTTAAATCGACTCATGTCGGTAAAGCAGGGAAGTTGTTAGCGTTAGAGCAATTCAGTGACGCTATATTCGAATAGTTAGAATTATCCCCCCTCTAACATAACAGACGGCATTTAACATAACATAAAGCAAAATGGAGTAGAGATCGCTCGGTTTCAGCCAATAAACAAACGATCACCAAGTAAAGTTGATATTAAAAACAAATTATCACAGTTTACTTTATGCCAAATAAAACCCAAAATAATATATGTAGTTGCAGATAAATTGACTGCAAATCCATGGACTGTAATAAAAATATATGGTTTTCAACATGGCACAACCTTGAGAATAGTTTGACGAACACTGGACATAGGGAAGAAATCTTACTAACCTTAATTAGCACGTTATTGTGAGATTCCATATTACGGCATTGAGGGTTCACCGGGTTGAGCACTGCACAAGTTTCCGTAAGAATCGATATTAAAATGACTGAGATACCATGGAGGGTGATAATTGCGCTTCAATAGAGTGACTGTTGCTTTGAATTCTTGTTCCAAAATGTCACATGTAGGTAATATTGGCACAAATTGTGAGATAGGATAGGTACATGGTAAGGAATGTACCTATCCTAATGTATGTAGGATGAAAGAAGGTATGTACAAATTTGCGCAAACATTTTATGTAATTTTTTTTATCAATATAAGCTACCAGGTTACAAAAAATGTGACATTATTTGAATTCCTCTCACTACCAACATCATAATCGGAAAATATTGATTGTGCATTATAAAATGAATAATTAACTAGCATTTGATCGAGTCCGCAGCGTTTGAGAAGGAACCCGACGCGACAATCGGCAATTAACCGTGAAAAACGAAATATCATATCTAACGGGTACTTGCGTATTATTTGGAATTATTTTGAAACCCTAACCTCGTCTAAAGTTTTCAGAGTCAATCCGAAAAACTCGCAAGACCCTTTTAATGTAATGTACTCTGTGGGTAATTTTGAAAAGATAATGGCCGTGAGAACATGGGAGTGGAGAGTCCATTTCAGACAATAACAGTAAAACAAATAAAATCTTAATTCAATTTATTTCCTACGTATGTTTAAACATCCCCGGCAGAGAGTGAGTGGGTAGCGAGAAGTGGGAAGCAGGAAGTAGGGACGTTCAGTGCGATCTCTGACTGGGAGTGAGCGCACTTTGCAGGAGTGTTTGTTCCGCTGAGGGGGGCCACTCCGCCGCACTTACCGCTCGAGTCCCTTCCTTTTGATGAGGCACCCCACGAAAAGGGCCCGTCATCTTCTATTTATTTGACACTTTTAAATTGTTATGGCTATTGCAAACGTATTTATTCATTCATTACTTTGTTTTAAATTCAAATAAATGCCTACACCAAATAAAAAACCTATTGTTTATCACATTCCATCTGACGAGCTCCCTTAACTTCTTGTGCGCTATCTATTAATATCAAAAAAATTCAGATGTTTCATCTAGCGTCATTTTGTAAATTAAAAAAAAATATCCTGGCATACAAAAATCATATTCGATTCATATTCATTCATTCATATTCATATTCATTCATTAGATTCGATTCATTCATATTGAATCATATTCAATAATCATATTCGATTTTCTACAAAATAGTTTACCATGCCCCCTGGGGTTCCAAAGGGTAATTACCATAAAATAATATAATGTTATAAACTATTGTATAACTGAGAAATATCAATATACAAGGAGAGTAAAAAAGGATTTTAAATTTTAAATACATAAATAAATTTCCATGTTTCGCCTTTTCTTATATGAAAGCACTTGTTTTTACAAGAATTGAATATTTTTAATTCATAGCTTTTAAAACCTTAATCAATGTTTGAAAATACATTTGTGTAATAAACAATAATACGTTTTTTTTACATATTATTTGTTATTCCCATTTATATTACTAAAAAAACGAACTTTATCGAAGTTTACACACATATTTACCAAAAATAAGCACACACATGTGCCTATAATGACAAGTGCCTATAATAAATCACTTGAATGATATTTCAAAAAATTGTGTGAAATATTTACTGTACATTAGAATCTGAGAATATCCACTTAAAGAATGCGAGAACATCCCGAGTCCTGAATCGAGGAGCCGAGCAGACCCGCTGGACCTTCTTCAAAACATTCTTTCATTTTTATTTGCGCGGCCTCAAAGGGTGACGGATGACCCGTCTAGTCCCTCATATAACACTAAAAAAGCGGGAGTTACTTCACTATATTCCTGACAGTCCGGCGGAGATTTACAACCGCAGCCTCCCCTCAGGAGTGGAGTTATCTCGGCCTATTGTGTCTGGAAGAAAAATTCCCTTGTATATAAAACAGCCCCAAAACTGTTTCCCTAGAGGCTCGCGAGGAGAGGCCACGGAAAGACGATTCTACTAGACCAGAATATACACACTACCTACTACTGCCAGAACTTACTGGAAAAACAATTACCTCGGGGTATTTATCACAAGTTGAAAGGCTTTCAACGCACATAGGAACTACCACTGCTAAGCGGTGGAAAAACCTCCCAGATTATAGAATCCTCTCAAGGAATATTTACCCTTCGCTTTAAACTAGCGAAGAACTTTGTGAACACAAGCTTTTCATGGGAATAATAATTAGTTTTACATTCCATAATTCCATCGATCCCAGGTACTAAAATGCAAAATCCCGATATTCTTTATCAGTTAATTATTGTTTGTGGGAAACAAATTTAACCTTTCCGATATTGTTATGATAACAACGATTCCACGAAAGAGTGATTATATTCATTATTTGTGGTTGGAAACTTTAACAGAAATAAACAACAACCATTTGCGCGAAATAATTGAATTCCATGACGTGGGTGGTTCATTGATTATGCAATGTATTTATGATTGAAAAGAATATTTGAAATACGCATTTACATAAATCATAAGTTTTTTTCTATTCAGTAATTGGTAGGTATGTATAGGAAACTGTATTTCATACTAAATACCTCCAAAATTAAATAAAATCTAATGAATAACATTACATAAAAATGCGTGGGTGGGTACCAAAAACTTTTTATTAATCCACAAACTATATTAAGAATTTTATTTATTTTATTTTATGTATTTATTAAAACGCCCGTAGGGCTTTTACATATAGCGCAGTACATGTTTTTGACATAAATACAGGAAATAACATAAAATATAAGAAACAAAATATAGGTAACATAAAATATAAAAGTTGACACAAAATAGGTAACATAGAATATAAGTTAAGAAAAAATAGAGATAAAGATAGTTTACGAAGTAGGAAAAAATAGTTGGCACATACGTCCTTTGAAGTTTGACAAATTTAATTTATTATCAATACATCCATATTGTTTAAATATTTGTTACCAAGACTATGGTAAACGCTGTATTGGAGAATGCAAACTGTAGTTAGAGTGAGATGTATGTATATAAAATATTAACAAGTATCTTTAACATGTTTTTTTTTGTTTGTTTGCAACAATTTAATGGTCAATGTAAAAAAAAAAACTACAAGATTGCGTTGCAGAAAATACACAAAATTAAAATGAGGTAATTACTAAGAGAACGCTTCAATGAATTGAACAAAACACGAGCACTTAAAACTCGAAAATAAGACAAGCAACCACAAAAAGGTAATTATTTGGCGCTGCTACTAATCACGTGGTTTCACCACAATAGGCGGCCAATTTTTCAGCGTATAATTATTTTCAGCACCCTGAAAAAAGGTCGAACGAAAATTTACCGTGAAAAAATTCTCACGGCAGCCCAGTTTTTTAAAAGGAAGAAGAGGGGGCGTGAACACTTGCGGATCTCACGGGTTTCAGGGGCTGGGGTAGGAGGGGGAGGGAGAAAAAACATTTTTGTTAGGTAACGGAGTGTCCGCGGAACTGAAAAGCAAAACTCCGGGAAGAATAGAACAGCGGCCACTTGAGTAGAAGGTAGGGACCCCCGCGGGGGTTGGGGGTGGCGGGGGAGGGTTGCATTTTGCTATCTTTATGGGAAAATACTTCTGATTCTAAATGGATTCGCTTTTGATATTCTTATACAATAACTCGGTATAAAGTTTTTTCTGACGAGCAAAATTATTAATAATTTTCAAAAAATGTTATATTAAAAAAAAAAAAAACGATAATGGGGTGGATGCAGTCATGAATTGATTCATGTAAACTGATAATTTAAAAAAAGTTTTCACTAAAAGAAATGAACATAGTCATATAATTGGGACTTAATAATGTTTGTCAATTTATTCATCAATTTCTTGGCGTCCAAAAACGGCGAAACAATATTTTTATTACTTTTTTTTTTACATGAATACCGCACAAGAGTCCCAACTGCTCCCGTCTGGAGCCAGTGAGACTATGGCATCCCCAAGTGGGGTATGTTGTGAGTAAGGAAGTGGGGAGGGGAAGGAGATGGGGAAGAGAAAGGTGGGAAGTACCTGGCTATTCAGATCTGGTCACCAAACACGGCTAAAGCCATTTCAAGCAATGTTTCAATTCTGAATGGTGGTCTTACACCAGGGCGATACTGAGAGTATCTTTCACTCTGGAACGTGCCGCAAATATACTATATATTATTTTAAATGAATAAATTGTGAAATAACACAAATTAATCAAACAAAATTTATTTGCCACGCCGGGATTCGATCCTGCGACCTTCGGAATGCGAGCCAAGAGTCTTACCGCTGGGCTACGCCGGCCGTCGATTACTCTACTAGATAGGTCACAACTTTATCAATCTTGAACACCTGCCATTGGTATTTAAGGCATTCGAATATGCGACGTTTTAGAATACTTTCTGGTACCTTAATAGAAATCCTGATTTTCAATTGCCACCATTACTTGTTTATTTTTCTGTGTCTTGTTCTGTCTCAAGTTTGGTTTAGATTTATTAAATTTATCTTCTTCAGTAATAATATATAACTTTGATGGGTATAACCTACAAAAGCTATTACAATACAATTGATTAATATGTGCTTAATTTTACCTAATATTACAACTATACACCTACCAAATTGTAATTGTTGGAGGTTAGGTGAATAAGTTATGGCAGTTTTGCATATATTAATATCGTTATTAGAATTGCTTCAGAAATGTGAATCCTGTTTTATTCATGCTAATTAAGAATTAAAAATAATAAACGAAACGAAAAAACACAAAAGCAATGTCTGTGTAGGTACTTGAAATAAAAATGAAAAACGATCCTAATCACGTGATAAAAACAGAAACTGGGCGTACTGTACAGGGCCTGCTACTAGCTATGGCCAACTTAAATAGTACACAACTGCTAACGCTGTACAAATCGCAAATGCGTCCCACGGTTGAATTTGGCAACCACCTCTGGTCTAGAACCCCAAAATAACTTTAAAAAAAAACCTCGACTTTGTGCAGAAACGGGCGGTCCGTTTGATTGATTCTCTAACTTAACAAACGGATTGCAATCTTTAAAGTACAGACTTCAGGTGGGAATGCTGTCCTTGTTCTATCGGTATTACAATGGAAGATGCTCTGAGGAACTAGCGTCATTGGTCCCCTCGGCACCGGTGCGTGGGAAAGTCGGGTAGTCGGGAAACACGCCAAACACGCGCCGAGCATTTGTACACGGTTGACATTAGTCACACGAGAACCTGTCGTTTCCACGACTCGTTCTTGAGTTGAACAGCTCGGCTGTGGAACGACTTGCCAGCCTCTGTGTTTCCTCCCTCCTACAACATGTTCACTCCTTCCTCTCCTTCCTCTCCTCAAAAACACCCTCCGCACAGCATCTTCAAAGATGATATACGCCCTGAGGGAAATTATTTTCCTCAAAAGGTTTGGAGTTAATGTAAAAAAAAATTAAATAAACAGAATTTTTCAAAATATTTGTTAGTTATTTTTTTAAAGAATGGAAAGATAAGACTGTTATGAAAGTTATATACCTACGTTTTTTTCACTAGGTCTAGCAGTGAAAACTGTCTGCAAAAACTTGATATCATCAGATTTTTGTAAAACCATAACATTATTATTTTTTTGTAGATTTTGTTTTCGCTTATTATTTCGAATTCACGAAGAGCACAAGGAATTAGTTAATCCAGGTTTATGCAGGTATTTTCGTCCTATTCACCCCATTGTACGCCCTGTCGGATAAGTAAATGGGAGGAAAGGGAAGCGGTTTATCTTCAGAGGTTTCTGAGTTTTGAAATTTCTCCTACAAAATGTTACATAGGATGCGTTACTCAAGAAAGGGAGATGGACTCTACGGGGTGGTGCCGATTCTACCCACGCTAACCACTATTTTTATTCAGAACACTTATTTTTGTCGGTTTTGAAATGAAAATAAAACATCTTTTTCTTTGTTTGTCTATGTAGTTAAATATAACATAAATAAAGCAGGTTTGTTAAATTGTTTTAAATCATTACGTCATCCAACTAATTTCGGTTGTTTGTCGCCCTGAAATCTGGTTTAATGAACTCAAATTCGGTTTGAATTTAAGTCATAATTTGAAAAGCGGTATGGGTACCGCCAACCCGGGAACCATTTATTGGATAACTAGCACCCTTGCCATAGGTTACTCAAAATGGTTAGCCACGTTTGGTAATTTAGCAGGGATACCCGGATTCATGGGGTGATCTAGGTCTTGGCGGCGGATGCGTTTGCTCATCGGGAAAGACTGGTTGAGGGAGACATTTCGAATAAGGAACTGCAGTGAAAAATATTATGGCTTTAAAAAAATATGTTCATATAGACCAATATACGCTGATTCTGAATATATAAGTTAACGTAGAGTTTTTAAAAAAATATTAAAAAGTCCATTTTAAAACGTGTCATTAAAACACCCTATTGCTGGATTTTGGCGGCGTGACGTCACTGCGCCGCGTCACCTGGGTCAAAGTTGTATAGAAATCAATAGAAATGAAGACGCAAGCCGTTCGGCATTCCGTGTTATTGGTTTATAGAGAATTGGACATATAATAGTTTTTGTTTTTATTGAAACATTATTTACGCCTAAATAATTCAGTATCAAAAATAAAGTATCTCTATTAGTTTATCTATATTATTTAAAATATTCAAAAACTTTAACTGTACAAAAAACGACGTATTGCCCAGTAATGTCTATGAAAACGCTCCAATGCTGAAATTCAAAATGGCGGGAGTCGAACAGCTGATTCCAGTTCCCTACAAGATTCATACTTCGGTTAGTCATGATGACGTCACACTAGATTCGGTGGTTTTCGAGAGATCTTGAAATATTAAAACTTTGACATTTATTTTAACTTTTAAAAGTAACTATAAAAATAAAAATAAATATGCAGTGTTTTAAGTTAGAAGGTCATTCATAAAATTTAAGTTAGAAGGTATTCATAAAAAAAATAAAAAAAATTGGGCTGGAATTCTCTATTCTCCAGCCGGACTCTCTCGATCCATCGTCCTTGATGGATTCATACGTCCGTCGCTCCTGGATTCCTACCCATCTCTCATACCTTTTTTGTCTCCGAACTTCCTCTCCTTTCTTCCTTTCCATAATAAAACCCTCCACACAGCATCTTCAAAGATGACATAGGCCTTGAAGGATTTTTTTTCCCTCAGAGCCTTCTGTGCAGAGCTTAAGTAAAAACTGTTTTAAATTTCTAAGGATTTAGAATGAGGCGTTCTTTTTAAGGTGAACTGCCTGATTAAAAAAAAATAGTTACCTACCCAAGATACAATAATTTAAACAGAAAATTATTGTAAGCGTTGTTTTCAAAATTAGAATTACAATTTTTCAAAGGTTTTACATTTTTCGAGTAATTTTTAAATTGGACATGAAGGCTTGAAAACTTGAGCCTGGTTGAAATTCAAATATTACGGAAGTGCGTCACTAAAATTTATTATTTGACGGGTCCTCGGTTCTTATACGAGTATAATGCGGTAAATTCACGGCTCCGCGTGAGCCTCCGATAGCGCAGCGTCGCAAAGTGCGTGACAAATCTCAGCGACTAGAGACATCCAGCGAACGGAGGTTCGAATCCTACGAAATTCAAAAAAAAAAAACAAGTTTAATTTTTGTAAAATCAATAGCCAATCTTCAAACCACTTTAAAATAAACAGGCAAAAGAAAAAAAAGCGACATCTAGAATGAACTGCACACTCTGATTTTTTTCCTACAATCAGTAACTCCTAACAAATAGGACCCTGTTTGACAATACGCATATCACCCTCCAAACTTCATGACTCATCTCCGGCACTCGGTGGAATTAACGATATAACATACATAACATTCGCGAAGCACAATCGTTTTGTTTTATCCATAATCATAATTCGTCAGTAAATCCTTTGTTTCATAATGAACCCCTCCAGAAAGCGAAATGTACCAGAATTCACAAAGAGGGAGCTTCCTTCAAAATGTCTTCAGCCGCCGCCAGTCGTAAAGTCTGAGGAAACTCAGCCCAACTATATATCAGCCATGATAAAAGGGAACTGCCTCCCGAACCCATTCCCGCACATTATTGTTACATATCTACCTACCCACATAGTACCCACAGCAGGTAGGTACTCTGCTACAGTCCACAGTATAACAGTCCATAGTACCCATTGTACAGCAGGTACATTACCCCGCTTCCTCTAGCTTCGTGTTTTTTATCGCAAGATTTTTGCATAAACCTGAAAGATAAGAGATTAACGAAAACTTTATAATGATCCCAATTTACATTTGAATTAACTATGTACACCTATTATTTTACACCGACAGAGAAATTATTTGCCTTTTCTTGGATCCTTAAATGCAACAAATCTTAAAAATATGTAATTCTTATCTATGGTCGCCCTTCCGTAAATTCATATTCATAATGTTGAAAGAATTCAAAGAAAATTTCTACGTTTTGTTAATTTTAAACTTAACATCCTCCTAGAACACATAAATTACCCGTCGTTAATGAATTTCCTACTAAGATTATAAAGGCAGGAGAGTTTGAATTATTGGAATGGATTTTAATGAAACTTTACAATAGTATAGCTCATACATCGGATTAACATGTAGGCAATTTGTAATGGTGAGCTCTGGCGTTATGAAATTTGTATAAGTGAAAATGCGTATTTTTCATATATTTTAGCGGCAGGGAGGTAAGGCAGAAGGAAGGGGAACGGGGGAGATGGTGTTTGCGGAGAGGGAAGAGACGAGGGAAGGTGGAAGGGAACGGGGACGCACGGGAAAGGACGTGCAGGGAGAATCAATTTATTTCTTTGAATGGCATTGCAACGCATGCCGGGAACCAGCTAGTTTTAAATATTCCAACTTAAGAAAACAGACGAAAAATTAACGAACTAACATTTTTATTAAACTAGCTGATTGCTGGCATGCGTTGCAATGCCATATACAAAGAAATAAATTGTGTCCCCGTTCCCCTCCCGCGTCTCCTTCCCCTCTAGCGTTCCCTTTTCACTCTCTCCTCTCCCGTTCCCCGGTACCACCACCCCCCTTCCCGCGTTCCATTTATTCCATCCCAGTACATTCAGTTTTCAAACAGCTCGCGTGCCACCTATTAAAATTTTTTTATTCAAATTCTCATTTTTCATGTATTACAAATATTCATTTTTGTATATTATAAGAACAATATAACCTTTAAAAATCATTAAAAAAAAACATTTCCCGCCGATTATTAAAAGTTTATCTTCACATCTGAACATCTATAAAATAGCCGCGACATCAATCCAATATCACAAAATCAAATAGAAATACTCGAATAAGAAATGAAAATCCGTGACTTCCGCTCGAGGGAAATTCCCGCCTCTTATCGTTTCACCGGAAGGAATTAAAAACACCGTTTATTGAGTGACATCCGGCCGCCATGCTTTACCAATATAATATTATTATAGTTGAGTCTCTATTGGAATCGTCGCGTCACTCCGATATTCTACTCGCATTTGGTGATATGACATATTCAATATTCATGCATGATTGAATCGTATCCATTCAACGCAGTGGTGTGAAACATTATAGATGGGTCTTTTTATAAGAAATAATGGAGATTTCCAATTTTTTCCCAAAAAGTTATTATAATTTCATTTTGTTTTCCTACAAGAATTGAATTCATTAAAGCTGGTTCACACAGAGCTATAAATCTGCGAGCAGATATCTGTTGAATCGCGAACGTTTATCTTTTGTGCTTTCACACGAGGCCATCAAATATTTCTACCTGTGGTTGGAAAGGGGGTCAATTGAATTAGGGAGCGGCAATGGAATGAACATTTTTTGTACTGAAATCTGTCAACTTGACATCTGTCATCCACGGGTCTAGGCAGCTCCGTAATTACAATGACCCCTTGTGATGGTCCCACCCCGCTGCAAGGTTTTTTCACCCTTTCCTTTTCTCTCTTCGTCGTTGAGATCTCCGATCGGGAGGTTCAGCTACGCTGTTTTCCTGATCTCATTTTCCCAACCCCTGTGATGCAAAACACAGTAAAACAAGGTTGTTCTGGGAAATCTTACAATAAACCCTTTACTTCACGTTGTGATTGATTTTTGTTTCGAAGCCTCCAGATTATTTGGAGTAGGAATTTAATGTATTTACTATTTTTCGTGGTAACTTTCGACTCTTTAAAAGGCGTGGAAGAATTTTTTCTGTTGTCTTCTCAAACGCATGAAGGATACGCCCTGTCTAACTGCCCTACACTACCGATGCCTATGGCCCTAACTGTATACTCCCTGTAGAGTCCCCGTTCCCCGCTATAGTGATCCCTTTTGCACCTAGTCTATTAAGGCTGGGTAAGCTATCCTCTGGTCCTATTTTGCGCTAGTAAAATTTAACTGCACGTCTAAAGGTCAGTTAGTAAATCACGAAGAAGGAACCTAGCTCACGTAACGGTCGATCCTGTGGACAATTAAATGGCAATACAAGTTCATTATTTACTTTAATTTAAATGTACGTACCTAGAGGTGCCTCTCTATGGCCGAATAGGCTGCTCCCGCGTCTCCCAATCTGAAATACCTATCCTATGCATAACCGTTAGAAATATTGTTATTGTTAGTAGCACCAATTTACGGCAGAACTAAGGGGTTTTAAGGAAGTGATAAAAGGAAAGGAAGGAGAATTTCTTTGCAAACTAGTATTGGCTCCTCCGCTAACCAAGTTGACCGAGTGGGCAGTTCTCCGGACACAACTATCCCGCCAATGCATGTCTGAGCTATACCCCGGTATCTGGCGGATCTCTTGGACGATCACCCTGACATACCCGGACTCACTCATGCCAGAGGAAGAACAGCAGGCTTTCAAACCGTTCCCAGTCAACTCCAATACGCATTACGCCTCCAGATTACTACTTTACTGGCTCTAAAAGGGGTATTTCCATTTCGTCCCTTGTCATGACTCTATCCGCGGGCAAGTGGCGCGAAGCTGTGAGGCAGACCGTCAAAGCCGACCGTCTTCGCCTTTCCACCTCCAATAGTTGACATAAGGCGCACTTTGTGGGCCTTACGTTTACTTTTGGGTTGACACAGATGAGAGAATGCAACAACGTTACAGAATTTTCCCGCAAGATACCTTGTTAACGGTCTCCTCCACTCAACCTTGCAGGCTTCCCGTGATGTCTAAAGTCAAACGCCTCCGTCAGCGAATCGTGCCCATGACATACAATTCGGCATCCCTGGTACATAACCTTTCGCGCCCGTTCGCTCGACACGATCCCGCGAAAGGGAATGACCTCCGACATAGCGCGTGACCCGCCCAGTCTGTGGCTGGTACCTCCCCTCCTCGTAACATGGTAATGAGGGAAAACCCTTACCTTTCCGACATACATATCTCACTTATGTATGTCTCGGTACCATCGTATACATTCCACAAACGTGAAAATTTAATTCACGCAATACAACAGGTAGAAATTTCGCAGATAAACAGGTTGATATAATGTTATACATGCATAGAATCGTGAATCTGGTTCTCACGCCCTCCTCCTGTCGAAGTCTGCGCCAAACTGTCAGCCAACGCCTGCAATTGGGTAAGTTGTACTGCCAAAATTTCATCAATTCGATTGGGTGTACTATCGTAGTCTTATTGCCTCTGCGTTCCTAGGTACTTGTAAGAACCATTTTTTGCTGCTGTTCCGTTCCTAGCATCCAGCTGTTAGGCGACGGTTCGGGTGGCTGGACCCGAGTGATAACGGTGAAGAGAAAAAAAACCCCTGACCGACACGCACACTTATAGTAAACAATAGTTCAATTGACTGCTTCGTTCTTGCGGTCAGCATGTCCTGTAATTTAAATTATGGAGTTGTAATTCGACTTACCGAGAGTGATTGATAACTGTACCCTTTATCCTAGCGGGAATACACGCTCGTTGTGATTTTTGGATCTGCACTTGTTATAACCTGCGGGAAGAAAACAAAGAAAACTCCTCCACCTCCCTACGACCATTCCCCCCCCCCCCTGTTATGTAATGTCCTGAAATCTATACTCTGTTCGATCATCTGTAGTTATCATTCTTAAGTTATAGCTCCCGTCAAGCGGTATATTTATTATTAAAGCCCAAATTAATCTACGTAAAGTTTATACGATTTTTCCTCTTCATATTTCCGCAATTCGGGTAAAGTATAATATTATTAACCCACCCCTACACCCTACAGTTTAATTTTACTTGAAGTAAATCACGAATTTTTTATAAAAATATAATTTTACTAAGCGACTATAACACTGAATTTAATCCGATAATCTAACTTTATTTTTAATTACGGTAACTTCAACTATGTGCTTTTTCTTATTACGTAGCGTTGCAATAATTCACGAACTTGTATTATTTCTATAATTTACGAATTTTGAACTCAACGGGTCGCGCCGATCTTCGAACTTCGGACTCCCTTTTAATAAAATTACCACTATCTGTTTTCACTGAGGTTAATTAACCGTTGCTACGAGCTGGTTAGAACCAAAACTTCCAGACTTCCGTATTCTTCCGCCGAATTCCACTGACTGATCTTCACTCACTGCCCTGTTATCTAAAAAAACTGCTTATTTAAAACGAAAATCTCCCATCAATCAAAATAAGTTCATGCAATTTTGAGTCGTATTTATCCGCTCGCCACCCACTACTCTCGCTTCCCGTCCGTTCCTCCCTTTTGCGTTTGTCCCCGTCACAACCCTTGAAATCGCAGTCCCAACCATCTCGGTCTAGCAAAATAAAACAGGGGTGGACCACGCGCTCGACTCAAACTTGTCATAGGACATTTTCTCCCACTCAAAATAAATGTATTACATCGCACTACCCCTGCATACATTTTGGAATAATCTATTATTATTATCATTATTTTATAACCTAACGCGAAGGAATTTTATTCTACGCATTATTCTACGAACAATATGTATTCTCCCTTGTTTTTCCGTATTTGTGAGTGTTTAGGCCTTATACTCTGACAAACTCTCTCTTTAAACAAATAGCAACGCCCGTAAGGCTTTTCCCAGTATTAAACTCACATTTTTATTGATTTCGATTTTCATTTATGGCCATTTATCACCACCATGGCCTAATCTGTCCCTGTTATTTGCATCTCTACTAAGTAACCTCCCACATCTCATCGTCTCGTTCTCCCGAAAAAAGCTAATAACTGTCAAAATGTTTTATTGATCTCTTCAAAAATCACACTCGAATTTGTAAATAAATTTAGAATTAGACAGGCCGTTAAATTTTATGCATTTGGCTAATTACTTTTACCACTATTTTGTACGTAACCTAGAGTGGTGATTTCGGCTTAATGACCTCTTCTAAGAGCCAAAATCGTGTTACCTGTCAATCTCTTAGAACGACACTTATGCACAAGAGATTGTAAACCTTCCCCATGTCGCTCCTAATAACTGAAACGCAAAAGTTCATAATTAACCCAAAATCTACTTCCTGAACGATCTTTTTCAAAATCTCAATAGAGTCTCGGTCCCGAATTTCAACAGTTATCAATTTCTTATTTTTGGTCATCATGAAGTGAGTTATGATCAAATTCATAAGGGTCTGCATTCCATACCATGGACTTCGTGAGAACTCTCGCTCCTTCAACCAGATAAACGCCTTTAGCTCCGCCTCTCTCTCGCTATTCGTTGTGTTCAAAATAATTGTTAATTTATCATTTCCAATTTGTCCAACGTTTTACATCTCCGATAGTCTAGCACCTCCCACGCGATAATTAACCCGTATTTTATTACAGACTCCTTCAATTTCGTTTTCAAACACACCCAACAGAGGTCAGTAATATGATCGAATTTAAATATTTAAAAAAAATTTCCTCGTCTACTTGTTCAAACAACACTGAACCATCACAGCCTCCCTATATAAATTTTTTCCAGCGTCAAAACACGCCGTGTTTAGTCGATGGAAAAATTTGTAAACATAGGTTTTAAGGTTTTCCTTCTTCACCTTCTTTTCAAAATGTTTGTTCCCTCTATACTTCTCCTCCCTATGACCTCTTCTCCCCTCCTCTCTCAAACAACAATTCAAAATCCACGCAAATCTTCTACTGTCTCCCCCCCCCTCGATGATCCACTGTACTTATTTTCCCTCCCCCTTTTTTTTTTTTTTTTTTTCCGAACTCGTTTACTATATGTTTTCCCCAATTCGGCCCCGTCCTGGTTCCTTATCAAGTGTCTTAATCTCTGTTTCTTTGTACTCACGAACTACTATATATCTTCACTCGTCCCAAAAAACTGACAGCCGCCCGTTAACAACCGTTATTACCTATGGCATTTTGTTGGTCCATGCGCCACCATATTTCGGCCTTGGGTGTTTGGCTGATTTCTGTTATAAGGTAGAGGACGAATATCTTAAGAGGCGACCGGGTGACGTTTCTCTTTTAAAACCGAACTGTAGTTGCTTATCATTTAAACTTGTAAATACGTTTTCACTTATTTTAAATTAAGGACACTTGTCAATAACACTGCACTTGCACTTTAAGTTAACGACCCCGAGGTACGCAAATGTATTTTAATTTTTTCGAAGAAAACTCCTTCATTAAGGTTTTTTCTTTGCGATGGCATTATTTATTTTTATTTACCTATTGTTATTATTTTATTATATATATACTCTTATATATACTCTTTTAATTTTATTTTTTTATTTTTATTTTATTTTATTTTATTTTTTTTTTTTTTATACTTAAGTCCTGATGAGGCGAACATCGTCCACAAAACGTGCTAAGTGTGTATCAAATAACAGCGATATTTGGTATATAAAGGTATTTGTGTTTTAATAAAATAAATGTATTTTACTAAACGAGTTTGTCCGAAATCGTTAAAATTGCCCGCTCCGGACACCATTAATAAATGCCCTGTACGCAACTTAGACAATGTATCCTTTCAATACCGAAACGTATTAACATAAAGCGCATTCTGAAAAAAAATACATTCTAACTCTGCCAGTAGTAAAATCGGAGATGCACAAATCTCAATATTTCGCCACTCATAATCCCGACGTGTCTCCCCTTCCTCGCCGCGTTCCCTCACCTGAACCTCATTCCAAACATCACTTAGTTGTTGCAATGAATTTACATGTGCAATTACCTCCATTCTCTCGTTCCTTTCTCTCTCTTCGTCACTCTCTCTCTTGCACGCCGCCTTAATTGCTTTTATGGGGGTGGTTATACCTTGATTATTTTTCCCTAAGCCCTTCCCTACATCCCAATTATATCTTAACATGATTCTTAATGCTGTATTATGTTTCGGTGGCGCTGCCCTTTGTTCCGGAGTCGTATTCTGCAGCGCTACTGAGCCGACCCACTTCCGTTTCCCGAGTCCTTGACCGCGCTTCTTCCAGCCACCGTTGTAGCATTGTTAATCGCCGACTGTGCGCCGACCCTTCCGCAACCGCCGCATCCCGATGTGGTCTCTTCCTCTATTGTCGCGACTTTTGGTCTCACCGCTTGTCGTCTCTCCCTGTATCGATCGGGTATCTCTCTCTCATCCCTACCCCTCTTCTCGACGTTCTTCTCCTGCGGCGCGCACACCATGTTGTCAAGTTTCCTCAAAAATTCGCCCGCGTCTAGTTCATCCTTATCTCCTCCCTCACGCGAGAACCACAGCGCCTGAGTCTCCTTCGGGAAGTGCCTCATTATTTCGTTAATGACGCCCATGGGTGAATCGGTGATTTTTAATGCCCTAGCGAACTCCCAGTACTTCGCAAAATGCCCCAGCATCGTAGTATTTCCCTTCGGTTGCCACACATCGTCTTGTAATTTTCGGCGTAAATTTTTCTGCTGCATGTCTCCCCAATAATTGGCCAAGAAGTCTCTTTCAAAATCCTCCATCGTCGCCCATCGCTTCCAATATAATTTCATCCAGCTGCGTGCGCTTCCTCGGAAGCTCTCTTTTACTTGAATCATGATGTCTGATCTCTTCGTACGACGTGCATAGTCCTTTAAGTCCTCTAAGAAGGTGATCGGATTCTGTGACCCTCCGCTGAACGTAGGTTTTTCCTGAGTTGGTAGCATTTCTACTAGTTGAATCACGTTCCTGGTTACCGTTTCTTCCGCCACCGGAACGGGGTTCGTCGTAGGTATTTCCCGTTGTTTCTCCAACTCTTGAATCTTGCTGACCAATGGCCCCAACGCCTGTTGGATTATCAGGGTAACCTGCCCCATATCCATCTGGGCGGCCCCACCTGAAGTACTTTCCAGTGCGGCTGACATCTCCAACTCCTCGTTCCTCCTTTGTCGCGTTCCAGAGCGGCGTTTATTCCCCGACATATTCCTTTTCCTTTTCAAAACACTGACTCTAATTTGGTTTCTACGAAAATTTCCCTCTTCTTTTTTTTTTGTTTTATTGTCCACACTTAATCTGGTTCACGTCACTAATAACGCCACTGTTTACGTAACTAAAGTTTATTCTATATGTTTTCATTCCACAGATTCTGTCTCTTTAACGCTTCAGTTAAGACTATAATTTCGTTTAAAAACCCTGTAACATTATTTTGAAATCACTGTTTTTTTTTTTTTCTTTATACGCGTATTATTTTTTTTGTTCATTTCGTAACGGCTCGATCTGCTTCAACGTAACTATCATCCTCTATCAACCAAAAATCTAAAAGCTATACCTTATCGTCATAAATTTTTTTCCTCGACGAATATATCCGACTTAGCAGTTGTACTCGAGAACCGGTCATAAATCTCCGTTTTTACGGTTCGTTTACCTTTTTTTTTTTTGCATTTTTTCTACCCTCGCCGGCAATGGCCTACATCTTAGTCTGCCGAGGTCAAAATTCCTTAATAATATTTTGTTTACAATTTTTTTCTTACCCTACGTATTTTAAACTCCTGGTGTAATAAATTATACTAATGGTTTGTTTACATTTTTTCCTTCATTTCTAAATACAAGCTGTCTTCCGTTAGTATATCATATTTCGGTTATAAATTTCTTGTTTTATCCTGTGCTAGAAAAGTACCGCTATCGTTTTGTAATTTCTGTTTATTCTTCGTTTCATATTATTTTATCAATGTCTTGTAATGGATTATTATTATTATTATTTTTTATTTTGTTTATTAAGTTAACCGCGTTTGAAGTGAAGTAACACAAAACTGCTCTATACAAACGTAATAATATTATTATTTTCCTATTTTTGCAAGTTTTATTCCCACGTAAAAGTATCCATCAATACGTTCAAAACACGTCGAAATTCCTCCAACTTGTACTACCTTTTACTCCTGGCTCGCGGCAACAGTTGTGATGGTCCCACCCCGCTGCAAGGTTTTTTCACCCTTTCCTTTTCTCTCTTCGTCGTTGAGATCTCCGATCGGGAGGTTCAGCTACGCTGTTTTCCTGATCTCATTTTCCCAACCCCTGTGATGCAAAACACAGTAAAACAAGGTTGTTCTGGGAAATCTTACAATAAACCCTTTACTTCACGTTGTGATTGATTTTTGTTTCGAAGCCTCCAGATTATTTGGAGTAGGAATTTAATGTATTTACTATTTTTCGTGGTAACTTTCGACTCTTTAAAAGGCGTGGAAGAATTTTTTCTGTTGTCTTCTCAAACGCATGAAGGATACGCCCTGTCTAACTGCCCTACACTACCGATGCCTATGGCCCTAACTGTATACTCCCTGTAGAGTCCCCGTTCCCCGCTATAGTGATCCCTTTTGCACCTAGTCTATTAAGGCTGGGTAAGCTATCCTCTGGTCCTATTTTGCGCTAGTAAAATTTAACTGCACGTCTAAAGGTCAGTTAGTAAATCACGAAGAAGGAACCTAGCTCACGTAACGGTCGATCCTGTGGACAATTAAATGGCAATACAAGTTCATTATTTACTTTAATTTAAATGTACGTACCTAGAGGTGCCTCTCTATGGCCGAATAGGCTGCTCCCGCGTCTCCCAATCTGAAATACCTATCCTATGCATAACCGTTAGAAATATTGTTATTGTTAGTAGCACCAATTTACGGCAGAACTAAGGGGTTTTAAGGAAGTGATAAAAGGAAAGGAAGGAGAATTTCTTTGCAAACTAGTATTGGCTCCTCCGCTAACCAAGTTGACCGAGTGGGCAGTTCTCCGGACACAACTATCCCGCCAATGCATGTCTGAGCTATACCCCGGTATCTGGCGGATCTCTTGGACGATCACCCTGACATACCCGGACTCACTCATGCCAGAGGAAGAACAGCAGGCTTTCAAACCGTTCCCAGTCAACTCCAATACGCATTACGCCTCCAGATTACTACTTTACTGGCTCTAAAAGGGGTATTTCCATTTCGTCCCTTGTCATGACTCTATCCGCGGGCAAGTGGCGCGAAGCTGTGAGGCAGACCGTCAAAGCCGACCGTCTTCGCCTTTCCACCTCCAATAGTTGACATAAGGCGCACTTTGTGGGCCTTACGTTTACTTTTGGGTTGACACAGATGAGAGAATGCAACAACGTTACAGAATTTTCCCGCAAGATACCTTGTTAACGGTCTCCTCCACTCAACCTTGCAGGCTTCCCGTGATGTCTAAAGTCAAACGCCTCCGTCAGCGAATCGTGCCCATGACATACAATTCGGCATCCCTGGTACATAACCTTTCGCGCCCGTTCGCTCGACACGATCCCGCGAAAGGGAATGACCTCCGACATAGCGCGTGACCCGCCCAGTCTGTGGCTGGTACCTCCCCTCCTCGTAACATGGTAATGAGGGAAAACCCTTACCTTTCCGACATACATATCTCACTTATGTATGTCTCGGTACCATCGTATACATTCCACAAACGTGAAAATTTAATTCACGCAATACAACAGGTAGAAATTTCGCAGATAAACAGGTTGATATAATGTTATACATGCATAGAATCGTGAATCTGGTTCTCACGCCCTCCTCCTGTCGAAGTCTGCGCCAAACTGTCAGCCAACGCCTGCAATTGGGTAAGTTGTACTGCCAAAATTTCATCAATTCGATTGGGTGTACTATCGTAGTCTTATTGCCTCTGCGTTCCTAGGTACTTGTAAGAACCATTTTTTGCTGCTGTTCCGTTCCTAGCATCCAGCTGTTAGGCGACGGTTCGGGTGGCTGGACCCGAGTGATAACGGTGAAGAGAAAAAAAACCCCTGACCGACACGCACACTTATAGTAAACAATAGTTCAATTGACTGCTTCGTTCTTGCGGTCAGCATGTCCTGTAATTTAAATTATGGAGTTGTAATTCGACTTACCGAGAGTGATTGATAACTGTACCCTTTATCCTAGCGGGAATACACGCTCGTTGTGATTTTTGGATCTGCACTTGTTATAACCTGCGGGAAGAAAACAAAGAAAACTCCTCCACCTCCCTACGACCATTCCCCCCCCCCCCCTGTTATGTAATGTCCTGAAATCTATACTCTGTTCGATCATCTGTAGTTATCATTCTTAAGTTATAGCTCCCGTCAAGCGGTATATTTATTATTAAAGCCCAAATTAATCTACGTAAAGTTTATACGATTTTTCCTCTTCATATTTCCGCAATTCGGGTAAAGTATAATATTATTAACCCACCCCTACACCCTACAGTTTAATTTTACTTGAAGTAAATCACGAATTTTTTATAAAAATATAATTTTACTAAGCGACTATAACACTGAATTTAATCCGATAATCTAACTTTATTTTTAATTACGGTAACTTCAACTATGTGCTTTTTCTTATTACGTAGCGTTGCAATAATTCACGAACTTGTATTATTTCTATAATTTACGAATTTTGAACTCAACGGGTCGCGCCGATCTTCGAACTTCGGACTCCCTTTTAATAAAATTACCACTATCTGTTTTCACTGAGGTTAATTAACCGTTGCTACGAGCTGGTTAGAACCAAAACTTCCAGACTTCCGTATTCTTCCGCCGAATTCCACTGACTGATCTTCACTCACTGCCCTGTTATCTAAAAAAACTGCTTATTTAAAACGAAAATCTCCCATCAATCAAAATAAGTTCATGCAATTTTGAGTCGTATTTATCCGCTCGCCACCCACTACTCTCGCTTCCCGTCCGTTCCTCCCTTTTGCGTTTGTCCCCGTCACAACCCTTGAAATCGCAGTCCCAACCATCTCGGTCTAGCAAAATAAAACAGGGGTGGACCACGCGCTCGACTCAAACTTGTCATAGGACATTTTCTCCCACTCAAAATAAATGTATTACATCGCACTACCCCTGCATACATTTTGGAATAATCTATTATTATTATCATTATTTTATAACCTAACGCGAAGGAATTTTATTCTACGCATTATTCTACGAACAATATGTATTCTCCCTTGTTTTTCCGTATTTGTGAGTGTTTAGGCCTTATACTCTGACAAACTCTCTCTTTAAACAAATAGCAACGCCCGTAAGGCTTTTCCCAGTATTAAACTCACATTTTTATTGATTTCGATTTTCATTTATGGCCATTTATCACCACCATGGCCTAATCTGTCCCTGTTATTTGCATCTCTACTAAGTAACCTCCCACATCTCATCGTCTCGTTCTCCCGAAAAAAGCTAATAACTGTCAAAATGTTTTATTGATCTCTTCAAAAATCACACTCGAATTTGTAAATAAATTTAGAATTAGACAGGCCGTTAAATTTTATGCATTTGGCTAATTACTTTTACCACTATTTTGTACGTAACCTAGAGTGGTGATTTCGGCTTAATGACCTCTTCTAAGAGCCAAAATCGTGTTACCTGTCAATCTCTTAGAACGACACTTATGCACAAGAGATTGTAAACCTTCCCCATGTCGCTCCTAATAACTGAAACGCAAAAGTTCATAATTAACCCAAAATCTACTTCCTGAACGATCTTTTTCAAAATCTCAATAGAGTCTCGGTCCCGAATTTCAACAGTTATCAATTTCTTATTTTTGGTCATCATGAAGTGAGTTATGATCAAATTCATAAGGGTCTGCATTCCATACCATGGACTTCGTGAGAACTCTCGCTCCTTCAACCAGATAAACGCCTTTAGCTCCGCCTCTCTCTCGCTATTCGTTGTGTTCAAAATAATTGTTAATTTATCATTTCCAATTTGTCCAACGTTTTACATCTCCGATAGTCTAGCACCTCCCACGCGATAATTAACCCGTATTTTATTACAGACTCCTTCAATTTCGTTTTCAAACACACCCAACAGAGGTCAGTAATATGATCGAATTTAAATATTTAAAAAAAATTTCCTCGTCTACTTGTTCAAACAACACTGAACCATCACACCCTTCTTCTGTTTTAGTCGGAGAGGGGAGACTTATCTTCTGGACATATCGCCTCTGGAGCGGTTACGTCTAAGATGTTTATTGTCTATGATTGATCTGCGCTTAAAAACGCCTAGGTGTGAACGGTCTGAAGGGATTGTATGGAGAGCGTTATTTGGCGTGCTATGATCTTTTATATTTATTTATTTATTTATTTATTTATTTATGAAAAGTATACAATACAGAATATAGTAAATTATATAAAGCATTGTACTCCCAGGAGTTAATAAACTCATTGCGGGAATGATACGCATTACATGAAACATATAGCTGTATGTATTAAATGGACATATGATGGGGACATACACAACATTATTATTTCAGATAGTCATTAATAAGATGAAGTTTGAGCATGTTAGTTTGGGTCTTTTTACATTGACTTGCACGTTTGATCTCGTTGGGTAGTTGATTATATTTTGTGTGAGCTATGTATTCTAGGGATCTTAGTCCATATTTTGTTGATTTGATTTTTGATATAAGAAGTTTGTTGTGATTTCTTGTGTTGTGTTGGTGTACGTCGCAATTGTAATAGAGTGTAGTGTTGGAATGTGCCGAGTGTTGAATTACTTGTAATATAGTTTTAGTTATTTCAAAAGTGGGAATGGTATTAAAAGGAAGTATTTGGGTGTTTCTGTAGATATCTTTGACATGTGTGTCCCAAGGTAGACTGAAAATATTTCGCAGGGCTCTATTTTGAACGACTTGGACTTCTGAAATCATTTTTTTTGTAGCAAATCCCCAAATTCCGGCGAGATATATTAGATGTGAGTGAATCATAGCATGGTAAATCGATTTTAATAGAGAGGGAGGAAGTAACCCGCGAAGTCTATATAAAACACCAGTTATAGGAGTAATTTTGGATAGAACATGTTTAAATTGGTGATCCCATGTGAGTTGTGAATCAATGAAAAGGCCAAGATATTTTGTAACATCAGCCCTATATATATTTGATAGCTGTGTGTGAACCAGCTGTCATACTTCACGTTCACAGTTTTCCAAATATCAAGAGAAAATTTTTGTGAAATTTATACATGAAAAATTCACATAACTGCACAACTTTTCTAAATCATCGACCTGTCAAAAAAATTTTTTTTCTCTGGAATGTTGATATTATTTTTATATGAATATATTATGTTTGCCATAAACGCGTAAACTTTAAATCGATAAGACCAGAAGAAATTTCATTTGATGTACTGAGGTGCATTGTGGTGGGAACCCTTTGAGACATATTTTTCTGTCGAACCCTTTCTTATATTTGAAAATACAAAGATTTCAGAATATTTTTTCGCTGTCTAGAGTGAATCAAAATTGTCGGTTTTCGTTTTCCAATTTGTGGTATAACTGCCCTTGCGTTTTTATTTGATTTTAGTAACTCGGGTTATTTTTGTGTTTAATCTCATCAACATTATTTCTCTCAATAACATTATTTCTCCCAATTATTTTGTGGTTGAAGTTTTGGAGGTATTTTTTCAATGTTTCATTTTTTCTAAATTTGATAAAATGTTCTATTTTGGTATACATTGGTTTTACAACTGAAACTTATTGTTCTTTCGAATGAAAGCAGCAATACCCTATTCTTTCAAACAACTCTACCATATCAAGCATCAGATATTTTCTACCACTGCCTGTGTTTAATCTGAGAGGGTTAAAAGGATTTTTTTTACATAGTTTGGATTTTCTACCAAATTCTAGAATTTTTTTAATCATGTTTTTAAAAGATTACGTTATTAACGGTTAGAGACATGATATGCACAAGATGCAGAAATTTAATTTCCATTCTTTGGAAAACATCTGATGTAGATTTAATTAGTGTGTTAATTTTACCTTCCGGGGGACTGGAATATATTGCCGACTTACACTTTTGAGAGCACCGCTTGGGCTCGGAATAGTAATATGGTAGGTACTCTTGTGACAATCGTATCGCAGGTATTCGAACTAAGATATATTTCTCCTCTCTGGTATTCTTATCCCAAGCGCAGTAAAATGTTACAAGTTAATAATGTGGCGATCTCCTGTACCCGCGCATTACAAATGCTTCAAACCTCTTGCACGGTGCCATGGCTTGACAAGACAAGAATTGAAAATAAATATACGATTCAACGGTTCGATGTTCAGGCTAAGACTTGTAAAGCCATCGTCACTTATACATTTTCTAATTTCTTCTTTTTTTGACATTAACTCCATACAGGAGGGCCTGAGAAAAATTATTTCCTTCCGGGCCTCTGACATCTTCTGGAATTCTGTATAAAGAGTATTTTAAATAAATGAAGGGTAGGAGATTTTATGAAGGAAAAATGTATTTAGAGGACGGTAAGAATCTGGAGGTCTGTTTGTCCAGGAGTGACAAGTGAATGAATCCACCCCCCCCCCCATTGTAGGCAAGGCATTGGGTTGAGAGAGTCTGGCTGGAGAGGTGAAAGGGTCTCCCTCAAGAGGAAAATAGCCCACTGCCCGATATCCGATCGACTCGTTGTCAATAATATTACATGCTATTATTTTAATAGCACTCGCGCGCACTCACGATTTTTTTGAGAATTTTATTTATTTATTTATTAGTATTATTTTAGTAAATTGTACATTTAAGTTTACAATTTCCTAATTAATTATATCGTATCATATTTCAAACTATTTTTTTTTCTTGTTTTATGTATCTCCTACAATACATTTTGAACTTTCCAATTTGTGCGGCCTTTAAAGTTTCTTGTAGAGTGTTGTATAACTTCATCCCTTTGTATAATAAACTGTTCTGCGTATTTGTTTTGTCCTTTTTTTGTAGTCTGATTTCCTTGCAAGTCCTTGTGTTGTGTCTGTGAATGTCCTTGTTGTATATATTGGTTAACATTGTATTAAAAAATTACAGTTAATTTATAAAATGAAAGTTTAGGATTTGGTTTAGGTTTTTAACGGTATTCAATCATAATATTCAATCCCTGGATGAAGGTACAATCCTCAGTCAAACCATTTTTTATTTAAAACACATTTTAAGAATTCACATCACTCGAAATTTGCTACTAGCCGGCCCCAGATATGACGCGACTGGATAGAAAATGAAAATAAATGTTTTTTAGTAAAAAGGGTTTCATCTTGTTGTACCGAAGAGTCCATCTCACGCTTTTATATGTTTTATTTATACACTTAAGCACATTTGTAATATGCCTAAAAAACGTTTCGTGACATGAAAACGTTTAACAATTCAATTTATTAACAAATCTGAAATTGAAAACCGGGAAAGCCCCGGCAAGACTTAATTTACAGATGCAACCGACTCTTTTCTGATTTTCATTGGTCACATTTTTTGTTTGAGAGTTGTTAATAATATTATTAATTCATAAAATACTACTGTTTGAGGTTTTACTTAATACATTTATTCACTACAGAAATTAAAAATGTGTAGACTGCCTACCTACACTGTATTAAAATAAAAGTGAAACAACATTTTAAATTCCAACAGTGGAAATTTATTCATTCATTAAAAACTGATGAAAATTCATATTAAACAGAAAAAAAATTATAAAATTAGACATATTGATTTCGGTTGTTGGTGCATCGGTGAATGGGTGAAGTGTTGTGAAATATTCCTGCGTAATGCGTAAAATTGTTCACGATCAATGTACTTTTAATTTTTCATGATTTGAACTTATGAGATAAAGTAGTAATCAAAAGCATTTTATTTTAATAATAATTCTATACCTACTTGAAATATGTATTTCTTCTTTTTAAGTTTTTGGCAGATATTGTTATTTTCTCTAATTAGTCAACAAAAAATAAAAATATAAATTGATTTTTAAAAGGCATTGATGCTGCTCTCCCATTTTAAATATAAATTTATTTAAACTAACTCTATGTACTTACTACCTACCTATTAATCAAATGCCATTATATTAATTTTGTCTCTGCTACATCTTTACCTTATATCTAATCTTTATTGTATATCTAATTTTAGTAACTCTTTTTTATTCATGTTCATTATGTAGACTTGTTATCATGTATATAAATAAGTTTATTTATTTTCTAAAATAACTACTTCTAATAACATACTTTCTGTACCA